>CM042070.1:2864671-5264671 GCA_023512825.1 Liposcelis brunnea
CTGTTGTCACTAGAAACAGGTAAAACCCCAAAGTGGAATTCGATTACACCTTGCAAACTGAATTTACAAACTTTTCAAGAAATCAAAAGAGAGAAGGGAAAAAAAAAGTTTTAACCGAAAGTTTTTCTATTTCATCTAGAGAGAAGTAGACGAGCGTTTTTTTTTTTTTATTTTTAAGAAACGTATCTGAGAAAAGAAATCTCAGTCAAGAGTCTTTTGTTTTCCGTTTTTTTCCCCTTAAAGGCAGGAAGAAGAGACTTAAAGGTAGTCATTTCCCCTGCGGATGTTTCGTTACAAAAAAATGACCGTGTCTGGCATCTGTGTTGAAATTTTTTACGGAGGAAAAAGTGACGGGAAATAAATAATAGTCCGCGTCGACGGGGATAAGAGAAAACCATGGGAATCATATAGCGAAATTGAATTAGGTTAAAACGAAACCGACTACAAATTTCCATTTGTGTAAACCGCAGCTTTTCTTATATACTTTTATTTTTTCTTCTCCAGAGAAAATGAAAATCTTTTATTTTTATTGCTGTCTTTTGTTGGACGTGATTCTATGGTGCCGTTTTTTTTTTTTTTTTTGCCTTTTTATAATGCAGCAAGCCATGAAACTTTCGATCATTTTTATTAAAAAAAATGAAGAGGGTTTACGAGCCAGTGACGGAGCTACTAAATTTATAATTCAAGTGAAATAATAGCGTACGTGACGGAATGTAGTTGGGAAAAAGTTTTTTTTTTGTTTTGGGATTAAATGAACCTATCGGTGAGACCTCATTACGATAATTAACTTGAAAACTGATGTTTAAAATGTACGTTATTCGTACAGTTTGATTGGAGAGGTTGAAATTCACACGATTGAGAAAAAGCCTAAAGGGATTTAAATTGAGCGATTTCTGGGTTAAGGTAAATTAAAAACGATTTCTTGCTAAGGACTCGGCAGTTCATAATCCTCCGCTTGTCATTTTAGGGTCGGATATCTTGATCTTAATTTAATTAAATTGTTCTTGGAATTTAAAGAAAAAGAAATTTAAGTGGAATAAATTTTTTGAAAAAGAATAAAAACTGGGAAGTCCTGTTTTTTTAAGAAAATAAATCCTGAAAATGCTGGAAGGTTTACTGGCAAAGAAAAGAATTTTTTCGATGTGATTTATAAGAATTATTGCAGGTCCAGAAGGCAAAACGATTGGAATTCTATAGAGAATTTTTATTTTTCGAGTGATCTTGAAATTCGTTGAATTTCGGGTTTAATTGCTTTTCAATGTTTTAACAATTAAATCTGGAATTATTTTAAATCCAAAGATCTTCATCATTAATTCGATCTTGGCTGTTGATATTTTATAGACCTGATCTAAAATATTATCTTGACTAATAATTTTTCGCAGTGAAGCTCACCAATTCTCTCACCAAAAATCTTGCCCCCTTTATTTTTTGAAGTCTGCAAATTCACAATCAGTGAGCTGGATGCCAATTTTCATAACTTCTATTTACAATTAGCTTAACCTTATTCACCCGGTCGCTGCCTCCCCACCTCAATTTTCAAAATATTGAAATACGTAGTTATTAAATTTCACGGGACCCGAAATGCATGTTTAATATTTGAGGCTTTCGCTCAATATAACTTATGTCAACTTCCGCCCATATGATTCTTGATACATCTTCTTCCGGTTCGTCCGTCATTATAATGACGAATGTTAGACCGCGAAAACGCCCCTGGGTTCGAAGCGGAAAGAACACGAGAATCCTCAGGAAGTCACGCACAAGTCCAATAAGTTAGGAAAAACGGAAACTGGGTCAGAGGTTATTTGCATTTTCTTGTTTAGAAATTGTATTATAATTCTCGAACGTTTTCGGGGTTGAAGTATAGGATATAGCCAACAGCGAAAAATCATATTAAATGAATAAAAAATTGCCGCATTGTCTGAATTAGTTTTTATACAAAGTCCCCCTCGCCTCTTTTTCTTGTAAAGCTTTTCAGTTGAAAAGCGATTCTGGAATTTTTTTTTATACTTTTTACGGAAAATCTTTTTTTTCCTTTCTTCTTTCTCTTTTTTGTTGTGTTTATACCCCCTTCGGATTTTTTTCTTCTTAATATTAAGCGTTGAATCGAAGGTTAATTAATTACGTAGTCCTTTTGGAAAAGGGATAAAAGCAAAAATGACATGAATTTTATAGAAAAAGCTTTCTTTCCCCGAAATGGAGGAGAGATCTTAATTAAGGGAAACCCGACTGAACGGGTAATTTATTGTCTAAAAATAGAATTCATTTTGAGCTGAGGAAGGAGAAAAGAAATTGACAAAGCCTTCTACCGACAGATTTTCCCACATTTCGCTCGTAATACCCTTCTCTCAAAAAAAAAGACATTAATAACGATGTATTTTCTTTTTTAAAAAATTTAAAAAAAGAAAGTTCAAGATTTAAAATTTTCAGTATTAGTTAAAATTACTTCCATTGAAGTTTTAGAATGTAGGTTATTGCTAAATTTAAATAATTATTTGATGAAGTTCTGATAGGCCATTTATTTTGAAATGTAACCTGTAAAGATTTTTTTCTACTTCCCCATTAATTTGGTTTCTGCAGAATTGTTAAATTATGTTTACTTCGACTTGGCTATATCGATATCTTTTTAACGGCATGTCTTGACGTAAAAATAACATCAGAAGTGAAATCAGCACCTTTTAAAACCCTGAAATCGAGTACCATGTCGATTTTTTCTCATAGTTCGAATTTTGGCCATTCTGATCCTAACATTGGGCTTACAGGGCTTATTGGGCTTAAAGACGCTTAAGTCTAAAAATTTGGTTATTCATGATTTTATAAATTTCCATCCGCCTGAGAATTCGAAAAAAATTAACTTAAAAATAAAAACTGGGGGTAAAGCCTTTTTATAAGGCTAATTTTTTAAGCAGAGAGAGGCCTAACCAAGGCTAAATTGTTAAAGCTACAAAAATCAATAAAATTTTGATGTTCGAGTTTGAAAATAGATAAGTTTTGTTGTAGCCATTCCTTTAATACCATGTTTGATGCCTTAAGCCCATTTTTAGGCCTAAAAATGGACTAATTTCAAAATTTTATAAAATATTGACATGGTACTTGATTTCATGGTTTTGGAGGGTGCTGATTTCATTTTTTATGTTATTTTTATTATACGGGGCTCCCTCTTGCTTTTATGAAAAGTTAAATAATATCTATCTGTTAAAAAATTTTAGGAATTGATATCCTGTGCTCTTGACATAGCTAAGAGGATTGGAAAACTCCGATTACCATGTTAATCTTCTGCTTATTCAAAAAGGAAATTTTAACTTAGCCGCAATGCTAAACCGCCTCATATCCGAGAAAAATGAAAAAGCGGAAGCAGCAAAAAAATCGCATTAAAAATTTAACACTTTGCCCTTAGAGGGAGGAAAAAATCTGAAGAAAAATCTAGCGAACCGTGAAAAAAAAAAATCCTCGAGCAAACAAAAAGCTGAGAAAAACGAGGGAAAGAAAAAGGAAAACTATACGGTTGATAAAACTGACATAACAGTCTTAAGTAAACATGGGAAGTTAACACCCATTCGAATTGTGGTGTAAAACTTGTATTAATTAATATGTCCGAATGTTAAGCCTCGAGCGATGGCTGACCCCATGCAGGTCGGACAAGTTATTGTAAACATCTTTTTATTAAGGTTCGCAACCGTCGTTCGTTGTTATTTTCTTTCCGATAACAAGATTAAAAGAAATTCTTTTATTTATTTTTTTTATCCCGGCGGAAATAAAGTCATTCGAAACACGTTTCGGATATCACCAAATGCAAACATTATACAAAGTTAAATTTTCCTTGAATAATGCGGTTAAAGATTCAGATCAGGATTTTGTTTTAAAATAAAAAAAATTGAGGAGATGATATAAAAGGGAAATAAAAATATTTTAAAAAGGAAAATTTAAAAGACGTCTGGGCGCACTTTAAAAAACAAACCGCCAAGTCTAAAGGAAATGAACTGCCAATGAAAAGAAAAACGAGACTAAGGAAAAAGGAAAAGGATAAAATAATAATAATAATAAAAAAGGTTTCGCTCGAGATAGATGTCCACACTGATTGTGGTGCTGCAACGTTTGGCTTCGTCCCATGAGATGATCTTCATAAAATTGTTATTTATACGTCGTCGTCGTCTGCTTCTTCGTCCTCTCTCTCTCTCTCTCCTTTTTTTTGTCCGGATTCTTCTCTTTTTGTTCGAATTTATTACGTCGATTGGGAACGTTCGAGAATCTTTTAAAAAATGCGACCAGGAAACGTTTTAAAAGTAATAGTTGGCAAAATTCAAAAGAAATAAACTTCGAAGAATTCTTCAAAGGAAAGCAACCGGAAATGTGTTTTTTATCTTTTTCTTTATTTGATTTAATTGAGGGAAGGAAGAAGGATCGATTGAAATTGGGAAAAAAAGAAGAATGTAATTTCCCGTGTGCAAATAATTTTTTTTTGTTTCGGGAAGAAAATCATTTTAATAAAAAGAAAAGAGCAAAAGGCTTAATTAATTCATCATTCACTTTTCAAGATTGAAATGAAATCTTACTTCTGGGAATAAATACTTTAGTTTAATTAGGATTGTATTCTTAATTGTATTAATTAATTAAGGAGTTGTATTCAATTTTATGAAACAGTTTAATAGGATTAATGTTATCAAGAGAGAAATGGAAATCAATGTTGAATAGAAACCTTCTGTTTCGAATTTGTTGCTTTTGAGGGAGATGAGGGGTCTGTTAGGCCATTTGTAACAAACACTGATGTGGCGGAAGCGCCGAAGCACGAATCTTTTGATTTTTGAAGGTGACTAACGAGCATTAGAGGTTTTGAATGTAATCGAAGCGTGAAAAATGAAAATTGCTTCAATTTTTTTCCCGCAAAACGATAAAAGGCTAAAAGGAGAGAAAAAAAGAAATCGCGAATGGGAAAATGGCAAAGATGAAAATTATCGACATCATCATAAATAAATGAAGTTTCATGGCTTCGAGTCAGTACACTTCCCGTATTTATTTTTCTCTCTTCTCGCTTTTTTCTTCTTTTCTCATAAAGTATTCTAAAGTTTTGTTATTCAAAAGGAACAAATGAGAAATGTTTGATCGAAAAAATTTCATTTTGAAAGTTTTAACTTCGGGGAAAGGATTTTTTTTATAATTTGATACAAGCTAATTTAAAAATTAGGACAGGTTAAAATTTTCTAGTTTTTAGAAAAATACTCTAAATGAAACATATTGGTTTGCCTAAGAGAGCCTCCAAGTTATTTTTGAATGATTTTTATAAAATTCTTTTGCATCAATTTTTTCCTCCAAAATCGAATCCCATCGAAAGGTTTTTTACGTTGAAACTTTTACAAGAATGTCTTTGAAAAATAAAAAACTTTCTAAAAGAAACTTTTTAAATATGCTTTGCTGTGATATTAGATCTTTTATAAAGAAGTATTTAGTCAGAAATTCTTTCACAAATGAAAGTTTGTTGGTTAAGTTTGAAAAATAGCAGAAAAGATTGCTGTCAGGTTTATTTTAAAAAATAATGAAAGCGGAAGCGTATTAATTATTACAGCGACACTGATATTTTTCGTATAATCGATCCCAAACCCGTTATTTTCAATTTTAAAAAGACAATGAATTCTTAAAGTTTGTTTTCACTTTATCCGTTCGCTAAATTAATTGAATTTTTTCTTATCAAAACGTAAATCGAAATTGAGCTGCTCTCTCTTAAAATATAATTTCGGAAATGAAATCAGCACCCCTCAAAACCATGAAATCGAGTACCATGTCTATTTTTTCTAAAACATCGAGTTTTGGCCATTTTTAGGCCTAAATATAGGCCAAGAAACACAAAAATGATTTTAAAGAAAAATTAAAACGTAGCATAGTCATGGCAGTTTGAAAACGTACATCTTAACAATTTTTAATTTGGCTGCGAAGATAAATTATAGAAATTTTAAGCCAATTTTTAGGCCTAAAATGGCCTATCGTAAAACCTTTTCAAAAGCATCGACATTATACTCGATTTCAGGGTTTAAAAAGGCGCTGATTTCATTTTTGATATCGTTTTTGCGTTAATACAGTTCATTAAAAAGATAGCTATAAACCAGGTGCACATTTTTATTTTTAATAGGCTTGACCGTTCAGAACTTGAATCTAGTTTCCTTCTCTTACCGCAATTAGTACTTATCCCACCAAAGCATGAAATAACGGGCAAAATCCTTACGGAAAGAATGTGGCAAATGGAGAAAACGGTAACTGGTGTTACGCTTTGATAACATGTTTTTTCTTCAAATAAAAAAAAAAGATAATGAACTATTTAAAATTGAGAAGTGGTATTGACAGTGATCGGTGATCTGGACCAAAACAACATCTTGAGTTATCTGACAGGTAAATGTTTCGCCATAGCCTGTATTAAAACACAACGGATAGAAATAAAAAAAACGATGATGACGACGATGATTTTAGCTTCTGAATAAATCAAAACACCATAGGGAGGTAGCTATTCGTTTCCTTCCTAATTGGTCTGTTCGAATTTCAAAAATGGACATGGATCAGATATCATCTCCTTTGGTGATTAAACGTCAATTAAAAGACCTTCGGATCCTGTTTAAATGCGGTTGAAGAGATCGGAACAATCAAAAAATTATGTGGTTAGCTTACGGAAAATTGTCGGATATGACACTCCTCATCTCTTCTTTTTTTTCAGTTGAGAAGTTAATTAAGTTACTTTTATTTCTGTGTCTAGATATTGTCACAAAATGTGCCTTTTCCTTTTTTTTGACGTAATGAAAAAGATACGGGAACAAAAGATACTCTTTTTTTTCTATTATAGGATTCTTCTTCGTTTGCCGGATTCTCAAGAAAAATGCTTTCGAGTTTAATTAAAATCTTGTACTTTTTACGTAAGGAAAAAAAAATTTCCTTCATTAAGTTAAAAATCCCGAAAAAAATTTCATAACATTTTTTTTGTGAGAGTTACATTAAGCTTGTTTGATAATAATTGCTCGCTAATTTCTTTTATATCGATTAATAAAAATAAAAAACATTGATTCATTAATATAGCTTTTATTAAAAAAAGAAAAGATTAATATCTTAAACTTGATATTGGAGTAATTTAGTTAATTAGGACTTTGTTATTAAAACTCATTACTTAATAAGATTATCTTATTCCCTTTGTATGGACCGTTAATTTTTTTACACGTTCTCGGCTTGTGAGCAAAGTCGGCATGGAGAAATTTTATGTCTGTGTTAATTAAAAGCAATTAGATGTCGGTAAAAAATGAGAGGAAAATGATGAGGAAGTCGGTAAAACAGTGCAGTCGAGATTTCATGAAATTGAGGTTAAAAAAGGATTGAAATGAGGGCGATAGAAAATTGAAAAGCTGGAGTAAAATTTTTTGAAGAGAAATTGATGGGACGAAAATTTGAAGAAGAATTGACAGGATTAAACTTTTGAAGAAAAATTGACAGGATGAAACTTTTGAAGAAAAATTGACGGGATGAAACTTTTGAAGAAAAATTGACAGGAGGAAACTTTTGAAGAAAAATTGACGGGACGAAAATTTGAAGAAGAATTGCAAAGGGCGCGATTTTGAAGGAAAAATTGACGGGATGGAACTTTTGAGAAGAATTGGACGGATTAAACTTTTGAAAAACAATTGACAGGATGAACTTTTGAAGAAAAATTGTCGGGATGAAACTTTTGAAGAAAAATTGACGGGATGAAACTTTTGAAGAAAAATTGACGGATAAAACTTTTGAAGAAAAATTGACGGATGAAACTTTGAAGAAAAATTGGACGGGATGAACTTTTGAAGAAAAATTGATGGGATGAAAATTTTGAAGAAGAATTGCAAGGGCGCGATTTGAAGGAAAATTGAATTGATGAAACTTTTGAAGATTAATTGACAGGATGATACTTTTGAAGAAAAATTAACAGGATGAAAACTTTTGAGAAAAATTGGACAGGATGAAACTTTTGAAGAAAAATTGACAGGAGGGAACTTTTGAAGAAAAATTGACGGGACGAAACTTTTGAAAAAGAATTGATGGGCAAAACTTTTGAAGAAAAATTTACCGGATGAAACTTTTGAAAATTGATGGAAAGAAATCTTTTGAAGACATGTTGATGGAACAAAATTGTTAAAAATTGTTAACCGAAATTTTGAATAGAAATTGATGCAACAAAGTTTTTTATGATTCCTTTTGCAGAGTCTTCTACATTTTTTTGAATTCAACCTCTTCATTAATAAATACATTAAAATATTAAATACTTAATCGGCTTTTACTTACAATGCCGGACTAGGAAATTGTCGAAAAAAAATCTTACCTCATAAAAAGTAATTTGTGAAGTGAGATAAGTATATTGATTATACCAAAGATAATTGCAAACCCGAATAGCACAGTAGTGATATCTGGTCCGTTAATGAGTGGATATCACGCACGTTATTTATATAGATTTTTTTGCTATTAATTTATGAATCTATAAAACATTTCGGGGGGATTATTATTTACACAAGATATTTCTTTTAAATACCAGTTTTTATTGGCAGTTATAAAAGGACCACACAAAAAGTATTAAAAAAAGGGGGACTCGATGATTAATGATGCGAAACGATTAATCAGATTTAGTTGCGAATTTAAAAAGAAAACAAGGAAGGAATTAATCATATATATTAATGAGCGAGGGGAACTTAAATAATTAATTGCCAATAAACGATTGAAGTTTAGGAAAAAAAAAAAAATTAAAAACATGTTAAGTGCGTTTTGAGAATTTTAAAAAGCTTTTAAAGGTTTTTGATCTTGATTATTAAATTGTAGAAGTGACATTAGATTCCCACTCGACATTTTCCTCTTAACAGGGAGACGTGTAACTGGATACGAGAATGTTTCTACGGAAACAGCATATTTGATGGGGGAGAAATTGACTCGTCAATGCGAACGTCGCCATAAATATGCATGATCCTTAAAAAGAATTTTTTTTGGATTTGTAAATCCGATGAGAGGGAAAGAGTAACGAACACGTTTTCAAATTAAATAATTAATTAATTAATGTTTGCTTTTTTCGGGTAAATAGTAAATTGGTTGAATGCGCGAACGAGGTTTAAATTGATATAAAATACCCCGACGGGTTTGAATCGATTATGTCTTAAAAAATTTAATTATCAATTTATTTTAATTTTCCTGAATATCGCTTGCGGTTCTTGTGTTTTCGGGTAAATAAATATTTAGTGGATCTTTTAGTATGGGAGGTTTTGTGTACGGGTAAATTGGTCGCGGTCCAAGTTTTATAGAAAATAATGATTTTATTATTTCTGGAGGAAACGTTTTGATATTTTTTTCAATTTTCATGAGTTTGTTAATTTTTTTTTTGTATGGAAGAATTTCGTTGATTGAATATTTAATGCGCTTAATGATTGTTGCTTCGGGCTAAGCGCTTTTTTTCAATAAGGGGCAGTTGAAGGAAATAAAGATAATCATGATTTTTCTGTTTAGCAATTTTTCTTTTTTTCAGGGTGTATATTGAAATTATTCTCTATAAAGAATGAAAAAAATGATTTTTTTAAAAAAAATAATGAGTAAATAATGAGTTTTTCCGATCAAAATTGACGAAATATCAACGAAAACAAGTTTTCAGGAGTGAAAAAGTTTTCTAAATTTAGGAAAAATTAAGAAAAAAATTAAAATGACAATAAAATTCCGTAAAATTCTAGAAAATTTAAGTTTTTAAAATTTTTTAACTATCTTTTTTTCCTCGATAGTATTTTTTTGAAATACCAAAGAAAAAATTTGCCCAGCAAAGGTAATAGATTAAGTCTGCGAGGCCTTTAGGCCGAGCCGAAGAAGGATCACGGTCCGAAGGACCGGAAAATTTTCAAAAAGCGCCATTTTCACCGTTACTTTTTTTAAATTTTTATAGTTAACACTATTTTTCTGCTCTGACCATCAAAATAATAGGAAATAATGAATAACTTGCAAAATAATGAATTATATTGAGTTTTTTAAAAATAATGAAAAATAATGGAAAAATTGACTCAGTATTCACTCTGCAAAGACACTAAAAAACGATAAAAAAACGAACCCTAAAAACGTTTAAAGTTTTGCGAATGTCACTCCTGAGTCTTCTCTTCATGTTTACTAAAGGAATTTCCTCCTTTGACGAGAATTTGCCTTTACATTCCCCTCAAGGTGATTTCTCTCCGATATATAGAAACATGCGAGGAGGAAAGATGTATTAAATGTCTTTTATAAACCTTTTTGTCTTTAATCTGAGAACAATCCTTAAACGCGAATTGTCATTTCCGGATAAGGTTTTAACTGCGTAGTTTAGATTTCCGGTTGTAAATCTAGCAAAGCTTAAAATTTCAACGTTTCTCTTAGAATTTATTGTTATATCATCTACCTTTGTAATTGAGAATGTGTGTGTGGATGAGAGGAAGAGATTTAGAGGAGCGGAACCTTTGACATTTTAAGGATGAATTTTGGAAATTTAGTTTAATTAAGACGCCTGTGCAGAACTCTTTTAAGAGATGAAAACGTTTAGGTAATCGATAATTAGGATTTATTATGGTGATTAGGATTGTTGTTATGAGGCTTAGGGCCCATGTTTAGTCCTGATTTCGGATTGAATGCCAAGTTTGAGAATCGAGAATTCGTTCGGGGAACTATTATACCCCCAACATGTGTTTGCATGGGTAATGAGATAGCCATTGGTTATTCATCTTTTTGTACGGGATTCTCTATTAGCATAAGGGGAAAGTTGATTTCGCTTAATGTTCACACTTTGGAAAATGAATGATGAGTTTTGGGAAGTGAGGAAGGTTTAAAACTTGAGATTTCGGGGATTGCTTGGGGGCGATCGGAAAATTATCAATAAAGTTTTGTTATTTATCGGATGCAGGATGTTGGTTAGCTTAGTTAAGGTTAAGGTTTTGAGTATTGAGTTGAAGCAGCGGTGGATTAGACACCTATCTTAATTTATTTTTTCAAAAGCTTTAGTTGCCTTTTGAGTCCTTTCTCGAACTTCTTCGGGAGTTTTTGTTTTTGGCTTTAATTAAAACAAAATTAAAGTTTTCATAAAACTCTAGCGCTTGTTTAAAACCATTTTTTTCCAATTTATCGGATAATGGACGCTAAGCAAAGATAGTGGGCGCTGAAGCAAAGATTGTGGACGCTGAAGTAATGATAGTGGACGCTCAAGTAAAGATAGAGAACGATCAAAAAAAGATCATGGACGCTAAAACAAAGATTGTCGACGCTCAAGCAAAGATTGTGGACGCTAAAGTAAAGATAGTGGACGCTCAAGCAAAGATAATGGAGGCACAAGCAAAGATTGTGGACGCTCAAGTTAAGATAGTGGACGCTAAAGTAAAGATAATAATAAGTGGACGCTAAAGTAAAGATAGTGGACGCTCAAGCAAAGATAATGGAGGCCCAAGCAAAGATTGTGGACGCTCAAGTAAAGATGATAATAATAAGTGGACGCTGAAGCAAAGATTGTGAACGCTAAAGTAAAGATAGTGGACGCTTAAGTAAAGATAGTGGACGCTTAAGTAAAGATAGACGCTCAAGCAAAGAGAATGGAGGCTCAAGTAAAGATAGTGGACGCTCAAGCAAAGATAATGGACGCAAAAGTAAAAATAATGGGCGCTCAAGTAAAGATACTAGATGCTCAAGCAAAGAGAATGGAGGCTCAAGCGAAGATAGAGAACGATCAAGAAAAGATACTGGACCCTCAAGCAAAGGTAATGGACGCTAAAGCAAAAATTATGGACGGAAAAGACTATGTCTCTCTTCCCGCCTCTGATTTCTGCAACAATTTCCCTGCCTAACTTACACGGGTCTTCAAATTACATCATCGTTTTACGAGAAGAACCATCCATCATGACGGTCACGATTACATTTCATCGAAACAGCAGGGGGAGCTTGTTTTATAATTTATAAAAACTCGTGTTATCTCTTTGATCCAAAAAAAAAAAAAAAACTACTCGGTCAAACCAACAACTGAACCCTCAAAAATCCCAGCAAAACAGAGCTTTAATAGAATCAAAACCACCCAGCTTTTCAATAGTAAAAAAAAAAAACGTAATCTCTTTGTCGTGATCATTTTTTCGATTTCTTGTTGTCAAACACAAACAACACAGCAGGTAGGAGCTTGTCATAATGTTACAACTTTCCATCAATAGGGAACATTTTGTAGATCTTTTTTAAGGGAAAAAATAATTAAAGCATGTAATAAAAGAACATGAACATTGTCGTACTGGCCCTTAAAAAATTTTTTTTTTTTTACATAACAAGGATGCTAAAACGGGGATTGTCAATGCCTTAATTAACAAAAGTTAATTAACATCGAGATAAAGTCAGGGAACATTTTTCGATGTTGAGGCGTCGAATTTCGACACTTTATCGTATTTAAGGGTTAGTTGCGATTTCCCAGGGGATTTTTCCCAATTAGGATTTCCCTATGAAATCTGTACTACCCGCTTTTTTTTCGGCCGCAATGTGGTTTTTAGCCACGTGCTCCACCCGGTTCGTTTATGGTTTGCCCTAAGAAAAAAGTCTGGCCACCAAGTTTGGCTAAAAACGAATTCTTCTAAAAACTAATTCTATTTTTTGATACAGGCCTGTCTGTTGATTTTCACAATAAAGTTGTACAGTAATAAAGCTGATTAATTATGAAACAAATCATCACCTCCGGTCATCAACCATTGTTTAAACAAATCTTCAATCTTGAAACCTAACCTGGAATTATCTCCGAAAGGTGGATACTTGTTTTTTCCTAATATAATTCGATAACGCTTCCATATTCAGCTTCGATCGATCTTTTTCTTAGTTCCCCTTCGGGGCAAGCATCTTTTTTTTTTTTATTTGGATGCGTGTGTTAAACAAACAATATGGCGGTATGGTAATTTGGCGAAATTGCAATGAGATATTATTGAAGTTTTGCATATCAAAAGAGCAAATGCAGAATGCTATTTACGCATGTAAAACAAGCTATCGGATTTATATATACGTTTTCATTTATTAGACGTTTTACCCGCTTCCCGTTTTTCGCCATTAATGAATATTGATTCCATTAAAAGCATAACATTATGTAATATTGATGACGTTAAATTAAATGCATTTTACGCGTGTTGAATTGAAAGAATTAGGGATGGCACTTTTTAGATTTAATTCGGGATTTTGACGTTGATGAGATTAAAAATATTCAGTTTTTCCGGACTAGGTTTCAGCATTTGTTTCACTAGAAGAGATAATGAGAAATTTGTTTCACAAGAAGAAATCGTAAAAAATCGGTTTCACAAGAAGAAATTATAAAAAATTCTTTCACAAGAAAAAATTATGAAAATTTTTTTTCACAAGAAGAAACTATGAAAAAATTGTTTCACAAGAAGAAATGATAAAAAAAATTGTTTTCACAAGAAAAAGTTTTGAAAATTTTTTTCACAAGAAGAAACTGAAAAAATTGGTTTCACACGAAGAAATTGTAAAAAAAAATCGTTTCACAAGAAAAAAATTATGAAAATTTTTTTCACAAGAAGAAACTGAAAAAGTCGTTTCACAAGAAGAAATCATAAAAAAAAAAATCGGTTTCACAAGAAGAAATTGTAAAAAAAATTCGTTTCACAAGAAAAAAATATGAAAATTTTTTCACAAGAAAAAATTATGAAAATTTTTTTCACAAGAAGAAACTGAAAAAATCGTTTCACAAGAAAAAAAATTATGTTTTTTTCACAAGAAGAAACTAAAAAATTTGTTTCACAAGAAGAAATTATAAAAAATTCGTTTCACAAGAAAAAATTATGAAAATTTTTTTTCACAAGAAGATACTTTAAAAAAATTGTTTCACAAGAAGAAATTGGTGAATGATTTTGCTTTGCCCACTTCAAATAAATAATTCGAATCTTTAGAAAATATGGCGGTTTAAATATTTTTGAAATCAAGCCCAGCATTTTTTCCTACGAGCTCTGACCTTTACTCCACGTAATCCCATGCCTTTACACAAAATAATAATCTTATTTAAGGCAAAAAACTTCCACCTAATGGATCGCTAATTCAATCTAATCTTTTATCGAATTGTAAGAGCATAAAAACGCAGTTTTTCAAAAAAAAAAAAACCTATAGCAGGATATTGTTAGAGATTGTAACTAAAAGCCCCGGATGTCACGTTCTATTCATATTACTAAAGCTTAGAAAAGCTTTTTATTATACGCCTTGGAGTAGATTTTTCAACATGTACATTTTTCACTCCTTATTGATAAATCATAGCCTGCTAAAGAAAAAGAAATTTCACGAATTTGAGATTTTCGAATTATCCAAAAGTATTACGTTCCAACCTTTTTTTCTTTCGGAGAAGAAACGTCGAAACGGATCAATGTTTTTAAGGAGAGGAAAAAAAGAAGAAGAGTGTCTTGTAACTTCATGGAGAGTAACTCAGGGAATGAGCGATGTGACGGTTAACGTCGAAAGCTGGATGCGAAATTGAAAGCGGACAGTGCGAGAAAGGAGTGAAAACGACTGTTGATTCAACTTGGGCCTTTTCGACTGAAAAAACATAAGGCTGAATAAGTTACAAAAGTTTGAACGTTTCATTTAACAACGTAAACTTGGTTAATAAGTGTGTATTGGCGGAAGTTAGTAAAGATTGGAGGAACATCATCAAAGAATTTTTATTGGGATAGTTTTTCATTGTTATTTAATTGTTTTTTTGGGTTTTTTTTAAAAAGGTTTTGCGCTGAGTTTTGGGGGTACTATAAAATTTATATGCAATTTGACCGTGTGCAGGTGGTTGGCCTTTGAAATAAGGTCGAAATAAAATCTTCGCGCTAGGTTTCGCTTTGAGTTTTGGCGCGCAAAGACCTGTCGCGCTTAGCCCTGTCGCGCTTAGCCCTGTCGCGCTTAGCCCTGTCGCGCTTACCCTGTCGCGCTTAGACCTGTCGCGCTTAGCCCTGTCGCGCTTAAGGCCTGTCGCGCTTAGCCCTGTCGCGCTTAGCCCCTGTCGCGCTTAGCCCTGTCGCGCTTAGCCCTCTGTCGCGCTTAGCCCTGTCGCGCTTAGCCCTGTCGCGCTTAGCCCCTGTCGCGCTTAGCCCTGTCGCGCTTAGCCTTGTCGCGCTTAGCCCTGTCGCGCTTAGCCCTGTCGCGCTTAGCCCTGTCGCGCTTAGCCCTGTCCGCGCTTAGCCCTGTCGCGCTTAGCCCTGTCGCGCTTAGCCCTGTCGCGCTTAGCCCTGTCGCGCCGAGCCGTGCCGCGCTTGTGGATTTACGGACCTCGCATAGCACGATTTATTATTTAAATAAATAGTATTTGGTCACTTTTTCTTTCATACTTATTCATATTTATTAAAATTTTAATAATTAAACCTGCATGACTCAGATTCGAATTGTTTAATGTGTGAGATGACCTCTTTTGCGGGTAAAAATGAAGCGATGAAATGAATTCAATCACAAGTGTAATCAGCATGAAATTTTAAATAGATTCCTAAGATGTAGAATAACCGTAAATTGTTGCAAAGGAGAGAGAAAAAAATGTAATTAAGAAAAAAAAAATTGGAAGTGGGTTTACCTTTAAGATAAATTGGTCGTGGATGGTGATTCTATTGGTAAGCTTCAATTACAAGATTAGGCTTAATACCGGGCGTAAAACATGTTATTTCGGATTGATTTTTTTTTGTAAATAGAAAAATGTCATTCCATGCTTGTAACTCAAGTTTTAAAAAATTTATTTATTTTTTGTGTTTTAGCCGCATGGTGGAATTTTTTTTTTATTTTAGATTGCTCAATCTGGTTTTTTTAGTGTTTTCGTAGTCATCACGTAGTTATTTTGTGGTGTATACTTGGTTGTGGTTAATTGCAATGATTTATAGCTCGTTTGTCAACTGACTAAATACTTCTCTTTTATGAACGGTTGTTCCATAACTAAGAGTGAGTTATGGGGATATGAGAGAAAATGTGACGTCAAAACGTTATCTAAAGTATGTTAAATTTTAATGTTTTATATTTATGTCAGATTAAAAGAAAATGACAGTTGATTGGTTAAAAGTGTTTAATTAGAGGAAGGAATTGTTGTCGTTGATTTTTTTTATGGAAGTGTAGGTCTTCTGTTGATTGGCCGAATGTTCATTATTTGGCCTAAGAAAGATGCAAGCCTTTTGGGGTTATCAAAATTCAGAGCCTAGCTAATGTCAGAAATTTTTATCATGATTTTTTCATGGACAAACACAATCTTTTGATAAATTTTTGGAGTCGAGACGCAATCTTTTGAGATTTCTTTCATGTCGAGCACAATCTTTTGATAATTTTTTTGTAGTCGAACAAAATCTTCGATACTTTTTTGTCTGTCAAACAAATCTTTTGATAATGTTTTTTGTAGTCAAACAAATGCTTTTGATAATTTTTTCGTAGTACGAAACAAAAACTCTTTTGATAAGTTTGTTTGTAGTCGAACAAATCTTTTGATAATTTTGTCAGTGCGAACAAATCTTTTGATAATTTTCTTCCGTAGTCGACACACCTTTTGATAATTTGTTCTCTTAAACAATTTTTTTTATCTATCTGAGAATCTGTAAACGCCATCTGTGCTAATCCATTTCCCCTTAAAAAAATTCAAATAATCTCTTGAAGGGAAAAAAGTCGAGGAAAATAAGAAAGTATGTTTACCTCTAAAATCATAAAAAGAACTTCCCAAGACTTTCAAACCAATAACAAAATTTTAAAAAAAATCACTTCGCAGCTCTTGTATAATTCAGTAAGAATTAAACTTTCTACTTAAAAAATTTATAATTTGAATAATCTAATGAATGAAGAACTTGTTATAAGACTTGTTTTTATACACCGGGGTTGAAAACAATTTTTTTCCCTCACAAAAACAGCCGCAACCTTCGAAAACATTTACACACACACATCTACAAACTAAAATCAAAATTCTGCTATCATTTTCCTACATTTAATACTAATGGAAATCGGGTTTTGTAAATAATTATTCAGGGGGTTAATGAAAGATGATTTTCAAACTTGCAGATTGGGAAGCATTTCAAGTCAGAGGTCGTCACCATGGTAACATTGTATAATGATGCATGTTGTAAAACATTCATTAAGACGCTTTCGCGTCAAAAGGCAAACAATGGCGGGGAGGGGGGAAGAAACTATAATTACGGTTTTTTAATTTTCTGGCCGGAAAAAAAATTTTGATTTAGAACTTTTTTTTTTTGTTTCTTTGGGAAAGTTTATGAGGGCATTTACATTTTGACGTTTTTCTTCTTGTGCCCTTTATTAACGGGACCGATTCCTCTCTTCTCTCGCCGATCGTGCCGCCCATATGACGTCACTCCAATTAATCTTGTTTGCTTTGTAATCGATACTAAAAACCGATAAAATTGTGTTATGTTTCGCGTTTTCAGTTCTGTTTGCTCTTCCTATGTTTACTTCTCTTAATAAACACATAAATTTTTTACTCCGAGTTTTGCGAATGCTTTGGGGTTGAATTCCTTTTGTTTGCGGATAATTTAAATGATTTTTTTAAATTTGTTTGCGTTTTGAGGGAAGTTGTTTTTTCATTTTTAGAAGTGGAAATGAATGTTTGGTTAAAAGTTTGTAGCGGGTTTGGAGGAGGGTTAAAAGTCAATCAATAGGAGGAGGAGGGAGTCGCAAGCCCTTAAAGGCCACCAATTAGTCTTGGAATCTCCCAAGCTCAAAATTGGCACTAGCATTAATTTTCAAAAATTTTCGATTGCAGAAATAATTTTTTTTAAAGAATTTTTTCTTAAGGAAACGTTTTTTAAAAATTTATCTACTTGAAAAATAATTTTAAAAAAATTGTTCAACTCCAAAATAATTTTTTAAAATTTTTTTAATTTTAAAAATAATGTTTCAAATTTTAAAATTTTTTTTATCTTTACTTGAAGCTAGATCTGCTCCTTATTATTTCACACAAAATCTTTTCGCAAAATAACTTCAACTCAATCGTAATTCTTTCATACAAATATTAATCTGGTTTTCAATATTGACATTTAATTAAAATTCTATACGAATCTAATTAACTTTGCCGATTTACTTCAAATAACTGACTTATTCATAACACTCTTTAATCTCAAACATAATTAACTTAAACTCTTCTAACATCACGTTGAACATTTTTCCAACCTGCACGTGCTACCTTTTTTTTCCCTTAATGATCAATTAAATAAAGATCAAACCGGGAGGGAAAAAAATCGATAAGAAATCTCTCTCTTTTAATTTCCGGATAAACAATCTCACACTCATAAACATGCTCAAACTGCGAAACAAATCAAAAAATCCGCCATGGGTGACAGGCCTACCGCACAAATCATGGCATCAGTCAGTTCTTCGGCTTTAAAATTCCTTGACTTTAATTGCCAGCTTCCCACTCGAGATTCTTTTTTTTTTTTTAAATCCCTTACCTGTTCCTCCTCGGGGGGCCTCGTCGAAAGAATTTTTTTTTTTTTATATTTCTCTGACAGGATTTCTACGGATGATATACGAATCGTTTTAAATAAACGTTAAATAGCGTTTTATTGCTCTTATTATACCGGGGAAAAATTGATTTTCTGCCCCAATAAATTTTCAATATGTGATTAACTTTTCAAATTAAATTGAATATGACGAGAGGAATCAGATTTTCCAAGCGATTAATGTGAATTCTTTTTTATAACCCTCGCGGATGAATGTAGTTATTATTATTATTATTAACTGGTGCCCGAGATGTATTATGATAAGGTTGAAGGGATTCTCTCGAGGAAATGCTTTACATTACGTTGAGCGCTCTCAAGTTGACTGTCCGACTTTATAAAACTTTTTACCCCGTGTCTTAGCGGAATTAAAATGCGGCAATGCGGGAATATTGTCTCGTTCAAGTTGGCAACGAGTAAAAACCCATAAAGAAAGATTATCCAACGAGAAATAATCCGGATTTCAACCGTGGATGTTACTGTATTTGCATTTTAGTCGAATTTCGTAATAAATTTCGAACATAAAAACTTGGTGCGATTAAAGAAAAATTCATGAACTTGACGTCATGAAAAAACTGATTGGCAGAGTCAGTCTCTTCCTTTTTTCATAACATGATCGAAGGGGAAGGGCGCAAGCAAAAAATAAGTATGGCTCTACAGAGAGCTCCTTTTAAAGTTTTTATTTTTATTGTAAAAAAAATTTACTCACATTCTAAGAAGACCGAGCGAACTATTGATTCGTCCATAAGCGCCCCGTCTTCTTAGAATGGGAACGAATTTTTTTTATTACAGGAAAACTCGAGAATGTTGGAGGGCGGATTATTTTGAGGGACGCTCCGGGATTTGCCCAGCTGCTTTTTGGGCCAGTCAGGGTTTAGGGCCTATAACCTGTTTCATAATCTAACTTCGCTAAAAAAAATTAAAAATTGATAATGACTATGTCCTAAAAATTTATTTCTTTTTCTACTGTGATTAAAATTCACTCCTCTCTTTAATTTTTATTCACCCAAGAAAAAAATCTTAAAAAATAGTAAGTTTTTTTTTATAATGGGCAATATCGTCAAGTAGCAAAGTGATGATGATAAAGATGAAGTTGATAATAATAGTAAATGAATAATAATTAGCTTTAAACGTTTTCTGTCGCGAGTAGGCTTTTTTAACTTGACAGATATTAAGGTTCAGAGACCCGAGCCAATAAATCAGGTATTGGAATAACCTTTCAAGGTATTAAAAATGGGAGGAGCGGATTTGCGTCAGGTACTTTGCTATTCCGCCAACGGTTCCCATTTAAGATAAATACCAACATGATTAACGTTTGTATACCTCCTGACAAATAGTTTGAGCATCTGGTTCCTTAGGCGATCCGGGGAGGAAAATGATACTTTTTATTATTAATGACGTTGGGAAGCGATATAAAATTTGACAAGCACCGGCAGTTTTATTTTTATTTATTTACGCATACGGGTCGAAAACCGTTTTTTTTTTTTCCGTTGGGCGAATATTTATTTAAAATTGTGTAAAACGGCGTTTTATTCAAGCTATCCCACTCTAATTAAGTTGTACTTGTGATATTTTAATTTCAAATTCAAAACATGTTTCGTTTACTTTTTAACGCAATCGTGAGGTTTCTAAAATATTCCTGATAGCTAGAGGTGATTTGCGAGGTTTGAGATTTTTTTTTCCTTCAGTTTTAGCAGGGTCGTGAAATTGAATTTTACAACAAAAAAAAATCAAATGTTTGATTTAAATTCCAGACACGGAGATGATTTTTTTTTTTGCTGCTTTCTTTTTCAAACACATTTTAACGTTGTTCCGAACCTTCTCGACCTTGTGACATATCCTTGTCAATTGGTCCGTGACAAGGAAGTCAATGAAAGGATTCGAAAATGTTTATTCAATCTTGATGCCCTTCCGAAGACCTTGAAAATGGTGTTCGGATTAAAGGTTCGTTGGTAATGAAAATAAATTCTTCTAGATTTGAAGTTTATTGGATTTTTGATCGGACAAATCAGCTCCTTAGATCTCGGACTAACTTTTTTGGTAAGGTGACCATATTTTGAAAATCGAAAAGCAGGACACCCGATTTAATCAACTACCCCTACTTATTTTGCCCAAACTAACAAAACTAATTAGGGGATTTTTTTTAAATTTTTATTCAACAAAATAATGTGTAAGAGCTGATTTTTTCAATTTTTACAATTCCGAAGAAAAATTTGGCCCCTGACTAAAAGTCGGGGCGATTTTGACCCCAGAAAACCGAAATTGAAGAATTGGGAAGTCTGGAAAAAATGCTGTAAAATCAGATTTACTTCAAAAGGGTCGATTCACACAAAAAAAATATTTTAATTGCATTTTTCCTGCCCAAATTTTAAAAAGGGATCATTTTTAAAAAGCAGGAGTGTCCTGCACGAAGCAGTGCACATGGTCACCTTATTTTTGGCCAATACAAACCTTCACGCCATTTTTTTTATCCTTAAAATCCTTGAACTGACTCCGTCCTTAGCCTTCACCTCACTCCAGAAATCAAAACCCCAAGACGATCCCGGAATTCATATAAATGGAAATATGCCAAGAAGGCGGGACGCCATTATGAAAACGGAAAATTGGACTATGAAATCCAAGAAGGGAACAGTTGTTTTATACATTTCAGCATGATATAAATCTCTTATTTTACATGCTCGAGAAAAAGCGGTATAAATATTATTTTTAGAGAAACGAAATTACGATATATGAACTTAGTTCGCAGGGGGGTATGTACATCATAGAATATCATGATTCAAGGTAAAAGGACTTGTAACTCAAGACTTTTCAACTTACTAATTAACTTTGGCTTTACAGAAATAACATTTCATACGTCTCTTACATACAACTTACTTTACTCTCGACATGTGTTTTGCCTTCTTCGAAATCATTATTTAGTGCGTAGAGGGGAACTTTTTAGGGACTGGGAATGATGAAAAAGTTTTTGCACAAAACTTTTAACCCGTTCCTCGGATTCTATTTCGAAAGTAATTAAATACGGGAATACTGTCACGTTGAAATGCAAATTTTCTTTTCCGTTATCCTCCGGACATAGTTTCTGTCATTTTCCAGCGTGTAAAATGCCTCGAGAGTATTACGTGTTGTAATTTGGGTCCGCTGAACTTCCTAAACAGAAGCTTTTTTTTTACCAGAGTTTTTGTTTTTATATTTTCCCTTTTCGTTTTTATTTTTGTCTAGTTTTTAAATGATGATTAGGATCTTTTGATTAAAAGAGAAGATGAATTGGAAGCTTGGAATAGTGAAAAAAATAGCAGGAAGACGAATTTTCGATCATCACTGTTTTATCGACACTTGTATAACTTCAACCAAAGCAACTAGAATTTTCCAAAAACCTCTAGACTGACTTTAAGAATGCATTTGAGTTCTATTGAGGTTGTTAGTTGGCTCAGAATAGCCAAATCTTAATTTCACTGCTTTACCGACACCTTTGGGAATCCTTCTAATTCAGTTCGAATTACGTGAAAACATTTAGTTTGACTTTTTATTATACCTCAGAGTTAGTATACAGCCTTTGGGATTGATAGATTCGCGGTTTACTGTTTTATCGACCATATTAAATTTCAACCCATCCAGCTCAAATTTTCTACTGGCGTATAATTCGTGTCTTTTAAGATATCTAAAAGTCTTCTATCGTCTTTCAATTGCATTGTTGCTCAGTATCGTTGAAATTAATAATAATACTGTTTTATCGGCTTTTCCAAAAATAACTAATTCTCTTAAGTAAAATTTAGCTAAGATTTTATATCAAAGTCCCCGAAATTTAATCATGCCCGGCGTCACGTTTCGTCTTCATCACGCTTTAAACCCCTTCAATCTCAAACTTATGCACCCAAACCCGTCACACTCACGTAAAAACAATTTGCATACATCTTGAAAATGTCGAGACGACATAAGACATTTCAAATGAAACCGATGGGAGATATGAAAGGAAACCCTTCAGGGGGAAATTAAGACTCGACAGAGAGAGTTGTAGAAAACGAGCTTGGAGAGGTTTTTAAGGGAGTTCTTTCATTACAAAATTGAAAACGGACTCGACGGTATTTAATAATGCTCGCTTCAGTAAAAAAAAACTTTTTTTTAAACGACTGATTGGATTTTTATTAGATTTCTCTCTTATATTTATAGCCCTTTCCTCGTGCGCCCATTCAAAAGCTTTTTTACAGGTGTCACGTTTCTATTAAGCTTCATTTATCGATTTTGAAGAACCTCAAAATTGATGATTTAGCACAATCATCAGATTAAAGGACGAAAATAAAGTCGGGGGGAAAAAAAAAGCCCTTAAAAAAGAATCTCGGGAATGTGAATAGAATAATTCAGCTTCCCGTCAGTAGGAAATTCATCACGTTTTGCGAGGGGGAAAATTAAAGCCTGGAACCTTTTATTACCGAGAAAATAATTCAAATATTTTATGATCGCTTCGTCGTAAGAGTTTTACAGCGGCCATAATTCTTTCTTTCCATCAAAGAGTAAACACTAACAACTTCAACAATGTACTCCGCCTTCCTTTTCTTATATGTGTGACAGCAAATCTTATTCTCGAGTTTTATTATAATTCCTTATTTTCTTTTAACCCGGTTATAAAATAATAAATCTAGAAGGATTCGTGGTGTTTTTTTTTTGAGGTTTAAAGGTGTGTTTACGGGCTAAAAGGGAAATAGGCTGATTGGTTGTTTTTAAAAAAGCATCGATAAAACAGCGCAGCATAGATCGTGTAAGTCCTTAATATCTTTGAAATCTCGATAAAAGTTCAACATTATGTCAGGAGAAAAGTTTTGCTGGATTAGTTTGATTTTTTAGGAGTGTCGATAAAACAGTGCAGACAGGATTTGATGATTGAAGACCGTAATATGTTTGAAATACCCTGGCAAGTTTTAATATATTGCAGTGAAGGTTAAAGGATCGGATTTTATCTCAAATTCAAAGAATGAGCGGTCGTTTTTAAAAAAGCATCGATAAAACAGCTCAGCATTGATCGTGGAAGACTTAATATCTTTGAAATCTCGATGAAAGTTCAACATCATGTCAGCAGAAAAGTTTTGCTAGATTAGTTGGATTTTTTAGGAGTGTCGATAAAACAGTGCAGACAGGATTTGATGATTGAAGACCGTAATATATTTGAAATACCCTGGCAAGTTTTAATATATTAATTTTGTGAAATTTTAACCGAGTTATTTGAAGTTTGGGAAGTGTCGATAAAACAGTTTAGATGTGATTTAACGATTTTGAGAAGTTTCATACTGCTTAAAAGTTTTTTAAAGTGAAACTAAGTGTCCCTACAGAGAAGTAGGTAAAACAGTATCCCTAAAATTGAATGACTTTGCAAGCCGTAGTAGCACGAAATGCATTATTATTATTTAGAGAGCTACTTTTGATTTGCGAATTTGAACTTGCTTGAAATATTTTTTATGATGAGACGTGTAGCTATCACGATCAAAATGAATAAAACTTACTGCTTTACCTTTACGCGCTCTAATGACCGATTTAATAAAAAACTCGACAATGCGTCCCTGAAATCGCTTTTTAGTCCGGTAGATTTAAAGCAGAATGACTCTTTTGAAAAGAATGAATCGACTCTTTGATTTTGTCACGATTCTTATCAAATCCATTCCTCTTTAATACCCCTGTAAAGAGAAAATAGAGTGAGAAGATTGATAAATGGGATTCATTCACTTTTCCCTGTCATCTACACGAAGCGTGAACAACAACAAAAAAATATATAAATTCATGGAGACGTTAAGGGTTTATTTTTGGCACGCTTTGATTTCTGGAAAGGTTTTTTTGTTGCTCCCCCGCAAAATTTTTTTTTTTGCCAAGTGATGACAATGAAAAATACAATGACAATTGAAACGAGTCTTTCGCTGATGAAAGAAATTAACAGAAAAATTATTTCGGTTTTTGCAGTTGCGAGTCCCCCCGACAGAAAAGTGACCCGGGACGACAGTTCGTTGGCACATTGTGGCGCTCCATCAGGGCGCAACGGCCAACTAGCCAGTAAGTTTTTTTTTTCGTGTCGTGTGCAACTTATGTTTTTTCTTTTATTTTAACTCACCACATTGGTATATGAAAATACATTTCTTTCTGTTTTTGCACCGCATGCGAAAAGCAATCGTTTTTTTTTTTATTTGTAACATAAAAATGTTCATTTGTTTTTTCATTTTCTATCGTGCACAAGGTGGTTTTTTCTTCAGGGGGAAAATTGTAAAGGCACTTGTGTATGGTTTTTTTTTAATTAAAAAAAATTGAGGCAGGTAAGTTTTTTTTTTCAGGAGATTCCGAGGATTAAAGAGGTGTCGGTAAAACAGTATGCGCCAAGAAATCATTGAAGGGACCGAGCAATCATTGTTTTATCGCATCTTGAATTCCCAGTCAATAAAATAACAAAGTGAGTCGGCTGTCGATAAAACAGTCATGCGGGGAAGTAGAGCCGTGTATGAAACGGCGATTTTTTAAACGGTAAATTGGTCGATAAAAAAGTAAATATAGATTGGTTATTACTATCCAACAAGCTGCTAAATTTTTTATCGGTTAAAATTCGGGGTGATCATTGGTAAAACAGCCAAATACATGAAAGTCGGTAAAACAGTTATTCGAAAACCTGATTTTAGGGAAGTTGTTGCCCGAGAGATTTGGTGGAGGTAAAGCAGAGCACCAGGGCGTGAAATCTAGTGTCGGTAAAACAGTAGCTAAATAAATATCTGGCAAATGGATTGGGAATTTTATTTAAATGCTGCGACAGTTTCATCCTGAATTTTTTTAACGAAAATTAATTTTCACACGAAGGGATGAATTATCTAAAATTGTTTTGGCTGCAATTATTTCCAATTTCAAAATGTCATCATACCTTTACAGAGTTGGCAAGGATTTTTAGCACGTTATCATCCCCGCGACACGCGACCGCGTCGTCGTTTTTTCACGTGAAAAGGAATTTTATTTTCTGAGGGGAGGAGAAGCAGCAAAAAAAAAACGAGCAAACCCGTTTAGTAATGTTTAACAGGGGATGACGTTTCATTTTACAAATTGAAACTCGGATTAAGATCACGATATCATTTCGGGATTTCCCGTAGGGATTCGAACTCCCTTTATCCATTATGCTCATTAAAAATGTAACCTACATCTCTCATGCATGCCAGTTTTCTTTTTTTTTTTTTTTTAATTTAGATTTTCAGTCGATCGCCGGTGTTTTTTCTTTCTGTCGCTAATTTTTTTATTTTTTTCTGTTGTTTCAGAATCAGGGTCGCTGACGATCGTACGAAGGAGTAGCACCAAGAAATCGGTTAAGGGAAACAACGCTGAATCACCACCGGGTTCTCCTGTAGGAGACGATGAAGCTTTAAACGCGGTAGATCTCACCACTGACAAGTTACCTGCTGTCGATACGCCAGATGCTTGCGATAAAGCCGCGTTAAGGTAATTATCTTCCCTTGCCTCTCTCTCAATCATTCTGTGTTGATTTCGCGGGGGATTTTCATTGATTCAATCCCGACAGGTTTAGAGATTGGGATTATAATTATGTCGTAATTGAAATTTAACAAGTTTCCTCTACAGCGTTCTTGAGGCTTCGCTGTCCAAATTGGAAATTTAAAGAATGGAGAGTGGGCGGAAGCGAATTTTTTGGTTTTTTAATTAAAGTGAAGTTTTTTTTGAAACATAAAGAGAAGTTGAAAAAGGAAATTAGGAAGAAAATTTTTATTTAGAGAAATTCTTGAGAAGTTTTTTTAAAAGAAATTCTTAAAAATTTTTTTTAAAAGAAATTCTTTAAAATTTTTTTTAAAAGAAATTCTTGAAAATATATTATCTTGAGAATTCTCTACTCACAATTACTTTCTTGTCTTACCAACCAAAATATTTCAAACACTAGACAAAGGAAAAAAATCCCACATAATTCTTCTCAGTAAAAATTATTGTTAACTTGGGCAAAATTTAAAAAAAATATAACCTTTCACTTTTTTTTTCCTGGATAAAAATTAACTGTGGTGAAAGGTCGATACTACAATGCGAAAAATTCAACCCCCTTTTTTCAATAATTACCCGGCAATTTCATTTTCCAATTGACCGTTATTGAATCAAAACACCAAAGTCCCTTTCCCCATTTTTTATTTACATCCTTCCTATTATTATTTATTTTACCTTTAAGCGATTGCAAAACCGTTAACAATTTAATTAATTTCAATTTTTTTTTTTCATTGTTTTCAGACTTCGTTGCCTGTTACGGTTATTAGAAAGGGGAGAGATATCGGCTGAGTTATTACAAAAAAATTTACATTATGCCGCTCGCGTATTAGAAGCTGTTTTTATAGACGAAACCAAGTAAGTAAACATAACCTATATTTATTTTAGACGAGTTATATATATTTTTTTCCCGTCCATTGCACATTTATTTTTTACCGTCGTCACAATTCTGATGATAAAAAAAAAATATTCGTTTTCACATCGGAAAAATTCTATTTACCTTCAGGGTGAATTAGTATTTGTTTTTATTCCTCCTTTTTTCAAGCAAACACAAAAAAAAAATAAAAATAAAAATGCTTTGATTTTTTGGTTTTGGTTTCGACCAAACTTTTAATTATTTTTGAAAGCTGAACGGATTACATGATTGCTAACAATTTTTTCTAATATTCGGAGCTCTAGTGTTTGGGGTACGAGCACATCTTGTGGCTGAAAGATAGAGCAGCCCCGCATGCCATAGGCTTGAGCTTTCCCGAATCGTGGACAGGATCGAGAATAATTTAAGGGCAAACGTAAGAAAAAAATCCTCAGTTCCATTCAATTTCATTATTCTCTGATTCTTATTTTTCCTCTCCTTAAAAAAAGTTTTCTCTTATTACTTCATAATCCTGACGTTTTGTGTCCTATTCAGTAAGAATTTCCTTTAGCTCTTCCTTTTACAAAACTCTTCCTTAACTTGATCCAACATCCGGATTTACCGCATTCATATTGCGTCGCATGACATCCCCCCCTTAAAAAAAAATCCTCGTGCCAAGGCTTGAAGATAACTTCTTGCCGCAGAAATAAGCACACACACAAACAAAACTAACCCGCAAACAAATATTCGTTCGTTTGCTTACTCCCCTTCCCCTCGGACGACATAAAAGGATTACAATCAGATAAACCGACATATTCACAAACGTCCTCTACATTACGGGGGGGGGGGGGGGGGAGGATTTTAATAAAGAACCCGCTCGTTATTCAGTGCCTGGCTACGATATTTAGAATATTCGTACATGTGTGAAGCTTTCGAGTGCGTTTTCCAGCTGCTTTTGCGGTGGGAAACCGCTAAATATTCCCCCTAAAACGATATTTATGCGGTACAAAGCAGTTTGAGAGATTACGCAACATTGTTAGTGATTTCACTTTGATTTTCATGTTTTTCGCTTGAGGGATTAACTTTCAATAAAAGCAAATGAATAAAACAAGAGATTTGAGGATGAAAGTTTTGTGAAAGTAAATAAATTCAAACCTGCAGGAAATATTTAGCAAACCGCGCAAAATTTTAAAGCTGCCTGCAAAAAATTAGGCAAAGCCCTTAGGCATCTTAGAAAACTTGAAAAATTCTGAATTTCACAGATGGTTTCTATTGATAAAAATAACAAACCGAGACCCCTCGTCGTATCGAATTTACACTGAAGAATGAAACTTAACAACGAAACCCGAATACGAAAAAAAAACTGGGAAGTAAATCGAGCGTGACAAGAATAATCGACGAAGTCAATTTAATTTCCCCCAGATCCGGCTTAACCTGAAATCTTACAAAAAAGGGGAAAAACTAAGGATTTTGTAAATCATTCGGTTTTATTCTAATCCTA
Organism: Liposcelis brunnea; assembly: GCA_023512825.1. NCBI lineage: Eukaryota > Metazoa > Arthropoda > Insecta > Psocodea > Liposcelididae > Liposcelis > Liposcelis brunnea. The sequence continues at coordinate 2,892,966 of CM042070.1, forward strand.
ATCCCATAAGCAATATCAATGAAATTGAGTTTGATAAAATTATCTAAAAAGAAAAAATAACTCTTGGAAATCCTTTTTCCTCTTTAGCTAAAATAGCTTTTTAAATCCAAATTAATCCTTTAAATTGTTTTTTAGTCTTCTTTTGATCTGAAGGTGTTTTGTGGTTAATGGAATAATCATTTCAAAGTCAAATTTTGAAAGGTTAAAAGTGTTGGAGTTTAGTGTGACGATTAGGGCTCGGGCGCTCAAAATTTGATCCAGAGGAAACTTTTTGAGTTCTTAAAAGAAGGCAATCAGGCTCCTCTTTAACAATTAGAGTTTATTTTATGCTTAAAACTCTCTTGACACTGCTTGATAAGTTTTTGTAACTTTTATAAGCTTAAAAAAAAGAGACTCTCAAAAATACCGCCCGTCCGATCCGGCGCCCGGGCACGATCCGCATCCATTGAGGCGTTGTTTTCCAAGTGAAATCATCGGCTATGTTGTTTAGCTCATTGATTTAGCAAAGAAAAGTGAAAATCTCGCAAAAAGTTAATCATTCTTCAAAAATTTTCATTCCTCTCTCGAAATCATAAATAAATCCCTTTTGTATATGGATAATGCAATGTATTAGTGGGATTAATTTTGTCAAGGTCACGAAAGTGAAAAATCCTTTTTATGAGTTGAAGGCTTAATAAGCAATTATCTAGCATCCTCATAATACCCTGCGTCTGTGGCGCTCGTGCTACTTAATCCAGACTGTCTACCAGAAAAATGGCGACCCTGTTTTTGAAAAGCCAAACTTAAAGAGCGTTCTATTTGAATAGAGACTTTTGCAAGGGCGCCAGGTAGATGAAATCTGCTGCTCGTTGGCTAAAGCCACAAAAATTTAGGAAGTGCTCAGGTTTTGTGAATTTAACTGATGACGTCATTGCTAGTTCTTCTCTTTAAGCTCGGTATTCATCGAAGATTTGGAGCGGTCGAGATTTTTAGTGGGCGGTATTGTTTGCAATTACCGACTGAAGGCGCTGCAGGCGGAATCGGGCTGTCATGTCGGAAATGATTCAATCATTTTCTCCTTTCAAAAATAGCAAAGAAAAAGATATCAGTATACAGTTTACTGTAATTAAACTAAACCCGACATAACAAAAGAATTGTAAATGGATAGGATGAAAAGGATTATTTGACGTTGTGAAGTTAATAAATTGAAACTCTCTTTGAAGTCTTCGAACTTTGAAATTCAGATGAAGGCAAGATAATTATAAAACAATTCAAACAGAACTATGAGATGTAATTGATTCATATACCTCGTGCCATTGTTAACCAAAACTTGTTTAACGAAATCCCGGAGGTTTTGTTTATAGCAGATAGAATTTTTCCGATGATCGAACATTGAAAAATTTTTGGCTCTATGGGTTTTTCAAAAGAAAGGGCGTGTGTATGTATTTAAATTGAATAGTTCAAAGTTCAAGTTTAGTATTTCGGGTTTATGAATGGATGAATTTATTCCTATTGAATTCATACAAGGTTTGACTTGTATTAATTATCTAGTGACACGTTCTCCACGAGGATTTGTCTTTATTATTCAAAGAAAAGGGTTTTCATCAACCCGGAATACAAATCTTGAATTTTTTTGCTGAAAATTCGCACTAATTAAAGTTTATCTGTTCAATGCTGTTGCTTTGTTTAATATTCCTTAAATAAGTTCGAGTTGGCAAATTTTTGCGCCGGATTTGAAAAGTTTGCCACCTCGAATTTGAGGAGAAAAAGGGAATTGGGTGATTCCGTTATATCTCAGGGAGCGAAGCGAAGACCATCAGAGCGACGGAGATCAAAAGGCGACGTCCTCAGGGCCCCGAGGCGTCATGGTTCACCAACGTCGACGCCTTCGCACCCCCGTCTGGGCCAGGTCAATCTCAACATTCACTAATGTTAGGGTATTACATCTGACACTGTTTCCCGAGGTCATCCACCCCTCTGACGTGATAGTGCTTGCCTAATTTTTTTTTTCGGTTCCTACTCATTGAGCATGCCCATTTTTTTTTTTTTTTTTACTCTATTCTCTTTGTAGATGAATGATTGTGTGGTCTATACTGACGTCTCTTGTCAATAGCTTTTGCTTTTAGATGTCTTTGAATGAGTCTGTTTCAAAGCTTGATCGAATTATTTTGTTGATCGAGGTAAGCGTGGCCATGACTGATGTATTTTTTCTTTTTTTTATTAATGAAATCGTTAATGTTCGTGTTTATGAAAAGATCAAGCTTTTGGATAGATAATACCCTTGAATATTTTTTTACATGGCACTAATTAAACGATCTATTTAGTTTTTTCTACACGCACAATAAAAAAAAAGGTCACTGGATAGAATTGGCAGAATCGATAAATCTTTTTCAAAATTTTAATCACTCTTTAATATTCTTTGTAGTTTTGAGATGGATGCAGAACAAATTCAGCTCTAGTTAAGATATTTATTTAAGGGTTTGGGAATGATCTTGGATGATCTTTGGGGAGTTTACTAGAAAAAATATTAAAAATGTTAAAAATAGTTTTTAAAAAGGATTTTTAGAAGAATTCTTTTGATAAAATTGTCTGATGAAAATTTTTCTTTTGCGAGAATTCTTTTATAAACAGCTTTTGCAAAAATTCTTTTGCAAAAATTCTTTTATAAAATTCTTTTATAAAATTCTTTTGCAAAAATTCTTTTATAAAATTCTTTTGCAAAAATTCTTTTATAAAATTCTTTTATAAAATTCTTTTGCAAAAATTCTTTTATAAAATTCTTTTGCAAAAATTCTTTTATAAAATTCTTTTGCAAAAATTCTTTTATAAAATTCTTTTGCAAAAATTCTTTTATAAAATTCTTTTGCAAAAATTCTTTTGCAGAATTCTTTTATAAAATTCTTTTGCAAAAATTTTTTTTGCGAGAATTCTTTTATAAAATTTTTTTACAAAAATTCCTTTGCGGGAATTCTTTTATAAAATTCTTTTGCAAAAATTCTTGTCTCTTGTCTCAAGCTAGAAATAAATTCTGCTTGCGTCTTAGCTCAACCATTCCAAGAACCTTTACTTTTAATACAAAAATTTAAATATTTAACTACTTGAACATTTTTTTTTTTTAAATTAAACTTGAGCTGACATTGTTTATCTTTAATTCTTTTCTTCTCCACCACACAATTTTTAGTCTTCATCTTAAACACTCTCACTTTCTCCAAAGACATTTCTTATCTTTCAAATCTAATTTTATTTATTTAAAAAACAAAAAAAATCATTAGCGAAAAATTTTCGTCAATGATTTTGTTTTTAAACAATAAAAAAACGCTTACAAGGAAGCTAATTTCTCCGGGAAAAAAAAACCCTCGAGTCATTATTATCGATTAAAAAATCGGTGCAATTAATTTTTAATTTAAAAGGTGACCATGCAATCATTATCAATTCTAATCTTGATGTGGGGAAAATAAAAAAAACAAAACAAAAAAAAATGATTGTTATTAATCGGCTTCCTCGTAAGATTTGCATTAGCCTCGATGTGTTTATTAAGTTGTTGTTTAGTTATGGTTGTTGGGAAGTGATTGTCATTGTTTGTTGTTTGTCAGCAGTTCAGAAAACGCCGAACGGAGTCCTGCCAAAGGGAAAAATCGTAGGTTTGTCCTAAAAATAAAATTTTTTTTCTTCTCCTAGCTGGCACCCTTTTTTTATAAAAACACAGAATTTTTTAGGATTTTTAAGGAGATTTTTCAAACGCATGCTCACTTAAATTTTTTTAGCCGATTTCAGCACAATCAATAGTAATTTTCGAAACGAATGACGTTTTAACAGAATTTAAAAAAGAAGGAATCGGCTGATATTTTTCTTAAATATCAGTATTTAGATAAAAAAAAATTTATCCGCATTCTAAGAAGACAGGGCACTAATGGACTAGTCAATACGTCACCCAGTCTTCTTAGAATGCGAGCAGAATTTTTTTATGAATAAAAACAGTTCTAGTGAAGAGCAGGTCCGGGCCTGCGCGTGGCAAGAAGTAGAAACGCTCATGCGCGTCAAGGAAAGTAGGGAGTTGCGCGCGCAGTAGACTACTCGCACAAACACGAACAGAAAAAAAATTGAGAGCAATTCCTGAACTCTGAAACTTATTTAAATAAAGTTTACTTTCGAGATTCCGTTCCTCGTCACTTAAAAAAAATATCGGAGACTTGATTTTTATTTTTATCTCTGTCAAATTTTCGATTATCGGAAAAGGATTAAATTCCATTCAGATAACTGAAGGCGAAGAGGGGGATGCACGTCAGTTTTCCCTTCGAATGTCGTCGTTGATAATTATAAATTTCCAGGTTTGCCCCCTTAAGGGCAATTAAAACATATCGGATTTAAAGGAACGAATCGGAAACGTCCCCTTTTTACCTTTTCGAATCGCGGGAATTCGAAAATAGTTAAAAGGTCACAAGGTCATCGTCGTGTATCTGACAGTTGACGATGGAGGTCGCTTTTGAAAAGTGAAAAACAAATACGAAAGGGGGGAAAAGGGGGAGGGTTCTCTGATAATGGGAAAAAGGAACGGAAAATAATCCCCCCCCCAGAAGAGATTTTCATCATTTTACAAAACGAAACAAAAGGGGGGGAGGTGCTAAGATTTATCGGTAAAATCGGGGGGGAAAGTTGATTCTGATTAACGATAAGGGATGATGAAAGTTTTCGATTTTAAAACGTGATAAACGGGTTAGGGAATCTCTCCTCTCTTCCTTTTCAGGTGAGACTAAAAATCTTAAAGCGTTGTAATGAATAATTAAATTAAATGCTCTTATGGAAATTTCGGGGAAATACTGAGAGTGAAATTCGAATTTCAGGGATTTTAGAGTGGAAGTTTGTTTCTGTTTAAACATTTCATTTAGTTGTCTTTTCTGTCGTGAATATTTGAATATGAGAAAATTCTATACTTTCGGATTTATATACAGTTTTAGGCAAGCTCTGGCTGAATAAATCACTCAATGTAAGGCAGTAAGAAAAATTTAATGGACCAAAAACTGGCCGTAATCTTTTAGCTATTAACCCGAGCTAAACTTGGGACCTTGACGAATCAACTTTTGCCCTATTTTTCGTGACGCGCATGCGCAGGTTCTTCTACTTCAAATCAGTGACTAGTTCCACTAGAATTCCCTGAGCTAAGGGATGACTTAAGATCTTTGTGGCTAGATACTTAGCTAGGGCAGTAACTGGTTTATTTTAAGGCGAATAAATCCTGATTTTCAATTTGATCTTGTTTTAAACTCGAATTAAATTAAATTTTTTTAATCCTAATAACTCAGTAGAAAATTTTTTACTAGGTGATAATTTTCAAAATAACCTCAATCAACACTCTTTTAAAAAAATCGTTTTCAAGCTACATTAATAAACTTTAAAGCCACAAAATTCAAATAAAAATTAACGCGGAGCAGTTATATATTCCTCCCAGCCCTTTTCAAACAATTAATCTCGCATGATATAATTACAATGAAGTAATTTAAACACAAAATTAATACACCGTGCAATGGTTACGTTCGTTAATAAAACGGAATTTTAGGGAACCCGGGTTGCACATTTTGCGAGGAGAGAAAATTCCACAATAATAAACACACACACACAACAACACAAAACACACACAACCGAATAATAAATGATTTTTTAGCTTTTAATTCGCAATTAGAGTTTTTTAATAAATCTTTTTCTGACAAACTTTTAGCACATTTAACAGAGATTGTATAATTACTTTTTTTTTAAATGAGAAAGATTCAGTAGCGGCGCCAGGAATTTTTTTAGAGGCTAAGAAAGGAGAATTCGGCTTAGCGCGTGGCTGAGGCCAGTATTAGGCTTGAAATTTGGTTTCGCCAGAGTTTGGCTCAGGTCTGAAACTAACTCAGCTCGAAATCAGCTCGGGCCAGCTTGAGGTAATGCCTGGCTAATTTTTTAAAGCCCTTGGCTTTGTTCGAGCTGCCTTGTGACAGTAATTCGATCGAGCCTATAAAATTATGGAGAAGTTATTGCCATTCCCAACGGAAAGGAAAAATATTAATCTAATATTATTAAAATATCTTGAAATATTTGTAAAATATTTTTTAAAACAAAAATCTCTACAAATATTTTCAGAAAGTTTTAATAAATTATTATAAAAATTATTTCCTTGATTTTTCTTTTTAAAAAAAGTTTATGCAATATTTTTGTACAAACATTTCAAATATTTCACGAACATTTCGAATGTTTCACAAACATTTCTAATGTTGCAAAAACATTTCAAATGTTTCACAAACATTTCAAATGTTTCACAAACATTTCTAATGTTGCAAAAACATTTCAAATGTTTCACAAACATTTCTAATGTTTCAAAAATATTTCCAATGTTTCACAAACATTTCCAAGGTTTCACAAACATTTCTACTGTTTCACAAACATTTCCAATGTTTCACAAACATTTCTAATATTTCAAAAATATTTCAAAAACTTTACAAACATTTCCAACATTTTACAAATATTTCAAACAATTTACAAATATTTCAAACATTGTACATATATTTTAAACATCTTACAAATATTTTTAGCTTTCTGCTCATTCTTGGCGGCGCTACTTCATAGAATTAGGTTTTTAGCTTTAACATCCGAAGAAAAATCGTTTGGCATGACGTCTTGCTCGAATCAAAGCATGATCGGCTAGATCTGTATATTTTTTTTCTTTGAATTAATGTACACCGTCTCTCTATGTATATAAAATAAAATTAACTCGATGTATTGTGATGCAAATTTATGAGGATACAAAGAAGGTTCATGAATTTAAAATTCATCATTTTACAGGTACGGAGGAAGTTTATGGCTTTTGAAAAATGATGTTCATGATATGGTTTTTCCTTTCCCCCTTTAGGGAAATTCTTTTTTTTTTTTTTTTTCATCGTTTGCAAGATAAATAACCCTTATTCTTTGTCATTGTGAGCTGAAAAGGGAAGAAGATAAATAAAAAAAACCTCGAGACCTGAAAAATTTGGGTTACGTTGTGTTTATTCATTATAAAACCTGGAAGGGATGTTAGCTGTCGTTATTATTCATTTCCCTCTTTTTCATCTATGGGATTCACTCAAAGAGATGCCAAATGAACAAGCGATTTTTGAATTTTAATTTTCTTGTTTGCATGAGATTTGAGATTTTCCGTCTGTTTTTTTTTTTGGTGATATTATCCCTTTCAAGCTGCGGGTTTCTCTTATTTTAATATTTGTCTTTTGAGGATTTAGAGTTGAGTAGAAATATTGAAATTTAGATTTTAGAGAGAGATTTTATTATTTTCAGGGGTTGGGAAATTTTCATTTATTGAATTTGGGCCAGGGTCTAATTTAACGAGGCCTGGACTGGCCCAAGTGGGCAAATCTACTAATCCACCCTGCTGCGTTCTCGAGCTTTTGAGTAATTTAAAAAAATTGTTCGCATTCTAAGAAGACGGAGCTCTTATGGATTAATCAGTAGTTAGCCCTGTCTTCTTATAATGCGGGTGAATTTTTTTTCTAATAAAACTGACAACTGTTAAAAGAGCTCTACAGCGCCATTTTAGTTTTCCTACTCAAATCCCCCAAAATAGCAAGTTAAAGCTTAAATTTTAAAAAAATCAGCAAGCAGGATCAAAACCAAAATTATTCTCTCAAAAGTATATATTTCTGGTATTTTTATTTTTTTAGCAATAAATAATAATCCTGAGAATTTTAAATCCGCTATAAATTTTTTTTTACGTATTCTAAGAAGATCGGGCTCTTGTGGAATATTTAATGGTGAGCCCTTTCTTCTTACAATGCGAGTAAATTTTTATTTTTAATATACAAAAATAAAGAATTTGAAAAAAGCTTTGTGGCGCCATTCAGGTTTTGTTGTTCAAATCTTCCGGGATCTAACTGGTGCTTGAACTTAAAAAATTAGCAAGCGGGATCAAAAGTAAAATTCTTTACAGAGGAATATGACAAAAAAATGTCAGTTTTTCGATGATAAAAAATTAATCCGTATTCTAAGAAGACAGGTCGCTTATGGGCTAATCAATAGTTTGCGCCGTTTTCTTAGAATGCGAGAAAAATTTTTTTTTAATGAAAATAAAAAGAAGTTTTCCTGCGCTGTTTTTGGTTTTTTGCTGACGCAATTTTGATGGGCCAGTCCGGGCCTGAATCTATTTTTGGCCAACAGCTTTTTAGTCAGCCCAAAATTGGATAATAAAAACTCATGTAAAACTCGTTTGATTAGTTAAAAAATTTTCTTCATCCTTGGGTTTTATAATTAGAAGTCTAATTATTAATTCTCCCAATTAATGAAATCCAATCCTCTGTGTAGCGAATTTACAATGAATGAGAATTTTCGGGTAGGCGGACGGGGAGGGATGAGAACTAACGAGGTAAAAACTTTCACCGAAAATCGATTTAGATTTCCCTCTTTTTTTTTCTCCTTCTTCTGATTCTTCTTGAGATAAAAAGAAAAAGTTGGATAAAATTTCATCAAGGGAAACTAGACGATAGGGATGAGAGGGATTGTAACATCTAACCAAACCGTTTTTCATATCGCTTTCCAACAAAATGAGGACAAGGCTTTTAAAAGTTGACACGAAGGAAATCCCGTTCAAATCAAAAATGTCTAAAACCCCCTTTTTGGATTATTTTCATAATTTAAAGATCAGCGACGGATGTAGGAATTTTATCGAGCGAGATTTTTTGGCCGAAAGAGAAATTTTATGAGGAGCTAATCTGTTCTTAGCTTAGGGCAGAATTAATTCGAATCCCAGCTCGTCCTGGCGGCCAAAAAATGTGAAAGGGGTTGCAGCACCCTTTATCTCCCCCTTGCTCCGTTCCTGACTTAATTTCTGATAATTTTTGACGAGGATCATGAATGGATATGATAACTCTCTCTGGGTGGGTTTCGATTTGACAAAAGAATCAATTATCCTGGCATTTCTTAACGCGAAGGATTTTGAATCCGATTATGGTTGTTGCCTTCGAGTGGGTGTTTTTTTTTTTTTGTGAATGGGAATTATTATGTCGAGATAACGTTTATTTGGTTTTTTTAATTTTGTTTTTTTGTTTTTGAAATTTTTGTTTTGAAGGTTTTTGTAACATTTTTAATGTGGGTTACAGGCGGCTTGCGGATGAAGACGATGAGCTGTCCGAAGTCCAACCCGATGCCGTCCCACCGGAAGTCCGAGAATGGCTCGCATCAACTTTCACGAGGCAACTTGCGACGACGAGGCGGAAAGCGGACGAAAAGCCAAAGTTTCGATCCGTTGCTCATGCCATTCGAGCCGGGATATTCGTCGATCGAATTTACAGGAGAGTTACTTCGTCCGCCATGATGCATTTTCCACCGGAAGTAGTGAAAGTATTAAAGGTGGGTTGGGTTGAAAATGAGAAGAAAGTGGAGCCAGCTTGTTCCAGCTTGTGAATGAAGAACTTGTTTTCGAGAACGGTTTTCGTTTTAAGTTTGGCTTTAAAGCTCGAATTTTTTGATTTCTATTTTTTTTTCATTTGTTTCAGACTTTAGATGAATGGTCATTCGATGTGTTTGCTCTGAACGAAGCCGCTGGCGGCCAACCAGTTAAATACCTCGGTTATGACCTTCTTAATCGGTACGGGATGATTCACAAGTTTAAAGTTCCTCCTGCCACTTTAGAAACATTCCTGACGAAGGTTGAGGAGGGATATTGTCGATATCGTAATCCGTACCATAACAATCTCCATGCTGCCGATGTAGCTCAGACTGTACATTATTTACTTTGTCAGACTGGACTAATGGTAAGTTTGAACAGCAAAAAAATGGATATTTATCAATTAAAGTTGTGGCCAAGGCTCTAAATTCGTTTTTCCTTTTTTTTTCTCTGCAGCACTGGATGACAGATTTAGAAATCTTCGCAACATTAGTAGCTGCCTTGATCCATGATTTTGAACACACGGGGACCACCAACAACTTTCACGTCATGTCAGGTTCGGAAACCGCATTGCTGTATAACGACCGAGCAGTGCTTGAGAACCATCACATCAGTGCCTCTTTTAGGTTAATATTATCTCTAATAATTTAGTTGGCTTTTATTAATTTTTTAGCAGAAAAATTCGAATATTGAAAATTTCCTCGCTCTAATTTTTGCTAATTTAATTTTTTTAATTTCAGGCTCCTGAAAGAAGAAGACTGTAATATACTACAAAATTTATCAAGGGACGAATTTCGTGAATTTAGGACGCTTGTTATAGACATGGTACTGGCTACGGATATGAGCTATCATTTTCAACAATTAAAAAACATGAAGAATTTATTAACATTAGCAGAACCTAGGTAAATTATTCAATTAGTAGAATTGAATAAAATTGTAAAAACAATTGTTTCTCAATTTCCCCGGGAATAATTGTGAAATTAAAGAAAATTCATGCAGTTTTATTGATTTTTACAAAAATTTAAAAAATAAATTTGAGGGCAATTTAAAAATTTGTCAAGAAAATTTAAAAAAAGTACTTCTAAAACTAAATTCAATTAATTTGGGCTATTTTCCAATTTTTTTATTTTTTTAAATTTGTTTTAGAATTCTGTTTTAAATTTTCAAAAATTGTGAAATTTAGTCTCAGTTTTTTTCTAATTTTTAATTTTAATTTTTTAAGTTTTAAATTTTCAAATTTTTTTTCGAGTTTGTGGCAAAACCTCCAAAGCACAAATCATTCAAAAATAGTCTGGGTGTTTGGAGCATATCTAAAATTTGGAGAAAATTTGCTCGACAAGAAATCTTGAATAAAAAAATTTGCTCGACAAGAAATTTTGAATGAAAAAATTTGCTCGACAAGAAATTTTGAATGAAAAAATTTGCTCGACAAGAAATTTTGAATGAAAAAATTTGCTCGACAAGAAATCTTGAATGAAAAAATTTGCTCGACAAGAAATCTTGAATGAAAAAATTTGTTCGACAAGAAATCTTGAATGAAAAAATTTGCTCGACAAGAAATCTTGAATGAAAAAATTTGCTCGACAAGAAATCTTGAATGAAAAAATTTGCTCGACAAGAAATCTTGAATGAAAAAATTTGCTCGACAAGAAATCTTGAATGAAAAAATTTGCTCGACAAGAAATCTTGAATGAAAAAATTTGCTCGACAAGAAATCTTGAATGAAAAAATTTGCTTGACAAGAAATCTTGAATGAAAAAATTTGCTTGACAAGAAATCTTGAATGAAAAAATTTGCTCGACAAGAAGTCTTGAAGAAACTTATCCAAATAAAAAAAACTTCCATATTAGTTTTGAACGTTTTATGCTTTGAAGGTTTCGACCCGGTTCCTTTTTTCAAATTTTAAGGAGATAGTCAATGAAGACTTGTCTAAGACAATATACCAACCTTAATTTTTTTTTTTAAATTTTTCAGTGTTGACAAATCCAAAGCCTCATCATTAGTTCTTCACTGCTGTGACATATCTCATCCCGCTAAAAGATGGGATTTGCATAGCCGATGGACGGGTCTTCTCCTAGAGGAATTTTTCCGACAGGGAGACATGGAAAGAGATCTCGGATTACCATTCAGTCCCTTATGTGATAGAAACACCACTTTAGTCGCTGAATCGCAGATAGGTTTTATCGAATTCATCGTCGAGCCTAGCTTGGCCGTATGCAGCGATATGTTGGAAGCAATCTTAGGTCCTATTAAAGCAGCCGAAGCCGGATCAGAAGGAAGGCCGACTATAAATAAGCCTTGGATCAAGAGCTTAGCACATAATAAAAAGAAATGGAAGGAACAAGCTGCTAAGGGTTGGTATTAAATTATTTTTTTTCCCTAAAAGAAATCCCCTGCTAAAATTTTTGTTTTTTTTAGATGCTGAAATCCGAGCGCAGCAAGCTCAAGCGGAATCATCACAAGAAGAAAAACAATCTCAACAACAAAACGAATCCGTCAAACCGGAAGAATGAGGATCAATTCAATCAATTAGGAATAAAATAAACAAACAATGACGACTTCGTTAAGACAAATATTGAATTTTTTTAAAAAAAACAACGGAAAACAGCAAAATTAAGCCTTTAATGATGAAGATTTCTTTTTTTTTTTTAAGGAAAAAAAAATCAAACGCTTTTTATAGATTAAGAAAGTGGATGAGACAATTTCATTATTTATAAAATTAAGTCTGGTTAATTGGACCTTTTCAATGTGATTCCCTTTTATCATGTGTAGCCCGTTTGTTTTTCTAAAAAAAAAACAATAGTTTTTCATTTTCAATCAAAGAGGGTCCACTCCAGAAAAATCTTCAAGCTAGGCTTATCACAAAAAGTAATTCCCGTTCCAATTATTTCTTTAATAGATTGCATGAGGTCATTTACTATTGTAACTAAAGCCTTTTTTTCTTGTGCTTTATAAGATTTTTCCAGACTTTAACAAAAAAAGGTAGTCAAAAAGATTTTCTAAAATAAAAAAAATTTCGGTTACTATGATTCTTTTTAGATTATGGCAATTTTAATTACCTATTGTTAGTCGTTGACAAGGGTTTATATTTTTAAAGAAAACGCACTTCTTTATATACTTCCAATTTGTATTCGTTGTTTCTTTTTTTAAATTTTGATTTTAAATTTTTAAAGTTTAGCCTATGTTCATAGTTCTGGCGAAGTAATTCGGGAACGGATTTTCATATGTTAATTTTACAATTCCTCCTTGACGCTTATATTAGTGAAAAAAAAAGAAAATAAAAGAAAACTGTTTTGTAAATTTCGTATAAATAAAAATTATAGATATATATAAAAATATATTTATATAGGGCCTAAGCATTATAGAATTCCTTCAAATAAAAAAATAATATTGTGTTGATAAATGATTTATTTCTATTTAAAAAAAATTACATAATCCTTTTTATTCCATTTTTCTTGTAAAATTATAAGTGTCGTGTTTAGCGCGTCTAGGATTCGATATCCTCACGCTAGGATGTCCAATATGAATAAAGTTACTAGGATTTTCTCCTAGGCATGGAAAAATTCGAAAATTCCCGGTAAAAGTCTAAAATAAACCTATTTTTAGCTTTTTTATTTTTAAAAAAAGTCGAGCCAAAATTTTAAAAAAAAGTTGCAAACGACATTCTCTAGATGGCGACACCTACCCATCAAGGATTTCTAGAGGATCCCACATTCCTAAAAGGCGGTGAGTTCAAAAATCAAGCAAGATGGCGTGGGCGTGGGCGTATATTTTTTGAGGTTACGTTGATAATAAAAAACATCTTTCTTTCTGGGTAAATAAATGTTCATTACTAACGTAGTGTATTACAATAGGAACTGATCGAATCGCTGAAGCAGTTTTTAATTCTACTAAAAATAATGTGTATTCAGAATAGAGGAAATGTTTAATTTGACAAATAAATTTCCTGGATTAAGTAAAGAATACGGGGAAAATATTGGTGAAGCATTTTAAAGTGAAACGAGGGAACCATGGGGTTATCTGCCAATCATTGCTTATAGATTTTTTTTACTGGGTTCAATTGGGGAAATCAATATAACTGTGACCAAGGTAAGAAATAGTTTAATATTAAAGCTCTTATAGTTTTACAAGCCATTCTCTGCTTTCTTCATTAGTGTTTAACATCATTTTTCAATCATTTTTTTTTCAGGTTCATTTTTTGTCAAGCTATTTTCCGAGGGCAGTTCTAATGCCAAAGCTTTTAATGGAGAGAGTAATAATTAATGCTTGAGGAAAAGAGTATAATGGATCATTAATTAGGTAAGTTTTATTTTAAATTCTTGTTAGATCAAAATTTGAAATTGAGTCTCATGAAAAGGTTTTAAGTTTATTTGGTGTATGATCGGTTTTGTTTTCTAATCGTTGTGAACAAACATTCCACCAAAAAGCAAAATCGATCATCCGCCAAAGAAACTTACAATGTTTTGATCAGATGCTCTTCAATTGTACATGGATTGCTTAAAAATTAGTGAAAAATCTTTTTACTCATCAGATTTACTGTTAAAAACTATAAGCATTACATAGGTGTGACAAGGTTCGTTTTCAGCTGTAATTCATGATTACCTCTGTTTTGCTAAGTTCTACTTGCGGTTTAAATAATGCAAGACTGGGGCTTGGGCTATTTCCACAGGAATGGTTAGCTTATACTTTAAATGCAAAAGTGAATTTTGGTGGTTTAATTTTAAGGATTTTGAGGTGATTACTGTCAAGGATCAAAACCATAAACTGGAAAAATTTGTCTATGCATTTGTTTAGCTTATTTCTGAGTGCAGATGAGGGAAGGGATACATTATAAATATAGGATTGAATTGTTTTGTTGTCACATATAAGTTAGAACCACAAATCAAATCATTAAACTTGGTCGATTTGATTGTGATGAGGTATGATTGCAGAGTTATGGCTTTCCAGCATGATGTGGTGCTTTTATAGTCAAGGAATTACAAGTTTTTTTGCTTAGTGAATTATTTGGAAAGTTTGCTGAGAAATCATTTTAAGAGCCTTCAAGGTCTGTCAGATTTTTGTTTTAACAATCAACTGATGACTTGTTTAATGAAATGATTTTAATCTTAAGGCAAAAAATATCAGTGAAAGGCAAAACATGATTGAGTTTGGCATTGTGTTCCATTTTTTTTTTTTTGGGTGTGTAAATGCTTGAGCACTTTCTGCTTTGATCATGTAAATTTAAGATTATTCGAATTGGCATGATTTATATTACTGACAATTATTTAAGAACTGTCGGCCGATAAATTTCGGATTCGTCGAATAATTCTGCTTTCAAGGATGATATAATTATTTTTATTGCTAATTTTAATGGTTTTTCAAAAATGATGTAATTCATAAAAATTGCTTAACTTATCGAGGCCGTAATTGATTTTTAGAGGGCTTTTGTTGCATTTTTTTCTTCTTGGTGTAATTACGAAAAGAAATAATCTGGTCGCTGTTATTTTTTATTATTTCTCCAAATTAAATGTTTATCGTTATTGTAACATTCATTCGAGAAGCGGTTTAAAAATTTAAAAAAAAATGCAGAAAATAGAAAGACACCAGCGCTATTCTTATGTAGTGGAATTACTTGGAACTACAAAACGATGACGCTCTCTTGTGGATTTTCAGGCAAACTACTTTTTAGGTTGGCAAAACTAAATTCCCTGCAAGTATGTTGGCACTTTTTGTCAAAACAGAAAGAGAAAGAGATGGCTTCTTTGCAAGTATCAAAATAACGGAAGAATTCAACGTAAATTAAATCATTTGGATTTCGTGGACAAGTATATCTTCAGGAACGACGTGGTTGTCTTGGCTTCTTAGTATGATGGACAACATCGTTTAGAAAAAACTACGTACTGATCACTAGAAGAGAAATCAAATCTGCTGTTTTAATCAAACATAATTTTAATTTGGCCGATAGGTTGGTGACAGTTTTCCATTTCTGTTTGAATAATCCAGTTCATAAAAATTACATGAAAGATCAAAGATACATCAGCAATGGTAAATTGTAAATTCACTTGACGGGGAAGAAGCAATGTGATGGTAAGTCATAATTTTACCACTTTTAAAAATAAATTACTTGGGAGTTGAATTTAGCCAGAAGATCAGATGTGGGAATTTTAAATTATGGTTTTTTCTCAGTAGGAATGTTTATAAATCTGAAGGGCTTGTTACCTGTTACAGTTATCAATTACAAAAACGCTTCCCAAATTATGTTGAGCATTTTTTTTAAAAATTGGAAACATTCGATCAATTATCAGAAATGGAAATGCCTTTGTTCATCTAAAATTATTAATATTTGCTTGTAATTCTAAGAGATGATCCAAAGAAACCATTGAAAAACATCTTCACAGTCAGGAGCTCAGATTTTTGATTTGTTTAATTATTGCATTGATATTGCTCGATTTTGAAACTCTTCTTTAAGACAGTTTTCAATTTTTTCCCCTAGGAAGAGTCGTTAATAATATTAATTGATTTTATACAATATTTTTGATGTTTTTATAGTGCAGAAAATAATAAGTTATTTTTTTAAATTTCAGGTGCGGCCCTTGTTCTGTTCATCATGAACCAACCTCATTTGATGGACATTCATATCAAACACTCAAACCTATTGAGAACTTGTGCAAACCAATGGAAGCTGTTAAGTTAGAGACCCACAGTCGTCAATGGCCTCTTATGCTACAAGGAATTGTATGATGGTAAAGTTTGTTTTTTTATTTTAAAATTAAAATTTTGTAATTGAAGAGAGATCATTAATTTAAGCTAAGGTTAATGATTGGAAGATGCATATCCTTATTTTTTCCTTAAAAGGACCTGTGAGCCTCAAAAATTCAGAGACAGAGTTTGATTACTGGAAACATGGAACAATCATTACAATGGATCCAGTTGCTCTAAGTTTTTATGGGTGTTCAGAAATTTTTTGAAACCTGTCTCTGTTTTCGAATATTTTGGAGAATTTCTTTTTTGAATTTATCTGAGATTTTTTTCTTTAGGATTATGAAATTTTTTGATGACAAACGCATAAAATTTTCTGTTATAATTTTTTTCTCATTACTTTTTTTTTTTGGATCGTGAAGTTATAAAAAATCATCAAAAGATTTGATCGTCAAGGAATATAGTTATGGAGAGATTTGTTTGACAACAGAAAATTATAAAAGATTTGTTCAACTACACAAACTTATCAGGCTAATTGGTTGAGTTACAGAAATTTTTGATCAACTGTGAAATCTATTCAAAAAATTTGCTCGACTAGAAATTTTGAAAATTATTTTTGACAAGAAGTGAAGAAATCTCAAAAATATTTGCTCGACTAAAAAATTTGCTGAACAAGGAGTCAAAAAAATTTACTCGACTAGAAATTTTAAAAATTTTGCTTGACAAGAAGTGAAGAAGTTTTGAAAAAATTTGCTTGACAACAGAAAATTATGTAACTAATTGCTTAACTACACAAATTTTTGTTCGACTACAAAAATGTTTCCAAAAATTCAAAAAAATTCTTTTTCTATCATGTATTTAACTGTTTTTGTTCTTGTTTCAGGAAGAGTCCTACGTCGAGAAGCCACCGGGGAGATGGAGAAGCAGAGAAGACCGCTGTGGCGGCAAGAAGAAGAGGCCCGCTGTGCCTACCAAACAAAAAGATTCGCGGAGGCGCGGTCTGGGAGCGGTTTTTTGGGTAGGGGGTGCGGGAGCGTGGGTCACCATAAAATTATGGTGAGCCCGGCATTACCTGACGCAAGTGAGGTAACTGCGGTCTCGCGTCGACCTCGAGTGCATGGCCATAGGGGATGCACGAACCACCGGGCGTGGCTGGTGTGCCTTTCAGAGAGGCGGCTTATGGCGAAGCTCTTTCTCCCATCCTTGACCTCTTCCTAAGCCTTTTAACACATCCCCCCAACATTTTATCGGAAATCAACCGTATACCTGGCTAACCCACATACCCGTAGGTACGGTAGTCTTGGTGCGGGCGAATTTCCGATACGGTGTCTCCTTCATCCATTTTCCTTTAGTAAAGAGTTAGTCGAGGGTCCTGTGCCAAGTACAGGTGACCTCTGACCAGGAAACTCAAGGTGGAGTCCGTCGCCGTGTCTTTTGGACGACGGAGTCAACGTAGCCTGGGTTCGACACGTGTCGGATTCCGAGGCGGCTCCCGATTGGGCCAGTCAGGGCTGTCCGGCCGTCATTCGGCTGGACTATAGCTGCATGAGGATGGAGGCGTAATGCCTGAGAAGTTGCTCGCAACTGACGGACACGACATGACGACTCCACGCTCCGTTGGAAATTTCCCCTCGACACTGCAACTTATTTATTTTTTATCGAATCCATAATTGGTCCAAGTCCGGATTCTTTAAAAATAATTTATATTTTGCAATGTTGTGCGGAAAGGTTCATCGGGGCGGGGGGCGGCCTGCGGTAGTTAAGGTTCGCTTTTAATATCGTCGAAAGGGGAAATTCGAAATTAATCTTTTCGGTTGGTGGCATTGTGGGAATCTTCTTCTTTCAACTACGCAGTTCGTCGAACAACGGAGGAAAGATTTTATTTTTTATTTGGTAAGTATGATCCTTTTATTTATTTTTAAAAATCAATTGATCTCTAATTTTATTTTTTATTTATTTTTTTTCATGTCCTGCTTGATCTTCTAATTCGACGTGGGAACACTCACCAATGAAAATATCTTCCAAGTTACACCTGGAAAACTGCAGTCAGCGAAGAATTTTCCAGGTGTCAAGTGTTTTATTATTTATTTTTTATTTTTAAATTGGGTGACTACACTTGTAAAGGAAACGAGCTTGGTTTCTGTTTAATTTAAATTAAGTTGAAACGCAGATTTTTTTATTTGCAAATTCTTTTTATTAGCAAAAACACTATATTTAGAATTTTCATTTGTTGCTAAATTTTTTTCGCTAGGAAAACTTTATATTTTGTTTTTAAAAATGTTACCGAATATCTGTTTGAAAATTTTATGCAGTTTATCTTGAGAGTGTTTGAGTTTTCAGAAAAATCTGTTAGACAAGAAGAATTGTTGCTGCAAAGAAATTTGCAAAAATAAGTTGGTTTGACAAGAAATTTTAGTTTCAAACTCTCCAAGCAATTTTTTTTTATTCATGTATTTAACCAAATTTTTATTTAGTTTGACTTGGGAAAAAGTTTCAAGAGGAAAAAAGCTCTGAAAAAATGTTTAGTAAATGCTGTAAACTTGCAATGGTTAGGTTGGTCTAACAGTTTTTTGTATCGAAAAAATTTTTGTCAGTGAAATTCTTAGTTTTTTCCCCAGAGGGCCCTGAAATTACTTAATGAAATCAAGTTCGATCCTTGCCCACTTAATTTTTTGTAAATCTTATAGCCTCGTTTTAAATCGAGTATTTTTTTTTTTGTTTGTTTGATTATGTGACCACCAACAATAATTTAGAAGTATTGAGCGTTCTCTAGAGATTTTTTTTTCAAGACAGCAATTATGAACATAGTTGTTTGTCAAGAAATTTTAAAAAAATTTGGTCGACTAGAAATTTTGAGTAAAGTATTTTGACTAGAAATGATGTAAAAATTTGCTTGACATAAAATTATGAATAAATTTGCTCGACTAGAAATTTTGAAAAAACTTGCCCAACAAAAAATACCTCCAAACTATAAGGGTATTTAAAACGCTCAATACCTCCACACGATAGAATTAAAAAAATAATTATTTTGTTTTCAAAAAAAAGTTGGCAACAAAACATTTAATTTTAACTTTTGGTTAAAAACTTTTGACTTTTTTATTTGTACTTTATCTTAAGTTTAATTTATTATTTTACTTTGAAAACTAATTTGGCCATTTCTTTTTGTTCGTTTTTTTTTAGAAATGTATAGTCATTCTTTTATTGTAATTAGTAATAAGTGCTCTTTGATTATGAAATCGATATAAAACGAGCAGATTTTAGCAAATTAGAAAGGTAAAGCGTAGAGAAAATTTTAAATGTTATTTAAATGAAACAATTTTATAACTTTTTTAAAAAAAAAAAAAAGCAAGAAATCTGCAAAGTTGTAAAAAAATTAAAGAGCATTTATCCATGGGCGTATCCACCAAGGAGAAGGGGAAGGAGGGTATCGCCTCCCTTTCAGTTAGGAAATTTTGAGTTTACTGGGAGGGATCCTCCAAAAGCATCTTTTACTTAAAAACCAAGAAACAATATCTAATTTTTTGATTTACTTTGTCTATAATATTGTAACTTTGTATAATTCTATGGGAAACTCAGCATTTACAATTTCTTCCAAAAAGAATCTTAACTGTAAAAAGACTCAAAAATAGCAAAATAACCTTTAAAGATTCTTTTCAAACAAAAAAATATTTCAAGCTAGCACGATTTTATATTTTTTTATTTGGGATGAATAATTTTTAAAATTATGGCGGGGTGACCCCAGTCTCAAAAATGTGGATACGCCTATGTACGGATTGTTTAAAAAAAAAAGGTTATCACTCTCGCAATTAATGTTACTTTAACAATTTTTTGTTTTGCTCTCGGCTATGTTTAACTATTAGAGATGAGCAATTATTTCCTATGGAGCAAAGACCTTAACGGGTATTAAGGGTTTTAGAAAAAGTTCAAAACCAGTAAAAATTAGATGTGTTAAACCTCTTAAAAAAAATTTGTGGAAATTAGGCGTTTGATCGTTTAAAAAAATTTGGAATTGGGCGTTTGATCGTTTAAAAAAATCTTTAGGAATTGGGCGTTTGAACATTTAAAATCTTTGAAAATTAGACATCTTGGAATGGGTTCAGAATGGTTTTTTCTTTTAGGGGTCCAAAAAAATAAAGTTCCAGGCATCTTCGATTAACTATTTCAGGTAACAAGATGATTATGCTGTTTTGCTTTTTAGTCAAAAAAATTTCGAACTTTGCTCATCCCTAAATTATTGTTTTTATTGTTATAAAAATGTCTGATGGCTCTTATTGTTTTGAGTCAAGGCGGAAATCTGAAATGTTTTAAACTAACAATGTCGTCAGGCCTGTAGTCAAAAGGGGGTTAAGCCTCCCCTGGCGGATCATTGCCCCCCCCGCCTTATAAAAATTCTGATAGGACTTGTTCGACTGTAAACATTTTGGAAAGACTTGTTTGACTAAAAAAATTGTAAAAGGACTAATTCGACTAAAAGAATTCTAACAGGACTTGTTCACTATAAAAATTTTTGAAGTACTTGTTCGACTATAAAAATTTTTGAAGTACTTGTTCGACTATAAAAATTTTTGAAGTACTTGTTCGACTATAAAAATTTTTGAAGTACTTGTTCGACTATAAAAATTTTTGAAGTACTTGTTCGACTATAAAAATTTTTGAAGTACTTGTTCGACTATAAACATTTTTGAAGTACTTGTTCGACTATAAAAATTTTTGAAGTACTTGTTCGACTAAAATTTTGTGCCCCTCCAAAACTTGCAACCTGGCTATGGGCCTGACTGCTTTGACATCTGAACCAATCATCATGATCCGATTATTTTTTGACTAATAATTAGTTTAGTTTTAAATTCTTGCTCATACTATTTTTTTTTTACAAAAATTTAAGACATTTTAATTGAGTTTTCACACACTTTTGTTGATTTTTACCAGTTTGATGAATATTTTAATTACTGTACTTAACGTAATAATTTAGAGCAAATATTTTTGTCAACAAGTTTAACTTTTTTAAATGGCTTTTTTATTTTTATTTATTTTCGTGGCAATTGGCCAATTTAAAAAATGATCAGTGACATTAGTTTAAAATAAAATCAAATTATTTATAAGAACTTTTTTGTGCATATGCTGTGGCTATTGTAAAATATAATAATTTCACAATATAAAATATAATAATTTAAAATACTTGTTTTTTGATATAATTTCCACCTAATTTACCTTCCTAACCTTTGAAAATTAGGCGTTTTGAGCTTTATATCAATTAAGCGTTTTGAATTTTTATCAATTGCGCTTTTTGAACTTTTAAAATCGGGCATTTTGAACTTAAAACAATTAGGCGTCTTGAACAGTTAAGGATTGGGCGATCTGCCCCTCTAGAAATACGGTATTTTTAATTAGGGAGCTTTTCCAGGAGCTTTTGTCTTGATCGATAGAGCCTACTGCCCTTGATCGAATGCTGCAAGAATACCCCGAAATTCCCTACGAAAAATGCGCAAAAACGGATTTTATAATTTTTTTCATGTGACTTGTATGAAATTTTATTTCGAAAAAATCGTTACATGGAAATTTCACTTTTTTAAAAATAAAAAGGTCTTTGGAAAATCGCGTTTTTTAAGCAGTTTCCCGTGGGATTTCCGGGACTTTTTATTGCATGGTCTGATAGAGGACATCCAGGGCTATCGTTTGAGACCACAAGCTCCCCAAAGCTCCTTCAAATAACGGAGATTTTAATCGATTCGGAAAAAGTGACTTTTTTGGGTTTTCCTTCCGTATGAGATGGGGAAAGCTCGGGAAAGCTCCAAACCTGGGATTTTTAGATTCTTAAGTCCTAACCCAAATCCATATATTTTTGTATTAAAACTTTTTGTAAAACAGCTCTAAAACGCAACCGTTCTCGAGATATTTGCGATTTTAGGTTGGAGTATATTTTCGTGGGGAAAAATGGATTTTTGTGCAAAACTGTGTTTGCGGCAGTTCCCGTAGGAATTTCGGGAATCTGATTTGCAGCACTGGACAGAGGACGTCGAGATCTATCATTTAAGACCAAGAAAGCTCCCCAAAGTTCCCGATTAAAAGCCCATTTCATGAAATGCGGGATAATTTAATTTTGGCCCAAAATGGCCGCTTTAAGCCATCTTTTGGGGGCTTTTTTGGGGTTCCGCCATTTGTTTAGACCCAAGGGACCCATTCCACCGGTTTTTGCCGAAATCGGGGAATGGTCGAAAAAAAAGTTCAAAAAACATGAAAGACTATAGTCTTTCCTTTTTTTCAATTTTCGACGAAAATTTGAAAATGGCGGAAACCGGCTAAATGGGTTTAGATGGGGCTGAAAACACGAAAAAAGCAAAAAAATTCGGTATTAAGCCCAAAATAAGCCCAAAAATGGCTTATAAAAGGCCTGTTTTGGGCTTTTTCCGGATTTTTTTGGTTTTTTTCGTAATTTTAGGCCAAACTATACCCATTAAGCCGGTTTCCGCCATTTTCTAAAATCGTCGAAAACCGAAAATTGGCTACAGAAGGCTTATTTCAAAAATGGCGGAAAGCGGCTTAATGGGTATAGTTTGGCCTAAAATTACGAAAAAAACAAAAAAAATCCGGAAAAAGCCCAAAACAGGCCTTTTATAAGCCATTTTTGGGCTTATTTTGGGCTTAATCCCGAATTTTTTTGCTTTTTTCGTGTTTTCAGCCCCATCTAAACCCATTTAGCCGGTTTCCGCCATTTTCAAATTTTCGTCGAAATAGCGAAAAAAAGGAAAGACTATAGTCTTTCATGTTTTTGAACTTTTTTTTCGACCATTCCCGATTTCGGCAAAAACCGGTGGAATGGGTCCCTTGGGTCTAAACAAATGGCGGAACCCCAAAAAAGCCCCCAAAAGTTGGCTTAAAGCGGCCATTTTGGGCCAAAATTAAATTATCCGCAATTCATGAAATGGGCTTTTAATCGGGAACTTTGGGGAGCTTTCTTGGTCTTAAATGATAGATCTCGACGTCCTCTGTCCAGTGCTGCAATCAGATTCCCGAAATTCCTACGGGAACTGCCGCAAACACAGTTTTGGCACAAAAATCCATTTTTCCCCACGAAAATTTACTCAACCTAAAATCGCAAATATCTCGAGAACGGTGCGTTTTAGAGCTGTTTTACAAAAAGTTTTAATACAAAAATATATGGATTGGGTTAGGACCTTAAGAATCTAAAAATCCAGGTTTGGAGCTTTCCCGAGCTTTCCCCATCTCATACGGAAGGAAAACCCAAAAAAGTCACTTTTTCCGAAATCGATTAAAATCTCCGTTATTTGAAGGAGCTTTGGGGGAGCTTGTGGTCTCAAACGATAGCCCTGGATTGTCCTCTATCAGACCATGCAATAAAAGTCCCCGGAAATTCCCACGGGAACTAGCTTAAAAAACGCGATTTTCCTAAGACCTTTTTTTTTTTAAAAAGTGAAATTTCCATGTAACGATTTTTCGAATAAAATTTTCATACAAGTCACATGAAAAAAATTTAAAAATCCGTTTTTTGCGCATTTTTCGTAGGAATTTCGGGGTATTTCTGTGCAGCATTCGGATCAAGGGCAGTAGGCTCTATCGATCAAGACCAAAAGCTCCTGGAAAAGCTCCCTATTAAAAATACCGTATTTCTAGAGGGGCAGATCGCCCAATCCTTAACTGGTTCAAGACGCCTAATTGTTTTAAGTTCAAAATGCCCGATTTTTAAAAGTTCAAAAAGCGCAATTGATAAAAATTCAAAACGCTTAATTGATAAAGCTCAAAACGCCTAATTTTCAAAGGTAGGAAGGAAATTAGGTGGAAATTATATCAAAAAACTAGTATTTTAAATTATTATATTATATATTGTGAAATTATTATATTTTACAATAGCCACATCATATGCACAAAAAAGTTCTTATAAATATTTTGAATTTATTTTAAACAAAATGTCACTGATCATTTTTTAAATTGGCCAATTGCCACGAAAATAAATAAAAATAAAAAAGCCATTTAAAAAAGTTAAACTTGTTGACAAAAAATATTTGCTCTAAATTATTACGTTAAGTACAGTAATTAAAATTTCATACAAACTGGTAAAAATCAACAAAAGTGTGTGAAAACTCAATTAAATGTCTTAAATTTTTGTAAAAAAAAATAGTATGAGCAAGAATTTAAAACTAAACTAATTATTAGTCAAAAAATAATCGGATCATGATGATTGGTTCAGATGTCAAAGGCAGTCAGGCCCATAGCCAGGTTGCAAGTTTTGGAGGGGGCACAAAATTTTAGTCGAACAAGTACTTCAAAAATTTTTATAGTCGAACAAGGTACTTCAAAAATGTTTATAGTCCGAACAAGTACTCTCAAAAATTTTTATAGTCGAACAAGTACTTCAAAAATTTTTATAGTCGAACAAGTACTTCAAAAAATTTTTATAGTCGAACAAGTACTTCAAAAATTTTTATAGTCGAACAAGTACTTCAAAAATTTTTATTAGTCGAACAAGTACTTCAAAAATTTTTATAGTTGAACAAGTCCTGTTAGAATTCTTTTAGTCGAATTAGTCCTTTTACAATTTTTTAGTCAAACAAGTCTTTCCAAAATGTTTACAGTCGAACAAGTCCTATCAGAATTTTTATAAGGCGGGGGGGCAATGATCCGCCAGGGGAGGCTTAACCCCCTTTTGACTACAGGCCTGACGACATTGTTAGTTTAAAACATTTCAGATTTCCGCCTTGACTCAAAACAATAAGAGCCATCAGACATTTTTATAACAATAAAAACATAATTTAGGGATGAGCAAAGTTCGAAATTTTTTTTGACTAAAAAGCAAAACAGCATAATCATCTTGTTACCTGAAATAGTTAATCGATGATGCCTGGAACTTTATTTTTTTGGACCCCTAAAAAGAAAAAACCATTCTGAACCCATTCCAAGATGTCTAATTTTCAAAGATTTTAAATGTTCAAACGCCCAATTCCTAAAGATTTTTTTAAACGATCAAACGCCCAATTTCCAAAGGTTTTTTTAAACGATCAAACGCCTAATTTCCACAAATTTTTTTAAGAGGTTTAACACATCTAATTTTTACTGGTTTTGAACTTATTCTAAAACCCTTAATACCCGTTAAGGTCTTTGCTCCATAGGAAATAATTGCTCATCTCTAATAGTTAAACATAGCCGAGAGCAAAACAAAAAATTGTTAAAGTAACATTAATTGCGAGAGTGATAACCTTTTTTTTTTTAAACAATCCGTACATAGGCGTATCCACATTTTTGAGACTGGGGTCACCCCGCCCATAATTGTAAAAATTATTCATCCCAAATAAAAAAATATAAAATCGTGCTAGCTTGAAATATTTTTTTTGTTTGAAAAGAATCTTTAAAGGTTATTTTGCTATTTTTGAGTCTTTTTACAGTTAAGATTCTTTTGGAAGAAATTGTAAATGCTGAGTTTCCCATAGAATATACAAAGTTACAATATTATAGACAAAGTAAATCAAAAAATTAGATATTGTTTCTTGGTTTTTAAGTAAAAGATGCTTTTGGAGGATCCCTCCCAGTAAACTCAAAATTTCCTAACTGAAACGGGAGGCGATACCCTCCTTCCCCTTCTCCTTGGTGGATACGCCCATGGATATATGCTCTTTAATTTTTTTACAACTTTGCAGATTTCTTGCTTTTTTTTTTTTTTTTAAAAAAGTTATAAAATTGTTTCATTTAAATAACATTTTAAAATTTTCTCTACGCTTTACCTTCTAATTTGCTAAAATCTGCTCGTTTTATATCGATTTCATAATCAAAGAGCACTTATTACTAATTACAATAAAAGAATGACTATACATTTCTAAAAAAAAACGAACAAAAAGATAATGGCCAAATTAGTTTTCAAAGCAAAATAATAAATTAAACTTAAGATAAAGTACAAATAAAAAAAGTCAAAAGTTTTTAACCCAAAAGTTAAAATTAAATGTTTTGTTGCCAACTTTTTTTTGAAAACAAAATAATTATTTTTTTAATTCTATCGTGTGGAGGTATTGAGGCGTTTTAAATACCCCTATAGTTTGGAGGTATTTTTTTGTTGGGCAAGTTTTTTCAAAATTTCTAGTCGAGCAAATTTATTCATAATTTTATGTCAAGCAAATTTTTACATCATTTCTAGTCAAAATACTTTACTCAAAATTTCTAGTCGACCAAATTTTTTTAAAATTTCTTGACAAACAACTATGTTCATAATTGCTGTCTTGAAAAAAAAAATCTCTAGAGAAACGCTCAATACTTCTAAATTATTGTTGGTGGTCACATAATCAAACAAACAAAAAAAAAAAATACTCGATTTAAAACGAGGCTATAAGATTTACAAAAAAATTAAGTGGGCAAGGATCGAACTTGATTTCATTAAGTAATTTCAGGGCCCTCTGGGGAAAAAACTAAGAATTTCACTGACAACAATTTTTTCGATACAAAAAACTGTTAGACCAACCTAACCATTGCAAGTTACAGCATTTACTAAACATTTTTTCAGAGCTTTTTTCCTCTTGAAACTTTTTCCCAAGTCAAACTAAATAAAAATTTGGGTTAAATACATGAATAAAAAAAAATTGCTTGGAGAGTTTGAAACTAAAATTTCTTGTCAAACCAACTTATTTTTGCAAATTTCTTTGCAGCAACAATTCTTCTTGTCTAACAGATTTTTCTTAAAACTCAAACACTCTCAAGATAAACTGCATAAAATTTCAAACAGATATTCGGTAACATTTTTAAAAACAAAATATAAAGTTTTCCTAGCGAAAAAAATTTAGCAACAAATGAAAATTCTAAATATAGTGTTTTTGCTAATAAATAAGAATTTGCAAATAAAAAAATCTGCGTTTCAACTTAATTTAAATTAAACAGAAACCAAGTTCGTTCCTTACAAGTGTAGTCACCCAATTTAAAAATAAAAAATAAATAATAAAACACTTGACACCTGGAAAATTCTTCGCTGACTGCAGTTTTTCCAGGTGTAACTTGGAAGATATTTTCATTGGTGAGTGTTCCCCACGTCGAATTAGAAGATCAAGCAGGACATGAAAAAAAAAAAAATAAAAAATAAAATTAGAGATCAATTGATTTTTAAAATAAATAAAAGGATCATACTTACCAAATAAAAAAATAAAAATCTTCCCTCCGTTGTTCGACGAACTGCGTAGTTGAAAGAAGAAGATTCCCACAATGCCACCAACCGAAAAGATTAATTTCGAATTTCCCCTTTCGACGATATTAAAAGCGAACCTTAACTACCGCAGGCCGCCCCCCGGCCCCGATGAACCTTTCCGCACAACATTGCAAAAATATAAATTATTTTTAAAGAATCCGGACTTGGAACCAATTATGGATTCGATAAAAAATAAATAAGTTGCAGTGTCGAGGGGAAATTTCCAACGGAGCGTGGAGTCGTCATGTCGTGTCCGTCAGTTGCGAGCAACTTCTCAGGCATTACGCCTCCATCCTCATGCAGCTTATAGTCCAGCCGAATGACGGCCGGACAGCCCTGACTGGCCCAATCGGGAGCCGCCTCGGAATCCGACACGTGTCGAACCCAGGCTACGTTGACTCCGTCGTCCAAAAAGACACGGCGACGGACTCCACCTTGAGTTTCCTGGTCAGAGGTCACCTGTACTTGGCACAGGACCCTCGACTAACTCTTTACTAAAGGAAAATGGATGAAGGAGACACCGTATCGGAAATTCGCCCGCACCAAGACTACCGTACCTACGGGTATGTGGGTTAGCCAGGGTATACGGTTGATTTCCGATAAAATGTTGGGGGATGTGTTAAAAGGCTTAGGAAGAGGTCAAGGATGGGAGAAAGAGCTTCGCCATAAGCCGCCTCTCTGAAAGGCACACCAGCCACGCCCGGTGGTTCGTGCATCCTCCTATGGCCATGCACTCGAGGTCGACGCGAGACCGGCAGTTACCTCACTTGCGTCAGGTTAATGCCGGGCTCACCATAATTTTATGGTGACCCAACGCTCCCCGCACCCCCTACCCAAAAAACCGCTCCCAGACCGCGCCTCCGCGAATCTTTTTGTTTGGTAGGCACAGCGGGCCTCTTCTTTCTTGCCGCCACAGCGGTCTTCTCTGCTTCTCCATCTCCCCGGTGGCTTCTCGACGTAGGACTCTTCCTGAAACAAGAACAAAAAACAGTTAAAATACATGATAGAATAAAGAATTTTTTTGAATTTTTGGAAACATTTTTGTAGTCGAACAAAAATTTGTGTAGTTAAGCAATTAGTTACATAATTTTCTGTTGTCAAGCAAATTTTTTTCAAAACTTCTTCACTTCTTGTCAAGCAAAATTTTTAAAATTTTCTAGTCGAGTAAATTTTTTTGACTCCTTGTTCAGCAAATTTTTTAGTCGAGCAAATATTTTTGAGATTTCTTCACGTCTTGTCAAAAATAATTTTCAAATTTTCTAGTCGAGCAAATTTTTTGAATAGATTTCACAGTTGATCAAAAAATTTCTGTAACTCAACCAATTAGCCTGATAAGTTTGTGTAGTTGAACAAATCTTTTATAATTTTCTGTTGTCAACAAATCTCTCCATAACTATATTCCTTGACGATCAAATCTTTTGATGATTTTTTATAACTTCACGATCCAAAAAAAAAAAGTAATGAGAAAAAAATTATAACAGAAAATTTTATTGCGTTTGTCATCAAAAAATTTCATAATCCTAAAGAAAAAAATCTCAGATAAATTCAAAAAAAGAAATTCTCCAAAATATTCGAAAACAGAGACAGGTTTCAAAAAATTTCTGAACACACCATAAAAACTTAGAGCAACTGGATCCCATTGTAATGATTGTTCCATGTTGTCCAGTAATCAAACTCTGTCTCTGAATTTTGAGGCTCACAGGTCCTTTTTAAGGAAAAAATAAGGATATGCACCTTCCAATCATTAACCTTAGCTTAAATTAAATGATCTCTCTTCAATTACAAAATTTTATTTTAAAATAAAAAAAACAAACTTTACCATCATACAATTCCTTGTAGCATAAGAGGCCATTGACGACTGTGGGTCTCTAACTTAACAGCTTCCATTGGTTTGCACAAGTTCTCAATAGGTTTGAGTGTTTGATATGAATGTCCATCAAATGAGGTTGGTTCATGATGAACAGAACAAGGGCCGCACCTGAAATTTAAAAAAATAACTTATTATTTTCTGCACTATAAAAACATCAAAAATATTGTATAAAATCAATTAATATTATTAACGACTCTTCCTAGGGGAAAAAAATTGAAAACTGTCTTAAGAAGAGTTTCAAAAATCGAGCAATATCAATGCAATAATTAAACAAATCAAAAATCTGAGCTCCTGACTGTGAAGATGTTTTTCAATGGTTTCTTTGGATCATCTCTTAGAATTACAAGCAAATATTAATAATTTAGATGAACAAAGGCATTTCCATTTCTGATAATTGATCGAATGTTTCCAATTTTTAAAAAAAATGCTCAACATAATTTGGGAAGCGTTTTTGTAAATTGATAACTGTAACAGGTAACAAGCCCCTTCAGATTTATAAACATTCCTACTGAGAAAAAACCATAATTTAAAATTCCCACATCTGATCTTCTGGCTAAATTCAACTCCCAAGTAATTTATTTTTAAAAGTGGTAAAATTATGACTTACCATCACATTGCTTCTTCCCCGTCAAGTGAATTTACAATTTACCATTGCTGATGTATCTTTGATCTTTCATTGTAATTTTTATGAACTGGATTATTCAAACAGAAATGGAAAACTGTCACCAACCTAACGGCCAAATTAAAATTATGTTTGATTAAAACAGCAGATTTGATTTCTCTTCTAGTGATCAGGTACGTAGTTTTTTCTAAACGATGTTGTCCCATCATACTAAGAAGCCAAGACAACCACGTCGTTCCTGAAGATATACTTGTCCCCACGAAATCCAAATGATTTAATTTACGTTGAATTCTTCCGTTATTTTGATACTTGCAAAGAAGCCATCTCTTTCTCTTTCTGTTTTGACAAAAAGTGCCAACATACTTGCAGGGAATTTAGTTTTGCCAACCTAAAAAGGTAGTTTGCCTGAAAATCCACAAGAGAGCGTCATCGTTTTGTAGTTTCCAAGTAATTCCACTACATAAGAATAGCGCTGGTGTCTTTCTATTTCTTTCTGCATTTTTTTTTTAAATTTTTAAACCGCTTCTCGAATGAATGTTACAATAACGATAAACATTTAATTTGGAGAAATAATAAAAAATAACAGCGACCAGATTATTTCTTTTTCGTAATTAACACCAAGAAGAAAAAAATGCAACAAAAGCCCTCTAAAATCATATTACGGGCCTCGATAAGTTAAGCAATTTTTATGAATTACATCATTTTTGAAAAACCATTAAAATTAGCAATAAAAAATAATTATATCATCCTTGAAAGCAGAATTATTCGACGAATCCGAATTTATCGGCCGACAGTTCTTAAATAATTGTCAGTAATATAATCATCGCCATTCGAATAATCTTAAATTTACATGATCAAAGCAGAAAGTGCTCAAGCATTTACACACCCAAAAAAAAAAAAAATGGAACACAATGCCAAACTCAATCATGTTTTGCCTTTCACTGATATTTTTTGCCTTAAGATTAAAATCATTTCATTAAACAAGTCATCAGTTGATTGTTAAAACAAAAATCTGACAGACCTTGAAGGCTCTTAAAAATGATTCTCAGCAAACTTTCCAAATAATTCACTAAGCAAAAAAACTTGTAATTCCTTGACTATAAAAGCACCACATCATGCTGGAAAGTCCATAACTCTGCAATCATACCTCATCACAATCAATCGACCAAGTTTAATGATTTGATTTGTGGTTCTAACTTATATGTGACAACAAAACAATTCAATCCTATATTTATAATGTATCCCTTTCCCTCATCTGCACTCAGAAATAAGCTAAACAAATGCATAGACAAATTTTTCCAGTTTATGGTTTTGATCCTTGACAGTAATCAGCCTCAAAATCCTTAAAATTAAACCACCAAAATTCACTTTTGCATTTAAAGTATAAGCAAACCATTCCTGTGGAAATAGCCCAAGGCCCCAGTCTTGGCAATATTTAAACCGCAAGTAGAACTTAGCAAAACAGAGGGTAATCATGAATTACAGCTGAAAACGAACCTTGTCACCACCTATGTAAAATGCTTATAGTTTTTAACAGTAAATCTGATGAGTCTAAAACGATTTTTCACTAATTTTTAAGCAATCCATGTACAATTGAAGAGCATCTGATCAAAACATTGTAAGTTTCTTTGCGATGATCGATTTTTGCTTTTTTGGTGGAATGTTTGTTCACAACGATTAGAAACAAAACCGATCATACACCAAATAAACGTAAAACCTTTTCATGAGACTCAATTTCAAATTTTTGATCTAACAAGAATTTAAAATAAAACTTACCTAATTAATGATCCATTATACTCTTTTCCTCAAGCATTAATTATTACTCTCTCCATTAAAAAAGCTTTGGCATTAGAACTGCCCTCGGAAAATAGGCTTGACAAAAAATGAACCTGAAAAAAAAATGATTGAAAAATGATGTTAAACACTATATGAAGAAAGCAGAGGAATGGGCTTGTAAAACTATAAGGAGCTTTAATATTAAACTATTTTCTTACCTTGGTCACAGTTATATTTATTTCCCCCAATTGAACCCAGTAAAAAAAATCTATAAGCAATTATTGGCAGATAACCCCATGGTTCCCGTCTTTCACTTTAAAAATGCTTCACCAATATTTTCCCCGTATTCTTTACTTAATCCAGGAAATTTATTTGGTCAAATTAAACATTTCCTCTATTCTGAATACACATTATTTTAGTAGAATTAAAAACTGCTTCAGCGATTCGATCAGTTCCTATTGTAATACACTACGTTAGTAATGAACATTTATTTACCCAGAAAGAAAGATGTTTTTTATTATCAACGTAACCTCAAAAAATATACGCCCACGCCCACGCCATCTTGCTTGATTTTTGAACTCACCGCCTTTTAGGAATGAGGGATCCTCTAGAAATCCTTGATGGGTAGGTGTCGCCATCTAGAGAATGTCGTTTGCAACTTTTTTTTAAAATTTTGGCTCGACTTTTTTTAAAAATAAAAAAGCTAAAAATAGGTTTAATTTAGACTTTTACCGGGAATTTTCGAATTTTTTCCATGCCTAGGAGAAAAATCCTAGTAACTTTATTCATATTGGACATCCTAGCGTGAGGATATCGAATCCTAGACGCGCTAAACACGACACTTATAATTTTACAAGAAAAATGGAATAAAAAGGATTATGTAATTTTTTTTTTAAATAGAAATAAATCATTTATCAACACAATATTATTTTTTTATTTGAAGGAATTCTATAATGCTTAGGCCCTATATAAATATATTTTATATATATCTATAATTTTTATTTATACGAAATTTACAAAACAGTTTTTCTTTTATTTTCTTTTTTTTCACTAATATAAGCGTCAAGGAGGAATTGTAAAATTAACATATGAAAATCCGTTCCCGAATTACTTCGCCAGAACTATGAACATAGGCTAAACTTTAAAAATTTAAAATCAAAATTTAAAAAAAGAAACAACGAATACAATTGGAAGTATATAAAGAAGTGCGTTTTCTTTAAAAATATAAACCCTTGTCAACGACTAACAATAGGTAATTAAAATTGCCATAATCTAAAAAGAATCATAGTAACCGAAATTTTTTTTATTTAGAAAATCTTTTTGAACTACCTTTTTTTGTTAAAGTCTGGAAAAATCTTATAAAGCACAAGAAAAAAAAGGCTTAGTTACCATAGTAAATGACCTCATGCAATCTATTAAAGAAAATAATTGGAACGGGAATTACTTTTTGTGATAAGCCTAGCTTGAAGATTTTTCTGGAGTGGACCTCTTTGATTGAAAATGAAAAACTATTGTTTTTTTTTAGAAAAAACAAACGGGCTACACATGATAAAAGGGAATCACATTGAAAAGGTCCAATTAACCAGACTTAATTTTATAAATAATGAAATTGTCTCAACCACTTTCTTAATCTATAAAAAGCGTTTGATTTTTTTTTCCTTAAAAAAAAAAAAAGAAATCTTCATCATTAAAGGCTTAATTTTGCTGTTTTCCGTTGTTTTTTTTAAAAAAATTCAATATTTGTCTTAACGAAGTCGTCATTGTTTGTTTATTTTATTCCTAATTGATTGAATTGATCCTCATTCTTCCGGTTTGACGGATTCGTTTTGTTTGTTGAGATTGTTTTTCTTCTTGTGATGATTCCGCTTGAGCTTGCTGCGCTCGGATTTCAGCATCTAAAAAAAAACAAAAATTTTAGCAGGGGATTTCTTTTAGGGAAAAAAAATAATTTAATACCAACCCTTAGCAGCTTGTTCCTTCCATTTCTTTTTATTATGTGCTAAGCTCTTGATCCAAGGCTTATTTATAGTCCGGCCCTTTCCTTCTGATCCGGCTTCGGCTGCTTTATAGGACCTAAGATTGCTTCCAACATATCGCTGCATACGGCCAAGCTAGGCTTCGACTTCGAATGAATTTCGATAAAACCTATCTGCGATTCAGCGACTAAAGTGGTGTTTCTATCCACATAAGGGACTGAAGGTAATCCGAGATTCTCTTTCCATGTCTCCCTGTCGGAAAAATTCCTCTAGGAGAAGACCCGTCCATCGGCTATGCAAATCCCATCTTTTAGCGGGATGAGATATGTCACAGCAGTGAAGAACTAATGATGAGGCTTTGGATTTGTCAACACTGAAAAATTTAAAAAAAAAAATTAAGGTTGGTATATTGTCTTAGACAAGTCTTCATTGACTATCTCCTTAAAATTTGAAAAAAGGAACCGGGTCGAAACCTTCAAAGCATAAAAACGTTCAAAACTAAATATGGAAGTTTTTTTATTTGGATAGTTTCTTCAAGACTTCTTGTCGAGCAAATTTTTTCATTCAAGATTTCTTGTCAAGCAAATTTTTTCATTCAAGATTTCTTGTCAAGCAAATTTTTTCATTCAAGATTTCTTGTCGAGCCAAATTTTTTCATTCAAGATTTCTTGTCGAGCAAATTTTTTCATTCAAGATTCTTGTCGAGCAAATTTTTTCATTCAAGATTTTCTTGTCGAGCATATTTTTTCATTCAAGATTTCTTGTCGAGCAAATTTTTTTCATTCAAGATTTCTTGTCGAGCAAATTTTTTCATTCAAGATTTCTTGTCGAACAAATTTTTTCATTCAAGATTTCTTGTCGAGCAAATTTTTTCATTCAAGATTTCTTGTCGAGCAAATTTTTTCATTCAAAATTTCTTGTCGAGGCAAATTTTTCATTCAAAATTTCTTGTCGAGGCAATTGTTTTTCATTCAAAAATTTCTTGTCGAGCAAATTTTTTTAGTTCAAGATTTCTTGTCGAGCAAATTTTCCTCCAAATTTTAGATATGCTCCAAACACCCAGACTATTTTTGAATGATTTGTGCTTTGGGAGGTTTTGCCACAAACTCGAAAAAAAATTTGAAAATTTTAAAACTTAAAAAATTAAAATTAAAAATTAGAAAAAAAACTGAGACTAAATTTCACAATTTTTTGAAAATTTAAAACAGAATTCTAAAACAAATTTAAAAAAATAAAAAAATTGGAAAATAGCCCAAATTAATTGAATTTAGTTTTAGAAGTACTTTTTTTTAAATTTTCTTGACAATTTTTAAATTGCCCTCAAATTTATTTTTTAAATTTTTGTAAAAATCAATAAAACTGCATGAATTTTCTTTAATTTCACAATTATTCCCGGGGAAATTGAGAAACAATTGTTTTTACAATTTTATTCAATTCTACTAATTGAATAATTTACCTAGGTTCTGCTAATGTTAATAAATTCTTCATGTTTTTTAATTGTTGAAAATGATAGCTCATATCCGTAGCCAGTACCATGTCTATAACAAGCGTCCTAAATTCACGAAATTCGTCCCTTGATAAATTTTGTAGTATATTACAGTCTTCTTCTTTCAGGAGCCTGAAATTAAAAAAAATTAAATTAGCAAAAATTAGAGCGAGGAAATTTTCAATATTCGAATTTTTCTGCTAAAAAATTAATAAAAGCCAACTAAATTATTAGAGATAATATTAACCTAAAAGAGGCACTGATGTGATGGTTCTCAAGCACTGCTCGGTCGTTATACAGCAATGCGGTTTCCGAACCTGACATGACGTGAAAGTTGTTGGTGGTCCCCGTGTGTTCAAAATCATGGATCAAGGCAGCTACTAATGTTGCGAAGATTTCTAAATCTGTCATCCAGTGCTGCAGAGAAAAAAAAAGGAAAAACGAATTTAGAGCCTTGGCCACAACTTTAATTGATAAATATCCATTTTTTTGCTGTTCAAACTTACCATTAGTCCAGTCTGACAAAGTAAATAATGTACAGTCTGAGCTACATCGGCAGCATGGAGATTGTTATGGTACGGATTACGATATCGACAATATCCCTCCTCAACCTTCGTCAGGAATGTTTCTAAAGTGGCAGGAGGAACTTTAAACTTGTGAATCATCCCGTACCGATTAAGAAGGTCATAACCGAGGTATTTAACTGGTTGGCCGCCAGCGGCTTCGTTCAGAGCAAACACATCGAATGACCATTCATCTAAAGTCTGAAACAAATGAAAAAAAAAATAGAAATCAAAAAATTCGAGCTTTAAAGCCAAACTTAAAACGAAAACCGTTCTCGAAAACAAGTTCTTCATTCACAAGCTGGAACAAGCTGGCTCCACTTTCTTCTCATTTTCAACCCAACCCACCTTTAATACTTTCACTACTTCCGGTGGAAAATGCATCATGGCGGAGCGAAAGTAACTCTCCTGTAAATTCGATCGACGAATATCCCGGCTCGAATGGCATGAGCAACGGATCGAAACTTTGGCTTTTCGTCCGCTTTCCCGCCTCGTCGTCGCAAGTTGCCTCGTGAAAGTTGATGCGAGCCATTCTCGGACTTCCGGTGGGACGGCATCGGGTTGGACTTCGGACAGCTCATCGTCTTCATCCGCAAGCCGCCTGTAACCCACATTAAAAATGTTACAAAAACCTTCAAAACAAAAATTTCAAAAACAAAAAAACAAAATTAAAAAAACCAAATAAACGTTATCTCGACATAATAATTCCCATTCACAAAAAAAAAAAAACACCCACTCGAAGGCAACAACCATAATCGGATTCAAAATCCTTCGCGTTAAGAAATGCCAGGATAATTGATTCTTTTTGTCAAATCGAAAACCCACCCAGAGAGAGTTATCATATCCATTCATGATCCTCGTCAAAAATTATCAGAAATTAAGTCAGGAACGGAGCAAGGGGGAGATAAAGGTGCTGCAACCCCTTTCACATTTTTGGCCGCCAGGACGAGCTGGGATTCGAATTAATTCTGCCCTAAGCTAAGAACAGATTAGCTCCTCATAAAATTTCTCTTTCGGGCCAAAAAATCTCGCTCGAGAAAATTCCTACAATCCGTCGCTGATCTTTAAATTATGAAAATAATCCAAAAAGGGGGTTTTAGACATTTTTGATTTGAACGGGATTTCCTTCGTGTCAACTTTTAAAAGCCTTGTCCTCATTTTGTTGGAAAGCGATATGAAAAACGGTTTGGTTAGATGTTACAATCCCTCTCATCCCTATCGTCTAGTTTCCCTTGATGAAATTTTTATCCAACTTTTTCTTTTTAATCTCAAGAAGAATCAGAAGAAGGAGAAAAAAAAAGAGGGAAATCTAAATCGATTTTCGGTGAAAGTTTTTACCTCGTTAGTTCTCATCCCTCCCCGTCCGCCTACCCGAAAATTCTCATTCATTGTAAATTCGCTACACAGAGGATTGGATTTCATTAATTGGGAGAATTAATAATTAGACTTCTAATTATAAAACCCAAGGATGAAGAAAATTTTTTTAACTAATCAAACGAGTTTTACATGAGTTTTTATTATCCAATTTTGGGCTGACTAAAAAGCTGTTGGCCAAAAATAGATTCAGGCCCGGACTGGCCCATCAAAATTGCGTCAGCAAAAAACCAAAAACAGCGCAGGAAAACTTCTTTTTATTTTCATTAAAAAAAAATTTTTCTCGCATTCTAAGAAAACGGCGCAAACTATTGATTAGCCCATAAGCGACCTGTCTTCTTAGAATACGGATTAATTTTTTATCATCGAAAAACTGACATTTTTTTGTCATATTCCTCTGTAAAGAATTTTACTTTTGATCCCGCTTGCTAATTTTTTAAGTTCAAGCACCAGTTAGATCCCGGAAGATTTGAACAACAAAACCTGAATGGCGCCACAAAGCTTTTTTCAAATTCTTTATTTTTGTATATTAAAAATAAAAATTTACTCGCATTGTAAGAAGAAAGGGCTCACCATTAAATATTCCACAAGAGCCCGATCTTCTTAGAATACGTAAAAAAAAATTTATAGCGGATTTAAAATTCTCAGGATTATTATTTATTGCTAAAAAAATAAAAATACCAGAAATATATACTTTTGAGAGAATAATTTTGGTTTTGATCCTGCTTGCTGATTTTTTTAAAATTTAAGCTTTAACTTGCTATTTTGGGGGATTTGAGTAGGAAAACTAAAATGGCGCTGTAGAGCTCTTTTAACAGTTGTCAGTTTTATTAGAAAAAAAATTCACCCGCATTATAAGAAGACAGGGCTAACTACTGATTAATCCATAAGAGCTCCGTCTTCTTAGAATGCGAACAATTTTTTTAAATTACTCAAAAGCTCGAGAACGCAGCAGGGTGGATTAGTAGATTTGCCCACTTGGGCCAGTCCAGGCCTCGTTAAAATTAGACCCTGGCCCAAATTCAATAAATGAAAATTTCCCAACCCCTGAAAATAATAAAATCTCTCTCTAAAATCTAAATTTCAATATTTCTACTCAACTCTAAATCCTCAAAAGACAAATATTAAAATAAGAGAAACCCGCAGCTTGAAAGGGATAATATCACCAAAAAAAAAAACAGACGGAAAATCTCAAATCTCATGCAAACAAGAAAATTAAAATTCAAAAATCGCTTGTTCATTTGGCATCTCTTTGAGTGAATCCCATAGATGAAAAAGAGGGAAATGAATAATAACGACAGCTAACATCCCTTCCAGGTTTTATAATGAATAAACACAACGTAACCCAAATTTTTCAGGTCTCGAGGTTTTTTTTATTTATCTTCTTCCCTTTTCAGCTCACAATGACAAAGAATAAGGGTTATTTATCTTGCAAACGATGAAAAAAAAAAAAAAAAAGAATTTCCCTAAAGGGGGAAAGGAAAAACCATATCATGAACATCATTTTTCAAAAGCCATAAACTTCCTCCGTACCTGTAAAATGATGAATTTTAAATTCATGAACCTTCTTTGTATCCTCATAAATTTGCATCACAATACATCGAGTTAATTTTATTTTATATACATAGAGAGACGGTGTACATTAATTCAAAGAAAAAAAAATATACAGATCTAGCCGATCATGCTTTGATTCGAGCAAGACGTCATGCCAAACGATTTTTCTTCGGATGTTAAAGCTAAAAACCTAATTCTATGAAGTAGCGCCGCCAAGAATGAGCAGAAAGCTAAAAATATTTGTAAGATGTTTAAAATATATGTACAATGTTTGAAATATTTGTAAATTGTTTGAAATATTTGTAAAATGTTGGAAATGTTTGTAAAGTTTTTGAAATATTTTTTGAAATATTAGAAATGTTTGTGAAACATTGGAAATGTTTGTGAAACAGTAGAAATGTTTGTGAAACCTTGGAAATGTTTGTGAAACATTGGAAATATTTTTGAAACATTAGAAATGTTTGTGAAACATTTGAAATGTTTTTGCAACATTAGAAATGTTTGTGAAACATTTGAAATGTTTGTGAAACATTTGAAATGTTTTTGCAACATTAGAAATGTTTGTGAAACATTCGAAATGTTCGTGAAATATTTGAAATGTTTGTACAAAAATATTGCATAAACTTTTTTTAAAAAGAAAAATCAAGGAAATAATTTTTATAATAATTTATTAAAACTTTCTGAAAATATTTGTAGAGATTTTTGTTTTAAAAAAATATTTTACAAATATTTCAAGATATTTTAATAATATTAGATTAATATTTTTCCTTTCCGTTGGGAATGGCAATAACTTCTCCATAATTTTATAGGCTCGATCGAATTACTGTCACAAGGCAGCTCGAACAAAGCCAAGGGCTTTAAAAAATTAGCCAGGCATTACCTCAAGCTGGCCCGAGCTGATTTCGAGCTGAGTTAGTTTCAGACCTGAGCCAAACTCTGGCGAAACCAAATTTCAAGCCTAATACTGGCCTCAGCCACGCGCTAAGCCGAATTCTCCTTTCTTAGCCTCTAAAAAAAATTCCTGGCGCCGCTACTGAATCTTTCTCATTTAAAAAAAAAGTAATTATACAATCTCTGTTAAATGTGCTAAAAGTTTGTCAGAAAAAGATTTATTAAAAAACTCTAATTGCGAATTAAAAGCTAAAAAATCATTTATTATTCGGTTGTGTGTGTTTTGTGTTGTTGTGTGTGTGTGTTTATTATTGTGGAATTTTCTCTCCTCGCAAAATGTGCAACCCGGGTTCCCTAAAATTCCGTTTTATTAACGAACGTAACCATTGCACGGTGTATTAATTTTGTGTTTAAATTACTTCATTGTAATTATATCATGCGAGATTAATTGTTTGAAAAGGGCTGGGAGGAATATATAACTGCTCCGCGTTAATTTTTATTTGAATTTTGTGGCTTTAAAGTTTATTAATGTAGCTTGAAAACGATTTTTTTAAAAGAGTGTTGATTGAGGTTATTTTGAAAATTATCACCTAGTAAAAAATTTTCTACTGAGTTATTAGGATTAAAAAAATTTAATTTAATTCGAGTTTAAAACAAGATCAAATTGAAAATCAGGATTTATTCGCCTTAAAATAAACCAGTTACTGCCCTAGCTAAGTATCTAGCCACAAAGATCTTAAGTCATCCCTTAGCTCAGGGAATTCTAGTGGAACTAGTCACTGATTTGAAGTAGAAGAACCTGCGCATGCGCGTCACGAAAAATAGGGCAAAAGTTGATTCGTCAAGGTCCCAAGTTTAGCTCGGGTTAATAGCTAAAAGATTACGGCCAGTTTTTGGTCCATTAAATTTTTCTTACTGCCTTACATTGAGTGATTTATTCAGCCAGAGCTTGCCTAAAACTGTATATAAATCCGAAAGTATAGAATTTTCTCATATTCAAATATTCACGACAGAAAAGACAACTAAATGAAATGTTTAAACAGAAACAAACTTCCACTCTAAAATCCCTGAAATTCGAATTTCACTCTCAGTATTTCCCCGAAATTTCCATAAGAGCATTTAATTTAATTATTCATTACAACGCTTTAAGATTTTTAGTCTCACCTGAAAAGGAAGAGAGGAGAGATTCCCTAACCCGTTTATCACGTTTTAAAATCGAAAACTTTCATCATCCCTTATCGTTAATCAGAATCAACTTTCCCCCCCGATTTTACCGATAAATCTTAGCACCTCCCCCCCTTTTGTTTCGTTTTGTAAAATGATGAAAATCTCTTCTGGGGGGGGGATTATTTTCCGTTCCTTTTTCCCATTATCAGAGAACCCTCCCCCTTTTTCCCCCCTTTCGTATTTGTTTTTCACTTTTCAAAAGCGACCTCCATCGTCAACTGTCAGATACACGACGATGACCTTGTGACCTTTTAACTATTTTCGAATTCCCGCGATTCGAAAAGGTAAAAAGGGGACGTTTCCGATTCGTTCCTTTAAATCCGATATGTTTTAATTGCCCTTAAGGGGGCAAACCTGGAAATTTATAATTATCAACGACGACATTCGAAGGGAAAACTGACGTGCATCCCCCTCTTCGCCTTCAGTTATCTGAATGGAATTTAATCCTTTTCCGATAATCGAAAATTTGACAGAGATAAAAATAAAAATCAAGTCTCCGATATTTTTTTTAAGTGACGAGGAACGGAATCTCGAAAGTAAACTTTATTTAAATAAGTTTCAGAGTTCAGGAATTGCTCTCAATTTTTTTTCTGTTCGTGTTTGTGCGAGTAGTCTACTGCGCGCGCAACTCCCTACTTTCCTTGACGCGCATGAGCGTTTCTACTTCTTGCCACGCGCAGGCCCGGACCTGCTCTTCACTAGAACTGTTTTTATTCATAAAAAAATTCTGCTCGCATTCTAAGAAGACTGGGTGACGTATTGACTAGTCCATTAGTGCCCTGTCTTCTTAGAATGCGGATAAATTTTTTTTTATCTAAATACTGATATTTAAGAAAAATATCAGCCGATTCCTTCTTTTTTAAATTCTGTTAAAACGTCATTCGTTTCGAAAATTACTATTGATTGTGCTGAAATCGGCTAAAAAAATTTAAGTGAGCATGCGTTTGAAAAATCTCCTTAAAAATCCTAAAAAATTCTGTGTTTTTATAAAAAAAGGGTGCCAGCTAGGAGAAGAAAAAAAATTTTATTTTTAGGACAAACCTACGATTTTTCCCTTTGGCAGGACTCCGTTCGGCGTTTTCTGAACTGCTGACAAACAACAAACAATGACAATCACTTCCCAACAACCATAACTAAACAACAACTTAATAAACACATCGAGGCTAATGCAAATCTTACGAGGAAGCCGATTAATAACAATCATTTTTTTTTTTGGTTTTGTTTTTTTATTTTCCCCACATCAAGATTAGAATTGATAATGATTGCATGGTCACCTTTTAAATTAAAAATTAATTGCACCGATTTTTTAATCGATAATAATGACTCGAGGGTTTTTTTTCCCGGAGAAATTAGCTTCCTTGTAAGCGTTTTTTTATTGTTTAAAAACAAAATCATTGACGAAAATTTTTCGCTAATGATTTTTTTTGTTTTTTAAATAAATAAAATTAGATTTGAAAGATAAGAAATGTCTTTGGAGAAAGTGAGAGTGTTTAAGATGAAGACTAAAAATTGTGTGGTGGAGAAGAAAAGAATTAAAGATAAACAATGTCAGCTCAAGTTTAATTTAAAAAAAAAAAATGTTCAAGTAGTTAAATATTTAAATTTTTGTATTAAAAGTAAAGGTTCTTGGAATGGTTGAGCTAAGACGCAAGCAGAATTTATTTCTAGCTTGAGACAAGAGACAAGAATTTTTGCAAAAGAATTTTATAAAAGAATTCCCGCAAAGGAATTTTTGTAAAAAAATTTTATAAAAGAATTCTCGCAAAAAAATTTTTGCAAAAGAATTTTATAAAAGAATTCTGCAAAAGAATTTTTGCAAAAGAATTTTATAAAAGAATTTTTGCAAAAGAATTTTATAAAAGAATTTTTGCAAAAGAATTTTATAAAAGAATTTTTGCAAAAGAATTTTATAAAAGAATTTTTGCAAAAGAATTTTATAAAAGAATTTTATAAAAGAATTTTTGCAAAAGAATTTTATAAAAGAATTTTTGCAAAAGAATTTTATAAAAGAATTTTATAAAAGAATTTTTGCAAAAGAATTTTTGCAAAAGCTGTTTATAAAAGAATTCTCGCAAAAGAAAAATTTTCATCAGACAATTTTATCAAAAGAATTCTTCTAAAAATCCTTTTTAAAAACTATTTTTAACATTTTTAATATTTTTTCTAGTAAACTCCCCAAAGATCATCCAAGATCATTCCCAAACCCTTAAATAAATATCTTAACTAGAGCTGAATTTGTTCTGCATCCATCTCAAAACTACAAAGAATATTAAAGAGTGATTAAAATTTTGAAAAAGATTTATCGATTCTGCCAATTCTATCCAGTGACCTTTTTTTTTATTGTGCGTGTAGAAAAAACTAAATAGATCGTTTAATTAGTGCCATGTAAAAAAATATTCAAGGGTATTATCTATCCAAAAGCTTGATCTTTTCATAAACACGAACATTAACGATTTCATTAATAAAAAAAAGAAAAAATACATCAGTCATGGCCACGCTTACCTCGATCAACAAAATAATTCGATCAAGCTTTGAAACAGACTCATTCAAAGACATCTAAAAGCAAAAGCTATTGACAAGAGACGTCAGTATAGACCACACAATCATTCATCTACAAAGAGAATAGAGTAAAAAAAAAAAAAAAAAATGGGCATGCTCAATGAGTAGGAACCGAAAAAAAAAATTAGGCAAGCACTATCACGTCAGAGGGGTGGATGACCTCGGGAAACAGTGTCAGATGTAATACCCTAACATTAGTGAATGTTGAGATTGACCTGGCCCAGACGGGGGTGCGAAGGCGTCGACGTTGGTGAACCATGACGCCTCGGGGCCCTGAGGACGTCGCCTTTTGATCTCCGTCGCTCTGATGGTCTTCGCTTCGCTCCCTGAGATATAACGGAATCACCCAATTCCCTTTTTCTCCTCAAATTCGAGGTGGCAAACTTTTCAAATCCGGCGCAAAAATTTGCCAACTCGAACTTATTTAAGGAATATTAAACAAAGCAACAGCATTGAACAGATAAACTTTAATTAGTGCGAATTTTCAGCAAAAAAATTCAAGATTTGTATTCCGGGTTGATGAAAACCCTTTTCTTTGAATAATAAAGACAAATCCTCGTGGAGAACGTGTCACTAGATAATTAATACAAGTCAAACCTTGTATGAATTCAATAGGAATAAATTCATCCATTCATAAACCCGAAATACTAAACTTGAACTTTGAACTATTCAATTTAAATACATACACACGCCCTTTCTTTTGAAAAACCCATAGAGCCAAAAATTTTTCAATGTTCGATCATCGGAAAAATTCTATCTGCTATAAACAAAACCTCCGGGATTTCGTTAAACAAGTTTTGGTTAACAATGGCACGAGGTATATGAATCAATTACATCTCATAGTTCTGTTTGAATTGTTTTATAATTATCTTGCCTTCATCTGAATTTCAAAGTTCGAAGACTTCAAAGAGAGTTTCAATTTATTAACTTCACAACGTCAAATAATCCTTTTCATCCTATCCATTTACAATTCTTTTGTTATGTCGGGTTTAGTTTAATTACAGTAAACTGTATACTGATATCTTTTTCTTTGCTATTTTTGAAAGGAGAAAATGATTGAATCATTTCCGACATGACAGCCCGATTCCGCCTGCAGCGCCTTCAGTCGGTAATTGCAAACAATACCGCCCACTAAAAATCTCGACCGCTCCAAATCTTCGATGAATACCGAGCTTAAAGAG
Source organism: Liposcelis brunnea (assembly GCA_023512825.1). Classification (NCBI taxonomy): domain Eukaryota; kingdom Metazoa; phylum Arthropoda; class Insecta; order Psocodea; family Liposcelididae; genus Liposcelis; species Liposcelis brunnea. The sequence continues at coordinate 2,937,278 of CM042070.1, forward strand.
AAGAACTAGCAATGACGTCATCAGTTAAATTCACAAAACCTGAGCACTTCCTAAATTTTTGTGGCTTTAGCCAACGAGCAGCAGATTTCATCTACCTGGCGCCCTTGCAAAAGTCTCTATTCAAATAGAACGCTCTTTAAGTTTGGCTTTTCAAAAACAGGGTCGCCATTTTTCTGGTAGACAGTCTGGATTAAGTAGCACGAGCGCCACAGACGCAGGGTATTATGAGGATGCTAGATAATTGCTTATTAAGCCTTCAACTCATAAAAAGGATTTTTCACTTTCGTGACCTTGACAAAATTAATCCCACTAATACATTGCATTATCCATATACAAAAGGGATTTATTTATGATTTCGAGAGAGGAATGAAAATTTTTGAAGAATGATTAACTTTTTGCGAGATTTTCACTTTTCTTTGCTAAATCAATGAGCTAAACAACATAGCCGATGATTTCACTTGGAAAACAACGCCTCAATGGATGCGGATCGTGCCCGGGCGCCGGATCGGACGGGCGGTATTTTTGAGAGTCTCTTTTTTTTAAGCTTATAAAAGTTACAAAAACTTATCAAGCAGTGTCAAGAGAGTTTTAAGCATAAAATAAACTCTAATTGTTAAAGAGGAGCCTGATTGCCTTCTTTTAAGAACTCAAAAAGTTTCCTCTGGATCAAATTTTGAGCGCCCGAGCCCTAATCGTCACACTAAACTCCAACACTTTTAACCTTTCAAAATTTGACTTTGAAATGATTATTCCATTAACCACAAAACACCTTCAGATCAAAAGAAGACTAAAAAACAATTTAAAGGATTAATTTGGATTTAAAAAGCTATTTTAGCTAAAGAGGAAAAAGGATTTCCAAGAGTTATTTTTTCTTTTTAGATAATTTTATCAAACTCAATTTCATTGATATTGCTTATGGGATTAGGATTAGAATAAAACCGAATGATTTACAAAATCCTTAGTTTTTCCCCTTTTTTGTAAGATTTCAGGTTAAGCCGGATCTGGGGGAAATTAAATTGACTTCGTCGATTATTCTTGTCACGCTCGATTTACTTCCCAGTTTTTTTTCGTATTCGGGTTTCGTTGTTAAGTTTCATTCTTCAGTGTAAATTCGATACGACGAGGGGTCTCGGGTTTGTTATTTTTATCAATAGAAACCATCTGTGAAATTCAGAATTTTTCAAGTTTTCTAAGATGCCTAAGGGCTTTGCCTAATTTTTTGCAGGCAGCTTTAAAATTTTGCGCGGTTTGCTAAATATTTCCTGCAGGTTTGAATTTATTTACTTTCACAAAACTTTCATCCTCAAATCTCTTGTTTTATTCATTTGCTTTTATTGAAAGTTAATCCCTCAAGCGAAAAACATGAAAATCAAAGTGAAATCACTAACAATGTTGCGTAATCTCTCAAACTGCTTTGTACCGCATAAATATCGTTTTAGGGGGAATATTTAGCGGTTTCCCACCGCAAAAGCAGCTGGAAAACGCACTCGAAAGCTTCACACATGTACGAATATTCTAAATATCGTAGCCAGGCACTGAATAACGAGCGGGTTCTTTATTAAAATCCTCCCCCCCCCCCCCCCCCCGTAATGTAGAGGACGTTTGTGAATATGTCGGTTTATCTGATTGTAATCCTTTTATGTCGTCCGAGGGGAAGGGGAGTAAGCAAACGAACGAATATTTGTTTGCGGGTTAGTTTTGTTTGTGTGTGTGCTTATTTCTGCGGCAAGAAGTTATCTTCAAGCCTTGGCACGAGGATTTTTTTTTAAGGGGGGGATGTCATGCGACGCAATATGAATGCGGTAAATCCGGATGTTGGATCAAGTTAAGGAAGAGTTTTGTAAAAGGAAGAGCTAAAGGAAATTCTTACTGAATAGGACACAAAACGTCAGGATTATGAAGTAATAAGAGAAAACTTTTTTTAAGGAGAGGAAAAATAAGAATCAGAGAATAATGAAATTGAATGGAACTGAGGATTTTTTTCTTACGTTTGCCCTTAAATTATTCTCGATCCTGTCCACGATTCGGGAAAGCTCAAGCCTATGGCATGCGGGGCTGCTCTATCTTTCAGCCACAAGATGTGCTCGTACCCCAAACACTAGAGCTCCGAATATTAGAAAAAATTGTTAGCAATCATGTAATCCGTTCAGCTTTCAAAAATAATTAAAAGTTTGGTCGAAACCAAAACCAAAAAATCAAAGCATTTTTATTTTTATTTTTTTTTTGTGTTTGCTTGAAAAAAGGAGGAATAAAAACAAATACTAATTCACCCTGAAGGTAAATAGAATTTTTCCGATGTGAAAACGAATATTTTTTTTTTATCATCAGAATTGTGACGACGGTAAAAAATAAATGTGCAATGGACGGGAAAAAAATATATATAACTCGTCTAAAATAAATATAGGTTATGTTTACTTACTTGGTTTCGTCTATAAAAACAGCTTCTAATACGCGAGCGGCATAATGTAAATTTTTTTGTAATAACTCAGCCGATATCTCTCCCCTTTCTAATAACCGTAACAGGCAACGAAGTCTGAAAACAATGAAAAAAAAAAATTGAAATTAATTAAATTGTTAACGGTTTTGCAATCGCTTAAAGGTAAAATAAATAATAATAGGAAGGATGTAAATAAAAAATGGGGAAAGGGACTTTGGTGTTTTGATTCAATAACGGTCAATTGGAAAATGAAATTGCCGGGTAATTATTGAAAAAAGGGGGTTGAATTTTTCGCATTGTAGTATCGACCTTTCACCACAGTTAATTTTTATCCAGGAAAAAAAAAGTGAAAGGTTATATTTTTTTTAAATTTTGCCCAAGTTAACAATAATTTTTACTGAGAAGAATTATGTGGGATTTTTTTCCTTTGTCTAGTGTTTGAAATATTTTGGTTGGTAAGACAAGAAAGTAATTGTGAGTAGAGAATTCTCAAGATAATATATTTTCAAGAATTTCTTTTAAAAAAAATTTTAAAGAATTTCTTTTAAAAAAAATTTTTAAGAATTTCTTTTAAAAAAACTTCTCAAGAATTTCTCTAAATAAAAATTTTCTTCCTAATTTCCTTTTTCAACTTCTCTTTATGTTTCAAAAAAAACTTCACTTTAATTAAAAAACCAAAAAATTCGCTTCCGCCCACTCTCCATTCTTTAAATTTCCAATTTGGACAGCGAAGCCTCAAGAACGCTGTAGAGGAAACTTGTTAAATTTCAATTACGACATAATTATAATCCCAATCTCTAAACCTGTCGGGATTGAATCAATGAAAATCCCCCGCGAAATCAACACAGAATGATTGAGAGAGAGGCAAGGGAAGATAATTACCTTAACGCGGCTTTATCGCAAGCATCTGGCGTATCGACAGCAGGTAACTTGTCAGTGGTGAGATCTACCGCGTTTAAAGCTTCATCGTCTCCTACAGGAGAACCCGGTGGTGATTCAGCGTTGTTTCCCTTAACCGATTTCTTGGTGCTACTCCTTCGTACGATCGTCAGCGACCCTGATTCTGAAACAACAGAAAAAAATAAAAAAATTAGCGACAGAAAGAAAAAACACCGGCGATCGACTGAAAATCTAAATTAAAAAAAAAAAAAAAAGAAAACTGGCATGCATGAGAGATGTAGGTTACATTTTTAATGAGCATAATGGATAAAGGGAGTTCGAATCCCTACGGGAAATCCCGAAATGATATCGTGATCTTAATCCGAGTTTCAATTTGTAAAATGAAACGTCATCCCCTGTTAAACATTACTAAACGGGTTTGCTCGTTTTTTTTTTGCTGCTTCTCCTCCCCTCAGAAAATAAAATTCCTTTTCACGTGAAAAAACGACGACGCGGTCGCGTGTCGCGGGGATGATAACGTGCTAAAAATCCTTGCCAACTCTGTAAAGGTATGATGACATTTTGAAATTGGAAATAATTGCAGCCAAAACAATTTTAGATAATTCATCCCTTCGTGTGAAAATTAATTTTCGTTAAAAAAATTCAGGATGAAACTGTCGCAGCATTTAAATAAAATTCCCAATCCATTTGCCAGATATTTATTTAGCTACTGTTTTACCGACACTAGATTTCACGCCCTGGTGCTCTGCTTTACCTCCACCAAATCTCTCGGGCAACAACTTCCCTAAAATCAGGTTTTCGAATAACTGTTTTACCGACTTTCATGTATTTGGCTGTTTTACCAATGATCACCCCGAATTTTAACCGATAAAAAATTTAGCAGCTTGTTGGATAGTAATAACCAATCTATATTTACTTTTTTATCGACCAATTTACCGTTTAAAAAATCGCCGTTTCATACACGGCTCTACTTCCCCGCATGACTGTTTTATCGACAGCCGACTCACTTTGTTATTTTATTGACTGGGAATTCAAGATGCGATAAAACAATGATTGCTCGGTCCCTTCAATGATTTCTTGGCGCATACTGTTTTACCGACACCTCTTTAATCCTCGGAATCTCCTGAAAAAAAAAACTTACCTGCCTCAATTTTTTTTAATTTAAAAAAAAACCATACACAAGTGCCTTTACAATTTTCCCCCTGAAGAAAAAACCACCTTGTGCACGATAGAAAATGAAAAAACAAATGAACATTTTTATGTTACAAATAAATAAAAAAACGATTGCTTTTCGCATGCGGTGCAAAAACAGAAAGAAATGTATTTTCATATACCAATGTGGTGAGTTAAAATAAAAGAAAAAACATAAGTTGCACACGACACGAAAAAAAAAACTTACTGGCTAGTTGGCCGTTGCGCCCTGATGGAGCGCCACAATGTGCCAACGAACTGTCGTCCCGGGTCACTTTTCTGTCGGGGGGACTCGCAACTGCAAAAACCGAAATAATTTTTCTGTTAATTTCTTTCATCAGCGAAAGACTCGTTTCAATTGTCATTGTATTTTTCATTGTCATCACTTGGCAAAAAAAAAAATTTTGCGGGGGAGCAACAAAAAAACCTTTCCAGAAATCAAAGCGTGCCAAAAATAAACCCTTAACGTCTCCATGAATTTATATATTTTTTTGTTGTTGTTCACGCTTCGTGTAGATGACAGGGAAAAGTGAATGAATCCCATTTATCAATCTTCTCACTCTATTTTCTCTTTACAGGGGTATTAAAGAGGAATGGATTTGATAAGAATCGTGACAAAATCAAAGAGTCGATTCATTCTTTTCAAAAGAGTCATTCTGCTTTAAATCTACCGGACTAAAAAGCGATTTCAGGGACGCATTGTCGAGTTTTTTATTAAATCGGTCATTAGAGCGCGTAAAGGTAAAGCAGTAAGTTTTATTCATTTTGATCGTGATAGCTACACGTCTCATCATAAAAAATATTTCAAGCAAGTTCAAATTCGCAAATCAAAAGTAGCTCTCTAAATAATAATAATGCATTTCGTGCTACTACGGCTTGCAAAGTCATTCAATTTTAGGGATACTGTTTTACCTACTTCTCTGTAGGGACACTTAGTTTCACTTTAAAAAACTTTTAAGCAGTATGAAACTTCTCAAAATCGTTAAATCACATCTAAACTGTTTTATCGACACTTCCCAAACTTCAAATAACTCGGTTAAAATTTCACAAAATTAATATATTAAAACTTGCCAGGGTATTTCAAATATATTACGGTCTTCAATCATCAAATCCTGTCTGCACTGTTTTATCGACACTCCTAAAAAATCCAACTAATCTAGCAAAACTTTTCTGCTGACATGATGTTGAACTTTCATCGAGATTTCAAAGATATTTAAGTCTTCCACGATCAATGCTGAGCTGTTTTATCGATGCTTTTTTAAAAACGACCGCTCATTCTTTGAATTTGAGATAAAATCCGATCCTTTAACCTTCACTGCAATATATTAAAACTTGCCAGGGTATTTCAAACATATTACGGTCTTCAATCATCAAATCCTGTCTGCACTGTTTTATCGACACTCCTAAAAAATCAAACTAATCCAGCAAAACTTTTCTCCTGACATAATGTTGAACTTTTATCGAGATTTCAAAGATATTAAGGACTTACACGATCTATGCTGCGCTGTTTTATCGATGCTTTTTTAAAAACAACCAATCAGCCTATTTCCCTTTTAGCCCGTAAACACACCTTTAAACCTCAAAAAAAAAACACCACGAATCCTTCTAGATTTATTATTTTATAACCGGGTTAAAAGAAAATAAGGAATTATAATAAAACTCGAGAATAAGATTTGCTGTCACACATATAAGAAAAGGAAGGCGGAGTACATTGTTGAAGTTGTTAGTGTTTACTCTTTGATGGAAAGAAAGAATTATGGCCGCTGTAAAACTCTTACGACGAAGCGATCATAAAATATTTGAATTATTTTCTCGGTAATAAAAGGTTCCAGGCTTTAATTTTCCCCCTCGCAAAACGTGATGAATTTCCTACTGACGGGAAGCTGAATTATTCTATTCACATTCCCGAGATTCTTTTTTAAGGGCTTTTTTTCCCCTCCCGACTTTATTTTCGTCCTTTAATCTGATGATTGTGCTAAATCATCAATTTTGAGGTTCTTCAAAATCGATAAATGAAGCTTAATAGAAACGTGACACCTGTAAAAAAGCTTTTGAATGGGCGCACGAGGAAAGGGCTATAAATATAAGAGAGAAATCTAATAAAAATCCAATCAGTCGTTTAAAAAAAAGTTTTTTTTTTACTGAAGCGAGCATTATTAAATACCGTCGAGTCCGTTTTCAATTTTGTAATGAAAGAACTCCCTTAAAAACCTCTCCAAGCTCGTTTTCTACAACTCTCTCTGTCGAGTCTTAATTTCCCCCTGAAGGGTTTCCTTTCATATCTCCCATCGGTTTCATTTGAAATGTCTTATGTCGTCTCGACATTTTCAAGATGTATGCAAATTGTTTTTACGTGAGTGTGACGGGTTTGGGTGCATAAGTTTGAGATTGAAGGGGTTTAAAGCGTGATGAAGACGAAACGTGACGCCGGGCATGATTAAATTTCGGGGACTTTGATATAAAATCTTAGCTAAATTTTACTTAAGAGAATTAGTTATTTTTGGAAAAGCCGATAAAACAGTATTATTATTAATTTCAACGATACTGAGCAACAATGCAATTGAAAGACGATAGAAGACTTTTAGATATCTTAAAAGACACGAATTATACGCCAGTAGAAAATTTGAGCTGGATGGGTTGAAATTTAATATGGTCGATAAAACAGTAAACCGCGAATCTATCAATCCCAAAGGCTGTATACTAACTCTGAGGTATAATAAAAAGTCAAACTAAATGTTTTCACGTAATTCGAACTGAATTAGAAGGATTCCCAAAGGTGTCGGTAAAGCAGTGAAATTAAGATTTGGCTATTCTGAGCCAACTAACAACCTCAATAGAACTCAAATGCATTCTTAAAGTCAGTCTAGAGGTTTTTGGAAAATTCTAGTTGCTTTGGTTGAAGTTATACAAGTGTCGATAAAACAGTGATGATCGAAAATTCGTCTTCCTGCTATTTTTTTCACTATTCCAAGCTTCCAATTCATCTTCTCTTTTAATCAAAAGATCCTAATCATCATTTAAAAACTAGACAAAAATAAAAACGAAAAGGGAAAATATAAAAACAAAAACTCTGGTAAAAAAAAAGCTTCTGTTTAGGAAGTTCAGCGGACCCAAATTACAACACGTAATACTCTCGAGGCATTTTACACGCTGGAAAATGACAGAAACTATGTCCGGAGGATAACGGAAAAGAAAATTTGCATTTCAACGTGACAGTATTCCCGTATTTAATTACTTTCGAAATAGAATCCGAGGAACGGGTTAAAAGTTTTGTGCAAAAACTTTTTCATCATTCCCAGTCCCTAAAAAGTTCCCCTCTACGCACTAAATAATGATTTCGAAGAAGGCAAAACACATGTCGAGAGTAAAGTAAGTTGTATGTAAGAGACGTATGAAATGTTATTTCTGTAAAGCCAAAGTTAATTAGTAAGTTGAAAAGTCTTGAGTTACAAGTCCTTTTACCTTGAATCATGATATTCTATGATGTACATACCCCCCTGCGAACTAAGTTCATATATCGTAATTTCGTTTCTCTAAAAATAATATTTATACCGCTTTTTCTCGAGCATGTAAAATAAGAGATTTATATCATGCTGAAATGTATAAAACAACTGTTCCCTTCTTGGATTTCATAGTCCAATTTTCCGTTTTCATAATGGCGTCCCGCCTTCTTGGCATATTTCCATTTATATGAATTCCGGGATCGTCTTGGGGTTTTGATTTCTGGAGTGAGGTGAAGGCTAAGGACGGAGTCAGTTCAAGGATTTTAAGGATAAAAAAAATGGCGTGAAGGTTTGTATTGGCCAAAAATAAGGTGACCATGTGCACTGCTTCGTGCAGGACACTCCTGCTTTTTAAAAATGATCCCTTTTTAAAATTTGGGCAGGAAAAATGCAATTAAAATATTTTTTTTGTGTGAATCGACCCTTTTGAAGTAAATCTGATTTTACAGCATTTTTTCCAGACTTCCCAATTCTTCAATTTCGGTTTTCTGGGGTCAAAATCGCCCCGACTTTTAGTCAGGGGCCAAATTTTTCTTCGGAATTGTAAAAATTGAAAAAATCAGCTCTTACACATTATTTTGTTGAATAAAAATTTAAAAAAAATCCCCTAATTAGTTTTGTTAGTTTGGGCAAAATAAGTAGGGGTAGTTGATTAAATCGGGTGTCCTGCTTTTCGATTTTCAAAATATGGTCACCTTACCAAAAAAGTTAGTCCGAGATCTAAGGAGCTGATTTGTCCGATCAAAAATCCAATAAACTTCAAATCTAGAAGAATTTATTTTCATTACCAACGAACCTTTAATCCGAACACCATTTTCAAGGTCTTCGGAAGGGCATCAAGATTGAATAAACATTTTCGAATCCTTTCATTGACTTCCTTGTCACGGACCAATTGACAAGGATATGTCACAAGGTCGAGAAGGTTCGGAACAACGTTAAAATGTGTTTGAAAAAGAAAGCAGCAAAAAAAAAAATCATCTCCGTGTCTGGAATTTAAATCAAACATTTGATTTTTTTTTGTTGTAAAATTCAATTTCACGACCCTGCTAAAACTGAAGGAAAAAAAATCTCAAACCTCGCAAATCACCTCTAGCTATCAGGAATATTTTAGAAACCTCACGATTGCGTTAAAAAGTAAACGAAACATGTTTTGAATTTGAAATTAAAATATCACAAGTACAACTTAATTAGAGTGGGATAGCTTGAATAAAACGCCGTTTTACACAATTTTAAATAAATATTCGCCCAACGGAAAAAAAAAAACGGTTTTCGACCCGTATGCGTAAATAAATAAAAATAAAACTGCCGGTGCTTGTCAAATTTTATATCGCTTCCCAACGTCATTAATAATAAAAAGTATCATTTTCCTCCCCGGATCGCCTAAGGAACCAGATGCTCAAACTATTTGTCAGGAGGTATACAAACGTTAATCATGTTGGTATTTATCTTAAATGGGAACCGTTGGCGGAATAGCAAAGTACCTGACGCAAATCCGCTCCTCCCATTTTTAATACCTTGAAAGGTTATTCCAATACCTGATTTATTGGCTCGGGTCTCTGAACCTTAATATCTGTCAAGTTAAAAAAGCCTACTCGCGACAGAAAACGTTTAAAGCTAATTATTATTCATTTACTATTATTATCAACTTCATCTTTATCATCATCACTTTGCTACTTGACGATATTGCCCATTATAAAAAAAAACTTACTATTTTTTAAGATTTTTTTCTTGGGTGAATAAAAATTAAAGAGAGGAGTGAATTTTAATCACAGTAGAAAAAGAAATAAATTTTTAGGACATAGTCATTATCAATTTTTAATTTTTTTTAGCGAAGTTAGATTATGAAACAGGTTATAGGCCCTAAACCCTGACTGGCCCAAAAAGCAGCTGGGCAAATCCCGGAGCGTCCCTCAAAATAATCCGCCCTCCAACATTCTCGAGTTTTCCTGTAATAAAAAAAATTCGTTCCCATTCTAAGAAGACGGGGCGCTTATGGACGAATCAATAGTTCGCTCGGTCTTCTTAGAATGTGAGTAAATTTTTTTTACAATAAAAATAAAAACTTTAAAAGGAGCTCTCTGTAGAGCCATACTTATTTTTTGCTTGCGCCCTTCCCCTTCGATCATGTTATGAAAAAAGGAAGAGACTGACTCTGCCAATCAGTTTTTTCATGACGTCAAGTTCATGAATTTTTCTTTAATCGCACCAAGTTTTTATGTTCGAAATTTATTACGAAATTCGACTAAAATGCAAATACAGTAACATCCACGGTTGAAATCCGGATTATTTCTCGTTGGATAATCTTTCTTTATGGGTTTTTACTCGTTGCCAACTTGAACGAGACAATATTCCCGCATTGCCGCATTTTAATTCCGCTAAGACACGGGGTAAAAAGTTTTATAAAGTCGGACAGTCAACTTGAGAGCGCTCAACGTAATGTAAAGCATTTCCTCGAGAGAATCCCTTCAACCTTATCATAATACATCTCGGGCACCAGTTAATAATAATAATAATAACTACATTCATCCGCGAGGGTTATAAAAAAGAATTCACATTAATCGCTTGGAAAATCTGATTCCTCTCGTCATATTCAATTTAATTTGAAAAGTTAATCACATATTGAAAATTTATTGGGGCAGAAAATCAATTTTTCCCCGGTATAATAAGAGCAATAAAACGCTATTTAACGTTTATTTAAAACGATTCGTATATCATCCGTAGAAATCCTGTCAGAGAAATATAAAAAAAAAAAAATTCTTTCGACGAGGCCCCCCGAGGAGGAACAGGTAAGGGATTTAAAAAAAAAAAAAGAATCTCGAGTGGGAAGCTGGCAATTAAAGTCAAGGAATTTTAAAGCCGAAGAACTGACTGATGCCATGATTTGTGCGGTAGGCCTGTCACCCATGGCGGATTTTTTGATTTGTTTCGCAGTTTGAGCATGTTTATGAGTGTGAGATTGTTTATCCGGAAATTAAAAGAGAGAGATTTCTTATCGATTTTTTTCCCTCCCGGTTTGATCTTTATTTAATTGATCATTAAGGGAAAAAAAAGGTAGCACGTGCAGGTTGGAAAAATGTTCAACGTGATGTTAGAAGAGTTTAAGTTAATTATGTTTGAGATTAAAGAGTGTTATGAATAAGTCAGTTATTTGAAGTAAATCGGCAAAGTTAATTAGATTCGTATAGAATTTTAATTAAATGTCAATATTGAAAACCAGATTAATATTTGTATGAAAGAATTACGATTGAGTTGAAGTTATTTTGCGAAAAGATTTTGTGTGAAATAATAAGGAGCAGATCTAGCTTCAAGTAAAGATAAAAACTAATTTTAAAATTTGAAACATTATTTTTAAAATTAAAAAAATTTTAAAAAATTATTTTGGAGTTGAACAATTTTTTTAAAATTATTTTTCAAGTAGATAAATTTTTTAAAAAACGTTTCCTTAAGAAAAAATTCTTTAAAAAAAATTATTTCTGCAATCGAAAATTTTTGAAAATTAATGCTAGTGCCAATTTTGAGCTTGGGAGATTCCAAGACTAATTGGTGGCCTTTAAGGGCTTGCGACTCCCTCCTCCTCCTATTGATTGACTTTTAACCCTCCTCCAAACCCGCTACAAACTTTTAACCAAACATTCATTTCCACTTCTAAAAATGAAAAAACAACTTCCCTCAAAACGCAAACAAATTTAAAAAAATCATTTAAATTATCCGCAAACAAAAGGAATTCAACCCCAAAGCATTCGCAAAACTCGGAGTAAAAAATTTATGTGTTTATTAAGAGAAGTAAACATAGGAAGAGCAAACAGAACTGAAAACGCGAAACATAACACAATTTTATCGGTTTTTAGTATCGATTACAAAGCAAACAAGATTAATTGGAGTGACGTCATATGGGCGGCACGATCGGCGAGAGAAGAGAGGAATCGGTCCCGTTAATAAAGGGCACAAGAAGAAAAACGTCAAAATGTAAATGCCCTCATAAACTTTCCCAAAGAAACAAAAAAAAAAAGTTCTAAATCAAAATTTTTTTTCCGGCCAGAAAATTAAAAAACCGTAATTATAGTTTCTTCCCCCCTCCCCGCCATTGTTTGCCTTTTGACGCGAAAGCGTCTTAATGAATGTTTTACAACATGCATCATTATACAATGTTACCATGGTGACGACCTCTGACTTGAAATGCTTCCCAATCTGCAAGTTTGAAAATCATCTTTCATTAACCCCCTGAATAATTATTTACAAAACCCGATTTCCATTAGTATTAAATGTAGGAAAATGATAGCAGAATTTTGATTTTAGTTTGTAGATGTGTGTGTGTAAATGTTTTCGAAGGTTGCGGCTGTTTTTGTGAGGGAAAAAAATTGTTTTCAACCCCGGTGTATAAAAACAAGTCTTATAACAAGTTCTTCATTCATTAGATTATTCAAATTATAAATTTTTTAAGTAGAAAGTTTAATTCTTACTGAATTATACAAGAGCTGCGAAGTGATTTTTTTTAAAATTTTGTTATTGGTTTGAAAGTCTTGGGAAGTTCTTTTTATGATTTTAGAGGTAAACATACTTTCTTATTTTCCTCGACTTTTTTCCCTTCAAGAGATTATTTGAATTTTTTTAAGGGGAAATGGATAGACTGGTTTACAGATTCTCAGATAGATAAAAAAAATTGTTTAAGAGAAAATTATCAAAAGGTGTGTTCGACTACGAAAAATTATCAAAAGATTTGTTCGACTACAAAAATTATCAAAAGATTTGTTCGACTACAAAAAATTATCAAAAGATTTGTTCGACTACAAAAAATTATCAAAAGATTTGTTTGACTACAAAAAATTATCAAAAGATTTGTTTGACTACAAAAAATTATCGAAAGATTTGTTCGACTACAAAAAATTATCAAAAGATTTGCTCGACATGAAAAAAATCTCAAAAGATTTGTTCGACTACAAAAAATTATCAAAAGATTTGTTTGTCATGAAAAAATCATGATAAAAATTTCTGACATTAGCTAGGCTCTGATTTTGATAACCCCAAAAGCTTGCATCTTTCTTAGGCCAAATAATGAACATTCGGCCAATCAACAGAAGACCTACACTTCCATAAAAAAAATCAACGACAACAATTCCTTCCTCTAATTAAACTTTTAACCAATCATCTGTCATTTTTCTTTTAATCTGACATATTTATAAACATTAAAATTTAACATACTTTAGATTACGTTTGACGTCTCATTTTCTCTCATATCCCCATAACTCACTCTTTGTTATGGAACAACCGTTCATAATAAGAGTATTTAGTCATTTGAAAACCGAGCTATTAATCATTGCAATTAACCACAACAAGTATAACCACAAAATAACTACGTGATGACTACGAAAACACTAAAAAAACCAGATTGGCAATCTAAAATAAAAAAAAAATTCCAACCATGCGGCTAAAACACAAAAAATAAATAAATTTTTTAAAACTTGAGTTAAAGCATGGAATGACATTTTTCTATTTAAAAAAAAAAAATCAATCCCGAAATAACATGTTTACGCCCCGGTATTAAGCCTAATCTTGTAATTGAAGCTTACAATAGAATCACCATCCACGACCAATTATTCTTAAAGGTAAACCCACTTCCAATTTTTTTTTTCTTAATTACTTTTTTTTCTCTCTCCTTTGCAACAATTTACGGTTATTTACATCTTAGGAATCTATTTAAATTTCATGCTTGATTACACTTGTGATTGAATTCATTTCATCGATTCATTTTTACCCGCAAAAGAGGTCATCTCACACATTAAACAATTCGAATCTGAGTCATGCAGGTTTAATTATTAAAATTTTAATAAATATGAATAAGTATGAAAGAAAAAGTGACCAAATATTTTTTATTTAAATAATAAATCGTGCTATGCGAGGTCGTAATCCACAAGCGCGGCACGGCTCGGCGCGACAGGGCTAAGCGCGACAGGGCTAAGCGCGACAGGGCTAAGCGCGACAGGGCTAAGCGCGACAGGGCTAAGCGCGACAGGGCTAAGCGCGACAGGGCTAAGCGCGACAGGGCTAAGCGCGACAGGGCTAAGCGCGACAGGGCTAAGCGCGACAGGGCTAAGCGCGACAGGGCTAAGCGCGACAGGGCTAAGCGCGACAGGGCTAAGCGCGACAGGGCTAAGCGCGACAGGGCTAAGCGCGACAGGGCTAAGCGCGACAGGGCTAAGCGCGACAGGGCTAAGCGCGACAGGGCTAAGCGCGACAGGGCTAAGCGCGACAGGGCTAAGCGCGACAGGGCTAAGCGCGACAGGGCTAAGCGCGACAGGGCTTTGCGCGCCAAAACTCAAAGCGAAACCTAGCGCGAAGATTTTATTTCGACCTTATTTTCAAAGGCCAACCACCTGCACACGGTCAAATTGCATATAAATTTTATAGTACCCCCAAAACTCAGCGCAAAACCTTTTTAAAAAAAACCCAAAAAACAATTAAATAACAATGAAAAACTATCCCAATAAAAATTCTTTTGATGATGTTCCTCCAATCTTTACTAACTTCCGCCAATAACACTTATTAACCAAGTTTACGTTGTTAAATGAAACGTTCAAACTTTTGTAATTATTCAGCCTTATGTTTTTCAGTCGGAAAAGGCCCAAGTTGAATCAACAGGTGGTTTTCACTCCTTTCTCGCACTGTCGCTTTCAATTTTCGCATCCAGCTTTCGACGTTAACCGTCACATCGCATCATTCCCTGAGTTACTCTCCATGAAGTTACAAGACACTCTTCTTCTTTTTTTCCTCTCCTTAAAAATCATTGATCCGTTTCGACGTTTTCTTCTCCGAAAAGAAAAAAAGTTGGAACGTAATACTTTTGGATTATTGAAAATCTCAATTTCGTGAAATTTTTTTTCTTTAGCTGGCTATGATTTATCAATAAGGGTGAAAAATGTTACATGTGAAAAAATCTACTCCAAGGCGTATATAAAAAGCTTTTCTAAGCTTTAGTAATATGAATAGAACGTGACATCCGGGGCTTTTAGTTACAATCTTCTAACAATATCCCTGCTTAGGTTTTTTTTTTTTTGAAAAACTGCGTTTTTATGCTCTTACAATTCGATAAAAGATTAGATTGAATTAGCGATCCATTTAGGTGGAAGTTTTTTGCCTTAAATAAGATTATTATTTTGTGTAAAGGCATGGGATTACGTGGAGTAAAGGTCAGAGCTCGTAGGAAAAAATGCTGGGCTTGATTTCAAAAATATTTAAACCGCCATATTTTCTAAAGATTCGAATTATTTATTTGAAGTGGGCAAAGCAAAATCATTCACCAATTTCTTCTTGTGAAACAATTTTTTTAAAGTATCTTCTTGTGAAAAAAAATTTTCATAATTTTTTCTTGTGAAACGAATTTTTTATAATTTCTTCTTGTGAAACAAATTTTTTAGTTTCTTCTTGTGAAAAAAACATAATTTTTTTCTTGTGAAACGATTTTTTCAGTTTCTTCTTGTGAAAAAAATTTTCATAATTTTTTCTTGTGAAAAAATTTTCATATTTTTTTCTTGTGAAACGAATTTTTTTTACAATTTCTTCTTGTGAAACCGATTTTTTTTTTTATGATTTCTTCTTGTGAAACGACTTTTTCAGTTTCTTCTTGTGAAAAAAATTTTCATAATTTTTTCTTGTGAAACGATTTTTTTTTACAATTTCTTCGTGTGAAACCAATTTTTTCAGTTTCTTCTTGTGAAAAAAATTTTCAAAACTTTTTCTTGTGAAAACAATTTTTTTTATCATTTCTTCTTGTGAAACAATTTTTTCATAGTTTCTTCTTGTGAAAAAAAATTTTCATAATTTTTTCTTGTGAAAGAATTTTTTATAATTTCTTCTTGTGAAACCGATTTTTTACGATTTCTTCTTGTGAAACAAATTTCTCATTATCTCTTCTAGTGAAACAAATGCTGAAACCTAGTCCGGAAAAACTGAATATTTTTAATCTCATCAACGTCAAAATCCCGAATTAAATCTAAAAAGTGCCATCCCTAATTCTTTCAATTCAACACGCGTAAAATGCATTTAATTTAACGTCATCAATATTACATAATGTTATGCTTTTAATGGAATCAATATTCATTAATGGCGAAAAACGGGAAGCGGGTAAAACGTCTAATAAATGAAAACGTATATATAAATCCGATAGCTTGTTTTACATGCGTAAATAGCATTCTGCATTTGCTCTTTTGATATGCAAAACTTCAATAATATCTCATTGCAATTTCGCCAAATTACCATACCGCCATATTGTTTGTTTAACACACGCATCCAAATAAAAAAAAAAAAGATGCTTGCCCCGAAGGGGAACTAAGAAAAAGATCGATCGAAGCTGAATATGGAAGCGTTATCGAATTATATTAGGAAAAAACAAGTATCCACCTTTCGGAGATAATTCCAGGTTAGGTTTCAAGATTGAAGATTTGTTTAAACAATGGTTGATGACCGGAGGTGATGATTTGTTTCATAATTAATCAGCTTTATTACTGTACAACTTTATTGTGAAAATCAACAGACAGGCCTGTATCAAAAAATAGAATTAGTTTTTAGAAGAATTCGTTTTTAGCCAAACTTGGTGGCCAGACTTTTTTCTTAGGGCAAACCATAAACGAACCGGGTGGAGCTCTGGCTAAAAACCACATTGGCCGAAAAAAAGCGGGTAGTACAGATTTCTATGGGAAATCCTAATTGGGTAAAATCCCCCTGGGAAATCGCAAAAGTTTAAAATACGAAAAGTGTCGAAATTCGACGCCTCAACATCGAAAATGTTCCCTGACTTTTCTCGTGTTAATTAACTTTGTTAATTAAGGCATTGACAATCCCCCGTTTAGCATCCTTGTTAGTAAAAAAAAAAATTTTAAGGGCCAGTACGACAATGTTCATGTTCTTTTATTACATGCTTTAATTATTTTTTCCCTTAAAAAAGAATCTACACATTGTTCCCTATTGTTGAAAGTTGTAACATTTGACAAGCTCCTACCTGGCTGTGTTGTTTGTGTTTGACAACAAGAAATCGATAAAATGATCACGACAAAGAGATTACGTTTTTTTTTTTACTATTGAAAAGCTGGGTGGTTTTGATTCTATTAAAGCTCTGTTTGCGGGATTTTTGAGGGTTCAGTTGTTGGTTTGACCGAGTAGTTTTTTTTTTTTTTTTTGGATCAAAGAGATAACACGAGTTTTATAAATTATAAAACAAGCTCCCCCTGCTGTTTCGATGAAATGTAATCGTGACCGTCATGATGGATGGTTCTTCTCGTAAAACGATGATGTAATTTGAAGACCCGTGTAAGTTAGGCAGGGAAATTGTTGCAGAAATCAGAGGCGGGAAGAGAGACATAGTCTTTTCCGTCCATAATTTTTGCTTTAGCGTCCATTACCTTTGCTTGAGGGTCCAGTATCTTTTCTTGATCGTTCTCTATCTTCGCTTGAGCCTCCATTCTCTTTGCTTGAGCATCTAGTATCTTTACTTGAGCGCCCATTATTTTTACTTTTGCGTCCATTATCTTTGCTTGAGCGTCCACTATCTTTACTTGAGCCTCCATTCTCTTTGCTTGAGCGTCTATCTTTACTTAAGCGTCCACTATCTTTACTTAAGCGTCCACTATCTTTACTTTAGCGTTCACAATCTTTGCTTCAGCGTCCACTTATTATTATCATCTTTACTTGAGCGTCCACAATCTTTGCTTGGGCCTCCATTATCTTTGCTTGAGCGTCCACTATCTTTACTTTAGCGTCCACTTATTATTATCTTTACTTTAGCGTCCACTATCTTAACTTGAGCGTCCACAATCTTTGCTTGTGCCTCCATTATCTTTGCTTGAGCGTCCACTATCTTTACTTTAGCGTCCACAATCTTTGCTTGAGCGTCGACAATCTTTGTTTTAGCGTCCATGATCTTTTTTTGATCGTTCTCTATCTTTACTTGAGCGTCCACTATCATTACTTCAGCGTCCACAATCTTTGCTTCAGCGCCCACTATCTTTGCTTAGCGTCCATTATCCGATAAATTGGAAAAAAATGGTTTTAAACAAGCGCTAGAGTTTTATGAAAACTTTAATTTTGTTTTAATTAAAGCCAAAAACAAAAACTCCCGAAGAAGTTCGAGAAAGACTCAAAAAGCAACTAAAGCTTTTGAAAAAATAAATTAAGATAGGTGTCTAATCCACCGCTGCTTCAACTCAATACTCAAAACCTTAACCTTAACTAAGCTAACAACATCCTGCATCGATAAATATCAAAACTTTATTGATAATTTCCGATCGCCCCAAGCAATCCCCGAAATCTCAAGTTTTAACCTTCCTCACTTCCCAAAACCTCTTCATCATTTCCAAAGTGTGAACATTAAGCGAAATCAACTTTCCCCTTATGCTAATAGAGAATCCCGTACAAAAGATGAATAAACATGGCTATCTCATTACCCATGCAAACACATGTGGGGGTATAATAGTTCCCCGAACGATTCCGATTCTCAAACTTGGCATTCATCCGAAATCAGACTAAACATGGCCCTAAGCCTCATAACAACAATCCTAATCACCATAATAAAATCCTAATTATCGAATACCTAAACGTTTTCATCTCTTAAAAGAGTTCTGCACAGGCGTCTTAATTAAACTAAATTTCCAAAATTCATCCTTAAAATGTCAAAGGTTCCGCTCCTCTAAATCTCTTCCTCTCATCCACACACACATTCTCAATTACAAAGGTAGATGATATAACAATAAATTCTAAGAGAAACGTTGAAATTTTAAGCTTTGCTAGATTTACAACCGGAAATCTAAACTACGCAGTTAAAACCTTATCCGGAAATGACAATTCGCGTTTAAGGATTGTTCTCAGATTAAAGACAAAAAGGTTTATAAAAGACATTTAATACATCTTTCCTCCTCGCATGTTTCTATATATCGGAGAGAAATCACCTTGAGGGGAATGTAAAGGCAAATTCTCGTCAAAGGAGGAAATTCCTTTAGTAAACATGAAGAGAAGACTCAGGAGTGACATTCGCAAAACTTTAAACGTTTTTAGGGTTCGTTTTTTTATCGTTTTTTAGTGTCTTTGCAGAGTGAATACTGAGTCAATTTTTCCATTATTTTTCATTATTTTTAAAAAACTCAATATAATTCATTATTTTGCAAGTTATTCATTATTTCCTATTATTTTGATGGTCAGAGCAGAAAAATAGTGTTAACTATAAAAATTTAAAAAAAGTAACGGTGAAAATGGCGCTTTTTGAAAATTTTCCGGTCCTTCGGACCGTGATCCTTCTTCGGCTCGGCCTAAAGGCCTCGCAGACTTAATCTATTACCTTTGCTGGGCAAATTTTTTCTTTGGTATTTCAAAAAAATACTATCGAGGAAAAAAAGATAGTTAAAAATTTTAAAAACTTAAATTTTCTAGAATTTTACGGAATTTTATTGTCATTTTAATTTTTTTCTTAATTTTTCCTAAATTTAGAAAACTTTTTCACTCCTGAAAACTTGTTTTCGTTGATATTTCGTCAATTTTGATCGGAAAAACTCATTATTTACTCATTATTTTTTTTAAAAAAATCATTTTTTTCATTCTTTATAGAGAATAATTTCAATATACACCCTGAAAAAAAGAAAAATTGCTAAACAGAAAAATCATGATTATCTTTATTTCCTTCAACTGCCCCTTATTGAAAAAAAGCGCTTAGCCCGAAGCAACAATCATTAAGCGCATTAAATATTCAATCAACGAAATTCTTCCATACAAAAAAAAAATTAACAAACTCATGAAAATTGAAAAAAATATCAAAACGTTTCCTCCAGAAATAATAAAATCATTATTTTCTATAAAACTTGGACCGCGACCAATTTACCCGTACACAAAACCTCCCATACTAAAAGATCCACTAAATATTTATTTACCCGAAAACACAAGAACCGCAAGCGATATTCAGGAAAATTAAAATAAATTGATAATTAAATTTTTTAAGACATAATCGATTCAAACCCGTCGGGGTATTTTATATCAATTTAAACCTCGTTCGCGCATTCAACCAATTTACTATTTACCCGAAAAAAGCAAACATTAATTAATTAATTATTTAATTTGAAAACGTGTTCGTTACTCTTTCCCTCTCATCGGATTTACTAATCCAAAAAAAAATTCTTTTTAAGGATCATGCATATTTATGGCGACGTTCGCATTGACGAGTCAATTTCTCCCCCATCAAATATGCTGTTTCCGTAGAAACATTCTCGTATCCAGTTACACGTCTCCCTGTTAAGAGGAAAATGTCGAGTGGGAATCTAATGTCACTTCTACAATTTAATAATCAAGATCAAAAACCTTTAAAAGCTTTTTAAAATTCTCAAAACGCACTTAACATGTTTTTAATTTTTTTTTTTTTCCTAAACTTCAATCGTTTATTGGCAATTAATTATTTAAGTTCCCCTCGCTCATTAATATATATGATTAATTCCTTCCTTGTTTTCTTTTTAAATTCGCAACTAAATCTGATTAATCGTTTCGCATCATTAATCATCGAGTCCCCCTTTTTTTAATACTTTTTGTGTGGTCCTTTTATAACTGCCAATAAAAACTGGTATTTAAAAGAAATATCTTGTGTAAATAATAATCCCCCCGAAATGTTTTATAGATTCATAAATTAATAGCAAAAAAATCTATATAAATAACGTGCGTGATATCCACTCATTAACGGACCAGATATCACTACTGTGCTATTCGGGTTTGCAATTATCTTTGGTATAATCAATATACTTATCTCACTTCACAAATTACTTTTTATGAGGTAAGATTTTTTTTCGACAATTTCCTAGTCCGGCATTGTAAGTAAAAGCCGATTAAGTATTTAATATTTTAATGTATTTATTAATGAAGAGGTTGAATTCAAAAAAATGTAGAAGACTCTGCAAAAGGAATCATAAAAAACTTTGTTGCATCAATTTCTATTCAAAATTTCGGTTAACAATTTTTAACAATTTTGTTCCATCAACATGTCTTCAAAAGATTTCTTTCCATCAATTTTCAAAAGTTTCATCCGGTAAATTTTTCTTCAAAAGTTTTGCCCATCAATTCTTTTTCAAAAGTTTCGTCCCGTCAATTTTTCTTCAAAAGTTCCCTCCTGTCAATTTTTCTTCAAAAGTTTCATCCTGTCAATTTTTCTTCAAAAGTTTCATCCTGTTAATTTTTCTTCAAAAGTTTCATCCTGTCAATTTTTCTTCAAAAGTTTCATCAATTCAATTTTTCTTCAAAATCGCGCCCTTGCAATTCTTCTTCAAAATTTTCATCCCATCAATTTTTCTTCAAAAGTTTCATCCCGTCAATTTTTCTTCAAAAGTTTCATCCCGTCAATTTTTCTTCAAAAGTTTTATCCCGTCAATTTTTCTTCAAAAGTTTCATCCCGTCAATTTTTCTTCAAAAGTTTCATCCCGTCAATTTTTCTTCAAAAGTTTCATCCTGTCAATTGTTTTTCAAAAGTTTAATCCTGTCAATTCTTCTTCAAAAGTTCCATCCCGTCAATTTTTCTTCAAAATCGCGCCCTTGCAATTCTTCTTCAAAATTTTCGTCCCGTCAATTTTTCTTCAAAAGTTTCCTCCTGTCAATTTTTCTTCAAAAGTTTCATCCCGTCAATTTTTCTTCAAAAGTTTCATCCTGTCAATTTTTCTTCAAAAGTTTAATCCTGTCAATTCTTCTTCAAATTTTCGTCCCATCAATTTCTCTTCAAAAAATTTTACTCCAGCTTTTCAATTTTCTATCGCCCTCATTTCAATCCTTTTTTAACCTCAATTTCATGAAATCTCGACTGCACTGTTTTACCGACTTCCTCATCATTTTCCTCTCATTTTTTACCGACATCTAATTGCTTTTAATTAACACAGACATAAAATTTCTCCATGCCGACTTTGCTCACAAGCCGAGAACGTGTAAAAAAATTAACGGTCCATACAAAGGGAATAAGATAATCTTATTAAGTAATGAGTTTTAATAACAAAGTCCTAATTAACTAAATTACTCCAATATCAAGTTTAAGATATTAATCTTTTCTTTTTTTAATAAAAGCTATATTAATGAATCAATGTTTTTTATTTTTATTAATCGATATAAAAGAAATTAGCGAGCAATTATTATCAAACAAGCTTAATGTAACTCTCACAAAAAAAATGTTATGAAATTTTTTTCGGGATTTTTAACTTAATGAAGGAAATTTTTTTTTCCTTACGTAAAAAGTACAAGATTTTAATTAAACTCGAAAGCATTTTTCTTGAGAATCCGGCAAACGAAGAAGAATCCTATAATAGAAAAAAAAGAGTATCTTTTGTTCCCGTATCTTTTTCATTACGTCAAAAAAAAGGAAAAGGCACATTTTGTGACAATATCTAGACACAGAAATAAAAGTAACTTAATTAACTTCTCAACTGAAAAAAAAGAAGAGATGAGGAGTGTCATATCCGACAATTTTCCGTAAGCTAACCACATAATTTTTTGATTGTTCCGATCTCTTCAACCGCATTTAAACAGGATCCGAAGGTCTTTTAATTGACGTTTAATCACCAAAGGAGATGATATCTGATCCATGTCCATTTTTGAAATTCGAACAGACCAATTAGGAAGGAAACGAATAGCTACCTCCCTATGGTGTTTTGATTTATTCAGAAGCTAAAATCATCGTCGTCATCATCGTTTTTTTATTTCTATCCGTTGTGTTTTAATACAGGCTATGGCGAAACATTTACCTGTCAGATAACTCAAGATGTTGTTTTGGTCCAGATCACCGATCACTGTCAATACCACTTCTCAATTTTAAATAGTTCATTATCTTTTTTTTTTATTTGAAGAAAAAACATGTTATCAAAGCGTAACACCAGTTACCGTTTTCTCCATTTGCCACATTCTTTCCGTAAGGATTTTGCCCGTTATTTCATGCTTTGGTGGGATAAGTACTAATTGCGGTAAGAGAAGGAAACTAGATTCAAGTTCTGAACGGTCAAGCCTATTAAAAATAAAAATGTGCACCTGGTTTATAGCTATCTTTTTAATGAACTGTATTAACGCAAAAACGATATCAAAAATGAAATCAGCGCCTTTTTAAACCCTGAAATCGAGTATAATGTCGATGCTTTTGAAAAGGTTTTACGATAGGCCATTTTAGGCCTAAAAATTGGCTTAAAATTTCTATAATTTATCTTCGCAGCCAAATTAAAAATTGTTAAGATGTACGTTTTCAAACTGCCATGACTATGCTACGTTTTAATTTTTCTTTAAAATCATTTTTGTGTTTCTTGGCCTATATTTAGGCCTAAAAATGGCCAAAACTCGATGTTTTAGAAAAAATAGACATGGTACTCGATTTCATGGTTTTGAGGGGTGCTGATTTCATTTCCGAAATTATTTTTAAGAGAGAGCAGCTCAATTTCGATTTACGTTTTGATAAGAAAAAATTCAATTAATTTAGCGAACGGATAAAGGTGAAAACAAACTTTAAGAATTCATTGTCTTTTTAAAATTGAAAATAACGGGTTTGGGATCGATTATACGAAAAATATCAGTGTCGCTGTAATAATTAATACGCTTCCGCTTTCATTATTTTTTAAAATAAACCTGACAGCAATCTTTTCTGCTATTTTTCAAACTTAACCAACAAACTTTCATTTGTGAAAGAATTTCTGACTAAATACTTCTTTATAAAAGATCTAATATCACAGCAAAGCATATTTAAAAAGTTTCTTTTAGAAAGTTTTTTATTTTTCAAAGACATTCTTGTAAAAGTTTCAACGTAAAAAACCTTTCGATGGGATTCGATTTTGGAGGAAAAAATTGATGCAAAAGAATTTTATAAAAATCATTCAAAAATAACTTGGAGGCTCTCTTAGGCAAACCAATATGTTTCATTTAGAGTATTTTTCTAAAAACTAGAAAATTTTAACCTGTCCTAATTTTTAAATTAGCTTGTATCAAATTATAAAAAAAATCCTTTCCCCGAAGTTAAAACTTTCAAAATGAAATTTTTTCGATCAAACATTTCTCATTTGTTCCTTTTGAATAACAAAACTTTAGAATACTTTATGAGAAAAGAAGAAAAAAGCGAGAAGAGAGAAAAATAAATACGGGAAGTGTACTGACTCGAAGCCATGAAACTTCATTTATTTATGATGATGTCGATAATTTTCATCTTTGCCATTTTCCCATTCGCGATTTCTTTTTTTCTCTCCTTTTAGCCTTTTATCGTTTTGCGGGAAAAAAATTGAAGCAATTTTCATTTTTCACGCTTCGATTACATTCAAAACCTCTAATGCTCGTTAGTCACCTTCAAAAATCAAAAGATTCGTGCTTCGGCGCTTCCGCCACATCAGTGTTTGTTACAAATGGCCTAACAGACCCCTCATCTCCCTCAAAAGCAACAAATTCGAAACAGAAGGTTTCTATTCAACATTGATTTCCATTTCTCTCTTGATAACATTAATCCTATTAAACTGTTTCATAAAATTGAATACAACTCCTTAATTAATTAATACAATTAAGAATACAATCCTAATTAAACTAAAGTATTTATTCCCAGAAGTAAGATTTCATTTCAATCTTGAAAAGTGAATGATGAATTAATTAAGCCTTTTGCTCTTTTCTTTTTATTAAAATGATTTTCTTCCCGAAACAAAAAAAAATTATTTGCACACGGGAAATTACATTCTTCTTTTTTTCCCAATTTCAATCGATCCTTCTTCCTTCCCTCAATTAAATCAAATAAAGAAAAAGATAAAAAACACATTTCCGGTTGCTTTCCTTTGAAGAATTCTTCGAAGTTTATTTCTTTTGAATTTTGCCAACTATTACTTTTAAAACGTTTCCTGGTCGCATTTTTTAAAAGATTCTCGAACGTTCCCAATCGACGTAATAAATTCGAACAAAAAGAGAAGAATCCGGACAAAAAAAAGGAGAGAGAGAGAGAGGACGAAGAAGCAGACGACGACGACGTATAAATAACAATTTTATGAAGATCATCTCATGGGACGAAGCCAAACGTTGCAGCACCACAATCAGTGTGGACATCTATCTCGAGCGAAACCTTTTTTATTATTATTATTATTTTATCCTTTTCCTTTTTCCTTAGTCTCGTTTTTCTTTTCATTGGCAGTTCATTTCCTTTAGACTTGGCGGTTTGTTTTTTAAAGTGCGCCCAGACGTCTTTTAAATTTTCCTTTTTAAAATATTTTTATTTCCCTTTTATATCATCTCCTCAATTTTTTTTATTTTAAAACAAAATCCTGATCTGAATCTTTAACCGCATTATTCAAGGAAAATTTAACTTTGTATAATGTTTGCATTTGGTGATATCCGAAACGTGTTTCGAATGACTTTATTTCCGCCGGGATAAAAAAAATAAATAAAAGAATTTCTTTTAATCTTGTTATCGGAAAGAAAATAACAACGAACGACGGTTGCGAACCTTAATAAAAAGATGTTTACAATAACTTGTCCGACCTGCATGGGGTCAGCCATCGCTCGAGGCTTAACATTCGGACATATTAATTAATACAAGTTTTACACCACAATTCGAATGGGTGTTAACTTCCCATGTTTACTTAAGACTGTTATGTCAGTTTTATCAACCGTATAGTTTTCCTTTTTCTTTCCCTCGTTTTTCTCAGCTTTTTGTTTGCTCGAGGATTTTTTTTTTTCACGGTTCGCTAGATTTTTCTTCAGATTTTTTCCTCCCTCTAAGGGCAAAGTGTTAAATTTTTAATGCGATTTTTTTGCTGCTTCCGCTTTTTCATTTTTCTCGGATATGAGGCGGTTTAGCATTGCGGCTAAGTTAAAATTTCCTTTTTGAATAAGCAGAAGATTAACATGGTAATCGGAGTTTTCCAATCCTCTTAGCTATGTCAAGAGCACAGGATATCAATTCCTAAAATTTTTTAACAGATAGATATTATTTAACTTTTCATAAAAGCAAGAGGGAGCCCCGTATAATAAAAATAACATAAAAAATGAAATCAGCACCCTCCAAAACCATGAAATCAAGTACCATGTCAATATTTTATAAAATTTTGAAATTAGTCCATTTTTAGGCCTAAAAATGGGCTTAAGGCATCAAACATGGTATTAAAGGAATGGCTACAACAAAACTTATCTATTTTCAAACTCGAACATCAAAATTTTATTGATTTTTGTAGCTTTAACAATTTAGCCTTGGTTAGGCCTCTCTCTGCTTAAAAAATTAGCCTTATAAAAAGGCTTTACCCCCAGTTTTTATTTTTAAGTTAATTTTTTTCGAATTCTCAGGCGGATGGAAATTTATAAAATCATGAATAACCAAATTTTTAGACTTAAGCGTCTTTAAGCCCAATAAGCCCTGTAAGCCCAATGTTAGGATCAGAATGGCCAAAATTCGAACTATGAGAAAAAATCGACATGGTACTCGATTTCAGGGTTTTAAAAGGTGCTGATTTCACTTCTGATGTTATTTTTACGTCAAGACATGCCGTTAAAAAGATATCGATATAGCCAAGTCGAAGTAAACATAATTTAACAATTCTGCAGAAACCAAATTAATGGGGAAGTAGAAAAAAATCTTTACAGGTTACATTTCAAAATAAATGGCCTATCAGAACTTCATCAAATAATTATTTAAATTTAGCAATAACCTACATTCTAAAACTTCAATGGAAGTAATTTTAACTAATACTGAAAATTTTAAATCTTGAACTTTCTTTTTTTAAATTTTTTAAAAAAGAAAATACATCGTTATTAATGTCTTTTTTTTTGAGAGAAGGGTATTACGAGCGAAATGTGGGAAAATCTGTCGGTAGAAGGCTTTGTCAATTTCTTTTCTCCTTCCTCAGCTCAAAATGAATTCTATTTTTAGACAATAAATTACCCGTTCAGTCGGGTTTCCCTTAATTAAGATCTCTCCTCCATTTCGGGGAAAGAAAGCTTTTTCTATAAAATTCATGTCATTTTTGCTTTTATCCCTTTTCCAAAAGGACTACGTAATTAATTAACCTTCGATTCAACGCTTAATATTAAGAAGAAAAAAATCCGAAGGGGGTATAAACACAACAAAAAAGAGAAAGAAGAAAGGAAAAAAAAGATTTTCCGTAAAAAGTATAAAAAAAAATTCCAGAATCGCTTTTCAACTGAAAAGCTTTACAAGAAAAAGAGGCGAGGGGGACTTTGTATAAAAACTAATTCAGACAATGCGGCAATTTTTTATTCATTTAATATGATTTTTCGCTGTTGGCTATATCCTATACTTCAACCCCGAAAACGTTCGAGAATTATAATACAATTTCTAAACAAGAAAATGCAAATAACCTCTGACCCAGTTTCCGTTTTTCCTAACTTATTGGACTTGTGCGTGACTTCCTGAGGATTCTCGTGTTCTTTCCGCTTCGAACCCAGGGGCGTTTTCGCGGTCTAACATTCGTCATTATAATGACGGACGAACCGGAAGAAGATGTATCAAGAATCATATGGGCGGAAGTTGACATAAGTTATATTGAGCGAAAGCCTCAAATATTAAACATGCATTTCGGGTCCCGTGAAATTTAATAACTACGTATTTCAATATTTTGAAAATTGAGGTGGGGAGGCAGCGACCGGGTGAATAAGGTTAAGCTAATTGTAAATAGAAGTTATGAAAATTGGCATCCAGCTCACTGATTGTGAATTTGCAGACTTCAAAAAATAAAGGGGGCAAGATTTTTGGTGAGAGAATTGGTGAGCTTCACTGCGAAAAATTATTAGTCAAGATAATATTTTAGATCAGGTCTATAAAATATCAACAGCCAAGATCGAATTAATGATGAAGATCTTTGGATTTAAAATAATTCCAGATTTAATTGTTAAAACATTGAAAAGCAATTAAACCCGAAATTCAACGAATTTCAAGATCACTCGAAAAATAAAAATTCTCTATAGAATTCCAATCGGTTTGCCTTCTGGACCTGCAATAATTCTTATAAATCACATCGAAAAAATTCTTTTCTTTGCCAGTAAACCTTCCAGCATTTTCAGGATTTATTTTCTTAAAAAAACAGGACTTCCCAGTTTTTATTCTTTTTCAAAAAATTTATTCCACTTAAATTTCTTTTTCTTTAAATTCCAAGAACAATTTAATTAAATTAAGATCAAGATATCCGACCCTAAAATGACAAGCGGAGGATTATGAACTGCCGAGTCCTTAGCAAGAAATCGTTTTTAATTTACCTTAACCCAGAAATCGCTCAATTTAAATCCCTTTAGGCTTTTTCTCAATCGTGTGAATTTCAACCTCTCCAATCAAACTGTACGAATAACGTACATTTTAAACATCAGTTTTCAAGTTAATTATCGTAATGAGGTCTCACCGATAGGTTCATTTAATCCCAAAACAAAAAAAAAACTTTTTCCCAACTACATTCCGTCACGTACGCTATTATTTCACTTGAATTATAAATTTAGTAGCTCCGTCACTGGCTCGTAAACCCTCTTCATTTTTTTTAATAAAAATGATCGAAAGTTTCATGGCTTGCTGCATTATAAAAAGGCAAAAAAAAAAAAAAAAATCGGCACCATAGAATCACGTCCAACAAAAGACAGCAATAAAAATAAAAGATTTTCATTTTCTCTGGAGAAGAAAAAATAAAAGTATATAAGAAAAGCTGCGGTTTACACAAATGGAAATTTGTAGTCGGTTTCGTTTTAACCTAATTCAATTTCGCTATATGATTCCCATGGTTTTCTCTTATCCCCGTCGACGCGGACTATTATTTATTTCCCGTCACTTTTTCCTCCGTAAAAAATTTCAACACAGATGCCAGACACGGTCATTTTTTTGTAACGAAACATCCGCAGGGGAAATGACTACCTTTAAGTCTCTTCTTCCTGCCTTTAAGGGGAAAAAAACGGAAAACAAAAGAC
The DNA here is from genome assembly GCA_023512825.1 of Liposcelis brunnea. NCBI lineage: Eukaryota > Metazoa > Arthropoda > Insecta > Psocodea > Liposcelididae > Liposcelis > Liposcelis brunnea. The sequence goes on from CM042070.1 coordinate 2,966,210, forward strand.
TCTTGACTGAGATTTCTTTTCTCAGATACGTTTCTTAAAAATAAAAAAAAAAAACGCTCGTCTACTTTCTCTCTAGATGAAATAGAAAAACTTTCGGTTAAAACTTTTTTTTTCCCTTCTCTCTTTTGATTTCTTGAAAAGTTTGTAAATTCAGTTGGCAAGGGGTAATCGAATTCCACTTTGGGGTTTTACCTGTTTCTAGTGACAACAGGTTTTTTTCTTATGAATTGTCTGCCCAACCGATAACAAGAGAACCAGACAAAGTTTCAATGACGTGAATTTCTTATCTAGGTAAATCGGAAGGGAAAGTCATTTGGGGTCGATTACCCGATGGACTCTGCATATATACACAAACTCGTGGGGCAAATGCGATAATTAGCACACGAAGCCTCCGACCTCAGATTGGGAATTATAAACTTCCAAAGCTGTCAATGGGAAAGCGTGTAATCCGAAAGGTTCATCTGCATAACTGGAATCCCTTCCCGCATTCGGGAGTTATTATTTTACATCGTCGCTCTTTTGTTCAACGGATTTACTTCGTCAATTTTTTTGTTTCGTTCGGGAATTACTATGTTTCGGAATGAGACCATCATATTCAGGGAGAAAAAAAATGATGAGAATTATCGATTGTTTAATGACGTCAATTATAAAGAGGATAGAGATTTTAAAATCCAATGCGTTTAAGATCTAGACTTTGATTTTGATAGACATCTTCCTATAAATTAGATCAACCTAACCTGTATCCAAAGATCAGATCTAATTCGTGAATATTCTATAGATTTGATTTTGATCTTGAATTCTTTAACAGATTTTCTTTCAAAGAAAAGATCTTGATCACAAATTTTTTAAAACGAAGATTTGGTTATCAATTTAAATCGCCAATTTTTTATAGTTAAGATCTTGATCGTCAATTCTTTTTGAAGATAAAGCCTTGATCGTCAATTCTTTTTGAAGATTAAAGTCTTCATCGTCAATTCTTTTTGAAGATTAATGTTGATCGTCAATTCTTCTTGGTAATAAGATCTTGATATTCAATTCTTTTTGAAGATCTAAGAGATCTTAAAGATCTTCAAAAAGATCTTCAAAAAGATCTTCATCGTCAATTCTTCTTGGGGATAAGATCTTGATATTCAATTCTTTTTGAAGATCTTCAAATCTTCATCGTCAATTCTTTTTGAAGATAAAATCTGGACCGTCAATTCTTTTTACAGATAAAATGTTGATCGTCAATTCTTTTTGGGGATGAGATCTTGATTGTCAATTCTTTTTGAAGATAAAGTCTTGATCGTCAATTCTTTTTGAAGATAAAATGTTGATCTTCAATTCTTCTTGGAGATAAAATTTTGATAATCAATTCTTTTTGAAGATTTAATTCTTGACCGCCAATTCTTTTGTAAGATAATGTTGATCGTCAATTCTTTTTGCAGATAACATCTTGATCGTTGATTGTTTTCGTAGACAACATCTTGGTCAGGATTTCTCTTTGAAGATTTGATCTTGATCGTCAATTTTTTGCAAGTAAGATCTTGATCGTCCATTTTTTGCAGATAAGATCTGGATTGATCGTCAATTATTTTTTTGAAGAAAAGATTTTAAACGTCCATCTTTATGCAGAGAAGAAGCTGATCGTCAATTCTTAAAGATCAGATTTTGATCGTCGATTTTTTGAAAATAAGATCTTCATCGTCATTTTTTTGAAGAAAAGATTTTTATCGTCATTTTTTGCAAATAAAATCTTGATCATCAATTCTTTTTGAAGATAAAATCTTGATTGTCAATTTTTGCATGAAATTCAGATCGTCAATTATTTTTCTGAAACTACTCGATTGTCAACTTCTCTAAAAAGTTCTGATCGTTAATTTATCTGCGAAAATTTCCAACTCATCGATCATCAATTTTTTATATGTAAGATTTTGATCGCCAGTTTTCCACAATCAAAATCGTTAAGTAAATTTCCTCGAAAAAAAGTCTTGAACTTTGACAGTTAAGGTCTTGACCGTCAATTTTTTTACATTGAACATTTGTACCAAGCGACCATAGATCAATAAGACTTGATCTAAAAATTTCTCAAAAACAATTCGCTATTTTTGAGATCTATGAATTTACAAATTTTTTCTGACCCATAAAATTTAATTAATTGACTTGCTCAAATAAAATTAGCAATCTGAATATTTTTCAAACTCCTCTCTCATAGATAATCCGAATTCTACTCACGACTTTACACATCTCTCTATTTTTCCCTATAAATAAAATTCAAGCTAAAATTTATTTTAGGGTGATTTACATGTCTCCACGTGAGGGAAATACGCTTACGTGTTTTGAGATATAAAAGATTCGCCACGGGGACAGTTTTCCCGTCTTTTTTTCTATCTATTTTTCATGCTCGACTTTCATTAACTAAACAAAATTCGTTTTCCCTTCTAAGAGAATAATGCAAAAAAAACAAGGTCGGGGGAAACGAACAACATTCCAAACAGACCTTTAAAAAATTTACCCCCTTCCCTTTTTTTTAAAAATATTATCAAAGTAAAATCTAAATCATTAAAACAAAAGGAAATGAAACTAAAAGAGTTCTTTTCAAAAATCGATATTCTCAAGCAATATTAACGAGCAAAGAAGAGTAATCTTTAAAAAAAAAATAAATTACAAAGAAAAAAAAATATTTAGAATAAAAAATTTTTTTACGTGCATAATCGGCCTACGGAGAGAAATCTTTTGTTTTTTGAAGCTTACCTGAAAATAAAAAAAAAGAAAAATGGATTAATTTAAGAGAATTTTTGAATATTCATACGGGTCCGGGGATATATATCCGGAGTCGGAAGCGAGAACTCGCGGAATGAAATCCGAAATCTTCTTATCGCGGGAAACTTGAGTGAAGGTTATATGTAAAAGGAAACGGAAATAAACGCGTGGGGTTTTCGCTTTCCTCGAAAAAGTTTTGGGAATAATTTGCGTCACTGATCGCGAGAAAAGGAATTGACTTAAGGGGATAATGGGTTTCCCCTAAAGAAATGTTTGAATGATATGGATCACGCTTGAAGCGTGAATGGGTGATAGTTTTGAGAAAGTAGGAAATGTTGAGGGTTGAAACGAGTTTGCGGTTCGATTTGGAAAAGTTCAGGATGATTAATTTGATACTTTTGATGTAAATAATTCTGAAAAAATTATTTTTGAGGAGAAAAAATTGTGGAAAAATTATTTTTGAAGAGAAAAAATTGTGGAAAAATTATTTTTGATGAGAAAAAATTGTGGAAAAATTATTTTTGATGAGAAAAAATTCTGGAAAAAATTCTGGAAAAAATTATTTTTGATGAGAAAAAATTCTGGAAAAATCGTTTTCAATGAGAAAAAATTCTAGAAAAATTTTTTTTAAAGAGGAAAAATAATTTTCAATAAAGAAAAATTCATTTTTCATTCCTTGGATAATTTCGGGCCTCGCAAAGAATAACTTGGTGCCTTCATTGGGACCAGAAACCTGTTAAATAATATAAATAACTGCTAGTTGCGTTGCTACTAGTTATTTAAAAAAAGAAATAATCTTATTCAAAAACAAAAAACATCCTAAAAAAATTTTATCTTTGTCAACCTTTTACATTTTATTTTTAAAAAAAATTCAAAGTTAAATAATCTGTTGTAACCTTGACCGTCGATTCGTTTGGATTCACCCCAAACCCCACCAATCGGATTTCCGTATTGCTTTAATCTACACCAAACGATCCGAATATAACAATAATTTCATCGATTAGATGGATCCGATAAAATCGGATTACAACTGCCAATAAAAAAAAAAAAAACAGTTAATTGATCTTTTGTTGAATTCTTTAAACGTTAATAATCGGATTTCTGGCTACTAAGCCAAGTTGAAAATATCGAAGAGAGAGAGAAAAAAAACAAAATATAAAAACATGACATTGAAACATATTCGGTTCTTTTTACTTTCGAGCGATCGCGAAGCAGAGTGTTACTTTCGAGCGATCGCGAAGCAGAGTGACGAAAGTATTGCCGTACCCTGAAAATCGAAAATCCTTATTCTTGCGAATATCAAGATGAAAATTACATAGAACTTCATAAAATCAAATTCTGAGATGATGTCTGTCCGCCGCGTCCGCCGCGTCCGCCGCGTCCGCCGCGTACGCCGCGTACGCCGCGTACGCCGCGTACGCCGCGTACGCCGCGCTCGATATCTCCGCCAATACGCAACGGATCGAAAAAATTTTTCACACACGTATTCTTCGTCGAAAAATAAGAGGGGGTCTTCTTTTCTTTTTTCGAAATTCGAAAAATTATGGAAATGGCGAATATTTGAACTTTGAAATTTTGGCCTGTCTCTTTGCGACATAGCTCGGGCAAACCACAACGGATTGTGATAATTTTGCGTAGGATGAAGGAGCATTGTGCAAGGGTTAACTGTTTAAAATTTCAGAACAATCGGTGGATGGGTTCACAAATTACAATCTGAGATCTATTTGTAAATACTAAACCAAGATGGCAGACCGTAGTGACGTCACTATTTACATGATGTTGACTGCGGTGACGTCATTATTTCGACTTTAAAGAATTCGATGAGGGTGTTTTTTGACGTAATTTTTAAGGAGAAAGGAGTAGGAATTTCAATAAACGACAACAAGAACGGCGTATTTTTCAGGGGGAAGGAGTTAAAATTTTGAAAAACAAGGAGGGAAAGTGTAAAAGCTCTGAGTTTGAAGAATTTTGAATGTGGCCTCGTTGAAGCGAAGTTTAAATGTTAAAAAGTAACAACGAAGGGCAAAATTGCCAAAGCTTAGAGATCGAGGAATTTGAAGGTGAACTCGTTCGAAGTACTTTTTTAAGAAAGAAGGAGTCAAAATTTAAAAAAACGAAGGGCAAAACTGCCAAAAATTAGAGTTTGAGGAAATTGAAAGTGGACTCGTTCTAGCTAATTTTTTAGAGAGAAGGAGTCAAAATTTCGAAAAACGAAGGGCAAAACTGCCAAAGCTTAGAGATCGAGGAATTTGAAGGTGAACTCGTTCGAACGAATTTTTTAGAGAGAAGGAGTCAAAATTTCGAAAAACGAAGGGCAAAACTGCCAAAGCTTAGAGTTTGGGGAAATTGAAAGTGGACTCGTTCTAGCTAATTTTTTAGAGAGAAGGAGTCAAAATTTCGAAAAACGAAGGGCAAAACTGCCAAAGCTTAGAGATCGAGGAATTTGAAGGTGAACTCGTTCGAACGAATTTTTTAGAGAGAAGGAGTCAAAATTTCGAAAAACGAAGGGCAAAACTGCCAAAGCTTAGAGTTTGAGGGATTTGAAGGTGAACTCGTTCGAACGAATTTTTTAGAGAGAAGGAGTCAAAATTTCGAAAAACGATGGGCAAAACTGCTAAAGCTTAGAGTTTGAGGAATTTGAAAGTGGATTTGTTCGAACGAATTATTTAGGGAGAAGGAATCAAAATTTCGAAAAAGATGGGCAAAATTGCCAAAACTTAAAGTTCGAGGAATTTGAATGTGGTCTCGTTTTTACAAATTTTGATTGCTTTTCCCTAAAAATTTCCCCTGTACAATTTGATGTCACTTTAAAAAGACTGTCTATGATAATGGTAATTGCGAAGGAATGGTAATTGGTTTGTGCGTTTTATTTAAATTCGCGAGAAAGTTGGATGGGGTGCGAAGCACCCCAAATCCCATTCCTCTTGTTACTCTCACTTTCAGCGTATTTTAAATATTTCCCTTCAGAAATAAATTAAAATTCCAACGCAGGTCTTTAACCGGTTTTATAATTATTCGAAAAGGCTCGAGAGAAAGGTTATCTCAAAAAATTAACTTTCTCCCTTCTTGGTTTTTTTTTTTTTTGAATAGAAAAAAAAACCTTGAGAAAATCGTAAGAGAAAGGAAGTTCTTCAGCGGATGGAGTTTATTTCTTTTGACCCCGCCTTTTAAAACCATTTTTTTCTTCCTTTTTTTTTTTCGGGTGAAATGAGTTTCCGTCTTTTTATTTTCGAGTATCACGGCAGATTCAAACTTGTTTTAATCCTTCCGGTTCAACTTTAAGTCTCTTTTTTTTTGTTTCTTTCTTTAAAGTGCGCCTCCTTCCGTTAGTGCTTTTAAGATGTTGAATAAAAAGCGATGAAATAATGTTTACGTCGTCGGCTGTCAGCAGGGACCCAGGTGGGCACATATGTCTTGTGTAAATAATCAAATCACTTTAACTGTTGTTTGTCCGTCTGCTTCGCCCGCTTACTATGCGAGTCATATGACAGTAATTGTCGTTTTCTCATTTTTGTTAAACAAAGTCGATGACGTGAAAATTGTTGAGTTCAGCTTTTACAAAAGCATCTTCTTTTTATTAACTAATCTTTAAATTATGAAGAAATTTAACACTAATTTTAATGCTTAAGCTCCTTTTTAGTCTTCAATTGAAATCTTTAATCTTTTTTTTTTTCGTCACTTGGACTTATGCATAAATCACGCACTCACTAATTTTTTCTCCAGATGTTAACAAGTCAAGAAATGCACGTTTATGTATGAGCCTAAAGCCTCAATCCAGGGCCTTTTGGCTTCATGTCTTCCTCATAATTTGAAACCCGGAAACTCTTCCTTCATCAACAATCCTTGATAAATTTTCCCCGATTTCATTTCCCCGCACGTTTTTTTGTCCCTTCGAAATCGCTTTTATTAACAACTTGTTTATTGCCGCATAACTCTAACAATTTAAAGGTCAACCGAAGGAAATATTTCCCGCGTCCTAAATATCAAGGAATTCGTATTATTGTTATTATTATTATTCTCCCCCAAATATTTTCTCCCGCATCTCTAAATTTAATATCCACCCGATTCCGATTCTCTTTCCGGATTTAACATCCGAAAATATTTCCCATATACGAATTCCTCAACTTCGCCAATTATGTATCTTCGGAAAGGGAAATAATGTTAGCTGTCATGTTTAAATATATAAGAACATGATATCGTTAAAAAAAAAAATATATATCGATTTAAAATAAATGAAGAGATGTAAAGCATTACTCATTGGCACGGTAATTGGCGTAAGATATTATGAATGGGTACCAGTCTTTAAAATAATCATCGCATACATACAAAATAAATGAGAGGTATAAATCATTCCTTGTATGTTTGTTTGTTGTGGCCTGTATTATTTAAATATGGTCTATGCCACTCAGTGGCGTAGTCAAGTCAAAAAATGGACGATCAAGTCAAAAAAATTGACGATCAAGTCAAAAAATTGACGGTCAAGTCCAAACATTGATGATCAGTTTTAAAAAATTGACGATAAATTCAAAAAAATGGACGGTCAAGTCAAAAAATTGACGGTCAAGTCAAAAAAATTGACGATTAAGTCAAAAAAATTGACAGTCAAGTCAAAAAATTGACGATCAAGTCAAAAAACATGATAACATCCAATAACATGATAATCTGAATAAGTAATGTTGCTTCAATTGTTTTCCTTCTATAAACATTTCTGCTTTTAATGAGATGGGTATAGATTACTTTCTTTGTCTCTCAAATTCTTACACACATTCCCCGAATCCTTTCCTGAAAAAACAATACGACGGAATATGAAAACTCAATCCATCGGAAAATTCAGGAATAAAAAAAAAACTCGAAGCTCAAATGAATCGTGAATAGAAGATAAGTAAGCAGAAAAAGAAAAAACAAAATAAATTTTGTATGCAGGGAAAATAATGGAAAATCTTCCTTCTGGAAGGTAATTTAAAACTCTTTGTCACCGTCACCTTGATAATTCTCAATTTTCAAAAAAAAAAAAAAAAAAAAAAACGATTTTTCGAGAAAAGAAGGGAAATTTAAAATGGACGTTGTCCCTAAGGATCCATAAAGAAAAAAATAGAAAAAGCATGTGCTAAAGTTTTCCCTAGGAAAAAGAGAAAAAAAAACAACATCAACACTGGTTTACGAGAACCTTTTTAAAACTTTCTTAAATTACTCACTTCCTTTTCCTCTTCGATATATTCTCATCTTTGTCCACCCGCTTGATAAATAAAATTATAGCCCGAAGACATTACGGTTAACGACTCGGATGAGAATGAAAAAAAAAAAAATTAATTAAATACCGATATCTAGTATTACGTTGTCCAAAAAAAGACAAGGCAATCTCCACCCTATAAACAGTGGCGACCATTCTATTTCTTAAGCATTAATTTTTTTAATTAAACAGGATTAATTTTCGTTTATTTAAACTGGAGCGCCAATTTTCTTGTGCCGAGTATCAATTTTTTGAACTTGAGCTCCAACTTATTTGCTTAAGGTTATTTACTTGACTTGTGCGCCAATTTTCGGATCCGAGAATCAACTTTTGGGCTAGAGCGTCCATTTTTGAACTTAAAAGTCTATATTTTAACTGACGAGTCTATTTTTTTTGGCTTTAGCGTCATTTTTTTCGGCTTGAGCTTTCATTTTAGCTTCGAACCTGCTTGGCCTAGATCTCCTTGGCAATATTTCTTAGCTAAATTGTTTCCTTCACTACGAATACTCCTCCAGGTGTCTTCACTACAACTTAGCAGCTACCGCACCACCTGAGGAATTTTCATTATTCTCACAATAAAACCCCACCATCAATCATCATTATTTTTTTCACAAAAAAAGAAAAATAAAAATCTCAATTTGCGTCATTAATTTGTCATATTATTACAACAACAATTGAAACTGTAATTTTTCCCCCGTTTATTACAAAATTCAATCTCCCAACGGATTAACAAGAAATGAAAAAGAACATTTTTTTCTTTTATTTTTTCCTCTCTCTTCATCATCTTTGTAAATATCCATTTCTTCGTCGCGGCGTAATCTTCCCCCAAAATTAAATAAGAAAAAAAAAAGATCAACGAGAGCTTTTAAATCCCCAGCGTCTTTTTAAACTAATATCCGGGCTAATTATCCTGAGTTTATAGTTTCCGGCATCACGCTTTCGGTTATTTGTTTTTTATTTTCTTTTATTACTTTTTTTTTTCAAAAATGAAAATTTTTCTTTTATATCATTCAAAATTTTTCGATATTTATTGAATGGCTAACATTCTTTTTATTTTAGCGCACACGCGCTCAAATTCTAACGTAATATTACCTTTATTAAATTGTCGAACGTGTTTAAAGGTATAACAAAATTATTTTCGAGAAATAACACTTTTCCCTCGGTTTGTTTCTTCAACTTCTTCTCCCTTAAAAGCTTGTTGTTTGAATTAAACGTGAACTTTCACCTTATACAATTGACGTACGATAGATCTTTATTTTTTTTTATATCTTTATCTTCGGTTTACCCGGGAATGACCTTTGTTTCTCCCGAAAAAAAAAAAATTTCCGTTATGGGAAATGCTTAGAGAAAAGCAAATATTTGCACCGCAATTTCTTGGTTATGTAAACGCATAATACGTTTCCGTTTTCACCGGGAAAATTATAATAATTAAATCATGCGTGATTCGGTTTGAGTGAATGCATCTCTTAACTTAATTGAAAAAAATAGTGAAGGGAGAAAAATGATGTGCTTGATACAGATGTTCGAGACTAGACGCAGGGAGGAAGCCGTTTTCAATTTCGCTTCCTTTTTTATTCAATAGGAATGTTCTACTTTTCTCTTCCCCCCGTATTGCCGATGGCAAAGAAAAGGTAGAAATTTAATAAGAATTTTTTTAACTGAAAAAGCAATTCAATACGAAATAAGATTTTTGAATCTTAACTTTTGAATAAGATCATTGTTAAAAATTTAATGAGGTTTGTAATATGGCGCCTCCGCAATTTAAAGAGTTTTAATTTGATTTTTAGGAGAGTAAAAATATAAAAGATTAAAAAAAAAAAAACAAAAAGTTCCAGATACGAAATTTAAAAAAAATAAAAATCTAAAATCAAAATTAAAAATCAAAACTCAAAAATTGAAATTTAAAGTCTAAAATCAAAAGTGAAGGAAACGTGAATTGAAATTCTTTAAAATAAAAAATGGAAAATTTAGAAATCGAAATTTTTAACATCAAAATCCAAAAATCAAAAATCTAAAAACAAAAATTTTAAATCTAGGAGTCAAACTAAAAAATTCAAAGATCGAATTTTAAAATTGAATCATTTGGATCAGAAAAATCAGATTTTCATTCAGATTAAGAATAATATAAATTAAAAAAATGAAAATTTTAAAATCTAAAATCAAAAACCTAAAATCTGAAATCCAAAATCAAAATCCTCAACAATTAGATCAAAGCACTAAGATCTGAAAATTTAAATTCAAAGAATCCAGATCTAAAATCAAAAATTCTAAGAAATCGAAATTTTAAAAATTGAAATCTAAAATCAAAGAGAAATTAAAAATCAAAATTTTAAAAACTGAAATCTAAAATCAAAACCTCAACAATTAGATCAAAGCACTAAGATCTGAAAATTTAAATTCAAAGAATCCATATCTAAAATCAAAAATTCCAAGAAATCGACATTTTAAAAATTGAAATCTAAAATCAAAAAGAGAAATTAAAAAATTGAAATCCTAAACAGATCAAAGCATAGAGATTTGACAATTTAAATTCAAAAAATCTAGATCTAAAATCAAAAATTCAAATTTAAAAATTTTAAAAATCTAAAATCAAAAAGGAAAATTTAAAAATTCAAAAATAAAAATTGAAAAAGATTCACAAGGATCTAAAATCAATATTTAATAAAAAAATTGATCTACAATTAAATGAGAAATTATTTGAAAATAAATTTTCGCAAGAGTTTTCTTTTATAAATTTGGCCAGCGATTTTAAAATAGAGACTCGATTCTCTCCGGAATTCATTTTAAAATTCTATTAAAAACAACAACAAACGGACACGATTAAAAAAATGTTCAATCACAAAAAACCGGAGGAATCGCATGTAAAACTGAATGTTGATTTACAGCAAAGGGTCAGGAAGTCGAACGACAGATTATTTCCTTTCGAAGCTTCCGTCACACTGCTGATTTCGAATTAAAAGCATTTCACTGTATCCGATTTACCAGGCAGTCGCTGTCTCCACTTCGACCTTTTTCCGAAAATTTAATTTTTCCACATGAATCGAATTAAAGAAACCGATGACGCATTAAATTTCTTCAAGGAAATAAATAAAAAATTAAAAAAACGGGGAAGCGACCTAAAACTAGCCATTAAAAATAGAGAGAGAAGATTTATTCTAGCATTCAGTTTATGTCCGATCTTAAATTTAATGTGAAGCTTCTGTCAACGAGGTTTACTATAACTAGAAAGCTAATTTCAAAGACGGAAACGATTTAATTAAACAAGACGGGGTTGTCGGGAGGAAGAAAACAAGCCTCGTGCATAATCTTTCAATCTTTTCATGATTTAGTTTAAAAAATTCTATTTCATGGATTTTTTTTAGAAACGATGATGTAAGATTTTTCATGTTAAGTAATTTTCTCCGAAATGTCGTAAGGGAAAAAAGAGAGTTGAGTAATGTAAAGGGAAAGCTTAAGTAAGGTAAACATGAAAACTAAATGAAAAAGAAGTAGTATTTTTATAAGAGACGAGAATCATAGGAATGAAAGGAAGAAAAAGCAGAAGAGTATGTATGTGTGACAGAAGAGCGTGCTTTAACTTCGTAAATGTGCTTTGTAGAAGTTTAATGCAAACTATTTTATCCTAAAACCTATCAAACATTTCGAATGTGCGTGTTAAGAAAAACTTTTAGATTTGATTTTCAATATTTGAAGCTCAAGCTCTTAAAATTTTAATCTCAAATCTCGTATTTTAAGTTTTATGTTTTTGATTTTAAATCTCGATTCTGAAATTTAAGATGGGAAATTTTAGATTTCGATCCTGAAATGTTTAAACATTTTGGTTTCAAAATTTTAAAGTTTGATTTTGCGATTTCAGATTTTAATTTAAAAATTTTAGATTTTGATTTTGAAATTTTTGACTTTAATAGCTTGAAATTTTAGATTTCAATCTTAAACTTCTAGATTTCAACTATTAATTTGTAGACTTCGATTTTAAAAATTTTGATTTTAAAATTTTAGATTTTTGTTTTGCAATTTTAGATCTCGTAGTTTAATTTTTAGATTTCAATTTTAGATCTCGAAGTTTAATTTTTAGATTTCAATTATGCAAATTTTAGATCTCGAAGTATAATTTTTAGATTTCAATTTTGCAATTTTAGATCTCGATTTTGAAAGTTCAGATCTCAATCCTGAAATTTTTAAATTTCTTCTTTTTTCAATTATTAAATTAATTCTAGTTCTCAATTTTTTCCAGTTTTTTATTTTAGATTTCGATTTTGGGTTTGAAATTTCAAAATTTATATTATTTTGATTTAATTTTATAATTCCTGTACATGAAATCTTAAGATTTTATTTGCCATTCGAATCTTTAGAGTTTAAAATTTTAAAACGAGACTAATATTTTTTTTACGAACGACCAGGTCTAATTTCAAAAGATTTAGCCAATAATCAGATAAATATTTTTCTATAACGCTTTCAAAAAACAAGAATCTACACGTCATCGTCCTTTTTGCTTCCATTACAGCTAAGTGATGGATGCGAGAAAGAAAAATATAAACGGATGATGAATCGATACTTGTGGCCTACACGCTCTCAAAGGATAAATGTTCGTCGTCTGCGATTCGCATACAGGGAACCTTTTTATTTCGTACGTTCTACCTCTTTAAAAAAATTTTTTTATACTCAATCTAATCCTTCCTTTTCCTTGCCAGGCTAATAATGTCTCTTGTTCACCGACAAAATTAAACGGGGTAAAAAAGAATTTTTTTTTTTTATAACTTAAAAAGGACAACAGGATCCAATTTAAGCAAAATCGGGGGAAGGTTTATAAAAAAAAAAAAGGAAAAATTCAAAAGACTTGCTACGATAGAGTTCAAAAGACCGAATAGTATCCCCGTTCATGTGTAAAATTGTTTCTCTCGTGCCATTTTACTCTTTTTTCCTCATTTTATTTGATCCCCATGGTGATCTCTCAGTTTAGAACAATATGAAAAGTGATTATTGTTCATTCGACTTTTTTTTCCTAGGGAAAAATAAAATGTTCTGCCTCTTTTTTTAATCCCTCAAGGTTGTGACAATGATTTTTCATCATTTTTTGATGTGACTAGGATTGATGTTCCGAGGAGAAAAAAAAAAGAAGGAGAATGTTGAATATTTCATTAAAACATGATGATTCCCAGTCCTTGAATACGAAATCCATCGGGAAAGAGGAAAATGGGATAAAGGATGAAATAGAACGACATCGTTAGTATTAACAGACCGTAAAAAAATATTTTTCATGTCTGCTGTTGCGGTTTGCGGTGTATCATCTCTGTTTAATGATCCTTATTCAGTCGAAGTGTGATAGTTGGGAGACATGCCCATTTGTTCGGAGGAAGATGAGCTTGTTTGAAAGTTTTTTCTGCTTCGGCAATGAAATAAACATCAATTTCATGCGAAAGAAATGCAACATTTTTTTAAATAAAGGTTTTTGGAAATAACTATTTAGCCAAAAAATTATTTCCAAAATTCTTTTTCGATTAAAATTAAGATTAGGATGTTAGAACTTCTCCAAAGATAAGACTGGGACATATTAGTCGAACAAGAGTTAAGATTGGGACATCTTAGACAAACAAGAATCAAGATTGGGACATTTTAGATGAGCAAGAGTCAAGACTGGGACATTTTAGACGAACAAGAATTAAGATTGGGACATTTTAGACAAACAAGAATTAAGATTGGGACATTTAGGACGAACAAGAATCAAGATTGGGACATTTTAGATGAGCAAGAGTCAAAACTGGGACATCTTAGACAAACAAGAATTAAGATTTGGACATCTTAGACAAACAAGAGTCAAGATTGGGACATATTAGACAAACAAGAGTCAAAATTTGAACATTTTTGAAATACAAGAATGAAGATTTGGACATTTTAGACAAACAAGAATTAAGATTGGGACATTTAGGACGAACAAGAATCAAGATTGGGACATTTTAGATGAGCAAGAGTCAAAACTGGGACATCTTAGACAAACAAGAATTAAGATTTGGACATCTTAGACAAACAAGAGTCAAGATTGGGACATTTTAGACGAACAAGAGTCAAAATTGGGACATATTAGACAAACAAGAGTCAAAATTTGAACATTTTTGAAATACAAGAATGAAGATTTGGACATTTTAGACAAACAAGAATTAAGATTAGGACGGTCAAACAATAGTTACCACTGAGACTGTGGCCCGAGCTGTCGCTAAGATTGGGAAATTAGCTCTTTTTTGCAATATAAATTTTTAAGACTGGTCGAGTCGTCTGAGCTGGACACGAGCTACTCGAAAACTTAATGTCATTGCTGGGATTTACGGCGATGGCCGAAAAACTTGAGTAAATAATACAAAACTCGAGGGGACTACGAAAGCGCTATAAAATTTTCCATCGCTTCGAATAGTTTATAAGAATTTATCCCTTGCCTTGTCAACTTTCATCGAAAATGAAGAAAATAAGAGAATGACTTTCAATAAATCAGCAACATCGCAAAAGTTAAGAGTTTAACGTAGCTACATGGAATGTATAACCGCGGGAAAACTTCCTCCTACAAGTTTAATTTAGTATAACTTGAACAGACTCGTGTCGCGCTAATTGTTATTGATGTCTTTTCTTTTCTTTTTTCCTTCTTCCCGCTTTCCCCCTCCCTCTTTTATATAATGTTTGAGGAACGTGCTCGAGATTCTTAATCTTGGAAGAAGATTTTTTTTAAAAAGAAAACTTTCACGAAGGAAAAATTTTTAGTAGAGATTCTGTTTCCGGGGGAAAACGGGCACATGTGCTAAAAATTCCAAAAACAATCGAGCGACGAAATGAAAAATTTTAAATCCGATCCGAGTATTTAAAGGATTAAACCAGTCAGCATAGTTGATTTCCGGACTAATCCTTATCGGGGGGGTTTAATTTTGTGACGTTGAAAATTTGCTTTGTTTGCTCGATGGGTTTTGTAGTAACAATCCGTTATCAGTAAAAAAAAAAAATAAAATAAAATCGCGTGGGTTTAATTAAAACTAACTACCGAAGATATTATTCATTATTGACAATTTAAAAGAAAAATCTAGTTAAGGAATTTTCCCTTCGAATTTTCTTCTCAAGGATTTTTATTTTTTTAAGAAGGTTATAAAGTTTCTTGAAAAAGTTTCGTGGAGGATAATTTTCTTAGGGTAAAAATATGATTATAAAACTTTTTCGTCTGCTTGATCAAGCTACTTTTATTTCAGAAAAAAAGTGGAAAAAAGCAATCTATTTATGATTTTGCTAATTTAGCAAAATGCGTGGAGTTATAAAAGTAATTATTAAATAAGATGGTCTCGGGAGGAAATTAAATTTTTTTTTTTTGAAAACTTCTGTTTTAATTATTTAAAAGAATTGATTTCTTCGAGAAAAAATCAAAAACAGGAAACCAAGAGAGGATATTCAATAGGCGATAATGATTATTTCGAGAAAAAACCAGTAACGCCATTTAACTTTCCACTATGGAAGGGCTAAAAGAGCTCTAACATAAATTGTTTTCAACAAATTTTTATCAGAGATTTATCAATTGATTTTCGTTGAAAAAAAATATTTAAATAGAATTTTTCCGGGATTAAAAAAAATTTTCATAAAATTACTGTAATCGAAAAATAGATGATTCTTGTCGAAGATGTCCCAATAACAATTTTCCTCAACTCAGAAATTCTGATCGTAACTCTTGCTCGCCTAAAATGTCCCAATCTTGACTCTCGTTAATCTAAGATGTCCCAATCTTGATTCTTGTTTGTCTAAAATGTCCCAATCTTGATTCTTGTTTCTCTAAAATGTCCCAATCTTAATTCTGGTTGTCTAAAATGTCCGAATTGAAACTCTCGTTCATCTAAAATGTCCCAATCTTGATTCTTGTTTGTCTAAAATGTCCCAATCTTAATTCTGGTTGTCTAAAATGTCCGAATTGAAACTCTCGTTCATCTAAAATGTCCCAATCTCGATTCTCGAAGATCTAAGATGTCCCAGTCTTGACAATTTTGATTCTTGTTGTCTAAAATGTCCCATTCTTGATTCTGGTTGTCTAAAATGTCCGAATTGAGACTTTCGTTAATCTAAAATGTCCCGATCTTGACTATAGTTTGTCTATAATGCTTTAATCTTGATTCTTGTATGTCTAACATGTCCCAATCTTGATTCTTGTTTGTTTAAAATGTCCCAATCTTGATCATGGTATTCTAAAATGTCCGAATCGAGACTCTTGTTCATCTAAAATGTCTCCATCTTGATTCTTGTTGTCTAAAATGTCCCAACCTTAATTCTTGTGGTCTAAAATGTCCCAATCTTAATTCTTGTTGTCTAAAATGTCCCAAATTGCCAATATCACTATTTTTATACCACAATTTCTTAAATAAAAAACTTTCACAAAGTATTTCTATCAGGAAAATCAAGAAAAATATTTCTAACGACGCCACTGAATGTCATCATAGTCAAAAACAACTAAAAACTTAGCCCTGCGGTATAAACGAAGAAACCCAAGAGCACATGATCATGTTACTTAATTACAATAGGGGTCGCCTTCTGTTTAATCGGAAGGAAAAAGGTTTCGGTTAAAGAGGAATGAGATCTTAACTAACCAGAAATCCCATCTGGAAGATTATATCAACCTTAGGGAAGAGGGCGAGGTGGCGGGGAGAGAGGCAAAAGAAGCCCGACCAATTCGGTAAAATCAAAATGTTAAACCAAGACTCGGGTTGAAGGTTTTCATCGGGTATTAAATGTAGGAAGCGTGCCCGGAAAATACGATTAATGATCATAGAACCTTTTTTAAAAGGAGGTAACACATGGGGACTTTATTGAAAATTGGGTCGTTTTATTTTTAAGGGGGATAAACGTCTCGATTAGGGTTTTAAACGTCAACGTTAAAGGAAGATAAAGTGGCCATGATGAGAGGGAGGGTTTTGATATATTTGTATTAACAAGGCCGCAAGAGTTTTATGTTTTAGCCTTGATATGGAAGTAACCGCAGGGATTTGAAATGAAAAGTTAAGGGAATATCGGCGATGGGATTTAAGGCTGCGGTCACAAAGTGAAATTTCTACGGGGGTAAAACGAATGACATAAAGATCATCTTATTTGAAGGAAATGGCTTCGGGAGGAATGCGAAGCACGCAGAAGTTTTTAATGGCCCAAAGCTAAAATTTGAATACAGTGGCGGATTAAAATTAAGCTGAGCTCGGCAGAGCATTCCTTGAGCCTAGCGGGTCTACTCGGCTGTTCCACTATAACTCCCCAGGAGCCAGCAAAGTAGTTTTTAATCATTTTGTCTGCTTACCTATCACATATGAATATCCATCTAAAGTGAGGACACATTTCCTCGAACTGGAAGAAGTCCGATGTCGGGAACCTTGATTTTCCTGATTCCCTCCAGGATCGCTGTGGCATTTGTGTACTAATTCCTTGCCACGACATCCTTCCATTTCACATTTTTTTATCCATAATTCATTTTTCATCCATTTCCTCGACAATTTTTTGTTTTAAAACTATCAACTACGATAATCACCACCGAAATTCAAGTCACCATTGACGAAAACTAACAGTACACCTAGTAAAATTCAATTTTTACAATTCTAAATCGTTTAATAATAATTTTTTTCACCACTGACTGGACATTTTTTTTTCCCCCTTGCTAAGTCTTTAATCTGTAGAGGAGAGAAAATTATGAAAATGATAAGAGAAGAAAAACAAGAGCGTCGTTAAATGATCTTAAAGTCCTTTTAATACCCGGACGAGAGCTTAAAAGAGATTAAAGAAACAAAATGCGAGAGAATCCAGTCCTGTCTTCGTTTAACATTAATTATGGCTGTGTAGAGTAAATTCACACTTTATCATAAAAAATAACGCTACTTTAAAATGTCATCCGTGGTTACTTTCCGCTGTAACTCTTGTTCGTCTAAAATGTCCCAATCTTAATTCTTGTTGTCTAAAGTGTCCCAATCTTGACTATAGTTTGTCTACAATGCCCTGATCTTGGTTCTTGTCGTCTAAAATGCCCCCATCCTCTCTCTTCTTTGTCTAAAATGTCCCAAACTTAATTTTTGTTGTCTAAAATGTCCAAATCTTAATTCTTGTTGTCAAAAATGTCCCAATCTTGACTCTGGTTTCTCTAAAATGTCCAAATCTTAACTTTGGTTTGTCTGAAAAGTCTCAATCTGCATTCTTGTTGTCTAAAATGTCCCTACATGGATTCTTGTTTGTCCACAATGTCCTAATCTTAATTCTTATTTGTCTAAAATGTCCCATTCTCAATTCTTGTTGTCTAAAATGTCCCGATCTTAATTCTTGTTGTCTAAAATGTCTGAAACTTAATTCTTGTCTAAAATCTTTTTGTCTCAAATGTCCCAATCTTAATTTTTGTTGCCAAAAATGTCCCAATCTTGACTCTTGTTTGTCTAAAAAGTCTCAATCTGCATTCTTGTTGTCTAAAATGTCCCAAACTTAATTCTTGTTGTCTAAAATGTCCCAATTTTGATTCTAGTTCGTCTAAAATGTCCCGACCTTGATTCTAGTTCGTCTAAAATGTCCCGACCTTGATTCTAATTCGTCTAAAATGTCTCAATCTTGATTCTAGTTCGTCTAAAATGTCCCAATTTTGACTACTCTTCGTCTTGAATGCGCCAATTTTTATCTTGTCTGTCTCTGATGTCCAAAAAGATAGTTGATCAAAGAAACAATCTTTATATTTATTTAAAAAGCCCATGAATTTTCTGGCAAAGCTTTCTCCCTGTGCAACTACTCCTACATGATCACAATCATCACCACTGATAACGAATGTCATGCCTTGTGTAATCACCTAAAGTATTCGTCATTAAAATAAATCGAACAAACCAAACTCAAATCCGCGAATAATGAATAAAAGAGTATAAATTAATAAACAAATGAAATAAAGCTCGTAAATGTTCATAGCACTTAAATGAATGACCCGTTATGAAAAAGCCACTTAAACATGCATTTATACCGCAATTTTCACCCCATTTCCCCGTCCACAATATTGATAAAAAACATAGAATCAATGTTACGTAACGCACACACGAACAATCTCTTGAAAATTTCATAATTTCCCGACTTTCTAAACTGCGACCTTTTCCCTCTTCAAATGACAACAAAAGGATCCTCCATTTCTTCAATACGAAAACTTTTCCCTTTAAACAACTCTCCAAATAGAGGATACTTAGAAAATCTTTCAGAGACGACCTTTTCTCCCCGATATATTAAAAAGAGGAGGGAGAGAGAGAAACCTTTCCGGGAAAAAATTGATGTATTCGTTTCCCGGTGACAAATTAAAAGAGAGGAAAAACGCGGGGGTTTGAAATTTTTTTTTTATACGTCAGCGAAAATTGGTAGAAATTGCGAATTAATGATCCATAGGTTTGCCGGTGACGGATCATGATAGATAAACGAACTTTAACGACAACGTCGATATTAACGCATTTAACGTAATGTCGTCACAAAGCACGTTATCGCCCCAAGGACTTTGAGATATAGTGCCCTTATGTAGTGACAATTACTGCTGCTATTCGATCAATACGGAATTTCCATACATCGCTATCTCTTTTTTATTTTTTTTTTCTTGATTTGATAAGTTTTTTTTTAAATAGAGACGAGGACTGACTAATTAAATTGGGATTTATGAGCATATGGTCATTAAGTCAAGGTCGATTACCCAAAACCCAGGAACTGGCCAACGGATTCTTAGATTGATTTTTTTTGCAGACATAAGGGACTTCGCCCTCTCTGTTTTTAATCTTTGGCGCCACAACTGGGATGTCTAACTTTTATCGATAAATTAGTATTTTAAAAAATTGAGACAAGCAGCAGCTAGCGACGTGTTTTATATAGAAGCCGCTGGTGTGTCAGAAATTTAAGTTGTTAGCCTCTGGAAAGCAACAAACCAAAAAATCTTTTAAAAACTTAACGAAGAAAAAATATTTCTTTTAAAGATTTACTTCCTCAAAATTTTCTTTTAAAAATTTGTTTTTTTCAAAAATTTCTTTCTTAAAAATTGTTGTTTAAAAATTAGTTTCTTCGAAATTTTCCCGTAAAAATCGGTATCTCCAAAATTGCTCTCTCGAATCGCGTTTGTCCTAAATTTCTTTCTCATAATTTTTATCTCAAAACTCGTTCCTCCAAAATTTTTCTCAAAAACTCGTTTCTTTCAAGTTCTCTCTAAATACTCATTCGTCCAAAATTTCTTTCTCGAAATTCATTCCTCAGAAATTTCTCTCTCAAAACTGATTTCTCCGAAATTTCTTTCTCAAAACACGTTTGCTCAAAATTTCTCTCTCAAAATACGTTTGTCCAAAATTTCTTTCTCAAAATTTGTCTCTCAAAGTTCGTTCCTCCAAAATTTCTCTCTCAAAACACGTTTGCTCAAAATTTTTCTCTCAAAATACGTTTGTTCAAAATTTCTTTCTCAATATTTCGCTTGCCCAGAATAATTTTGTGCTAACTGCACTTGTCAGGTTGACACCCGTTCTCCATAAAATAAACATAGTGAATCCATGTCAACCTGACAAGTGCACTTAGCACAAAATTATTCTGGGCAAGCGATTTCCTTCTCAAAATTTCTCTCTCAAAATTTCTCTCTCAAAACACGTTTGCTCAAAATTTCTCTCTCAAAACACGTTTGCTCAAAATTTCTCTCTCAAAACACGTTTGTTCAAAATTTCTTTCTAAATATTTCCTTCTCAAAATTTCTCTCTCAAAACACGTTTGTTCAAAATTTCTTTCTCAATATTTCCTTCTCAAAATTTGTCTCTCAAAATTCGTTTGTCCAAAATTTCTCTCTTAAAACTCGTTTCTTTAACATTTTTTTAAAAGAAGTTTTTCTGTTTAAAAATTGGTTTCTTCAAAATTTTCTTTCTAGAATTTGTCTTCAAAATTTTCTTGCGAAATTCAGTATTTCCGAACAAGAGCTTTTAATTTAAAGAAATTAAGGTCCTTCTTAACTCTTCTACAAAAAAAAAATTTTCTACTTCCAATTTCCTCACACTTAATTTTTCCACAAAAACCACAATATTTTTTCCTTTCTCCAAAAACATCTATTTTCTTCTAATTTAATTCCTCAGATATCCAAGAGTTATTTTTTATCCTTCGCTGGTAAATTGATTGAATTTTCTTTTTCCCTCTAAAAGAGAAAACCCCAAACACAGAAACCTTGAGTGACATTTTTATTTAAAAAAACTCCACAATTTTGGCGAAAACCTAACATTTTAATGACGTCACATTCACTACGATTAAAATCAATCTAATAAGCTTATCGCAAAACATTTCCATTACAACGATGTTTTAATCATGACTGATAATGAAAACTACGGATGCTTTTCGTAAAGGGGCCTCTTGTAATCTCTGAACATGGCAGCGAAGATTACAGTTTCAAACAAGGATCCCAGACGAATTTTCGTAATTAATTTCAAAACATCTTCAAGCAAATTTCTCCCAAGGGAAAAATTTAAAAAGAAATAAATTTTATTCAATCGAAATATTTTAACGTTAATTAACCGTAGTGGGTCGTGTGCCAAAGACCAAAGAGCCCGTTTTCTATTCCTTTTTTATCCTCATGTAATTTTATATTTCTCCTTTATCATTTGTTTTCTAAAAACAAACAAAAGGACGAGAGAGAGAGAGAGAGAAAGGCCCGAGAGCTGAAATCCGCAAGTGAAAGCCTTTAAACCAGATCTGCTTATTCATCTTATTCTCTTTTCTGATCCTATCAAAAGGAAAACGGTGCAGTTTGTAATCCTTCACTTTTACCGACTTTGTTTCCTTTATTTTAAGGGTAAATAATTTATTTTCGATTCGCTTACGGGTAAAATAGCGAAAATCAAAAAGTTTGAAAATAATAAATCATAGGGGAAAGTTTGGGGGAAAGAAATATTAAAATTTTAAAGTTTTGAAATTTATAAATATTAAAGTGGGGAATTAATCGATGAGAGTTTGTTGAGCAGTAGAGCAAAAGAAGAAAATTTTTCAATCTTAAAAAAATTAAACAAAAGATTTTGCTATTACAATGTCAGGGAAAAAATTATTTTGTTAAGATCAAAAAAAGAATTTTCTTTTTTTAGTTTGCAGAAGAAACCTGTTTTTAAGAAATTTGAGAAGAAAATTCCTCCAGGTTAATAACTAAGAGAAGAAAATATTTACTAATAACTGTAATTTAAAGAAAGTTTTCCTAAACAAAAAATTGAGAAGTTTTGAAAATAATTTTTTGTGCGAATTTCGAAATTTTGATATTTTGACTAAAAACTTGGGAAAAATAATTTGAGAGAAAACTATTGTCTAGAAGAACATTTTTTATTAAAATTAAAAAGTTTCCTTTCAGTAAAATATAAAATAAGAAAAACACATTTCTGTAAAACTTTGACTTAATTAAATTTAGGAAAAAATAAATTGAGGAGAATCATAGTTTAGCAAAATTGGTGCTTGGCTTAAGCTCAGTTTGCCCTAAACAGACAAACAAGGAAAAAAATCGAGAGAAAAAACTGAAAATTTCTCCGATTAATTAAAATTCTTTAATTATTTTTCAAAAATACATCATACATTCAATTTATAAAAAAAACCTATCCCACTGAAACAAATCCTTCTATTGAAATAATTTTTTTACCTGCTTTTTGGTTTGAGTTAAACTTTTTCAAACAAAACGAAAACGTGACTAAGCCGAAACTTTTTGAAGAAAAGGGTACGAGCCTCAAACAAAAGACGATTGAGCAAGTTGAACGCTCTCAGGTGCAAATAAAAAAAAAATTCAATTCCACAGCAAAAATGCAAAATCTCAGATTATTCACCGAATCCCCTAAAACAATTTTTTTTCCTGACACTGACTGACTTGTGATATTTTTCTACTAAAAAATTCAAAAGATTAAGATGCTCTAAATTCCCAGATCAAGTCTTCCTACCTAATAATTTATAACTCAAAAAAAAAAAAAAATATTTTGCCTGCAACTATTTTCTTCGCAATAAAAAAATAAAACATTTTGATAAAAATCGGTACAAAAAAAAATCATTCAGCTCATCGCAAATTCCCCAAAAAAAGTTTTCTCACTTTCTTCCGGGCCGACAACTCTAAATAGCAAGTCAAGTTCAAGGTCACCATAACAAAAATGCACTCTAACCAAAAAAACACCGGAAATGCATTTTTTTTTATCTTTCCTAAAACCCCAAAAATTTCACCCAGCTATAAACAATTTCAAGGGCCCAACCAATATCCATTACACAACCATATTTTAATGAGGTAATATTTAATTAATAACAAGTTCTGATAAATTCCACCATATGGACATAACCCGTTAATTCTACTCTTTATAACATTTTTCAGACATATTTTACACTTCACCACACATCCAAAAAAAAATTAAATATTTAGATTAAAAAAAAATCATAACAATAAAAACACTAATTTGATTTACCAATTAACACCGATAAATAATTCCTGCAACGATTTTTTTTTTTTGGTAGATCTCGCGACCCGAAAAAAATTACCGCGGGGAGAAAAAAAAACGGTTAGGAGAGAGATCAAAAAAATAAATACTCGCGGGTACGGTTACAAGTTGACTTGTCGACGCGCGCCGGGAGAGTGGCCAAACCACGCGGCAAGCGACGTGGACTCGTGCTGCGCCTGCTTCGCGAACAGCTCAAGTCGATAAAATATCCATCTTCAAAAGAGTAATTGTGTCGTTTGTAACGCTAAATAAAACCTAATATTTACTGTCATAATCAAAATACGGTTGTCTTGGTTACTGTGAGACATGACTTATCTGAATTATAATCATTCATTTTAAAAAAAAGTTTTAATTTCTAGTTGTTTTTATTATTTTTTTTTTCGCGAGATATATTGGACTTGAAAACGCGAACGTTTAGAGAAAAATATTTTTGGCGCGAAATTTATTAGAGTTTTTTTAATGGACTGAATGTATAATGAACCGAATTTTTTTTTGGAAAATTTTTGCATTAAATTAAATTAAATTATAGATATTTCAAAAAAATTTTGTTTTCCAGAATTTTTTCAAGCATCTTCCAAAAAATTAATATGCCTAGATTTATCTACTGCTTTTACTTTTTCTTCCACTTTTCTTTTTTCCAAATATTTTTAGGCAAATTCTTTCAGAATTTTGATAGTCGAACAAAGTTTTGCAGAATTTTTAGTTATGCAGAATTTTGATAGTCGAACAAAGTTATGCAGAATTTTGATAACCGAACAAAGTTTTGCAGAATGTTGGTAGGCGTACAAAGTTTTGGAGAATTTTGATAGTCGAACAAAGTCATGGATGAATTTTGATAGTCGAACAAAGTCATGCATGAATTTTGATAGTTGAACAAAGTTTTAGAGAATTTTGATAGTTGAACAAAGTTTTGGAGAATTTTGATAGTCGAACAAAGTTTTGGAGAATTTTGATAACCAAACAAAGTTTTGGAGAATTTTGATAGTCGAACAAAGTTTTGGAGAATTTTGATAACCAAACAAAGTTTTGGAGAATTTTGATAGTCGAACAAAGTTTTGGAGAATTTTGATAACCAAACAAAGTTTTGGAGAATTTTGATAGTCGAACAAAGTTTTGGAGAATTTTGATAGTCGAACAAAGTTTTGGAGAATTTTGATAGTCGAACAAAGTTTTGGAGAATTTTGATAGTCGAACAAAGTTATGTAGAATTTTAATAACCGAACAAAGTTTTGGAGAATTTTGATAGTCAAACAAAGTTATGCAAGAATTTTGATAGTCGAACAAAGTTTTGGAGAATTTTGATAACCAAACAAAGTTTTGGAGAATTTTGATAGTCGAACAAAGTTTTGGAGAATTTTGATAACCAAACAAAGTTTTGGAGAATTTTGATAGTCGAACAAAGTTTTGGAGAATTTTGATAGTCGAACAAAGTTTTGGAGAATTTTGATAGTCGAACAAAGTTTTGGAGAATTTTGATAACCAAACAAAGTTTTGGAGAATTTTGATAGTCGAACAAAGTTTTGGAGAATTTTGATAACCAAACAAAGTTTTGGAGAATTTTGATAGTCGAACAAAGTTTTGGAGAATTTTGATAGTCGAACAAAGTTTTGGAGAATTTTGATAGTCGAACAAAGTTATGTAGAATTTTAATAACCGAACAAAGTTTTGGAGAATTTTGATAGTCAAACAAAGTTATGCAAGAATTTTGATAGTCGAACAAAGTTATGCAGGATTTTGATAACCGTACACAGTTTTGAAGAATTTTGATAGTCGAACAAAGTTATGCAAGTATTTTAGTAGTCGAACAAAGTTTTGCAGAATTTT
The DNA here is from genome assembly GCA_023512825.1 of Liposcelis brunnea. Taxonomy (NCBI): domain Eukaryota; kingdom Metazoa; phylum Arthropoda; class Insecta; order Psocodea; family Liposcelididae; genus Liposcelis; species Liposcelis brunnea. The sequence goes on from CM042070.1 coordinate 2,991,467, forward strand.
CATAGTCAAGCAAAGTTATGAAAGAATTTTCATAGTCAAACAAAGTTTTACAGAATTTTATTTTAAAAACCACATCTTTTGATAATATTTTCTTATCGAACAAATCATTGGATTATATTTGCTTGTAGAATCAATTTTTTAGAAAGATTTACAAGGAAATCCAAAAAAAAACTCCCCAACAAAAAATTATTTGTAAAAATAATTCTAGAAAATATTTTCATTGTAAAAACAAAATGTTTTAAGAAAATATTCTGCAAAAAATTGTTATTGCTTTTAAAATTAGAGACATAAGTTTTTTCCATTAAAAAATGACCAGATCTTAGACTACAGATATTAACATTAGCCAAAGCTTAAGAACTTGTTTAAATTTTTAAATCGAGACAATTTTTTCAATCCTCCACCGGTTAGTTTTATTATTGACGACTTCCCCCCACCACCGACTAAATAAATTTTAAAGGCTTGCATTTAAGTGAAAGGTATTTTATAAATTTTTTGACCGGTATTTTTTTAATTTTTTGGCCGGTATTTTAATAATTTTTTGGCCGGTAGATTAAATAATTGGGATGTAAAATACCTGAGATTGAATAGTAAAATAATATCATTTGGTCGGTAATTGATAGCAATTCGGCAGGTAAAAATATTATTACTCGACAAGTATTTCGCCCGAAAGGTCACTTCCTTTTTAATGACAGCATTAAACGCTTCTAAACAATTGTTCGTCGACGGTGTGTTACTGGCTACTCCTTCATACCAATTTTGATGCCTGTCAATCCATTCCGACTTTAAATAGTCAAGAAAAGTTTTTTGTTTTTTAATGGTTCACTTTTTAAAAAAAAGAGGAAGACAAATTCGTCGGGCTTGAAGACAAATTTTTGGGTAAAAATTTTGCAGCCGAATTTTTTTCTTGTTTGTTTGTTAATTTTTTTTATTCGGATGCAGAAAATATTACTGTTTTGTTTTTTCAAAATGTTTTTCATTTCGAATACAAAGTTCTCGACCAAAGTTTTCTTCGAATGCATTACCGGAAAGACATGTCGGAGCGACCCGGGCCAAAACGGGCCGGCTGGCTTTACAAAAGCCTAGGCCCGGGACGGCCCGGGCCTAGAGCCGCGGGCCGCGGGCCCGGCCCGTGCAGGGGTCTACTTTCCACACCTCAAACAAATAGTACGCTGCTAACGCGAGATTCACCGGCAGACTGACTTTAAACGTATAATGACCCTTCAGTTCACACCTTTTATTACAAGAAAAATTGTCCTGCAGAGACAGGAAAATTGAGTCCAGCTTAGGATTGTTTCAACTTATTTTTATCTTTCTATTGCAATTTTTGATGATACAATACGTTCAGGGGTAGCCAAAATAATTTTTTCTTATTTTTTAATGCTTTTTTTTTATTTTTAACCTTACTGACCAAATTATTGAATTTTTATTAATGAACAATAAATTTCTTGCCATTCGTATAAAAAAATACTGACAGTTTAATTTTTTTATCACCCATTTAATTAAAATACTGTCCATTTAAATAAAATACTGTCCATTTAAATAAAATACTGGCCAAGCTGTTACTGGCCACCAAAATACTGTCCATTTAAATTTTCTACCGGCCATTTAATTAAAATACCGGCCAAAAATCATATTAAAATACCTTTCAAAAATATATAAGCGAATTTTAAACTAACCGATTTTGGCTTGTTCCGCGTCTCTAGGTCTCCTAATTAAGGTCCTGTTAATCCTCTTACCTGCAACAAAAAAATAAAAGAAAATTAATCGTTGCGAAAACAAACAATTTCCATTTAACACCAAATTCAAAAGAGCGTGTTAAATTTTTTTTTTTTTAAAACCGTCATCAAAAAAATCATCGGTTCATCGAACCGACTTTTTCTTTGTTCGCGGAAATTTAATTACTCAAGCGGTACCTTGAAATCAGATCGCTGGGAGACAGGTCCAAAAAAAAAAAACGCAGCATAATCATTGATGGTTTTGCACATTTAGTTAAAAAACCAGAACGGTTACGGTTATTTATAAATAATAACAAACCGATCAATAAATAAAAAATCTTAACCTTTATAGCAATTTTTCGATCTTGGGAGTAAAAATTTCCATTCGAAAGAAAAAAAAAATAAACGATAAAAAATGAAAAGGTGACAATCTTATAGGAGATGAAATCCTTTTCTAAAAAATCTTATATCTTTTCAGGGGGGGAGGCTTTGAAACACCGATTGGAAGAAAAGCAATTTGTCGGGAGCACTTTTTCTCTCCTTCAAAATCGATCAAATTTATGAAAATATTATTGAACTGCACGTCAAGCTATTTTCTGCTTTTCGTTTTTTTTTTTTTTTTTAATCTCAAACAGCAAGGGAACTTAAAAAGTATTTCGAAGCAGCTTGGTATTAAATAGTGATGAACCGAATGACGTTTTTATCGAGCTTTTGAATTTTCCTATTTGCTTCGTAGGAATGAGGTTTATATGACGCAGTAAAATTAAAGTAAATTCAAAGGTTTATGGCAAATGTCTTTAGAATAGACGATTTGTGACCGGATTTTTTAAAAGAAAAATGGCGAAAGTGGAAACAAAATAGCAGAAAATCACAGATTAAGGAGAAGATGATCAGAGAGTGATAAAAAGCCGAACTGGAGGCAAAATTTGGGAAAACATAATTAGTAGAAGCTTTCCGTTCATGTTCGAGATTTTCCGCTGCCATTCGAGGATTTTCGTCGTTTTCGCTTCTTTCTTCAAAAATATTCGCTCTTAGTTTTTTTTCTCTCCGTTTTTTTCCGCAGTCGTTATTTCTTTTTTTAGGTCCTGTTTTTTCTTGTTTTTTGGTGCAGTCGTATTTTTTTTTATAAATTTTGGCAAAACTGTTTTTCATGCTTTTTGGTGCAGATTTTTTTCTAGTTTTTCTTGGCGCCGTGGTTTTTTGTCTATTTTTTTGTGTGTCGTAGTTATTTTCAAAATTGCCGTATTTTGCGTCACTGTCTTTTTGATTTTTTGGTGCAGGCATTATTTCTTGTTTTTTAGTGAATTCGTTTTCCTTGTTTTTAGGTGCCACCTTTATTTGTTTTTCTTTTATTTTCTAGCGTGACTGTTTTAGTCTGTTTTTTCTTGTTTTTTTTGGTGTCACTGTTTTCCCCCCTGTTTTTCTTGTTTTTTTGGTGTCACCGTTTTTTCTTGTTTTTTTTGGTGTCACTGTTTTTTTCCTGTTTTTCTTGTTTTTTGGTGTCACTGTTTTTTCTTGTTTTTGGTGTCACTGTTTTTTCTTGTTTTTTTGGTGTCACCGTTTTTCTTGTTTTTTTTTGGTGTCACTGTTTTTCGTCTGTTTATTCTTTTTTTGTGTCACTGTTTTTGTCTGTTTTTTCTTGTTTTTTTGGTGTCACTGTTGTTCGTCTGTTTCTTCTTGTTTTTTTGTTGTAGCCGTTAATTCTTTCTTCTAAGTTGCGTTTTTCTCCATTTTAGTGTCATCATATTTTCTGATCAGTTATTTTTCTTGTTTTTTTGGTAGAGTCCTTTTTCTTAAAGTTTTGTGTGTGCCACGAGACTTTAAAAATTATTAAAACAGACCTCTCAAGCTTCGCTTCCAAAAACATTGTTAAAAAAGACTATGCGAATACAGTTTACAGTCAAATCCGATGGTAAATTTTTCCACAAATTGCTAGAGCCAGCAAAATAAATAAATACACAAATATCAACCATTTCCAACGGTTCCATTCTCGACCATCTTAATCCCACAACAATTTAATGAATGAACCCTGCAGTAGTTAAAGAAAGAGAAATCTAAAACATCAACTAGCAGTAAACTCGGTCATATAAAACGAATCTTAAAAACTGCAGAGAAGCTCTTAAGCAAAAACACAGCTTTATAATTTCCCTTAAACTTTCTTTCGGAAGAAAAAAAAACCGGACAACGCTGGAAACTTTCCAGATTCACAACAACAAATCTTTTACGAGAAGAAATATACATTTCCTTAAAATTCGACGAAAACAATTAAACAAAAAAAAAAAGAAACGAAATCTTACTTTATCTAAAAGAAGAAAAATCCCGACAACCTAAAATTTAAAAACGTTAAATCACAAAAAAATATAAATCCGAATGAAAGTAACCATTAAACTTCTTGTTTAGTTCAGGTTCACACTCAGGTACATGTAATTACAGATTATCAAATTCTTATGTAGCTTAGATTTTACCTACAGATTATGCGATATCTGATTACTATAATTCTTACGCATTGCTCAATCTTCCATTCCGCTCCTTAAACAAGATTCCAAGAAACTAAAACATTCGGGCTTGTATATACCTACAGAAGGGAAAATAAAAACTCCGGAGAAGTCGATAAACTCTTCATTTGATATGAATCTAATTTCATTAATCAGAGGAAGGTCAAGAGAGAGAGAGAGAGAGAGAAAAAGAGAAGTCAAAAAAATCCCGATTTCATCTAAAACCGGAAATGACCGAGTTTAAGACCGAAAAGGAGTTACCGGAGAAGCTATTCTCGCCTTTTATTACATATTTACTACGGGGTTTTTCTATCTTAAGAGCTTTTTAGCTTTTGTTTACAAAAAGGGAGGGCGTTTGCCTAATGATAAATTTCATTATCTTTTTAAAGTAATGCGTTGATCCTTAGTGATAACGATCCCGTAGCCATAGCGATGTTAACTATATATTTTTATGAATATTTTATAAGGTGGATTTCCGTATTTACATTAGGCAGAGTTTTTCTGATTTGTGGGAGGTCGCCAAAAGAATAAACAAGCGAGCCACGGTCTCGGAAAAAAAATTTTTTTCCAAATTAAGTCTGCAAGTGCTATTTTTATTCAATCCACCGGGGCCCATAACCTGTTTTTTCTTCTTTCTAGGTTAAATCAACCTGGTTGAACTATTTCTTTTTTCTCCAATCAAAATTTACTAAAGTAGATAGAAATACGTTAATTTTACCATCAGACCGACTCAGAATTTCCCCAACCAGTTCAGAATATGTGGGGCCAAAATCAATGCGCAAAAAACTTTGACTGCCCCTTCTGCCTCAAATTTTTTCTGGCGTTGCCGCTGTTTGATTGTCTTTTCTTGTTTTTTTGATGCAGCTCTTATTTCTTGTTTTTTTGGTGCAGACCTTTCTCTTGTTTTTTTGGTGCAGTCCTTATTTCTTGTTCTTTTGGTGCAGGCCTTTCTCTTGTTTTTTTGATGGGGCCCTTATTTCTTGTTTTTTTGGTGCAAACCTTTCTCTTGTTTTTTGGTGCAGTCCTTATTTCTTGTTCTTTTGGTGCAGGCCTTTCTCTTGTTTTTTTGGTGCAGCCCTTATTTCTTGTTTTTTTGGTGCAGGCCTTTCTCTTGTTTTTTTGTAGCAGACCTTTCTCTTGTTTTTTTGTTGCAGACCTTTCCCTTGTTTTTTTGGTGCAGCCCTTATTTCTTGTTTTCTAGTGAAGTAGGTTTTTCTTACTTTTTTTGGTGTCGCCGTTTATTCGTCAGTTTTTTTATGTAGTCGTTTTTTATGACTTTTGGCAATTGTTTTTTCCTGTTTTTTTGGTGCGTCGTTTTTTTCGAGTTGCCACTTTTTGCGTCGCTGTATTTTCTTGTTTTTTTGGTGCAGTTATCGTTTACTATTTTCTGGTCAAATCATTTTTCCTTGTTTTTTTGGTGTCGCCGTTTTTCATCTGATTTTCTAGTTTTTTTAAAAATGCTGTCACTGCCACTGTTTTTTCTTGACTTTCAGCGAAATCGTTATTTCTCTTTTTTCAGTAAAATCCCGTTTTTTTGTTTTTTGACGCGGACGTTTTTTCTTTATTTTCAGTAAAGTCCTTATTTACAATTTTTCGTCCGATTTTTTTTCTAGCACCGCCAAATATCTAACTAACAAACTGTTTTAAAAAATCTGGTGATTACGAATCCAACTTTTCCAAATACAGACGACTGCGACTCAATGCGGTAAAAATGGGAAACAATTTTAATGGATCGATGAGATTCATAGTTCCTGATTCAACCGTTAGATGTACGGCAACTTTGATTTCTTTTTTTTATTCTTTTAAAATTTAGTTATTTTTTATTTAAAAAAAGAAATAAAAATGAAGCTGTGGATGAAAGGGAGAGATCGATTTTCAAATATGTTTTTTTTTATTTTATTTGTGTGTTTATAAACAGGATTGGAAACGGTTTTAAAAGAGATGAAGATCGAAGCGATTATTGAATATTTTATCCCTTTGAAATATTTACTTTTACTTTTCACGCTAAATCCCTGATATCAATTCATTATTAATTCCGATTTTATGTTTACGAATTCTCTTTGCTTTTTGATTCTATTTCCACACATGGGAAAAGGAATTAAAATAATTAATGGTTTTTTCTCATCACTTTATTTTTATTCGGGACTAGAAGTGTTAATTGATTAAATTTATCGAAGCGATCCCAAGGGAGAGAAGTTGCTAAAGCAAAATATCGATCGGGATAAAAAAAAAGCTAAAAATTTTTTGATTTACCGCCAATTTCTTTCACTACATAAAAAACGCCTCACAAATATGTTTATGCATTTTCAAAGCACGAAGACATACTTTTTTGCTTGTATAAAGAAATCAGGAGGTCAAGGAAGGACAGAGGATTATCATGGGCTCATGTCCCGTGGGGGATGCCAGGGACTGCGGGAAAGAAATTCCATCGGAGATTATAAAAAACTCTTGGAAGCTTTTTTCCGGTCTTTCCCTTCCTTTTTTTTTTCTTTTTTTGATTTTATAGTCGATACGTTTATGTCGCTATGAAAAGCTTCCGATCAGTTTTTTTACGTCCGGAAAAAAAAATCCAGCTTAAGACTTAAAAACATACACTGTTGACGTCAGTCGTTTTTCGAACACAGACGGAATATGACGAGATAACCTATTTCCCTTTTACGCCTTTAAGCAATTTCGCAGATGACTGGTTGGTTACGCTTCCCCTCGGGGTTAAGAAGGTCTTTCAAAAACGGTCCTTTGTTACAGGGATAAATTCTTTAAACATTACCCTTGGGCGGAAAGTGTAATTACCTAATTTGACACGAGGAAAATGGTTGATTCGACTTTTATCAATGTGCGCGCCATGCAAAAAGCAATATCAGCAGCAATATCTGTTTGAAAAACCGGCTTGGGCACCAGATTCGGCGCTTAAAGTTTCTTGCCTGCGGTCTGAAAACTCCTTTTAGGCGGAATTAGGTCAGTTGATTAGCTTTTCCCTCGTGTGGTTTTTATTGTGCGGTGACGCCATCATGAATATTCATCCCTTGAAATGGGTGTAACATGTAATGCATTTAAACATGGATCACGATGGATCTATATTTGATGTTTCCCTGACGGCCTATTAATACAGTAGGATGACATCCAAGATTCCTCTTGAGAAACAAATTCAATGCCTTCGCTTAATATTGGCATTCGCTGAGTTTTCAATCCTGATATCTCAGGTGATAAATTAATTACGAGGTAATCATGTTGATTCAGCTTAAATGACATTTCCTTTGTTTCGTTTCTGAGATAATTCAAAGAGATCTTCTGGAGGACGCAGGAAAAAAAATCAGAAGCGGCGCTCTAAGTTTACTACAAAATCTCAATAGAGCTATTTTAAAAAAACTAAGGGAATAGCAGTCCGGGAAGGACAACTCACTTTCCCGTTCTGTCGGGGTAAGTGGGGACTTCATTAGAAAATAATTGGGGCGGGGGTTGGCTTGTAATCAAGAAATGGATAGAAAATTTGAAATTCCTGGCCATGAATTAGTCGAAATCGAGTCCCATGTCGGTCAAACTGCAAAATTTCCGGATTTTTCGAGGAGGGGCGATTTATGGCGTAAAAATGCCAGAGGGAAAAGTTGTTCCTAATTGGGTCATCTTCACAAAAAAAATTAGAAAAATCGTCAGAGCAGTTTTCGAGAAAATCTTTGAAAACACATTATTTCGCCTTTTTTGGCCATGCCAAAGCCGTGAACTTGGCAGGGTGGCCTTCAGAGCAAAAAATCGACCAAAAATTCGAAATCCCCAACTATTTTTTAGTCGAAGTCGAGTCCCATGTCGGCAATGTCGGTCAAACTGCAAAATTTTCGTTTTTCCAAAATTTCCCAAGGAGGGTGATTTTTTACAAAAAAAATGCCAAAGCGAAAAGTTGTTTCGAATGGGGTCAGGGCCAGGAAGGAGGTTATTTCTATTCTTTTCACGGCAAAATACGCAGTTTGGCAAAATTTCATTTTTGAGGCGACCGCAATACTTCCTCACTCCTATGGAGCTCGAAAGTAAAAAATTGGTTCTCACTATAAGAAGACGAGGTGAACTATTGACTGGTCCATAAGTACCCTGTCTTCTTAGAATATGGATAAAAATTTTTTTTCACTTATTACTGATTTTTTGTCAAGCTGGAGCATTTTTCAATTTCGCTTCGTCAATTTTTTTTATCCTAAAAAATTCACAACAATCGTGAGTAAAAAGATTGTTTCCCTCTCTCTTTCTCACACCGTGACTAATCTCTGAGTTGTTTACACGTGATCTAATAAATCGAGAATAGTTTTTCTATCACATTTTTTATAGTGACTACAGTCATTAAATTTCGGATGCCGAAAAACTGACTGAAAAAAATCCTGTTGTCATAATTCAATGCTCTTCTCACTTTTCTTTTAAATCCGCTCTCACTTGCCTCATTTTCTTCTTTTTTTTTCTATCCACATTACGTGCGAAGTCTTTTATTTACTGAAAGAAACGAATTCAAATAAAATATATAACAATGAGAAAACAGATATTAAAAATGAAACCTGTCTTTCTTTAAAAAATATAACTACTTCCTTTTCCGTCTCGTCAACTTTAATTTTTTATTCATATACTCCTGTCTTCGTCGTCTACTTCACTTTCAACAGATCCTTTCTTTCCTTTTTGAAAATGAGAAAAACGTTTACAATTTCATTTTTAATACATCGCTTCACCCAAATTTCCCTTGCATGGGAATTCTCCATACATCATTTTCGTATAAATTACGAAACTCTTCTTCGGTGATCGCGATTTGTCTCTAAAACAGGAACTTCCTCCCCCCCCTTCCCCCCCCCCCCCAAAATCGCTTATGCCTACTTTATTTTTTTCCAGATTCGCATTTTTTTACGGTCGAGATAATATCATTCCTGAGGCTGACACACTGACATATTTTTCACTTTCGGATTTTTTTTTCCTCTCCCCATTCGTTGTGTTGTTTCTTCTCGAATATCGATTTCTTTCCAAGGGTGAAATCTGATATTTTTTCATTTTGACCTTTATGTTTTCTCGCCTTTTTTCTCTCGCTCTTTATAAAGGAATAACAAGCATAGTTTTTTTCCCCCTCCGCACGCTGACTGTCTGAATATTTTCGAAAGGGACGTAAACACTTGAATGAGTTTTTAGTGATCGAAAAAGAAAGCGATAACACGGGTACTTGGGATAAGGAGAAAGGATTTTTTTTTTCATAACGGATGGATTGTTATGATCTGAAAAAGAGGTTTGGAAATTTGACACTGCAATCCATCAAAAATGATTTTTCGTTTCATCGCAAAACCACTAGACGATGAAGAAAGTGTGGGTTTCCTGTCCTTCGTCCTATATCTTGTCCGTGTGAGATCATTTTTCTTTTAAATGAAGCTCTATTACGTCGCAATTTGGAATTTTAAGGGTAAAGGTGGGAAAAAAAGGCGAGGAAACCGTTCGACCAATAATAAAGACGGTTTATCTGGGTTCATGATAAAATTTTTGAGGTTTTCGCGTTTAAAAAAAAAAAAAATAGAAAAAGAAAAAGAAAAACGACTACAAAAAAAAAAAAAATAGAGACGAGACGTTTTTTTGGTGTTGTCATTTCTTCAAAAATTTCTTGTTTTTTTGGCGTTGTCATTAATTTAGTTATCTCTGGTGTTTTTGGTGTTGTCATTTCTTCAGCTATTTTGGGTGTTTTTGGTGTTGTAATTTCTTCATTTCTTCAGTAATTTCTAGTGTTTTGGTGTTTTCATTCATTCAGTTGTTTCTGCTTCTTTTGGTGTTGTCATTTCTTCAATTATTTCTTGTTTTTTTGGCGTTGTCATTAATTTAATTATTTCTGGTGTTTTTGGTGTTGTCATTTTGTCGATTATTTCTTCTTTTTTGGTATTGTGATTTCTTCAGTTATTTCTTCTTTTTTGGTGTTGTGATTTCTTCAGTTATTTCTAGTGTTTTTGGTGTTTTCATTTCTTCAGTTATTTTTGGTGTTTTTGGTGTTTTCATTTCTTCAGTAATTTCTTGTTTTTTTGGCGTTGTCATTTCTTCAGTAATTTCTAGTGTTTTTGGTGTTTTCATTTCTTCAGTAATTTCTTGTTTTTTGGCGTTGTCATTTCTTCAGCTATTTTTGGTGTTGTCATTTCATCAATTATTTCTTCTTTTTTGTTGTTGTAATTTCTTCAATTATTTTTTGTTTTTTTGGCGTTGTCATTAATCTAGTTATTTCTGTTTTTTTTGGAGTCGTCATTTCTTCAGTTATTTCTGGTTTTTTTGGTGTTGTCATTTTATCAGTTATTTCTTTCTTTTTTTAGTGTTGTTATTTCTTTAGGTAATTCTTGTTTTTCTGTGTCGTCCGCAACAGTTTCTTGTTGTTTTGGTCTCTTTGTCTTTCCTTTTTTTCATCTTTTTTTTTTCCAATTTAATTTAGAACTCGAAGCCGTTAAAAACCGATTGAAAACAGAGTAACATCAACACCAGGAAAATAAGAAGGAAATGGCTACACCGAAAAAATAAAAAATCAGCCCCCTAAAAAGCAGAAACGACGATTGCGCCAAAATTGCAAAGAAAAAACACAAAAATGACCACAAAAAAAAGCAAAGTGAAATTGAAAGACTTCATTAATGAATGCATCATTATCAAAACTTTTGACATGGCATGATTACTGGAAAAATTATAAATACAACAAAATTACACCCTTTCACCCACTCACAATGACATTTCGTTGATAACTTAAATATCGATCAATAGGAAAGTTTCCTCGTAGATCGGACAAACTTTCAATATAGCAAATCCCCAAAGTTTGACAGCAAAAACTAAGCTGCCATTTTCTGCTGGAACGTTTAAAAAAAATTTTTTTTAAAAGTTTAATTATTGCATGTAAAATTTTTTTTAGCCCAGATATTTCTCTAGAATTTTATGTCCAGAGTAAAAGTACTAAGTGTTGGCTGAACTTCTGACATAAAGATTTAAAGCAAAAGACTCTTTCATTTTTGTATCAACATGCAAAAGGAGTAGAAGCCCATTACAAAATCTTAATGGCCAAAATTCAGAAAAGGCACCACAAAAAACAAATTATCAAATTCTTGCCAGAACCATTTGACTTTTACCAAGCAGCCAATAAATTTAACAATCTACACTCATTAATCAACTAAAGCAGTTGTTAAGTATTCTTAAAACGATTTCCTGCAGAAATATAAAAAAAAACTTGACTCCCCCATTTTCTACCCTCATAATTAATAATAAAAAACAACATTAAGAAAAAATCCATTTACAGTGATTCAAACCGCCAAGAAAAACTTGAGGCGACAGTCAATTTTATATTGAAAAAAGGTTTCATCCATCATTTGCAGCCGGATAGAAGAAAAAGAGAGAACGAGTGAAAGAAGAAGAAGAGAAAAAAAATCAGGTCAATAGAAAAAGCATTAAGTATTCTTTTCCGAATTGTCGAATTCACTCCTCTTCCCACTTCCCATGATTCCGTTGCAAATGATTCGCGAAGGTAAAAACCGAATGGAAAAGTTAATGGAAAGGAAAATGAGTATGTTTCCCGTGCTTAATACGTCATCCCGAACACACAAGTTTTAATTGCGGAATGACGCCCCGACACGGTCGTTAATTAATTAGCCCGACCGACATCTAGCCTTATTGCAATTTTAACCTGAGGCGGGCGTAGGTCCCTTTTTTTTTTCCTTTCTCACTCTCGTAGGATTGTTATGGGCCTGACGGTTTTGAAATTATTATACTGGCGAATGAAACATCCCTCAACTAAAATAATGCTAATATTGATTTTAACGGAGCATTTGTTGACAGAACACTTGAAATGCTTTTCTCAACTTACGAATATTCCTAAGTAAATGGGCTACGGGTTTTGAATAACAGGTTTTTATCATTTTTTTTTTTTAGAAATGATATTTTACATAACGTCCGGTCTTTGACAGTTGAAAGTGGAAAAGTTTTCAATGATTTCGTATTTGTAGAAATGCGGGGAAAATGTCCATATTGTTCAGATTAAAAGGAGTCATTTTTTCCATGCAAGTTGCAACATGCTTTTCCTCAGGATTTCCTGTAGAGAATTTAGGAACTTGAAGTTGAGTTAAAAAAATATAACTTAGAATATAACTTTGAATTCTTAGAATCCAGTGCTAGGGCCAGAATTAAGTCCCACCTAAAATTATCGACTACAAAAAATGGCAGAAGTATTTGACTGCAAAAAATACCAGAAGATTTGTTCGACTACAAAGAATGATCATGGGATTTGTTCGACTACTAAAAATACCAGAAGACCTGTTCGACTACTAAAAATACCAGAAGATCTGTTCGACTACTAAAAATACCAGAAGACCTGTTCGACTACTAAAAATACCAGAAGATCTGTTCGACTACTAAAAATACCAGAAGATCTGTTCGACTACAAAAAATACCAGAAGATCTGTTCGACTACTAAAAATACCAGAAGATCTGTTCGACTACAAAAAATACCAGAAGATCTGTTCGACTACTAAAAATACCAGAAGATCTGTTCGACAACTAAAAATATCAGGTTTCTTTGGCTACAGAAAAATGTTAATAAAACATTTCTTCGACTACAAAAAATTATGAAAAATTTTGTTCCACTAGAAATAATCATCAGATTTGTTCGACAAGAAAAAATGATCAATTTGTTTGACAATGCTGATTCTAATTATATTGAAAACTTATAATATCCCAGAAAATTTTTTAATATTAAAAGAGCAAATAAAGAACTATTCAGGTAAATCATATGCGGGAAAAAAAAACAAAGTTGCTGACCTTTGCTGATCAAAAACGATAAAAACTTTTCAGGAAATAATGTCGAATCTATAAACACCCAGAACGAGATTTTGTTTAATGGTTTGCCATAAACCCCAGAAGCTTACGTCAGGAGGTCTTTTTATTATTCATCATATCCTTTTGCGTTATTGGAATTTCAACTCGGGTTTTTTTAGAAAGCGAACCCCGTAAACGGTGGAAAAGAGAAAATCTTTAAACAGCACCTCGCGTTAGGTTTAATAAACGAAACACACACACACAGAGAGACGGATATATTAGCCATTAGCCGAATTGAAATTTTGCACATTTAAAAGTTTTCCAGACGACCCCCTTTTGCCTCCACTGTCATCGATTGATAAACAAAACGCTGACATAATATGACGTCACCGTTTTTTTCTCTCTCTCGATGTAAATCGCGAGTTTTCAATCTCCTTTAGAAAGAAAACAGATATCGGAAAATTGAAAATTCGCGGTTAATTTTTTATGAATCTATTACTGGGGAAAATTTTTCCTACCCCCGGAAAACAACGACGAAGGAGGAAATTTTTTGGCAAGGTTTTGGGATTCTGTCCAAAAAATAAAATCAGGCGCCGGTCTTATTTTGACCCAGTATGCTTTTTTTAAAAAAAAAACGGAAGGGAAACGGCTAAAACAGTCTGGGGCCAGAAAAACTCGTAGGATGAACGCTGACAAGTTCGTTTTGCTGACCTAGAAAAAAATAAAATTTCAAAGCCACGAGACGTTTTCAATCACACATTCCCCCCCGTAATGATATGACATTCGAGACATCAACAGGTTGTCATGAAAAAAAAAAGCGAAATCTTTTTGAAAATCCTTTAAAACTAGAAATCTCTCACAATTTACTTATGGCTTCTTGCCAAACGATTCTCCTAGGTCACAGGATATAAACTAATATTTCATTTTAACGGTCACATGCTTACTTAAAACATCTTACCAGATATTTATTACGTTCATTTTTTTTTGAAAGCTGTTGTGTTTTTGTGGATAGCATGTTTCAGTCATGTATCTACCAAGAGCACTCGATCATTAAAGATGTCACTTATTAAGGTATCCGTAAATCATTAACTTATTAAATTTAGTGCCAATAAACGTCCGCAGACATATGAAACGTAAATCGTTCGTTTATAATGAAGCAAAGGAACGAACGATAAAGACTCAAACAAACTGGATGGGATTTAATGTTAATTTATTGTTTTTTTGGAAGAGTCAGGAGTATACTGGTTTTATCAAAGTTATTGAAGGGTAATTTTTGAAACGCGCGGGGTTGATGATAAAAGTTTGTAAAGGGATGGTATTTTTAAAAGAAGGATTCGTGAGTTGAAGATAGCCAACTCATGAAAATTACTATTACGACTTGTTTGACAAGCATAAATTATTAAAAGACTTATCTGAATACAAAAAATTTTATAAAGATTTGTTCGACAAGAAAAATATATCCAAAAAATTGTTCGACTACAAAAATTCATTAAGAATTTGTTCCACTACAAAAATTCATGAAGAATTTGTTCCACTACAAAAATTCATGAAACATTTGTTCGAATACAAAAATTCATGAAACATTTGTTCGACTACAAAAAATCATGTAAAGTTTGTTCGACTACAAAAAATCATGAAACATTTGTTCGACTACAAAAAAACATGTAAGGTTTGTTCAACTACAAAAAATCATGAAGCATTTGTTCGACTACAAAAATTCATGAAACATTTGTTCGACTGCAAAAATTCATGAAACATTTGTTCAAAAACAAAAATTCATGTAAGGTTTGTTCAACTACAAAAAATCATGTAAGGTTTGTTCAACTACAAAAAATCATGAAACATTTGTTCGACTACAAAAAATCATGAAACATTTGTTCGACTACAAAAAATCATGAAACTTTTGTTCGACTACAAAAAAACATGCAAGGTTTGTTCGACTACAAAAATTTATGAAAAGATTGACTACAGATCATTGAAATATTTGTTCGTCTTCAAAAAATTATCAAAAGATTTGTTTGACTAAACAAGCCAACCTGAATTACAAAAGCCATTGCTAATTAATAGCACTCTTGTTGTACAAAAGCCCTCTGCATTATTTTCAGTTACAAAGGCTGAAAATAATCAATTCCCAACCTGCCGACACGCATTTTACCTTAAAGAAAGGTTAAATTTGCATTTTGAAAATTCACTTTTTGAAAAGAAAGGGGTGTAATAAGGGAAATGCTTACGTTTCGTTGCGGCGTTACATTCCAAGATTGGAAAGAATAACACCCGCTTCCTCTACTGAATTATAAATAACTCATGTTCCCTTTGTATTACCTCTGCGAAACTGGTTTAAAATTTAAACATTCATACAATCCTCAGGTAATTAACTACTTTGTATTACAATCCCATCATTTTCACGGCTTTATACTTCCTTTTAACTGCCTCGAGTGATATCCTTTTTGTCGTTGCCTTCGGATTAAACCAAAGGGATATTTCGTCAACTTTTAAAAAGATTTATGTGCAAGACAAAAAAAAATGTTTTATTCATAAATATGGCGTCATAAGCAACCAATAAGAGAAAAAGGTTTCGGGCGAGAGGTTTCCTCCGCCTCTGATTAGATTTGTGATCGAAAGATTTTGTTTCGTGAGAAAAGGGATAAGAATGGATGTTTCTAAAGATGAAATCCATTAGACAACGGTTAAGGAGAAACAATCTGTTACATATCTAAGGCACTTACGAATTCTTTTATTATTTTTTTCGTTTCTTTGTTTAGGATTTTTCGAATATTGAAAGATAAAAATGGCAAAGTTCGCTAGAATTTTTTAAGATTTGATTTCGAGCGTAGAAATTGTTATTTTTTCGTTGAGAATTTTGGTGTTAAGGAGTTTTTCTAGAATTTTTTGTCTAGAGATTTTTCTGAAATTTTGTGTCCAGAGATTTCAGTGTTTGGCGTTTCAAGATTTGTCTAGAATTTTGTGTCTAGAGATTTCTCTGAAATTTTGTGTCCAAAGATTTCCTTAAAATTTTGTGTCCAACAATTTTTCTAAAATGTTGTCGAACTAATCTTTTGATAATTTTTAGTCAAACTATGATAAATGTTTCTTGTCTAACATAATTTTCTCAGATAAGATCAGAATTTTTCCAAGAACAAACCTGCTTTGAAAGTGTTTTTAATTAATCCCCAAATCATAAACAATTTTCGCAAAACGTTAAATTACGTCAATGAGATAATTAAATTTTTTTGTTTCTGTAAATATTTAGGTTTGGCAATATTCGAGCTGTGGCTGGTCTTCTTTAAAAAAAAAAAAACTGAACATTATTTTCAACATATTAACGCTATAATTCGATTAATGTTCCTATCTATCAAAATTAATAGTTGTGGATTGTTTTAAAAGCACTTGAAATTTTTTTTTAAAAATTCAAAGCCGATGTTGGTGGGAAGCAAAACTTTCCCAAGGTTTTTAATATTTCAAAAAACTGAATTATATTCCCATTTGGTGATATCGGCCAATGACATAAGCACATAAGAACAGTATAAAACCATAATACTTCAAGTCGTTTATCTTTACTGTTGTATGTCATGTCAGGGCAACATTTATTTTGCTGACAAAATGCTTCTTCATTATTATTCCTTTCTGTACAAAAGTAACTTTTTTTTCGTTATTGCAAAATAAATATTTTTCTTTAAAAAAAAGAGAGAGAGGGAGAGACGTTATAAGATGATTTTAAAAGGTTTCGAATTGTGTTTCAAAAACCAGATGGAAACAACTCATTAATCATTGAAACATTTCCTTCGGAAATGAGAAATTTGTTTTTCAAATTCAGGGGGAAAAGAGGAAAAAAAATTTTACAGCTTGTTTATGGACTGGAATCCAGGGACGGCGTCAAATAGGAAACAATACACTTGACGCCAGTTGAAATTCATGGCCTATGCCCTCGAGAAATTAAAAGCCCAGACAAATTCTAGACTCTGGATCTTATATTGAAAATCAATTTTTCATTGATTTATGCTCATCTTGATCTTGACTAAATATTCTGATGCCGCTCCTGCTCAACCCTACAAATATTTTAATAATTATGATGAAGAGAAATTTCCTATCGAAAAACAATTCAAGTTTCATCCCTTTTGTCCGGACAAGAGGAAATTTCTCCTCCTTTTTTTTTCATCATCCCCCTTTTGCTTTCCGGAAAACCTTCTCATTTGATTAATAGCTCCAAGGTTTAAATCAGAATGAAACTGGAAGCAGACAACCGTTGACAGGGAAAGAGAGGGAAAAACTGACCAAAGTCAACCTTTTTTTCTCCCCGCCGTTTTTTTTTTTTTTTTTTTATTGGGAAGTGGGAATCGTTTCCGAAACAGGGTTGGATGAATTCCAACAATACTTGGAAAAAGAGAAGGGCATCGAAGTTGAAAAGGAAAAAAAATGCAAACAAAGGACTAGGGATTTGGAAGGCGGGGAAACTGGTGAAAAAGAAATGGTTTGGGTTTTAGCTTAAGAAAAATTTAATTTCAAAAAGAAAAGTAAACCTAAAAACCGGGTGAGTGCATTATTGTTCTAACAATCGAAGCTTTCCGCTTCTTTATTTGTATCTCTTTCTGTTAATTTTCTTTTTACCTTTGTTTCCTTTGAATATTTTTTCATTTGTAAAACAGTGGGATAAGCAAAACCATCAAGTCTAGGAATCTTACCTGTAAAGAAAAGAAAAAAAGAATTAATATTGATAAAAAAAAATCGACAACTTCCACGATCCGTCAAATATCCTCGAGACTTGATCGAAAGCCCTAACCTCTTTACCTCCGTTTCCTTTCAATATCTGATTAGTTCCTTTTTCGAAAATTCTATCCCTTTTGAGGTTTTCAAGTCCTTTCCTACCATCGAAACATTCCCTCTTTTAAAGTTGACAACGTTAATCCTCCTTCAAGATGATTCCTTTATCCCCTTTTCATATCTTTTCAGGAACACTATGGAAAAACCTGATTGATCGCGGGGTGGGAAAAAAAATGAAAAAAAGAAAAAACAAGCTCACATAGTATCAGTCAACCTGTCACTGTCATGTCTTCCACTATGTAAACATATTGACTCTTTCCTTTCCACTTTTTTCTATTTTTGTACGCTTGACCTGTAATGAGTTTTCCCTCGTTATCTCCCACTTCCCATTTTTCTTTCTTCTCCTTTTTTTTTTCTTCTTCTATCATCTCCGCGTTTCCCGTACTCAATAACCAGAAACAATTTCAGACTTCACCAAATCCGAGATCATCGATCTTTGCTGATCACGGTCACGGGTCGTTAAACATAAGAACACAAACTGGAAGCTTAGCAATAATTCAAGCATTTCAGGATACATCGTATCCTTTTACATAATTTAGCACTGCGAATGAAACGCGGGAAAAGGAAACGGGAGGAAAAGACAAAAGGAAATGTGGATGTTGTCAGCACAATCATCAAACTTGATTCCTTGAAAAAATTTTTGAATTTTCAGGTTTTGTGATGAACAAACTAGAGACTTTCGAAGAATTACTGAAAAACAATCGCCAATATTAATTGACAAAATCAATTTTTTAAAAAATTTTTTTGGTTTGAGCGAACTTTTTTAATGTTTTCTTTTTTGAACAAATTTTTTGATAATTTTTTGTAGTCGTACAAATCTTTTGGTAATTCTTTGATGTGGAACAAATCTTTTCATGATTTCTTGTAGTCGAACAAATCTTTTCATAATTTCTTGTAGTCGAACAAATCTTACATGATTTCTTGTAGTCGAACAGATCTTTTCATGATTTTTTGTAGTCGAACAGATCTTTTCATGATTTCTTGTAGTCGAACAAATCTTTTCATGATTTCTTGTAGTCAAACAAATCTTTTCATGATTTCTTGTAGTCGAACCAATTTATCATGATTTCTTGTAGTCGAACAAATCTTTTCATGATTTCTTGTAGTCGAACAGATCTTTTCATGATTTTTTGTAGTCGAACAGATCTTTTCATGATTTCTTGTAGTCGAACAAATCTTTTCATGATTTCTTGTAGTCGAACAAATCTTTTCATGATTTCTTGTAGTCGAACCAATTTATCATGATTTCTTGTAGTCGAACAAATCTTTTCATGATTTCTTGTAGTCGAACAAATATTTTCATGATTGCTTGTAGTCGAACAAATTTTGTCATGATTTGCAGTTGAACAGATCTTTTCATGATTTCTTGCAACAAATTTCTTCGAACAAATCTTTTAATAATTTTTTTTTGTTAAACAAAAAAATATCTGTAGCAGATATTTTGGCTTAGCTCGGGCCTTTAGCCAACTCTTTAACTCTAATTGACTTGAATTTTTTTCGCTATTGCTTCATCACCACTCAAATCCACAATTCTAATTTTTCACCATACCAAAAACTGTTATTCTCCAATTAGTCTATCTGCGTAGGTCGAAATTTTTTTTTTAGGAAAGAGCAACAAACTGAAATGGAAAATTTACCATAACACCCTATACAAATCGACATGGCTTTTTATGTAGGCAATAAGAGCGAGGAAATGATCGTTTTTGTTTACATTTCTCACTCCTTCTCAAGAATCGTGGAGCTTTTAACTTAACCCTGAGTTTTTTCGATTGCGTGATATTTGAATTTCACTTTCTTTCCTTTTTGATAAAAGAAAAAAGTTCAAGTGGAAACTTTCAAATATATTTTATTCTTTCTCCAACTCTTCGCAAAATCGATCCGGCTAAATTAAAAATCGATAATCATTCCTCATTAATAAAAATTTTATGAATAATTAAAAAAAAAGAGGACGCGGATTATAAATTTTATTTTTTCAAATTGATGATGAATAATTCAAATGAAGTATAATTGATTTTAAGATATTATTAAAAAAATATCTTTGGCATTTAGAAAATTAGAAAAAAGAAGAATAATGGCGATTATTAATTTACGTAGAAAGACTTTTAAGTTTGATATTTTACACTTTATTTTCATTTTGGATTTTCGAAATGTCACAAGGACTAATCTTGTCAAAACAAAATATTTTAACTGCATTAAAAGTTTTTCGGGGAAGGAAATAAACCTTTTTCCCACCCTCGTTTTGTAATTTTCATGACAGCGTGGTTGAGTTAAAGCTAAAAGTATTAAGATTCATTAAAGGCTCAGATTTTCATTCAAAAAGTTGTAATATTAATAATTTAGAAAAATGATTTTAGGGTGAAAATATTTAGAAGAGTTTTGAGTGAAATTTTATAAAATAGGGCTGGGGATTATTTTAGTCGTTTGAAGTTCAGGGAGAATGGACGTTTCTGGTGTCAGAGGAAATCTATGCCGGATCAAAAAAACCATATTTTTAGAAATGTTTCTGAAGATAGTCACCATGTTTATGAACATATTTGTTACCATGCTCACCATGTTTATGAGCATGTTTCGACCTAGAAGAGATTTCTACCTAGCGAGACTTCCACCAAGTTGAGAAGATGGATGGAGTTGGACGTCTCTGGCTAAGGGCAGACGGAGGCTTGGAGAGGCCTTTCCCAGCTTTTATGCCCCCCCTTTAAATTTGCTCCTTTTTTGGAGCTAGAAAAGACCCGGAAATGATGATGATGGACCTTAGAGGCATCTTTGTCTTGTCCCTAGCATTGCTATTTTGATCTCGACGCTCAAGCTTTCCCTCAGCGGCCTTCTAAGAAAAGCAGCAGTGGAAAACCCAAAATATTTATTAAAATATCGTGACTCAATACCAAATTTCTAAAAATAATCTTACATATATCAAAAAATCGTGCATGAATTATTTTTTAAAAATAATAAAACTCCGAATCTTTAAATACTTCTTTTATAGTCACATCGCGAGCAAATTCAGCCTTTCCCCAACTGCTAAAATTCCCAAAATCGATCCATCTTTAATTTTTAAAGAACAAAAACCGTCATCGACGACTCTAGCACCACAACATTCGCACACAACTCCCTCAACATTTAATATTCAAGGCTCACTCTCATTTCTGAAATTTAAAGGAACCCCCAATTACGCCAATCAATAATATCTCACATTATTCTCCAAAGTCCCTTTCCAAATTAACGACCTGTCATATCTTCAAGGTTAAATTCGATAACAAGATAACCCGAGTTTACATTAGGGCAGGGCACAAAAAAAAATTCTGATATTTTGGGATCCATCACAAACAGAAAAGTCATGAGAAGTTCAAAGTCATGCGATGGAACGGGTTGTGCCTTGGCATCGGGGGAGGAAGCCTTTAACTGGGTCAGATGGCAGTTATTTTTATAAAAAAAAAAGAAGAACTAAAAATTTCATCGCCTAAAATCTTATCGAATTTTTTTATCACCGGAAATGAATATTCCCAAACTTACCTATTGTATAGGTCGCCCCGTCAATTTGAAACGTAGCACTTTTACATTTTTTAAATAATTTCCCGGAGGGTGACGGTTGCGTTTGTTTTTGTTCCAAATTTTTCTCTTCCTCGTTCATTTTTCTTTAAAAAAAAAATATTATTTCACATGATTTCTAAAAATTCACCACCCGAAAAATCATTCACGCGAAAACTAATTTCCAAAAAAAAAAAAATTAACAAAAAAAAATCATTCAAAACGTTTGAACGGCGAAAAGTGAACTGACTGTTCGAATCCACGTGGTTTTCAAATCCCGAACGGCGCGTGCTCGCCCGTTCGATACAATTATTCAACGTTAACCTATATTTTAATAAAGAACGAGGCTTTTTCCTATAAGGGCATTAACGAAAACTGTGAATTACAAAACTGTCACGTTGACATTCACCCGTTCTCCTTTCCCCCCCTCCTCCTCCTCCTTCAAATCTCTTTAACATTTTGACTTGGTTCGGGATTCTCATTTACTTCCGGTCAAAACCGATTGATTTTCTCTCATAATTAAATTATTCATCTTCAAAATGAAAAACGTGATGATGAATTTATTAAAGGATGTCGAGAATAAACAAAAAGATAATATTATGCAAAATGAAGACTTTACATTCACTCTCCCCCCCTTGCGCCCGCCGGCTCCTCCCCTTTGTTTTTCACCCTTAGGAGGCGTAATCAACGTTAACGGTGGCGAGAAAAGAGTCAAGATAAGTTGAAAGTTTTAAAAACAACTTATCTGACGAAGGCAGGCACAGAAGAGAGGTAAACAAAAGAAAAAGGGGAATTTTGATGAACCTAGAAGAGGAAACCATTAAAAAACAAAAGAGATATTTTTGGGAAAAGATTTCAGCAGGGAAACATTCGGTAAAATTAGTTCGTCCTACGGTTACTAAGAGCAAAAGCTTTTAACCTATTAGAAAAGGTGGAAAGGGGGTGAGATCTTTGTTTCTAATAAATTAAGTAGAAAAATGATGGGAGACGATATTGTGCTCCTGGGTATTCTTCTCCTAATGTAGCGTGTACAGTGTTAGAGCTAAGCAGAGATCGGACTAAATTTTTTCCCAAATTTTCGAGATTTACAAGACTTTGAGAAGAAAATAAGGAATTTTTAAAAACGGATTAAAACCAAAAACTGTTTCAACATAATTTTCATTTTTTCTGCTTTTTTTGGCTTTTCAGAATTTTTTATTCTCAAACAAATCTTTGGATGATTTTTTTTTGTCGAGGAAATCATTTGATAATTTCCTTTTGCCAAAAACATCATTTAATAATTTTTTGTAGTCGAACAATTTTTTGATTATTTTTTGTAGTCGAACAATTTTTTGATTATTTTTTGTAGTCGAACAATTTTTTGATTATTTTTTGTAGTCGAACAATTTTTTGATTATTTTTTGTAGTCGAACAATTTTTTGATTATTTTTTGTAGTCGAACAATTTTTTGATTATTTTTTGTAGTCGAACAATTTTTTGATTATTTTTTGTAGTCGAACAATTTTTTGATTATTTTTTGTAGTCGAACAAATCTGCTGATGTTTTTTGTAGTCGAACAAACCTTCTGATGTTTTTTGTAGTCGAACAAACCTTCTGATGTTTTTTGTAGTCGAACAAACCTTCTGATGTTTTTTGTAGTCGAACAAACCTTCTGATGTTTTTTGTAGTCGAACAAACCTTCTGATGTTTTCTGTAGTCGAACAAATCTTCTGATGTTTTTTGTAGTCAAACAAATATTCTGGCATTTTTTGTAGTCTAACAGATCATTTGATTATTTTTGTAGTTGAACAAATCTCATGACCACTTTTTGTAGTCAAACATATCTCATGATCATTCTTTGATATCGAACAAATCTTTTGATAATTTTTCTTGCCAAACAAATTTTTATATTACTTCTTTAAATAAAACAAAATTTAGTCCAACTCTCTTTTTAATATCAGTCTTCACCCTTCTGGCCACACTAAAATTTATTCAGCGCGCCCACCAAACAAAAACTCAGTTTATCTGTCAGCAAAACCTAATCAGAAACTGTGAGTGGATTTGACATCAAACTAGCCTGCCTCCCTTCCGACAACCTTTAAAAAAAAAGCGAGAAAAAAAACTAATGATATTGACATTTTTATGAAAGCAATTTATAAAATGATGACGTCACGGGGAGATTTATCTGATTTGAGCAAAACTTTTAATCTTGTTTAAATTAATTTGGTTTAATCTTGAATCTCATTATCATACTTAAATGTCGCTTGTCAGCCCCAGACAAACATTTTCATTTTAAACTTTTTATTCCTTTTTCTTCATCATCTCTTTTCAAGTTTCCATTTCCTGAGGCCGGTAATAACATAGAAAAAGGACTCCTTTTAACTTAGCTGAGAAGCTCTTTTAATAATTAACAACCTAATGACGCGATTCTTTTAATAAAAAAAAATTGAAGGAAAATGGATTTTAAAGAGTTTAAATAAATGTTGGCTCTTTTTCCAAAAAAAATAATCAAAGGCATGTCAAGCCCCAAAAATGGAGCCGCTAAGGGAGGTAAGAACTTACCAATATTTTTTTGGCTGTTCTAAAAAATTTCCTGGGAAAGCGAACAAAACGAGATCTACCTTTGCTTTCATAAATAAATCTCACAAATTCCGAACCGTCATAATTTTCAAACGATACAACGTTTCTTTTGATCATTTTCAATCACAATAACTATCCACAAAGCGTCACACACAAACTCCCCTTTCTCATCATAAAAGCTTTCCCACAAATACAGGAAATCGAATCCTCGATGCTTCGGGATTTTCAAAAAATCAACAATCCAAAAAATTCTCATCACCTTCGCGCCATCTTCAAATAATTTCCCAACAAACAAAATTAAAAAAAAAATTCCATGATGCCAAATACCGAATTAATGGACACACACATTAAACAATCTCGAAATCCATATATTGATTCGTCATTAAGAAATCATGTGAAAACGATTTATTTTTTAAAAATATGCGTGAAAACAACGACCCAAAGAACAAAAACATACTAATTCAGTTATCTTATAAAATAGCAATAGAAGTGTTAATCTCGGCCTTGAAAAGGGAAAAAATGTATATTGTACATAATAATAGCGATCATTTCGCGCAATCGCATCGGTGTCTTCAGTTCCGCTTTGATTAACATTCCGTTCTAATAACCGGTTAATATTCTAAAAGAAAAAAAAAAAGGAAAGAATTATCCCTGGGATCAGGGACGGGGTCAGAAGCAATGTGGATGTGCATTTAAATAAGAAAAAGTTTTAGGTCATCGAAAAATTCTTGTCTTCACAAAAAAAATTTTTGGTAGTCGAACAGTTCTTTTCTTTAACAAGGAAAAATTTTTGGTAGTCCAACAAATCTTCTGATGTTTTTTGTAGTCGAACAAATCTTCTGATGTTTTTTGTAGTCGAACAAATCTTCTGATGTTTTTTGTAGTCGAACAAATCTTCTGATGTTTTTTGTAGTCGAACAAATCTTCTGATGTTTTTTGTAGTCGAACAAATCTTCTGATGTTTTTTGTAGTCGAACAAATCTTCTGATGTTTTTTGTAGTCGAACAAATCTTCTGATGTTTTTTGTAGTCGAACAAATCTTCTGATGTTTTTTGTAGTCGAACAAATCTTCTGATGTTTTTTGTAGTCGAACAAATCTTCTGATGTTTTTTGTAGTCGAACAAATCTTCTGATGTTTTTTGTAGTCGAACAAATCTTCTGATGTTTTTTGTAGTCGAACAAATCTTCTGATGTTTTTTGTAGTCGAACAAATCTTCTGATGTTTTTTGTAGTCGAACAAATCTTCTGATGTTTTTTGTAGTCGAACAAATCTTCTGATGTTTTTTGTAGTCGAACAAATCTTCTGATGTTTTTTGTAGTCGAACAAATCTTCTGATGTTTTTTGTAGTCGAACAAATCTTCTGATGTTTTTTGTAGTCGAACAAATCTTCTGATGTTTTTTGTAGTCGAACAAATCTTCTGATGTTTTTTGTAGTCGAACAAATTTTGTCTTCAAGAAGGAAAATTTTTTGGTGGTCGAACAGTTCTTTTCTTCAACAAGGAAAAATTTTTGGTAGTCGAACAGTTCTTGTCTTCAACAAGGAATATCTTTTTGTCATCAAAGAATGTCTTGTCAACGCTCAACAGCAATTTTATGTCCTTCATTTTTTATCTTTGAGAAAAAATTTCGGTTTCATCCATTTGGCCTCCAACTACTTGCGTGTCAAAAAATTTTCATATCTTTGGTTCCCGTCAATGTCCGTTACTTATATTCAAATCTATATAATTTTACATTCAAAATATTTTATTTTTAATAATTTAAAACTATTTCAATTTCGTCACCCCGTTAATCTCCAACAATCCCAAACCCTGACAGTAAAAACTGCGTAGGATTTTAATAAATTCCTCACTCTCAATTTTAGCAACTAGTAAATAATCGTTTTATAGCCTAATTTCAAGCTCCATTGATTTTCAAAAGGGATGCGACCTTGGAATCGAATCCTTCCACGTTTTAAACAAAATGCGAACTATTCTCAATTCCTTCACACTTTCCCATTCATAATTTCCTCTCTCTCTCGCTTTCCCAAAAACCCAAAACCGCCATCATCCCACCTGAAGCGAGAATTTCTCTCCTGAAAAGGGATAATTCTCGAAAGTCCTTTTTGTGTGACATTTTAAAAAGAACTTTATATCCACCTCTTCACATCCTCCTCCTCATTTTTCGAGGTTCATCGGGCTTCCCACTTCCAAAAAAAAAAAAGAAAGTAATTATTAACCCGCCTTCCTTTTTGCGATGACCTTTTTTTTTTATTATTTGAAAAAGGTTTATTCCCTGGTCGTATGTCTTTGACCTTTAATTAGTCTGACTTTGCTTTTATGGTTATGATGACAGATAGCAAGAGTTAATTAGAGTTTCACATGACGGTTTCTCAATTATAAATTCATGTTCATACCGAAAAAAAAAAATTAAAAAAGTTTTTATTTTTTAGTTTCAGTAAAAGTTTAGCCAGGAGCAAAGCCTGGCCTGGAAAATTTTAAAACAATAAAAAATAAAAGTCAAGAGACAATTTCAAAAGAAATTTTCAAAGAAATTTTTTTGAGTATCACCGAGTAATTCCGGCGCAATTCATTTGAGCCAATCGGTGAGCAACACAAATCAAAAAGTCTTCATGATGACCATAATCGTCGACCCGAGGTACCGAAAGACAGGCACATTATTGAACCTCAGGTTCCCGAATTCCAGAGGGTTTTCATCTTGCAAATCTCTCGTCATCACTAGTATTCGACTTGCGGACTCTGCGCAAAAGCGACGAACCTCAGCTGGTGGCACCGTAATCCTGAAAATTTTTACTTTAACACAAATTCTCCACCTCTTATCTTTCTCTTCCACAACCCATCCATCCCTTTCATAACTCAACCTTAAATCTTAAAATCCAAGATCCTCTTATAATCAACAACAGCAAAATTACAATCGCGAAACTTTAATAATTCCCCCAACAACATTAAAACGTAACCAGACGCTCCGAGTGTTTATCACGCCAAACAAGATTACACGCGTTAAAAAAAAAAAATTTTTTTAATCTCGTAAAAAACAGATAAGCTCCGACATCTAACGAGAAAGCTCTCAACTATTTCCCGTTCTTTCTATTTACACTTTCACGATCTTTCCTGTCCGAATCTTTCAACTTTTCATCCTTTCTCTGATCGCCTTAATTAAATTTTAAAAGGCTCCTAATTACATAAACCAACCAAGAAACCCCCGTTTTTGCACAACAACATCCGTTTCAAGTAAACTCGACTGCTTTCCCCTTCTACGTTGTATCCCGTAATAGAAGATAAAGCCTCATGTAATTTTCGCATCCGCTATTGACGATGTCCACTGGCACGGAACTGAAAGCACATTATCCTTCCTCGTGTGGAATCCTTCAAAGGGAGTGTTTATGTTCCGGATAGTTAACTTTAAACTCAAATTTGATGAAAATGCAAAATCCTCAACAAAAAAAAATCCCGCCCTCGCGCCCTTTTCCTCTTCATCTCCAGAAATCTTTTTTGACAATAGACTTTTTTTCCTTCTCTTTCCCTTTTCGTGATTTTGACGTGCCATTAATCTAAAACTCTCATGCGATGTTGTCAATCGACTTACGGTCAGGCGCCATTATCCTTCCCCTTCTCTCCGTATATAACTAATCAAAATGTAAACGGTCGGAGTGATAAAAAAATTTTAAACGAAAAAAATTTTTTTTACCGCTTTCATAAAAAAAAAAGCTGTTAAATTTAAATGCTAGTTAAGTTTAAAAAAAACATATCTTT
Source organism: Liposcelis brunnea (assembly GCA_023512825.1). Lineage (NCBI taxonomy): Eukaryota > Metazoa > Arthropoda > Insecta > Psocodea > Liposcelididae > Liposcelis > Liposcelis brunnea. The sequence continues at coordinate 3,019,098 of CM042070.1, forward strand.
CCTTCGGGGTATAAAATATTTGAGTAAACGATGCAGTTATAAAAAAACCGCTCACTCAACACTTGTAGAGTGTGCGGATGAGCCCTACAGAACAAATTTTCATTAATCATACCAGTAATTTTTAATAAGCTTTCCCATTTTAACCTTTCTACTGTGCAACAGGCGAAATTAGGTAGAGCTTGCCCTTAATAAATAAATAATCGGGACTGTAGCCATGTTTTTTACTTTCGAGCGACCCTAGGAGTGAAGGAAGTATTGCGACGCGTGCAAAATTTCGATCTCGGGATTTCGTCGGATGTCGACGTTTCGAGACCCCCAGAACCCGAAAAAATTGTTTTCAGGCCAACGTCCGTCCTTCCGTCCACTGACGTTCGGCGAATTTTCTCGACAACTGAAAGAGCTTTTTTTTGAAAATCGGCATAAAGGTTCTATCGGACAAGCGCTGCAACATGGTCGGGCCGAATTTCCGATAAAATTTTGTTTTCGGCCTTTTTTTGGGCTTAAAAATTTTCGAATCCGATTTTCTCGAAAACTGGTCAGCCGAATTTCGTAAAATTCCATACACACGTTTCCTAGATTCCAATAAAGAAAATGGCTATCTTCGTTTTCTCCGGAAAGATCGTTTTTGGCCATTTTTAGGGCAAAGTCGTAACTCGTTAAAGTAGAGCCGATCGCGTTCAAATTCGGCAAAAACTATCGTTAAGTAAAGCGATACATACAGCTGAAGTCGATTTTCCCGAAATAATTCATTTAAAGCCCTTTTTGGCCAGATGAAATTTTCAATTCCTATTTTCTCAAAAAAATTATTAACACGCGCCTTGACCAGCTCGAAAGTTAGTGATACACTCGGTATCACTGTTCATCTCGTTTGACTTTGATGAACTTACCTGAAAAAAAAAAAGAAACAATAATTAAAATTATATTCACCAAATTTTAAATAATTTTCAAGGGAACTTCATTTCCAATAAATCAACTGGAGATTACAGGGCTATATTTAGATTGAAAAAGAGATGATCTAATTTTACCTGCATCAATATTTTCCAAAAGGATAAACTGAGGCTATTATTAGGCCATACGCTCTATAACCAAAACACCGCGCGGTGATTTAATAACAGCAAAGCGCAATTTTGTATTCATTTATCAAAAAAAAAAGAATGAAGGATTGGATTGGATTAAAACCGATAAATTCAAATGCGTTCGTCAAATGCAATTGATGAATATAAGCTTAGGACAATTAATCCAAAGGTTCAATCCCAGATTATTCGACTTTTCGCTTTTCCCTCGTTTTGTCTTTTTTTTTTCAAAAAATAAAACTGCAGTTATTTTTTTAAAATGATGATTTAATTGATAAAACAAAAATCAGAGTTCAGGGGAGTGGCAAAGTCCAAAAGAAATTGATTTTTGAGGTTAGGGCCTAAGGTCGAAATACTGTATTTCGAAGCGTTTCGGTCCGAAAAGGAGCAATGTAATCGCGGCCCGAGACTAAACGATTTCTGATCGAACTGAGCGTAGCAGAGTCGAGCCGATACAATGTTTGAGCGGGCAGGCTTGGGTATTTTGAAAATAAAAACTTTTCAAATAGAAAAATAGTATTTTTTATTTTTATTTCAAATAGCAAAATCAAAAACTATTTTCTATTTCTATTTTTACTTCATCATCCAAGTATTTTTATTTTGAAAATGGTTTCTTCTCAAAATAGTTTATTTACATTATTTTATTCTAAAAATGTTACTATTTTTTTTTTGCTTCGGAGACTTTTTTTTTCAAATTCAAGATTTTTCATTTTATTTTGATTATTTTAAGATGAGAAATTTAAAAAAAATTCTTTTAGATGTTTTTTTTGTCTCATTTTACGGACCCAATTTTTTTTAAACGATGAAAACTGTTTTAAAAATCTATTTTAAAAAAACTATTTGTAAAATACTATTTTCTATTTTCTATTTAAAATAGTTAGTCAAGAGACTATTTTCTATTTAAAATAGTTAGTCAAGAGACTATTTTCTATTTAAAATAGTTAGTCAAGAGAATATTTTCTATTTAAAATAGTTAGTCAAGAGACTATTTTCTATTTTATTTCAAATAGTCAAAAACTGAACTATTTTCTATTTCTATCTGAAATAGTAGTCTCAACTATTTTACCCAAGCCTGTAGAGCGCTCGAAGCCCGTGCTAGGATTTCACCTGAATTTTTTCATTCGAAGATCTTAAACTTCCCACTTACATTTTTACTCTTTGATTTTCAAGCCTTTGAAAATACTTCCCAAACTTACAAAATAATCCCCCAGACGAAAACTACATTTAACAACCAATCTCACCTGACCCACCACGAGAACAACCAGATAAAAGAAAAAGAAAAAAACCTGTAGCAAAAGAACTAAATTCAAGGTAAGTGCTTTCATCTAGAAAACTTTTGTTCAGAAAAAAAAAAGGTCGTGAAAGAGGAAGTTGTATGGAAGAAAACAAACTTTTCCCACGACTCGATAATGGGTTCAATTCGATTAATTTTGGGAAACAACCAGGAATGATTCTACTAGACAATGAAGCTAGTATTTCTTCAAAAGACTTTTTTTTTTTTAAAAAAAAAATAATGTAAACAATTTGAGTTTTAACAGTTGAAAGAATATAAACAATAATAGACAAGAAACGGTTTCCATCATAACTCATTTTTCAAAGAGAATATAACAACTAAAAACTTTCCTATTTGGTTTAGTTGTAAAATAAATAAGAGAGAGGAAAACCCTGCCGTTTATTAAAAAGCCGGGATTTTACCTGAATTTGAAGCTCTAATTTAATTAAAGAAAAAACCTGTTGAATGTAATAAGAATCAAGTTACCTCGAACATCCCGGGTTTTCCCAAAGAAAGCCTTACAATTTTGTCGCCGATAAGTGCACTTGTCGTCAAAGGGGGGACAAAAAGGACGTTCCGCAGATGTTCCGAATTAATGAGTCTTCCTTTTCTCAATCAATGCAACAAAACGATAAAAGAAAAAGGAAAATTACAATTTCCCGGCGTTCGGAGCAAGGATAATTGAAACAGAATTGATTACAAATTGTTTGAAAATCTTCATTTCTAGCTCGCCATCACGTACGAAAATGATTTTCATGTTCTCCTCTCTCTCTCGCATCCTCCATTGATTCTCGACTAAAAATATCATACGAAAAACTGACTAAAGATGACAAAATCGAAACAATATGTCAACGGGGGAGGAAAGGAGAAAAAGAGTGTTGGGGAAAAGGAAAGTTTTTTAAACGGTTTTTTTTTTCTTCGTTCGAAGTGTCGAATGATGTCATTTTATGACATCTAAGGGATGCTGTCAAAATATTAATATAAGATTTGTTATAAACATAAATTCGCGAGTGAAAAAAGAAATGAAAGGAAAAAGTTTTTGAGCTGAGATTTTTTTTTTTTTTCCTTTGGGAAAAGTTTGAGAATTAAGATCGTAGTTTTGCAGTTTGTTTTTGTATTTGTTGACAATGTAATGGTTTGGGAGATGGACGTAATGTTGGCTAAGCACGCAGTGATTTTGAAAAAGTTTTTCCTGTCGGGGGGAATTGTGAGATTTAATGAGGAAGTAGTGGAACGCGATACTGGAACAAGGAATGATTTTATGAGATCCGTGAAAAGTTTTAGTTTTTTTCGTGGAAGCAAAATGGTTAAGAATTTGAAGTTATTTTAATGAGTCGGTGAGCCTCCGGGTCTCCTCATTAGTCTCTACAAGCACGCGTCCGGTAACAAAATCTACGTTGGGTCCTAAAATCCTCCTCTCAGCACCTAATTCTCTAAGGACCGCAGCCGCTCTTATGATCAAACCGTTAGAGTCCAGGTACGACTGAAGATCTGATGGGTCGACCGATTTTGAACGCCGCAAACAGGTCGCAGTATTGGAAATTGAAAGAAAAATTGAAGAAAAATCATGTGTGCCAATATACAAATATCTAGTTTCCCTTCAAAAAGGCCCGCAAAAGTTTTGTCTTCTGCTAGCAGAAGATAACTCTTCAACAGCAGACGAATTAAAATGGAGATCAATTTCTTATTGGCTGCGAGTTTCTTTCTATACAGGGTCTCTAGGTAAAGATGGTTTAGAAGGCGGAAAAAATTTAAATTTTATTCTACCGGAAAATACTGCATTTCTATTGGCTACGTCCACAGCTGCTTGTAGAGACGTCCATCGACGAGTCTCTCAGGAGAGACAGCGTTACCATGGTAATCAAGAAGAGCTGCAAGACCTCTAACTCATTCAACCTCGAAAATTCTGATTTTAAAAATACTTCGCAGGTTTAAAGAAAACATTGGTCTGATACTTGGAAAAATATTTTTAGTGGCCCATATTGCTTTTAAGGCTATCAAAAAATTAGTTGAAAATCGCAAATTTTAACCTTATCTGGTCCAAAAATGGACTGTTTTTGATTTTTTTAGGGAGGACCATACAGCATTGAGTGTTGTCTCGAATTATGTTGAAAACAAAAGAAAATTCAAGACTCAATACAACACGAGACAGAATGCATTCCGCTCGAGACAACCCAAATTGCACCCCCAATAAATCTATCCAAGATTAATTTACATTTTTTTTAAAATTAGCCGGCTAACAAAAATGTATAAAACTATATTTCTTGGAATTTTTTTATTTTCCTTTCTGCGCGGTCGAAAAATTTTTATTCGCCTTCCTGCGCCCCTCCAGGAATTTTCAGTTCTGCGCCCTGGTGCAGTTGCACCACCGGCACCGCTAATTGTTACGCCACTGGTCCGAATTTCGGAGTAATGCCTTATTCTTCGTGCCTAAAATTCTCCCTTCTCATTTTAATCCATCTACAAAACGATGACAATCCTAAATCCTCTTGAATACAAAAAACGTTCACAAAAATTTAAAATTAAAAAACAAAAGCCCTTCAACATGTGTATCTTGAGTTAAAACGAGGGAATCATACGTCCGCACTCATTTAGTAGAATCCGTAACAATGCCCCGTCGTGTCTGATCTTTTATTTAAAAAGAGACGCTCGTCTAATGGGAAAAACTCAAAGGTTCTCTATTCCTTTTGTACATTATTAACGGGGGAAAAAAAACCTTTTTTGTGTCATTATCCTTTGGTCAAATGGACAACGACACTTTTTTTAAAAAAAAAATCTCGCTGTGACACGATGTCCCCTTGAACTTTCACAAGATCGGAATAAAAATTGAAGCGTAGAGTGTCAAGACAAACCTAATTAAAGAAATAGGATATAAAATAAGAAAACGAAAGAGGAAAGAGGGGGAAGGTTTAAGGTTACCCGACGGGATTTGTTTAATTCTGCTTCCATAAGCCGAGAAAAAGGTTAGAGGAAAGTTTTAAAGTAATAAGGAGTTTTAAAAAGGAATTGATTTTTGTTCCCGATGACGTCATCCCCTTTTAACAATCTTGTTAAACGCTAATTAATAAAACCACCATCTACCTTCTTGAGAAAAACTCGACATTCTTCATCCTTTATACACATAAGGATAATTCAAGGGGGAAAAAAAACGAGAGGGGATTTTTTTTCAAAGAGGCAAGACACGTCACCCATCGATCCGGGAAAGATTTATAATGACGTCACTTCGTCACCCATTTTATTGTTATTTTTTTTCGATCTTTAAGGAATTAAGACTGGTGAACGGACACAAAAAAAACGTGATTCCGTTAATTGCTTACGTCAACGCTTCGGCCCCGAATAGAAGGGAAAAGCTATTACCCTTGTCGTAAAAGCGGTAAGTAATGATCTAACTAAAACACATAAAAACTCGTCGACGAGGGCAAAGCTACAATGTTGGCTTATGTTTTTTTTCTCGTCCAGATGACCGAGTTTTCTTTCGCGTCTTATTCATAACGGAGGAAAAAAATTGAAGAAGACGGAAAAAAGATCAAAAATGTTAAATGAGTAAAAGGATGGAGGGATGAGGAAGTTTGGTTTGTCTCGACGTCGCCGCAACCAGAAACGTATGAAACATCATTACTGATCCTTCCCTCAGGACTCACAGCATCAAACCATGTTTTGATACCTTTTTCGTGATTTATTTCTTTACGTGTTTTGGGAAAGAAAATAATTTCTTCATACAACTCGCCCAATCAAATCTTGGTTTAACGTTTGTAAATATTAAAATTTCATTCGGTCCGGGTTAGGTTTTTATTTGATTTTGAAACATGAACATGATAGGATCACGTTTTCAAAAAGCCATTCAATAGATTTTGAATTTAAGAAAAAGTAAATTTCTTGAATTTTCCTGTCTTTCAAAATTTATTCTTGTCGAACAAATTTTTTGATGATTGGATTATTTTTTTCTAGTCGAACAAATCTTCTGATGATTGGATCATTTTTTTCTAGTCGAACAAATCTTCTGATAATTAATTAATTTTTTTCTAGTCAAACAAATCTTCTGATAATTAATTAATTTTTTTCTATTCGAACAAATCTTCTGATAATTAATTAATTTTTTTCTAGTTGAACAAATCTTCTGATGATTGGATCACTTTTTTCTAGTTGAACAAATCTTCTGATGACTGGATCATTTTTTTCTAGTCGAACAAATCTTCTGATGATTGAATCATTTTTTTCTAGTCGAACAAATCTTCTGATGATTGAATCATTTTTTTCTAGTCGAACAAATTTTCTCATGATTGAATCATTTTTTTCTAGTCGAACAAATCTTCTGATGATTGAATCATTTTTTTCTAGTCGAACAAATCTTCTGATGATTGAATCATTTTTTTCTAGTCGAACAAATCTTCTGATAATTTTTTGTAGTCGAACAAATCTTGTAATACTTTTTTGCAGTCGAACAAATCTTTTAATAATATTTTCATTTGAATCAAATCTTTTAATAATTTTTTGTTGTCGAACAAATCTTTTCATTGTAGAAATAATTACACACCTTTAGGCCGTATATTATACGGCCTAAATATGTGTAATAATAATTTTTAATATACGGCCTAAAGGTGTGTAATTATTTCTACAATTAAAGAGGTCGTAGGCTCTCCGTCAAAATTATAAAATCTTTTCATGATTTTTTGTATTCAAACAAATCGTTTCATGATTCTTTGCAGTCTAACAAATATTTTCATTATTTTTTCTTGTTGAACAAATCCTTTCTTAATTTCTTCCTAGACCATTCAAGCTCTCTTATCGATTTCTAAACAATTTTCCTAAACAATTTTACAAAAAACAATTACACTAGCCAAACACTAAAAATTCATAGCTAATATCGCATGACCATTAATCCCATTCAAATCCCAAACTTCGCATGCTTTCAACAAATCCCTAAAACCCTCGCAACAACCTCCAATGCGTTTTTAATACTACAACTAATCGCTTCAAGAGATCACTGATTACATTCCTCTATTGTATTACACAAACTTAATTCACGTTCTATTATTCCTCCCCGTAACAACATTTTAATGACGTTTAATTTTTCCCAAGAAAAATCCGGCCAAATCAATATCCCCGCTTACAAATTTGAAAATGAAACATTAAGAGATTAGTTAAATTAGATCAGGAATGTCAGTTCGGTTCAAACCTCATTAAAATTCATTGAATTGCTTACTGTTTACATGAGATTAGTCCATTACCCTGTTTCTCATCCTTGGTAAACGATAAAATCAGATTAGAAACAGATGACCCGACTGACTAGCGTTAACCAAATTCGATAAACGACAGCAAAAATGAAATTATTCAATTCCGTCACTGCAGGACATCAATCAAAAACCAAAAATATTTACCTTGATCCCTTTTTTGATTCCCTTCCATCTTAATCCCTGATGAAATCTCTGCTTCGGCAATAATCCTCACATATTCCCCATCACTTGAAAGAAAAATTTCCCAAATTTTCCTTTTATTTCCTTTTTCGTTTTCAAATGTTTTCGGCGTTAAGGGAGGAAAAAAAGAAAATTCCGCATCCCTAAGCTAATCTTTTACAAGTTAACAATACGAAGTAATGATTTTCCAATGAAGAAGTCGGTATTACGGATCGGTGGCCAAGGTTACGGCTGTCCGATTTAATGAAGATTGATTGCTTAACCTTTTCTTACTATTATTTCTTAAGGATTTCAGAAGAAAAGAGAGAGAGGGGGGGGGCTGTGAAATGTCTTGGTTAATTATCAACTTTCCTCGTGAATAAATTCAACCATCGTTAAATTTCTTTTAACATTTTAATACACATTCATAATTTTTTAAAAGGTGTTAGTTGAAAGTAATGGCGCGTAAAATGGATTCGCATAGCAGATTTGATGATTCAGGACTTTGAGGAAAAATTTTTTCTTTCTAAGCTTAATGAGCTGTGATTTATATTGTGGACCCTACTGAGACCTAAACTGGTTTTAACATACTCAGCTCGAATTCTAAACTGAATTAGTTGAACTTCAGGTATTTTCAGAAATATTAGAAAATTTTCAGGCAAATATTATAAAACAAAAATTTTTTCATGTCGAACAAATCTTTTGATAATTTCTTCATGTTGAACAAATATTTTGATAATTTTTTCATGTCGAACAAATCTTTTTATAATTTTTTCCTTTCCATAATTTTTTCATGTCGAACAAATCTTTTTATAATTTTTTCATGTCGAACAAATCTTTTTATAATTTTTTCATGTCGAACAAATCTTTTGATAATTTTTTCATGTCGAACAAATCTTTTTATAATTTTTTCATGCCAAACAAATCTTTTCATAATTTTTTCCTTTTCATAATTTTTTCATGTCAAACAAATCTTTTGATAATTTTTTCATGCCAAACAAATCTTTTCATAATTTTTTCCTTTTGATAATTTTTTCATGTCAAACAAATCTTTTGATAATTTTTTCATGTCGAACAAATCTTTTGATAATTTTTTCATGTCGAACAACTTTTTCCATAATTTTTTTCATGTCAAAAAAATCTTTTCATGATTTTTTCATGTCGAACAAATCTTTTCATAATTTCTCCACGTCGAACAAATCTTTTCATAATTTTTTCAATTAGAGAGAATAATAAACGCAAAATTCTATTCACCCAAGACGGTTCAATCTCTATTTTAATGAAAATTGCCATCAACTCTAAAATTTTCAACATGGACAAAATGAAACTTTATACTCTCATAAACATCCTTAAGAGTAATATATTTACTGCTTGAATGAACCCAGGAAGCGCGGTGTGTTTACATAAAATTCTTCACAATTTTCTAACTAAACTCATTATAAAAGAATTTTCTCCCCCCTTGAAATTCGCAGTAAAAATTCTTCCTGAGTCTTCGCAGTTTGCGTGATCAGTTTTTTATTCTTTATACAGCCCTTTTTGAAAAAATCGCGAAGTTTGTGTGTGTGGGTGTTATTGTGCTATATATCAAAAAATTCTTCTCCACCTCGACTTCTTCCGTATTGTTACCTGAATAACATCCCCACATTTTCCCACCTCTCAGCTTTTTCTTTATGTTGAAAATATTTAAAAAAGAAATCGTTAAAAATCCTCGCAATGCTATAAATTATTATGAAAGGCGGTGTAATTCCACGCTTTCATAAATCGTCCATGCTGCGGTCGTAAATTCCAGGAATACCATGGATCACATATTTATCTCCGGGTCTCCTTATTTTTCCTCATCTTTTTTTTTCTTTTTCTTATCAAACTATTCATAATGAATAATAGTTCTCCGATTTCTTTATACGTAATATCAATCATTATACATTCATAGCTTCGGATTCATTTTCCGGATAATAAAAAAAAGTGCTCTGGAGAGAAAAGGTTGAGGAAATTGGTTTTCGTTAAGAGTTGGGTCGCTTGAATTACAACGGGGCTCGTGTCCTTTTTTCCTGAAGAGAATTTTTCCTGGTAATTGTGAATCGGACAGGGGAACACTGATTTATTATCTTCATCAATCAAAATCAAGATTATGGTTGTGGATCGTGAGATGAGTTACAGTTAATTGGAAAATGGGGCAATAGTTTTAAGCAGAAGGCAAGAAAAAATTATGAAAAGATTTGTTCGACCACCAAAAATTATCAGAAGTGTTCAACTACAAAAAAGTATTAAAAGATTTGTTCAACAATAAAAAATTATCAAAAGATTTGTTCGACTACAAAAAATTATCAAAAGATTTGTTCGACCACTAAAAATTATCAAAAGTGTTCGACTACAAAAAAGTATTAAAAGATTTGTTTGACAATAAAAAATTATCAAAAGATTTGTTCGACTACAAAAAATTATCAAAAGATTTGTTCGACTACAAAAAATTATCAAAAGATTTGTTCGACTACAAAAAATTATCCAAAGAATTGTTCGACTACAAAAAGTTATCCAAAGAATTGTTTGACTACAAAAAATTATCCAAAGATTTGTTCGACTACAAAAAATTATCAAAAGATTTGTTTGATAAGTTTATTCTTCTATTTTGATGAGATCAACTGCTTTATTGGCTAAACGACAGCAATAAATTCTTAGAGTTTTTAATGCTCCTCCTGCTCTTAAACCTACTGAAGCCATTTTTGGCCTTAAAAGGCTTTAAGAAGAAGATATAGGAGAAATTTCAAATATAGTCATGTTGGGTATCGTTAGATTTGTCTTCACGAGAAGAAAACTTTCGCCCTAAAGAAAGCTTTCTTCAAGTCTTTATTTTAAAAATTAAATTTATCAAAAAATTTTTATCTTGAATTTATTTTTCCTTAGAGATACCGATCTAGTTTTTATTTATGACCGCAAAGAGAATTTAACCCGGAGTGATTTTTTAATATTTCAAAAATCTGCAGACAGGGATTCGTATGAATTAAGGGGGTGTACCTATAGCGACCCAAATGAAATGGAAAATTTACAGCACTAACACACTCACATTGCAATTTCCTTCTTTCTAATGATTAAAATAATAGAACCGACTAAAAATTTTACATTCTATTCTCTGATAACATCAATATTTCATTTTAAATACAAGACTATAAAAAAAGTCTACTAAAAACGAAAAAAAAAGCCATTTTCCTCGAACCAAATGAGAAATCTTAATTTGAAAAACATTACCTCAAACGATGAAAAACTACAATAACTCAATTAAAAACTTCATCTAACAACCAGCTCGGAAGCAAGATTTTTCCCGGTAAACGAACATTAAAAAAATAAAATTCCTCCCCAACATTTTTTTAAAAAAAAAAGCCACCTTAAATTCAATAGGAGCTACGGCATTTCAATCATTTTTAGAATATTAAAAAGACCAGAAATTACTAAAACGATCGCATTAGCATTGAAGCTGAAAGAATTCCGAGAATCCTCACATTATTTATTCCGAAATAATTTGAATATGGGCGTCCTAAGTCATTTTGAAATTTCCTCAACAACTTTGAGAAATTGACAAGCCATATTTTCCTTTATAACTCTGTGAACTTTGTCGACAATTAAGTCATTTGGGAATCGATGGGGATTATTATTGAGGGTAAATTTAGACCACAGGAACATCATCAACACCCGCGGTCTTAACCTTTCCGCCCCTCCCTCCTCCTCCTCCTCTCTGTTTACCTTTCACTCAAGGTGAAATTTTTTTTCAATCCACGCACAAAAAATAATATATTCGGGTTATTGTGTATTCACTTCGTGTGGAGATTGAAAAAAATAGCCCAAGGAAAGAAAAATGAGGTGGAAAATTTATTTTTTAAAAAATGGAGAATTAACCGAGTTTTTTTAAACAATATTCTTTATGTTAAAAATGAAAAATTATTATAGCTTTTAAAAGGTTTCCCATTTTGTGTTTAGCCACAAAATTTACCGTCCCCATATTTGATGGTAAATCGCACTTTGAATATAATCGATGTGAATTCACAATATTTCCTCGGTTACATTATTATCCAGGCACGATGTTAATAAACCCAACGAGATTCGTTTCCCGTCTGGAATATTTTCCTCTTTTCTTTACATAAAAAAAAAAATTTTATTCTCCAGCGGTCGCCAATCCGGTGAGAACAAATTTAAAAAACAAATTATTTCCTCGACCGCCCTGGATATTTTTTTCAAACACGTGGAAAGCACGCCTTAGGCAATCTCCCAATTTTCGTATTTCGAAAACATTTGAAAACGAATGGAGAAAAAAAAACTGGAGCACAAATCACGCACAAATAAGCCACACTCCGGTATATTCAATAAAAAAAAATAAAATAAAAAAGGAAAAAAGATAAAAAAATTGAGTGTAGAACGCACGGTTAGGAGCACGCTTTGCTAGTGTCGAGGAGAACACCCGAACGTCGAACGTAAGCAGCCAGCGTGATAACAGCCGTATCAGCGCACTGGAGCGCTGTCGTATCAAACGTTCAAGTCGAACGGCTAATTACGAGACGAGACAAGCGTAGAGTTGTCTCACGTGTTATTTTTTATGTCTCTTATCAGTTTTATATTTGCTTACTCTTTAAGGGAAATTTAATAAATTTTTTCGGCACGTGGCAAGATTGAAATAGTGAAATTTTAAGAAAAAATAAATTTACTAGAAGGGATCAAACTGGATTCCAACCCAAATTTTCGGACATTAGAATCTTGTGATGGGAAAAATCAGGATTTTCAAAAACGAATTCATTTTTTTGTCCAATGTCATTTTTCAAATTATTTTAAGTTGAACACATCTTTCTACAATTTTTTGTAGTCGAACAAATCTTTCTACAATTTTTTGAAGTTGAACAAATCTTTCTACAATTTTTTGTAGTCGAACAAATCTTTTGATAATTTTTTCATGTCGAACAAATCTTTTGATAATTTTTTCATGTCGAACAAATCTTTTGATAATTTTTTCATGTCGAACAAATCTTTTGATAATTTTTTCATGTCGAACAAATCTTTTGATAATTTTTTCATGTCGAACAAATCTTTTGATAATTTTTTCATGTCGAACTAATCTTTTGATAATTTTTTCATGTCGAACAAATCTTTTGATAATTTTTTCATGTCGAACAAATCTTTCTACAATTTTTTCATGTCGAACAAATCTTTCTACAATTTTTTCATGTCGAACAAATCTTTCTACAATTTTTTCATGTCGAACAAATCTTTCTACAATTTTTTCATGTCGAACAAATCTTTCTACAATTTTTTCATGTCGAACAAATCTTTCTACAATTTTTTCATGTCGAACAAATCTTTCTACAATTTTTTCATGTCGAACAAATCTTTCTACAATTTTTTCATGTCGAACAAATCTTTTCATAATTTTTAGTCTACTTTTTATTTTATTTCTTAAGACAACGAAAGAACGAATACGGAGAGAAACAGTAAATTAGGACAAACGGTTGATACTGCCGCAATACGAAAAAGAGTAATAGCTAAATTCTCACATACAAGAACACCTGGTTGCACTCGGACGTCATGATAAATGATGAGAACGAATATGAAATAAAAACGGAATCTTCATGAAATCAAAATTCAAAATGGAAGTTTATTAAATATTTATGAGTCAGGGATGTGAAGTCCCTTGAATTTGAATTCGGATTTCATTCATAAACCAAAAATTACTTTTTCTGTAAAGCAAATAAGCCCAGTTTAAGATTAGCTGAAACCCTTACAGCTTCATGACTCCTAGTAAGCTCAGGCGAGACTTAGATCAATCCCCCAACCATGTTAACAAGGCCATCCTGGACTTTGCTTAAGCCTCTTACAAGTTTAATTCAAGCTAAGCTCAATTTTCGTATAAAAACTCAGACTTAAACTAACTTCGGGCTAAGATGAGAGCTCTAGTTGGTCAAAAAAAATTTAAGGATGGCTTAAATGGTCTAGCAACTCTTTATGGGCTTGGCTTGTTTTCTTAACTGGCTTAACAGCTCTTGCAATAGCACTAATGGTCTTAGGACCAAGTTTAGCCCTGATCATCATGCCAGATAATAGCTAAATTTGGCCTCAACAAAAGCTGTAATCGAGACTTTGCCTTAGGTCTTTGACCCTAACGAACTTTGCCCAGAAATCCTAGTTTCCCTTTTAGCAATAACACTCCTAAAATTTTTTTTTTATATCTTGCGTAATAATGTCGCGGATTGGATGAATAAACAGAGAAGGAAGAGAGCTTCCGACTTTGTAGCCAAAAGCTTTTGGAACGGAAAACTTTAAAGTCAACAACTCTTGCTCAACAAAATGAGAGTCTCCAGAAACTGAAAAGGGAATGTTACATTAGTTACGATTCTCCTTTATACTTTAAAAGATGAAACCTTAATGTCAAGTTCGATTTTGTGAAAATTTTACCGCTTTCAAATCTCGAAAATTAAAACAGAAACGCACCACAAGGGAAATAAAAAATTAACCTCGATCAAAAAATTTTTGCCTCCGATCCACTAACAGATTAATTGTTTTTCCGCCTTCAATTTTTCCCCTGAATTATAAAACAAGTTACGACATTATTTTTTCAAGAAACGTTATCAATTAATTTATTATTTATAGCTTCAAATTGATTGTTCGCAAACGCTGAACTACTTTACTCGGATTAAGGTTGAGCTGAAACCCTAATTCTAACTTTCAATCCCTTTCCCACGACTTTTATTTGTTAGGAGTTATAAACAGAAGCCTTAAAAAAAGAAAATTCAGTTTCAAGGGGAAGTCTTGATGCAGCTAGTAAATAACAAACCAAAATAAAAAGCTTAAAATATTCGCCCAGAGAAATATTTAAATTTCCCGCCAAAACTGATCAGATCCCAACGCTATCTAGCAGTCATGTTACAAACTAAAATGCATTCTTAAAATGCAGCGCCATCTAACAGCAATTTATAGGACCAAAACTATCTGTAATCAAGTGGAAGACTTTAAGATGTTTAGTTTCAATAAAATTCAATAGATGGCAGCACTAAAAAATCATAAGAAGAATATTTAATGCGTTTTAAGTCAATCGTTAGATCTAATTTAAAGTTAGTTCAGAAAAAATCTCCAAGGTACTTAATTACCGACTAGAAACAATGTCCCAGCCGAGAGTTTTGCTCAACAAGAGCGTTAGGGGCTAAACCACAAGATCAGGAGTTCGATTCCCAGTGTCGGATAATTTTTTTTCTGAGATTTTTTACTTTCGAGCTCCTTAGAGTGAGGAAGTATTGTGGTCGTGTCAAAAATGAAATTTCGCCAAACTGCGTATTTTGCTGCGTAAACACTCTACTGGAGTTATGAATCTTCTTTCTCTTAAACAACTTACCTGAAAATAAAAATAAAAATAATTAATACAATAATTCAAACCAGTTGATTTCATAGCTAAACTCTGAAGGTTTGCTAGGCAAATTATAAGCCCAAATTAAGCTTAAATTACAAACCTAATTTCAGCCAAACATTAAAATTTAAAGCTTCTGGGCTCAAACAGGTCTTAATTTAATTTTCAAGTTAAATTGATGAAAGAACGTTAAGTTAGGAATAAGCCAGAGTAGCCATCTTTTCACAAAACTCACTTTAGCCTCCAAACTTCAATACTTCAGCTGTTTTAAGTAGCTAAAAAGGTCGAAAGTTCAAACTAAGCCTATTAGCCCGGCTGTACGTTCCATTTTCGCACGTGGTTCACTCAAAATTTTTCTTTTGATATCTGACACACCATTGTCATTTCTTCGTCAATTTTCAAGGAGGAAAATCAACCCATGAAATATTACCGGAAATGAATTAGTAAGCTCAAAGGAAAATGGTTTATCGTTAAATGAATAGAATGAATTCCTTTTAGAATGGAATCTTCGGAATTCGATCTCATTTCGGTTTCAAGTGCCAAATGATGCTTCGGCTTTTTCTCCTCCCCTCTCTCTCACTTATTCAATGTTTTAATTAAAAATATTTTTTAAAAAAAAAGTGCGTGCGAGCTTTCCATCCCCGTGAAAAGCGTCAAGTGCTAAAGACTTGACGTTACCTTTTCTCCTCTTTTCATTTTCCTTAGCCTGCGGGTGATATCGCATATAACTTTATACAAAAGGCAATCTACCTCTTGCTTTTCTTTCCTTAAAGTTCACAATCGTATAGGATTTAATTACAGGTCTTTGAGCTTTTAGTTCTGCCACAAGGTTTTCCCTGTTTAAATCATATTTTTTAACCTTTCCTTTATTTTCTTATCGTCGCCCCGTGTGCGTGTTGACGTTCGATACTTTTTGAGTATTATAATTTTATAAAAGTTAAAGAGCTTTGAAAACAGGGTTTTATTATTTATGAAATTAATTTTGGTAAATGCACTCGATAATATCGGTTTTGAATTAGAATATTTTATATAATATTTCATGAAAAGAAAATTGGGGAAATAAATTAAAGTAATCAAAATGAAAATGTTACTCTTGCAGTTAATCAAGTGGTTATTTTCTTAACTTGGGGAAAGTTTCACGGAATATTTTCTTTTCATGGTGCGTGGATTTTAAAATCAGAGGCGGACTGGAAGAGTGGAGAGTTTTTCTGATCTCTAATTTTTCAATTGTGGCCATAGGCACATCAGAAAATTTTTCCTCGACAAAAAAAGTCTCAGAAAAAAATGTGTAAAATTTTTAGCGAAAAAAAATTCTCAAAAAATTTTTTATAATTTTTTGTAGTCGAACAAATCTTTTTGCAATTTTTAGTTGTCGAACAAATCTTTTGATAATTTTTTCATGTCGAACAAATCTTTTGATAATTTTTTCATGTCGAACAAATCTTTTGATAATTTTTTCATGTCGAACAAATCTTTTGATAATTTTTTCATGTCGAACAAATCTTTTGATAATTTTTTCATGTCGAACAAATCTTTTGAGAATTTTTTCATGTCAAACAAATCTTTTGATAATTTTTTCATGTTGAACAAATCTTTTGATAATTTTTTCATGTCGAACAAATCTTTTGAAAATTTTTTGTAGTCGAACAAATCTTTCCAAAAATTTTTGTAGTCAAACAAATCTTTCTACAATTTTTTGTAGTTGAACAAATCTTTCATGAATTTTTGTAGTCGAACAAATCTTTCTACAATTTTTTGTAGTCAAACAAATCTTTCTACAATTTTTTCATGTCGAACAAATCTTTTCATAATTTTTTCCTAGAATCCTAGAAACATCCCTATCGTTAGCAGCACATTCTATAAAAATTTCTCCTGATTGAAAAAATTTCCAGAGGCACTTTTACTCACAATATTTTGCTTCTGGCCTTTATTTCAACTGTTTTACGTCTTAAACAGGATAACGCTGCCCCATCTATCGGATTTAACTTCAATCTCTCTTAAAAAATAAAAAAAGGGGTAAATAAAAACTAATTCCGATTTTTAAAAGGGAAAGAAAAAATTAAAGAAACCCATCTGAACTATTCTATGAGAACATTCCAATTTGCTATACAAACAACCAGCAGAGAATTGATTTTCTTTTGTTTGTAATCTTCAACAGCCTTTAATGGATTCGTTCTACTTATTTGAACAATAAATTGGGTATGAAGAAAATAAAGACTTATTTAATTTGATGGGAAATAGACCCTGCAGGAGGGGAGCATTTAAATTCAAAAGTCGTTCTACATTTTTTTTGCAAAAGAAGAAAAGGCAATTAAATTACTCTATTA
Source organism: Liposcelis brunnea (assembly GCA_023512825.1). Lineage (NCBI taxonomy): Eukaryota > Metazoa > Arthropoda > Insecta > Psocodea > Liposcelididae > Liposcelis > Liposcelis brunnea. The sequence continues at coordinate 3,036,539 of CM042070.1, forward strand.
GCCCAGAAAATTTTATTCCTGAGTTAAAAAACTCAAATATTAATTTGGCACAAAGATTTTGGGCAAATAAAAATTTCAAAAAACATTTTTGAAAACACAAAACTTAGCAGCCATTAAAATTACTGTTTTAAAAAAAAAGTCTAAAAAGTTTAAGCACGAGATTATCTGGACGTCGATTTTTCAAAAATGTTATCCGCTCTGCAGAAACCCCTAAATCAAAAACCCTTATAATTATTCATGAAAATTCATATGAAGCTTCCGACATCATTTTATAAAAAAAAATGTTCTAGATGGGCTTCTCAATATTTAAAAGTTCGATACGCTTTCATGGTTCGTGATTTAAACTGGCAACCCATTTCCCCCCGTTACTCGAAAAAAAAATTAATGAAGGTTCTTTTGTGAAGAGAGATATAAAAAAAGAATAGTAACCCGAAGTCCCACTGAACCGACCGGATATGAAACATTTTCCGAGAAAATGAAGGGGAAAAAAAGACTGTTAAATCGTCTTGTAAATTCGATAAAGTCTACAAAACTCAGCATGACAACTTTAAAAGAAAATGATAAAGAAAAAGTTTTTTTTTGGGAAGAATCTTGCCTTGAATCAATCTAACTTCTCTCTATGAAAAGAAAAGGAACTGATACCGAATAGAAAATATGTAAGAAGCAAAAAAAAGTAGCGGAAAATATTTTATATAACGAGAAAAAAGTCGGAATGTATTTTTTTGAAAATAGACATCATTTTTAAAGGTTGGGTGAAAAGCTTTTTTAGAACGTGTAAAGCTTATTAAGGCGCGTCGAGTCTTCAACTGGATGAGGATTTGAGTTGCACACACTCTTCTTCCAAAATCCTTCATACATCTCATATCACGTAGCTATGGAAACTAAACCGTCGCGATATCCATAATAAATCCTTTTTGGCTTTGGGACGTGGTGAAGATTTTCAGGTCTTTGATTAACAATTAATGTTTCGAGGGAATGTCAGAATAGTGATTGTAGATTTGTATCGATTTAGCTGGAGAAAGGAGCAATGGGAACAAAATTTGAAGTAAGTAAAAGATTTTCATAAGAGCAAATCTTTTGATAATTCTTTCTTGTCGAGTAAATCTTTTGAAAATTTTATCTTGTGGAGCAAATCTTTTGAGAATTTTTCCTTGAGGAGCAAACCTTTTGAGATTTCCCTTGTCGAACAAATCTTTTGATAATTTTTTCATGTCGAACAAATCTTTTGAAAATTTTTTCTTGTGGAATAAATCTTTTGAAAATTTTTCCTTGAAGAGCAAACCTTTTGAGATTTCCCTTGTCGAACAAATCTTTTGATAATTTTATGATTTTTTCTATTCGAACAAATCTTTTGATAATTCTGTTTTTTTTACTCAAGCAAATCATTTCATAATTTTTACTTGCTGAACAAATCTTTTCATGACTTTTCCTTGTGGAGGAAATCTTTGGAGCATTTTCCCTTGTCGAACAAATCTTTTCATGACTTGTCCTTGTCGAGCAAATCTTTTGAATATTTTTTCTTGTCAATCAAATATTTCGAAATTTTTCTTCTTAAATTATTTTTTCCAATGGGAAACATTCCAACACAATTCTGAAAAAAAAGCTTCACAAGCACCATAAAGTCCTAAAAAAATATCAGAAAGAAAAACGCTGCTTTATCTTCCTAGTTTCCGGACGCCATTGCAAAAAGAAAGAAATTGAAAAATGGAAAAAATACTCGATTCTCAACAGAGGAAATAAATGAATTAAAACCGCGGGTTTTTTCAAAACTAGGAAGGATGCTAAACTACAAAACTCAATAAAACGGAAATAAAAACTTTAAACTACAAACCTAATGTCTTCCCAAGCCTAAAAAATAAAACAAATTTTCCTCCATTTGCATCGTAAAAATAAAACAAGTTTAAAAAAAAGACTTCTCGGGTAAATGAGTGTAGTGATGTGTTTAAACCGACAACGCAATGTAGCATCATTAATCACGAACCCTTTAGGAACTTGGTCGAAGTCTACAATGTCGTTTTTTTTTTTTTAAACAAGGGACAGAAGAGATAATTTAATAACGACTGGAAAATATCAAGCTCTCTAGAGCTTTTTTGGCAGACGGTTTTACCTGCTATTTGATTTTTATTAATTGTAGCAATTATCAAATTATGTTCTTTTTCCGGATAGCTAAGGACGAATAAGGGATATTTGGGTTACGAGAGCGCAAAAAAAAAGGAGATATAATAAAAGCCATATGGACATGGGAGAGAAAAAAAAAAGAATGACGCTTTAATTGAAAACGTGCACAAGTTGTCAAACGAAAAGTAATTAGTGACTTTTTTTAATTAGGCTTTTCCTCCTGGTGACGAGTACTTCATTTTGCTGAGTGAATTTTTGACCTTCGGGATATAGCGAGTTATCTTTTTCGAATTTCGCTGCTTAAACCAAAATAATAGAACATCGAGAACAAGGAAACAAAACCCAAAAAGCATAACAAAGTACAAAAGTTCACATCATTTGATATGCATCCGTGAAACAAAAGCAAAAAAAAAAAAAAGGTGAAAAAGAAGTGAAAATCCGAATAAGCCTTTCAGCCGATTGAAATGATGCGAATCGACGTATGAATATGAATGGTACATGAAAAGAGATATCGGCAGGGGAGGAGAAGGAGGAGGGGGCAAAAAAATGAGATATTTGAATAACAAATATAAGTCAAGCTCCCCGCAATTGTAAGGGATAATGGAAAGTCTTTTATATCTAAAGGAAGCTCTTTTACATAAAATGTAATGATGAAAGAACATCCGTCATCTCCTTCCAATTTCGCTGGAATCGCAGATCTTTATCTTCATTAGAAAATACCTTAGCCAGAAGGAGAAAAAAAAGGAGTTTCCCACCCCCGACGTTAAAGGTAATCCAACAGTCCAGGTGGGATATTTCCCATCGTTTTAGTTACTGGAATGAGACATTTATAATCAAAACAAAAGTGACGTTTTCATTTTTAGGGATGTTTTCAGTGAAAATAAAAAGAAAATGTTTGACATTTTTTATGCTATGTATGTCTTTAATATTGATTTTGTTTTGTGTAAGTTTAATACTGGACTAAAAGAGCCTTAACTCTTCTTCAACTACAAAAAGATTTTAAAGATTTGTTCGACTACAAAAAACTATTCCAAGATTTGTTCGACTACAAAAAATTATTCCAAGATTTGTTCGACTACAAAAAATTATTCCAAGATTTGTTCGACTACAAAAAATTATTCAAAGATTTGTTCGACTACAAAAAATTATTCCAAGATTTGTTCGACTACAAAAAATTATTCCAAGATTTGTTTGACTACAAAAAATTATTCCAAGATTTGTTCGACTACAAAAAATTATTCCAAGATTTGATCAACTACAAAAAATTATTCCAAGATTTGATCAACTACAAAAAATTATCAAAAAAATTTGTTCAACAAGAAAAAATTACCGCTTCTAATTAAATCAGCAAAGAATACAAATTGCTGTTGGGCCAATTTCTCCCCAGCCTGATTTATTCGCACCCACTAATCCCTCAAAAAAACCCCGGGAGGATCCCGACCCCTACGACCAAGGAGATTTTATTTTGTAGCGAATTAATTCTCTCAAAAAAAAATTTTTTTACGCCCACGACGTGAGGAAAAATCGTACGAAGGTGTAACATGAATAAAAGAGTAGACAAACTCCCGGTTTTATCATCAGGCTTTTAACTAGATTGAACTCGCAAAAAACACTTTCCCGCCCCGAATAGTAACAGTTACCAGACGTTTTATTCGGTCGTAATGTCCTATCTTAACAGTCACGTATTTCCATTAAATTCTTTTTAAGAGTTATTTATTTTTCTTTAAATAAATGCAGTAACTTTTCTTAGAAAATCTTTAAGCCATATCGCACAAGTATTATTTAATCCTTTGAAAGACGATTAATAGGGTTCGGGCGAAAGTTTTCTCCCACCCTTAAGTCAAAATCGGCAAGTCAACCGAGGTAAATTGTGTCTTATGATCATGATGTTCCCCAAGTTTTGAAATGGCATGAAGTGGATTGTCGGTTTCTATGATGTTTTCGTCTTATCTAAATCATGGTTGACGTTTAATATAACTTTATCCCAAGGCTGATTCCGTTTGTAATTCATAATGTATAACGTTAGCAACTTTGGATGCTGTTAGTATGTTTATTTCGTGACATTTTAAAAGCTAATGAAGAGCAACTATAAACTTGAGTTTTATATTGTCATAATTTTTGCTTCATGAAAAAGCTTTACGAAATTTTTGCTGATCAATCACATCTTTTGATATATTTTTTTTGTCAAACCAGTTTTTTCATTATTATTTCTTGTCAAACAAATGTTTAAATAATTTTGTTGTAGTCGAACAAATTTTTAAAACATTTTTTGTAGTCGAACAAATTTTTAAAACATTTTTTGTAGTCGAACAAATTTTTAAAACATTTTTTGTAGTCGAACAAATTTTTAAAACATTTTTTGTAGTCGAACAAATTTTTAAAACATTTTTTGTAGTCGAACAAATTTTTAAAACATTTTTTGTAGTCGAACAAATTTTTAAAACATTTTTTGTAGTCGAACAAATCTTTCAATTTTTTGTAGTCGAACAAACCTCTTGATAATTTTTTATAGTCAAACAAATCTTGGAATAATTTTTTGTAGTCGAACAAATCTTGGAATAATTTTTTGTAGTCGAACAAATCTTGGAATAATTATTTGTAGTCGAACAAACCTCTTGATAATTTTTTGTAGTGGAACAAATTTCTTGAAAATATAGTCGAACAAACCTCTTGATAATTTTTGTAGTCGAACAAACCTCTTGATAATTTTTAGTAGTCGAACAAACCTCTTGATAATTTTTTGTAGTCGAACAAACCTTTTGATAATTATTTGTAGTCGAACAAATCTTTTGATAATTTCTTTTTCAGAAATCAATTTTTTGCAAAAGCTTATTCCCTGGTTCTCACACTTCATATCTAAATCACTTTTCCTCTTCAAATTTAAATTTTAAATATCCAAAACTCGAATCTTTTTAAAAAATCTCTCACCTTCCACTTTTTTTTGAATTTCAAGCTTTATTTCCTCATTCCTGTTTCAGAAGTCTTCTTTTCTTTGACAACTCTAAGCTTTTCGATGAATTTAAAAAACGTGCTCTCCATTTACTTTTTCTTTTTTTTGCCGACCCTTTATTGACTTTTATTGTTTCTTGTCTTCTTTTATTTCCTCTTTGTAATTTCATTCTTCTTTTATTCAAACAACTTTCGTCACAAACATTTAAAAAAAAATGAGTTCAATATCCGACCCTGCTAAATAGGAAAAAAAGAGAAACTAAAAAGATAACGTTACAAATCCTCTTTAAAGAACAAGAAGAAAGGCAGATTGAACGGATTGGCACAAAGAAAAAAATTTCTGAGGTTCGTTACCAACTCCGATACAAAAATTTTTTTTCCTTTTCTCGGAAACGAGAAAAAGGCTTCGAATTCAGAGAAAGAAGCTCTGGGTAATTCATTAAAAGAAAAAGAAGAGGGAAAAAAAAGGTCGATGGGCTATAGTGGGATGTTTGATCCTTTACCGCCGTTAAAATTCACTTTCGTCGGGTGTCCTCACTTCATTTGGCTGAATCAACACTTATATCTGTCATAACACTTTATAAAGAGAAGAAGAGACGAAGAATGAGGGAGAAAAAAAAAAGGTCTCGGATGATTTATAACATTGTTTCGCAAAAATTCCGGTGTGAACTTTTTTTTTACGGAAGTTTGCCTAGTGAGAATCATTTATTACTTTCTTTTTTCGACTATTTGCAAAGTTTTACCCACCTGCGAGGTTTCATCGTGTAATAGATTCTATTTTTTAAAAAATTTAGTTGTGATTTAGAATGGAGGGAAAAGATAAATTTGATTGGAGTGAAAAATCATAGATTATTTTTCTGTAGAGTTTCTGTAGAGTCTGAAGCCGCTGCTGCAGGTGCAGAAGCACCACCTTGATGTCAAAAATTCCCACCTAATCTTATGGTACTTCCTTCTAATTCTGTCTCATACTTCCTTTTTAAAAAATCTCAATCGATCATTCCTTTCAACAAAATTCCCATCCTTAAAAAAAATATGAAGGAATCCGACCTGTCACTGATTTTGAAAGTCAACGAATTTACAAAAAAATAAAAAGAAAAACCGATCCCTCACGTCATAAAACCGGAACTCAAGAAAAAAAAAAAGAAATCTTGGATTCCATCCAAACGAACCTTTTGAAACGATCCTGACAAACCAATCGTTTAAAACGTTTTATATGCATGAATAGGAATCTTCCAGATTAAAAAACCCGAAGAACCCTAAATTTGGCCATTCATCTCTTTTCCCTTCAATGATTATTCCGGTCACATATCCCCTGCTCTGCCTATCGAATCATACGGAGGGGAAAAAAATGAGCTATCGATTTTTCTAATCGGTATAAAGAACATTATTAAACATGGAATCCGGTTTTCGAAGAGATTTTTTTTCTCCTTTTTCTAATAGAGGAACGTTGAATGACGTCATGACGAAATTTTTTTTTCTTTTGAATAAGGAAGTCAGCAAGGGAAGCTTACAGCCTCTAGCAAAATTTAAAGTAGCTAATATTTTCCTCTTTTTACGTTTCAAAGCCGATTTTTTTCCAGGGGAAGAAAAGGGAGTAGCGGATTTTAGTCCCAGCCAAGTCTGAACAAAATGAATGAACGGACAAATATTTTTATCGGTTGAAATTTCAAAAAAATCAAGATAATGAAGTCTAAACGTGCAATTTAAAAAATTTTTAACAATCAAATATTTGTTCATTAATAATTACAAATTATTTAGCCACCCCGCACAAGCAAAAATAATGATTTGTTTATAAAAGCACATAAATATATCGTTAACAAGTCACATATACCCTTTTAAAATAAAACAAGCTCGCCCCTCCTTTTTGTAGTTCTAAACATTGCCGTCGCCCCTCCCACAGCGCCACCGTCGCTCCCTATATAAGCGACAACGCTGCGCGCGCGCTCTCAGTATCGTCTCGACCTCCGACATGCGAACATCGTTTAAGTATTTAATAATTAAGTTTTTTTTAAATTATTTAACACTAAACTAGTAAGTTTAGTGTGTGCGCGATTAATAGTAAATGCATGAGTTTTTTATCGACGATAAATAGCGGAGTGAAATTATAAAACTAAATACTTATAGTAACTAAAAAAAATTTTTTAAATAATTTTTCTTGTGAATCTTAATATTGTTATTAATTTTTATTAATAATAATATTAATTTACACAGACTACTTCTTCCTTTCTTCTTTTTCAGTTAATAAGTAAGGTTAGTTTAGTTATAAGTCAGGTTAGTTTTAAGTTAGGTTAGATATAAGTTAGGTTAGATATAAGTCAGGTTAGTTTTAAGTTAGGTTAACTATAAGTCAGGTTAGTTTTAAGTTAGGTTAACTATAAGTCAGGCTAGATATAAGTACAACGATCATCATCATCATCACCATCACTAACAAACTAATCATTTCTTACAAACTTCTATCTTCTACCAATTTTCAACTTTAAACGGAAAATTTAGTTACTGTAAGTTATTCGAGTAATAAAATCTTTCGGCGCGTTCGCGTTCGCGTTCGCGTGCGCGTACGGAAAATTCGCGCAAATAGTGAAGTGGAACAAGAAAAAATTATCGCGAAGGCTATTTTGTCCAGTTGAAACTTATTTTACATTTTCAAAAAAATTATTTATCAATCGCGAAAATCATCTCATCTAATATTTTAATTTTCTTCTCATAACTGGGCAAAATTAGTCTGAAAAATGAATAAAATCAAGAAATTTTTAGTGCGAAATTTAATTTTTTTTAAATGATTTTTTCAGTGTCATTATTTTTTTTTATTTTTTCGGAGAGTGATCAAAGCAGAGCAAAAGTGAAGTGAAGTTCATCATCATTTGGATACACAAATTGGATTACCTATTGGATTACTCAAGAGGAGATCTTCGCAGAGGAGGTGGGCGCACCAGCTGGCTTGCCACGCAGTAAGTAATAGAGGTGCTAGTAGCTGTGGTGCGGGTGATGCAGCGAACGTACCTCCTTTTTTATTTTCCCCTAGGACTTCCCTTTAGGCCTTTTTTTGTTTAGGTCGCGGATCGCGTTTAGGGTTGGGAGGATGCTAATGGGTTTTATATAGGCCTCTTCATCGACCATTTCGTTGAAGGGGGAAGGGTTCCCATTAATTCAGGCGCGAAAAACTCTAACGATGGACAGCGTTCACACCTCTTGGGTGTCCAATGGAAGCTGAACGCATAAGCAAAATTTTGGGCTCAGCTCATGTTTTCATAACTCTCTCCTTAATTTTTTTGAAAAAATAATTCTTTTCAAATTCCCAACGGATCGATTACAAACAAGTTTTCGCTTTCATCAAAGAAATAAATAAAAAAACCGAGAAAGCAAAAATTATTAAAAAAACAAAAGCGAAAAAGCTTATTAATGAATAATAGAAAGAATAAAAAAAACGAAAAAAAAACTTTCCCCGAGTAATATTTATATCAAACAAGGAACGACAATATTAAGCGTGAACGAGACTTGAAGAGAGATTTCGGAGAAAATCGAAAAGTTACACAGATATGAAAGCGAGAAGAGAACTTCAAGAGGAAAAGAAACGTCGAGCATAACAATGAACCTTCAAAAAAAAAAAAGTTATTCTTTCAACAATGAGTCCATTTTTAACGGGAAAAAACTTTTCTAAAAATATGATACCGGTCAGTATGAATAAATTTAACAAAAAAGGAAATCCGCAAGGGAAAGGGGGAAATTTATTTGATAAAAAACACTCACCTCTATTTACTTTAGGCGACGGATGAGGTGTAGTCCTCAACGCCAACCATTCAGCGCTTTCCCCACAAATCCTGGCAACGTTTTCCGGTAAGCACACAACTGTCCCCATTAGATTCCTGAGCCGACCAAATTTTGGCTGCGTCGGCTAACTATATTAATTTTTTAGTTTTAGCAGGCGGAGGAGGCGGCTCAGAAGTTAGCAACATTTTAAAAAAATCACTTAATTTTTTTTCTGGCTCAATTTTCTGATTTTATTCGCAAACCCCAATATTTTTTTTCTAAGGACCTACTTTACTCTTCTGAAAAACTCTAACTTACTCAACTGAGAACTAGGAAGACTTGAAACAAACAATTAAAAAGGACTTGAAATAAATTCGGTAAAACCGCCGGAACCGAATCAAGAAAGAAGAAATCCCAAGTTTTACCTTAAAGGAAAACAAGACACCCTTCATTGCAACCTCCGACAAGATCTTTTACATTTCAAAATCCCAAGATTGAATCAAGTCCGAACGAAATTAGTCTACCTCCTTGTTTGAAACTGTCATGTCATCCAGTCGAGGTTAAATGTTAATGAAATCTGTCCCGTGCAAACCATTTACAAATTAGATTAATTTCCAAAGCACGCTTCATCGTACTCTACAAGTTATGGATGGCTAAAATAAAAAGAGGAAGAAAAAATAAATTCCTTCCCTGGTTATAATTCTTGGAAAACGATACAACATATATAGAAAATAACAAAATCCTCTTATTGTACAGAAGACGTGTAACTCCCACGCTTATTCCCGGATATTTTTTCCCCAAGAATGAAATGAAACGGACGCTTGGGTGCGATATTAAAAGTTTTAAAATTTTATGAGCTTTTATGAAAAAAAAAAAAAAATTGTAAAGGGTTGGCTGTTGTTGGCGACTCTGATTCACATTTTCAGAATTCAACTCTAGCAAATAATTTTTGCCAAAAAAGGTTTGAAATTTAAGAAAAAAATTATAGAGCGATGCCTCGTTAATTAAAAATTCTAGTATAAAATTTAGTAAAAAAAATTTAGTGAAAAATGTTTGTATAATTTCCTGCCAGTAAAGAATTCTCTTAAAAATCCTTAATCGACTCCTTGACAAAAAAAAGTCCAGAAAAAAATTCTCCCCAATCTCGCCCTGAAAAATTTTTCTTGGCTCGATTTTGTGCAGACTAGAAGCCAATTTCTTGAAAATTAGCAAAATTCAGTTTTTTCAACTCAAAAAAATTGCTAGAGCTTTTAAATATGTGTTAAATAAACTCTGCACTTTGAAAAGCAATCTATCTAATAATTATTTATACGGAAAAGTTTTCCCATGTCTTTTAATTAATTAGTTTCCTCGCTAGACTTCTCTATAAAATAAAACGTTCTCTTTTAAATGCATTCTCAATTTCTTTTACATCTTTCAGTGGCGGCAAATCGCATGCAAGATATTCGGCACAACTTTGCCAGTCTACGAACGAAAACTACTCAGCCTGAATTTAGATCGGTTACCTACAGTCTGATGCCCTAAAAACCTGTCCACGAATCTGGCTCAATCTAGGTCACAATGGGAAGTATTGCCAATTTACGATTAAGGCCAAAGACGACTGCTCAATGCCAACGACACGCCACTGCTGCTTGCACTTCAAGATGTTTCAATTCAAACTCATCGTGTTTCAACATTTTTTCTACAACTTTTCCTTTTTTAGCTCAACCAGATTTAAAGACAAGAAGTTGTATTTATAGATATCCCAAGTTATCGATAAAAAAAACTTGATCATTTTTTGATTTTTCTTTTCTCGTAAGATTTCCCCCTTATACTCCCAAATTCTAAAGTTAGACGAACCTTCCATCTTAAAACTATTTATATAACATGAATCCTAGAAGTGGAGTGTTCCAGGAAAATTCCCTGGGTATTAAATTTAATTACGTTTTCAACTTACAGGTAAAGGGGAATTTAAACAGATTGGTTCGGATGGTAAAACAGTTGAAATAAACCGAAAACAGGCAAGTTGCACTATGGTTATGTTAGATAGGGCTACAATCGAAACCAGGTTAGTTACCGGGGAGCATAGGGAAGAAAATGCCGATTCGTGGTGGTGGTGGAAACTGAATAAAACAAGCAAAAAGATTTCATATCTGCAACTTTTCCTGCTCTAGTACCTGCTAGCACCGCAAATGGGAACTACCTCATCCTTAAGAATATAGACAAACGAAACTGGAGATTAAACTTGATTCCTTCCTAAATTTTTGGCACTTTAGGATCTTCTCAGAGGAGATTTCCTTATTAAAATCAAAAAATTGTTTAGCCAAATTTTATTCTTTCAAATTAGTTTCTAGCCAATTTTTTTCAAAATTTTCATAAGCCTAAGAAGATTACCCAGAAGTCATTCTTGACAAACTAATCTTGTGATAATTTTTTGTAGTCGAACAAATATTTTGATAAATTTTTTGTAGTCGAACAAATGTTTTGATTAATTTTTTGTAGTCGAACAAATGTTTTGATAATTTTTTGTAGTCGGACAAATATTCTGAAAATTTTTTGTAGTCGAACAAATCTTTGGATTCCTTCTTCTTGCAGTCGAACAAATCTTTTGATTTCTTCTTCTTGTAGACGAACAAATCTTTTGATTTCTTCTTCTTGTTGTCGAACAAATATTCTGATAATTTTTTTGTAGTCGAACAAATATTCTGATAATTTTTTTGTAGTCGAACAAATATTCTGATAATTTTTTTGTAGTCGAACAAATATTCTGATAATTTTTTTGTAGTCGAACAAATATTCTGATAATTTTTTTGTAGTCGAACAAATATTCTGATAATTTTTTTGTAGTCAAACAAATCTTTGGATTTCTTCTTCTTGTAGTCAAACAAATCTTTTGATTTCTTTTTCTTGTACTTGAACAAATCTTTGGATTTCTTCTTGTTGCCGAACAAATCTTATGATTTCTTCTTGTCGAACAAAGTTGCTGATAATGTTTCCTCGATCAGCGTTTTTTTTTTAATCTTCAAGAACATATAGGTTAAAAAAGAGCATTTTTACTGGGAACTTTAATCTCTCAAAATAATAATAGGTGCCTCGGGTAGCCTGTGCAATCTTTTAAAACGTCTGTACTCCATCCAGATAGAAGCCTATTGCTAAAGGTCAAGGTATACACATAACCCATTTCATTTAGTTCTAAATACGTTCTTAGTTTCATCCCCGTGACACACGATTATGTAGACATCACTTAAAGACCCAATGGTTTCCCTTAGTCGGTAATCTACGATTAAGCCCAACCGTAATCCCCTCCCCGAGTGCGTAATAATGCAGTAGAGTAAATTACCGTTTAAAGGACCATAAAGCTCCTTTTCAACTGGGATGAAAACATGAAAACACATTTTCACATATCGATATTTCCCCCTCAATCCGAAAACTTATCAGAGCAACAGGTCGGAATCGTACGGGTCGTATACAAAGAAAACAACAACATCAAGGGAAGGATAGAGGAAATTAGAATAAGGTTTGGGAACCGGAGCTTTTCCCGAAGCGATCAATTATAATTCTCTCCCTTTTCGCGAGATTTTCCATATCAGGGCTTACCAAAATTACCCCCTTTTTTTTCTCATCTCCCGGAAACGTGCTGACGTCACGAACATTTTTTTTTTCACCCGAGCTAAATCCCCTTTTTATGGAAGATTTTCGATTCCGTCGCGTTTAACTTTTTTTTTTATATCCTCCATTCGAAAAGGAAGAAAAGTTAAAATGTGTTCCCAACGAACATAAGCTTTTCTAAATGAGCTGACATGCAAGGTTTCGGAAGCCAAGACCATATCCGTTTGTTTTCAATTCAATTCTAGATATTACTACAAGACCCATTGTGCTCAGAATTCAATGTTTTAATGGAGCTTTTTGACGTTTTGTACGGATTTCCGGGATGTTTCAAAATTGATATTTGAAAAAAGGGAAATCGTGCAAAATGATTTTAACTTTAAAAGAAAATAATGACAAATTACAGGGCGGTGACATGTTTAAATCGGTTCAGTATTCAGAGGAGAAAAACAGGGATGTGAACAAGAATCCGAACGCCATTTCCGGTTATTTTTTCCAGGATTTCAGTCTTCTGAAGAAAAATATAAGAGCTTTTTTGGATCTTACAAAAACCCAAAAATATTTGTAGTTAAGTATCCTTGTTTCCAATTTTATGGTTCGAGCAAATTTTAGTAATTTTATTTTTTTCGGTCCAGAGAAGTTCATGATAATTTTTTGTTGTCGAACAAACTTTTTGATTTGTTTTGATAATTGAAGAATCATTAATTTATTTTGGTATTCGAACAAATTTTTTAATAAGTAGTTTGTTGTAGTCGAACCAATGTTCTGACAATTTTTTTTAGTCGAACCAATGTTCTGTCAATTTTTTGTAGTCGAACAAATCCTATGATAATTTTTTGTAGTCGAACAAATCCTATGATAATTTTTTGTAGTCGAACAAATCTTTTGGAAATTTTATTTTTTGTAGTCGAACAAATCTTTTGGAAATTTTATTTTTTGTAGTCGAACAAATCTTTTGGAAATTTTATTTTTTGTAGTCGAACAAATCTTTTGGAAATTTTATTTTTTGTAGTCGAACAAATCTTTTGGAAATTTTATTTTTTGTAGTCGAACAAATCTTTTGGAAATTTTATTTTTTGTAGTCGAACAAATCTTTTGGAAATTTTATTTTTTGTAGTCGAACAAATCTTTTGGAAATTTTATTTTTTGTAGTCGAACAAATCTTTTGGAAATTTTATTTTTTGTAGTCGAACAAATCTTTTGGAAATTTTATTTTTTGTAGTCGAACAAATCTTTTGGAAATTTTATTTTTTGTAGTCGAACAAATCTTTTGGAAATTTTATTTTTTGTAGTCGAACAAATCTTTTGGAAATTTTATTTTTTGTAGTCGAACAAATCTTTTGGAAATTTTATTTTTTGTAGTCGAACAAATCTTTTGGAAATTTTATTTTTTGTAGTCGAACAAATCTTTTGGAAATTTTATTTTTTGTAGTCGAACAAATCTTTTGGAAATTTGTTTTTTGTAGTCGAACAAATCTTTTGGAAATTTTATTTTTTTTAGTCAAACAATCTTTTGGAAATTTTATTTTTTGTAGTCGAAAAAATCTTTTTGGAAATTTTATTTTTTGTAGTCGAACAAATCTTTTGGAAATTTTATTTTTTGTAGTCGAACAAATCTTTTGGAAATTTTATTTTTTCCTGTCGAACAAATCTTTTGGAAATTTTATTTTTTGTAGTCGAACAAATCTTTTGGAAATTTTATTTTTTGTAGTCGAACAAATCTTTTGGAAATTTTATTTTTTGTAGTCGAACAAATCTTTTGGAAATTTTATTTTTTGTAGTCGAACAAATCTTTTGGAAATTTTATTTTTTGTAGTCGAACAAATCTTTTGGAAATTTTATTTTTTGTAGTCGAACAAATCTTTTGGAAATTTTATTTTTTGTAGTCGAACAAATCTTTTGGAAATTTTATTTTTTGTAGTCGAACAAATCTTTTGGAAATTTTATTTTTTGTAGTCGAACAAATCTTTTGGAAATTTTATTTTTTGTAGTCGAACAAATCTTTTGGAAATTTTATTTTTTGTAGTCGAACAAATCTTTTGGAAATTTTATTTTTTGTAGTCGAACAAATCTTTTGGAAATTTTATTTTTTGTAGTCGAACAAATCTTTTGGAAATTTGTTTTTTGTAGTCGAACAAATCTTTTGGAAATTTTATTTTTTTTAGTCAAACAATCTTTTGGAAATTTTATTTTTTGTAGTCGAAAAAATCTTTTTGGAAATTTTATTTTTTGTAGTCGAACAAATCTTTTGGAAATTTTATTTTTTGTAGTCGAACAAATCTTTTGGAAATTTTATTTTTTCCTGTCGAACAAATCTTTTGGAAATTTTATTTTTTGTAGTCGAACAAATCTTTTGGAAATTTTGTTTTTTGTAGTCGAACAAATCTTTTGGAAATTTTATTTTTTTTAGTCAAACAATCTTTTGGAAATTTTATTTTTTGTAGTCGAAAAAATCTTTTTGGAAATTTTATTTTTTGTAGTCGAACAAATCTTTTGGAAATTTCGTTTTTTCCTGTCGAACAAATTTTTTTCTAATTTTCCTTGTTATGTTTCATCTCAAATGCCTTCAATTTCCTTTCGAGAACCTGAACCAACGACACTAAAACACATAAGCATTAACCAAGATCGACCTGGTGCTCAAATATCTAACAAAAACTCCTCAAAACCTTTTTTCCCCCATACCATTCTCCAACCCACACAGCAATATCATCCCAGACGACCTCACCATTAAAAAACCAACCTAACAAAACAAAAAAACAAATTAAACGCCAGACGAACCATAACATATGAAAGCATCGTTCCTCTCTCGTGGACGATAATTCAAGCAATTCCCAACTCCGAAATACAATACCCGCAACAAAAACAATCTGACAAATTAAAGCTAAACGACAATTAGCTTTGGGTGGTTTTCGGAAACATTTTCCTGTAATTGTGTTTTAAAATGTTTATCTAAAACTCCGTTACTTTATTTTCCATGGAAGGAGAAAGCGTTTTAAATGAGCGATTAGTCGGATCCTAAGGATAAAAGAGAAAATCCGCAAGGATATAAATAAAGCGAAGAGATACTACGTGCGTTAATTAACTAACTCCGAAAAGATAATAAATCTGTATATTTTAACAGAGTAATTCAATATCTCCAAAGGAAGGGTAAATGACTCCGATTAATAATCATAGTCTTCCATTTTGTTTGCTTGATTAATTCGCCTGGTGAATTGTTGAATGCTGAGAAAAGATAATGACTGTCTTAGCTTTGAATCGCGCTTTCGCGTTTTCTCTCTTTTTCTAAAATATTCTCCTTCTTCCTCTTTTAACAAAACTTTCTCAAGGGGTTTGTTAAGTTTAACACAATAAAAATATGACAAGAGGATATCAACGTCGGTGCAGATTTTTCAATCATTTTCTTTGAGGAAAAAAAAGTTGAAATTAACGAGGAAAGGTTGTTTAATCAAGTCATTATACACTTCCAGGCCATCCGTCTTCTGTAAAAAACCAGGTATATAAATTTTACTCGTTCATGGCAATTGAGACAAGCCCGTAACCCGCGTCTTGATTAGTTTTCCATCCTCACAAAACAAGGATTTCTCTCTCGGTTTTAAAAGAGTAATCATTTTATCCTAAAAACTCTCAAAATTCAATTCTATAAAATATAAAATAAAAAAAAAGAACTTTGTACAACTTTTTAATTTTTCTCTCTCTTCCGCCTAGTATAAAGTAATTAAGGAAAATATTTTATATTTCTAATTTCAACCTTTTTTTTTAATAAACTTTTTCTTTGAATTCTTAAGTCTGATGTAAAACTTTAATTTTTTGAGGAGTTCGACGATTCTTTTTTAAAAAGGGAAAAATCAGAAAAGGAATGTAAACGTATTATAAAGACAAAAAAAGGATTAGAGCCAAAAATATGATATTCAAAGGCGGCTGAGCAGAGGAATTTAGAAGGAGTTCAAGTTAAAAATTTTAAAAGATGCAAGTGTGCAGCTTTATAATCCTTTTTGTAATCCAATTTTTGCCTTCTTGTGTCCCATCCTCATTATTTTGTCTTCTTGTGCCTCATTCGCAGCATTTCGTGTCTTATTGCATTCCTATCGCATCATTTTGTGTCTTATTGTGCCTGATTTGCATCATTTCCTGTCTCATTGCACCATTTCGTGTACTATTTTGCCCCATTTGCATCATTTTGCGTCTCCCTGTGTCCTATTTGCATCATTGTGTGTCCTATTTGCATCATTGTGTGTCCAATTCGCATCATTAAGTGTCTCCTGGTGGTCAATTTGCATCATTTTGTGTTTTCTGGTGTCCAAACCTTATCATTATGTAACTCCTGGTGTCTAATTCGCATCATTTTGTGTCTCCTGGTGTCCCATCCGCATCATTACGTGCCTCCTTGTGTCCAATTCACATCTTAACGTGTCTCCTAGTGTCCAATCCGCATCATTTTGTGTCTCCTGGTGCCCCTCTAGCATCATTGTGTGTCCAATTCGCATCATTAAGTGTCTCCTGGAGTTTTATCCTTATCAATACGTGTCTCCTGGTGTCCAATCCTTGTCATTGTGTGCCTCATGGTGTCCAATTCACATCATTACGTGTCTCCTGGTGTCTAATTCACATCATTTTGTGTCTCCTGGTCTCCTCGTGTCTCATCCTTATCATTACGTGTCCTCTGGTGTCTTATTTGCATCATTTTGTGTCTCCTGGTGTCCAATCCTTATCATTATGTGACTCCTGGTGTATAATTCGCGTCATTTTGTGTCCCCTAGTGTCCAATTCGCATTTTACGTGACTACTGGTGTCTAATTCGCATCATTTTGTGTCTCCTGGTGTCCAATTCGCGTCATGTAATGCTGGTGTCCCATCGGCATCATTACGTGTCTCCTAGTGTCCAATTCGCATCATTACGTGACTCCTGGTGTCTAATTCGCATCATTTTGTGTCTCCTGGTGTCCAATTCGCATCATTACGTGAGTCCTGGTGTCCAATTCGCATCATTTTGTGTCTCGTGGTGTCCCACCCGCATCATTGTGTCACATCTGCATCATTAGGTGACTCCTGGTGTCCGATTCGCACCATTTTGTGTCTCCCGGTCTCCTAATGTCCCATCCGCATTATTACGTGTCTCCTAGTGTCCAGTTCGCATCATTTTGTGACTCCTGGTGTCGGATTCGCACCATTTTGTGTCTCCTGGGCTCCTGGTGTCCCATCCGCATTATTGTGTCCCATCGATCTGCATCATTACGTGACTCCTGGTGTCTAATGCGCATCAGTGCGTGTCGCCTGGTGTCCCATCCGCATCATTTTGTTTCCCCTGGTGTCTTATCCGCATTATTACTTGTCTCCTAGTGTCTCATTCGCATATTAATATCGTTTCGTGCCTCTTTAGCTTGCAATCGTGTCTTTTACAACCTTCATACATGGTGAACGCTCTTTTTAACTAAAACACGCTCCCAATTATTTACATTTCTCTTGCAGAAGAATGAAGTGAGCGTTCACGAGGCCTAAACAAGGGCTTACAAATTCCCACTCTGGAAATAGTAATCCACACTCTCTCATTCACTGCATCTAATAGAAAACCATCATAGAATTCAAACCCGAAGGCAATATATAGAGAATAAATTAACACAAGAACTTATTAAAACAATTCCGAAAGCGAGAATATAGATAGTGTAAAATAATACGTATGCGAAAATGAATCAAGTCGGATGGAAATTTAACCCACGAGAATTTAGAAGACCTCATGTTCGCATCTCGTACATGTTTTATACCCTCGAGGGATGATATTATAAAAAAAACAAACAAAAACAATTTCTTTAACTTTTTACGAAATAGTTTAAAAATTATTTTTACCACCAAATGGGGGGAAAAAAATCCCCGCAAAAGGAAATGAAGTTACGTAAACCGGAACCGGGGAGGGGGGAACCCTTTTTTTTTTTTGAATTAACACACTCCATCGGAAAATTCCGTCGAGAGGAAATTTTTCACAAGAGATCAAAAAGTTGATCCCTTGTAAGTTCTGTCACAGAAGAGGACGTCTTTTGTGTTAAGGTCTAATGCGTTCAAAATTCAATTACATGATCTCTTGGAAAAGAGGATGAAGCACAAGAAGATCTAAAAAAAATGAAGAAGGGGAAGAGAAAAAAATAAAGAATTCCTCACATATATACACACACACACGAGAGAAAATGCGGTCATGTGACCGCAATCGCTATGGATAAAATGGAAACTTCCATATACCTCGAAAATGAAAAAAAAAAAACGAAAATTCGCTTTTTTCGCAGCGGGTTTTTTTAATCGGCTTTTGTATATTCTTTTGAATGACCGTCTATACGGGAAATTAGAAATAAAAAAAAACCTTTCGACAGTACTTAAAGGAAGAGATTAATAATTTGAAATAAAAAAGTGGAAGTTTATGAATCAAAATGAAGCGAAGAGCGGAAGTTCGAAATGTAAGGAAGATGAGAAAGGAAAAATGGCGGAATTGGCGTCGCCATGGTTTCAGGATTTAAAGGAGGAGAATATTGTTTTTGCTTGAAACGGGGAATATTTGCGCAAAGAGAAAATTCGGAGAGATTCAAACATAGTGTAGAAGGTCAGAAACGATGTGAACGCGCACGAAAAGATACGAACCGATGCGAAACGACACAATAAGGCACGAAAAAAGTAAAATCCGATACGGTAAGACACGAGTTTATACGAATGGGACATGATCAGGCACGAAATGATACGAATTCGACACGATAAGACACTAAACGATTACAATTCGACACAAAATCATGAAAGGAACCGAATCCTAGATGATAAGACATGAAACGAACAGAATTTGACAAGATAAGACAAGAAACGATCCGACTTTAACACGATAAGACTAGAAATGATACAAAGTCGACACAAAAGCAACGAAAGAATCCGAAATCGACACGACAAGACAAGAAACGACACGAAGCGATCCGACTTTGACACGATAAGATACGAATTCGACACAAAAGCAACGAAAGAATTCGAAATCAACACGACAAGACAAGAAACGACACGAAGCAACACGAAGCGATACGACTTTGACACGATAAGACACAAAACGATCCTACTTTGACACGATAAGATACGAATTCGACACAAAAGACATGAAAATATTCAAAATTAACATAATAAGGTACGAAACGACACGAAGCGATACGAAGCGACACGACTTTGACACGATAAGACACGAAACGATCCGACTTTGAAATGATAAGACACGAAACGATCCGAATTCGACACAAAAGACATGAAAAGATTTGAATTTAATACGATAAGACTCGAATTTGACACAAAAGATACGAAAAGATTCGAATTTGATACGATAAGGCACGAAGCGACCCGAACTTGATACGAAGCGATACGAATGTCATACAAAAAAGCCGCTTAGACGAATATCGACCTCTCATCCTCAATTTTTAATCCCTCAACCTAAAAAAATATAATAATGATCCCTCTCAATTTTTTTAAAAAAAATCTTTTCTCAAAATAATAAATTTTGAGTATTCAAATCCCTCTTGAACAAAATGAGTTTTTCTTGCAACGGAAACTCAACCTGAAAGAAACCGGGAATAAAGTTGTGATGTGCGTTTAGGATCAAGCACCCGTGACGGTGAGAAATAGAGAGAAAAGGTCGAAAGAGGGGGGGAAGGTGATAGAAGGGGAAGAGGCAAAAGGGAGTAGCGTCGAGGGGTTGAAGTGGCAAACGGAGAAAGGTCTTATTATTTGAGGAACTAAAGCAAAGGAATTTTCTGTTTTCGACTGAGCCGCGAAGTGTTTTTCAAAGGCGTATGACTTCGGGAGGAATCGTCAAAAACCGAAAGCTTTTTAAGTATTTATCCCCCTCGCGGTTTTGTTTCATCGGATTCATGCGAATTTCCCGAGAAAATCAACCCCCCCTTTAAGATTGCTCGAACAATGTTAAAACGTAATGAAACGTGTTATCAGAAGATTTCCCTTTTCACTTTATGAAATTTCGATGACGAGACGCGTAGCAAACGACAACGAAGACTGAAAACGACGACTATGGGCTGATGATGATGATGATGATAAATTACATTAATTTTCGTAACCGTGATATCGTGGAAAGGTTTGAGGGACGGAAAAAGCAAATTAAACACAAGAGGGTGGGTTAAAAGATGCAAAGGCGGGCTAAAAAGTTTCCAGCGAAAGAGTATAGATATTAAAGAGGCCCCATTTGGAAATGATGAGGTTCTTTTTCTGGATTTAAAAGGTTCGATTTGTTTCAATTAACCTGACGCGAATTTAAAGGAAAGTATAATTGATCTCGGGTGGAAAGAAAATGATTTCATTAGAGGGGGGGAAGAAAAGAGACGGTTAAAAGAGGCATCAGCATTAAATCTCATCAGCATCCGTTAGGGGTGATGTCAAATGGCTAGCACAAGATCCCGGAATCCCTGAGGTTATCTATTACATTTTACCATCCCCGTTTAAACTGTTTTCCTCGAGCAACTTACAGATTATAAGAGGAAATGTGAGTTTTGCTTAACATGGATCGGACGGACTTCAAAGTGTCGGATTGGTCATGAAGTTTTCGAGGAAAAATTCTGAAAGTGCGAAACGAGAAGATACGAAGCGATGCGAATACAATGAAAGATGGAAAAGATACGAGTTGACACGATAAGGAACGAAACCATACGAATCCGATGCGATAAGACATGAGATTATTCAAACGGGAACGATCAGGCACGAAACGATCTGAATCCGACACGAAACGATCAGAATCCGACACGATAAGACACGAAACGATCCGAATCCGACACGATAAGACACGAAACGATCCGAATCCGACACGATACGACACGAAACGATGCGAATCCGACACGATAAGACACGAAACGATGCGAATGCGACACGACAAGGAACGAAACGGGGCTAGTGCTGTACTACGAGACGAGATATGGCAAGAAATTACATTATAGACAACTATAGCATTATAGGCAAGGTCGCTGGTGGACCTTGAGGGCTGCCACCGTCTTTAACTGGCTCAAGACTTAGGTTTTTCAGTTTATTTAACTTCCAAGTCGCCACTGAGGACCGACTTTAAACTCTTGCTGACATCTCACATAAAATATTCAAAAGATTTTACACGAAAATTTCTAACATGATTATTATTTACATCGCTAATGTAATTAATATTGACAGTGGATTTCGAGGCTACTTGCCGGACGAAATGGTTATGGATGTGCTTTTTATTATTTGCACTTCTTCGATTTAGCTTAGAAATCCCCAAAGCAAACGCTCACGATTTATTTAATGTCATATCGTGTTACATTCTCCGTTTTTTACTTTATTAAAAGAAAAAAAAAAGTGAGGAGAAAAGAGAAAAATAGGTTGAAGGATATAAAAAGATGTAATGAGAGATTATTCTTACGTTTCATGCTCGAATTTGTTCGCTTTTTTAAAAAAGACGAGGAAAAAGGGGTTTTCGTGCTTTGTAAATAGACATTTCCCTCTCCCCTTTTGCGAATCGTTTCCTTTTTAAAATTTTCGGGGGGACGGGCATTAAAGGCGATTATGGTGAAACACGAGTTTTGTAATTCTTTTGAAATTTGTGAATAATTAATGGTACACGTCGGATTTACAGCAACAAGATATATTATCGTAAAATGTCACGACGATTTCCACAATATTAAAGCTTTCCTCATAATTAAAGTGATATTTAAACGAAGGTTGTTTGAAATTCGGATAGAATTAACGCTCAGGCCAAAAAATAATAAAATGGAGGCCCAAGCAAAGTCTAATAAAGACTTTGAGCCTCCCCCTGAATTTTTTAAGGCATTCAATCCGAGATTAAAATTTTTAAAATGTCAGACAGAGAGAAATCTTCAAGATAGACATTGCAAGCAGCAATCCTAAAATAAAAGTCAGCTAGCCCCAGAAACTAAGTTACGATATTGAAAATGTGGCTTGACTTCAATGGACGCAAAAAGATAAATAAACATAGCTAAGGTTAATAGAGACACGAGACAAGAAAACGAGATTGAAAAACGAAGATTCCCTCAACTGCATAATTTTCAAAATTCTCATCCTCATAAATCATTTTCATATATTAAAGACTCTTGCTCAGCCCGGTTATTATTACAATATCATTTGCATTAACAAAATGATAACCTGCCTTCTGTGGAAAACCTTTCCCTCATACATCAAAACATTTTAAAATTTATTCATGCGCCAACCTTAAAACCGGCCCTTGGAAAAAGTTTCCCAACCTTTAATATTACGTCTCAAACTTCTCTAATAATTCAAATTTTTGCAAATCCAAATAAATTCCCGGGGTAAAGGATATAAGGTAGAGATCATCGAGAGAATATAAAGGTTAAATTTCAAGCAGAGTTTTTCTCCTAGGGGTGTATTTTCCTTTTTTTTTTTTTTTATTCACTAAAAAACCCTCAACTCCCGTGACTTTCTTTTTTTCCGAAAAGTATGTGAAGACAATTCTCGAGACTACTTTTCCATCTCTCGTTCAATTTACTCCCGAAAAAAAAAAAAAAAGATCTCAGAAAAAAGATAAGGTCTACTGAGATGACAGGAGGTAAATTCACTTTCTCTTTCCTTCCCCATCTTCCTTCTTTTTTTCACCTCTCCTCTCTTTTCCCGCTTATTACATTTCTCCTAATTTCATTTTCACATTCACTCGGTGACGTCATCCCTCTCTCTTTTTCCTTTTCCAAACAAAAAGCATCCTAGTGTATTAAATTCGTCACAAATCGCATTTTCCCTCCTTATTTTTTTTTTTTTAAACATCCCCGAGCATATTTGCATCTAAACATCCGAAAAGGAAAAAAAGAGAGAAAAATATGGCGGAAAACGAAGCCGGAAGTCAAAGCACGAGGCGTGCATCCGGTAAATGAATAAACCCCGAGGTAAATAAATTATTTAAACCTCTCACGTGGCGACAGATGTTTTTTTCATTGGAAAATGCCAGCTAAAAGCTTTGGACTAATCAAGTCTCAGCCTTAAGGATACTTAGAAAACTCTAGCAATTTTAAATAAGGCAGCTAAAGCCATTTCAAGCCAAAAAATGCACCCGTTGAAGACCCTACAGTCAATAATCATGTCAATAATCAAACAAAATTACTCTGCAAATTTTAAAGTTATAAGATTTTCTTGTTCAGAGCAAGTTATTTAATGATTTCCTCTTGTCAAACAAAGCTTATGATGATTTTCTCCTGTCGAACAAATCTTTTGATAGTTTTCTCTTGTCGAACAAATCTTTTGATAGTTTTGTCCTGTCGAACAAATCTTTTGATAGTTTTGTCCTGTCGAACAAATCTTTTGATAGTTTCCTCCTGTCGAACAAATCTTTTGATAGTTTCCTCCTGTCGAACAAATCTTTTGATAGTTTTGTCCTGTCGAACAAATCTTTTGATAGTTTTGTCCTGTCGAACAAATCTTTTGATGAAACTCCTCCTGTCGAACAAATCTTATGCTAGTTTTCTCCTGTCGAACAAATCTTATGCTAGTTTTCTCTTGTCGAACAAATCTTATGATAGTTTTCTCTTGTCGAACAAATTTTTTGATGAAACTCCTTTTGTCGAACAAATCTTTTGTTGAAACTTTTCCTGTCGAACAAATCTATTGATGAAATTCCTCTTGTCAAACAAATCCTTTGAAGAAGCTCCTCCTGTCGAACAAATCTTTTGATGAAACTCCTCTTGTCGAACAAATCTTTTGATAGCTCCCTCTTGTCGAACAAATCTTTTGATAGTTTTCTCTAGTCAAGCAAATCCTTTGATGAAATTCCTCCTGTCGAACAAATCCTTAGATAAAATTCCTCTTGTCAAACAAATCCTTTGATAAAATTCCTTCTGTCGAACAAAACAAATGACAAATTATCAAAAATTCTAAATAAATTTTTCCTTTTAGAAAATCTCCATCAAATTGTTCCTTTTTTTGCTAAACAATAGCTCTTAAACCTCGTGCGGCCAAAACAAAGCACAATCCGATATTTCTCGTCTCGCCCAAAAAAAAATCTTTTTTCCAAAGCTATCCCAATTAATGTCATAAGTCAATTAAAAGAGCACTAGAAAGGAAAATGGATTTCGAGAGCTCTAGAACAAGCTGGACTTTGTGAATAGAGTTGTCTTTTCCTCTGCCTTTCCCCCCTTTCTCTCTTTTCCCCTTTTCCCGCCAAACAAGAAACTCATTCATTTTATTTACATTTGGCAAGATCAACTGATGCTATCTCTCTTCGACTTTCCCCCTCTATTTCTAACGAGGTGATTTTTCCGCAGCATTTTATTTTCATCCTTGTTTACTTTGTAAAATAATCGCTGGGAATAAAATAATAAAAAAAAAAAACAGGGCATCCTTAAAAAATAAGGGGGCAGTTTGGCTTAAGATGGCTGTGCTTAACTTACAAGGAAAACTCTCCTTTTATCGGGGGGATTAAAAAGGAACAAGAGATAGGGAGTAATAAGATTTAATCAATGGCCCTGAGGTGGAGGTGTGTTTTATACTTGTTGATTACTGAAATAAACTTTTTTTCCTCTCTTTTTTTTCCTTCTTTCCTTTCCCAGATTAATCGGTATTATGAGAACGTGAGCTGGAGTGCTTTTTTTGTTTTAAGCAGGGGGGATTTAGCTGATCAATAGGTTCCAAGAAAACAAGGTAGCAAATACAAGGCAGCTTTATAAAAGCTTGAAACTTTACAAAGTTTCATCATGGCTGCAAAGCAATTTTGATGTTTGATTCAACAGCTGAATAAAAAAATTTTGCGACAACTTTTTCATTATTTTTCTTGCCAAATAATTTTGCCATGATTTTCCCCAAAAATTTTTTGTAGTCAAGTTAACTCAAAGCTTTCAACTTTTTGCCTGTTTCATTCAAGTTTAATGATTTTACTATCCATTCATTTTTCTCATTTAATGAAGAAAATGACTCTGTGGTCACTGCTCACTATTATAAAAAAACAAAACATGACGAGACCTCCATTCTTTTCACAGCGTACTGAAAAATGATCGATGAGCTTCTTTTCATCTCCTCAATTTTTTTTTTTTCATTAACATCCATCAAATAATAAAAAGCATGTTCGACCGTGCTCATTTTTTCATCCGGATAAATGGACTGTTGAATTTAAAAAATGAAGCACGAAATTCATAACCACCAATTACAGAGAAAAAAAAATAGAAAAGCTTATTAACGCAGCTTTTTTTTTTTGCCCGAGCTCAGAGCATTACCAACCACAAAGGAAAAAATTTCAGTTAACAATTTTTTTTTTTTAATACCGAGATCGCTTTCACCAAACCATTGACCTCTTCCCGGGTAAAATCTCTTTTTTTTTATCATCAATTTTTCAAAATGGCTGCCTATGATATTTTTAACACCTGAACCTGGGAATTTTCGTTAAGCAAATCCATCGTAGGCGTTTTTCAATCAAGATTTTTTTTTTTTAGAAAATCTAAGTAAAAGAGAAATTTTTTCTGAATCTGGTTAACCGGTTTTTTTTCCAAAGCAGAAAACCGAGCTCCAGCTCAGCTTCGTTGCTGAAGATCCCGAGGGATGAGAATGGCTTGGAAATGTTATTTTCAAGGACCTTTAAGAAGGATCTTATCCGGGTGGAAGGGACCAATTTCGTTATTGATATTTCTAATTTTTGCTGACTGTTCCTTTTTTTTTTTTTAACGAAACTTGACGCTTGTTAGCTGATATAATGAAGGAGATGGATTGTAATAGATTAGAAAAGTAATTGTTAAAGCGAGGAAGTCTTATAACGATTTTCCTTTATGAAAATGATGTGAAAATTTAAAGGATGGGACTTTTTAATTGTTTTTAAGAGAAATTTTAAAATTGATGAAAAACCTAGCTCAAAATTATTACCAGGGAAAATAATTTCGTTTTTAGGGTTGTGCCACCAGTTAAGGTCCTGCCTGAAATTTTTTAGAATGTCGATGCTGGAGATTTGATCAGGTGGATTAAATTTTTGGAAGGAAAAAATAAGTATAAAATAATTGACTTAAAAATAAAAAAGCACAAAAAGGAATTAAGAGGCTTAACCAGCTTTTCCAACTTGTAAACTGCTCAATCTCAATTCTGAAAGCCATTAAATCCCAAAACTTAATTGTAAAACAAAACAATAAAAAATTTGTACTTGTCGAACAAACTTTTAATAATTTGGCCCTGTAGAACAAATCTTTTTATGATATGTCCTTGTCGAACAAATCTTTTCATGATTTGTCCTTGTCGAACAAACTTTTAATAATTTGGCCCTGTCGAACAAATCTTTTTATGATTTGTCCTTGTCGAACAAACTTTTAATAATTTGGCCCTGTCGAACAAATCTTTTTATGATTTGTCCTTGTCGAACAAATCTTTTCATGATTTGTCCTTGTCGAACAAACTTTTAATAATTTGGCCCTGTCGAACAAATCTTTTTATGATTTGTCCTTGTCGAACAAACTTTTAATAATTTGGCCCTGTCGAACAAATCTTTGCATGATTTGTCCTTGTCGAACAAATCTTTTCATGATTTGTCCTTGTCGAACAAACTTTTAATAATTTGGCCCTGTCGAACAAATCTTTTTATGATTTGCCCTTGTTGAACAAATCTTTTTATAATTTGCCCTTATCGAACAAATCCTTTTATGATTTGTCCTTTTTTGCCCAACAATTTTTTTAAGAATAATTCTTGTTAAACAAAATCATTCAGAATTTTTTCTAGTCGAACAATTTCCTTACTTCTTGATTAACAATGTTCCCAAAAATAATTCTTGTCGAGCAATTTTTTTTTTAAATTTCTCTCGTTCAACAAAATCCTTTAAAATTTTTTCTTGCCAAGCAATTTCCTTGTAAAATGTTTCCATGTCGAAACTAAAATTTTAATTTTTTTATATTCCAGTTTACAAACAAACGATATGATCTCCCCATGCCTAACTTTAAATTAAATCACCTGTTTTGGTATTTGCGAACCAAATTAAATAGAATCTCTGCTTACAGACGGGTTGTTATGGCATTCCACATCATGCGAGGAAGAAACTTTAAATCCAGTTAGCTCAAAATTCCCAAGCATTATGTTCCATCGAATCTCACACCAATAATTTTCAAAGATGCGGAGGGATTACATCAAGAAACTTAATTTAATCTCATAATGGACTTGTTAAATATTTCAGACTTCGTAAAAAAAAATCCAGCATAAAACAATTAGTCCAGAGCAAAAGTCGAACCTAGAAATGACTGTGACCAAAAGTCAATTCGAATTAATGATCAAAGCTAAAAATTTTTATTCAACAAGAAAGGATCTATTGATGAGCTTATCGTTAACGTCAGACCTTTTGCATCCCCTTTTCATCCACTCCGAAAACCTCGTGGTTTCTCTCAGAGAGATAATCAAATCTAGTTCCCCCTTGCTTCTATCGCAAATTTTACAACTTTTTTCCCCCTCGTTTTTAGCTATTCGATTTTAATTTACATGAAAATTAAAAAATTAAAAAAAAAAAAAAAAGGAACGAACCTTGCTTTTTTGAATTTACTTCAGTCCTCGTCTCCTTTTTTTTTTCGTTGCTAAGGACCGGGAGCGCGGCAAAAATCCCTGCCGCCGCCTCCTCCGCGTACTTCACGCAAAACTTTAGAACTTGTTGCATCTCACTCACCCACGTTTTTAATTATGAAAATAAATAAATAAATGAAAAAGTTGTCAGGTTTGCCTTGTTTGCCCGTGTAACCTCGTGGCTGCGCGGCGTCTGTCCCGGACCGACGCTCAGCGTCCGCGTTGCGCCTCAGCGATATCGAATCGTAAAAATAAACAATCGTTCAACGGTTCTCCGGGGCGTTCGTCATGATTGTCTTCTCTTCCTGGGAACCGGATTTTTGTTTTTTTTTTTTTTTATTTCACTCCCCCGTTCTCTTTTAACTCTTTTGGTTTTTCGTCTGGATTTTTCCCACGCTTATCAACTTATACTTCCTAATTCTTTTCCCCAATTTATCAGTAGCGGAGTCAGTTCAAATTTCCCGAAATAAAAAAAAAACATCTTAATTTTATTAATGCGAAAATGTTTGAGGATCGATTTATGCAAAAAGCTTCCCCGGATTTCTCTCCAGGTAATTTAAATTCGAATAATCATTAAACCTGGGACACGACAGGACCGACGATAGTCTCGGGGAAAATTTTCACAGAGGAATTATTAATAAACTTGCTACCCTGAAAATGTGACCCGTATTGAAAGAGAAAGATGAAGAAAGGGGAGGGAAATCTCCTCTTATACGTCAAGCTGCACAGAACGGAGTAATTGAAGTAAGTGGTATTTTAGAGAAATTCGGATTCCAGGCTTGGGTAAAATAGTTGAGAATATTATTTCAAATAGAAATAGAAAATCGTTCATTTTTTGACTATTTAAAATAAAATAGAAGATAGTCTCTTGAAAAACTATTTTAAATAGAAAATAGTTTTTTTTAAATTTGAAATGTTTTAAATAGAAAAATTTTTTTCCAGAATTCTAATAGTCGAACAAGTATTTCCAGAATTCTAATAGTCGAACAAGTATTTCCAGAATTCTAATAGTCGAACAAGTATTTCCAGAATTCTAACAGTCGAACAAGATTTTTAAGAATCCCCAACACGCGAACAGGTTTTTCCAAAATTTTAACAGTCAAACAAGTATTTTAAGAATTCTAAGAGTGGAACAAGTTTTTTAAGAATTCTAACAGTCAAACAAGTTTTTTAAGAATCCTAACTGTTGAACACGTTTTTCCAGAATTCCAACAGTCGAACAAGTAATTTAAGAATTCTAACAGTCGAACAAGTTTTTCCTAAACTCCAACAGTCGAACAAGTTTTTCCAGAATTCTAACAGTCGAACAAGTTTTTCCAGAATTTTAACAGTCGAACAAGTATTTCCAGAATTCTAACAGTCGAACAAGTTTTTCCAGAATTTTAACAGTCGAACAAGTATTTCCAGAATTTTAACAGTCGAACAAGATTTTTAAGAATTCTAACAGTTGAACAAGTTTTTCCAAAATTCCAACAGTCGAACAAGATTTTTAAGAATTCTAACAGTTGAACAAGTTTTTCCAAAATTCCAACAGTCGAACAAGTATTTTAAGAATTCTAAGAGTCGAACAAGTTTTTTCAGTGATCAGTGATCAAACTTGATTTCTGCCAAAATTTTCGGGACTTAGGCTCTTCTGAGGGAAAAAATGAAAACTTCTCAAAAACTTACTGACACCAAAAAATTTTTTGGCTAAGTTTTTTATTCATATGTTTTAAGCACGATTTTTCATGAATTTTAATAGTCTTCAATAGTCAATTTTTTTAAAGTTTCCAAGCACTGCATAATTCGAATGGACGAAATGGCCACATGCTTTAATGATAAGCTCATCAACTCGAGCACTAAAAAACCAATCGGACATGCCACATGGGGGGGGGGGGGGGGGGGGGGGAGTGTTACAATGATGTCACACTTGATGCGACATCCTCGTAGCTTCCTCTGTCGGTACCTCAGAATGGACACCTGGCTGTTACATCAGCCTTCGGTTTTACCCGGATGCTGAAGGTAGGACATCCCTTAAGACGCCGGCACCTTCTATTAAACCAATTAATATTGTAACTTTCCTTATATTTCATCATTATTTGTGTTAACCTTGTAAAGTGCCCTTTGCGACGGATGCCGTCACACTATATGTATAAACCCTTAAAATTCTAATATACGGTCAGTTCTTTTATAACATTAAAACTATTAACTTCACTTTAAGAACTCCGTGCAACAAAGAAAAAGAAAGCCTTTGAGCAGGCAACCCTTGAGCAGGCAAAAAGCTGGAGCCTACCAGGGTTAAAAAATCAAAGTTAAAAAATCTTACCTTAATCTGCATCCATCCTCCATCCTCCATCCATCCATCTGCATCCATCTGCATCCAGATCCTTAATCTGCATCCATCCATCCTCCTCCATCATCTGGCCATAACACTTTCCTGAAACAAAAAACTGAAAATTAATTGCTTTGATTTTCACAGAAAAATCAAAATCATTCAAAGGCAATTCCGATTTGTTTTAACACGTTGATTCATCTCTTATTATCTACTGCATTAAGGTGAAATTCGCTTGATAAAATAAAAACTTGCACTTAAGTAACGATATCAACCAAAAAATGCCTCAGTAAAATGATGCAGACACTTGAATGAACAATTAAGATGAATTATCCCGCCATAAAGGTGAAAAAAAAATCAAGGCCACATGACGGATATCGCACAGATGCCACTCAAAAAAAACCGTATTAATTTTATAAAAAAATGCCAACCTTCTATTACACTTCGTTCACTTTTTCATAATTGTTATTTTTCAAATACCCAAAATCGAATAAATACACCACATACCTTATAAATGATAAACAACAAGCATTTTTTTCAACATGAACACCATTTCACCATTTTGCCATAATGTACTTTGTCAGAGGCAGACTCGATTTTGAGCTCGTGCGCATGCGCATTATTCCGAAGCTCTCCGACTAACGCCGAGACAACCCGAAGTCGCGCAACGAATGAATGACAATATGGCCGCCTAATCCTCTACATAATCAACGGAAAATTTATAAAAAACCGTGTTTTTAAACGTTCAGGAATAAAATCCGTTATTAATTTTTTGGGAAAAAATAAAATATTTATTTAGAAATGGCGTCAATAAGAAGTTTGTGCATTTCAACGATTTTATAACACAAAAACGATCTCTCAGACGACCAGGCACCTATGCATGGGAACAAAACAAAAATAACCGATGAGTGTGAGACTTGAAACGAACATGATCAATCCTGTACGATTTGTAAATTATTGG
The DNA here is from genome assembly GCA_023512825.1 of Liposcelis brunnea. Lineage (NCBI taxonomy): Eukaryota > Metazoa > Arthropoda > Insecta > Psocodea > Liposcelididae > Liposcelis > Liposcelis brunnea. Next base: position 3,067,727 of record CM042070.1, read on the forward strand.
ATGTTTCTCAAACGAAGTGATCAGTTTGCTTTCGTCCTTTCCTGAATATTTTTTATTTTAAAAACAATGCAGTTAATTGTTTTTATATTTTAGTGGCATACTTAAAGCCTGTTACTTATTAAAGCGGATACTCAATTAAAATATAAGTTTTAAAATGAGATAAGGTTGACTAATCAAACGAAAATTGACCAAGCAAAAATTTTTAGCAACATCAGTTTTTTTGATAAAAATTTATTAATAGTTTTAGGGCTGATTAATTTTTGTCTTAATTATTCATATCTTATAACCCAGATCATCTCATTTTTTTTTTCCAGGCACAGATTCAATATTGAGTGACACTTTGGAATTTGATTAAAATTTATTGCTCCCAACCCCAAACCTTGACCTTAAATTTAATTTCTTTCTTATCCCTTGCAGAGATGTTTGCACAAAAACGAGAGGGAATCTAAAACACTTGTTAAGGAATTTAAGTACACGAACACCCGAGCCTGACCTTGACAATGATTTTGGAGGAAAAAATCACTATGTCATTTGCTAAACGAAGGGATGAGAATATTAATGGCAAAATTAAAAAGGTGCTTTTAATTTTTAACACAGTAAAACAATAAAGACACTTACCATCAACAAAATCCTTTGGCCTTTAACAGACGAATGCTCCCAGAGGATCCAATTGAACTTTTTTCTAAAACCTGCTTTATCAGGAGTTTGTCGCAGAATTGAAACTATGGCATCATGCTTGTTGACAAAATCGTTACACCAACAAACCAACCTGAAGTACATAAAAAAATTATTAGAATATTCAAAAATTACGTTATTGGGTAAAAAAAAAGGGCCAAAGAGGTTGTGAACAAACAAGCACAGGCAAGTGCAAAACCATTTCATTTCTTAGCCAAGATTTATGAATGATTATTACTTTGAATGAGCATACTGAAAAATATAAATTGTTTTCAAACTACTGTTCTCCAGGTTTCCATAAAAAAGAATTTAACTCTCGCTATTGGCCAAATTAAAATTTTATTTAATTATTCATTACTAACCCTGTCTAGCTTTCTTTGGGATATGAAAATTTTTTTTTAATATTAAGGACGACTCAAAAGATATTAATTTTTTGATTAACAAATCTTGACTGTAAAAAGCAATAAAAATAGACTCACCATTTTAGTGTTTATCCTTTCTTCTTCAATGTCTTCAGGCATTTTCAGTACAGCAAAACATCCAGATGATCTAATGGCAGCACCATGTGACAATTTGCATCTTTTACAAGTCATCTAGGAAAATTCTGCAAATAAAAAATACTCCATAAGCACTAATAAAATTCTAGGAAATATACCACATTTAAAGTTCAGTTTAAATTTCTCAACAATTACAGTTTACTGCTTCACTAATATTCTAAAGCTTATCACGATTATCTCAGCTGCGCTTAAAGCTTTAAAACTGGGAAGCTGAACGAATTTGCACATTAAATACTACAATATTGTTTAAAAAACATTCACTTAAACAATTGGGATAAGCAATCCTATTTAATTTTTTCATAGTAAATAAAAATATTATGATGCCAAACAAAACTGGCTGCTATTTTGAGATAAGAACTAGTCTGAAATAAAATGTCGTACCTGATATCCACAAAACAATCCAACTGTTGGTTCTTTTCATCACACACTCTTTCACTGATGTGAAGGAATTTTAAAACAGTAGCTGCTAATCTTGTAGGCTGAATAATAACACTATTGCAGTCCATTTTTTTTTGATTTTCATTAAACAACCGAACCAATGTTGTTTTTCTAATTCAGAATAGTTGGTTCTGATGGTGCTTGAAAGACAGTACCCACTGGTTTGTAGCATGAATTTCTTGTTTTCTTTGTACAGAAAAGTTAGTTTGTGACAAGTAACTTCATGAGTGCCCTTGATAATTTTTCGATATCACTGACTCCAGACCCAGATGCTGCTGCGTGTTCTGTAATTATTCATTTTTCCTTTCGGCAGTTCTTGGACAAAGAAAATTCCCCTGATATAATCTTCCGTTCGCGCATTCGCTGATCTTATTTTCAAATGGTCTAAAAAAAAATCGAAAACATCACCATTAAGCTTTAAACTATCGCGTGACTCAATATTATTTAGAAATAGAGACATACTGTGTCGGTTTAATTAATTCATGATCGTAAAATAAAATCCAAATAAAAGTGGCCATTTTGATTAGATGGACTTGACACTGCCGTCTGCAATCGACAGCGACAGCTCATTAGCGAACAATGCCTCCGCCATCTTCGATTCATAATATTTCAAAAACCTCGAAATTATAATTCTTTCAGACGGAATTGATCGGAAGACAGGCGTAACTTGTTAATTTCTTAAGAAGATAAAAAAAAATGGCAGCAAATTCTGTGAAAAGACGAAATTCAACGCATATCATACACAGTTCTTGCTTTACCGAAAAAATACAGTAATTCTCCCCCCAAACCTTTTGAGTATTCATTATGCACGTCAGGAGGATTGTGTGGCATTAAATCCCCATAAGATATGCGAATCGAATATGCGAATTAAGTGCATTATTCATGAGGCTCGGTTTAAATATTGGTGGTGAAGGGAAGCAATGCTTCCGCTACGCCTAAATATATTTTTTCCCTTTCCCTTCATGTTTTATGTAACTAATATTTCAATTTTTCTTGCCTGTGCTTGTTACTTATATAATCAAACATGACAACTCCATTAAAATTTATTTTAATCATTTTTTACAAAAATTCACGTCACTGAAAATTAGATGCTGGGGAAATTTTTTATTAGATTTGAAACGCAGAAATCAACAAAATTTCTCGCATAAAAATAGAGCACATGAACCAATGATAATTTCCCATAAGATTGGAGGAATTTTATTGGATCTTTTAAAATCGACGAATCAATAGTAAATTCTCATAAGACTGGGATGATTTTATGCGATTTCCAAGATTAACGAACAGTAGAAATAAAGCGGAAAGTCCCGAACAGGATCGACGAGAATTACCGAAGTACTACGAAGAATCTCGAACATCGACGAATATTGCCGAACGTAAAAACAAAGATTCTAGAAAAGGACCACAAGTCACGAGCAAATGACGAGATGAAACTGAGATTTCCGAACTAGTACGAAAAATCCCGAATAGATAAAAAATGGATTTTTCCACATCTAGGGCGCAAAAAATCAATCTTGAAAAGTGAATGCTAGAGAAACTACAAGGAGCGAGTCCGTGTCGCCAATTCTGTATATTCCGCTGATTAGTTGTGACGTCATACGTCTTCTGCTGCTCGGTTCCTAACTTACGTTTGGTCACAGGCGAATGCCTGCCTAGTGACTCCGCTCATACTCTTGGGCTTATTAACTACTGCCATCTTGCCCTAATTATTATATCTTACCTTAGCTTGATTAGGCTGCTGAACAAAATGGCGATCCGACGTTTTCATTCTATTTTTCAAATGTTTATTCAACTTAATATTCGAAGATCAACTCCATTTAGATTTAAGCAGGGCTACAAACAGCTGGAAATACTTTACCCAGACGGCTGCATTGCCTGAAAATAAATAAAATCGATCAGGCTAGAACTATCTAAGATATTCGACAATATTAAACATCCTAATTATTTCAGGATGTTCATCAATTGAAAAACGATTATAAGCCATATTTGCGATGATGACGTAACTATTTATTAGCCCTAAAAATGGCGGAATTTTGAATTTATCAAAAAACTAACATGGTGCTCGTTTTCGATGTTTCTCTAGTGGCTGATATCGAAATTTTAGAGATTTCAGGCGGCAAGAGCCTGCCAGCTGCCAAAAAAAATGGCCAAAAATTAAGATTTGCTAAAAATGCGACATGGTATTCGATTTCGATGATATCTTAGTTCCTGATATTAAATTTATATCTGGTTTTTGTGGCAGGAGCCTCCTGCTGCCGGAAAATGGCCGAATGTTTAAATCTATGGAAAAATTGATTATTATACTCGATTTTGAATCCCCTACTCTCATAAAGGAAATTACAGGATAAAGTTTATCAAAAAACAACGCAAAGAAATATTAGCAACAAATTTAGTATATTAGAATAATCTGTGTGACTTAATAAAAACTGAATCTCCATATGAAACTTTCAGTAGTAACGGTATGGTTCTTCATTATGAAAATCTGTATTTTTTCGTTCATTATTTTAAAAAAAATTAACAAAGAAAAAAGATATAAGAGAGATATGTAAAAAAAATCACAAAAGAATATACAAATTGCTCCCGTATTATTTTCTTTTGTGTTGCGGGAAGACTTATAAAAAAAAAATTACGTAGGAATCAACAGATATACATAATTCAAAAAACGAAAAAAAATTAATAATAATATTGAACACAAAAAAGGTATTTCGGATCACATGACCCTTTTGCATTACTAAAACGTAATTAATTAAATGATAAATCCGTAAATCGAATCTCAGTTAATAATCCGTTAAATAACACTCAAAATTAGCAATTATAATCAACCCTTTAACTCATTTTTTGAGCTCCTTTTTTTTTTAAAAAAAAAATCGTTGTTTTCTCTCATTTCTTATCAAATTATCAAAACAACTTACAAAAATTTTTGTTGAATTGATAGTTTGATTAAACAAATTAACGGATCGATTAACTTTTTCGTTTTATTGAAAGAAAAATTTGTTTAAAAAATCAGTTTTTTCGTAATGAAGAACCCATTTGTAAATTGTAAAACAGTGTATTTTTTTTGCGCGGCCCGCGTGTAGACGCGACAGCCGAGACTAAGCTATAATTCTATTGTAATCATAAGGCATTGTCCTGTGTCGTATTTGGCACAGGGTTTGAACAGTCGGGGCGTTCCACAAAATCGATCAGCAAACGTTAACAGAAAACACTGGGGAATAAAAAAAAGATTTTTTTTTTTATAAAAATTCTGTTGAATGTCTGCGGATCGATCGGGAACTATTTTATTACTCTATGTTTTTTTTATTTATTTAAAATAAAAAATTCTTGAGGAAAAATTAAAAACTGAAACTGGAAAAAAACGTTTTTCGATTTTTTTTTCATTACACGATTTTTTTTTTTGAAATCCCAAACTGACCTACAACTATCTACGAATAATGACCACAATTATAACAAAAAACAAATAAACGAACAATTTTTCCCTACAACTTAATGTATTTTCATGCTAGCTACGTACTTTTTTCAATTTTTTTACTTTTTCATTTTTTTAATTATGATTATTTTTTTTTTTTTACTTTATTTTCGCTTAATGATCCGAACGATAATGATAATAAGTGAAAAACAAATCAATCACATCCAATTGTACGAGAACGAATTATGAGGGGGAGGTTTTTTTTTGAATTTTTATTATTTTTTTTATTTCAAGATAAAATGAAGAAAATAATATGCTCAAGATTTTTGTAAATCGAATTATAAAAGCGGAATCGAGATAAAGATTTACTTAAGTTTGCTGGTGGAATTTTTCGCGATATCTAAAAGTTTGGAGAAACTTAAAAAATTACTTTCACATTTTTATAAATGGGAAAAATAAGTTGCGCCACATCAAAAATGACAGATATTTGGTTGTGCCACACTAAGAATGTTGGAAATTCGGTGGTGCCACATTAAAAAGATGGAAATTTTGTTGTGCCACACTGAAAAAGTTGAGAATTCTGTTGTGCCACACAAAGAATGACTCAAATTCTGTTGTGCCACACTAAGAATGACTCAAATTCTGTTGTGCCACACTAAGAATGTTGGAAATTCGGTGGTTCCACATTAAAAAGATGGAAATTTGGTTGTGCCACACTGAAAAATTTTAGAATTCAGTTGTGCCACACTAAGAATAGCTCAAATTCTGTTTTGCCACTCTAAGAATGACTCAAATTCGGTTGTGCCACACTAAGAATGACTCAAATTCTGTTGTGCCACACTAAAAAAGATGAAAATTTGGTTGTGCCACACTAAGAAAGATGGAAATTTGGTTGTGCCACACTAAGAAGGAAAAAAATTGTGTAGTGCCACTTAAGTAACGACCAAATTTTGCTCAACTACTCTAATGTGTAAGAACGGCAAACACTTATCTAAAAATTACATTTTTGTGGCCAGTATTATCGATTCAGTTTTTATCTTAGTTAGCCAATCGACCTAGAAGCTTAAAACGAGGAAAAGATCCTTCAGCGCGGCTTCAAAAACAGGATTTTTAATGCGGCACCAAAAAAAAAATTATTTAGCGCCGCTTTAAAAAATTCCTGCACCGCGCTTTTTAATTTTTCGTGAAGATTTGCATTTAAAATCTACTTCAGGGAGTGTGATTTAAATCTGTGCTACGCTAAAAATTTAAATTTAAGACTGGTTCTACACTAAATATTACTAAAAAGATTTGTAGTTCAAAGTTAATTCGATTTTTCGTCGCAGGAAAAGACATCCGTGCTGTTAAAAGATAAAATTTTTAGAGCGGCACAAAAACAATTTGTGTTGTGAGATGGCAATCAAGAGGTTTGTTCAATAATATTTTATTAATTAATCGTGGCACACAAATCATTTTTACTAATAATTGTGCTGTACTAAAAAAATTGTGCTAATTTATAATTTTTCCTTTTTACCTAATTCTTGTTCGCCACAATATAAAAATATCAATTTAAGGATTTCATTTTAAAAAATAGCACAATAGTCATTTTTTAGCACAAATTATTGTGCTACGTATAAAATATTTGCGTGTGAGATATCGTTCGATTCGTCTCGATTTGAAAAGTTTAATCATGTTAAGATTATTTTACTCAATTTCGCTTTCATAATTCGATTTTATCACTGGCAATCCCATTCCCGATTGCATTCTTTTTAAAATTATGACTATACCCGATGACAACTAAAACCGACAACAATCACGACAACAACCTGACAACCTGAGAAAGAAACAAAACCAAAAAAAAAAAAATTTCAATCACAAAACCAATCGGTCCAACTAGACTGAAAAACATTTTCAAACCTAATTTTATTTTCAAAAAATTATCCTAATCTCAAAATAATTAACAACCCCATTTTTTTCTTTATATCATTCCTTCACACTAATTTTCCATTTTTTATATTTTTTTTTCCAGTCTAGCCGAACTCCCGAAAAAATTTAAAAAAAACGCCCCCAATCGGTCGGGGCAACAATTACAAATTCGACCATTTTTTTTAAAAATCTCCCTTTCCTCAATAAAAGCGAAAAGGAGAACGTTTCCCTTATTTATTTTTTTTTAATAATCATGAGCAATGCAATCAACATTATCACATTCAACTGAATTTTTCACTAAAAAATGATTTTTGCAAAATCTATTCAATTTAAAATCATTGCCTAACGATAAAATTATCTAAATTACAAATTTTGAAATAACTGTGGTCGACATTTTGGTACTTTCAGTTACGAACCTCTTAAAAATTTATTTAGCCATAAAAAAATTTCATTTAAAAATTTTTTATTCATTTCAAAAATGTTGCTAATTTTAATTTGAAAAACACAAAACCAGAGTTAAGTACAAACGTCTGAAACAACTTCGCTCGACTCTAGTTCATTTAGCCAAAAAAAAAAAAAAATTATTTTCTCATTTATTTCCCCGCCACGTCATGGATCGGTTTTTTTTTTTTTTTTTTATATTTTAAAAACTAACGTCGAACAAATTTTTTTTTTTTAAATATTCCATTTTTTTTTTTATTCAACAACAAATCGAGGTTTTTTCACACTAACTCGTAACTGAAAAAACAATATGACCGAAATGGTGTAAAAATCTAAAATACCTAAAATCGTCGAAAAAACTTCAATTTGCAAATTTTTTTTTTTAATTTTCTTTTTCGTAACATTAAAAAAAAAAAATTAAAAAATAAAAAGAAAAAAAACATTCACACTCAATGATACATATAGCATTACAACACTACACCCATTTGGACGGGGGGGTCCATCCCAGCAAGCTACCCATACAGGCCTCTCACGAGCCATGCCCAAAAAAACGCCTATTAGGGGAGCCTAACGACAACGACCGATTTTTTGGGGGAAAATTTTACACATGTATGTACAAAGGGCAAGTCTACGTCTAGGCGCCTATGCTATGGCTAGGGAAGGGGGAAGGGGAATAGGAAACAAATTCACAAATCGAATGGGCGATTCATAAAATTTTTTTAATTAAAATTAGGGATGAGATGACGCTCAGCACTAGGGTGCAGTTCTGCGTGCTGACTCCAAAACGTTCACCTCCCCCAATTTTTTTTTTTAACCCCGCCAGAACGAACCGAAAACCAAAAAAAATACCCGATGAATAATACTTAATTTTCTGATTTATCGATTCGTCACGTGACGTCACCCATCGATTTTTTTTTATTTTCATCCATTCGTTTTTTTAAAAATTTTCTCATTCATTCATGCTAATTTTTAACCTAACTACTAGATTACAATTTGCTTCATAAGCAAATATTAAAATTGTACTTGTTCACAGACATTTGGGAGTTTATTTTTTTTTTTTTGTAATTTTTTTCATCAATTTTTTTTTAAAACATATTTTTTTTCGCAATTTTTTTTTTCAAATTTTTTTAATTTTTATCATTTTTTTTTTTAAATTTTCGCAATTTTTTTTTTCTTATAACTAAAATGAATAATGATGATAATAATAAGCATTAAATAACAACTTTCCCTTGCACAGCTTGTTATAAATAATTTTTTTTTAAACGTGATATGGGCGCTGTGACAAGGCGATGATCCGCTGCCGTTTAATCAAAAATCGTGTGACGTGTAAGGGGAAAATTTTTTAGAGGCAACACCACAATTTTTTTCTTTTTAACAAATTTGTACTTTTTTCAACATCACACTTTTGTTTACCTAAATATATTATCAAAAAAAATTCTTAATTATTATTAATTTTTTTTTTTACATAACCAAAGGGAACAACAGGTAATGGGATTATTATCATCTGGAAGCGTTCCACCGACATCTATACAGAAAAAACATCGATACACACTTTTTTTTTGTTTAAATAAATTCCTAATTCGGAACTAGATATATAAATATATATTCTTTTATTTTTCTTTTCAACGTGCTGATTTTTTTAAATTTATTATTTTTATTCTTCTTGTGCACATGATGTTTGGTTTTTTTTTTTAAGTAATTAAAAAAAATATATATTAAAATTAATAAAGAGGTAGATCGGTAAAATCAAAAAAATTAAAATTTTTAAACAAAAAAAATCAGTTTAATACTATTTTGATCTGCGAAAAAAATTAATTAAAACGAGGTAGACAAGTTTTTGACTTACACTAAAAAAGAGAAATGAAATGGATGACACGTGTGGTTGTTCTTTTAAAATTATTGAGTTTTTGGAGAAAATTTATTTGGATTTTAAGGTGAAAAGTTTGAGAATTGACTGAATTTTTCTATTCGTATCAAAAAGTTAAAAAAATCCCATCAATTAAAATCCAAAAACATTTTTATCAAAAACTCACAATTTTCAAAACAAGACTTAAAAACAAATGACGAAAAAAAAAAAAGGTGAGCTTTCTTTTAAAATCTTACTTTTTCCTTAATGATTTGTGGATTTCGTTAATAATAAGACTACTACTAACTATACAACTAGAATTCGAGATTAGGTCCGAAAAATGAAACACACAATCGGGCATTTATTTTCATTTTAAAAATTTTTCAAATTAATTCTTTCTTTTTTTATATAAAATTTGTACTTTTCGGCCTGAAAAGTTCGTTTACAAGAAACGATTCCAAAAATATTTTCTTCTTTTTTTAACATTTATAACCAAAACGAAAAATGAACATTATCGACTTTTCGACTTCCTGCAACTAAAAAAATTTAATTTTCAGGAAAAATCAGTTTTAAAAAAAAAACAAGAAATCCATTCCTAAACATTTAGGAAGCATAAAATTGTTATTACATCGCGATAATGAGGTAGTAAATTTGTACTTTTGATTATTTTTTTTTTTTAGGGAAAATTATTTTTTTTTAAAAAAATAATATAATTATTTAAATAATGATAATAATAATTATAAATGGAAATATAACAAAATTTAGAAAGGACACAACTCTCAGTTATTATTTTATTTTTTTTTTTTACGAATGTACGTATAAATATTTTGTACTATCAGAATTTAAGCCTTCGAGGATTTTTCAAAAAACGAAAATTAAAAAAAGAAGGGTTGTAACTTCCCCCGATTTTTAAAAAATAATCCCGATGGCTTTTAAAATGATTTTTTTTTTTTTTTTAGTCCCTGAAAGAAAACCTGAGATATTTTCCCAAAGAATTATACGAAAGTGCCAAGATCGCGTGCGGGATTACATAATTTGTGTATTATAACACTGAACAATGAATAAACATTCAATTTTTTTCATTTTTAAATAGTTAACATCGAACGTCTAATTTGGTCGCTTCCAGACGATTTTTTTTTTTGAGGGGGACAAAAAACGACGATTAAAAAAAAATTTTAATTCCGGGCAAGGGAAAAAAAAATTTTTTTTCATCCTTAAAATTAACAAAAAACAAACAGCAGAGAATCAACGCCCGCTTTCGCTTTACATCAGATTGCCGAAAAATAAAGATTTCATGTCTGTGATGCACTATAATTGTACTGTTTTTTCATTTTTTTTTTATCATTATTATTTTTATACAATTAGAAAAAAAACAAACAAAAATTATAATATTACCCGTTTAAAAAAATCAAAAAAAAGCATTAAGATGTAAAAACGAAAGAGTATAAAAAAAATGAATGACTTGTTATTATTATTACTATTGGTTCTTGCAAGTGAATTATTAAAAAAAAAAAAAATCGGTCGCGAAATCTGTTAATTAATTAAAACTCTACGGTAGAAAAGTTTAGCGTTTACTAATTTTTAAATTAGAGCGCTTGAGTGTTGTTTTAATTGCTAAATAATTTGATTATTCTTCATGTGGAAGACTTGTCCTAAAAAAATATTTAATTAAAAGTCATCGATATCAAAAAATGAAGAGTGATCGAATTTTTTAGCTAAGGCGAAAAGGGGGGAGGAATTTTTTTTCAAAATCGAACTCAGGATAAAAAGATGCGTCCGAGATTTGTCACGCTAGTCGGCCACGCAGGTTGTTTAACAAAAAAAAATTCGATGTGGTTGCGATTTGAATGATTAGAGAGAAAGAAATGGTCACGATGTTGAATAAGGGTGACATTAATCGACATTACTCACGCTAGTCACGATTCTTGAACTAGTTTTCACGCTAGTCACGATTTCTGGGCTGAATGTTACGCTAGTTCGGTTATTCTGGCAAAGTTATCAAGCTAGTCACGGTTTTTGGTTTTAAAAGTCACTTCAGTCACGATTTCTAGGCGTGAATGTCACGCTAGTCACGATTTCTGGGCGTGAATGCCACGCTAGTCACGCTTTTTGGTCCTAGAGGTCCTGCCAGTCACGAATTTTAGGCTGAATGTCATTGTAGTCACAATTTACAGGCATGAATGCGACGCTAGTCACGATTTCTAAGCGTTAATTTCACGTAGTCACGATTTTTGGTCCTAAGAGTCACTCTAATCACGATTTCTGGGTGTAAATGTCACGCTAGTCACGATTCTTGGGCAAAGTTGTCACGTTAGTCACGATTTTTGATCCTAAAAGTCACCCTAGTTACGATTTCTTGGCGTGAGTGTCACGCTAATCACAATTCCTAATTTTTTTCAACAGAACCAACCACATAATTTTCATTACTTTTGACAGACTCGCACGGACGCTTCCCTTTATTTCATCTAGGGCTTCTTTAATTTTTCTAAAACCACATTTCTCAAAAATTTTTACCTAAAACGTCCAAAAATTTTTCTAAAAGGCGCAAAAATTGTACTAAAAATTTCCATTTATCATTTTTTTTCCCACTCAAACGCTTAAAAATTAGTAAAAAAAAACCAATTCCCTAAACTTTTTTTTTAACTAGCTGGTAACCAAAAGAAAAAAATTCACACTCTCGAAAAGTTTCCTTTTTCAAACTATACAAAAAAATTAATTTATATCTCTTTGGTCTTTCTTTTTCTTTAAAAAAAAAAAAAAAAATATTTACAACTCAAATTGAAAAAAAAGCTACAAAATTCCTAGTCGAGTTTCTTTTCTTTTAATTTTTACAACAGATTTCAAGACCGTTACCAAAAAAAATTAGGAAACAAATAAAATGCTATATATAAATGAAAAAAAAAAATCACCGACCGGTAATTTTCTTTACCAAACAAAATTTTACAAAAAAAAAATTAAATACCGATTCCTATCAATAACTAAAAGAAAAAAAAAATAAAGAGCACCTGAACCAAGGAAATGGATCAAAAAAACCCAAACCTTGAATCCCAATCATAGACCCGACTCGTCGCTCGGCCATTTTTAATTTTTTTTAAATTTTATACAAGAACCGCAAAACCTTTCAGTATCACCCAACTCTCACCTCTACACAACCCTTAATTTTTTTTTTTTGTTTATAAAAAACCGACTTCCAAAAATCACAGACCGAATTTTTTTTTAATTAATTTCGTTAATTATATTCTGGTAACTAAAAACTAAACCGAAAAATAAGGTAATGCGGCGTTTTTAAATTTTTTGTAACTGGCCAAAAAAGCGACGCTTCTTTTCAAGATGGGAGCCGAATCCATTTTTAACCGAAGCGGATTAAATCTCTTTTATTATGCCGAAACTTATCACATATACATGATATCACAATTTTTTGTTTTTTTAAAAAATAAATTACAAAATAAAATTTATTATTACAAAAAAAAAATGTTAACAAATTTTATTTTCGAGAAAATTTTGTGATGTTAAATTAAAAAATTAATTGAAAATGAGATTTAATCGCTTCAATTGTATTTTTACAATAATTTTTGCTTTTTTTTTTATCTTTTACCTTTTACAATAACAATTACATCCGAAAAATACCATTAAAGTTAAATATAATTACGAGACAAGAATTTAAGAGTAGACAAATTGGTAAGGTCACTCACACGAAGAAGAAAAAATTATTATGGCACTCACACTTTTCAATAATAATAATAATAATAATTATGATAATGAACAAAAAAAATAATGACAATGATTTTTTTTTTTAGTTTTTTTTGTTTGACCAAAAAAAAGACATTCGCACATATTTTTTATCTGTCCGAGCCTCCTCATTCGGACTATATCTCATAAAATAGGACGGGTCAACCGTCCGAACACCCCTTTTTTTTTCATTTCGAGTGGATGCAAAAAAAATTAAATAACTGAAACGCCAGGAGGATCAAACATAGAAAAAAAAAATTCATTTGAAAAAATTCCTGAGTTTGAGCTAGGGATCCTATTTCATTTTAACAATAATGAAATGTTATTTCTCTCTCATTAAGTGAAATGCATCTGATTGTTTTTTTTTTCTTTTTTTTTTGTTTTTATTCTTTACTTTAAATGTATATTATTAAAAAATAAGAGGTAGACTATAAGCTGACGTATATAATAATAATATTCGTCCTGAGTTTAAAAAAATAATAATAATAATAAAATGATAATAATTGATTAAATAAATTCATTCATTTTTTTTTTCCTTTCAGATCTGTGTCTGGGGGCATGGATTAACAGGGTTATTCTGCCTAATTATATTAAGGTCGATTCTTAAGTCTTTCGTTAGTTTTTTTTATTTTTTTTATGAGCTACGAGGAAAAAGCTCGATTGACGCAGAGAAAATTGATTTCAAATTTAAAATCGGCCATAAAAATTGAACATGGTCGCTTGGTATAAAATACTTCGTTGTAAAATTTAATAAAAATGGATGATTGACGCCATTTTGTTGATATTTTTGAATATTAGGAAATTCTAACCTAACCTGGTTAAGTGTCTCTTTAGTTTTGATAAGAAAGTGCATTAAAAATTGATAATCGGCGCCATTTTGTTAATAATTTTAAATATTAGGAAGTTTTAGCCTGACCTGGTTAAGCGTCTCGTCGGTTTTGATAAAAAACTGCACTAAAAACTCTTTATAGAATCCCCCATCCAACCGCCAAGATGGCGCTGCGCTTCACTCGCTTGAATAATCTTATAGCGACAGTAGCGCCATCTTTGCAGTGTAATGAGGAAACATTCCTTCACTATAGTTCATTCCATTCTATATATTTTTGTGTGGAAATTAAATTTGAGTTTATAATTGAGCATAAAAATTTTAAAAAATGGCGTCTGAAGCTCAGACGGTTTTAACCTAACCTGGTCATAGAAAATTGAATATTGAAATGATTTTAACGCATGCGCAAAGCTTCACAAATTTTTAACAAGTTGAAAAATATCAATATAGGAAATTTTTAACCAGTTAAGTTATTATTTCTTTAAATCAAAATTAGTTCTGGCGTCAAAAGAATTTTGTCATGTAGAATTTTTGGGCGATAAAACAAGATTTCGTGCAACCAGAAAGCAGACAGTTTTATGCAAAACGGCGGCAAGTCTTTGTAAATCAACAACAGAGCAAAAATCTTTAATTTTATCACGGTTAGCTGAAGTGCCTGCTCTCTGATTTTCAGAGCTTTCAAATTCCTGATTTTACATTTGAAACCAACAAACTCTTTCCTGCTTTCCTTATTTTTTAAAAAAATATTCTTACTTTAACAATTCTGTTACAAAAAAAATTCAAAATCCAACATTCTTTTCATTTGTTCAAATAAAGTTATTTATATAAATTATTTTATACTGCATTATTTATAATATTGGCTTAGTAATCTATATATTATTTGTATAATAAAAAAATAAAAAAAATAGTAGAAAAAGTACAATATGTAACTGTAAACCAATAAAACTTGGCTTATGGATTATTATTTTTCTAAAAAAAAATGTCGGATTTTTATTACAAAAAAAAAAAACTTAGGCAGAATAACATTAAAAATAAAAAAAAAACTGATCTGAGGTTTTTTTCTTTAAACTGAAGTTTTTGAACGTAACAAACGGCACAATACACATATAAATACTGCGGTTTAAAAAAAAAAATTCCAAAAAGGCAAAGGAACGAGAAGAAACAAAAAAAAAATCCTATCTACATGAGAACTTTGACTAGGAGCTGCTTTGTGGGTCAACAACTGAGCAGGGGGCCGGTCGAATCAAACCCCCGGCTCTTCTATATACTGATAAAATATTTTCACAAAATAAAAAACTATTATACAAGAAATAGGCGAGGCGGCGAGCAACTGCGGGTCGTGTGTGTACGAACCCGCATCTCTATTTTATTTTAATTATTTCTTTATTTTTTAAACTATTTATTACTATTGTGTGTTATTACCTGAGATTGCCTGATGCACTTCCACGGAAATGACTAGTTTAATAAATCTAAGAGGAGCTGTGACTTTTTCTTTAAAAAAAGACACATAGGAACTCCCATCAATATCAAAAAAAAAAAAAAAATTAAAAAAGAAATAAAACAAGAGAATTTAGTGTGATCGAGACTGTATATCCATTTTTTTGTTTTACTGTAACTAAACTGACTTTGGCCGAACGGTTTAATTTTGGTACCATGCCGAACGCGAATGAATGAAATCAATCTCCCTAATTGGGGAAATTGACTTGAGGCACCATCTTGCGTCGAAGCCCTAGTGGCAACGACATATTTAACTTATCTGTCTTTGAAAGTGCAAAAGTACATTGCCTTTTTTTCTTTTAAATAAAAACTTGTTTCTGTTGTATAAAAAAGTAAAAACAAATAACCAATGACTGTAACAGTTGAATAATCTGCAATATCTATATCATTTGTCTAAAAACTAAACCTTTTTTTTATGTACTAAGATCAATTGAGGTATAGTGTTACTGTGGGAGAGGGGAAGGAAGGGGGATTGTAATGCTGGGGGGGCGGAGACGATGACTTTACTGGGCGTGATTATGAACCTGATTCTGTTGAAACGCCTTTAAGCTGAGCTCTGTCTTGTGCTCGCGTGCGATGTGTCTTCTTACGGTGTTGTTCCGCGTGAAAGTGCGCGTACAAAACGGACAAGGTACCCGTATTCCTTGGTGTCGCTGCCGAATGTGAGCGCGCAAGTTTGTCTCGTACCCGTAAAGCCGTTCACAGTACGGACATTTGAGCTTTTTTCCTGAAACATTTAAAATTTGAATTAGAATTGAGTTTCAAAATCATGACAAGCTGCAAAAAAAATATTAATAATAATTTAAATCTTAAAATGTACACTCATACCTGTATCCAGTCAGCACTTAAAAATAGATGAATTAAATTAACACTAAATTAAATAGATTTAATCCACACAAAATTGCTAGGTTGGAATAAGTGAAACGTAAGCAGGTTTATTAAGCTGAAACTGAAATTAAAATTTTAAATTGAGCGGTTATGACAAGTTAAGGTTATGAACATAGCATTTTGAATTACAATCTATGTTTCACTCACACAAGATTATTCAGTTACAAATAATTTCAGTAAACGATTGAGGTTACGTCTATTAAAACTATCAACATACATTCACGCTGTGCTGGAAATATAAAAGCACAAACCGACTTACATATTACAGACAGGTTTCATGTACAACATTGCTTTCATTCATAATACGTAAAGCTTTAACCTGGCCTACAAGAACATCAACTACAGTTAAAAGCATGTTAATTTGATGAATGATGCCAACAAAGATTATGAACTAAATGTCGAAAAAGTGTATCTGGCTTTATAAATAAAATCATGAAAGCCATTTGAAACTATCAACATGACACGTTTGATTTAAAAATCTCAAAACTCGACATGACTTCAATAAAATTGTCAACTGAGGTTATGTAATTGACGTTCGAGTTAAAATGTAAAAAAATTTTTATTAATCAACCAGAAAAGTAGCAAACATTCATAAACTGGCTTCTGTAATTCATTTTTACTGGATTATCTCTTCTTACTACTTTCAAATGCTTCGATTTAAGAATAAGAAAAAAAAAATTCTAACCTCAAACTGCATCCATGTCGAGTATAACAGCCCTTATCGATTATATCTGTATTTATCGACATAATTTTCACTTAATTTCGATTCAGAACGACTTCGTAATAAAATGCAAACACAATTACCACTACATTTGAAAAATTTATCTAGAATTTTCATAATTTTAAGTATTTTCTTTGCGGACTTTCGCGGCTTTCGGTAAAAATAAAACCACAGACTTAAAAAAAACTAAGAAGGCGAATGCTTGTTTTTCCTTTGGCAAACACAATTTTAAACGTTATTTTTTTAACTTCTGCTTTTAAAAATTAAACTGTTGTCAATAAAAACAAATCGTGGAATGATTTTTCGTGATTGAGAACGATTTTCCATTTCCAAACACGACGAAATAGAAAAAAAAATAGAAATGAAATTGGATTGGACTCGGCCGTTGGCGGCCATTTTAATTTTCCAATTTTTAACCTTATTAGGTTAAAAAGTTTTAATTTTTTTCCGATTTCAATTCCTATACGTAATTTTCAATTTGTGATTCTCATATATAAAATTGTTTAATTTAATATGAGATTTAAAAGCTATGGACGATCCTAATGGTTTTTTAGATATCAGATTATTGATGATTTGCAGGAATTGGAAAAAGTTTTGTAATCCAATGTAATGGAATTATTTTCAAAAATATTCCACAACTCTTAGTTTTTTAACCAGTATTTCATCTCTAACTGACAAGTTTACACTGAGGAGATCCAACACATTTTTTAGATCACTCTGTTGCAACTTTTGCTAACGTCACTAAGTTCAATTTCCTTTTCAAGTTAAATTCAAAAATAAAAGCGGTATGATTCATACATTTGGCCATTTCAAATCTTGATAAACCTCCTTTTGAATGAACACTTTGAATTCACAAGCCGAAAGCAAAGCAGAACCATAACATGGGAGTATCAAGCAGTTAAAACTTTGACATGACAAATTTTAAGAACGAATAAGAATCAAAGAGGACTAACACATTCATACAACTTCAAATATTCTAGGTGAAAATAAAAGATGTTGAATATGTCTGAGCACAAGTAAGAAGCATGACAGGCATAAAAAGAGATTTCAATTCGTTAATTGGATTTGGATTTGGTGTTTGGGGGAAAAAAAGAGGTTCATGCTATTAATATTTTTTAGCTTAATTGATAAAATACATACCGTCTGGAGTGGCAGAGCCTTTATGTGACAATGGTTTAGTTACAGCACTAGCATCCCACATACTGCCAACTTGTACCATGTCCGGTGCTTTGTCCGCGCTCATTTC
The DNA here is from genome assembly GCA_023512825.1 of Liposcelis brunnea. NCBI lineage: Eukaryota > Metazoa > Arthropoda > Insecta > Psocodea > Liposcelididae > Liposcelis > Liposcelis brunnea. The sequence goes on from CM042070.1 coordinate 3,085,899, forward strand.
TTTGTACGACATCGCATTTGAGTGAACTTCTTCACATCGATTTGACGGTTCCATTTTTATACGTTCCATTTTTATACGTAGATCTAAAACAAACGGAAAATATTAGTTTGTTCGATAAGTAATCAAAAAGTGACACAGCTCGAAGCCATTTTAAGCAAGCAGGAAGCATGTCGAGGCTTAAAACTAAAAATGGCGACTAGAAGGAGTGATCAACTACAGTTTTTCTCTGATTTTCCTTTAATAGGAATGATAGTCAATTCTAACCTCAACTGGTTAAAATTTGAAAGAAATAAGACCAATTAGAGGAGAGATCGTCTTATATTTAGTTGAATTTTCCTTCTAGGCTCTCAACCAGAGACATGTTACCATAGGAAAATGTCTGATGACGCCGCTGAAGACACTTTTTTGCCAAAATTTGCTAATATTTACCTTCAGGACAGCTCGGGTCCGAATGTCTACTCTCCGACACTATCTTATGGTTGTTGTCGACGTCAACAGCAGCAGTTCTGTCAAAAGTGACAGCGGCAGCAGCACTGGCGGCAGTATTAGAACCTGCTAGCTCCCGCGAGTCTGGTTTCCCGTCATAACCCCTTACAAGATGTTGAGGCGAACTCCTCGAATAATCTTTAACGTCGTCCGGTGGATGTTTAGGTTCTGGTGATGGCCGAAATGACAACGACATCGGTGATAATTTCTCCGAGTCCGAAGACCTGGATTTGCTCGAGGCTTCTCGGAGGACGGACGCCCGGACGACTGAATCCTGATGATCGCTTGGGCTGCGGTGATGTCGCTTTCTTTGACATTCGTAACCGGAGCCGGGGGCAGAGGCAGGTATTCTCTGTTCATATGGAGGTCTGTAATGATGTGGATGCATATATGTGGAAAGGACGGGGGAATAGGACGAGGACGAATGTGAGGGTAAGGATTCTTGGCTCGGTCCATTTTCTATCGTTTCTTTGCATGTCCCATTACTGGTTAATTTTGGTTTAGAGCGACTGTTTGGTGAGTCCAATGGGTTCTCATGACTGCTAGGACTCGTGTGTTGTGACTGAACCATTGCCAGTTTCTCATGTTCTATAGATAATCCTTTAACCTAAAAACAAAAATTTTATTCAATTAAATTGTTAATCTTGATTAGGCAAAGCTAAAGTCAAACTCAACCGCTAGTGTGCAATCTGAGGCCATGTCAAAAAATAGTACTAAATATAAGCGTCCATGGTCAGAGAGTTCAGAAGGAGAAAGTTGCCAATTACATTAGCATTTCGGTGATTAGTCAATTTTTTGTCCATAACAATGATATAGTCGATCCTAACCTTACCCGGTTAAAATTTGAAAGAAATGGTCCAATTAAAGGGCAAGATCGGTTCAGATTCAAGTTGCCACTCTTTCCTTGTTGTCTCACTACCCGACAAAGTGTTAAAAAATAAAATTATAAACAAAGATTAAACAGAATGGAATTTTGATTCACAGTAAGAGGCTGTTTTTTAATTTGGCCACCTTCGCCAAAATCTGAACTAAGCGATTGTGGCGCTATCATTATTGTCATAAATAAGGAAATAACTCTTTATTATAACATATATATGATTCTATTCTGATTAATCTGTGCCGTGAAGTAACACGAAATGGACGCCATATTTGTTTACATCTAATTTTGTCGTGGCAGTAGATTGTTCAAAGAATTTTTCTATAGCCATAGACTGAATTTAACCTTACCTGTAAACATTCCGCAGCTTTTAAAAAGCTAGAGAGATGTTCTTGAGAAACATGAACTTCTCCTTTGTACATAAACTCGAGTAGTGCTGACATATTGGACGATGACGTCCCGTCCAAAATGACGAGAACTGAAGGACTGAAGGGAGCTCCCTCGAAGAGGTCTTGGAAGTGTTTGCTGCATGCCGCTAATATTAATTTGTGTGCTTTGAATGTCACGCCTGAAAATAAAAGAAAATTTTGCATAAGTGGATGCAGTTCTGGCGTCAAGCTTGGGCGCGGCCATTGCGAATGTCTGCAATAAGAAAAGCAGCCAACAGATGAAGCTGTATACACAAACTCAGCGGGTCAAATTGAGTCTCTTAGGCTTACCTACCATCTTTTAATGGTTCTAGCGGGGCTAAATGGGCTCCTGATGACTACTTGTAACTCCAGATCAAATTTTTAATGGCTTCGAAGGGGTTAGCGTTCAGGGGAAGCTTAGATCATGTCTCTGGAGCTCTAGGAAGCTTCTGTAAGGCTAATTATGGCGCCGATAGCTTTATATTGAGTCTAAAATTGTTCTAAGTGTCTAGTAAAAGCTTAGTTCAAGTCTCAAGCTTTTCTAACGGGCTAAAATCGAGTCACTAACGTCTCTAGCTGGAGTACATCAAATTCAAGTGTCTCTAGTGGGCTTATTTCAAGTTTTGTGTAACTCTAGTTCCATCAGCTTGAGTCTAGAGAGCTTGACTCAAGTCTTTTTGGGCTCTGATGACCTAATCTAAGCTTCAATAGCTTTCATTGATTTTTCTAGAGTCTGCAATCGCTCTAGCAGCCTTAGCTTAAAATTCCTGGCAGTGAATGGGTGACTTGAGTCTCTATGGTCTCTACTAAACTTATCTCATGATAATTATGTCTACAGCAGTTTTTTTCCCAAGTCATAGAAGCAGAAATAATTTTTGACTGTTTTCAAATTTTTAATTTGTCTATTTTTTGGCTACAGCTCAATATCTAAAAAAGATGAAGCTCTGGTTTTAAAAATTCCAATCTACGCAGTAAAAAAAACTGTTGGAAACGATGAGGGATATGAATATCAAAAAAAAAAGGGTTATTAATCGTCATCGAGCACGCACAATTTTGCAGGATATGCGATTCAATAAAAATAAAGGGGATGAAAAACCGGGGATGAAAAAAGAAACAAAAAAATCAAGCTGCCGGTGCTGCTGCTATTGCCGGGAATCGTCAAATGAAAAGGGCAGTTATCGTCCACCGGGAAATGAAAATATCAAACATGGCGATGACGTTCGTCACGTGGTCACGCGTTGAAAACCGCCTATACTCGGAACTCTTTATCTGCTGGGTAACGTTACTATAGAAACTCCCGGAGATTGTAATCCCGCATTCAGAGATCGAACGCTTAATATCTTTTGCATCGGTCAATTAACTGGCTGCAGGTAACAACTGACGTCTCTCTGTTTTAATATTTTCCCCGAGCTTTTACCGGGTGTTGCCCCACTCGGCGCTTTCGCATCGATATTGCTCAACTCTTTTCAATCCATCGTTATTTTTCATTCCCTCCCGATAAATCCTTTTTTTTTTCTTTCATCCCTGGATTCGAGGGTCCCGTATTTGTTTTTTATTATTATTATATATTTTTTTTTTTTTGATCAGAAAATTAAAACGGAAAATTTTTATAAAAAGCTCACCTGATTTTTTTTTGCGTTTTTGAAATTTTGTAAGAATAATTATTAATTAAGCACGAACTGTTCTTTTTTTACGATTTAATAATGTTGGGAATATTGTCGGTGACTTTTAAAGAAAAGGAAAGTAAATATTTAGGATCTTTTGTGGGGGGAATGCCGACAGACTATTTGTTGAAAAAGAAATATTCATATCAAGTTATTATATAAATAAGGAAATATTTTTGCTTGGAAAATAGTAGGTTGTAAATATTTTTGGTTTAAGCGGGTATTTTTTTTTTTTTGGGTGGTCAGTGGCTTCGAAAAAGATTTTAGGGCACAGAAAAAAGATCTAAAGCTGCTCTTAAACAGCCAAAAATTGGCAGAAAACACTCAAAATTCGTTTAAAAAAGTTAACTATGGCCGGAAATAGTTAAAAATAGCCTAAAATGTCTAAAATTGTCAGAAAACAGTTCAAAAAAATGCCAAATATTATCAAATACGGCCAGAATTCGCTTACAAAATAAAAACAATTTTCAGCAATGTCAAAAGTTACCCGAAAGCCGTCGAGAATACCCAAAAATCGCCACAAAATTCCAAAATTGCCTGAAAAAGTCTAAAAGAGCCAAAACTTGCCACAAAAACCAGTGAAAAATAGCCAAAAATTTCGAAACTTGCCAGAAAACAGTAAAAAAAACTCACATTGTTAAAAATTCGCAAGAAAAATCGAAAATAGCCAAAAAAAATGTCAAAAATTGCCAGAAAATAGCCAAGAAGTGTCGAAAATGCCTAAAAACCGTCGACAGCAACCAAAAAATGTCAGAAAGAAGACAAAATTTGTTTTAAAAAGTCGAGTATAGCCGCAAACAATTGAAAATAGCCTAAAATGTTTAAAAATAGACAGAAAAATGCCAAAAAAATGCCTAAAATTATCAGAAAACCGTCAAAACTTGCATAAATAAATCAAAAAAAGCCCTAAAAATGTCAAAAACTGCCAGGAAACAGTCCAAAAGTCTAAAATTGTCAAAAACAGCCCAAAAAATGTCAAGAGATTCCCAAAAAGCGGTCGGAAGTTGCCTGAAAATGTCCTAAAGAGTCAAAAATATCAAAAGTTGCCATAAAACAGTCGATAGCAAGCACAAAAAGGTCAAAAATATGCAAAAACAGTCAAAAAATAGCCAAAAAAGTCAAAAGCTGCCAGGACACACTTTAAAAAAATCTCAAATTGTCAAAAAACCATCGAAAGTAACCAAAAAAATGACAAAAGCAGCCGATAATATCCAGAAAATGTGAAAAATGGCCAGAAAACAGTCGAAAACAGCCCTAAAATGTCATAAGTTGCCAGAAAAGGCCATGAACGGAGATAAAACTCGATAAAATTTGAAACAAAATAAACGAGTGATTGCAATCCTTCAACTATGAGGCAACCATACGGACGTGCAGAGCACAGCCTACAAAATTTTGAATTTTTTCTTCTTGATAAATAAATCAAACAAAAAACTTCCACTTGCCCAACTTGACCTAGTCCTTTTTACCTAACTACGGCTTAAACTCCGCTTTTTGGGCATTTTACTTAACCTCAACTGGTTAAAAATTTTTGTTAAATGAAAAACCGGATCTACGATCAAAATTGCCATTTCCCTGTAAAAACACAACAACAACTTATTCAATTAAATAAATATTATAAATTTACCTGTAAATATGATCATTTACCGGTAACGCATGCATGATTCATTAAAAAGTACTTATAAATATTATTAAGTAAACAAGTTATCATTCGATAATTTTTCTTATAAAAAGATAACGCTGTCATTTACGTGCATTGAAATATTTTTCCGAGAAGTATTTCCGGATATTTTTTATCATAAAAAAAAACGAAAAACAAAACGTCTTGAGTTTTAAAAAGCCTCAGAAAATTTAGACAGAGCTTTTTAAGGATTCCTAAGGCCTTGGACAGCCTTACCACAGTTTAACCCAAAAAATCACCATTTTTCAAGCCCTCTATTTAAGTTGAGTTGAGTTGAAATAATGCATTTTTCCTCCAGCTACAGGCTTTAATAACTAATTTATTCAACTCCGCCACTGTTCCCTGCCTGACTCGTGCGCGAAAAAAAAAGATACTCAAGCTTATAAAAATCTTCCATAATAATTTTTTTTTTCAAGAACCACCTGGACCTATTTTGCCTTTAAGACAAAATATCAACTAAACGACGTTCCTATACAAAATAAACCTTCTAGCAAATTATACGTTATCTCAACATCAACCGATTACCAAATGTTAAAAAAAAAAACAACTTATCCACAAAAGAAAAAAAAATTCGCATTATCTAATTTTTGGCTAAAATCCTGTAGGAACGGAAGGAATCCATAACACCGACAATATTAAAACACATGAGGACATATTTATTATTCAAGGTCGTTTGACCTGTGACTCACGTAAACGAGCCCTCCTTATGGTAACTTGTCTTTGTTGTCAACAAATTGCAACATTGTCTCAAAATTTTAAAGGTGGAAATTGCTAAAAAAAAATTTTTTTTTTTGGCTTGAGAATTGATTTGAACTCGCGACCAAAGACTTTGGGCATCTGGCCGCCTCAAAAAAATTAAAAAAAAATGGCGGAAAAGGTTAAGGTTATCGGACACGTGTAACCACAACGCTCTTATTATTTTTCATCCGTATTATTAGGTTGTCAAGCTGAAGTAAATTGAGCAGGCGCAGAGGTTGATCTGAGGTGAACTGGCTTAACATGTTGTTAACTCAAGGACCACCACATTTTCGGCAGTTGGTTCAACTAATTCATGAAATGCACCATTTAGCGACATCGAGAAAAAAAAAACCTGGTCCTAGGTCCGCTAATAAAACAAAACGTGTTTTCGACTCTTTCGGGAACTAATAAAAAAAAAGTGATTCAATCCCCGCGCTTGCGCACTTACAAAAATTTTTTACAACTGAGGATCCTCCCGAAAAAAATATTCAGGCAGGTGCAAACTTTCGCCACGCGCTGTTTTTCTGATTTGGGCGGAGGTTTCTCCTTACTAAATTTTGGTCAACAAACTTAATAAGGCGGACGTAGGACTAGAGTCACTTGTTTTTTTTTTTTTTGGACAATAATGTCAATAAATGATTTTTTCGTGTAAACGAGTCTTGTTAAGTGGGTCAATGCAGTTTAACTTGCACATTGCATCCGACATACTTTCACTTTTTTTTTTCGTTCCTTAAAAATCTCTTTCTCTTCTTGGCTGTCACGGATCGATTGAGAATTTCGTCAGATGGTCTTTTAATAAAAAATTTAGGATAAAATATGAGATTCCAAAAAAAAAAAATTAGTTTTCGGCCTTGGGATTTAAAAAATAAAATTTGGATATTAAAAAAATGTAATTTTTTTTTTGGTAAAAGTGAAAGTGAGGTATCGGAATTGCAATGCATCAATTATTTTCAATGGATCATCGGTTTGGTATTTTTTTTTTTTTTGTGGTATGGCTAACATCTTGTTTGGAAATTGTGAATAGTTTGAGGTCGAAAAATTGGATTAAGTGGAGGATGCATCTTGAGAATTTAGAATGAGAAATGCAGAAAATCAAAATCTGCAAATATTTTTTTAAAGAACTCTGGAAATATTTTTTTGACAAATAAGTATTTGGATAAATTTCAAGACAGAAGACGCTTCTTTTTTCTGTAAAAAAAAAATTGGCAAAAAATAGTTTTGCTTAACAAGAAGTGAAGAAGTCTTTAATTTTTTTAAGATTTTGCTCGAAAAGTCTTGCAAGAAAATTTTGCTCGACAAGAAGTGAAGAAGTCTTGAAAAAATTTGCTCGACAAGAAGTGAAGAAGTCTTGAAAAAATTTGCTCGACAAGAAGTGAAGAAGTCTTGAAAAAATTTGCTCGACAAGAAGTGAAGAAGTCTTGAAAAAATTTGCTCGACAAGAAGTGAAGAAGTCTTGAAAAAATTTGCTCGACAAGAAGTGAAGAAGTCTTGAAAAAATTTGCTCGACAAGAAGTGAAGAAGTCTTGAAAAAATTTGCTCGACAAGAAGTGAAGAAGTCTTGAAAAAATTTGCTCGACAAGAAGTGAAGAAGTCTTGAAAAAATTTGCTCGACAAGAAGTGAAGAAGTCTTGAAAAAATTTGCTCGACAAGAAGTGAAGAAGTCTTGAAAAAATTTGCTCATCAAGAAGTGAAGAAGTCTTGAAAAAATTTGCTCATCAAGAAGTGAAGAAGTCTTGAAAAAATTTGCTCGACAAGAAGTGAAGAAGTCTTGAAAAAATTTGCTCATCCAGAAGTGAAGAAGTCTTGAAAAATTTGCTCGACAAGAAGTCAAGTCTTGAAAAAATTTGCTCGTCCAGAAATTTTGAGAAAATTTGCTCGACTAAAACTTTTGAGAAAATCTGTCCAAACAAAAAAAGCTCTAACAAAAAACCTCTTAACTCTTAAGGATTTTGAGAACGCTTAATACCTCCACATGATAAAATTAAAAAAAATAATTACAAAAATGCTTTTTCAGACGTTTTGTGCTTTTGGAAGTTTTGACCGAATCCTGAGGTTTCTAATTTTTCTACTGAAGCAAAATTTTAAGAAAAATAGGAGAAAAAACTTCATCTCCATACTCTAATCAACTGTCAAAAAACATTAAACGGTTTCCCAAGTTATTAGAATTTCTCTCATCACTTCAACTGACTAAATTTGCCTTAGTAGAAAGCAAAAAAATGCCACGTGCAGAAAAAAGTTAATGAACAAAAAAAAAATGATACAAAAAGTTTTTCAGGAAATATTTCCAGCTCTTGAAAAAATTCTGAAGGGATTTGTATTGATAAAAATAGGGATCAAAATTTTTCTCTACAAGGGAAAATTTTGGAAAAAAAAAATTGCTACATAGGCAAAAAATCTAATCAACTAACCAAAAGTTTTTTTCGTTCTTCAAGTCTTGAAATATTTTAAAGCCAATAAATCTTTAAAATCGATAGCAAAACCTGCTGCTCTTAAAACAAGGAGAATCTGTCAACTATAAAAATTAAAAAAAAAAAATATGCTTGTGAAAAAAACCTGGAAAAATTTCCTAAAATTTCTAAACATAAAAATTATTTCGGCAATATGGTTCATTATTATATCTTGTCTCAACCATCTAATTAATTAACGCCAATCAATAATTCTCACCTCAGATTAATTAATCGTTTTGAAATTTTCCTAAAAAATCCTCAAAAAATCCCTTACAAAATTTTCTTCGACAATTTTTTATGTGGCCAAGTTCCTTGACTAAAAACTTGGATTTAAAATTGGCTAAAGAGCTTAAAACTCCCCCCATACATCTTTCGAACTAAAAACATTCATGACACCGGTTTGTTATTCACAGATCCCTTTCACTTACCTTCACAAAATAACGTGACATCTGCCAGGCTTTCTGATTTGAACAGGTTGCCGAAAGCTGTGGCTAAGTTACTGCCAAAACTATTCCACTTTAGGCAGAACTGCTGCTGTGGGTCCATTCCTAGTATCAAGGAGAGGGAATGTATTCCCTGCAAAAAAAAAAAAACCACAAAAAAATTAGTACTGAAAAATTTGAGGATGTGATAAATGAATTACATTCTTGTTTATGAATCGCCTAAATGCGTCGAATGGAGGTCAAGGTAATAAATACAGACGCTCCTAGGCCATAGAGATTACACTCAGATAACGACAAAAGTTACCAAAAAAAAAAAAAAACATATTCATGGCAATGGGAAAAAAATTTTTACACACTAAAAACACAAAAAATGCCAAAAAAATTTCATGTAACTGGAAAAATGCATCATGGGAACAAGGAGTAATTAAAGCAATGAATTAACTTAATTATATCATGATTAATAATGTATCACTCTAATTAATTACAGAAAATAATTAGATATGCAGAAAAAAATATATTAAATTACTTTCGTAGCAAGATCTTTAAATTCCCATTAACAATTTTTTAATTGCACAAGTAGTTGTTAAAAAATGTCTATTGTCATTTGTGCTAATCAATAATGAATTTTATTTTTAATGATGCAAAATTTCTGATTAGTTTTGTTGGGAAAAGCTTGCAGAGATTTTTTAACAGTCCTTCCTGGTGTGTAAAAATTTTTTGTTACATCTACAAGGGACAAAAAAATTTATTCAATTCAATTTGGCAAAAATTTTAAGGATCAAAAACCTTGCGGCACAAACTTGCATCTTTTTTGGGAGCATAAAAAAATTCAGGAAAATTTCTGAGCAACAAAATAAATTTTAGACAAGGTTACGATTGAACGTTTATTTGTCCCAGGATTCAATTCTTCAATTTTTTTGAGCATAGACTAAAAAACTTTTTTTTTCTGCTTGCCTTGCTACACGATTCTTGCGATTCACTCATTTTTTCACCAACTATTATTTTTCTCAGCATCTCAACTAAATTTATTTTTCATTAAACGGCGCCAAAAGCTGCCATGACCGCTCTTGTCTGTCCTGTATATCATCCTAATTTTATTTCAAACCTACAACCTAATTTTTTGCAAAACGTTTCTGTCAATTCAATCTCACCCACATCAGCAAAGTTTTTTCCTTGTTGAAATATTCATCTCCTATCATACACCCAAGAATAACAACTAATTAAACAAAAATCCTCAACACAAACTTCAATTTCATGCTTTGCTAATTTTCGAGGCAATCTCCAAAAAAAAAATTGAGGCCATTTGCAAATTGAAAACACATCACTTTTCTAGTTAATTTCAGTGAAATCACATCTAAACATTTTTACCTGATATTGATATCACCTACACATTCACAAAACACTCATAAAATCACAACACGATTTCCCATCAAACTGACATCAATTCCATCGAAACCAGTTGCAATGAAAAAAAAAAAGTTTCATAACACTGCATAAAATGTCAAATGGCATTCAATTGATAACAATTAATCAATCTTTTTTTTTCTTCCAACATTTTTTCCCAACGAGGAAAAAACAAAATGAAAAAAAAAAAAAATCATTGCAACAAACGCATTTTCGAATAACAAAAACAAACAGTCATCTCTTGAAAGTAAATAATAAACAATTTAAAATAAAAACTCTATACCGAAAATAATTTGGAGTCAACTAATGCATTTAAAGCTATTTTAAGTGGTTTCTGCAAGTGATAAACAGCTGTAGGGGGGCCTTGCAACTTCTCCTCCCACCCCTTCCAAAAATCGCGCGCATGTCAAGGCCCTATCATAACCTTCAACATGCACAAGTAGCAAGTTGCACAAAAACGATTGATGGCAATAATGGCCATCTCGCAATGTTGATATCCCAAAATCCGTACGGTCCTCATATTTAAAAAAAAAATCAAACGACATCTCCTCATCCATTAATTGGAAATCAATAAAGAAATGACTAATTAAAAAGCGCAGTACTGTAAATAGAGTGTACGCACACGCACTTCAAGGTGATAGGCCTATGCGAAAATCATTCGCATGCAACCATCTTGACACGATTCCATGCATTTTACATGTAGCGATGAATTCGATGCACTTTAAACACAAATAATGCACTGATATTTCCCGTAAACACATTTAAATTTGCACACGGACACAGCAAATCCTTATTAACAAACGATTATTTATCTATTTTAATGATTTCATTACCTGAGATGGATCCTTTCGCTTTTTATATAAATAACTTTATTTCTCCTTCCCGTGCATAAGAAGAATTGTTGGTATACTGCTGGAAACAGATAAGCTTGCATTCGTGAATTTTGTTGCATACATTTTGCAAATTTTACGCGGGGAAATAACCGTTTTTTCCACAACGTAAATTCGTATTTAGGGTTATGATGATTTGTTATTTAAATTTCACGGGGTTTTGTTATTTTTAATGAAAAAAAATTGCAATTTGTAAAAAAAATTAGCACTATTTTGATTGCAAAAAAATACGCAACGCCGGAAGCTACATGCTAATCTTACCAGGTGTTTCCCTGGTGGAGAGTTTGCGAACTAAAACGTTGAAATCTCGTCGGCTGCTTAACATCGTCAGCCATCTTGATTTTTTATCTGTGCTGTTGAAAATTTTTCGTTGTTAAAATGATTAAGGTCGTGGGGAGATCCGGGAATTTCGCGAATTTGCTGAAAAATACATGCGCTCCCGGTGCTACGTCGGTTCTCCCAATAAAGGAAGCGGTTCCGGAGGAGAAAAAAATAAAATCACCTCATCACCCCCAAAAATTAAATTCTTACACTTTATCGAGAACCCTTGCTTTAAATAAGGATAGGGCTACTCAAGGATTTCTAAGTAAGTATTATCGACCCCTAAAGACACATTCCCCAAATAAAAATCATTAATTTCCCCATAATAAAACCATTACTCGAATGTCACTTAACCCTACTTTTTTTTTTCCAGCTAAATACAGCATTCGATATGCACATACCGACGTACGAGTACCTTCATTTGAAGATTACAGACGAGACTCAACGAAAGATCCAGCATCTACTAACCAAAAATCTGCAAGTAATCGTAAACTCTTCAGCTACGCTTTAATAGCTGGTTTAGGATCAATGTCAGCTATGACAACTAAAGGAACTGTTCATATGTTTGTGCAATCAATGAGCGCATCAAAAGCTGTATTAGCTGAAGCTAAAATTGAAATTAAATTAGCAGATGTCCCTGAGGGTAGAAATATGACATTTAAATGGAGAGGGAAACCATTATTTGTAAGGCATAGAACACCTGAAGAAATAGCTAAGGAAGGAGCTGTTGATCTTTCAACTTTGAGAGATCCTCAACATGATAGGGACAGGGCTACACAGCCGGAATGGTTGGTTTTAGTCGGTATATGCACTCATTTAGGATGTGTACCTATTGCTAATGAAGGTAATTCTGGTAATTGCGATTTAATTATTGTGTTAATTTCATCATTTTAAAGTTTAAATTTTTTGTTTCAGGTGATTTCGGGGGATATTATTGCCCATGTCATGGTTCGCATTATGATGCATCTGGTAGAATAAGGAAAGGACCAGCACCTTTGAATCTAGAAATACCACATTATGAATTTGTAGATGATCTTTTAATAGTCGGCTAGAAAAGGTTACATGAAACCTTGTTTATAATGATTTTACTTTTTTTTTCAAATGGGATCGATCAGTGAATTTTTTTTTGAAAGTTATCTTGTTTCAATTATAAATGATTGATATGTGCTGTACAGGAGTAAATATATTAAATTATTATTAATCTTTGAGCGCTTTAATGAGGCAGAAATATCGACCTACCTGTGACCTAAATATTTTTTTTTCATAATGCTGCATACATGTTCGTTTCTGATTTCATGTTCTTCAGGGTTAGCAGCTCTGTCATCTACTTTACCCATTGCAATGGATTCGTTATTTTTCCTGAAAAATAAAAAAAAAACCCTTTTAGCAATAGTCTCCTTTAATCTTTGGGCATTCTAATCAGACTGAAAGCATCGATCTACCTGTGACCTGATATTGAGTCTTTTTTTGTAAAATTCAAAATGACGGATTCATGACAAGTAAAATTATAAGCAGAAGACAGGACTCTCAAGAGTTTTATTCGGTTTAATGCCTTGATTAAGAAGTAGATATTTTAATTAATAAAAGAGCGCAATTTAGAAATTAAAAACCGCCATTTTCTTGGAATGAAATTGAAGACCCTCCGATTAGGGATTCAAGTCCTCTCGATAAGAACCGAAGAGTCTAAAACCAAAGAGCAACAAGGATTTTCAAACAACTCTGAACAGAGAAACAAAGTTTTTCGATGGGTGGGACTCTATATTTTTAGGTTTTCATTAAATAAGTTTTTAATTTACATTTTTTTCTTTATTTCATAAATAATCTTATTTATTACATTGATTTTTTTGTACGATGATGAATGGTTCTTTTTTCTCACAAAAAAAAATTAAAAAAAGAAAAAAATTACTGTGATTAAAAACGAAAAACTCGAATCGACGAGGAATTATTTGTATCATTTCATGAAAAAAGGTCGAGCCCGATGTAAAATTTAACTGCAATGGGCAATCATCACCTACGTCGATTTCATTTTTTAAAAAAACATAAAATTTTCAGCTAAAAAAAATTAAGAATTGATCTGTTTTCTCATAAAATAGCACAACGTCTCCGTAAATAAAAAACAAAAATCATTTCCTACAAAACTACGATCTTACAACCAGTTTCAAAAAATCGGTAACTATTTAAACAACCTCTAAAAAAAAAAGAACCATGCAGGATCCCCGCTTTAGTTAAAAATTTTTTTTTTGTTTTCTAAATCATACGAAACATTTTCTACAACGATGAATATTTTACAAGAGCTACAAATATACAAGGATTATTAAAAAAAAAAAAGAGTCAATAGTTTATAAAATATACAGCTACAAACAAAACATAACATAGAGATTGTGAGGGCCACAACAATATTTTTCTTTTTTAAAACGATGCGAATTTTTTTCTAATAAACGATGCAAGAAGGTCTCTCCTTATTAGTATTTACAAATCATTATAATAATAAAAAAAATTAATTTAAATTAATACTGTCATTTTTAAAAAGAAAATTAAAAACAAAACGGCCTCCTTGCGTGATTTATTACAAAAAAAATAATGATTTCTAAATCGCTACTTTTATTTTATTTATTTTAAAAAATAAATGCGATTGATAGGCACTCTGATTGATTTAGAAATCATTCAGGAAAAAAAAAATATTTTACGGTTAAGGATGATCTTGCAGGTTTGGGGGAAAAAGTTGTCGTCTGCTAATAAATTAACAAAAGCAGGAAAACAGACACAGCCTTTATTATTTTCGATATTTAATTTTTTTATGGCAAAGCAGACGAAATGACGAGTAGCGGATAAATTTTTAGTTGGCTGCACTGCTGCCACGTCTCATTTTTTTGTTTGGGCAAGGGGGGCTGGTAAAAACTATTCTGATTAAAATTTTGAAATTCCTTAAAGCGGACCAGTAAAATGGAAATCATAAGCAGAAGACGCGACTCTCATAGTTTTTCTCGATTAAGAAGTAGATATTTTAATAAACCGTCTGCTACATGAAGGGGCACCATTTTGAAATTAAAAACCACCATTTTCTCAAAAAGCAATGTGCCCTGAATTTTAAATAAAAAGTTTCAGAAGAGTTTGTCTTGAGATCATGGCCAATGTCAATTTGACAATATGGCGGTTTTCAATTTCAAAATGACGGCCCAGAATTGTTATGGGCGATTGATTGAATTGTCCAATTTTTATTAAGCTCCCTAATTTAAGCTCAACTTCCAATTTTTTTGATATCTCCAAATCTGCAAGATCCTCCCATTTTACACAAAATCAACATAGGCAACATCTGAATAAAATTCAACGGAAGGCAGCACTTCTTTCAATCAAAATAATCTCTCCTTACAAAAATATATCTCTCTTTTCTTTCATTAGGCCGTTTTTTTTCAAAGGAACCAAGTCTGCCCATAAAAAAAATTGCCCGGAAAAATCCTGATCCAAAAATTTAATAATTTCACGATTTCCAGGGCTCTGAAACACACAAAAAAATAAAAAAGTAAATCGGAAAAAAAAGACGTCATTATATTTAGGAACTTATCTACTTCCGTTATCGAAGGGAAATTTGTTAAATCATGATTAAAACATTACAAATAAAAAAAAAGAGAAAAACATAAACTGATGTAAATTATTATTTTTTTTTTTTTGCTGCACACATGCCATCAATTTACGATCAAAATGGCAGATAATAATTATTTTTTTTCCCGATTAAATACATTTAATATAAATAACAAGTATTCATATCCGAGGAAATTTTTTTTTTATGAAGACATAAAATCCAACTCTGTTTGTACTATTCTTTAAATTAAGAAGTCTGCCTTGTGTTAAATTAATTAATTATTCAGTAGACAGGAGATAAATTTAGTGTTAAGTTCCTGATAGCGTTCGTCCTGCTGGTACGTGATGATTTTATTATTTGAATAACCATTGCTTTACAATCGTGGCAAACTGTCATTTCCAAGCCTTTTAATTTTTCTGCTTTTGGATCTGGTCGGCCTAAGGTTTTTGATCTAGCCATTCTCCCTCTGAAAATTAAACCAAAATTAGTGTTATGTAAATACGAAAAATTGTAAACAAAAAAAACAATTGAAAAATTCTGAATAAATTTTCTTTGCTCCAAAAAATTCCTAGATACAATTTTTCACTACAAAAAAATGTCTTCCATTAGTAAAAAATTTTAAATACAATTTCCTGCTAGCAAAAAGTTTGACGAAAAAAAAATTCTGATTAAAAACTTTGGCTTTATTTCTTGAATTCCTATTTCTATACCTTCTTTCGCTAATCGTGGAAGCAGGCGATCCAGCAGGTAAAGACTGAGGACCATCGCCCATACTAGACTCAACTCTTGACCCAGGTGCAGATGCCGATTCTCCTCTGGTAAGGTGTGGACTAGAAGGCGCGCTCCCGACTGAATTCCGAGGTTCTGGGATTAATAATTTCGATACGAGTGATCTTGGAAATCCGTCCGGATCGTCATCCGTTGGGGAATTTAATAGGGAAGGGCTTAGTGCGACTACTGGTACATGTGCAAAATGTTCTGTAGGTATCCTCATCTGCAAAAAAATTAAAAATTAATAAATTTCTTATTAATTAAAACAAATATAATATTTCTTACCTTTGAATAACATTTGGCACAAACAGTCCTCTTGCATAGTTTACATTTTTGTCCCCAAGGCCCGAAAATACTAAACCTTGTTTTAAGACATAAAAAGCAGACTTTCCGTTTTTCGACGTCTTCCTTAACGTGACCATCAACAGGAAGTCCTTCCAATTCTGCTTTGGTTAAAACACTTCGGATATGAACTATTTCTTCTAATGTTAATGATAAACATTCTTGCGCCCATGTTTTCTGTAAAAAAAAAATTAATTTTTCAAATGAGTCTTTCCTTGTCGGACAAAATTTTTCAAAATCTTCCCCTTTCAAACCAAGTTTCTAAGAATTTTTCCTTGTCAATCAAAGTTTCTGAAATTTATTTCTTGTCGAGCAAAATTTCTGAAATTTATTTCTTGTCGAACAAAATTTTTGAAATTTATTTCTTGCTGAACAAAGTTTCTAAAAATCTTTCCTTGACAAAGTTTTTAAGAATTTTTTCTAATCAAACAAAGTTTCTGAAATTTATTTCTTGTCGAACAAAATTTTTAAATATATTCTCTCACAAAGATCTGAGAATCTTCCCCAGTCTAACAAAATTTCTAAAAATTATTTCTTGTCGAACAAAGTTTCTTAGAATCTTCCTTTGTCAAGCAGAATTTTTCTTGTTGATCAACAAGATTTAAATAAAATTCAATATTGAGAAAAAATGACGAAAATCTTGAAAGAGAAGACCAATTTTTGGCATTTTTTTTAAATTTTCGGCCAAAACTAACCGATTGGTATAAATCTTGCAACGACGTTCTCGACCAAGACATTTCCGGAAGAGTAGAACCCAAATTAGCTAATTCCTCCGATCCTGGAGATGGGGAAGCAGGTGTGCCGATTCCGGATTGCCTCGATTGAGGGCGGGATTGAGGTACTGATAATGCCCCTCGTTCTGGTGATTCGCAGATCATTATCGTGTGACGTCGGACTGAAGCTCTGCGAGTCGGACATTGCGTCGCCAAATCGTAAGCTATTTAAAGAAAGAAAAAAATAATTAGCTATCTTGCTTAATTATTATTAAATATATAATTCGAAATAATTACACGCTACAAGTGACATAATACAGGTTTACAGTGCGATCATGCTTTTTTTTTCAATCGGTGGGATGTGAAAATTTTTACGTCTACAAAGTGCTTTTTTTCCTAAATATTTTAAACTGTGTCTACATTATTTTCAAATTTTCTACGTGGGAGACAATGAAAACGGTTCGGACTCTTTTCAGGCAGGTTAGAAATGCTAAATTATTTTTGTAAAAAATTAATACATTTTTAATTGGTCGTGAAATTGGTTTTTAATACCGTAGTTTCAACACTTTCGTCGAGGTAAATACCAAAAATAAATCACTTACGACATGTTAATTATTTTTTTTAAAAAAATGGACGGAAATGAAATTTGGTGTTTATTTTCACGAGAAAACTGCTTCAATATTGCCATGGTTAATAAAAAAGAATGGCTTCGATTTTAAAGCAGCGGCCATTTCAAAGCAATTTCCTTTGAGAAGCGGCCATTTTGTGAAAGAATAAACAATGAAAACAAAATGGATGACTGAAATTTGAAAAATAACGAAAATTTGGAAAGGAAAATCAAACATCTACTTAATTTTAAACTAAAATCAGGACCAGAACCAGAACCAGAACCAGAACTGAAATTAGAATTAAACTGGGAAAAGAACTGAAACTCACAATCCACCTAGAATTTTCATGGTGACATGGGGACCAGAACCAGAACCGTATCTGGAGTAGGAACCAGAACCAGAACCGTATCTGGGGCATTAACTAGAAGCAGATATTAGTAACTGAGAAGTAAAAATTGGGCTAGAAAAGCGGACATTTTTTAAATCTTCCGAACGACAGAACTATTCCATTTTCATTCAAAACCAGAACCAGAACCGATACCAAAATTAGAACCAGAACTGGAACCAAAGTCAGAAAATTAAAAACGGGAAGTAAAAAATCGCAGTTTTTTTCAATTCAAGTACAGTTTGATTCTTAATGAAAACCGAAACCGAGCCTGGAACCGGAACCGGAACCAAAACCAGAACCAGAACCAAGACTAAAACCGGGGGGAAAACAAAAATGACAATGAAAATTGGGCATGAAAATTGTCTTTCTCAACTTGAAATACCCTTTAACTTCTACTGATAAATGGAACCAAGATAAGAACCAGAACCAGAACCAAAACCTAAACTTTTCATCCATTAAAAACCAAGCAAGTGGGGTATCGTTGGAACCGTCTTCTTCCGAAAAATTCGTTACACTCCAGTTTTTCAATAATCTACGCTTTTTAAAAAACTTATCACATAAAAATCGTTTCCTAGAAAAAAAATCTAAAAAACATGCTCTTTTCCTAATCAAGTCTAACATTCAATTTCATGCTAGATACATGAAAAATTCTTGCCTTAAGCACAATTATAAACACAGATTGCATCTATACTCTATAACAATATGCTACGCTAATTTAAGATCAACACAAAGGTCGAGTACGTCAAAAAATGTTGACAATAAAAAGTGCTTTGAACTCGATTTTTTACCATTAGCATTTTCCACCTACCCCAGGTTACCATATGTTATCACGGTCAAAACTATCTTGTTTTGTTACGTATTATTATAAAAATTCCCTGTCACTTTTTAAATACTTTCAAAAAGTGAATGGCTTTAAAACATTATTAATCTTTTTTAATCTCGACACGAGAAGAGTCCTCCGAACCGCCGTGAATCATGCAAAACAGGTTCTTTCATTTAACAAATACATACGAATCGCAGTACGCCAGGCACGTGTGTGCTGCTCTTACACAAATTACAAAAAAAAAAGTAGGCGCAAAATCAAAAAAAACAATTAGAGCAGGCAATATATAAAATATTATGGCGTACACTCGAGGGCCTGGTCACAGTAGTGATGATACTCGTCACGGGTTAAGGTACCTGTCCTCAAATATGGATTTCCTTCGCTACGACGTTTCGATGAATCATCTCTACTCCCATCCGGTGATCTTATTAAATCGTCTTCTTCGTCGTCATCAGACTGCAAAAAGAAAAAATATATTAGTTAGATCGATATGGTATGACGTCATCACTAAAACGCATGACGAGCAAAAGGAGAGGGGAGGGGGCTTGTTTCGTTTACAAACAGGAATGATCTTGACCCAGTTCTAAAAATTTTAAAATAAGATGCTGAGCTCGATCGATTTTCTTGTTGAAAAAAAAAAAAAAAAAACGCTACAGGTGTTTTAGAAATTAATAAAAAAAAAAATTCTTGCAGAAAATAAGAACGCTGGGACAATTTTATTACAAGATTGACTAGTTCGATCCGTGTGAAAACGAACTGGTATTATAATAGATTCAATCGAGTAAAATAATTTTTTCAGAGTACTTCATAGTGAAAGTAATAAAATGAGAGATTTGTTGTAAAAAAATAAATAAACAATTGTATCTCTTCCCAGTTTAAAGTTAAGGACCTTGATCCTTAACTAAAAAACCCTTGATCTTAGAACCTCGCCCATGCCTAAGGTGTCGTTTTTTTTTTTTTTTTAAACAAAAGTTCCACTCTGAAAAATCATACGTCACGGTTCAATCGGTTTTAATATCTTTTTTTAACATTATACGGATCTTTTGTTTATATAACTGCATTCGAGAAAATGGCAAAGTTCCATGAAAACAATAATTTTTGTGTTTTGATTTTTTTTTGGCTGGAGTTAATTTTATTTTGAAGGAGAAATGCAACAGGTAAAGTTTACGCTTTGAGAAACTTGAGATAAACTAAGTTAGGATTCAGTGTGTAAAGGGTTTTAAATAGGGATTTAATATGTTTACGATGGAGTCGTAAGGGTGAAACACCGTTTTTGAGTTAAAGCGCCTGATCCAATATCCTATGATTTTCTTAATATTTAAAATCTACTCTTGATTAATTAATGATGATAGAGATTTTATTTCATTTGTTTTCAAAATTTTTCTCAAATAAATTTTTTAATAATTGGAAATCAGCCGTCAAAAGATTTGTTCGACTACAAGAAATTATCAAAAGATTTGTTCGACTACAAGAAATTATCAAATGACTTGTTCGACTACAAGAAATTATCAAATGAATTGTTCGACTACAAGAAATTATCAAAAGATTTGTTCGACTACAAGAAATTATCAAATGATTTGTTCGACTACAAGAAATTATCAAATGATTTGTTCGACTACAAGAAATTATCCAATGATTTGTTCGACTACAAGAAATTATCAAAAGATTTGTTCGACTACAAGAAATTATCAAAAGATTTGTTCGACTACAAGAAATAAATCAAATGATTTGTTCGACTACAAGAAATTATCAAAAGATTTGTTCGACTACAAGAAATTATCAAATGATTTGTTCGACTACAAGAAATTATCAAATGATTTGTTCGACTACAAGAAATTATCAAATGATTTGTTCGACTACAAGAAATTATCAAATGATTTGTTCGACTCCAAAAAATAATTGAAATATTTAAAACCTTAAAAATTGTTCCTAAGCTAAGTTCTTTCTTTAAGAAACCTAAAACACTTTTCAAATTAAAAAACGATAAAAAGCCTCTCAAAAATAAATATTTTACAAGATTCCTAAAACCATTTTTCTTTTCAAAAGAAAAATAAGTCTCCCTCACGGATCTGCGGGTAATTTAATATTTTATCACCCGTTTTTCCCTTGGGAAACGGGTAGCAAAATTCTTCCGTTAAACTCCAGCACGATTCTTATTTCAAAATTTAAAAACTCGGCAGGGAAACTCGAACCTTCCGAAGAAAAGGGAAACTCGAAGAATTTACAATCCAGCTATAAAATATCAACATAATATTTTATCAGCTAAAACAATCTGGCCTGATCTAAAACAATTAAACAATCGACCTTCGTAAAAAAATAAAATAAAAGGTGAATAGCATTTTAGCTAAAAGCTGGAAATTCCGTTTCGTGTCAGCGTTTAAGCTGCAATAAATTTCCCCGCGATTTAAAAAAATTTCAGATAAGAAATATTACGGGGGGAAACCTTCAAAATAAAATAGCTGACCTAAAATAGATTTTTTAAAAAATCGATCTTTGGAAACCGGAAACTTATTCCGATTTCTAAAAGTTTTGTAGCCAAAAGGAAGCCAGAACTCTGAAAATTTGGCCATGTACTTCTTTTCCTTAAAAAAAAAAGATTTGGCCCTTTGAGAATCCTTCTTAGCTTCGAGGTATCAACTTTGCCATTTCACTCGAAGATATATTTATCAGGTTGCTTTAGCTACACTTAACCTCTCAATCTTCAATCCTGCTAAATCACGAATCTTCAATTAAAAATTACTCAACTACCTATTAAAATCAAATTTCGCCATTTCTAAAAAGATTTTTAAATGCTACTAACGATCGGAGCTCGCGAGCTGTCTCTTTTTCCCCCCGAAAAAATTACATAACAAAAGTCATAGGAAGTTAAAAACCTTGTTCGACAACGACGCTTTTACTTACGTAATCCAAAAAATATTAAAAACATACCTGAAGAACCGAGAAGTCGACGTGGATTAGCCTCCTCTGAGATTGATTATTATCGGAAGAAATATTCTTCTCCGGGACGGGTCCATCGACCGGAACGACTGAAAAAAAAATAAAAAGAAGATATTATTATTAAAAAAAGATGACCAAAGGTCAAGAGAATCAAACGTGGGTTCCACGTTTTTTTTTTTTAAACTTCTTACAAGAAATGACAAAATGCTTCATGTCGGTCACGTTTTCAACGGCATTGTCTTTTCCCAAAGTACCGTTCCTGAATAATGATTTTTCGAAAGGGGAATTAGAATGTTTGAGTTGCGATAGTGTAGCTTAATGGCATTTTGAGTTTGATAGGGGAAGAGTGAGTGATCTTTTTATACATGAAAAATCAATAGTTTGACCTTTATATGGATTTTCAAGTGGATGATCGGTTTCAATTTTTGTCAAATTGCCAAACTTTAAATATTGCTAAAAGGAGTAAATATTATGCGAGGTATTGATTCAGGAATAAAATTTAAGGTAAAAAGTAATTTCAAAAAAAAAAAAAAAAAAAAAAAACTTAGTGCGGTGTTTTTAAAAAAATATTTTTTATCAGTTTGTAATGGCTCTTCCAGTCAGTCAGTCAGTCATTCATTCATTTAATCAATCAATCAATCAATCGATCAGTCATTCATTCATTCATTCATTCATTCATTCTACAACACGCTTGACCGTTTATTCGTTTAATCAATCATTAAATTTTTTAATTTTCTTCTTTCATTAATTTGTTCATTCAATCAATCAATCAATCAATTATTCATTAATTCATTAATTCGATCAATCAAACAATCAATTATTCCTTCATTCACTTGATTGATCAAATCTTCGTTCATTCATTCCTTCGATCATTTATTTATTTATTGAATCGATCCGTCACTTCTTTATTCTATTCGATTAAACATTCATTCATTCGATTTTTAATCATTCTTTTGTTCAGTCATTCGACCATTCCTCCATTCGATCAGTCATTCGTTTATAGATTCATTCATTTGGTTGTCCACTGATAAATTCTCTTAATCGTTCATTCATTCATTCATTCATTCATTCATTCAATCAATCAATCAACCATTTCTTCATTCATTTGATCGATTATTTATTCGTTCGCTCATTTATTTCATCAGTATCAGTTTATTTCTTCATTCAATCGATTCATCATTCATTTATTTATTTACAAATTTAATTAAATATTCATTCCTTCGATTTGTATTTTTCATTTGTTCAATTATTTAATTCAATGATTTTTTCATTTAATCATTCGTTCAACGACTTATTCATTCAATTGTCCGTGATGAATTCTCTTCATCATTCGATTATTCGTTCAATTGTTAATTAGCTCATTCATTCGTTCATCCATTCAATCAATCATTCAATCAGTCGCTCATTCATTCATTCAATCAATCATTCATTCATTCAGTCAGTCAGTCGATCAATAAATAATTTAGTACTTTACTCATTCATTCATTCATTCATTCATTTATTCAATCAATCATTCGCTTAATAATTCGCACGATTTTCCTTTTCTAAAAATTTTATACTGGAATTATTTACTATTACCGTGAAATAATTGAATGAATGCACGGAAATAAATGGAATGATTGAATGGAAATGAACGAATTTAAAAATCAAATGGTACAAACTTTACGTGGCTAATTGATTTCATTGGAATCAAATTAAATTGAATCTGTTAAATGAATTAAATGGAATGAATGAATGAATGAATAAAAATAGCGTGTGTTAGCTTTCTCAGTGAGTCTTCGACCTTTTTAACTGGCGCCAGCATAAAAACTAGACCAGCCTATGATTTTAGAATGAATAAAGATAAATCTGAATGGGATAAAGTTTTATAGTTCGAATTTTTAGTCCTACAAGCATCTTTTCAAAATGAAGCATTAATTTCTCTTTGAACAAGACCTAAAGCTATTATCTACCAATTTCCTTTAGGCTCACAAGCCTATAGAAATTCAACAAACCCAAATTATCTTAAAACCAGCTCACTAAACATTAGCATCATTTCACATTAGCCCGTCTAATATCGACAAAACACATTAAACCAACGATCCTTCACCCACATAAAAAAACTAATTACGGTCCTGCGACCCATTCTCCACCGATTTAACACAAGTCCATATATGATTACCCATGTCAAAAATTTCCCGCTTTTAAGTTTGAACCTTGAACTTAAACAAAAACATTCCCAAATCTGGCAAAAAAAAGAAAATTTTTTTCTAAGGTGAAAAGGTCTTTGCCACATAACCGTTTATTTAAAAAAAAAAAAAACACCCTTCCAGCACGAAACTCTGTTTAAAAAAATGATATAAATATCGTTCATTACATTTTAAATATCCCTTAAGTATTTTAATCACATTTGCCATAAAAATTGCCACAAGGCATCAGATCATTTTTTTTTTTGCTTCTTCATTTTTAACGTAATCCACTTTCTAGAATTCTTGTGCGTTTTTAAAGAAATTCCGTTTAGCCAATACAGTTATGCCGATTGGCCATGGAGGAATGAGTTAGCTAAAAAAAATACAAAATTCCTTTCACTCAAATGATTCAACCGTGGATTTAAAATGAAAAACCAGGGCAAAACAAAGCAAAAAATTAATAAAAATCCAAAACATTGGATAATTTCCAAGTCGGTGAATTTCGCCTGATCATCAAATTGATTAAAAAAAAACCTCGTTCTAGGTGAAAATTACAGGTTTAGCGAATTATAAAAACTTCTCTGCGATACCTGATTTCTTATCCCAATATCCTTCCACGACTTCTTGTGCATCCTCCTCCTCCTCAGGGACAAAATTCCCCGGGCAGGACTTTGTCATCTCCGATGGGATAATACCGACGACTGCATGCCGATCGGATAATAACATTTTAGCACTAAACGAAACGTGGGTTTTTGCACTTTATACGCAACATCATGGTCTTATTTTGTGTGAAAAGGGCAAACGGTCCCCGCAACTGAATCAATGTTTCCTGGTCTGCCGACTCCCTCCGCGCAGTTCAAACTGGAGCGCTTGAGCGTTCCAGATTAAATGAAAAACTGGAGGAACAACGCATGACGGATCCGTGACCTAGGTAACCCGCCATATTTTTTTTCTTTTTAAAAAAGAAAAAGAATACAAAGCCGATATATTTTGCGGGGGGGGAGCGTGAAGTAATTTTTTGATTACGTAACAAATCCATTATTCAAAAAAAAAATCCATCTTAAATTTAATTAGCACTTTGTGAATTATATGGATTAATTATTAACGGGATATTAGGCCGTTAATTTTTTTACATTAATAATAAGCCCGATTTAAATTACTTTCGAATGCGGTATGTAAAAATACATACACCGCACACGCTCCACTTTTTTTAGTTCAGATTTTTTTTTGTATTCATCTCGTCTATTATAAAATGATACAATGTGTTGTATTAGGTTCATATTTTTTTTTTTTGTGAAATAATAATATTATTATTGCACAAGAGATGTAA
This sequence comes from Liposcelis brunnea, assembly GCA_023512825.1. Lineage (NCBI taxonomy): Eukaryota > Metazoa > Arthropoda > Insecta > Psocodea > Liposcelididae > Liposcelis > Liposcelis brunnea. The sequence continues at coordinate 3,110,917 of CM042070.1, forward strand.
TCTTGATTGCACGAAATCGTGAATTTAAAACCAGAACACCGAGTTTTTTCATGAACAATAAAAATCCGAAGCGTAGGTTTTATCGGGTGGATCAGAGGAGTGGAGATTTTTTTCCCCCTTAGAAAATTTTAAAATTTTAAAGAAGGCGCCACCTGGGTGCGAAAGAATTTGTCGGCTTAGTGGCACGTGGGGGAGAGAAATGTTTTGATTGAAAATTGATTTTTGATTTCCTGATGCTGATGTGAATTTATATCAGAGGGTTAAGTTCGATAAATAAGATAATTGAAAAGTATTTTTTTGATTATTTCCAGTCTGCTGAAGGTATTAAGGTCGGATTATTGTTGAGGGGGAAAATTGATGAAGCAGGAAACAATGGAAAGATAGAGAAACTCAATAACGCAGAAAACAGAAGTTGAAAAGAAATTTTTGAGGAAAAAGCATTTTAAAAAAAATATTTTCTGTAAGGATATTCAGATAAAAATTTCCTGAGAACACGAATTGAGGCAAAACGATATAGAAAAAAATTAGCAGGGGTGCGAATCTGATTCCGATCCCACTGGTTCCGAAGGTTTTTCAAAACTTGATACTGATTTCAAATTGATGCCAATTCCGATTAATCAGTGTAAAAAAAATTGCGGAAAAAAAATTTGAAAAAATAAAATTCAAATGAACAAATAATTGATAAATTACCATTATTGCAAAACTGCTTGTTAAAACGCAAATCAGCTTTTATCAGTATTCTAGTTAGGCATAACGAATCAAGATTGACGAATCTGCTGACCAGACTACCTCAAGGACCCTAATTTATATTACTTTTCTTTTCCCTGCATGTTTATTAGTATTCTGACCTCACATAAGCATTCCTCCTTTCACCTCTATGCTCGCAGTCTGAACATTAAAACGCAGGGGAGGGAGGGATGGTTAGACCTCAAATAACACATTTAAACAAGTGAAAAAGGTTTCACAAATTTTAAAATCGCAAACTTGTTATTAATATTAATTCTTCGATTAATAATAAAGACTAAGCAAAAATAAATTTTAAATACCGAAAAATTTGCTTTGAAATTTAAATTCTAGAAAGCCCGCCAAAAATCAACCATGAACTTATGACGTCACAACTGAGTTAGATTCTTTGTTTCTACTGGTAGGATTTTCGCTCCAAAAAAAATCAGCGAATAAAATGAAAGAATTCAACTCAGTTGAGACGTCATTGGCTCAAACATGGCGTATGGTGATTTTTGGCGGGCTTTTTAGAATTTGAATTTCAAATTGAATTTTTTGCCAGTTTAATAAAATTTTTTGACCAATTTTTTCTTCGAGCACCTTAAATAAGAATTTACTGATCCAGTTGAGTCTGATTCAATTTGAAACCGAAAAAGCATGGATTGTTTTTGAAAATAAAAATTTTCAAGACCAGACAATTATTTTCAACCTTACCTTGCTGCCAGAGCAGTCAACATGTGATGATTCCTTGTTGATTGTTCTTAGTAATGATAATGATTGATGATGATGATGATGATGATGATGATGATGATAATGATTGTTAGTATTATACCCTTCTTACTTACTATTGGGGAGTGGACACTTTTAAGATTGTCTGCTACACAGGGGTACGCCATTTTGAAAACTGGAAGCTGCATGATCTCGAATTTGGCTGCAGCCATTCTTGAGATTATGGCAATGATAATGATTGATGATGATAATGATAATGATTGTTAGTACTATACCTTTCTTACTTACTATTGGGGAGTGGACACTTAAAAGAGTTGTCTGCTACACAGGGGTACACCATTTTCAAAACTGGAAGTTTCATGATTTCGAATGTGGCTGCAGCCATTCTTGATATCATGGCGTCCCCCTATATAGCAGGGACTCATTAATGTGTCCACTCCCTAATTACTCTTTCTTAGCTTAAAACTATTAATTATTACTATCGGCGTTGCTCTTTAGAACAAGGCCCCACAGTTTTCTGTTGACATATTTAACCGTGAACAAATTATTCCTCCAAGAAGTCTTTTTCCTTAGAATTGGAGAAACTCCAGATACTTAATAACATCTTAAACAATCAGTCAGAACTCCCTTACTACACAAACATCCCTTAATCTAATTTTACCCCTTCCCTTTGGGAAATACTCACATTTCCAAACGATCCCAACAAAACGAATTCACAACGACAAAACTCCTCCTTCTCTTCTATTAGCGAGCAATTAGCGCGAAAACTTTTCTTCATGTAAAAACAATAGAAATTAAAGAGGTTAAGGTGGAAATGATTAACGTGCGCGCGCCTAACCTTCAGTTCCGGAAGCGAAAACTTCCATTCATTTCCCTCTTAACACTTTTTAAATAAAAAAAAAATTCACGAATGAAAGCGAATTTTTTCTTTCTTAAAAAAAATAACACTTCATCTGTCAAGAGGCATTGGCCCAGGTATAAGATTTATGATACTAATTGGAATGGACCGGCACGTGTGGGGAACCGTAGGAGTTGAAAACAATACCAATTCTTCGGTATAACCACCGTTACAGAATTGCATAATAAAAATCAGATGATAGGCTTAATTATGTGGGAGAACTTGTTAGCTCCAATTTTCAGGCTTGTACAATACATGACGCAATCCACATTTGTCATTTTTTATTATTTTGATTGACGTGCGCGCTGGATTTTTATCTCGGCACGAGAAATAAGTATTAAGAAGGAAAAAAAAAATCGCAAAACGGATGCTATTGTTGCTAACTGACTCGTGACGGAGGATAAAATTTTTTTTTTTTGTTATAATCCTTAAAATTTCGTGACTAGAGAACCAATATCACCCGGGAATTTTTATTGATTCTAAATTGAAAATATGGAGAAAGTTTGTTTTCCGTTTGAAATGACCCCTTGTTAACGTTTGAGAATAATTCAAAAATTATATGTAATGAGTTAATAAACGAGCTGCATGTCATTATCCTTGCACGGAGGTATGCAACAAGGGCCCGCGAATAATTTTTTGTTTTAAAGAAAAATTCTTACATCGGATTTTTATTATTATTAAATCGGATTGGAAAATCCTCGCTGGGATTAAATGGAAACCGTACAAGTTATCGACGTGCATTAAAGTTTACTGTATGTCGATAAAACAGTGTAAAATTAAAAACGTCAAAAAATAGTCTGTACGATGAAGTAAAAGGAAAAGAAGCCACAGCCAGCTGCAAAACAAACATTTTTACACTGTCGGTAAAACAGTGCGAAATGTTTATCGTCCAAAAATTCATTTTTGGGATGAAGCAGTTGGCCGAAAACAATCTGCAGCTGTATTAATTAACGTTCTAACATAGTCGGTAAAGCAGTAAGAGATATTTTTGGCACAAAAGAACAAATTTTTTAAAAGAATCATCTGCAGGATAAAATTAACTGCATTAATTTAATTTTTAACACAGTTGGTAAAGCAGTGTTGGCCGCAAAGCCAATCAAGTATGCCTAATGGAAACTCCTGCTAAAAGCATTTAGTTTCTTTTTAAGCGTCATTTAATTCAAGTTGTGACTTTTTTAATGAGCTCAGCCATCTCTCCCAATAAAAATTCCTTAGAAAACTGCTGCCTAATGCACTCAAATTACCAAACTTATTAAAAAATAATTTCCTGAAGCCAATCGAAGCCATAAATATTGCTAAAAATGGCATTTAACGCAGTTTTCTTAATGTCGGTAAAACAGTAATTCGTCGAAATTTGCCCTAAGATGCCCAAAAGCAATTCCAAATGGCGTCTACGTCCCTTGGAAACTGTTTTACGGTTTTTCTCACCTTTCAAGCCGCATTAAGGGGCCTTGTTTTCCTAACTCTCAAAGCTCCCTGTAAATAATTGCCTCACGTCACTATTGCCCAAAAAACAGACTTTTATTAATCGATTCTCCTTTTTAGGGCTAAACTATAACCTCGTCAGCCTACTAAAATCATCCACGCAAATAAATATATATTCAAAATGGCCCTTTTTTAAATTTACAAACATAACAAACCTTCTTCTTCGCTAATAATCCTCATTGCAAAATTTTAAAAAACAAAACCGCAACGCGAAAAAAAATTTAAACAACATAACCCGATCGACCCGCACGACTCGAGGTCCGAACCACAACTACCAATCCTTGAAATCAGCTTCACCTGGTTGCTAGTATCAAGTACCGTCATTGGATCGATCATTATAAATTCTTACTATCACTCATTTATTTATTAATTCTCCACCAACTAAAAATCCTTAAATGGGCGCATCTTGATCTTCAGTTATAATCATTTTGGCAGTTATAAAAAGAATACTGCTTATTTAAGCGCCAACGCGAAATGACATAATATGAAAAGGAGACGACCTTCGTTTGTTTTTTTTTTTTTCAGGCACGTCAATAAAGAAGAAAACAAAAACAAAAAGTTCAAAGGGTATCAATTATTTAACTGTAACAGCATATTCTATTGTTTCAAAAAAAAAAATATGTAACGAGTAGGCGTGTGGGAATCATTTTTCGCTAAATAAGTCATCGTGAATAAATAATAACAAAACTGTTTTACCGATCGGAGTTAAGTGCAAAGTTGGTAGATGGCGGCGGTGTTTGTTTTGAAGCATGATCGCGTGGTAGTTTGTCACGTGGGCGTCAGATAACGCTGCTATAATTTTCAGGATTTTAAGTTGAGGAGAGCGGGAATGTTGTTTGAGTTATTTTTAGGGTTTTTTGAGGAGTTTGTAATGGACCACGAGGTGCATTGTAAACAAAGTGTGACTGCATTAAATGCAATTTTAAATTTTAATCGGTTAAGGATAGGTAATAGAGCTTGCGGGCATACTTTGTTTTTTTTTTTTGAAAGGAGTGAAAATGATTTTTACATAATGTCATGGAAAGAGGAAGAGGCTAGAGGGTTTTTTCTATTTTAAAAATGTAAGAAAAGTAACGATAATTAGTAGGAAATTGATATGATTTTGGTTCTGGCTGATTTAATAATAATGGAGCGATTTGATAGAGTTCTGTACGGGTTGAATTATTAAGGACTGAGTCCAGCCCGGTTTAAGGGAGCAGGTTGGGCGCCACCCATTTTCTGGAGTAAATATTCCCACCTAAGTCCTTAGCTTTTTTTTTCAGACCCAACTTTTTGCCTTAAATCTCAATTTTGGGTGCTACTCTCGAAAAAATATCTCCGTAGATGCTTCTCGCCCATAAAATATACCTGCAGGAGACTTTCCGCTCATGAGGTTCGCTTTCAAGCGCTATAAACCCGTCAAACTCAAAGAAGCACCTCGAAAATTTCTAATTAGAAATTCTCAAAAGAAGAATAAAATATAAAATCTTGCCAGAATAGTCTCAGCCAAGAGAATATACGAGATAAATATTTTTCAACGCAAAAAAAAAACCTGCCCATTTAATTATTAAACTAATAAAAAACACTTGTTAAAAATAACAACGAAACCCTAAACTATTAACAAATCACCTAAACCCATCCTCTTTTTACTTAAAACACGATTCGAAAAATAAACTCGAGGCCAAATATCCTCCACGGACCTATCAATCCTTTACGTCCTTCGAGAATGCAATTCCCCATACTAACGCATTTCAAGTGCAAAAGAAGAAATAAAAAAAATAAAAAAAACAACATAAAAGTTATAATTACTGAACGTAATCGTTGGACGAAGCACTTTCCAATCGGACCCACCTCCATAGTTTTCTATATCACGAAAACAAAACTCACGTACCTCGTCAAGTTCCATTCAGAACTTCCTTTATAAAAAAAAAATTTTTTTCGTACAACAAAAAAATTCAATCCAACGTTTCCAAACACTGCTTCCATTTAATTTTTTTTAGACAATAATTTTTATTTATAATAAATAAATAAAAACGCCCTAAATCGCCTTGACTTTTACCACTTTCCATCGTATCATTTTGGTCATGGTTAATTATGTCAACGCTGGTGAGGCGCATTATCCTAATCAAACAAATCCATAATAACTTACCTTTTTTCTTTAAAGGACTAAGCGATGGCCTCAGGGCCCGACCCTGCTTTATCGAATCCATCAGCATTTCCCGAGGGGTTGAAGGTCGGCTGATTGCGGGTCGAAGTTTCCTCTCCGACGCCTTAAATTTAAAAAAAAAAAAAAATTGGTAAAGTTTGGTGATTTGAATTTAGATTGAAAAAGGAAGATTTTTTTTACCTTTCGTAGAGGTGGCCTGGATCGGATGAATTCTAAAATAATAGCGTGGGCGTCTTTTTTAACTTTATGAGGGATATCACCATCGACCATGACTTTGTTTAATTTGTATCTCCGTGATCTGATATCATCCATTAATATTTCGTAAGGTGTTAATTCGAATTCTATGGGAGTTCGACTGTAGTCGACTTTTTTTAGTTTTACTCCGTTTCGTAATTCTCTTATTACTTGTACCCATAGCCTCGCCTGTAAAATAAAAAATAAAATGAGGTTAGGTTTTACCAGATAAAAGTAGACAGATGTAGGATGCTGGGAAATTTCAAGAGAGAGCAGAATGCTTGGATAAGTGATCAGGACTCGGAAAATGAAAGGAGCAGAAATCTTAGTGGTCAAAAAAAAATTTTTTGCCTCAAAACCGTTCCAAAAAAAAAAAAAAAAAACACTACTTTATTAAAAATAACTTCTTGTAAAACCATATCAACTAAAAATCAAACAAATCTTTTCATAATTTTTTGTAGTCGTACAAATCTTTTCATAATTTTTTGTAGTCGAACAAATCTTTTCATAATTTTTTGTAGTCAAACATATCTTTCCATAATTTTTTGTATTCAGACAAATCTTTTTATAATTTCTTCAGCTAAAAAAAAAAACCCCAAAAAACTGGGCCAAGATTTAATTCTTAACAAAACAACACTCCAAAGAGAACCTAGACTACTTCAGGGGAATATTATACCTCCTGGCGCCGCCCCTGCTTATCTCCATATTTTTTTTTACGACATTTACAAAACTTTTTCGGTTCATTTATTGTACAAAATAAAATGACATATTCGCGACCGATAAGAAATAAAAAAAAAGGAAATTCCCTATCCTATTTTCATGCGGAAAAGGGCAATTAAGAAACCAGGAAATATCAAAATAAAAAAAAGAAAATGAGGTCACTACTCTTCCAGGAGCTTTTAACTCGAGAAAATCGATTTTCAGAGTCAATTCAACTTTTGTAATCTTAAAAATGAGGTCTCTCCTTTCATGTTCTACAGATCGTTTTACGAGCTGCCGATATGATTCTTCCCTAATTCTCAAAAACTAAAATGGCGACTATAAAGTGGAGCAGTTGAGTTGCTCGAAAGAAATCTTATTAAAAAGGTTTAATAATTTCACTAGAGCGCGCTACTTCTAGCTTATTACACCGCTGTTGGATGGCGCTAGTGTCAATCTCAAATTTTAAAAACGTTTTCGGGATTTTTAAAAAATATGGCACAGTCTTGATAAAAAAAAAATTCTAAATGACTCTATTTAAAATTTTTTTAATTAATTTGGCTCAATCCTACCCGCATGAACCCTGAAGGGATTAAAATTAATTTTCAAACAAGCAACAAATATGGCAACTTTACCAAAAGTTTATTAATCAAGAAGGCCTTATACCCCCCCGAGTCAATCCAACTACTCCACTAAGCACGGCCCAGGCTAATGAAGATGAATAGTATAATTATTTTTGTTATACCTACTTGTAAAGCTTGCCATATCCTAAGTTGCGTCTTTAAAAAATAAAAATAATGGAATTAGCTTTCTTTAAAAAAAAAAAACATCCATTTTTGGGATAATATTCAACCGAAAAATCCGCACGCCCTCATCGAGAATTCCTATTATTTTAAACAACGGTGAAAAATTTCTTTTTCGTCGTGAGAGTTCATTAATCGGACAGTATTTTTCATATTCTTCGGCGGTAGGTCGAACTGGAATTACCATTCGGTACCAAAAAGTCAAACAGCAGGTAATTACATTGTAATAACCAACATTATTGCCATACCTCGACCTAGATTAGACTTTAAAACCAAATTAGGATTTTTTTTTTAAAAAAGAAAAATGAAAAAATCGTGACGAGTAATACCTCACTGATCAGTATTCCACATCCGGTCAGATGCGAAGGGGGAAGTTAAACCGTGTCCTTTCCATTTTTTTTTTCCTATAATAAAAAGTGAAGTTTTGGGCTAGGACGTCATCGAAGAGTAAAAAATGAACTAAACGGATGACTGCCCTTGCTCGGCGAAAAACGTGGCCTTCCAGCACAGTTCTGATTGCGTCATTTTGTTTATTTTGATACGTGTCAGAGGCATTTCAATGGAACGGAAACGGTTTTTTTTTTTTTTTTACCAAAGGTATCTCTTTCCTTGGTAACAGTCGTTAGGTTACTCACCCAATCTGAAAATTGCAATTGGTCCAGTTCGTTTGAGGTTGTTTCAGTCTTGGTTCTAAGATCGTTTGTGCCTTGGGACACTTTTTCTAAAAATGTGGATAGCTCCAATGCTTCAGCGACTAATGCTCGTATTACTGCCCGATAATGTGCGTCTGCTTGTTGTGATGTTGGTTTACCTAGCCTCTCCATGCAATGCTGAAAATGAAAAAAAAAAAAAATGAAATAGTTTTTTAAGGTAAACATTTTAAAAGAAAATTTTTTTTGTGATGATAATGATTTTTTTTTTTGCTTTTTTTACTGGAAAAGGAAGAATTTTTTGACGGGCAGTGATGAACTACCATAGAGTGAAAAAACTTGGACTGATACTAATAGTACAAAGTTTTTTTAACTAAGAGCAAAGAAATGATTTCTTGTCAAAAAAATTTCTTTGTAATTTTTTCTTGTCAAAAAAATTTCTTTGTAATTTTTTCTTGTCAAAAAAATTTCTTTGTAATTTTTTCTTGTTGAAAAAATTTTTTTGTTTCTTAAAAACTTCTTGTTGAACAAATTTTTTTGTTCAAAATTTCTTGTCGAACAAATTTATTTGTTTCTTCAAAATTTCTAGTCAAACAAATTTTTTTGTTTCTTCAAAATTTCTTGTCGAACAATTTTTTTGGTTCTTCAAAAATTCTAGTCGAACAAATTTTTTTGTTTCTTCAAAATTTCTTGTCGAACAATTTTTTTTGGTTCTTCAAAAATTCTTGTCGAACAAATTTTTTTGTTTCTTCAAAATTTCTAGTCGAACAAATTTTTTTGGTTCTTAAAAATTTCTTGTCGAACAAATTTTTTTGGTTCTTCAAAATTTCTTGTCGACAAATTTTTTGTTTCTTCAAAATTTCTTGTCGAACAAATTTTTTTGTTTCTTCAAAATTTCTTGTCAAACAAATTTTTTCATAATTTTTTCTTTTTGAACAGATTTTATCATGACTTTTTCTTGTCTGACAAATTTTCCTATTATTTCTTCTTGTCGAACAATTCATCTACATGATTTCATATCATCATTTCTTCATGATTCCTTCTTTTGTAGTCAAACTTCACGATTTTTTCTCGTGGAACAAATTTTCTCATAATTTCTTCTTGTCAAACAAATTATTCTAAAATTGAATTCTTTTCAAATCAGTTTCTTCATCACATCAAGTTTCTTCAAAATCAAATACGTTGATCACTGTCAAGTTTCTTCATGTTTTCTTGTCAGACAAATTTCTTCATGATTGCTTCTTCTTGAACTTATTTCTTCTATAATTTCTTCTGTGGAAAAAATGTTTCCACGATTTCTTGTATTCGAACAAATTCTTCATGATTTTATCTTGTCGAACAAATTTTTCCTCTAATTTTTTCTAGTTGATTCAATTTCATTCATAATTTTTCCTGTCAGAACAAATTATTTTAAAATTTCTTCTTTTCCAAAAAATTTCTTTATGATTGCTTCTTGTCAGACAAATTTCTTCATGGTTTTTTTTTGTCGGACAAATTTTTACCTGAAACACCAAAATTTAACTTACCCGAATGACAAGATCAAAAGAACCTAATTGATTCGAATTTGCAGGATCCTCATCATTATCCCCGGAATCCCTTTCAATCCCCTCATCGTCCGTTTCCTGATGTGCGTTCGGATTATCATCTGAAACAAAAATTTCAAATATGAAAAAAGCGGCATCAAAAAACTTTCCCAGGGAATCTAATTCGGCTGGGGCATGTCAAAGAGGCTACAACGCCACTTGGCCAAACATTTTAATTAAACAGCTACCGGGATAGAAACTCCGCAAAAATCAAATAATTCAGTGACCCTAATGTTGGGAACATAATGCCCTCACGACCCGTCTTAAAACAATACAATTTTACCATAACCAGTCATGATGCTGAATTATGATAAAACGCATAATCATCACGTTCAAACACACGCCTAACTTTTCCTACTGTTTCGAAAAAAAAAACCAACAACGAAAAACACAACCGGAAGAAAATGGTGTCATCTCCAGAATGCGGTTTTGGACAAACATGACCTGAAGACACGCGGAGGTCAAAGAAAGCAAACACATCTTTCAAGACCTATTGCCATTCCTAAGGTGATAACGTTCACCTTTCTCCTTAACTATGAATGAAATATCATTTCAACTTTATTTATATAATTCGGAAATTAAAGAAAAAGAAAAACCCCATGGGAAGAATAATTGGTAGCTAAACGGATTCAGCAAAGGTCATCGCAATTAACGTTAATTGTAAAACAATCCTCCGTTTTTTTAGCGGTCATTGCTCATGGGGTCATTCGACAATTACCGTGAGTATCGCACATTACGTTTTTTTTTTTTTTATGGATTCCCTTCCCTGGCCAATTAAATAAATATATAAAGCTCGATCCGTTCCTTGACCTAGGAAAACCTGCGGATATCATCAACGTGCCTAAAATAGAAACTGGCTGAAGACGGCACCTGCTGATAGTAATTTTCAATTCGTAATAGTTAATACAAAGTGACAGCTGTAGCCTTTGTAAAATGGTTTTATAATAGATTGTGGTAAAATGTTTCCATTGAGAAAGATTATTGTGGTTTGAAATCCATTCATGACACAATAATTCCATCTTGAAATCGATCATCATTCAGACTTGTAAAATGATCGCTTTATTTAACTTTTAGTTTCGTTCGTAACACAAAACCTCAAACATTTTTTTTTATTAATTATTAATAGTTTTTCTTTTAAATATTTATGGGTCATTAAAAATGGGTACTTGGCCTAGAGGGCTCTGCGGCTTAAACGTCTTTATTTTTTAAAAAAAAACTATCGAGATAAAGTTGCCTGAGGTAAAACGCTTACGATGATGATTCATTCTTCACGCGATTCCAACAACTGATGCGAAACCTAACCAAACTCGAATAAAAGGAGTACAGTGGGGCGCGTGCGCTAATTACTAATTTTTTTAATTAGAAAAATCATGCAGGGTGGTTTCGAGCGCGGGGACGCCACTGGGATTATTCTAAACTGGAGAAGATGCTACAACCACAAAAATTTAGTTCAGCAATGAGTGCTAAGTTATTCCCGTCGGTCATTTAATCTACAGCGTCCGCTTTTAAACACTACCGTCCATTTTCTATTTTGGCATTAGTTTCATAGCTTGAGCATCCATTTTTTGACCGTGGGTATCCGATTGACTTTGTTTTCTAGGTTCAGTGTTTATAATCCGGCTTTAAGTGTCTCTATCATAATTTAGAGCGTCCATTCTCTGACTGTAGCACTCAAATATTGATTTTCCTAAGCTTAAGACTTGATTTCCTGGATTAAACCGTCAATTTCTTAACTTGAGAGACCTCCGTACATCTTTCAGCTTGAACGTCCAATTTCTAGTTTTAGCATCCATTCCTTAGCTTGAGCGTTCAATATCTTTGCTTTAGCTTCCATTAGCTTTGCTAGAGCGCCCATTTTCTAGCTAGAGCATTGATTTCTGAACTTAAGTGTCCATTTCCTAGCTCGAGGATCTATTTTAAAGCTTAAGCGTCCATTCCTTAGCTTGAGCAGCCGAGCGTCCATATTTCAAAGCCTGATCATCTCTTAGCTTGAACGTCCATCTTCTAGTTCGAGGATCTATTTCAAAGCTTAAGAGTCCATTCCTTGACTCGAGCGTCCATATTTCGAAGCTTAGGTGTTCATTCCTTAGCTTGAGCGGTTATTTAATACCTTGAGTATCGATTTCCTAGCTCGAGCGTCCATTCTGAAGCTTAAGAGTCCATTCCTTGACTCGAGCGCGCATATTTCGAAGCTTGAGTGTCTATTCCTTAGCTTGAGCGTCCATTTCCTAGCTTAAGCGTCCATTCCTGAGCTTGAGCGCCCATTTCGAAGCTTAAGCGTCCGTTTCTTAGCTTGAGCGCCCATTTGAAATCTTAAGCGTCCATTCTTTGACTCGAGAGTTCATATTTCGAAGCGTGAGCGTTCATTTCTTAGCTTGAGCGTCCATTTCATAGCTCGAGGATCTATTTCAAAGCTTGAGCGTCCATTACCTAGCTTAAGCGTCCATTCCTAAACTTAAGCGCCCATTTCGAAGCTTAAGCGTCCGTTTCTTAGTTTGAGCGCCCATTTGGAATCTTAAGCGTTCATTCCTTGACTCGAGAGTACATATTTCAAAGCTTAAGCGTCCGTTTCTTAGTTTGAGCGCCCATTTGGAATCTTAAGCGTCCATTCCTTGACTCGAGAGTTCATATTTCAAAGCTTAAGCGTCCATTTCTTAGCTTGAGCGTCCATTTCCTAGCTTAAGCGTCCATTCCTGAGCTTGAGCGCCCATTTTGAATCTTAAGCGTCCATTCCTTGACTCGAGAGTTCATATTTCGAAGCTTGAGCGTCCATTTCATAGCTCGAGGATCTATTTCAAAGCTTACGCGTCCATTTTCTAGCTTAATCGTCCATTCCTTAGCTTGAGCTTCCATTCCTTAAATCAAGCGTGCATATTTCGAAGCTTAAGTGTTCATTCCATAGCTTGAGCTTACATTCTATACCTTGAGTGTCTTTTTCTTGGCCCGAGCATCTACTTCTTATCTTGGGAAATCTAAGCGCCCATCTCCAGTCATTTTTTAAAAAAGTCAACGTCCGATTCTCAGCTTGACTTCAAGAGTTTCTGTTCTGGTTTTGATGATTTTAAATTAACAAAAGCTTCAGAAGTCTCTTCTTCGTGCACCTAGCTATTACTTTGCAAAGATGCCTATTTGCAGCATTTTAGCCTGACCATGACTTACGGCATCTCATTCTCGCTAATAAATTCCGCTCCAAAGACATTGGCCTTTTTATGTAACAAACTCCACATCATCCATTCAGAGGCTAAACCTCCGAGCTGTGGTTTATTAAACAAAGCGCGCAGCCTTGGATCTTTCACCTACATTTTCCGAATAGGGTAATGTTATCGAATGCAGTTAAGGACTTATACTTTATCTAGCCATCTTAACAAATCAGTCATCTTGCCAATATCAAAACCATGCCATCATACACCATAAAGTTTTCTTCAGAAAAAAAAAAAACAAGGGTAGAGAAATTTAAATTAAAAAATATTTAAGATCAAGTTAGTTAATTCACCATGAAATGGTCAGATATTTGGAAAATGAGAACGCGGCATTCATAATACTGTGACCAATCGTTAGAGCCACGAGCACACGATTCTCTCTTGCCTTCTTCACCCGGTTACCCTCGGCATTAATCTTCTTAATATGCAGGTGCATCATCAGTGCATTTTTTTTTCTTTGAAAAAAAAAACCTCGAGGACTAACAAAAAGGATTAAAATATCCAGATTAATCGGTCTGTGGATCCTCTAACGCATTTCCGGGCCAGACTGAAAGGAAATGTTGTTGAACTTGACAACCAAAATAGACATCCGATTTCCTGTTTCCCATTCATTATTTTATTTTAATAATAAAAATGCATTTTAGTGACTCATTGTAAAAAAAAGTTCAATATTACGGATTTTGTAATCGTTTCTAATTGTCCAAAAAAAAAAAAAACTTGCTCGTGATATAAGTCACATATATCACACAGTGTGGAGATCGTGACCTCACGTACGTACTTATCTACATAATATGCCCGCTTCTGACGGTGCATCATTCTTTTTTTTTTTTGAGACAGTGCCAAAAAGCACCTGATCCTAACAATCTTCTAAAAAATCCTCTTCCACACTCGTCTGGATTTTTGTTTACTTTGGCTAAACTCGTGATTCCAAATTCCCGTGTTCGTTATTTTAAGAAATCTTTTTCTAAATACAAGATGACCAAACATTTTGATATCCAATTTATGTGGAGCTATTGAAAAAAAAAAAAAAAAGCAAATCGATTTATTCAGTCAAGTTATTTAAACCTGCTTTGTCATGGTTGTAAATGACGAGGACCATAGTTGATTGGACACGACAGTCTTGACTATCAGAAAACTCATCCTCTTCTGAGGTCTTATATTTACAGTTATCGAAAAATTTGATCCATCTTTGGAAAGTTAACATGCACTTGTGCTTTATTGCTTCGTTTCCCCTTGAGGCCCGAAACGTGGTTTTATAAAATCGCTATGAAAAATCTTAACCACAGGGGCGTGTTTGGCTAAAAAAAAGGAATCGGGTTGAGTATCATCTTGTCTAATGAAAAGACCCTCGAGATGACCAAGTATCCTTAATTTCTCCTCATCCCTGCAATGTTTACACATTCGAAAGTCCCCCATTTTCGGGTACACGAATTTGATTAATTAGGAGCAAATGATGAAAACTATTTCAAGTACCCGAAGGAAGTAAGAACAATGAACTTGGTCTTAATCGAGCATGGACCTAGAAAAATGTTTTTTTTTTTTTTTTACTTCTTTTTATTCAACATGGTTCATTGATTTTATGGATTCCTTTGCTATGTTTAAGGTACCTCCCAGGACGAATCAAAATCAATCGATCACGGTAGTTACCGTAGGTTTAATTTTCACTGTAGTGTGCCCCCGTGGAATGGAAAGTTTTGCCTGGTTTGTTTTTTTTTTTGTACGGGTTCGATATCCTGCCCTACGACCTTCACGTTATGCACTGACCTTTCCAAGCATCCTAATTACCTTCCCAGAACACATGCTCGGTCAAATCGATTTTCTAAGCAACCGCAAAACGTTAACGGTTGTTTTTGTTTGGGTGTTAGCTGGGATTTTTTAGGGAAGTGGTTTTTTAGTGCAAGTGGTTCACGATTTTTGGGATGTTGTTCTAATTAAATTTTATCCTCGTTGGTTTTCAAAACATACGATGACGTCTTCCGACTGCTGAAAGCTATTTTTCGCGGTTCAGACAATCCTCTTCTTTTAAGTTGTGCGCACGGTCTTATAAACAGGTTCGGAATCTTCGCTCTCAGATTGATCTGTGTGATCTGTCCTAAGGCAGGTTTATGCTCCCTGTCGGACTCTGTACCGCTCCCTCCAGCTTATTCTATATTCTGCTGCATCTTTTAGATCTCCGTAGTCCTTTTTTTTTTCTTTTTTTTTTTTTGAGGGTTGGGGATCTGGCGATCCGCCTAGGCACTGCAGCCAACCTGTGACCTATTGTACCGTTCCCTTGCTTTAGGTGAGCTGCTTGAGTCGGAGTCTTCTGAAGAACTCCAGGACTTTAGCAGTGGCCAGGGCCCTGACTACCATTGGTGTGGGAAAGGCTTCCCCAAATATTCCCAGCCGGCGTATGGATGCAGCTTCGCAGAGACAGAGTATGTGTTCCGCCGTCTCCCTAGCTCCTTTACACAGCCAGCAAGTTTCCGTTTCGGCCTTTTTCATCCTGAAGAGATGAGCCCGAAAATCGCAGTGACCCGTGAGCAAGCCGGTGAGTTTTTTTTTTTTAAATTTATTTCTTCAGAAAAAAAAAACAGAAAAACAAAAGCTAAGTCCCTCCAAGAAGCAAGCTTCTTTTTTAGGAGCTTTTTTGAGCTCCGCTTTGGAAAATGACAGGAGCAGTTTGCTTTTGGTTCTTGAGTACCCGCCTATGAACATTTTTGAATGTCTTAGTCCCGGTGCACAGTCCCATTCAGTAGCTTTCTGCCTGTCCTCGTATTCTCTTAAGGCCATCTTGAGATTGCTTTCGGGGAGGCTGCAAAAGGGTTCCGGACCTATAAGGAACTTCTTCGCACCTTTCCTTGCGAGTTCGTCCGCTTTCTCATTGCCCGGGATCCCGCAGTGACCCGGCACCCAGACAATGGTTACCTGATTGTCTACAGCCAGTTGTCTCAGCAAAAGTTGTCCCAGACAAGTTTGGAGGAGCACATTGGGGCACTAATTGCCTTTATTGCCGCTTGACTGTCTGAGAAGATGTTGATGTTGGCTTCTCTTAAGCCTTTCTGGAGGTTAATTCTGGGGCAGGTGGTTGTGGCATATACTTCTGCTTGGAAGACAGTGGCCATAGTGCCCATTTCTCCGTAGTCCTCCTTCCTTTTCAGATCGTCAACGATCCGCTCAAGTGATCTCTGAGCACTAGTACAAACAGATTCTACATGAAAAAAAAAATGACAGGCTGTGATCAAAAAATACCTTAATATTATCGACAAATAAGAGCTCGACCCTCCCCAGTAAATGCCTAGACAGAAATATTCTTTTGGCTTTAAAAAAGGAAGTCATCTGACATTTTTTTGCATTTAAGATCATGTTGTTAAACAATGCCCACTCACCTGTAGCATCTACGTCTTCCTGCAACGCATCCTGATATTCCGGACCAGATAAAGCCCTAAAGATTTTTAAATCATCCGCATATAAAAATATTGTAGATGCCAGGACAAAAGTAGTTGTCATTTACAAAAGTCGAAAACACGAGAGGACCCAAATTAGATCCCTGAGGAACTCCACTTCTGACATTGACAATTCTGACCATTTTATTGGTCGGCCTCTGATGCACTAGTGCAATCTACATAAACTAAAGGCTGATTTAATTTTGGAGTCAGCGTTGCCATGGTAATCAACAAAAGTTTCAAGACCTGAAAGACCGTGAAAATGGCGTGCCCCTTATAGCAGATAACTGATCATCTCAGTTAGGCTCCCTAGACATGTCTGAACCATACTACTTGGATTTCAGAGGCCACAATTACGGCTGGTATTAAAAGACTTGGACAAGCATTTTAACCCCTTATAACATAACGGACAACAAGTCTACGATTCATTCCAGTGGTCAAGTTAACTCTGGGGCTTACTTTTGGTGGTCCTCATTTCAAAATTTCTAATGTTCAAGATTTTTCCTGGGAAAAAATGTCCTGACCACTTCCTACCGATCGTATCATCAGCAAGATGTCTATGTAAAGCGTCATTTTACAACCAAGATCCTACAACAGATAATATCAGACATTCCGGAGCCGTTAATAATTGATACTCCACTTCCTGCTACTTAAAAAGAGTTTATATTCCAAGGTACTTAAATCATATTGCATAATCAGCTCGACCATTTTACCTTTCTAAATCATTTTACATCACAGGATTTCTGAATTAGGGCTCAGGAGGAAAAAAACCAAAATTTCTCTCCTGTAAGAATTAATAAAAACTTACCTTCTGCTGACGTCATGATATCTATTAGCCGATCAAGATCCGGGCTTAAATTTTTCTCCTCGTACTCCTGTAATCCATAATCCAACGCACTCCAAATAATTGAACCGAGACAGAACAGAAGCTGAAACAAAAAAAAAATTGAAAAAAATTAAAAAACTTTCATAAACGACCCATAAACCCAGGAAGAATTCATAGACCTCCCTTAGAGTAACATCTTCATCAATCATTTTCGCTAAAACACATAACAAGTCCTTCAAGTTCATTAGAACCCGACATACAACATCCAATTATATAACATTTAAAGGAACTCACACGACGGGTAACTCTCGTGGTCCCCCCCTTTTTTTTAAAAAAAAAAATTTCCTTAATATCAAAAAAAATGATTATACCTTTGAGTCATTAACATTCAACCACAATTTAACCTCTCTGCAGTGCAGTTAACCGTGTATCGAAAGAAAAACCGCAATAAAAAATCATTAGCTCCCGACTATTTCTCCAAATATTACTTTTTTTCCTTTCTCCTCAGGGACGTCGACAACGATTTTAAGACAGTGGCCAAAGCTCCAAATTGAGTGCACCTGGGTCCATAACCTGGTACACTAAACCTTTCTACGCTCCTGTCCTCCCTCACACAACAAAACGACAACAATGATTTTTTAATCTTGTACGTGACAGAATCATACCGATTAAAATTTCATGAGATGAAGATTTTTTTTTTTGTTCATGAATGAAAATCAAAATCGTGATAATTTCAACACGATGAAGATAGGAGAAAGAAACGTCGTCCTGAGACCAGGATGAGGTCCGCAGCGGGATGCCATTTTTCGAACAATAAAATCCGTTGTCAGCAGTTAATCGATAAATCGTTGTTTTTATTGACATTTTTTCGTGTGTGTGTTTGCGCCTAAAGGAAAACGGAAATGATCAATTCGCCAATGTTTTCCCATGGATGAGATATCTTCAACAACGGTATTAGTCGCTGACTTAAGGCGGTTTTTTTTTATTCTCAACTGATAATTTAAAAATCAAAACTGCTTTTGATTTTTTTCTTTTTCGGCGATTAAACAACTTGTTTGGGATAGGCCCGCTTCAGAGAGAGATAATTAGTGGGGAATTCGAGTCGTGTATCAAACGATATGAATTTTTTGAAAGTGAAAAATGATCAGAATAGTAAGGATGTGTGGTTAAGCTAGGGCCTGATTTCAGTAATAGATAATCTGGTAATCCATTTAAATTAAAATTCTTGAAGAAATTGTATCATACTGTCTCAGCCTTATGGAAATTCTATTAAGCTGCTTAACCTTATGGAAATTCTATAAAATACTCCTGACCTTATGAAAGTTCTATAATATGCAGCTAAACTTATGGAACTTCTATTAAAATGCTCCCAACCTTATGGAAATTTCATAAAATGATTCCAACATTATGAAAATTTTATAAAATGCTCCTAGCCTTATGAAAATTCTATAATGTGCTCCTAACCTTATGGAACTTCCAGTAAAATGCTCCCAACTTTATGAAAATTCTATAAAATGCTCCTGACCTTATGAAAATTCTATTAAAATGCTCCTAACGTTATGGAAAATTCATAAAATGATCCCAACATTATGAAAAATCTATGAAATGCTCCTGACCTTATGAAAATGCTATAAAATGCTCCTGACCTTATGAAAATTCTATTAAAATGCTTTTAACGTTATGGAAATTTCATAAAATGATCCCAACATTGTGAAAACTTTATAAAATGCTCCTAACCTTATGGAACTTCTATTAAAATGCTCCCAACCTTATGAAAATTATATTAAAATGCTTTTAACGTTATGGAAAGTTCATAAAATGATCACAACATTATGAAAATTCTATGGAATGCTCCTGACCTTATGAAAATTCTATAATATGCAGCTAACTTTGTGGAACTTCTATTAAAATGCTCCTGGACCTTACGGAAATTCTATAATGTGCTCGAAACCTTATGAAAATTCTATAAAATGCTCCTGACCTTATGAAAATGCTATAAAATGCTCCTGACCTTATGAAAATTCTATTAAAATGCTTTTAACGTTATGGAAATTTCATAAAATGATCCCAACATTGTGAAAATTTTATAAAATGCTCCTAACCTTATGGAACTTCTATTAAAATGCTCCCAACCTTATGAAAATTCTATTAAAATGCTCCTAACGTTATGGAAAGTTCATAAAATGATCCCAACATTATGAAAAATCTATGAAATGCTCCTGACCTTATGAAAATTCTATTAAAATGCTCCTAACGTTATGAAAATTCTATAATATGCAGCTAACCTTGTGGAACTTCTATTAAAATGCTCCTGACCTTATGGAAATTTCACAAAATGCTCCCAACCTTATGGAACTTCTTTTAAAATGCTCCTAATTTTGTGAAAATTCTATAAAATGCTCCTAATCTTATGAGAAATTACCATTGGTTCATAAGCTCAAGCAAAATAAGAAAAAGTTATGTGGACAGCAAAATGCAGAAGGAGTGAAAACGATTCGTCTAGTTTGGCGATAGAACTTCCTACCCAATGAAGCCAATTGGCCATAAGACTTGCGGACGATTTCTCACTTTAGCATTGCTCTTTTGCCATGTTAATTTCCAACGAATCGATGTCTTCTGCTATTACAAGTGACATGCAAATGAAATACAATTTCCTCATTTTAAATATTCAGCCAAGCTATCAATTTTCCCATGGATATATAATCTCACCCAATAATTCAAATCAAAACATGCAAAAGAATCCGGAACCTTCAATCCTTCAACCAATAGAATCAACAACGATAAGCACGACAGGATCTGAATACGCCAAAATGTTAATCGCATCCCACCCTAAAGCCAAAGAATTATGCAATACGAGGAATTACCACTTATGGTGATTTTCGAACCCGCATAATAAATTATCGAATGACTCTAAAACCATGACCAAACGACACGTGAATCGTAAATTAGTTGCAATTACACTTTCCGACCGAGATGGAATCGTCAAAAAAATAAAAGACGTATGTACGACATGGCTATTAACACAATTTTTTTTATCTTTTATTATTCGAATAACGTATCCTTCGTGTTTTTTTTTAAAATATATTTTTAGCACCACATCCGAATTTATTCTATGACCTTATGACTTATTATATTCCACCGGTTCGATAACTCCCACGGTTAAGGAACTTTACACTTCCGATCCGCACGAAAGTGACGGGTTGCGATCTTCAATCATCGGATTATAACATGTCAGTTTCACTGACAAGTTGCAAAAAAAAAAAAAAATAATATCGCGATCGGAAATCCGCCATTTCCCGTTTTCACTCCGGCGAGAGGCGAGTGCCAACTTCAGCCAGGATTGTTAAAGGGGCTTCTGGGTGGTGCTCACAGTAAATCATCAAAAGGGGTTAAAAAAGCTACAAGGAAATGAAAACTCAGTGGCGCATATCGAAGTGTGGGACGAAGATATTATTATACTCTTCCCAATTATTTTATATATTTACACACCTCGACAACAGGGGGAACAATTCACATTCATTTTTATTTATGCATCCGGTGTAATAGTTTAATTACCTTTTTATTTTTTCCTTGGGACTTTTCAAAAAAAAAAAAATTCTTTCATATCAAAATCTGGCCACATTCCATTCTATGGCCAAATCCGCTACTTCTCCATTGTTTTAATATTATTTTTAAAAAAAGTGTAAGGTAATATGTCGCGTATACACACGCCTGTTTTAAAATATAGTGAGTGTGATTACTTACATGGGCGTTACGGATATTCAATTACGAAAGATTTTGATTATTTTTGTAATTACCAAGGGCAGTGCTCCTTTTAAAAAAAATAATAATAAATGTTTGGTATTTATTGCTTCGGCGATTAAACCGAACAATGATTTCGTATATGAGTCCCCCCTGAAAGAATATAACGGCGAAAATCACTGATGCTAATGTCTATTTTACGGTTGTGGACCATGTCGTAAGGCGGAACATGTCGTTAATGTTGGTATCGGCGTAATTGAGAGTTTTTAATATGATCGCGTAAGAAATTCGTGGTCGGAATTTTTTTTTAACAGCGAATTATAAAAGGATTACATGAGTTTCGAGATTTGGTAGACGTAATAGTGAATGCTTTTGATTTAATAGTCAATGTCCGTGAAAATGAGAGTAAAGTAGAAGTTGAGTTTTGGGCCGATATGAGGATTCTTCTTCTTTTGACGTCTCTGCGGCGGACATTGGTGATCTTCATAATTATTAACTCCTCCTGAGAATCTTCCTTGCGGTAAATGTGTAAATTTCAAATTACCAATAGTAATTTCTCATAAGACTAGGAGTACTTAATAGAATTTCCATAAGATTAGGAGCATTTTATTGAAGTTTCTAGACCATCGCACGTCATGTTCAGATTTTCTGAATTGACAGTCACATCTCATGTTCAGCTTTTCTGTATTCGACAGTCACATCTCATGTTCAGATTTTCTGTATTCGACAGTCACATCTCATGTTCAGATTTTCTGTGTTCGACAGTTACATCTCATGTTCAGATTTTCTGTGTTCGACAGTCACATCTCATGTTCAGATTTTCTGTGTTCGACAGTCACATCTCATGTTCAGATTTTCTGTGTTCGACAGTCACATCTCATGTTCAGATTTTCTGTATTCGACAATGCCATGTTCAGGTTTTCTACATTCGACAGTCACATCTTATGTTCAGATTTTCTGTATTCAACAGCCACATGTTCACATGTTCAGGTTTTCTACATTCGACAGTCACATCTCATGTTCAGATTTTCTGTATTCGACAATCCCATGTTCACATGTTCAGGTTTTCTACATTCGACAGTCACATCTCATGTTCAGATTTTCTTTATTCGACAGTAACAGTCACTGCCACTGACACAGAGACAAATTTGAACACCTGACTATCGAATACAGATAATCTGAACATGAGGCGTGACTGTTCATTCGGCAGCCTCCAAAGTTAGGTTCGTCATGATGATTGCCAATCTCCGACAAGGAGTGAGCATTCAAAGAAGAAGATAGAATTTTTATAAGGTGAACCTCTTGAGAAATTGATGCAATGGTAATTTGCTATTCAAAACCGTCTGGACTCTGTCAATCTCTTCTATGCCGTTTAGTCCTCCACTGACTTTATTACATCCTCGTCGAGACACTTCATAATTAGTCACAGGTTTTACTGTTATCCTCACCGTGCGCAGAAAATTCCTGCCTGGCCACATGGCCGACCCAATGCTATTCCAGCTCTCACATCTACCACTCACGGGCAAGAAAACAGAAGAAAACACGGTTAAAAATGAATGACCAAAGGTCATTCTTAACAAACTATACCACCCCTATCGAAACACTCTAAGAATTGATAATGGACAACCCTCACAAAAAAAACATTCTTTCATATCGAGACTCGAACGTGCTTTACAAATCCCTACATCAGCAATGAATAAACCACTAAGGTGGTCCTTTATGAAAAATTAAAAAAAAAGAATCATATACCGAGGTGGTCTTAATATAAGAGTTAGCGGGGAAAGCCAGAGGGAAGGTTAAGTATACAAAGAAGATACATAAGCTACGGGCATATTGAACCATTTTGTTGTGGGATACAAATATCCAACAATTACATCATAGCCCGAATAGGGAAGAAACGATACATACAAACATGTCTACGCCCAAAGGGTATTTGACAATTGCTAAAAATTCCACACGTGCAACAATATATATAATTGTTACATTTAGTTGTCACGAGTAACAACTTTGAAGGCAGACCGACTTGTTTTATGTTTTAATTACCTTTATTACTCTCATGACTGTAATTTAAAGTAAAGATGTTATCCATTGATAACAACAGTCTTCTGCCTCGGAACAAGATTATCTTAACGAGCGTTCTTTTTTTTAAAAATGAAATTACATTAAAACGAGGATGGTATTCTGTCTCCGACCTAAAAAGATTTTTTTTAAAGAAGATGAGTTTGGCCAGAAAACAAAGAGGGCAGAGTTGTGGAGTTGGAATATGGCCGTGGCTTCTAGCAGAAGATGATTGCAAGACCAACTGGACCAGGCAAAATTTTTTCTGCTTAAACCAATCTTAGTTGCTTCTCGCATCTGCTGCAGTTGCCTCAAATTCATACAGACTTTGAAAAATCTTCACGCATCAGTAGAACCAGCAAATAAGAAAAAAAACGGGAATATTTTACATCTTCCATAAAAATCTGCAAGTAAAAATGCATAGAAATGATAAATTTAACCTTAGTCACGACGTGCACCTCACGAACTTCCGTTTTCAAGAAAAAATAATAACAACAACAAAAAAACCGGTGAACCTGATACAATTACGTCACAAAATGTAGATCGCTAGTGAGAGGCTCTCAATGACAGGTAATCTCCTATTCAGGTATACATATGTCTTGGCAAGTTGCCTTGCTTTATTTATTTTTTAATAATAATTACATCGCTGTGGAATTGACCCAGATTTTAGCCAAGGGATTCGAGGGAGGTTATGGCAATGACGATAAGACCAAAAACGAAAAAAATAATGATAATAAAATTATACTTTCTTAGCGTTAATTTTTTTTAAATATATATATAGTGGGAGTGTGAATTAGGTCTTTTAATAATAGATCTTTTCAAGAGAGAGAGAAAAAACTGGTTTGGTAAAGTTGATGGAATTCTGCGAGTGAAACAAGTGAAATGTACAGGCACGGAATAAAAAAAAAAAAAACCTCTTCAATTATCGTCCAGCAACCTCTTCATGTTAGCAAAGCAAGATTATTATTTTTTTTTTTAAATTAAATTATAAACCGCTATCAATTATTTTTTTTGTTTAGTCAAAAAAATTGAAAAAATTTTAAAAAATTTTAAAATTTAAAAAATAAAGAAGGGGAATTGTTGTTCACAGGGGGAAACTATTTTCCTCTCCAACATCGTGAATTTAATTATTCCCCTTGGTCGAGTGACTGCGAAATGGAAATGATGATCCATTTATTTTTCTCACGGGATATCATTGTTAACGAAAGTCTCACTCCCACACGGTCAAGGTTATGCTATCTTCGCGGCAACTTCCGCTCAAAAAAAAAAATATTTTAACCGAATTATCGGGCAATCACGATCGATTACCCTCAGGTACGAGCCATTCCTAAAACTTCCTATCACGGACCGTTTTTCTTTGCACGAAACCAATCGAGTGTGAGATTTTTCATTATTTTTCATTAAACGACTGGCCAGTTCTAGAAAGTTTTCAAGCTTGATTTGGTCTATTGAGTATACGCAACGTGAAATTTCAATCGATTGACTTTCTTCGCCCACGCCGTTATATTTTTTTTTTAGGGTTGTAAAATCTGTGTAAATCTTGTCACTTCCTACAAAAACTCCTACGGAAGTCTTCATCTCTGTCGGGTTTTTTTTATATTTTGCTAATGGTTTATTATTCTTTGATACTATAAAAGGGGAGCTGTAAATCGTTTATTGATGATTGAACGTCGGTTTATAGCGTGATTAAAATATTTTTTTTTCTTTAATGTTTGTGTCAAGTTCAACGGCTGATAACCCATATGGGGACATTTTTAGGACGTGTCACGGATTCGGAGTTGTTCAATAAAATAATAGAGAATTCGGGTTTTTAACTATTTATCACTAGGTTCGGACAAAGGAAGGTGTACAATGGTTGTATGAAACCTTTGTACGAAATGAAAAGAAAAACTTGCAGGTGTGTTGGGTTTGGCGATTCCCACGAAAACGAGACTTCTTCGAGATTTTGTCTTGTCTATTAATTTTAGTTTGAAATAAGCGAAAATGTGTTCACGTCAAGATTATTTTTTTTTTTGGTAAATATGGCGGGTTTCATTGAGAAGGTATTACGTGAATGTCATGTTGGAGTTGAAGTGCACGTATGAAATGGTCAGAAAATTATGACGTGGATGTTGTGAAGTTCATTGATAAGATGCGCATGAGGTTATTAGTGTTTTGCATGAGATCTCGTGACATAGTAAGGATGGATATGATGATTTAGTTGCTAGTTCAGTTTAAAATCAAAGTTGAATGTCATATGCAAATGCAAAGAATGAAAATTGAATGTCGAATACAAAAAATCTGGATTGACAGTCGAATACAGAAAATCTGGATTGAGTGTTGAATACAAAAATTCTGGATTGACTGTCGAATACAAAAATTCTGGATTGAATGTCAAACACAGGAAATCTGGATTGAATGTCGAGTACATAAAATCTGGATTGAGTGTCAAATGCAAAAATTCTGGATTGACTGTCGAATACAAAAATTCTGGATTGACAGTCGAATACAAAAAAATCTGATTAATTGTTGAATACAAAAAATCTGGAATGAATGTCAAATACAGAAAATCTGGATTGAATGTCGAATACAGAAAATCTGGATTGACAGTCGAATACAAAAATTCTGGATTGACAGTTGAATACAGAAAATCTGGATTGAATGTTGGATACAGAAAATCTGGATTGAATGTCGAATACAGAAAATCTGGATTGACAGTCAAATACAGAAAATCTGGATTGAATGTCGAATACAGAAAATCTGGATTGACTGTCGAATACAAAAATTCTGGAATGAATGTTGAATACAGAAAATCTGGATTGACAGTCGAATACAAAAATTCTGGATTGACAGTCGAATACAAAAAATCTGATTAATTGATGAATACAAAAAATCTGGAATGAATGTCGAATACAGAAAATCTGGATTGAATGTCGAATACAGAAAATCTGGATTGAGTGTCGAATACAACAATTCTGGATTGACTGTCGAATACAAAAATTCTGGATTGAATGTCGAATACAAAAATTTTGGATTGACAGTCAAATACAGAAAATCTGGATTGAATGTCGAATACAGAAAATCTGGATTGACTGTCGAATACAAAAATTCTGGATTAACTGTTGAATACAAAAATTCTGGATTGACAGTCGAATACAAAAATTCTGGATTGACAGTCCAATACAGAAAATCTGGATTGAGTGTTGAATACAAAAATTCTGGATTGACAGTCGAATACAAAAAATCTGATTAATTGATGAATACAAAAAATCTGGAATGAATGTCGAATACAGAAAATCTGGATTGAATGTCGAATACAAAAAATCTGAATCAAATGTTGAATACAGAATCCCTGGACATAAGAGTTGAATGTCAAATACTCTTTCGTATTTTCTAAAAGCTTGCTTTTCCATAATTTCACAACTTCTTCTCTCTTACCTAATTTCTCCTACACATCCTGTCCACCTTACTCATATTTCTCTCAATTTCTGCTCATGTACGACAATGAAAACATCAACTAGCCATTATAGTAAAAGTGCCCTTGTCACAATAATTGTTATTCATAGGCTTCCCCGTATACTCCTTCACATCAAAATAATTTCACATCTATGAATTTTGCGGTCATGCAAACGAAGCCATCGTCATCATCATCATTATTAGTCAACTCCTCTAATAGGCAACTTAACAACCCATTCAACAAAAGATGTCGATGCTATTTACATATTCACCGCTTCAACGTCCGAATAACACATTTATACGATTATGCAAAGTGTTAAAAATTGAAAAAGAACTGGCCACCCGTAATATATTTGACCTTGCAAAAAAAAAAAAATAGAGAAGCTAATCAGTTCCACTTTTGTCTTGTGTAATATGTGGGACAGATCGGCCGAGAACTTCATTTGGTATCGACCCCACCTCAAAACAATACAAAACATGTGGGTTTCGCCTCGCACAGATGATATCATATATCGCTTATCTTGCGCACTTGGCCAGCTGTTAAATAATTAAATAGCAAGTAACAACGTGTGAAAAAATTTGAACCGGAAAATCCTGACTCACTTGAACCTAAATTGCTCAAGGATATTCGAAAAAAGAATTAGGACGCTCTAATAAATTTGTAGATGTCTAGATAACAGTAATGAGTCATTATGTTTATTTTCTGTCATTGATCCATGTGGGTGGCATCCGATTGTCATTTTTTGGACGAAAATCGTAATTTCATTATTCGATTTTTCACGGGTGATAAATCATCACGACCGTAAAAATTTTTCAAAGCCCGAAATCGATTATTATAAGGTTGATTTCTCTTGCTGTGTAATCATTGTGAATACGCAAGCGCCAAAAAAAATGATTATTTTCGAGGGGGTCATTTACATGTGGTCAATGATCATAAGAATATTTACGTTTAATTTTGGTTTTCCTGCAATTGAACAAGATAAACCGCAAGATTGCATAATGACATCACGCACTCGGAGGAATTTTCTGAAGCGAAACCACTTTCGTTGATGGGCACTGGCGTCCGTTCGTTCCGTTTCGCAGTGTCATCGCTCTAATTCCAAAAAGAGAAGCCTTCGCAATTTTTAGAATATAAAAATTGTTTTCCTCTTCCGTTAGTAAATAGCTAAGCGGTCGCAAGGGTCACCCAAGGGCCATATGAGACAATCAAGAGGCGCCTAAGAGCTGCCAGGGGCAGCTGAAAGTCAACTAAGGGTTAGCAATGGTGGCTTAAGGCCAGGCAGAGCCATCTATTTGCAGCTAAAGACCAGATAAGGTCTTCCAGTGGCAGCTGTGGTAAGCAGTGGCAGTGGCTGTGGGTGAGCATGTTTTGTCTTGCTCAAGGAATGGCGTCCTTGCCCTGTGGTGAGCTCCCTTCTCAGGGTTATGAGTTAGTGGAGGGTAGCAGCTTCGCTAATACTGACCTAGAGCTGAAGATGGTAGATATCAGCATTGGTCATGCAAGGGCCATATGAGACAATGAAGAGGCGCCTTCTTAGGCGCCTTAACTAAGGGCTCTTAGGCCCTTTAACTAAGGGCTAGCAATGGTGGCTTAAGGCCAGGTAGAGCCATCTAGTTGCAGCTTAAGACCAGCTAAGGTCTTCCAGTGGCAACTACAGACCAATTAAGGCCTGCCAGTGGCAGCTGTGGTAAGCAGTGGCAGTGGCTGTGGCAGTGGTAGGGTAACCGGTGAGGCATGTTTTGTCTTGCTCAAGGAATGGCGTCCTTGCCCTGTGGTGAGCTCCCTTCTCAGGGTTATGAGTTACTGGAGGGCAGCAGCTTCGCTAATACTGACCTAGAGCTGAAGATGGTAGATACCAGGAAGGCCTAGGCTCAGATACCGGGAAGCAGAGTTGGATCAATGGTATGGCTCCCGTACTGCGATGTGGAAGATTATGGAAAGTCACCACATTATTTGATATTCCTAGTAAAATCATCAATGGTTGGCCATGATGATCGTCAATCTCCGACGAAGAGCGGGCATTTAAAGAAGAAGAAGTGGCAGCTAGTCGGTGGGAACATTAACAGTCCTGCTTCAGGTTTGGCGCACCTGCCCTTGAGCTCTAGATTCTCTCTGACCCGGAAGGAAGCAATCTGGTAAGGATTCTGGTAAGGGGCAGCAGTCCTACCAGTACTGGCTTAAGGCTAAAGACGGTAAAAGTTGGCTAGGCTTAAGTCCAGAAAGCAGGAGGCTGAGTCGAGGACTGACGGTATGACTCCTGTGCTGCTGAAGGTGTTGGGAAGCCACCGCATTAAGCTCTCTAGTATAGCTATCATGGCCGAGAGTTTGCTGTGCATGACCCAAGCTAGGGTCTCTTGCACTCCGCAATAAGCTCTCTAACCATGATGGTCGACAATTCCCGTCGCGGGAAGGCATTATAACAAGAAGAGTGGCAGCTAAAGGCCAACAAAGGCCCTTAAGAGGCAATCACGGCCACCTGAGGTTTTCTGACGACAGATAAGAGCTCCTGCAGGCGTCGTAAGTCTAATTTAAGGCAGACCGAAATCCTCCAAGTCCTCTTAAGAACCAAACGAGTCTCCTTCACGGTCCTTCATCTTTTCGCATCAAGAATGACTATTCGCAAATGGAGATTAAAATTTTTCTCTTCCATTATGCAATGCACATTAATGACATCATAATCATCACCATCTTCTCATCTCGTTACGGTAGATGACAGACAGGTCGGATTGGTATTCCCGTTGTCATTCTCCATGAATAAATACATTCATCAAAACATAACAGTGTTTAACATTTAAAAAAAAAAATGATGCGTTGTGTGGATCTAGGACCTTAGAAAGCGGATGAAAATGTTTAGTTAAGAGGAAATAAGTGAATATTAGGGAAGGTCCTGTCTCTCATGAACATTAGCATAAGAGTTTTAAATAAAAACGTTATGATATATTCATTTTGTGTTGAGATTTTTTTTCTTCTCCTAACTAAATTGCCATAACCGTGCCTGATATGTTATGGAGAGCAACTAAGTAGTTTAGATGGCTTGAGTTTGATAAGATGGCAATAATTGAAACGATCCTTTCATGCCTATTTAGTCGATCGTACAAGGAAAGTCTTCCGGTTATTAAAACAGGTTTGATGTAAGTTACGTATCGAATGTCTGGATTATTATCATGTATAATGGTAACCGGTGAATTTCGTTTTGGGCATGTTATTAAAGGTTTGAAGTTCCAGGGTTAAAAATGACTGTGGTGGTCTAGTTCAGCGAATGTCGGTTACTTTTCCAGCTTGTATCAGTGAGTCCGTTGACAGTTATGAGAGATAAGAGCAAGGCGGTTCGACTTAAGGCTGGATTGTTTAAGTTGTTGCGACACAACAGGTTGGGCTATCACATCTGATGTTCAGATTTTCTGTATTCGACAGTCACATCTGATGTTCACATTTTTGTGTTCGACAGTCACATTTCATGTTCAGATTTTCTTTGTTCGACAGTCACATCTCATGTACAAGCTTTTTGTATTCGACAGTCACATCTCATGTTCAGATATTTTGCATTTGACTGTCACATCTCATGTTCAGATTTTCTGTATTTGAAACTCACATCTCATGTTTAAATTTTCTGTGTTCCACAGTCACATCTCATGTTCAGATTTTCTGTGTTCGACAGTCACATCTCATGTTCAGATTTTCTGTGTTCGACAGTCACATCTCATGTTCAGATTTTCTGTCTTCGACATTCAAATCTCTTTGCATGAATCTGTTGTTCAAAATTTGGATCTTATCACCCTCTCTGAGGCATTCTTAAACTCTTCAAAAATAATTTTCTCTATTATTTAAAACAATTTTTTCGCCTTCCAACAGAATCGCTCGACCTTAACTCATCCTAGCAATTCTAAAAAGGTCAGTTACCTATGAAAAATGATGCACCATGAAGATGATGTATAAACAATTAAGAAACAAAGAAGCCGATATGGAGAAGAACCAGAACTGGTAGTGTAAGCATTACAGGTAGATGCATCGCTCGCGGGGAGCCAAACTCCATGTCCCGTTGTTTCATTTGACAACCAGTCGACCCATATTCACCCGATTCATTCAAAAAAATATTCACTTTCCTGACCTCTTAATAATTTCTAAAAATAGAAAAAAACATACACTTCATATTTTAATTTCCCCCTTAAAAACTACGAAACCATGTCACGAAAGGTGGAATGTAGTTGCGGGACCTGTCTTCTCAATGTGATAATTCATATCTTTAAATATTTTATTACATATTGAATACTCCGGGGCCAGACCGATTACTTTTTAATGACAAATCAAGACTATAAACAATGATCCTCGTTATTACCATTCGGTTTTTTTTTTACTTGATACTTATGCAACCGCGTATCCCCGTCCGGATTTTATTTATAAATCATGCTCGTGCGAATAGTACGTCAATATAGATAAGGGGGCCCCGATCAAAGTTGAGCGTTAGTCACGGGATTAAAAATGGGAAAGTATCCGTTCATCGGATAAGATAACTATGATAAATGATTATGGTATGGTCGTTTGGGATGATGATGTCCTCGACCCGCCGATGACTTTTTTTTTTCTTTAGCTGGGAAAAGTTTCGTGGTTGTTAATAATGTCAACGTGTGGAGGAAAATTCTAGACGCTTTTTTTTTTTATCATTTCGCTAGTGCGATTAGAATTCAATGATACCATTGTTCAACTTTTGTTATCTGTTTATGATTGTTATGTGTCGGCGAAATAGGTGATTCATAAAAGTCGAAACTTGATATAATGAAGGTGGTTATTGTTTTTTTTTTTTTTGGAAATTGCGGGGCGCAAAGGGAAGTGTTGCTTAAGATTGGAATAAATCATGCGTTTAAACTGTCATCTTTTTTGATTAGAGTTTATTGGCCTTGTGCTTGATATTTTTGAAGATATGAAAAGGTCTTTGGAAGAAAAAGCCTTGGGAGTTTGAGTCGTGATTTGCTCAATGGCTTCATGGAAGGATTATGCCCCGCTGTATTCCCATCATAAATCTTAAATAAGACATGTTTTCTGCAGCACGAATTTTAGATTAAGTTGTATGAATCTGGAGCAATCCTCAAAAAGTAGACAAATATTTTTGTCGACTGAAACTGAATGATTGAATGCAGAAAACCTGAACATGTCAATTGATTGTCGAATACACATAATCTGGATTTAATGTCGAATACAAAAAATCTGAATTCACTGTTCAACACAAAAAAATCTGGACATCAGAAATCTTACTAATTTCTCAAACTTCAGTTACCTCAGCCCAACCTGTTGTGTGGCAACAACTTAAACATGCCGAATGCAGAAAATCTGAACATCAGATGTGACTGTCGAATGCAGAAAATCTGAACATCAGATGTGACTGTCGAATGCAGAAAATCTGAACATCAGATGTGACTGTCGAATGCAGAAAATCTGAACATCAGATGTGACTGTCGAATGCAGAAAATCTGATCATGAGATGTGACTGTCGAACACAGAAATCTGATCATGAGACGTGACTGTCGAACACAGAAAATCTGATCATGAGATGTGACTGTCAAACACAGAAAATCTGATCAAGATATGTGACTGTCGAACACAGAAAATCTGATCATGAGATGTGACTGTCGAACACAGAAAATCTAAACATGATATGTGAGTCTCAAATACAGAAAATCTGAACCTGACTTGTGACAGTCGAATACAGAATATCTAAACATGTGACGTGACTGTCGAATACAAAAAAATCTTGACATATAAATTACCTGCCAAAGGATCATTTCTTTGGCCACTTACAGCTGCACTCAACGAAATCAGATACATCATTTTTCACACTAAAAAGAAAAAATAAAGAAACGGATCAATTTATTACACAACATACGTTCGACATGAGACTCAAAACTTGATCGAAAACAATGCTAGGAAAAATATAAATAATGATGCGAAAATCATTAATTCGTCAAATTAATTGAAATATCGGCGGAGGAGTGAAAGCCTTTCCCTATAAATAAAATTTCATTGTTTCTGATCTTAAATTGAGGAAAAACAAAATAAATATCATGATAGTTTATATCATTCCGCCACTTTTCCTTTCTGTTAATTGTAATAACACGTAAGAAATACCCCGCGTGCGCAAAGGGCGTCGTTTGTGTTAATAATTACTATTCGTTGACAAACATGGTTTGCCAATACATTTCGAGGCGGAGTTCCTCATGACTCATAATTACTGCATTCGGAACTGGACAAAAAAATTTTTTTTTCAAACAAAAATAGATCTGATGCGGAAGTTTTTTGCTCACATCTGACCAAAGGAATATCATCAAGGAGTGTCTATTTTGGATGATGTTCAAGGTTTTCAACACGGTTTTCGTTCCCTCCTTTCCGAAGATTCGTGTCTCCTCTATTGTCTTAGCGAAAGAAAAAATAGCGTGTGTGTGTATATGTGAGAATGGAAGAACATTACATTGAACCTGTGAACCTGACACTGCAACAAGAATGCGCAATCTTGCCTCGAGGCGGTCGGTCACATCTAATGGCCCAGACTGTAAACACGTCTCTTTTCTTATTATTTTTTCTCGATAATTGCTTAAGTTTTTGTTCTGGGCGTTGTTTCCTGGGACTGACACTGCGAACTTTTCCTTTCGGAGGGATGTACAAGGTTTTTTTAATAGAAACATCCGTCAAGGGCGGGATATAGGACAATGTTAACAGGTAACAGTAACCGATATAATTACGATGATGATGAGTATACACCTGAATCAACATGAACAGTAATATGTTTATATTCAACAGTCATGATACGCATTTTAAACACTCGGTTGTGCGGCGTTGACCTAAAACTACTTAACGCTCATCCTTTCACACGACTCTTTTTTTTTTTTTTACGAGAGATTCACTTGTGCTTCTCCCTTTTTTTTAATGGTTTGGAATGCCCTGCTTTCCCTTAATTAATCCTTCCGCTTTTCACGATATGAAAAGAAAAAAAAATGACCACGGTCTCAAAACTTCGGAATGTTGATTCGTGGAAATCAGGAGATAAGAGCCGATGGGCATTAAGTTTGACCCAGATCGATCAAGTGTAGTGTCTGCCTGTCTTGTGATTATCATGTTCGATCTACCAACTAGATCGATTTTTTTTTTTATTCTTTATATTAATTAAATTCCTCTACTAAGATTTTCATCGATGACTCGGCAGGAAAGCGACAGCAATGTGGAACAAGTGCGTATGTAATCAAGTTTGACCGGAAGATAAGATATTGGTTAGGAGAAGTGATGGGCCAGAAATTTTCATCACAACTTAAAAATGTTGACTCAATTGATATGTTAAACAAAAATTGTATTCGACAATCAATTCACAAACTCAGATTTTTTTGTATTCGACAGTCATATCTCATGTTCAGCTTTTCTGCAAGTGACTGTCAAATGCAAAAAATCTGAACATGAGATGTGACTGTCGAATACAAAAAAATCTGAACATGTGACTGTCGAATAAAGAAAATCTGAACATGTGACTGTCGAATACAGAAAATCTGAACATGTGACTGTCGAATAAAGAAAATCTGAACATGTGACTGTCGAATACAGAAAATCTGAACATGTGACTGTCGAATACAGAAAATCTGAACATGTGACTGTCGAATACAGAAGATCTGAACATGTGACTGTTGAATACAGAAAATCTGAACATGTGACTGTCGAATACAGAAGATCTGAACATGTGACTGTCGAATACAGAAAATCTGAACATGTGACTGTCGAATACAGAAAATCTGAACATGTGACTGTCGAATACAGAAAATCTGAACATGTGACTGTCGAATACAGAAAATCTGAACATGTGACTGTCGAGTACAGAAAACATGTTCAATACTTTTTCAGATTTTCTGTATTTGACAGTCACATCTCTCATGTTCAGATTTTTCTAGTCATTATTCTACTATTTTATCTTTGACTGTAAGATCAAATATCCTACAACGAAGAAATATAGGAAACAAAACAACATACATCATCTTGCCTACAAGAACAATATACTAAACCAAGAGTATCATTCACCACATGATATTTAGACCACTTTTCGCTGAATAGTCAAGAATAAAAGAAACCGAACAACTAAAAAAACGCGGGAAAGAGAACAAGGGATTATTGACCGGCAATGTAGCAAAAGAACACTAAAATCTAATCAAAATCTATGACTTAACGAACTCCTACTTCAAAACAAAAAAAAAAAAACGTGAAGAAGAATGTGCCGGCAAATGACCAGTAACCAGGAATAAAACCATAACTAATAGGCTCAATATTCTTACTCGTGAGAGAAAGAAGGCGCGCTAAAGAACAAATAACAACTAAATAATAAAAAAAAACTCCGGTGCATTAGAGTCGTAGTTATAAAGACCAACCTTGACTAATCTTCCAATTATCAGGATCGAAATTACCCGCAATGTCTTTTTTTTTTCCTTCCTTGAAAAAAACCTCGTTAACATTCG
Source organism: Liposcelis brunnea (assembly GCA_023512825.1). Taxonomy (NCBI): domain Eukaryota; kingdom Metazoa; phylum Arthropoda; class Insecta; order Psocodea; family Liposcelididae; genus Liposcelis; species Liposcelis brunnea. Next base: position 3,146,033 of record CM042070.1, read on the forward strand.
CGAAAGAAAATATCCATCCATCCACCCAACCCGAATAATCATAAATCATTCCCCGTGTTATAATTAAAAAGGATAAAGCGTACATAAAAATCGGCCTTTAAAAAATTTTAAAATTCTCGAGAGAGTGATAAATGGCCAATTAACCTAATCTTCGAGATGTCCTTGTTACATCACTCCCAGAAGATGCTCTTGTGCCGGCGAAACTAGATTGTGAAATGAACTCGTGAGAAATAAAGTTAAAGGGACTTTTTTTTTGAGTGGTAATGAAAAGCTGGAGAGGTGACAGGAGCGTAAAAAGGAGGAGCGAGTAGCTGATCAGCATAAAAGTAACTTAGCCCCAGTTCGGGCGCCAGTTTTATTTCAATTTGGGCGAATCGTTTCAAGAAACTATTTTTGTTAAAAAGAAAAAATATAAACTCATAAATTAGGAAGAAAATTAAAAAACATGAACTGATAGTCGAATACAAAAATCTGGACATGAGAATTGATTGTCGAATACAAAAATCTAAACATGTCAATTGATTGTCGAATACAAAAATCTGGACATGAGAATTGATTGTCGAATACTAAAATCTGGACATGAGAATTGATTGTCGAATACAAAAATCTGGACATGAGAATTGATTGTCGAATACAAAAATCTGGACATGAGAATTGATTGTCAAATACAAAAATCTGGACATGAAAATTGATTGTCGAATACAAAAATCTGGACATGAGAATTGATTGTCGAATACAAAAATCTGGACATGAGAATTGATTGTCGAATACAAAAATCTGGACATGAGAATTGATTGTCGAATACAAAAATCTGGACATGAGAATTGATTGTCGAATACAAAAATCTGGACATGAGAATTGATTGTCGAATACAAAAATCTGGACATGAGAATTGATTGTCGAATACAAAAGATCTAAACTGATTGTTGAATACAAAAAACCTGAACTGACTGTCGAATACAAAAAATCTGAACATGTCAATTAATTGTCGAATACTAAAATCTGAACATGTCAATTGATTACAGAAAATCTGAACTGACTGTCAAATACAGAGAATCTGATGACAAGGAACTAAATCAAAAATTTCTGCAAATCTTTTCCTTGGGGATCTTATTATCTCTTCCTACGGTCCTGACGAGTAATCATATTGTCCAGATTATTACGCGTTGGTGTGTTGCCCGGATCTGTGTCATGAAACGTAGGGTGATCCATCCAAGTGGGCATTACATTGTTAATTTATGGTAAGTCAAAACATTAACGTTTTGCATTAATAATATTTAACTTCAATTCTTTTCACTTTTTTTTTCGCGTGCGACAATATTTCCGACGTTAATTATCGTAACAAGAAGAATTACTGGAGCTGAAAATTCGTTTAGCAATGGATTAGATCTTCCGTGACTAGGATATTCCGGTAGCTATGCAGTGTGGTAACTGGTGGTAGCACCCACATCAAAAGACCCGAGCTGCTATTTGTGGTATTTACAGATTCCCGCATTGCCTGAAAAACACGAGAGGACAATTTTTTGTTTAATAAAAGTTATTTCACTTAGGCGGCGGTTTACTTAATCCCTGAACACGACAAGTTTGTCACGAAATCTCGAGAGAGAAAAAAAGACGACTTAATAAAATGTACACATTTTAAAATCCAATATAACAAAACTGATTATGAGATTTTGTTTTTTTGCGAAACGTCACGAATTTAAAAAGGATTAAGGTGAAGGAGTTAAATTACCTTTATCAGTTAAATAACAAAAATTAAGACGAAAAATTAAAAATAGATGTCCTTAAAATTATGTAAAGCGAGCGCGTATATATATTTTGGTTCACTTAATAACTGTCATTATAAACAATTGAGTTCGTTAACCACATGTTTTTATCTATATCTTGGTCTTTTTGGAAACGGTTTTTAAAATCCTCAGGTTTCATTTTTAAAAAAAAGATTCTCCTACACGTGATACGGAAATTCGGCCTTGGATTGGGGCAATCGGTGCCGGATTCTACAGGCGGTTCACGGACGTTTGTTAAACTAAAAAAAAAGAGGTCGAAAATTTTTTCGGTGGCGAAATGGGGACAGATTAAAAGATATGTCAAGGGCTGCGATTTCCAGCTGTTATTAATTTTAAAGTTGAAGCTATCGGATTTTGTGATTTAGATGTTTTGGCCATTAGGATAATTTGTCATTAGTCAAAGTTGTCAAACAAGGAGGCTTGTCAGGTGGTCCATCAGTGAACCAATCTGAAACAAAGTTCCAAAACTGATTGTTAACATAATAAATGATTATTTAGGAATTTTTATGTAACTTTGTTATCGTCGTTGTAAATTGAATTTTTTATGGTTGTTCTAAACGTCATGGAGTATTTTGGGAAAGTGATGCGTGATAAGGGCGTTGATGCTAAATAGGACCCAGTAGACAAAAGGAAGAGATTAGTGTAAAATTTAATGCATTAGACAACAAGATGACTAAAAAGGTGCTGTCGAATACAGAAAATTTTGAACATGAGATGTGACTGTCGAATACAGAAAATTTTGAACATGATTGTCGAATACAGAAAATTTTGAACATGATTGTCGAATACAGAAAATCTGAACATGATTGTCGAATACAGAAAATCTGATCATGATTGTCGAATACAGAAAATCTGAACATGATTGTTGAATACAAAAAATCTGAACATGATTGTCGAATACAGAAAATCTGAGCATGATTGTCGAATACAGAAAATCTGAACATGATTGTCGAATACAAAAAATCTGAATATATGATGTGACTGTCATAGCCAGAAACTCTGAAAGTGTAAACCATTGATCTGAGGCACTAAATTTCAGCCTATCCACCGCAATATGATCTCTCTTAGCACTAGCTAGACCTAGTAAAACTTCAGATTTTCTACCCTTGTTCTCCCTACTTTTCAAACTCTAATTTTCTTCTGTCTTTCAACATCTCACCTACAGGCCTAATAATTAACCTTTTAAAAATCGAAAGTTCACCAAATTAACATCATGAATCAGGGCTAACGTGCTGTTACCCTTTTTCTTTCGTCTTATTAAACACGGTATTTAACGAAAAAGAAAAAAAGCACATGGATGAGTGGTATTTAGCAGATCGGCATTCGAAATGAAGTGAATTTTCTCACAGAGACGTATAATAATAATAAAAATGCGAGGGTATATAATTATGGATAATGCAATCGAGAGATTCAAAAAATAACCGACTACACACTTGTTAAAATATCTCATTACCATGCAATTGTTTAAATTAATTATTATAAATACACAATTTTCCTTCTTTTTCTTTCTACTTTGGTCTATTTATCTGTCATTTTTACTTTTACATCGTGGTGCACGAACATGCTTACGGCTATAAAAAAATTCACGGCTACTGAAGAGACTGTGAAGAGAAAAACCGCGAAAAAAATGGCCACTCCCTTTTTTCCATATTCAAACTTCAACTTCGACCCTTATTAATTTGTTCTCGGGCATCCGAAACGGAACGATTTCGTCAATCCGGTCAATGCAAATCGAGTATTGCATTAGCGGCCCACACAACATCGTGATCCACGGCAATTTCTATTGTTCTTTTAAATGCTTCACTTTGCGCAATCTTTTGACAAGTCTAATCGTCATTGCTTTCTTTTTTTATAATAAACACATCTAAATGAAGTGATTTAGCACATGGCATGCGGGTGGCTTTTTTACATAAGATTTCAACTCCGCTATTGTTGGGATGAGAGGGCGAGATAGACGATGCTCATTGAGGGCAAAGTAATTTGCCAAAGAGAAGGTTAGCACTGTCGCTGGCCAAAGCCCTTAATTTAAGAGCCTAGAACCTTTTGCTAATTTGAAGTGGGGACTAGAGATTCAATCTGGTCGTTCAGCTTGATTAAGTTCATGGTCATGTTATATGATTGCCAACTGCACAGCCGGAAAAAAAACTGAACATGTTACTGTCAACTATTCAATAGTAAAAATCTGACAATTACCTATGATTGTCGACTGTCCCAATACAAAACATCTCAACATTAGATGTGACTGTCAACTGTCCGAACAGGAAACACCTGATGTGACTTCAACTGTCCAATAGAAAACATCTCAACACTGGATGTGACTGTGGACTGTACAAACAGAAAACTCCTCAACACTTGATGTGACTGTCGACCCTAATAGAAAACACCTCAACACTTGATGTGACTGTTGACAGTCCTAATAGAAAACATCTCAACACTGGATGTGACTGTCGACTGTCCAATAGAAAACCACCTCAACATTAGATGTGACTGTCGATTGTCCCAATATAAAACAGCTCCACATTTGATGTGACTGTTGACTGTCCAATAGAAAACATCTCAACACTGGATGTGACTGTCGACAGTCCTAATAGAAAACATCTCAACATTAGATGTGACTGTCGACTGTCCCAATATAAAACAGCTCCACATTTGATGTGGCTGTCAACTGTCCCAACAGGAAACACCTCAACACTTGATGTGACTGTCAACTATCCCAATAAAAAACATCTCAACACTGGATGTGACTGTCGACTGTCCTAACAGAAAACCCCTTGACACTTTATGTGACTGTCCAATAGAAAACAGCTCAACATTTCATGTGACTGTCCAATAGAAAATATGTAAACATATGATAAGACTCAATATTGTCCTATACAAAAAATCTGAGCAGGAGTCAAATTGAAATACACAAAATTCGTTCATTTATTCTGTCTTTTAAAGACAGAAAGTTCGAATTGTAAATCGACTGTAGAGATTACTCAGTTCCAAAGTAATTTTTAAGTAACTAATTCAGTTTTAGACAAAGGCTAGGGAGTTCCAGCTTCTTAGGGTAGACGCTTTAGTCACATTCCGATGCGCGGATTACACACAGGCCAAAACTAAGTATCCATGCCTGGTGGTAGCACATAAAAGAGAAGAATTAGACACTCATAGCTTGTATCCAAAGACAGATCTTAAGCGACTCAGAAAAGTAACATCCTAACAACGCGCTAGCGTTGGTTGGAGCAATTGATTAACCGCGTAACTTAAATGAACCCTTACCATTAGTCTGTAATAATACACGTAGATTGCTACACGTGGCTTTCTACCTGTTGTGTTTGACCTTGTTTTTTTTTTTTTTAATTTAAACATTTGCTTCCCCCTTTTCGTTATTAAAATATGAGCGGGGGAGAAGTCTTATGTAAAGACACCCGTGTCTGTGCTAAATTATAATTTGCGAGATGAGTTTATTAATAATGAAAATTAATACGCCTCTTATGTTTATGAAGAGATGAGGTTGTGATGCAATAGTTGGGACATAGAATCCAACAGAAAAAGTGGTTTAATTAAACAGATAACAAATTAATTCAGGCCATTAAGTCCCGTAAAAAATTTTGAACAAAATTCTCCATATAAAAGTTAAATCTTGGCCTGAATGTTAGACTCATTACAGCGACTGAAAATATAAAACTTACCTTCGTCTCGGACGTGAGGGGGATGCGAGAGACACCTGTAAAAGAAAAAAAAAACAATATGTTACAGTAAATACGTTAATTGAGGCATATCACGAAAAGCACCTTAAAACTAAACGTTAGTTAGGGTTATCTCGCCCGTACTATATGATTAGATGAACATCACGGAAATCCGATGAGGATTTCTTTCACATATACAACCGACATACTTGTCAATGAGTGGCTCCACCTGAAAATATTTTCGGGTATAAAATCGATTCGGAAGAAAAAAAAGTGGTTATCAATTACGAGAGGCCTTCGGAAACTTGAACCAATTAAATAATTCCTGTAATGATGTGTTCCAAAACGTATATTCACCTTAGCCGCGTATGTAACTCGAAGGGAAAAAAAGGGATGCGTTTTTTGAAAGTATACAAGGAACCTTAAGATTAAAGATAATACATTTTCTTTTAACATCATTAATAAAAAAGTATGCCGCATACTTGTTAGTAATTTTTGTAGTTAATTTTTTTTTTTTTTGAGGCTAATGTCTGGTTTTATAAATGGAATCAATGACTTTTAAGGTTTTTACCCCCGCGTGAAGTGATAAAATAAAATATTTTTAAAATGTTTTTCCTTCGTGCTGATTTCCACGGTTTTATTTTTAGCATCATCTGAGCTGTTTACGGATATCGTGCCATGTCTATAAAAGTTTTCTCCCTTTTTCTTTTTTTTTTTTCTTCCTCCCGGTGATATTTTATTTGAAATGGAAACGAAGGATTGTAAAAAAATTTCCGTTTTGGTTTTTTGAGGTTTGTCAAGCGTGAAGATTTTTTTTTTCTTAAGTTGAGATCTAGATGCTAGCGAGGATTTTTTTTTTAAAAAGGACTGAGGAAGTAGGAAATGAAGGAAACGGAAGATGAGGGAATGGTTTGGAGTTTTAAAAAGAGGAATCAGTTTTTAAAGTCGAGGAGTTGAGAACAACCACTCAAATGAAATTTTCTATTAAGATAATTAGAAGATGATGAGTCTTTTCCTTTAAGATCCTAACCTGCTTTGGTCTCAGCTAGAGACTTTGAAACTCAAGCTGACAAGAGACTTGGGGGTCAAGCTAAGCTCAACTAGAAACTTTGAAGCCCAAGATGGGCTTAAATAGAGACTTAGTGGCTCAAGATGGACTCAACTGGAAATTTAGAAACTTAAGATAGGCTCTATTAGAGACTGAGGTTCAAGCTAAGCTCAATTAGAAAGTTAGAGACCAAGCTAAGCTCAACTAAGTCTTAGAGGTCCAAGAAGGGCTTAACTAGAGATTTAGAAACCCAAGTTGGGCTCAACTAGAGATTTAGAGGCCCAAGATGGGCTCAACTAGAAATTTAGAAACTTAAGATAGGCTGAATTGGAGACTTACAGGTTCAAGCTGGGCTCAACTAAGTCTTAGAGGTCCAAGACGGGCCCAACTAGAAATTTAGAAACTCAAGATAGACTCAGTTAGACTTGGAGATTCAAGCTGGGCTCAACTAGAAATTTAGAAACTTAAGATAGGCTGAATTAGACACTTGGAGATTCAAGCTCGGCTCAACTAGAGACTTATAGACTCAAGATGGACTTTACTAGTGACTTAGAGGCTCAAGATGGACTTGACTAGAGACTTAGAGGTTCAAGCTAGGCTTAATTAGAAATTTAGAAACCAAAGATGGGCTCAACTAGACATTTAGAAACCCGAGATAGACTCAGTTAGACTTGGAGATTCAAGTTGGGCTCAACTAGAGACTTATAGACTCAAGATGGACTTGACTAGCGACTTGGAGACTCAAGATGGACTTGACTAGCGACTTGGAGGCTCAAGATGGACTTGACTAGAGACTTGGAGGTTCAAGCTAAGCTCAATTAGAAAGTTAGAGACCAAGCTAAGCTCAACTAAGTCTTAGAGGTCCAAGACGGGCTCAACTAGAGATTTAAAGGCCCAAGATGGGCTCAACTAGAAATTTAGAAACTTAAGACAGACTGAGTTAGAGACTTGGACGTTCAAGCTAAGCTCAATTAGAAAGTTAGAGACCAAGCTAAGCTCAACTAAGTCTTAGAGGTCGAAGACAGGCTAAACTAGAGATTTAGAGACCCAAGATGGGCTCAGTAAGAGACTTTGAGGCCTAGGCTGGGCTCAACTAGACTTACAGGCCCAAACTGGGCTTGATTAGAGATTTATAAACCCAAGATGGGCTCGATTAGAGACTTGAAGGTTCAAGCTGGGTTCAACTAGAGACTTAGAGGTTCAATCTAGGCTTAACTAGAAATTTAGAAACCAAAGATGGGTTCAACTAGAGATTTAGAAACTCAAGATAGACTCAGTTAGACTTGGAGATTCAAGCTGGGCTCAACTAGAGACTTATAGACTCAAGATTGACTCAACTAGAGACTTGGAGGTTCAAGCTGGACTCAACTCAAAAGTTAGAGGTTCAAGCTAGGCTTAATTAGAAATTTAGAAACCCAAGATGTGCTCAACTAGAGATTTAGAAACCCAAGATAGACTTAGTTATACTTGGAGATTCAAGCTGGGCTCAACCAGAGACTAATACACTCAAGATGGACTTAACTAGAGACTTAGAGGTTCAAGATGTGCTTAATTAGAGATTTTGAAACCCAAGATGAGCTCAACTAGAGATTTATAGACATAAACTGGTTTCAAATAGAGACTTGGAGGTTTAAGTTGGACTCAATGACTTAAAGATAGACTCAACGACTTAGACTTAAAGGTCTAAACTGGGTTTAACTAGAGACTTAGAAACCCAAGACGGGCTCAACTAGACCTAGAGGCCTAGACTGGGCTCAATTGAAGACTTGGATGCCTTACTCACGATTCTAGATGAATTAGATATGCGAGCTAATCGTGTGCTAACAACTTCAAGCGGCTTACTGACTCTACCTACTCTTAAATTTCAGTTTTCCTGGCTCGAAAAGGGGAAAGTATTGCTTGATTGCTTGGTAATAAAAACCCTTTAGCTCCGATTTGGGCTTCTAGCCAAGTCGAGCCAGCAATAAAATAGTTGCACTAGTCCCTTATTTAAATTACCGGTCTGGTAAAAAAATTTATAATCCGACTTTCTACGTTAAAGCCCCTTCGACTTAAGTTACGTATTACAAATCCCTTATCTTCATATGTCTAAGTGTTTGATTTAAAACAAGTTGAAATCCTGTAATTTGAAATCGATGACTAAACAGACAAGTAAAAAAACATTATCTAACACCGTTGTTTTTTTTTTTCCTTCGACGAATTTAGCTCCATAATCTCCCTAGACAAACATCACACGAAGAAAATACAAAATGACATGATTTATCCAATTACCACGCTGGTAGGTCATTCCGCTCATCCTTTCCTGAAGAATCGACGGAAGAATACTTTCACTCCTAATAAAATAAGGATTTTTTAATAAATGAGGAATTTAATACAATTATTTATGTCTTGCCAAGTGTAAAAAAACTTTAAGACTCAGAGCAGCGTTACTAATCAATGAGAGATATGCGGAGATGATTTTTGTTTGATTTTAAAAGACTCCCTATCCGGCTAATTGCAAAACGAAGAACATTCATCAATTTTATAAATAAAAAAAAAAATCCGGACTTTCACGAGTTATTAATTATATTAAAACGCCCCGTGAAACTTTTCACTATCAATTGTTTCCAAATTCGGGAATTAATGTTTGGATTCCGACGTCGTAATTTTTGGTGAAAAATCCGTGAAATTGACTTGGTCATTATGTAAACGCTATATTTTCCGCAAAAGAAAAAAAAGTAACACGAGAGTTTTAAAAAAAAAGATTTAAAACGTCTGCCCAGCGGGATATGTTTTCATTGTTGGAAGAAATTATTTTTGAGAAAACAAGGTTTAAAATAAAAAAAAAAAAGAACAAAAGTCTTCTTTCTCTCAAGATCATCTTTCAATGTTGTCTTTCCGCATTCAAATGTTTTCTATTTTTCACTTTCTTGGTGTTTTTTTGGAAGTCGTTAATGTCTATTATTCATTTAGAGATGATAGGGATCAGTGGCGGATAGAATGAGTGGGAGTTAAAAGGCGCCATAAAGAGGTCGAAGCCTCCAGGGCATCCCCTGAGCACAGCTTGGATCATTAAAGCCCAACTATGGACTCTGAGCTCTTAGCCAAGCGCGGTTCGGGCCTATAATTTTTTAACTAAGAGCAACTAAACTAAGACCTCTAGGATTCATGAAGTGTCAATCAGAGTCCATTTCGGGCCTCTAGATCTTAAGCAGAGTCTATCTTGGGCCTTCTGGGTCTCAACATTTTAAGCAGATTCCATCCTAAGCTTTTAATTCTTCAGCCGAGTCATCTTGGGTCTCTAGATGTCCGATCTTTATCCGAGTCCATCTTCGGCTTCTAATCTCAATCCGAGTCTATCTTGGGCCTCTAGATGTTTAGCCGAGTCCATCTTGGGTTTCAAATGGTCAACAGAGTCCATCTTGAGCTTCTAGATCTTTATCCGAGTTCAACTTAGACTTCTAAATCTCCAGCCAAGCCATCTTTGGCCTCTAAATCTTTATCCGAGTCCATCTTGGGTTTCAAATGGCCAAAAGAGTCCATCTTGGGCTTCCCATCTCCAGCTGAATATATCTTGGGCCTCTACATCTCCAGCTCAGTCATTCCGGGCCTCTAGATCTTTAGCAGAGTCCATCTTGGGCCTTCAGATTTTTAGCTGAGTTCACCTTGGGCCTCTAAATCTCTAGCAGAGCCTTTATCCAAGTCCATCTTGGGTCTCTCGATCTTTATCCGAGTCTATCTAGGGTTTCAAATTTCCAACAGAGTTTATCTTGGGCCTTCTGGGTCTCCAGATTTTAAGCAGATTCCATCCTAAGCTTTTAATTCTTCAGCCGAGCCATCTTGGGTCTCTAGATGTTTAGCCGAGTCCATCTTGGGTTTCAAATGGTCAACAGAGTCCATCTTGAGCTTCTAGATCTTAATCTGAGTTCAACTTAGACTTCTAAATCTCCAGCCAAGCCATCTTTGGCCTCTAAATCTTTATCCGAGTCCATCTTGGGTTTCAAATGGCCAAAAGAGTCCACCTTGGGCCTCTAGATTTTCAGTCGAGTTCATCTTGGGCTTCCCATCTCCTGCTGAGTATATCTTGGGCCTCTAAGTCTCCAGCTCAGTCATTCCGGGCCTCTAGATCTTTAGCAGAGTCCATCTTGGGCTTTTAATTCTCTAGCCGAGCCATCTTGGGTCTCCAAGTCTTTATCCGAGTCCATCATGGGTTTCAGACGTTCAATAAAGTACATCTTAAGCTTCTAAATCTCCAACTGAATCATTTTGAGCCACTAGATCTTTAGCAGAGTCCATCTTGGGCCTTCAGATTTTTAGCCGAGTCCAGCTTGGGCCTCTAAATCTCTAGCCGAGCCATCCTAAGCCTTTGGATCTTTATCAAAGTCCATCTTGGGCTTCTAATCTCAAGCCAAGAGCATCTTGGGTCTCTCGATCTTTATCCGAGTCTATCTAGGGTTTCAAATATCCCATAGAGTTTATCTTGGGCCTGCTGGGCCTCCAGATTTTAAGCCGAGTCCATCTCGGGCTTCTATATTTTTATCCAAGTCCATCTTGGGTTTCAAACATCTAAATCTTTAGCTGAATCATTTTGAGCCTCTACATCTTTACCAGAGTCCAATTTAAACTTCTAAATCTCCAGCCGAGTCCGTCTTGGGTTTCTCAGGCTCTAGCCAAGCTAGACTCAAGTGCCTAAGACCTATCTGACTCCATTTTTGGCCTCTAGATCTTCATCCGAGTCTACCTTGGGCATCTAAATCTCTAGCCGAGCCATCCTAAGCCTTTGGATCTTTACCCAAGTCCATCTTGGGCTTCTAATCTCAAGTCAAGAGCATCTTGGGTCTCTCGATCTTTATCTGAGCCTACCTTGGGTTTCAAATGTTCAACAGAGTTTATCTCGGGCCTGCTGGGCCTCCAGATCTTTATCCGAGTCCACCTTGGACATCTAAATCTCCAGCCGTGCTTATCTTGGGCGTCTAAGTCTTTATTTGAGCCCATCTGTCCTCCCAAAAATTTACTGTATGTCGTGGCAGTCTCACCCTAAGCCTGGACACTTTAATCAAGTCCATAAATCTCAATATAACCCTCAACCTGATGCCCAATATGTGTAACAGGGAAAACTTTATTTTAGTGTAGTTCCTCATTCAATAATTAGCATAAAGCGATTTGCAAATATTTCCCCCTTGCATATCTTCACTTCATCAAAATACCCTTGACATTAGTCTCGATGTAACCAATCAAGGCCGATGTAGGTGTATTAGGCGTGTGTGCCGAGAGATGTGGACACCAACCAACTTCAAGGTCTTACAAAAAAAAAAGCTCTCATACCTGACGAGCAACAACACCCCGCTGTGCAAATTAACGCAGATCGACAACTCCCTCGATCGATCGATTAATTATTAATAACTTCATTTACTTTTCTAATTAAAATCTAAGAAAATATCAAAAAAAAAAAAAATTTCCGGGGTTAAGATTAATTACGTCGTGTTTTTAACCTTCGAGGAATAAAACCCGTAAAGGAATATTAAAAAAAACACATCACGCATTTGCCACCCAAAAAAATTCCAGATAAAATGAGCGATATCAGTCACTGTTTTTTTTAAGGTGGGTTAAAACACGGAACGATCGCAATCGCCATTTTAACCGAGGAAACTACTTTCTAAATGGGAATGGAGCTAGAGGCTTCTCTGATTGACAGATATTCTCATCGTGCGGCTGAAATTTTTTCGAAAAATTGAGTTTTATTTAAAAAAAAAAAAAAAAGCAGCTCGAATGACAACCGGGGAATAGTTGTAACATGTGAAAGCTAAAAACAACTTTCATGCACAATCGAGAGTGTGTGGCGGGCACGGGTTGACATTTCGGTGATAGAAGATGGGTATTAATCATTTTGGCGCCATACGCACTTTTTTTTCTTAGGTAACCCTATTTTTTTTTTTTTAAATTTCTCTTTTTGGAAATTTGGGGCATCGAATATCGCTAGCTGGGAATATAATAGATTGTAAAGAATGCTGATTTTGACAAAGTGGCAATAAAACAAGGTGTCACAATATACTAGACAAGTTGAAATTGACACTAGGAGTTAAAGTTAACTGGTGTCATAAATTAATACGTGAACTCCGTGATAACATCGGGAAGTATATTAACATAATGAGTAGAGCTGGTACCCATTAAACTCTTGCATGGGTATCCATTTGGGTTTGTTCATGCGAATATTAAAAGCAGAATTATTCTTTTTTATTATTATTAACATATGACCCGAGAGCGACCCGGTTTTTTTTTTTTAAATTTTTTCAGATGCATTTAAATTCTTTAATTATTTTTAACGGCGCCTCATAGTGTTCTACAGTTCTGCTGAGCCCTTAATAAACTAGATCAGCTTCAGCTTTTAACAGTCTAGAATAACTTTTGAAAATCTTGGCAGATGGTTAGATCCTTAAGAAACTCGAGCTAGAATTTTTTAAACTCTTATAAGTCTTGACAGAGAAATCTGAAGTCGCTGGTGGCTAAAGTCATGCCTACCAGAGCTTTTAGTGGACAACTAAGCCCATTAAGAAAGTGTTGATTACAACCACAGCATTAATTCACGTCTGAGCAAAACTTGAAATTAAACAAAAACAAGCCCCTAATAGTTGGCTGCTGTCAAACGTTTATTTTTATGGCCCTCGTCAGCTAAGCTTATGTCAGATATTATTAATTGAAATAAAATTTTAACTGCATCGTGCATCATGTATTATAATACACTTCCTGCCATTTGAAGTCGCTGGACATGTGGAAAGTAAGATAGTCAAATAGAATTTTTAAACGACCCACTAAAAGTAATCAGAGGAGCACTGTAACAAAACTTAGCTTAAGATAAAATATTAAGAGCTGAAAAGCCAAAAAACCGAGTTGAAAAATCACAGCCATGATATTTCTGCAAAATGGGTGAGACTCGTTCCACTTTCAACTAATGTTTTGTTAAAATCAAACCGAAACCACTTGAAACACAAGAAATTTTAACCTTTTCTCTTGAAAAAGCTGAAAGGCCTCATAATAAATACTCACAAGCCATTAAGTATCTGACAAAAAACATTTTAGCACTGCACTCATCCCTTAAGTCTCAAGAAATGCATGAAAATGTCTGTATTTTTTTGAAAAAAGAAAATCCTGTGCTTTTGTTTAACTGTTATCACTTTGGGAAACGTAAATAATCACTAAGTTCTATGAAAACTAACAGTTTGTACACTTCAGATATCATTAACCAAACCTCATTCCGCCTCTCCATTTTTTTCCCACCAAAACCGTCAATGAAAAAACCTTTTCTCCCAAAAATCACATGATCAAACAAATTACTTGAAAAAAATCCCATCCTCAAACTAAAAATTAATTCTTCTTTCTTCATTTAAACATTTTCCAAACACAAAATCCACTTTCCACAATTCGATTAAAAAATCAAACGACATACCTCATATAAAACGAACGAGATTTCCGCCATTTTGGCTTGGTTTTTTTCATCGCTTCTTACACATTTCCCACCGAGTCCCCTTGCGAGATTTTTATCAAAAAACACTCCCGAGGTACAATACATTAATAACATACCATTTCCCGTTACGAAACACATTTAAAATCAGTAAAAAATAAAAAACCAAAACATGATCACCGGTCAACGACGATGACTTCGCAAAAATCGATACTGATCAAGAATACTGATTTCTGATTGGTCAACGCAACCAAAGGTTACCTTGTTGTCAATGGAAACCTTTGACACTGCCTCCGTGATTCATTTCCTGAAAGTATATCTTCCATTTTTTTTTCTCGTACGTTTTCTACGATTTGAATTTGCTTTTTAATCAATAAATTAAATAAATATTATGATACCGTTCCGTAATTAATAAATAAAAGGATTAGACATTAGTTGAGGTGTATTGAGCATTAGATAGTTTGGAATTTCATTTCAAAGAAATGCAGTTATTGATGCTAATTCAATTTCAGATTTTAATTAATGCTTGCATTTTTTTTTTTTTTTAAATGTGATGTATTGCTCTTGTTTGAAGGCAACGTAATGGTCTTGTGATGCTCATTAAATCACTTGTTAGGTATTTGTGAATCAAATTAATTAGTTTTTTGGTTTTCTTGCAGGAGTCATGCCAATCGCATGAGATAAGTTGCTTTGAATTCAATAAGCAACACAATTCTGTTCATCGAGTTTCAGATAAACACTTGTTATGGGTCGGAGGGATGTTTTTAAATTTAACCAAGATGGTTCACTTGAATAAATCAATCTTCTGGATTGCAGACTTTTCATGTGTATCTTGAAAACCTCGAGTTTCAGCACATTACTTTAATGCTGCAAAATTACGAACCTGGCAGTGCTAATGGATTTGTAGTTTACATAAAACACTTAACAAAATCAAAATTTTACACCAAAAAATTAGGAATATGGCTTAACGAAGTAAAATTATTGAGTGAGCAATGAGTTTTAGTAGGAATCAAGAAACAAGAGACATCAATCGACTGTGACTAAACGTAGTTATACTGGCTGCTAATATGAAACATAATTTTTTACAAATCAACACAAAGCAATTGAATATGAATTTGGTCGCAGCCAATCAAACCCAACTTTTGGAGGGTAGGCGACTTTCTTCTTTTAGGTTCTCCAGCAGAAATTAGATGAAACTAGAACCTGAATCTAAACTTGAGCTTTTAAAATCATTGTTTCTTGACATCTTTCTCGTCAAGAAAAATTTTGAGACATTAACATTTCCTGCCAGGAAAAAGTTCTCACTCCTTCCTAAGATTTTTATGTTAAAATCATATAAAACTAGAAAAAATCAGAGCGATCTCTCTTAAACTGGATTCCCCACAACATAAAAAAATTCTACCCACAATCTCGCCCTCAACTAACATCGACCAACCAATTATTGATGTTTCCTAGTCTTGATTTCACAAAAATTCTTATCAGGGAAAACCATATTTACCTTCGCCAAAAAAAAAACTCAAACAAAGCATAGCCAATCCATTCTTTTAGAGAAAATGGCAAAAGAATTATTTCGCTAATGCTAATATTTTGCACTGATAAGAAGTTGACCTTGATGTTTTGAGGAATACAAGCAAAATTCCTCTGTTATCATGCACGAATCATGTTTCTCGTATTAAACACTAAAAGAAAAAAAGGGTTCAAAGGCCCCAACGACTCATATTGCATGCGCCCTAATTTCAAATATAAAAATATTTAATTCCGTTATTGATTAAAGAAGCTTAGAGGGAAATCAATCTCGTGCACGAGAGAGGGTGTTTTATTTCCAGGAAACATCATCAAACCTGTTTTTTATTTGGGTTTCGATAATTTCATTAATATGGGAAAAAAGAATCAGCTGATTGAGGTCACGCGTATTATTATAATAAAATGGGGGCTACTTTTTTTTTTATGTTATAAAATGTGCCCCTGCACGGATTATCCAGTCTTGGCAATCGCCCAGGAAGGATCACCAAATGTCAAGTGGAAGGTCAACATGTTTTACGTAACAATAATGTAAGAAATTCGATATTAGGTACTCACCCTCGACTAAACGTAATTAACAACTAATACAAAGAATGCCACACCGCCTTTGGGTAACCAGGCTAGACTTTTTGTATCGATGAACAAAAAAAAAGTCTTTGTTCTTCTTTCCGTGGTGTGTTCTCTTCTAAAATGGTTTTCCAGAGGAATGGATTAAAAGAATCACAGCAATGTTTCATTATGGCGAAAATTCGATTCCTAAACTCGAATTTGATTTAGCTACAGCCTTTGCAGGGCCAATTCAGACTTTCTAGAGAGTTAGTATGTTATGTCTTCACTCTCTAAGGCCTCAGAAAATTTTATCTTTCCTCTCTAGAGCTTTAAAATGTCCTGAATAGACTCTAAAGTCATAAAATGCCTCATCTAGATCTCCTGGAGCCCTACAATGCCATATTTAGCCCTAGAATGTCATATTATAGAGCCTCATCAGGCCCGATCTAGACTCAACCCATCGATCTGTTTTCATTTTAACTCCGCTGAAATTTTTTTACACTGCGCAAAATTTTAAATTAAAGAGGAGACACGTCTAATTTACACATTCTGACATCATCTAATTAATATTATTACCTGATCGCTAATCATCGCGTCTTCATTAGCCGCATTAGCGCGGGGAGGAAAAATTCACGGAAGATTTTGTGGATAATTTAAAAATCGTTTTTCATTTATAAATCAATTAGCTCACTTCCCCCCCCCCAAAAAAAGACTGATTGGTTTCAGCTTGAAAAGCACGAGATGAGGAAATTTAATTAAGTGAACTAATTTAGGCATCTATTTTAGAATGGAAACCTCATCGTTACGAAAGGGAATATAATTTCTTTTGACGAAGAAGACGGCAAAGGTCGTACCGATCATTCATTTGTTAATTTTTAATTTCTTCTTATTACATTTTTTTTTTTGTGCTAATATGAGCGCCGTCAAAGAAAATTTTAAAACGAGTCGTGCCTCTCACTTTTTTTTGATTTTGACCTAGATTTTTAGTGGGAGGAATGAATGGGTTTAGCCGTGCGAATTTTTTTTTAATGAGATTAAGTCAACATTAGATGATCATAAGTCCCAATTTTTTAAATTAGAAAATAAATATTACGATCTGCATCAAGATCAAGGCCAAAAAGTAGAATCGAGCAAAAGCAAATTTTTAAACGTCAGAAGCTTTGGTCTTCAGTAACTCACAAACAATATTAACAAGCCTAAAGCTTTTACTTAATAATTATTCTTTGCTCTTAAAAATTTTGTACCCACAAAAACCGAGATCATTTTTTGTTTAATTTTTGCCATTTAGAAAATTTTCATTGTCTTAACAAACCCTCATTAAAACACTCATTACAGGAGAAATCATCTATTTTAAATTTTTGTTAATAACAAAACCTTGAAATTTTTTTTTTTCATTATGAATTCTTAAAAATGCCGGTTTCATTTAATAGTTCTCAAATTACCATAAATTTGACAGTCATCTGGCTCCTTCTTTGGTCAACCACCTTTTTTTCTTTATATTTGTTCTTCGTGACCTTTTACAATATGCACCTGAATGAGCTTTCACTTGTGTAGGTGGTTGACAATAGGTTATTTTTTGACACTTCTGTGTTTTGTCTTTGGACGTTAATAAATACTCTCACTTTTCCCCAAAATCGAAACCATTAATTGAATTTTTTGCCACTTGCGAAAACTAACCTCAAAATTTTTAAAAATCCAGGATTTTTTTTTGTAAACAGACTTGACCTAGGGTGTAACCCACCCCTTTGTCATCATTTAAAGATACTAACCTTGATCTCCTCCCCCTGCAAATATTGTATTTGGATGCACCTGTCCATCCCTATGCAGTAAAACATGATCCAATTCAGACACTAACAAACACCTATCACGTTCGTTCTGTATCGAATTTTTGAAACACTTCGAACACTGATAACACAAAGCCCATGCGTGTTCTTCGTTAATAGGAGCATTAAAAGCTATTAAAATATTTTTCAACGTAACGCAACCGTTTTGATCTAAAATGCACTGTTTATCACTCACTTTAACATCCTCGGCCATTTTAAAAACTTAAACGAATAAACCCACTTACCGGGACTAATACAAACCGAATACTGAATCCTCAATGCATCAAGATATCGCTTCAATACGACAAAATAACAAGAAAATCAAACCGCTTATGCTTAACAGCCGCTATTCACTTCACGACGAGATCACAAAAACCGTCGTTTCTGTAAACCGTGTTTTTTAAACGGTTCGAATGTAAATTCTTGTCCATTTTGATCCGAGTTTTGATTTTGAGGAAATGAAACATCACACGCGGGGTTTACGATTGTAAATTAATAAGAATTCTGTTAGTAAAACGATGATAAACGAGAAAAAAAAAATACGTGCAGAGATACGGACAATGCGATAGTTCGCGGATTCGCCGATAGGAGGAAGGTGAATTCTAAGAAGATATACGCCTCCGTGTTATTCTAATGGAAGCGTCTATCTTCTTACAATGCGGAAGATGGCGGGAGCAACGAGTCGATCGAAAATCGTTGATTTAATTTTCTGAAGATGTCAGCACTGTTTAAACGGTTTTTTCATTTTTTAAATTGAATAAATGTAATTAGCGAAAAAGGATTGATTATAATTAATTTTACCGCATTTTTGATTCAAAAGGGAATTCTTAATAAAAAGAGAAAGGGAATCGTGAATTCAATGCAGTAAATAATGGTGGAATTTTCGATTTTCAGCGAAAAAAATCCAACTAGATCCGTTGTTTTTGAATGAAAATGATTCCAGAAACCCTGAAAAATAAAAGAAATGGATCCTTTCGGGATAATTAAAGGAAAAAATAATCCCACGAGAATTAAAAAATAACAAATACATTTAAAGTCGATGTCAAAGCAGAATAATTAGATTATTTGTTTTTAAATAAGTATAAATTAATATTTACATTATATAATTCACTAATCACTAAAGGTCCTTATAATAAAAATGCTTGCTCAGTCTATTTTTTCATGGTCCATAACGGATCAAGCCTACTCAGCGGATCATTACTAGAAGTATCAAAGGCATCAAAATTCGATTGAGATTTTTTCATAAAACTTTCAGGAGTAAATTTTTTCTTAGCACTTTTATGAGGTTTATTCGGATCTAATTTCAATGAAAAATTAGCTGGATCTAAACTTGATAACATGTCCGGGGGTAAACTTGACGGTGAACTTCGTCCAGATGAATTACATGAGTTGGTAGTTATGCTGCTTCGCCTGCTGCATGCGGATTGACTTCGTACGTGTGATTTTGGATTTTCATGCTCATTTTTTTTCCCAACTGAATCTGAAAATAACAAAATTAAATGATAATTTAAAGTTTTATTTTTTTTTTAGTGACGTCACCAGATTTTTGAGTTAAGAATTTCGAGCAGAAGAGAAATTTTGTGGAGGAAAAAAGCCCTCATTTTTTTTAGCAATATTAGGGGTCAATTCTTCCTCAAAACGCCTCGTGACGCCACAAAAATATTTTTTTAAAATCATTTATGAAATAAAAATGTACCAAACCCCAATTTTTCGATCCCGGATTGCAGTTGGCTTAAATCAGTCGGTGGCCCAAGTAAGAAATCTTCAGACGGGTGACGTGTATGACATTTTCCTTCTTTTAATTTTTTATCTTCAAACGACGAGCGGCTTGTTAGTATCCCGCCTAAAAAAAATTAAAAAAAAATTAAAATCCTGGCTAAAATTACTTTTTTTTTGGGCAAACTTACGTTTCATCAGCAAATCCTGCGAAAAATACAAAACGGCTTGATACGCGAATTTAAGATGCTCTCTGTCCCTTAGGCAATTTTTTCTAAACTGGCTCATTCTAGCTGCGATCACAACCAAATCAGGAATCCCTTTTCCAGTTTGAATTTCGAGCAACGCAGCTACGCTCAGACAAAATAATCCAGTTCTTCCAACTCCAGAAATGCAATGGACAACAACAGGATGATTATATGATCGTTGTTGATTAAAAAAATTAATTGCTTCCGATGTGAATGATAAGAAAGGTCCTGGAGATGGCGGAAATGAGCTGTAACAAAAAAACAATATTGTAAAACTTTTAAAATTCAAAAAACACATTTTAAATTTTACCTTCCGGGCCACGCTGTAAATTGTAAATGAATTACAACCCTCGTAGCTCGTGTTTCGATAACAGATAACGATAAAATCCTCTCTACCCAATGATTTCTAATATTGCTGCTTTGTAGTGAAATTTTTAATTTCCCCATTTCGAGTTCTTGACCTTTTTCTACAGGCCAGTAAATATGGCCGTCGAGTTCGGAGTCGTTTACGAGGC
Organism: Liposcelis brunnea; assembly: GCA_023512825.1. NCBI lineage: Eukaryota > Metazoa > Arthropoda > Insecta > Psocodea > Liposcelididae > Liposcelis > Liposcelis brunnea. Next base: position 3,166,349 of record CM042070.1, read on the forward strand.
AGACGACGACTTCGACTTGTTGCTCGAAGACCATCGCCCAAAAATCGCTGTAGGTTGATGGTAAAGGTGCTTGAGTTAAAATAAACGGCGGAGTTGATTTAGTTAAATCCTGAAAAAAATTAAAAAATTATTAATTGAATATTTTTTACATTCCAGTTAATCGATATTTACTTTCATTCTCGAGGCATTAATATAATCATCCTTCGTCGATGGGAGTTCTACCCTCGAATCATCATAGGGCAAGATATCTGGGAATCTATTCTTCATCGGATAACATCTCGCAACTGATATTATATGTTGATGGCTACTTTTCTCCTGTTAAAAAAAATAAAAATAATTTTAAATTAAAATTTTAATGCAAAATTCTACTAGCGCTGTGATCAACAATGGGATTGTTACACAGCGTCCCAAGCGGTAGAGTTTAGCGTCAACCTACCTGCAAATCCGTCAGCTCCTTCCATTTCAAATCCAAACACGTAGGCCCGTTCAAAGTTTTCGACGTTAATCCTTCTACGAATTTTTCATACTTCTCAACTTCCCCAACAAATTGCTTTAACGTCTCCCCATCTATTTCCTTAGGAGCCACTCCCTTCTCCTCTTCTTTCTTAATACTTAACTCCGAAACTTCTACAATTTTTTTCTCCTCAACTTTCACAACCTCCGCCGGTTTCGTTTCCACCTTCTCAACCTTAGCCTCTTCTTTCTTAGGCTCCGGTACTAACGGCGATTGATTAACATCAAAATCCAAACCGGCTAACAAATCCACGTTCGAACAATTAGCACTGGGCGAAGATTTCGCGTCGCTACTCGTAAAAGTAGTGTTCGTAACAGCTTGAGATTTATCCTGCCCAGCAACCATATACGTCATCGGATTCTTATCACAGGAATTAAATTCTTGCCCATATCCTCCATATTGATTAGTGTAATATTGATTCGGGTAAGTGGAATTCGGATACTCCTGAGCTTTAGCTTGGGTATCAGAATTCGTCATAGCGTAATTATTCGGAGTATTAGAAGCCGTGTATAAGCTCTCATTCCCAGTTTGAAAATATTGCTCTCTAGGATATGTAGAATACGGAATGGAAGTTGATGGATCTAATGGATAACTTTGCTGCCAGGGTGGAACTTCATTCGGTGTATAGCTAACAGGATTAGTATATTGATTAGGGATGTAATCAGTCGCTTGTTGATAATAATCAGGTGCCACATAATTATTTGCTGGTGGAGTTACATAACTACTCGTCACTGGGGCCACATAACTGCTTGTTACAGGTGCCACATAACTACTCGTCACAGGTGCCACATAATTGTTATTCCCCACATATCCACTTGTTACAGGTGCTGCATAATTAGAATATTCAGGCATCGTATAACCTGCTGTTGACTGTGGCACATAACTCTCATTACTACTCGGATATGTGTAGCTTTGAAAATTCCCCTGTTGAACATTCGAATATTGTGGCAATTCTGAATAACCAGCCCCAGAATAATTATAACCGCTTTGCATATACGTATTATTAACTTGTGGAGCAGTGTAAGTATTCGAAACTTGATTATAATCCGAATAAGATGTAACTGGGTTTGAATAATAACTCGTCTTACTTTCTGGGACTGTTTGAGAATTCGAAACTGGATAAACTTGACTTGTTTGATACTGCCCAGTTGAATTTGAATACGGATAATACTTCATTTTATCATCATAATTTTGATTTTCTTGATAATAATTTGGATTGTAATTTTGAAATGAATCAGCTTTGATTTTTGGATTCGTATCAGTTTCCTCACTTCCAAGTGGAGCTGGTCGAATACTTGGTACCCAACTCTGTGCTGTTGAAGTTTCGCTTACGTTTGTATTATAATATGGATTCACAGAAGCAGTCGAAGGATACTCAAGCGAAAGTTTCCCAGTTTCCTTTTTCATATTTAAATAATCTTTTAATTTTAATCCACCAGACGCAGGAGGAGTTTCTAAATTTTGAGTCTCTGGCCCTTTTACACTTTTCATCAATTGCACACGTTCTTCATCTTGTACTTTACAAGTACCTTTAACCCTTTGTAATAATTTACTAACATTTGTTTCTAATTTTTTATAAAAATCTAATCCTTTACTTGATTTAGCGATGAGATCTTCGTACGCATCATACGATGAAATTAATGATGCTATCATTGCTTCTCTTCTTCGAAATAATTCAGCAGTTAATTTTCGAGTGGAACCGTATCGAGCGTATGCGTCTTTAACCGCTTTTAAAATATTTTCCTGGGCTGCTAAATTTTGTTCGATTAGCTGAACGTATCTTTGATGTTTTTGAAGTTCTTGTTGGAATAATGTCTGAAGGCATTCACCGGTGTAAGTTACAACTTGACGGGTGATATCATCTTGGCAAATTGATTCGCGAAGTTGATTAGCTAACATGATACGCTGTTGTTTCATTTCCTCGACTTTGTTCATTAAATGTTGCATTTCATTGATTATGGCTTCTGCTTCCGGAGCTGAAAAAATTAAATAATGTTTTCACTAAATATCTTCGATTAAAATGATTTTCACACCAAAAATGAATGTTTTGTATTATTATAATACTCACTCATTTTTAAAAGAAATATTTTAGAACAAAAAAGATATTTAATGTCACGGTTGAGTGTTCATCAACTAACTTCCGTTATTATTTAAAGAAAAACATTAAATTATGTTTGTTTTGGTTTAATCTACAATGAGATAATGAAACTTATTCATCAAAATTCGATAAAGTTATTTTTATTTGACTTAACGATTTCTAACCTAACTTGGTGGCGATATACGAATTTCTTGTTTGCCGAATTTGTTTACATGAATTAAAATATGTAAACATTTAATTAATATCAAAACATTCATGGCTCAATACTTCACTAATTAACATTTCTAATTACAATTGAAATGATTTAATAAAACCACTTTGCCATTTTAAGTTCAATCAAAGCCTCCGAGAAAGCGAAAGAAAGAAAAATTCAGAAGGAGTTGTATCCAGGAGGCAGCGTTTAACCGTTTTTTCTCAATTTTGAATGCCGATTGCTTTTAAAATGGTAAAATCGCTACAGTGCGTTAATTTTAATCTTTTTCAACTTAATTTTCATTAAATTAATGGAGAAAACACGAAGATGAAACGAAAATATCGAAAAATCGACTCAATTTGAAAAATAACTGTCAAAATGGCGTCTAGTTTTTACAGGGCTTCTTTCGAAGAAATTTTTGAGTTATTTAGCTTTCACACCTTTAAAACTCGGGCAAAAATCTTAGTCCGAAGGGATTTGGGCTTTACATGAATAAATAATCACACATTAAACATTTCATTAGCAAACAAATGAATCTAAATGATTCATAACCTAACCAGTTGAGGTTAGGGTAACCAATTTTAGCAAATCACCGAAAATGTTGAGCTAGGACCTAGTTTATATCGCAATGATTACATAGATGCTACCCAAATATTAAAAAATTAACCCAATTGGTAAAAACACGGACAAAATGGCGTCCAATCATTAAAAATTTTGATTCGAGTAACTTTTTCAGTTTCCTTGCTGTCATATTAAAAAAGCTAAGGTAAAAACCAAAAATTAAGGGGAAATCAGCTTATAATGAATGAATATTCAAAATTCACCACTTCACTGGTAATCATTTAACCAGTTGAGGTTAGCTTGGATTAAATTTCAGACTGCAACTATTGGGATTTTGAGTTAGAGCTTACGTAAGATCTTCATTTGAGTAAAAAATATAAAATATTAAGATAATACTTACAATCAATCACAACTGACGGGATCTGCTGCTCCAATTCCCTTAACGGCAACGACAGCAACTTCAAATTTGCAATATGCATAACCATCGCCTTATGAAGAGTTTGATTGGACTCCGAAGCTTTCCCATGGGCCTCCTGATATTTCTTCGCTTCCCTCGTTAAATCCGTAGCAGCAATCGACGGCGGCCTTTTTCCCATAATCAACTGATACTCCTTTTCCCTCACGTCCTCTTCATGAAGCAATTCTTTAATATCACTCAACATTCCTTCAACATCATGATAAATATCGGATAACTTATTCATCGCATCTATCAAATTTTGTATCGCATCCGGTTTAGCGCTCAACGCCGCGCATTTATCCACCAATTCCTGCGGTAGTCTGTTCCCATTCGCTTTCATATTCAATTCATCCAACTGCAAAGTTGATAAAAATGTTTCTAGTTCTTCGTCTTTACTCTCAATCATCCCTCCTACTTTTCGTAATAATTTAGCTTTTTCTTCGCTGTATAATGAAGATGATTCATGAGCTTTCATTGGGACGATCCGAGCAAATATATCAGGGCCGGAAACTTCCGGATCGTTTATATTAAAAGGAATCCCTTTAACAAGCGGAGCTCCTTTGACATCAGACAATAAAGCAATATTAGGAACTTCTTCGTGATAAATAAATTCATTTTCATTTTTTGCTGCTTTTCTTTTTCCTTCAACGACATCATGAACAAAAGTTAAAGCTTCATTAACCGCTTCGATATTTTCTAAATTTTTCGATAGTTTTTTCGCTTCTTCTAACTTATCAAAAGCAGCTTGATAATACGCAACCCTTTCCCCCATTTTTTGTTGTTCTTCACTTTGCTGACCTTGAAATAACAAAGCGATACTTCCATGATAACTCACTTTAAATTTTAAATACTTCTCCCACTTTTTATATAATTTAGAACTAATCGTTTCTGCAAAACTATTATCATCCGCAGGACATTCCGTTAAAAGCTTCAAAGCTTGTTTGTAGTAATCAACAGTTTGAACTGCAACTTTAGCAACAATCATCGCTTTCCTATTATCCATCATACTTTTTTCCAAAATACATTCCTGAGCTTGAGCTAGGCACAATTGATACATAAACGACATCATATCAGGAGATAAATCTAATCCCATTGCTTGTGGATATTCCTCTCTGACGTGTTGAAATGCCCATGCAGCACACTGGAAATGAGTGCAAGACATTTTCATGCCGTCTGCTGTTGTTCTGTTATCAGTTGCACCGAGTTGAGAGTGCAAAGCTCCGATATTGTATAATATTGAGACCATTTCTAAAGACATGTCAGGGAGAGAGCAAACCATGTTTGCATATAAATCCTTCCAAGAAAATTTAACTGCAGCTTCTCCATCTTTATACATTGGAAATCGGCTTGTGAGGAAATGCAATTGGCAATAATAGCGTTTTAAGGTGGAACAACCCGTGACATCTTTTGCTGGACGGACAGCTGCAGAGCGTAGCCCTTCGAGTTGGTTGATTTCTTTCGAATACATTTCAGGATCTTCATTGTAATGTGATCTGATATACTGAAAAAATAAAAAATTTAATTAGAAATGTCTGATTGCAAAAGACGAGGCTCTTACATCAATCCTAACTATTTTTTTTTTCCTTTCTAGCTCTTCAAATTAATCCCATTTAAGTTTATCTAATTATTTTGTAAACAATTTTAATGTGCCACAACAAAATTTGTGCAATCATGGTTCATTATCAGACTCAAGCGATTTGCGATAAACTAAATGGGCACAAAATGCGTAGATATGATCGAACAACGCCTGAAAGCTCAGGATTATCGAAAATACAAGAGTTTTACAGAGAAAATGTAAAGTTTTGACCCTTTGGAATGACTCATTAACAAAACAAATATAAGGTCGGCTTTTGATCTTACCTGTTTCAATTTCGGTGCAAAATCCGCCGGTTCCACGCTGACCCGAAGGTCGAAGCTCAACATTGGAAGTCGAGGAACGGCCTCCATTATCTTTTAGTCCCTAAAATTTTCCAACATTAAAAATAAATTAAATTAAAACAATACTCGTGATGAAATGTCACTATTCAGGTTTGCCAACTTTTAAAACACGAAACAAAACCGGATAAATATACAGTATAAATATCCCTTATTAAACAAACAAAATTAACAGCTTTTTTTCCTCCTAAACACTTAAAATCTCAAATAATCATTTTAAAAAATTAAAAATAAATTAAATCAATTCATATTTTTCGAAGTTAATCCCAAATTTGTTTTAAAAAAACGAAAATATACATCAGCAGACGAATTTCTCTGGCGGCCATTTTGATTTTTAACGATGAGCCGCAATTTTCAAAACGAGCTTTTTATTTTTATCAAAAAACTGACATTCCCTTTTGTTTTTTAACCAAACATTAAAAAATTTCATTTTATTATTATTAATCAGCGATATGATTTAATTAGTGAAGTCATTAACGTATTTAAACGTTTTTAATTTGAATTTTACAGCCAACTTCAAAATCTCGATTTTTAGTTCTAAAAATTCAATTCAGATGTCGCTTTATTTGTTGATGTTGTGTTGGAAGTAAATTTTGGTGACGTCGATTAAACCTCTTCTTGTGCTTGATTACGTGGATCCAGGTTAGGTTATTATCTATCGAATGGTTGTAAAACTTATGGTAATTCTCAGTTACTTCTGACCTATATTACAAAATGGTGAGTATTTTTTTTATTTGACTTTTTATCCCCTCCGAATTTTTCACTCGGGCCAGCTGATCAACACACCAAAAAAAATGATGTTAAATTAATTTTTGTGATTTTATACAACAGCCAGCATCACCAAGTGCAACTAGTGTTGGGTCTGGATCTAGAAGTCCAACAAAGGCAGTAGCTCCCAGATCCAGTGGAGGGACTGTTAGACAGAGGAAATCTACAACAACGACCACAGCAGCCAGGAGTAGGAATACTGGAGCTAATAGTGGTGGTATGTGGAGATTTTATACCGATGATTCTCCCGGTATCAAAGTGTAAGTGTTTCAAATAGAAGTTAGGGTTAAAAAAAATTTCAAAGGGATCTAATTATGAGTTCTAATTTTTTTTTCAGAGGGCCTGTTCCAGTTTTAGTAATGTCCCTACTGTTTATCGCCTCAGTGTTCATGCTCCACATTTGGGGGAAATATACAAGAGCATAAACCACAGTCATTCCGTCAATCAATTTAAAATAATGGACTTTTTTTCTACTGCATTATGTTTGTTTTCTCTTTAATTTTTTTTCTGATATTTTTTTTTGTTACGAGGAGGAATTTTTTTTTCCTAAAAAAATTGTGAAATATAAAAAAAGATTTAATAATTATAGATATTTATTTCACACTCAGTGTTAAATTTATCAATTTTTAATTATTTAAAAAAACGTAAAATAAATGATTTACAAATATTAAGTTGGTTTATTTATTCCGAACAAATTTACGTGTGAATTTTATTGGGTCACTTTTCAAAAGAGTGGTTAGTCTCACTAAAAAAAATTTGTGAAGACCCCACTAAGCCTACCTTGGGCACCCTTGCCTTAAAAAAAGGCCCTGATTGGTCTCAAGCATAATTCAGCTAATTGTGACTCATGGCTTTAACTACAACCCGACCTAGTTTAAGTTAGAGCTGTCTTGAGGCCATTTGTTTGAATCTAACTTTGAACTGTACTCTGAACTTAATAAATATTAAAATTACCTATTTACTAAGAAATGAGCTTAGATTTACGGGAAGAGGCTGTGATTGAATATCTTAAGTGGTTAACTCAAGTTTTTTGTTTCATCTACACCCGATTTATCCTAAACGAATAACTAATTATCAAATTTTTCCCTGATTTACTGATATAATCCTAACCCAGCATTCCTTCAACTGATTTAACTGCTAACGTTCATCTCTTTTATTAGAGGATTAATAAAATCGAAATTTCTAATCAGTTGAGGTTAAGGAATATGACGTAGATCAAGCTAAGGGTTATTTTAGTTTTTGGCCAGTAATTCAAATTAAAAATGTTTAGTTTTTGATCTGAAATTTCGTATCTTACCCTGCTTCAGACGGGACGAAAAAACATCAGTGTAGTTTTCGAAATTAGATAGACGCGCCATGCTCGAATTCCGCCGCCATTTTCAGCTCAGATTCTCATTCACTTTACTATTTCTCCATGATTTCTTCATGTCAAGTCCTTCATTTGTATCAAATTGTTCTATTCAAAAGCCATAATTGATAAAAATTAGCGATTTTCACACATAAACAACGATTTGAATCAATTACACAACCACTGAAATCCATTGCAACTGTACTGTGACGCTGCCTCCTGGATTTACTTTATTACAACTCTATTCTGATTTTTCTAATCGCGGAGGCTTTATCTAGAAGAAAAATTTTATATTTTAATTAGGAATTCCAATTAATTAACGTCGAAAACAGAATCACAAATCTTAATTTAATTCAACTTGGAGATATTATTCGCAATATGTAAACGGTTTTGAGTTTTGATTTTCCGGAATAACCGACGCCATTTCCTCGACCATGACAAAGGAGATGTTTCAAAGGAAACAAATGAAATAAACAACATCCATTTTGAGAATTTTCTTTTTCTAATTATTATGAAAATAATAATAAAAAAATGATAATAAAAAACTGGTAATAATGACAATAACCAAAACAATTTCTTTACATTTTCATCTCTTTTTTTTTTAATCATTCAAAGATAAGTATACATAACCAGTAATAAGAAAAAAAATTTACAAAGAAAAAAAACAAGTGACAAACGTCTACTTGGTGTTTAAAAATACAAAAATATCAGAATCCGTTCGACTAAACCTAACGATCGATCTCTAAAAAGTTAAAACTTACATCTTATTTTTTTTATCCTTACAAAAAAAAGGAGAGAAGAAATTATTTTTTTCATTTACAAAAATTACTTTTTTTTACTTTTAATGTTTTAAAAAATAAAAGAATCTATATATATGTATAATATATACCTCGATTGGATTTTTTTATTATTTTATCTGAAGCACCTTCCCAACGAAACACATTTTTTTAAAATTATTTACAATACATATTACACGCTTTGGTTTCACCTCTCGCCTACCCTGGTATCTTTTTTTTTTAAATTCCCAGCCGATTATGATATTAAGAAATATCTACGGCCTCGTTAACTTTTATGCAAACAAAATTAAAATAAACAAAAAAAAAATTGCTAAATATAATAACGTGGTAAGTGAATGAAATTATTTAAAAAAAAAAAAACTAAACTTAACATTTTTTTATTTTACAACTTGAGGACTGATTTGATTTGTACTTCAACATCACAAAATTGCAGACTTCAAAAAAAAGTGAAGGGGGGAGGAAAAAACAAAAGAGAAAATAAGTCCTCTGTCGTCTGCTAAATTGCTTTGTTTATTTTTTCTCGTACCCTTGGCAGTGGTGAAAAAATTTGGTCTTTTAATCGAGGTACAGGAGGAGAAGGAGGGGAGGAAAACGAAAAAAAAAAGAAGAGAATGTGCGTAAGCAATCTAGCCTGACATAATTTTTTCGTAAAAAAGAAACCTCCCTGAAAAAAATTTTTATCTCGACATCTCGACGCCATTTTTTTTCTAATCCCACGTCACCGATATTTTCCTCAAAATGGAAGACCTGAACGTCGAGAAAATAAGGGAGGAGGAGGGGGTTGCTACATCACTACGACCATTATCTACCGTTTAAAAACAACCATGGACGGTGACGTTTTAATTGACCGTTTTGAAATGCAACGCGGTTTATTTGGAACGGTTATTTTATTTTTTAAAAAGGATGTAAGGGAGGGGGAGTTATCGCGAATGACGTCACTCGTCGCAAGGCATTGATGTGACGTCTTACGCATTTTTTTCAGTCTCGCACAGAAAAAAAAAAGAACAAAAACCACATTTTTTTAACTAATTTTCTTTTTTAAAAAAATAATTCGTTATTTTTCATTTCTTTTTTTTTTTAATCCTCTTTTCTAATCCTTACATTAAAAATAGAATCTAATTTTTTTTAACTACATTTTAAACGACAAAAATGTTACTTTTTTTAATTAAAAAGGCTTCGATTCGATTCGATTACGATTTCATTTTTTTAAAAAAAAAATAATAAATTAGAATTTTAATGAAATTCACGATCGTTAGGAAAATCGGGTTAAATACGTATTTAATTTAATAATTTAGAGATTTTAATTGATTTACGATCGTGAAAAATAAAAACAAGAGGGGTCGGTATTTCAATGTTTTTAAAAAACAATCAAAATTGATTTGAAAATTAGAAATATCGAAAACGCCAGATTTAATCCAAGCAAGCTCAATCCGAAAACCAAAAATTTTTTTTTTTTTTTTACTAAAATCGATTTATCTTTTTCTTTTTTTAATATTACAATTTCGTTATGCTTTCACATTTTTCAAATAAGTTAAAATTTTTAAGAGAAGATGATGTTGATTAGAGTTTAATAATTATATAATGTCCTTAAAAATGCCCTTTCCTTTAAGAAAGTTAAAAAAAGATTTGTTTTTTTTAAATTTGCCATTCCCGAGAATGGGAATGAATTCCCGGAAACTCACTGGAATTTTATTTTTGATTTGCAGAAACGGATAAAAATTTAAAGTTGTTGTTTTTTATTTCGGGAATGGGAGCTAACTCCCGGGAATGAAAACAGACTCCTGGGATTGGGAAGAAACTCCCGGCAATTCACGGAAGTTTATTTTTGATTCTTAGAAACTGAGAAAAATTTATAATAATGATTTTTTTTATTTGTGGGAGTGGGAACTAACTCCCGGGAATGGGAAAAGTCCCGGGAATGGAAACTAGCTGCCGAGAATGGGAACCAAGTCTCGAGAATGAAAACCAACTCTCGAAATGGAAACCAACCCCCGGGAATGGGAATAAATTCCCCATAGCTTTTTTAATCCCAGAAACTGATAAAAATTTAAAATCGTTTTTTGTTTTTGAGAATGGGAACAAACTCCCGGAAATGGGAATTAAGTACCGGGAATGGGAACCAACTGCCAAGAATGGGAACCAAGTCCCGGAAATGAAAATGAATTCCCAAAAACTCAAAATTTCACTTTTAAAAAAATTTTTAAAGGTTTTTCTAGCCAAAAAATTTTTTCCTACTGGAAAATATCTCTCAAAATTCTTTTAATTTAAAAACATCACTTAAGGAAACATTCGCAGCTAAAAAGAGTCGTTCCAAATCTTTATTTGATCTCAAAAATATCGAGAAAATATCTTTAATTATTTTTGAACAAATTCAATTCCTTCCTCAAGATATTTCCACCTCAAAAATCTTCTCATTAACCTCATCTTCTCTTAAAAATCAAACGAAATCAGTCATTTCTCCACATCAGAAACCATTCCCAAAATAATAAAAAAAAAATTACAGAAAAAATAAATTAACAAAACTTAATACGACAAAAAAATAATTTAACCTGATTTTTGTTTAAAAACGATTTCACAATAATGAGTCCCTAATGTGGCAATTAAAAAAAAAAAAAGCCATCGGTTGTATAATTTTAAAAGCAAAAAATAATTAACAGTTTAAAAAAATTTGTATATCTATTATTATCAATAAGGAAAAAAAAAATTATATTTTTAAAACAAAAATTCTTTAAGGCAATTTTTTTTAATAATTAAAAAAAACCGATGGCTCTTCAATTAACAAATATCCTGGAATTTTAATATTTTGAGAGTAACGGCATGTCGTTAAATAACATCATTTTTTTTCTCAATAATAATGCAATATAAAAAAACAACAAAAAAGAGGAATTTTCTCTAACTAAATCGATATAACGCACTTTTAATTAATTATTTTTTTGCAAATTTGTTTTTTTTCTCAATTTTTTTTAAAAATTTTTTTTCATTCAATTTTTTATAAACATATATCTTAACATATTCTTGTAAACAAAAGAATATCACGTCTTATATTTTTTTTCTTTTTTTTAAAAATAGTCAAAATTTTTTTAGCAGAACTCACGACACCATCACTAAATTACAGTCTTTTACAATTACAAAACTTCCACATCGAACTAAAGGGGGGGCGGGGGGGCTAATTTATTTTCCAGGCTTTATTTCAGTAGCGGCACCAAGAAGCCATAAATCACGAATGTCTTTAGCCATCAAATTTTACGCCCTCGATTTTCTTGGCGTCGCTACTGATCCGTCTTACAAAAATATTTATTTATTTTTATAACAACGCCTGGAAAAAATTTTTTTTAAAAGAGAAAATTTGCCAACTAAAATTTTTTCTACGAAAAGAAATATTTAAATATTTAATAAAAAGAAAAAAAAATGGCATGGGAAATTAAATAATTTAATAAGTTCGATATGGAATAAGAAAACTAATCGGAACTATTGTTCCTGGTCGAGCACATCACAGCCAACAAGACGAATCCGTCAGAACATCACTCAGAGAGAAGTTTCTGGAGCAGGGATGATTTTTGATCACCCGGTCGTTGGGCTTCCTCCATAGAAGTCTGAAAAATTTTTAAAAAGAAAAAATTAGTCAAAAAAATCGAAAAATTTGCCAAGGGGGATTTTTGTCATGCCAAAAACCGCCACCGGTTTTATTAGCCAAAAAATAAAATTGCCGACAGTTAAGGGGAAGGCTTACAATATTTTTTTTTAACATGCACAGAGTAAATAAATTTTGGAATAGATCTCCTATCTTCATACTTTGTTAAGTTTCAAGTTTTTACTTGAAATTTTTATAAAAGTATGAAGAAGTTGAAAATTTAGTCGATCAGCACATTAACGAGTAAGCAACTGGAGGGGGGAAAAGCATTATTCTTAGCCCGACAGTTTTCCAAGATTAATTATTGTCAAATACCTCAACCCACGATAGTTAATTAATAATTTCGTTTGGTAAAAGCAATTTCAATCACGCGCCATGCAAAACGTTAAAAATTAAAAAACAAAAAAAAATTAAAAAATACTTTCCCTAAAAGGGAATATTTCTTGGGTTAATGGGAATACTTTTTTCAGTTTTCAGAAATTGGTAGGTTTTTTTATTTTTTTGAATTTAGAACGATTTTTTATTCCCGGGAATGGGAACAAACTCCCGGGAGTGGGAATACTGTCCCGGGATCTGACAGGAGTTTGTTTTTGATTCCCAAAAACTAATAAAAATTATGTTTTTTATTTTTTTCGCATTTACAACGATTTAATTTTTGTTCCCGGGAATGGGAACGAACTCCCGGGAATGGGAATGAATTCCCGGGAACTCGATTAAATTTATTTTTGATTCCCAGAAACTGATAAAAATTTTAAATAATTCTTCTTTATTTCCTGGAATGAAAACCAACCCCTGGGAATGGAACAAACTACCGGGAATGAGAATGAATACCCGGGAAATCAAAGGAGTTTTTTTGAATTGAGAAAGATCCTTTGTCATTTCCAACAATTTATGGCAAAGTATTTTTAATTACCAGGAATGGGAACAAACTCCCGGGAATGTGAATGACTTCCCGGGAACTTGCGGGATTTCATTTTTTTATTCCCAGAAACGAATAAAAATTTAAAACAATCAATTTTTTTATTTCCGGGAATGGGAACTAACTCCCGGGAAGAAGAATGAATTCCCGAAAACTCACGGGTATTTTTTTAATTCCCAGAAATGGATAAAAAAATCCTTTTTTAATTTTCTGGAGCTCTTGACCATTTAAATTTAATTCCCAAGAATGGGAACAAACTCCCGGGAATAGAGATTGATTCCCAGGATGAGATTTTATAGAACGTTTTTACCTTGGAAGTGCAAAAAATTATTTTCATCCCCAAAATGAATTTTTGATTACTTAGGTCAACGGGAAATAATATTCTATCCCGGGAATAAATGGAAAATTACCCTTAATTCCCGGGAATATTTTCCTTTTACTGAGATATTCATTAACTTCCCCATTTATTCACAGAGTTATTTAAAAGATTTCCGGACAATATTTCCCGGAAAATTATAAAAATACATAAGAAAGTATTTTTTTTTTTAAAATCATGCTTTTGTTAATCGGATAAATAAATAATAAGCAAAGATAAAAGTGCGACAAAGCTTACCCTGTTTGAGAGGCCCGGCTGTGGCGATTGGGCCCCTAACTCCGAGGCAATGCTCCCCCACAGCTTCGGGCTCTCGCTGGGACCTGACAAAGAAAACCACCCCAATTATATTTTGTATTTTTTTTAAATAAAAAATTTAAATTAAAATTGTTTTGTTTTTTTAAAAATTGTAATTTTATTTTTTTTCTTTTAAAACGAATGAAAATACATCCCGAAAGAAAATATAAAAACAAGAAACCAGGAATGTTTATAAAAAAAAAATTTGTACAAGACCACCCACGTGAAAAAGTAAAACAACAGACAAAAACAAAAGGAAATTCGTCCTTACTGCGCATGTCTAATGTTAGCCAAGTATCCAAAAACGCCAAGTAAAAATATTTCAACAAAATAATATCAAAACCCAGTTAGAAACCTGCGCAGTTCACAATAAAGCATTGCGAAGACTACCAAGATTAAATTCAAGCATGCGCACTAGAAAATTACCGTGCGCAATACGAATTGAGGATGCGCAGTGATAATTAAGCATGCGCAGTTCGTTGGAGAGCGTTGCTGAGTCTACGAGGATCAAGTTTAAGTTTGCGCGGTTTAAAATTATTGTGCGCATGAAGCACTGGACCGTGCGCAGAACGGATTCGACTAAATTATTAATTGTTTCTAACTGGTTCTGACTGTGAGATTCAACAAAATTAATAAAAATACATTTTTGAAAAAAATTACTGCTTTGGTTGAATAAAAATATTCGATAGATGGCGCTACTGGCTACAAGGCTGTTTCAGCTTAGTAAGAAAGAATAAACCTGATGCCATTTTTTTTTCTGGTAAAGATAAGACAAGACAAGACGTAGAAATTTTCATAAAAACAAAAAATCTAAAGAATCGCCGACTCCAAAAAAATTTAATCATTTCTCCAGTTGGCAATTCTTTAATAATAAAATGTTAATAAACCCTTCAATGAAAAATTTCACACTTAAACGAATAAAATCCGACATTTAGGGCAAAAAAACCAAATCACAAAACGTTGATCACCCAAAAAAAAAATCAATCGGACAAACATGTTAATTTAATTTTTTTTTAAATTTATTTACATAAAAAAACGAAATAAAAAAAAAAAATTGTAATTAAAAACCCAAAATTAGTGTTGGAGAAAATTTTTTTTGCATACACTCGAAAGCAACCCAAAACACACTTAAAAATTTTTTTTTCAAATTAAAAAAAATCCCAAATAAATGAAAAATTTTGATTAATTAATGAAAATTTGTTTTTGTAAATTACCTGAAGCCATTTCGAATGAAAGCCCGAGTGATTCCAGGTCGGCCGGAGAGACTTGCTGGATGTGTTGCTGCCTGGGAGACGGCTGCTGCTGTTGCTGTTGCTGCTGGGTTCTCCCGCTGACGATCGCCCTCAGTTCTTGCCTCACGTATTCTGAATTTATTCCGTTATTGTTATTCCCACCTTTAAAATGATATTTTTTTTTGTTACCTTCTTAGAAGGTTTTTTTTTTTTGGTCGAAAAAAAAATTACAAAAATTTTTTTCGGGAAGAAAAAAAATTTTTTTTGAGATTTTCTTTTTGAGTGCTTACGTGCATTCGCGAATTTCTTATTTTAAAACGTTAGGCCGCCATTTTAAAAAAAAATTTAATCGTACGAATTCGGTTAGCTGCGTTTTGAAGAAGCTAAAATTTATATTTAGCTTTTTCAAAATTTGAGAAAAAAAACAAAGATGACACCCCTTACACAATAACGAACACACAACATATAAAAAAAATAATAAATGATGAGCCCGTGTTAATTACAAAAATTTTAAATGAACCCTAAAGAGATTTTATAAAATTGTTTTCTTAAAATCTTTTCAAAATAGACTTCGATTGTAAAGAAATGTTAGTTACATAAAATGAAAATCCCCAAAGCGAATATATTTCCAACAGAAAGAGATGTTTCAAAAATATTCCGATAGATGTCGCCACTATTTTCAGAACTGAAACGACAGTAGCGCCCTCTGGAGAGTCTTGAATATCCATGTAGGAAACTAACGATAATATCACCCGACGCCATTTTTCATTTTTAAATTGTGAAATCTTCATAAAATGGCGGTTGAATTGCAAATGGCGTCAAATTATTAAAACTCCCATCTTCATACGTCCATTCAGTAAATATTTAAGACTCTAGAGCTAGCGCTCTCTTAGCTCCATCTATTGGAATTTTTCATAAAACTCTTCTAGATTTTTCAAAATCTTAAAATTTCCTTTTTCCTTTATTTATCAAACACGCTCATTCATTCAAGCACATAGAAAAAATACACGGATTAGCTAAGAAGCTTTAGAAAGAGGTTTTGAAAAAATAGATTTATATAAATACAATTTGACTACTTTTAAATATACTGTAAAAATAATCTGCCAAAAGCTTGAGTTAGTCGTACAACTTTAATAATGAATTCGAATTCATTTTCTTTTAAAGACTAAAAACTTTTTGAACATTTGTGATATTTCTTTCATGACTAAAAAGATTTGTTAAAAATTAACTCTTTTTTTGTACGACTAAAAGAACTTTCAAAATATTTTCACTTTTGAAAAATTCATTAATATTCAAAATTTTTTTAAGCGACTAATAAAGATTATTAACATTCTTTTGACAACAAGCAATTTCATTGAGATTCCTTATTTTTGAAAGCGAATAGCAAATTTAATGACATTTATAAATTTGTTAAGCGGTTAATAAAATTAAAATTTGGTATTTGTTTCAGCGACAAATAAAACTTTTTAACAATGTTGATTTTTTTTGAGCGACTAACAGATTTAATAAAATTTCTCAAACGTTTACAGCTGAATATTGTCAATCACAATATTTTTATAAGAAGGAAATATCAAAAAACAAAAAACTAAACCGGTTAACAAAAATTTTCAAGAACAAATAAAACTGAACGTTTAAAACTTTTCTCCTATTAAACATTTTAAGTAAAATTTGTTACAAAGAATTAAGACATTTAAACCTGAAGAAATTTTACTCGTAAACTTTTATTTACTTCTATCTTTTCAAACCTCTGAGAATTTTTTACTTTTCCACCGGAATCTAGCCACAAAATGAAAAATGAGATATCTTCCAAACCCTCAGCTAAACAAATTCGTCGAGTTTTGACCTATCGTCTTCTTTTAACAAAAAAAAAAAAAAAAAAAAAAACAGCTAAGAAGTGCACGGATGCGATGATGTATGATTTTTTAAAAAAAAAATAAAATGATGAGCTAAACACTACAAAGTGTACGTCAAAGCGAAATGATATCCAACATATAAATCCCCTGAAAAAAGCAATCGTGTAAAATTTTGTCTCGACGACGAGATCCCTAATCCTGTAATAAACCCTCGATTAAACATATATTTTTTTAAAAAAAGCTACATTTAAAAGTCGACTGGTGTCTACCCTATAAAAAAAAAGTGATGAGAAAGGTTTTGATCGACACGAATAATAATAAAAAACAAAAAATAGTTAGTGACACGACATTGATGCCAACATAAAAAAGTGCGCAATATAAAAAAGCATGTATAGGAAAAATAAAACAGACAAAAAAATTCTAGAGTGCGCCCAAAAGCAGTCCACGGTTCTGGAACTTACCCCCTGGCTGGGGGCGGCATCTCTCGCCGCCCGCCCCGTACATGTGATCATAAGAGTACTGCATGTCGGGAGGGGCAGGTGGGGGATGGGGATGGTACATCATATGGTGGGGATGGTGCTCCAAAGGAAGGGAAAAATGGTGGGGGGACATCTCCTTGTAATGGCGCGGGGAACTCATCCCACCTGTAAATGACACGCCAGAGAGAAAAAGTCAATTCGATCCACTAACCTGTTTTTTTTTAAAATATTTTTTTTTGGTTTTTTCCCAATAGCCGATTTAGCGGAATGAAATTATTAGTATTTTTTAAAAATTAAAAAAAAAAAAGCATTCAGTTAGATGAATCTAAATGTAAAAATATTCATTCCACTCACATCGGAAATTTTTGTTTTGAAGACAGACAAACAGCCTTTTTTTAAAAAAAAGAAAATTTTTTTTAGAAAGCTGTTTCTATGCCTATTTTGGTAACAAGCAGAAAACTTGAGAGAAAAATAAAATAAATGGACTACCAATCAGTCAATCAATCAAGAAAAAATTGCTACTGGGTTTTTCGTTGCATTCAAACAGGGTATCATGCAATTTTTGAAAATTTTATGCATGCGGTTTGTGAATTTTTAAATCAGAAAAATGTTGAAAAATTTGAAATTTTTTTCTGAGCTACACAAATTTTTTAACAATTTTTATTTGGCTCGGAGATTTTTAACAAAAAAATTTTTCGGCTTCGATTTTTTTCTCCCTAATTGAGATTTTTATTCTAAAAGTGGCTCAGAAATTTTTCTAAAGACTCATTTGAAAAAAATTTTTCCCAAACATTCTCCCATTTCAAAGGTTTTTCCATAATCTTTTTTGCTGGCTCAGAGAATCTCTCTGATATTCAATACGGGCTCAGCGATTCATTGCGAAACTTTTTCTGAACTCAGGAGACGCTCTAAAACTTCTCCCCGGCTCAGATTCTCTCTCTAACTCTTTTTAATTTCAGAAATACTCTAAGAAATTCTATTCCAATAATTAGAAATTTTTTCTAAAGTTCTTTCCGAGCTCAGAGATTCTTTCTAAAAAGCTCCGCCTTGGCTCAGAGACTCTTTGAAACTTTTTTTCGGCTCAGAGACTTTCTCTAAAATCTCTTTTAAAATTCTTTATCTCCAAAATTTTTTCTTCATCTTAGAGATTTTCTCTGGAATTTTCTTTGATCTCAAAAAATTCTCTTTGACCCTCTCAAAGCTCAGAAATTCTCTCTGAGCCGGTAAAAGGCTTAGAGAGAAACTTTCCCCCCAGTATAAATTCTTTGAAATTATTTTCCAATCCAAAAATTCTCTCTAAACTTTCTCTGGCTCAGATTTACTCTGCAGCTCTTCATTAACTCAGAGAAACTCTCAGAAATCTTTTCCTGACTCAGAGATTCTCTCTGAAATTCTTTCCTATCTAAGATTCTCTCTAAAACTCTATCTCAGATCAGAAATTCTTTACAATTTCTTTTTGGGTCAAAAATTCTCTTTGAGCACTCTTTTTCAGCTCAGAGATTTTTTTCAAATGAAATTCCCCCAGAACGTCTTAAAAGCCAGAAAATTTTTTCCCTACACTGATATTTTTAAAACCTCGATTTAAAATTTTTCCCACAATCGTTTTGCCAGCTCAGGAATTTCTCTCCCCAAATTTTTTCCCCCGGAACTCTTTCACTTTTCAGAGATCTTCATCACAGGTTTTTTAGCTCAGTGTCAAAATCTAAGGAATCAAAAACTCCTATTTCTTAATTTATTTTTTTTAAAAATTCATAAACCGCATTTTTTTTTAAAAAAAGGGAGGGACAGAATATCAAGAACGAGAAAGGGACATTTAACCAAAATTCAATCATGCTGCGCTTCCTCAGCCATAAAACTACAAAAAAAATCATCTACCCAATCTGAGGAAATGCCGCAAGAAATAGCTCGTTGCTTTTAAAAAAAAAAAAATAGAAAAATTGTTAAAAAAGGGTAATCAAAAAATCCAGGCTTGGGGAGGTAATAAATATCGGTCATGCGAAGTCTCAAAAAAAAATTACAAAACTACAACAATACTTTTCTCATCTGTGTGTGTGTGTTTTCAAAATAAAAAAAAATCTTTTGATGACCAGTCGAATAATTTCAGGGCATACTTTTTCTGGGAAATACTTAAAATTAATTTTTTTTTTAAAAAAAATTAGGGTGATTCTTACCAGGTAACTGTGTCGTAGTGGAAGGGGCGGAAACCGCTCTCTGTAAACGCATTTGCTGATACTGCCCTTGGTTCTGGTAGCCCCCCGTCGTCGGCGACGCAGGAGGAGGGAAGGCAGCTTCAGCAGGGTACGGGGATTGCCTTGGAGGCGTCCCTGGACTAGCTAGTGACCGAACAGACGACATTGGCTGACCCGGTTGATTTTGACGTTGAACTGGAAATCGTCCGGTACCGTTTCCATAGCCGCCCTAAAAACAAAAATCAAAGTTTATTATTACAGTCGGTGGAGAGGAAAAAGAAAAAAATGGTAATGAGTAGATTCTTACCGTTAGCTGAGCGTTCAGCATAGGATTCTGTTGCTGTTGCAGGCTAAGACGATTAACGTTCTGTTGCGTCCAACCGGCTTGCTGTTGCGTCTGCTGGTTTTGCGATACGATTGGATAGCCTGGCTGTTGACCCTAAAATAAATGATATATTGTTAAAGTCAAAAATTTTTATTAATTTTTTCTTGCCTAGCAATTTTTTATCAGAATTTTTTTCTTGTTAGGCAATTTATATTTATACTTTCTCTTTATGAGCAATTTTAGTTCATAATTTTTAGTTGTCGAGCAATTTTTCTTTAGACTTTAATCTTGTTGAGCAATTTTTCTTTAGACTTTAATCTTGTCAAGCAATTTTTTTTTGGACTTTGATCTTGTTGAGCAATTTTCTTTAGACTTTAATCTTGTCAAGCAATTTTTCTTTAGACTTTAATCTTGTCAAGCAATTTTTCTTTGGACTTTGATCTTGTCGAGCAATTTTTCTTTGGACTTTAATCTTGTCGAGCAATTTTTTTTAAGACTTTAATCTTGTCGAGCAATTTTTCTGTAAACTTTGATCTTGTCGAGCAATTTTTCTTTGGACTTTAATCTTGTCGAGCAATTTTTCTTTAGACTTTAATCTTGTCGAGCAATTTTTCTTTGGACCTTAATCTTGTCGAGCAATTTTTCTTTGAACTTTAATCTTGTCGAGCAATTTTTCTTTGAACTTTAATCTTGTCGAGCAATTTTTCTTTGAACTTTAATTTTGTCGAGCAATTTTTCTTTAGAATTTCTTTTGAGGGAAAAAAAAATTGTCTCGCAAGAAAATCTGAGCTCAAGCTTACTGTTCTCACCTGAGATATTCTAGGAGAAAGTTGAGACTGTTGAAACGAAGGTGGAGGGGGATGAGGTGATAACCTAGCTTGCCCTCCTTGGCCAGAATTTGCAAAATTATTAAAATTTTGCTGGGGGGAGGCCATTTGCGAATGCGGCGAGTACGGCTGTTGATTCAGTCGCTGACCGCCTGGTGAGATCTGAGCGCTGCTGTTATTGAGCAGTTGATTGCCGTAACTAGGGGATAATTGGGATTCAGGAACACTAGACGAACGCTGCAAAACCAAAAAAAAATTCATCAACCCCGATTCCTACAGAAAAAATTTCTAAAAAAGATAAATGTTTCTACCTGTAAGGACACGTTCGGGGCGAGTGTATTATTGAGCAGGCTGTCTATATTTTGAAGACCAGACGGATTCAACTGATCCGCAACAGCATTCGAAGGTACTTGCATTTGCTGTTGTTGTTGTTGCTGCAACAATCTTTGCTTATGCTGTTGTTGTTGCTGTTGCTGCTGCAACTTCCTCTGCATCAGGATTTGCTGTTGCTGAGTTAGAGATCCAGAAGCTACCGCGTACTGAGGCCCAGCCGGCCGGCCAGGGAGTTGCTGTTGAACGTTAAAACGAATCCCTTTTTGAGGTTGTTGAACTTGGTAAACAGGAGGCGGCGGGTATCCTGCTGGTTGACTCGTCGGCATCTAAAAATTAAAAATAATGGAGTAGAAAAATTGTTCGGGAGGTTTTTGGTGGGAAAATTTAAGAATACTCACCGCCGTCGAGTTGTAGGAAGGAGGGGTACCTATTGTGGGAGAGGCAGGACCCTTCACTGCCGACTCACACAACATTAGCGATTTTTGAATCGCGTTAATGGCTAATCTTTCGTTAAGTTGATGTTGATCTTGTTGGAAACACGTTTGGTTAACAGCCGTCGATTGATCCAAATCTAATAAATTAATTATCTGAGATGAATCAGTACAAACGGCATCAGGTACAATATCGATGACCTGGTCAAGAAGGTCAGACAAAACAGGGTCGGAAGACTGGTTATCCCAGATCGCATGATCATTATTCATATCGGGCACACGCTGCTGGGGTTGCTGTTGAGGTGGAGGTTGTTGTTGCTGTTGCTGCTGCTGTTGGGCTTGTTGATGTTGATGTTGCATAGCTTGTTGTTGTTGCTGCTGTTGTTGCTGAGGCGTTTGTTTCCCCATTTGATGGTGCATCCCCTGTTGGTGATCCTGTTGTTGACTGAGTATCTGATTTAGATATTGATTACCAGGTTGCCTTTGGCCTCGGATTGCGTTTGGATGGCTAGCCGGACCCTGCGGCCGTCCGGGGCCGGTTGCAACGGGGATTTGAGGGGTTTGCATGTTACCGCCTGACCACGGACTGCCAACACCAGGTGGTTTAAGTCTATCAACGACTTTGGGCAGTTTATCCTGAGGCGTGGCTGATATCACGGAAGTTGGTATGGGCGGAATTGGCGTCGTTTTGGACGGTTGTTTAGCCAGCAGCGAAGCCAGCATTTTATTTTTCTCCCAGAGTTTACTGTTTCCCGTTGAGGAGACCTGCTACACACAAAAAAAATAATTTTAAGCTGGTGCCAAAAAACAAAAATTAAATTAAATTTTTTTTAACTTACACTGGTAGACAAATGAGAATTATCCGAGGGTCTTTTACCACCACCACCGCCGTCTCCCTCGTCGCTCGGTCTTTTCCGATTACCGATAAGGGACGAGACGGTTAGACTTTCGGATCCTGACGGAGGGGAAGGAGTTGGATTACGAAAACCTAAACTCTTGAGAAGAGTGTCTTCCTGTTGATGCTGAAAAATAAAAAAAATTCAGTCAATACTTTTAATAATTTAACTGTAAAAAAATTTTTGAATCAGTTTTTGGTAAATTTGTTCCAATATCATGTTCTAAAATTTGAAATAGTCAAAATGATCCATGGGCAAACCAAGAGTTTTTTTTCTAGCTCGGAAAATTCTACTAATCATGCGCTTGACTTTTTTAACTGTCACAGTCATGGGCTGGAACGAAATCGAGAAAATTTATACAGATAGCAGCAACTGCCAGCGTTCCAGCAATTAAATTTTGCGTCTTATTTTTCGTTTTTCTTGCTGTCAAGTTTTTTCATTTTCATTTTGTTTTCGATTTTCTTCATTCTCACTTGTTCGTCCTTATTTCTTCTTCATTCTCTTTTCTTCTTCATTCTCGATTCTTTTCATTCTCTTTTTTCTTCATTCTCATTTTTCTTCATTCTCTTTTTTCTTCATTCTCTTTTTTCTTCATTCTCTTTTTTCTTCATTCTCGTTTATTCTTCATTCTCTTTTTTCTTCATTCTCTTTTTTCTTCATTCTCTTTTTTCTTCATTCTCGTTTATTCTTCATTCTCTTTTTTCTTCATTCTCGATTCTTCTTCATTCTCATTTCTTTTTCATTCTCATTTTTTCTTCAATCTCATTCCATCTTAATTCTCATTTTTTCCTCATCTTTTCTCATTCACTGCCATTTCATTTTCGGCATTCTTCTCTCTTCAATCCCGTTTCTTCTTCTTTTATGTTTTCCTGACCACTCCATTATTTTTTCTATAATCTAAACATTTACCTGTGAATCGATTCCCATTCCACCCAACTGAGGTTTGGTATCCTTATCCTGCTCTTTCAGCAATTGCTGTAACAACGCATTCTGTTTCTTCGATTCAACATCATCATCGTCACTCTTCTCGTTTAATAACTGCAAACAGAAAATTAATTCGTTATTGCCAAATTTAAAACAAAAAAACACCAAAAATCGGATCCGAGCTTACCTTGAGCAACATATTGTTATTATTAGTAGGCGTTTTGTTCATATCAGAACTAGGTAGCCTCCCAGCTAAGCTTCTAGACGCGGGTCGTGCAGCCTCTTCCTCTTCCTCCTGATTCAACAATCCTTTCAATATCCTATTTTTATTCCTCTGCTCCGAATCCTCGGAGTACTCGCTATCCTCACTCGTACTCGGCCGTTTCGTAAGTAAATTCCTCAACCGTCCTGAGTCTTGGGAGGGGCCACTTGAATTATCACCGTCCACGATACCTTCTTTACTGTCTTTCTGTTCTTCCAGGAAATTTGAATTCGCACTTTGTTCCTGGAGGGGACTGAAGGGAAAATTATTAGAAAACGTTGCCGCGGCTGCAGGACTTGGTTGAGTCGCCACGGAGTAGGGATTAAGGGGGCTTTGACACGCCGAGCTGTACCCGGGCACGCTCGGGGGTCTCGGGGTCGGCGTCGACACAGGGGTAAGGCTTTGCCTCGAATCCGGTCTATCGCCCCACGGAGTGTGAGGATTCCCGCCGTCGGGTCCACCGATCACATCCCACGTTGAACTAGGAAAAAAGTCAAACTCGGGCAAGCTCAACTCCCCCGAGTTCAACGTATACGTTGCAAACGACGAGCTGGCATTCAGCGTGATCGTGTCGTGTCGGGCAGTGTCGTTGAAACCGCTTGACGTGACTCCCCCTCGTGTGTTGATCGACCCGGACATTAACGGGCCCCCGACGCTTCCTGACGAGCTCGTCGACTGTTGACCCAACGATGCCACGGACCTTGGGGAGCTGGCCGCGCCTTCCGGCGGAGAAAGCTCGTTGTCCCTGCGCACCACAAGCACAGGTCTTACAATACGTAACAACACTGACACGAATTTTCTTTATAATTTTTTTTTTTTTTGGTGAAACATGCAAAGCGAACGAATTGGCCAACTCCCCGAGGCCCGGGGCCCAGCACCATGCAAGCATCTGGCTCCCCCAAACACATTTAGCAGCAAGGGAGTAGTTTTTTTTTTTTTTTGAGTGAGAGATAGAGAAAAATAAAGAGAAGGAAAAGGATTTTTAAGGACAACCCTTCTCCGTGACAACCAATTTTTTTTTTAGTACCGATAATTTTTTTTTGCTTAAATAAAAATTAAACATGAATTAATTAATTGCAAAGCAATCGAGAAAATCATTAACAGCTTCGATCGTTTGAGTCTTGCACGGGGCTGAGCTAGTGGAATTATTTTTAAGCCAAATCTGAGATTGGGAAAAAATTTGGCAATACGTTCAGGCGGAAAAAAATTTCTTGAACTAAATTTGGTCAGGAAAAAATTTTTTTGAACCAAATTTTGGCAGAAAAATGTTTATTTTGGGCCGAATGCAGTCAGGTAAAATTTCTAAACCAAGTCTTACCTTTCAAATAATTTCAGGTACAAACTTTGGCGACTATTTTTTTAACCACAAAAAAAACCTCGTGAACTGGAAAAATTTCTGGGCCAAACCGGAGCACTTAAAAAAATTCTCTTCGTCTAATTCGATTGCTTTGCATCCTAAAATAATTTTCCTCGAATAAAATAATAATAAAGTGAAGTGTCATGCTGTGCTCTAGCATTGCGGTTAAAAATAAAAAATCATTAAGCAATATCAATTGCAATATTTAACAAGTATCTCTTAATTAACATTAACAAAAAAAAGAAAAATAAGGATCATGAATTTTATTACCCGACAGGATGTAATTAACTCCATCAACGGTCGTTAATTTTTTAATTTTCGGGTAAAAAAAAGAATTCAAGTTCCTTATTTTTATTAACCAAGCCGAATAAAATTTTTTTTGTAAATTTTTAATGCCCTTTATGTAAATTATTTCAAAAACCTAAAACGTGCTCCTGCCTGTCGCCTAAATTTTTTTGAAGCTTGAGAGAGCATCACCGTGTTGTTATTTTTTTACATTTAAAAAAAAAAATTGAGAGTGATTGAGGAACTTACCCGATGATAGAATGAGTGGCCATTATAAAATCAGGCTCTGAAGGCATGGTCGCGTTCGATTTGAAGAGTTTTGACTTAGTCTGAACGTGGACGTATTTTTCGGGCGTACCGACTCTTAATCGATAAATCCCAGAGGTGCTTTGACCCGTCGTAAGAGCCTCTTTCAAATGACTTGTTAATTTTTGTAAGTCTTCTCGGTGGCACATTTCTTGGATTATTTGACCCATTAGGTCCTAGAAGAAAAGAAAGAAAATGAATTAATTCTGAGGATTATCAGCTGGACTGTTTTACCGACTTTCCGAAAACTGGATGCGATTGAGCTACGAATTCTTCACAGAAATCGGGCAACTTATAATAATCAAAAATTCCGGGTTTTTCTGAATAAAGCTGTTTTACCGACGGTGCGCTTTACACTGTCGTACCAGCTTTTACATAACAATACTAATTCCTAAAGATTCTATTAACTTTTCAATGCGTTCCGGAATTCCTAAATTCATCGGGATCGTTGTGCTTCTAATTAAAATACTGAATTTTTCAAATCTATACTGTTTTACCGACACCTTAAACGGCTTAAACGATTCAGCTTAAATTTTAAAAATCATATTAAAGTGTTTTCTTCGAGCCAAAACCTTAAATTTCGCCTTAAGTGCTTCAATTTTTGCACTCAACTGTTTTATCGACTTCTTTAAAAACTTAACAAAATAATTTTTCAAGTGGTCCTGCTTGCAGAATACATGACTATCGTTGTTTTAATGTAATTTTTCTCGATGCTGCTTGTGCGATTTTTGCAAACGGGACGAAAAATCTCGTTATCTTTTATTTGTTTTCTGCCAGCCTTCGCTCACGTCATTCGTTCTGGAAACTTACCTTATTAAGGTACTGTGAATAAGTGGCTGAGACACCAATAGTGTCAATCCCAATTATTTTACCACTAGTATCGAGCTTCATTGTGAATTGCTCAATCGGCGTCCCGACAGATTTTTCATTCTGAGGTATCCTTCTCGCAACGCACATTAAACTTAATCCACCGACCTCAGATGACTCTGACGTAACGTCATCAGTATCTCCCTTATCTTTATTTAATTGAACCTGCGAAAACACCAAAATTATTTTATCAAAAAAAAATAATCAAATCCACCTCAAAATAAATTTTTGTTTAAAAAACTTACCTGAGTGCACTGAATCTGCATATTTTCATACTTCGATACTCTCTGTTGTTTCTCTTCCATCGTCTCCTCCTGATCATCAGGAGGTTTTATTAACAATCGACAATTAAACGTTCGTCTGCTAGACTGTGGATTTGGTTCCGGCCAACCTAAACCAATCCCAAAAAAAATTATAATTCGGCCCAAAAAAATTCCGTTTAATTATTATCTGACCTACCTATTGTCATAGGCAAAAGACTAGAACTAAACCTGGCGTGATCGCCATGATGAATGATATTATAAATACTTTTCCCCGTTAAATCCTCCCTTGTAAACTTAATAAAGTGATTAATGTTCTCTGAAACGAACTCGATCTTTCCTTCGAGATTAACGACGAAAAGAAATCCGTCGAGGGCTTCTAGAAGGAGAGGCCCGAAAACTTCGTTCCTCAATACGGTCGGGTTCGATGACGAGACCTCACCTTGCTGAACAGCAGCATCTCCACTGCAGTTTTCCTGTTGTTTAATGTGTCTTATCTACAAAAGAAATTATTTCACCGTTAAACGCGACTCACATCACACAACTACAATATTTAAAAAATTTTTTTAAAAAAATTTCATTTGAAATCCTTGAAAATGTTTTATAAACAATTTATTTGTTTTAAGTTATTTCATTCGTTAGCTTCCTTGTGCGTTAAAAGGAAATTAAAAAAAAAATTTTCCTCACCTGATTTACGGTCTCTTGTAGGATGGCGCACTTATCCGGTTTGACTGACAGCGAGCTCATGTCAGCAAAACCGGCAGAAATCAACTCAGCCAGCTCTTCAATGTATGTGTTTTCCTGCTCACGTCGTCGCTTTTCATTAAGGCACTTATTACTGAAAAAGAAATTGACAAGATTAACGAACCTGAAAAATGATCCCCGTCATTCATGATAAATCCATTTATTTATTATTACTTCTTAGATCCCATAATTATCTTAACTTGCTGAGATTTATTAAATAAATGGAAACATTTACACAAATCCGCGATACTGAATTTAACACCGAGTTGGAAGTTGGCCAGCGGCTACGGCACCACCCAGGTGTCAGCCTGCATGTTCGGTATTAGGCCTTAATAATGTTTTGCTTACGATGCACCGCCTATCACACGTTTAAAGTTCCGTGATATTGAACTAATATCGATTACGTATTGGTATCGACATTTGAAAAAAAAAAGGTTGAAGAGTTTGACGTCATTTTTACTTTTTCATGAAAATTTTTTTTAACTATTTTTGAATTTTAAGAAAGTTTTGGTTTAGAGCTTTAAATTCTTTGATAATTTTGAAAATAAGAATTTTTCTAAATATAAAAATGCTTTATAGAATCATTCCAGAGTTTTCATCATGGAAAATTTTTTAGTATTATGAAACTGGGAAAAGCTGTGGAAAAATTTTTGTCTGATCGAACAGATCTTTCTTCAATTTTTTCATGTCGAGCAAATCTATTCAAAATTTTCAGACTTTTCTCTAGCTAAAAAAATTTTTCAGAATTTTCTCTAGTCGAACAAGTGTTTTCAGAATTTTCAGAATTTTCTCTAGTCGAACAAGTGTTTTCAGAATTTTCAGAATTTTCTCTAGTCGAACAAGTGTTTTCAGAATTTTCAGAATTTTCTCTAGTCGAACAAGTGTTTTCAGTGTTTTCAGAATTTTCAGAATTTTCTCTAGTCGAACAAGTGTTTTCAGAATTTTCAGAATTTTCTCTAGTCGAACAAGTGTTTTCAGAATTTTCTCTAGTCGAACAAGTGTTTTCAGAATTTTCTCTAGTCGAACAAGTGTTTTCAGAATTTTCTCTAGTCGAACAAGTGTTTTCAGAATTTTCTCTAGTCGAACAAGTGTTTTCAGAATTTTCTCTAGTCGAACAAGTGTTTTCAGAATTTTCTCTAGTCGAACAAGTGTTTTCAGAATTTTCAAGATTTTCTCTAGTCGAACAAATCTTTTTACAATTTCAAGAACTTTTTCTAGCAAAACAAATCTTTTCACAATTTTTAAAAATTTTCTCTTGTCAAACAAGTCTTTTAAAAAATTTTTCACATCGAACACTTGATTATTTTTTCTTTTTAAACTTATCACTGAATAAATTCTTTAATAAATCTACTTACATTTGGGACTGAGGTTTAACGTCTGTTTTTTTCCTCTTTTTATTGGCGGCACCAGTGACGGCGCTCATCTTGGCCCACACAGGGTCCTGGAGCTCACATGGGCCGAGCCTGCAACAAAAAAAGAAACAACCACAATCAAAACCGATCCCACAAATCTCTTCACAAAACAAGCCCAACCCCACCTGGCATCGCCAATTATCCCTCTTTCAAAAAAACCAACCAAACACACGACAATTATCACAAGATTCATACAAAAAAAATAAAAATAAGTAGGAACCATGTGAGATTCACGCTAGGTTACGGCGTCGTCAGCAGGGCGCCCGGGGACGCCGGCGCCGATCAATAACATTGCGGTGGATCGATCCTTATGCAACATTGAGGAAGCAACAGGCGGTCGAGATCCATGTGGTCCAGGACCTCGTGCTGGGTCGAATGGATAAAGAGTTTCCCTCGAGTGAGAGAAAACAGAAAAAAAATAAAACCTTCCCAGCCAAAAACCGCAATATCCTCAACTTTCATTAAACAAAGAAAATTTTTTTCTCAAAAAAACTGGAAATTGAGTTTTAGATTTTAATAAATCGGGGGTTGGAAAATATTCCAGATACAAAAACTCCATTTAAAGGGTAATTAAAACATGGAAGCAATGTTGTTTTTCGTTAATTAACAACAACTCCCCGTGCCCAAAGTTAATTTTGATTTTATGGAAGTAAACAACTCTCTCAATTTGGAATTTTTACACCTGCCCGCCTACTGGAATTTATTTTTCGTTTTCCCAGAACAAATTTAACAATAAAATCGATATGAAAAAAGTGGGATTAAAATATTGAAAATAAAACTTTTAAGCTGATCAATCCGATTCCCTCAATAATAATCTTTTAGCACGGGGCAAAATAAATCGGACAATTGTGTCTGGCAAAAAATAAAAATACTTTTATACTCTCGGGTTTTAGCTCAAAATCCGAAACGGATTTTCCTCCCTAAAAACAAAAGAGAAACAAGAGAGGAAAATCGTGGGGCGGAAAAAAAATTACAAGCTGATCCCGTTTTTATAAAGATTGTTCGGGATTTAAGAATCATCCATCATAGAGCAATCTTGTTCCCCATGCGACATTGACTCATCGGGGACTGCCATCTTCTAATTAAGATCAATTTTCTCATTTCCGGCATTTTTCTTCCCCCTCCCCTATTTTCTTTTTCCGCTTCATAAATATTGGGTCAAGAATTTTCTTTTATAAGGCTGTTCGGTTTTGATTTAAAACGCCTGGGCAGCAGAGATAAATTTTCGTCAGGAAATGATTTACCAAAAAAACTGTTTTACCGACATCAGATACAAAGAATTGTCTTCTGCATTACGAACTAGTCAATACCGTTTTATCGAGAAAAAGCGGCTGAGCGAAAAAAAAATGCCAAATTAAAAAGATTTAATCGAACACTGTTTTACCGACATAAAAATATCTCCCGAAAATGAAATCCGGCTCGTAAAAATTTTATTAGGAAAGATTTCTGTGATAAAAAGAAATCGAATCAACAAAAAATTAAAGTTAGTACAACAATTAAACTACTTTACCGACAAAAGAGATTCTCCCAAAATGGATTCCTTTTTGAAAATATAAACTTTTGGCTATTTTTTCGATCAAAAGAAGAACGGTCAAACATAAACATAAGATAAAATTAAAAGATTTCATTTAAAACTGTTTTACCGACATCAAAATATTCCCCGAAAATAGAGTCTTTTTTATGTAAATTAAATTTTGATAGATTGTAGTGATAGAATAAAACCGAATGAGATCGATTCACGAGCTGTTTTACCGGCATCGCGAATGCTTCTACGAAAACTGTTTTACCGACTCGTGTATATTTCTACGGTGGTGAATAATTCTTGTTTAAAATGAATTTTAAAGGATCTGGTCACCAAAACCAATCAACTTTTCGATTAGATAACAAAAAATTACTTCACCAAAAATAGGAAAAAACTTGAGACAATATTATAAAAGGTGCGAAATGTTATTTGCCATTACAAAACATTTTTAAAAGACTCAAGCGTGGCCTTGAAAACATTCCCTGAATGTCCTAACTACGATCAAATAACATTTTTATTTTTTAAAATCGAAATTAGTCTTACCAAAAATAATTTTTAGTCAAGTCAACAATTTATTCACATTGTAAATAAAATCCATTTCGCAAAAAATAATCAAAAGGAAAAAGGACTTTCTTTAAAACGTTAAAAAAGGTATTCTCGATGACAGGGGCACGGACTGTGAACTTAAATAGGTCAATAGTTTATCAAACATCGCGTAAAAAATTATAAAATGTATTTGTAGACATCATAATTTTCTAATTTCGTCAAATAAAATAACAAAAATTTATTTTCTCCGGGTTTGAATTTTTCTCGAACAAACTCAAGCGGACGTTTTGACTAATGGCAAAGCCTAAATACCCACACCGGGGTAATAATTAAAAGGTGACATTATTTCCTCGGCCACCTGCAAGAAAACTCAACCACGATTTAAAACTAAATTTATTTTCCCTTTTGATTATTTTTCAATAAGCAGTCGAACGTGAAAAGTGTTGTTCGTCACATAAATATAATTTCTTAACTTGGTCATTTGGAAAATTATTACGGACACGTGCTCAACGTGGCGAAATCGAAAAAAAATCTAATATTTTTTCAGCCGAACTCTTTTATGTATTGAGGCGGCCTCGAATTTTCGGATGCAGTTTTCTTAAAGTGCATTGAAATGCAAATTTCTAAAATGCACTTTGACTGGGATTCTTTGTTTACTTTATTCTTCTAAAGTCTTTGTTCCGAAGGCTTTGTTATCGTACTTGAATTCCCGGTTCTTCCCTGATGGCATTTTTAAAAAAAAAAATTGCGCTAAGGTAACGAATGAATTATGAAATTTCATTGAAGCGCAGGGTTAATTATTATTGAGGATTTATTCATAGCATGAATGAAACGTTAAGCCTGTCTGACGTTTCATACAATTTTCCACCTCTGGAAAATCTTAGCTCAACTTCCCTTAAAACTTAACTAAAGATAAATGCCATGCAGTCTTAGGCTATTACATTTATCATCCATATTTCTTATTCAAACAAACAGAAACAAATCATCATTACGATTATTCCATCACGGTGGCAATTAACGAACGGAAGCCTAATTAACATCATCAAATCCGCATAAAATTATCTAGCTCTCCTCTTATCATTTTAAAAAATCTTGTTTTTTCTCTGATGATTCTTTTTTTTTTCAAAATAATAATAAAATTAATAAATAATATAAAATTGAGGGAAAAGCTTCTTCGGCCAGGTTGCCATGACAATTTTCCTTTTTATTTGATTCACACACGCCACGATGATGATGACGTCATTGAAAATTAATTCCTCAAAAATCTTTAAATTAGACTCGGGTCGCTAACTACTACCAGGAGGAACAGCATGTTGTCAATCAAAATTTTTATTTTTTTTTTTCTTGAATGAAATCGAGAGGAAAAAAATTTCTACGGTAACAACGTATGTAATCTTCCCCCTCTTGTCATCCTTGGCACGTCAAAAAATTTTCTTCGCCCGCGACATGCGACCCGTCCCACACACACACGCGCGCGCGTTATTTTTTTTTTTTTTTTTAAAGAAAAATTCGACTTTTTCAATCCCACCTTTGTTTTCCGCTCCATTAGCTTCGGTTTTTTTGGAAGAAGTACAAAATGTCGAGAAAAAAAAAGCCTTGCAAGGTTACCAACCCTTTACATAAATAAACAAACAAGAGTGAATGATGTGAACAGCTTCTCAAATAAAAATTGATGAATGAATTTTGTAAAATGTTAATTTTTAATCCTCCAGTCGATAAAACAGTTCCGATTTAAAGAAATCATTTAATGGAAGAGGTCCCGTACTTTTCTCGAAGAACTAAAACTCACGAATCTCTCTTAGTCCCAAAAACCCGAAGTCGGTAAAACAGTTGTCTAGCTTACGGTGTTTCTGGTAGGTAAAACAGTCAAAAAATTGACTAAGACATCTTAAATCGGTTAACTATATTTTCTGATTTGCTTTCAACGATCAGGTCTTCATGAAGTCAAAAATCAGTTTGCCGGTAAAACAGTCGCGATCTGAGCCAAAACGTTATTAAGTAGACATAGTAAACTTTTAAGTTGTTCTGGAAGATTATATCTTCATAAATTAGAAGATAAACCATAGTCGATAAAACAGTTTTTTGATGAAGAGCTTCATGGGTCGGTAAAACAGTCGTAATTTTGAACAATGTGTAATCTTAATCGGTAAAATATACTTTAAAAGTATCTTTAAAGATCGGATGAAGAATATCTCAAAGTCGGTAAAACAGTTTCGAGTTTTAAAAGTCAAGATTAGTCTTAAATACACATTTTTTTATTTCTCTATGAAAAAACAATGTTGTAAGAATAATTATTTCACGAATTTTAAGAGGTATTTACTTGAGTCGATGAAGCAGTTTCCTAATGGGAAGGCAGGAAATTTTTTTGAAGAGAAAAAACCTGGGAAAATTAAATTCAACGATAAAAAACAATATTTTTTTGGGTAAAAAAATACTAAAAAAACTATTTCTAAGCAAAACGGGATTGTTAAAAAAATTTGACAAGAAAAATTTAAATCAAAAAAATTTTTTTAGCCGAAATTTGTCACCTAAAAATAGTTTTTCATAAATTAAAGCCTGCGACTTCTTAATGATCCTACGAAATAGCGAAAAGTTCAGATCAAAGTCATAACTTATCGTATACTGAGGCTTTTTCCTTGTAATTTTTGTCGTTTCCTTTTTCCAACATGACAAAAACCACGAGAATCAAGCATGATTCACAATTCCAAACATTACGTAATTAAAAAAATTTCAGCTGATTTCGCTTTTTAAAAAAAACTCGACTGGCGCCTGTACAGGTAAAATCCAAACGAATAATGCAATTTCAACAATTGCCAACGAGGCAAAACTCTTTTAAAATTAATATTACTCACCGAGAACCGTTAAACCAAGGATCCCCGTTCTCGTACCATGGCCCAAAATTAAAATTCTCAACTCCCCACATTTAAACACTTCCTTTTTTTTTCATATCGCGCATACAACAACAATGTCAGGTGTTGAAATCAAATGCATTTAAAAAAAAAAAAAAAAAAAAAACGTCACTGATAACGATCGAGATAAGAAACAAAAAAAAAATGACACAATTATAAGCAACTTGTTAAATATGGCCGAAACATGTGTCGAGTCATTTTCTTTAGGTTTCAACGTTGGCATCGCGGCAGAGTGTATATCGGAACGTATCAACGTTAATTATTATTTCTTTTATCATTATCGTTATTTCCTTTCTTCACGTTTTAGATTTGAGCATGTAGCTGTAAACATTAGAGAGTGACGTCATTATTTACTTTTTGTTCTTCATCAAGACACGAATCGGGATTCTAAATTGTTAACTGACAATGAACATATTAAGAGAATTTCTTTTTCTTTTCGTTTTCTGTACTGTGCGTTCGGAAACTAAACGAATGAAATTTTTTAATTAAAGTGGTATTAAAATTTAATTACAGGAAAATTAAAATTAGCTACTAGACGGGATTAAATGACGTAAAATGGGGTAATTGAAATGTTTTGTGGGTTCGAATTGAATTTAAAGGTTTTGGGGAAATTTTAGCAGTTTTTTAAAAATTGATCCGAATTATTTTTAGGTTATCCAAATTTTTTTTGGGTGGAAAAAGTCATAAAAAAATTTTTGGGCACGAAAACAATTTTTCAAAAAACTAATTTTGTGCAATTATTTTTTAAAAATGGAAAACCAAATAAATTTGCTTAAATTTCAAGAGGCAATTTTCTGTTTAAGTTTGAATTTTCCACTCTTTTAACAAAGGATGAAATAAAAATTCTTGGAAATCCTGGAAACATTTTCTCCGAATTGGAAGTTCTGAAGTAATTTAAAAAAAATTGTAATCATCTAAAATTGCTTTTTTCCAAAAATTATCTACGTTCAGAATAAATTCAAATAATTGTTTGCTTCAAGAAAATCTAAAAACTTTTTTGTGCCAGGGAAACCTCAATGAAGCATTTCCTCAAATAGTTTTAGAAAGTTCTTTTAGCAAAAAATTTAAAATAAAAATGATTTTCTTTTAAAAAACTTTCTCTCAAAGAAATCCTAAACATTTTTCTTTTAAGAATTTTAAAGAAAAGTTCAAATATTTGTCAATTTTAAATTTTAAACTTTAAATTTCTCCAAAAATTTTTCTCTAAAACTATTAAAATTCTTTTAGCTAATTAGAAATTATTATGTTTGAAAATCAGGTTGGAAAATTAAAATCCCGATCTTACAATATTTTTATCAAAAATTTTATCAGAAAAACATTTCTTTCAAAAATAATTTCGAAAAAATTCGTACGAAAGTTCTCCAACTCTTTCACTAAAAACAAATCCCTAACAAATCTTAATTTCCTTCGCCACTGTTCCAAAAACTAAAACCCATCATCCTTCATTAGTTATCCCACAAATAATTCTTGAAATTCAAAAAGAAACCGCCAAAACCGGCTTATGGCAAAGATCCAGGCCAACAGGTGAGATTTTAAAAAAAAAAGCACTTCAAACTTCAAAAAAACAAATTACTAAACGGAAACTCGCGAATTTCATTTATAAAAAACTCCAAAATTTCTTAATTAATCCTGACAATTTTTTTCTTAATACGACTTAGTTAAAAAAAAAAAAATAAAAATTACACGTGAAAAATCTGTTGCATCACGAATCGGAACGGGGGAAAAACCGTCACGTCCCCGCAGCAAACTTGTCGGACTAACCAAGAACACAACATCGGACTATGCAAGCGGGTCACTAGGGCACTTTAATGCGCATGCTCACCTTATACATCAAATATTTGTTGCTGTAAAAGCTTTTTTCTTTCCTTACGCTTCCTTACATCTGTGCAAGGGGGCAAGGAAAAAAATATAAAGTGACGGGACGCTAATTCTTAAGCACACAATACAGAAAATCCAGGTGGCGAAAATCGAGATAAATATTTGAGGAGGGAGAAGCTTTTTTTACAAATATTGTCTACGCCGATGAATGAAACTGATATTTTAAAAAAAATAAAACAATATTGTTAAGGGTGTCCCAGGTGATCCTTATCCAACGAAATTAAATTAGTAAAAGCATAATTTAACTATGAAAAGTCATCAATCATATGAACCCAGTTGGAAAATTAATATTCCAAAATATTTCTGTGGAAAGTCTAGACTTGAGTCCTGTCATTGCAATTTACAGCTATCAATCCCAGGCAAAAGAGAAAATGATCGACGTATGTCGATTCGGTAACTCGTTCGTAAAATACGTTTTCCTCTGTTACCGATGATCAACTCCCAGAGGGATTTTATTTATTCCACATTAAAGCCCGATATTATGTTTTTGAATATCAAATGAAAATTCTCAACGAGATATCAAAGTCAATACATAATTTTATTTTTTTTGTGGATGAGCGAAGGGAGTGAAAAGTTTAAATTTAAGTGGGAGGAAGAGGGTTTTTGGCTAAAATTAGCCTTGATTGATTTTGCCCTCAAAAGCCTATCTTCAAAAGAAGATTTGGAGACAGAAGACGAAATTTCAAGGTTTGCCTTTCTGGGATTGCGGGCCTCAAGAATTGTTTGAATTTCTGTGAAGAATTGTGTTTGAATGAATTTTGGTGAAGAATTGTCAAAACGAATTTTTGAGAAGAATCGTCTGAACGAATTTTTCTGAAGAATCGTCTGAAAAAATTTCTGTGAAGAATTGTCTGAATGAATTTCTGTGAAGAATTGTCTGAATGAATTTCTGTGAAGAATGGTCAGAAAAAACTGTGAAGAATTGACTGAACGATTTTTATGAGAAATCGTCTAGATAAATTTCTGTGAAGAATGACCTAAATAAATTTCTGTGAAGAATGACCTAAACGAATTTCTGTGAAGAATTATCTTTGAATGAATTTTTGTGAAGAATTATCTTTGAATGAATTTTTCTCAAGGATTGTCAAAAAGAATTTCTGTAAAGAATTGTCTGAACAATTTTTTGTGGAAAATCGTCTGAATGAATGTCTGTGAAGAATTGTCGGAATGAATTTCTATGAAGAATCGTTTCAATGAATTTCTGTGACGAATGATCTTAATGAATTTCTGTGAAATATTGTCTGAGCGAATTTTTGTAAAGAATCGTCTGAACGAATTTTTCTGAAGAATCGTCTGAAAGAATTTCTGTGAAAAATTGTCTGAATTGTCTGTGAAGAATTGTCGGAATTTCTGTGAAGAATGGTCAGAAAGAATTTCTGTGAAGAATTGTCTGAACGATTTTTTTTATGAAAAATCGTCTAACTGTGAAGAATGATCTAAATGAATTTCTGTGAAGAATTGTCGGATTGAATTTCTATGAAGAGTCGTTTGAATGAATTTCGGTGACAAATGATCTTAGTGAATTTCCGTGAAGAATCGTTTGAATAAATGTCTAAATAAATTTCGGCGAAGAAATTAAGAATGGTCTGAAAGAATTTCTATGAAGCATGAAACATAGTCCAAATGAATTTCTGTGAAGAATTGTGTGAACGAATTTTTGTGAAGAATTGTCTGAATGAATTTCTGTGAAGAATTGTTTGAATGGATTTCTGTGACTGTCTAAATAAACTGTGAAGCATCGTTCAAATGAATTTTTGTGAAGAATTGTCTGAATGAATTTCCATGACGAATTATCTGGATGAATTTGTGTAAAAAAATTGTCTAAATGAATTTTTGTCAAGGATTATCTCTGAAATTTGTGTGAATCATGGTCTAAATAAATTTTCTAGCAAAAATCATGTCCATCTTTTGGCTTAGCCAAAAATGTTACCTATTCACGAATTTGACAAGCTTAAAAAAACTTGTAAAATTTAAATTTTTGGCTAAGATTAAACCATTAATGTCAATATTCTGAAAATGAGCAGACACTTGATCAAGAAGTTGCACTCTATGATTTTTGGAACATCAGTTCTTAACATTTTCCCAGTGAAGATAAATATTGTAAAGTTGATCATCAACAATAGCTATGATTTTATCTCTCCCTATCGTATAAATAAAATCTTTCGCTCCATGTTGAGCTTTTCTTTTTTTAAACTTCATACTCACTAAATTCAATATCATGACTTCCATTAGCGATTAAGCCATAACACCTCACATACTTAAACATCCATCTGTCCCATCGCATACATACCTGAAACAAGAAAAAAAACCGATTAAGTATTGTTACTAAGCGCAAACATCCAAATGGCGATGACTCTCCCAAACTTAATTACACAAGCTAATCGTTATTTTTTTTTTAGCCATGCGAGTTCGGTTTCATTTCAAGGGATTGAATAACCAGCCCCATAAAAGCATATATAAATTGATTGATCGTCAATGAATCTCAATAACCCACATGATTGTAAATCTTCCTTCAAAAAAAAAAAAAAAGTGAATAGGCCCAATCCTCGTGCGATATACATATATGCGGGCGATCATCGCATTGATACACATCTTTAATTAATTTTATTCTTTCCGCAGTGGAAAAAGAAGAAAATTAACCTAACTTACGCTTGTCAATTTCTCAAGGATTTTTTTTTCGGAAAAGAGAAAAAAAATTAGGAAACGTGACTTATTTAACGTTACGCAATACGAGCAAGACTGCCCGACCATTAAATAAAAACAAGACTACACGTTAAAGTATCCTGCGTTATGACGATTATGCTATTTCACATCACAACAATTCGAAGTTTGCGCACGATTCAATACTGCGAATCCCTTTCACAGATTTTTTCGGCCCAAAACTTCGGGCTGCCAGCTTTGGCCAAAAAAAAATTTTCCACCCGAGATTTTAACTTAATTCGGTTGTCGCTTCTTTCCTAGATTGAATTTTTGATCCTTGGCTCATCACAATTCCCGCTCGTAATATTTTAAAAGTAATCTCATCCGGGAAGAATGGGAATCGAATCCCACGCATCTCGTTGATTATGACTTTTTGTATCTTATATTACGCTTGTTAAAGGAATCCCGCGGAGTAAACTCGGTCGATGGTGGAATATTTGGGGAATAAATATCACATTTTATCGTCAATAACTGTCATCGTCCGTTCAATATTCAAAAAAGCTTTCTTCTTCGATTTCCAGAAAGGAAGATTCTTATAAGTGACATCACGTCCTAGGAATTTCAAAAGACATAATTTTTTTTTCGTTATAATTTCTTTTGTTTCGTGATTTTTTTTATTAAAAATTTCCTTTTTTTTATAGGATTAGATTTCTCGTCGATTTGTTTAAATTGGAGAATTTGCCATTGCGACTCAATTTTAAGGGTGAAAAATTAATCATTAAAAACCTTTAGCGGAAAATGAAAATTGTGAAAGCTAAAAAGCAAGAGCAAATCAATCCTCTGCTTGAGCGTCCACTACCTTCGCTTTAGTGTACACAGTCTTTGCTTGAGCGTCCATTATCTTTGCTTCGGCTACCATTATCTTTGCTCGAGCGTCCACAATCTTTTCTTAAGCTTCCATTATCTTTGCTCGAGCGTCCACAATCTTTGCTTTAGCCTCCATTTTTTTTGCTTGAGCGTCCACTATCTTTGCTTGAGTTTCCATTATCTTTGCTTCATGGTCCAGTATCTTTGCTGTACCTGTCATTATCTTTGCTCGAGCGTCCACAATCTTTGCTTGAGCTTCCATTATCTTTGCTTCGGCTTCCATTATCTTTGCTCGAGCGTCCACAATCTTTTCTTAAGCTTCCATTATCTTTGCTTCGGCTTCTATTATCTTTGCTCGAGCGTCCACAATCTTTGCTTTAGCCTCCATTTTTTTTTGCTTGAGTTTCCATTATCTTTGCTTCATGGTCCATTATCTTTGCTTTAGCTTCCATTATCTTTGCTCGAGCGTCCACTATCTTTGCTTTAGCATCCACAATTTCTGCTTTAGCTTCCATTATCTTTGCTCGAGCGTCCACAATCTTTTCTTAAGCTTCCATTATCGTTGCTTCGGCTTCCATTATCTTTGCTTTAGCTTCCATTATCTTTGCTTTAGCTTCCACTATCTTTGCTTTAGCTTCCATTACCTTTGCTCGAGCGTCCACAATCTTTTCTTGAGCTTCCATTATCTTTGCTTCGGCTTCCATTATCTTTGCTCGAGCGTCCACAATCTTTGCTTAAGCTTCCATTATCTTTGCTTTAGCTTCCACTATCTTTGCTTGACCTTCCATTATCTTTGCTTCGGCTTCCATTATCTTTGCTCGAGCGTCCACAATCTTTGCTTAAGCTTCCATTATCTTTGCTTTAGCTTCCACTATCTTTGCTTTAGCCTCCATTATATTTGCTCGAGCGTCCACAATCTTTGCTTGAGCGTTCACCGCCTTTCCTTAAGCGCCCATTATTTTTGACAGACCGAAGGTAGAGAGGGGGGGGGGGGGGGCTATGAGACCGAAGCTAGTCTTCCCTTCACATGCAACCTAATGTAAAGAAATCAGACTTGTTTCTGACTAACTCAAGGGTCAAGGCAAGCTCTTTCAAGCCCAATAAGATGATTAAATTTAGCACAGGGGCCTGTGTAACCAATAGCACACAGCTCAAATTTTGTATTGTCGAAGAAAACCAAATTTGGACTGAACTAGGAACTGGTAATAGAAATCAAACCTATCATAACTAACAGAGCAGCAAACCCGCATATCTCACTTTTACCCCACTTGACCCTATTTAAACAAAAAAAAAGGGGGAGGAGTGACATCTATGGAAAGACGGGAAAGGTGTATACGTTGTGAAAATTGCGAATTGGAAGGGTCGTGACCGACAACAACCTGTTGATCCTAATTTTGACGTTGAATCGTTGAATGCTCGTTATCGTAACATCGCTTTTCTCCCTCTTTTTTCTAAGGGGGTTGAATTTTTACATTCAGGTTTAAAATCAAAAATTTTTTGAATACAATTTCGAATGAATGAATTTTTCAAAAGGGGATAAGAAAAGAGACGAAGAAGAAGAAAAAGGAGAATGATTAATCGATTTCCTTGTTGTGCGTCGTGTTGTAATTAAAAAATTAAGTCGTTTGTGAAACATTTAAGCCTTTTCCTCTGTATGTTTAACGGGATTTCTTCTTCTTTTTTTTCAAAATAGGGCTGGCCAAAGAATTTTATAGCTTGGTTAATTAATTGGAAGACGTTAAGGGAAAAACGAAGTTTTAAGAAGAAGAAAAAAAAAACATTATTGCCTGACATTTAAATTTAATTTAATTTAATGAAATCTGTAAAGGATTAACATTTTACTGTCACGGAAATGTCGACTTCGGGGTTTTTACAGTCATGTCAGATTGATTCTTCTTTTTTCGTCTCCCCTCCCCGAAATAAATTGCGCAATTTTCTTATCTGATATTGATAAAGTTCGTTGGTTGATAACAAAAATTTATCAGTCAAAAAAAAAAAAATGAAGAGCCCTTGAATTAAGAAAAAGAAAACCAAAAAAAAAATCCATCAGTATCTTCGGGGTCCCCAAGTTTATGTTTGTTTTATTTTCTCCGATGTTCGTGAACAAACGTTTTTACGACCCTTTTTTTCCCGGGGTCCATTCTCCATCCTCATCTTTTATAGTTATATTTTCATCAAATGGAAGCTTTTTTACTTGTTCCCGACCCGATCGTAAAAAGCGAGGGAAAGAAAAAATCAGAAACTTCGATGACAATTTAGATAACGCGAAAGAATAAACATGTAGGACCCGCGAATTGTAGATGTCCTTGCAGGCTGGGCTAGAATTTTTTCTTAAATGCGGAAGAGGGAAAGAGGACAGATTTTTAGTAAGAAAGCATGTTGAATTCAAGGTTGCTTGTATTTAGGGCATCGTGTTGTGGTAATCGATTATGAATATAATAAAAAAAATGATTTAACGCTTTTTTTTAATTGCGTAGGGTTTGCACGAAGAAAATTGGGTTACGTGGTAAAACTGGAGCAATCCAGCAGTAAGTATGACGTTTATCGTTTTTGCCTGGAAGCAAGGAATATGAGTATAAGTCTGGAACTTTAAAATATCATCTAATATTTCCAAGGAAGATGTAGGAGTAACAATCACCTAGAGTATTAACAAGATATCGCCTGATATAGTTTCCTCTGCGCTTTAAAGTCTTAACTAAAATTGACGATAGGGTCAGGCCAGATGAGATAAATTATCCAGAGTCTCATTTAAATTTCGAATTAATTTTAACTAGAGTTCTGCAACGCGTCGTTTTGGATCGGGTTCGGTTCGGTTTGGGTTCAAGTTCAGTCTTCTTAGGTTCGGGCTTCAATTTTTGCACGGTGTCTGGTTTGGGTCGGGTTCGGGCCTAAAATTTTCAAGCTTATTTTCCCTTCCTTTTTCTTTAGAGGAAAAACCTGAAATTTCGGGGTTTTGGTTCGGGTTTAAACCAGAATTTTGGGCCAAACCATTCGGGTTCGGGTTGGGTTTAGGCTTAAATTTCCTTCTGATCTTCGGGTTCGGGTCGGGTTGGGGCCTAAAATTTGCAAGCTTATTTACCCTTCCTTTTTCTTAAGAGGAAAAACCTGAAATTTCGGGTTTTTGGTTCGGGTTTGAACCAGAATTTCGGCCCAAACCATTAGGGTTCGGGTCGGGTTTAGGCTTAAATTTCCTTCTCAGCTTCGGGTTCGGGTCGAGTTGGGGCCTAAAATTTTTAAGCTTATTTTCCCTTCCTTTTTCTTTAGAGGAAAAACCTGAAACGGGTTTTTGGTTCGGGTTTGAACCAGAATTTCGGCCCAAACCATTCGGGTTCGGGTCGGGTTTAGGCTTAAATTTCCTTCCAGCTTCGGGTTCGGGTCGGGGGGTTTGAACCAGAATTTCGGCCCAAACCATTCGGGTTCGAATCGGGTTTAGGCTTAAATTTCCTCCTGGGCTTCAGGTTCGGGTCGGTTAGGGGCTTAAATTTCCAAACCGATGCGGGACTCTAATTTTAGCTCTACTGCCTCTCTCCTTAGCCAGAAAAACGGAAGTTTGATGACGCCCCTGCACGGCATGAGCCAATATCTAATCGTTAGCCCCTTTTGTTCCTACCCTGGCTCTAGATAAAAAATAAAAACCGATGATGCTGAATCGGTCAGGAAGTACGAGATCGCATTGCAAAGGGAAAAAAATTAAACGTAAGTGATTCTGATGGAATAAGATATCAAATTACAGTTCATATAAGGCTCGGCGCTTGCCCTGATGGTATTTTTGCTATAAATGCAATTATTAAGAATTGAGTATTGTTGATTTCTAGAGAATTAATTAATTTTCGTAGCCGTAAGGAATTAGCGTTTAATGTCGTCACGATTCAATTTTTTTTTTTAGTGGAAACAATTTTGTAAATGTTAAATTAAGTAATACGACATTTTTTGGGAACAATGTGCAAAGTCTTTATCATTAACGAGAATATAGCCTTGGCTTAGAGGAAAAAAATTAGAGCGGTTCGAAAAATCCCGGCTACGCCACAATTTATTTTAGTCTGGCTGCAAAACAAAGCCGGAAACTCATCTACAACTCGAAATTTTTCAGCTCCGCAAATTCCATTCACCCTTCCTCCTTCCCAAAACTCCAGTTCATTCATCCACCGTCAATTCATAAAAAAACAGAAACAAAATCGGAAATTAATGACTTTTTGCAATAATCGAAAACGATCGCTATCGAATTTCAATGTTTGATTAAAATTCCGAATGGAAAATCAAAGCCCTTGAAACATGATATTTCCTCACCCCCCAGAAATCCTTTCCGATAAAAAGAAGAAAAAAAACAACACCTAAAAGCATTCTTGGAGACTAGACGCCCTCAGCCTTCGTTTAATGAAACTTCAACATTTTTTTTTTTTTGATTTTTATGCAAAATCGGAAACTACGAGGAATATGGCGAATGGAGCTTCAGGCTATGAACCTTGTAGCTTCGATTACGTTATATTGAAAATTAATTTTCCCCTTTTGAATTCTGGGATTATAGATTTTCGTTATGGGAAGTCGTTTCGCCCTCAAGCACCAGACGATTGGTGTTAATATTATTTTTCCTAGCACAAAAGGGTTGGGAAAAAAAAACAATCGCAAAGTAGGAAATAATAAATTGAGTTTTTTTTAATAATAAAATGTAATCTGGGAGAGTAAATGAGATTTTATGTAATAAAAGAAATGAAGAAAATGTGAGTTTTTTTTTAAAAAAAAAATAGTAGTTAGGATTATTTAAGTTTTA
Source organism: Liposcelis brunnea (assembly GCA_023512825.1). Taxonomy (NCBI): domain Eukaryota; kingdom Metazoa; phylum Arthropoda; class Insecta; order Psocodea; family Liposcelididae; genus Liposcelis; species Liposcelis brunnea. Next base: position 3,210,352 of record CM042070.1, read on the forward strand.
AGCGCAAAATGCGGGTTGTAAAAGGGGATGTTTGATTCATTGCAGATAAATAGATGAGGGTGGCATTAGGCGAAATTAATTGACTTAGATGAATTTCAAGTTAGCGTGGTTTTAAAAAAATCAATTGGGAAAAGTTGCCGCAAGGCTTTAATGTAGGGCCGCTCTTATTCCCGAAATTAAAGAAAATAACTAAGATTAATGGCACTATCAGGTCTTTTTGCCCCAGAATGTACCTAAGAATAAATTTAGCTAGGACCAGTCGCTTCCAGTTTGATCCAGCGTCCTGTTAAAAAAATTCTGGCGCCGCCTAAAAATTTCGGGACCTAATCATTCTTTTTTACTGTTAAATTGTTTTAATATCCGGGTAAAAAAAATGTATTATTTATCAGAAACCTAATTCAGGTAATGGCAAATATTTAATGCGGTGTGTGTGGTCTCACAACCGAAATTAAATGCTTGTTTGGTAGATAATGATAATGACATAATATGTGGCGTGTAGGGTATTGTTAATTTTTATTTTTTTATATAAAAAAATCGGTGATTCCTACACCAAAAAAAAAATTTACAGCCAAGCTTCTTATATATTTTTCTTCATGCCTAAAAACTCATCATAATTTCTTGGTATTTCCTACAAAAGAAAAAATTACCGTCATCGTCACCGTGAATCGAATCTTAAAAGGCAACCCTGTATGTCGTACAAACTTATTATCCGCTATTAAGTAATTTTTTTTTTTTATAATGCTTAAAACTGGATTAATTGCATAAACTATGAAACAGTGTAGCGAAAAAAAATGACGTCATTACTTCGCACACTAGCGCTTTGAATATTACATTAATTGTAATTATTTTTTCCTTCGTATCCATCTAACTGGTTCTTTATTTTTTTTAAATGCGGTCTGAAGATGGACTCTTCGGGGCTTTAAGCCACTATTTAGGAATTTTCTTTGGCCGCAGATTGAAGATTATGTTCGGGAATTTTTGTTGGGATTCTTCGTGAGTTAAATTGGAAATATTTAAAAATTAGGCTTCTTCCTTCTTAAATATGAAATGTGGCGTCGCCACTGTGAGAGACCCTTCTCCTGCCGCCATTTTTCAAATTTCAATAAGAGAAAAAAATTAAACAAAATCCAGTTAATCCTCTGGCTTTCAAAAAAAATCCCCATTGTCGCTCAATTATATTTTTAAAAACTTTTTAAGTTTGATGATCATCCAATTAAGATTTTGGAAGAGGTGAGTGACCTCGGTATACCTAACACCAGCTAGGTATAATATAATACCTGCTCTGCAAGTCTCGTCAGTCGTCACAGCCTGGTCAGGGTCATATAAATAATTCGACAGTTCCACTTCCGACTTTGATTTTTTTACGTCATCATTTTAATTTTTCTCCCCCTAAAAAAAAACAAAAATAAAACCTCCGAAAATCCTTTAAGTTGGAAAAATAAAAAGCAATTAACCGGTACACAAATGGAAGGAAAGAACCGCAAAAGGACTCTCGACATAAAAGCAAACATCCCAGATAAGTGTGTAAACAAAGGAGAAATGAGATTGACGCCGCTCCTCCAGGCCGCTCCTGATGGAAGCTACTTTTATCAACATTTGTCGTTTCCTTAATTGTCTTCCAGAGAGGGGAGAGAGCGAAAAAAAAAAAAATTAACTTAACTGGAACCGAAAATTTTTTGGAGAGTTTCCAAAAAATGATTTTCATAAATCCATGACTGATGCGTAGACAGCGATATCGTATTTCTTCGCCCCTTTTTTTTAAAAAAAAGGATCCCTCAAAAAGCGCGTAATCAACATCACGTGTCCTGATTTTTTTTTCTTTCCAGAGAAAAGATATCTTGTTTAACTGGATAGTCGTTTAAGGTTAACCTAATCGCTTGTAAAACGAGCGAAAGGTAGGATAATGCTGATGTGCTAACTACTTAGTGTCACGAAGCTAACAAAGTGACGAGGGAATGGATATTAATACAACAGGAGGATATAATGGAAAGGAAAATGAAACCCGGGTTTCATTAATATCCATCAAGGGATTTTTTTCTCCGGTTTTTCTTCCTCAGTTTTGCTCAAGTTAAAGGTGGGAATTTGTAGCCAAGTTGGGAAATAAGAGCGGTCCCGAAATAGAGCCCTGCGGGAGCTGAAAATCAAGACCTGCGCATTGTAGCTTCAACAGCAGCAGAAGAAATATATTTTAAAATCTGTTGGGCCAGTAGCGAAGCCAGAATATTTTTTCAAGATGCTAAGAGAATAATTGGGAAGACAAAGGTGCATTGTAAGAACGAAAATTAACCTACGCCTGGTATGTTTTTTCAATCTTCATGAATCAAAACGAAAACAGTAAACTAGCACAGGAGCAAGAACTCCAAAATCATAATTCAGAGTTTTTTTCCGCGGGGTAGGAGGCCGCTTAGTGGAAACCGTCGCCTTCAAGCCCTTGGTCATCTCTTGCGCATCACAGTGTTGTTGAAGGCGATTATTATTACACTAAAATGACGCCCTAAACTGGCTTCAGGGGTTTGTCTAGGACCCTTTAGAGGTCAGAAAATCCCAGCTGCTCATCCAAACCAGATATCTTCAATTTTAGTTCGCCAAAAAGCTAAAAGTCATCTTATGCGTAAGCTAAGCATACAAAAGAAGTAATAATGTTTCTTTTTTATAATATTAAGCATACTTAGCCTATTCGGTATGGTTTTAGTTTATTAAGCCCATTTAGCAAGCCCTTTTAACGAAATAAATTGAAATAAATTAAGAATGAGAATTTAATCAAGTTTGTTGAAGGTTTAAAACTATTCTGCATTTTTGTATTAGACTAAAATTTCTTGCCAATTGGGTAAAATTTGAAGATTCGATTGCTTCTACGTAGAATCCTAAATTTGAAGTGATACCATTGTTACTTTGTTACTCTAGTACTATTTCTACTCTTTGGTACCATTGTTACTCTTTGGTTCCATGGTTCCTCTTTTGTACCATTGTTACTCTTTGGTACCATTGTTACACTTTTGTACCATTGTTACTCTTTGGTACCATTGTTACACTTCGTACCATTGTTACTCTTTGGTACCCTGTGATAGCTCTCGTGACTATTCGCAGATCTCTTCCTAGTTTTAATAATTCGGCAGCTTTTGGCGCTCAGAAACCTTTAGGAATGTGCCTGTCCAGTCTACTGTGTGTTGTCGGTTCAGTAAGTTCTTAATTCCCAGTTTTGCGAAATGCCACACGCTGGTTCTGGGCCAATCAGGATGGCCTCAGTATAATGATCCGTTCTTCGGATCGAAAACTTACCTAAAAAGAAAGAAAACGAATGTTAAAATCTGAAATTACCTAATACCCGAAGCAAAAATAAACAAATCGTAAAAAGACAAATACAGCAGAAGACCCGCGATTTTTATTGAGTCTTGGGGCAAAATCATTGCTCCACCAGCAATAGAATTGTAAAACCCACGTAGCACACTGCAAAATTCACATCTTCTAGACAACTTCAGCTCTGCTTAAGTCCGTCTTCGGACTTTTCTAGTAGATGTCTTTGTCTTCTAGACATCTAGAAGCCAAGATGTGAATTTAACAGTGTGCTACCTCGGAAACTTTGTCGTGGAAAAGACGAAACAAATAGAACCGCCCAGTAAATCATTCGATTCTTCGACCTGAACGAGATCGGATCAAAGGAAAAACGGAGACGAAGCAAAGTCGAAGCGAATCCTTTCGGCAAAAACACCGAAGTAAAATAATTTGTCTTTCTCATAATTTTTTGACTTACAAATGGCGAGGAAAAAATCTGGCCAATTTTTATTGACCGATTGCTTAATCTGCTACAGCTAGTCCAAAGTTCACTCTCCTCTTACAAACCCTCAACTACCGTGAATTTTAAATTTAGCCGAATCGACATCTTTGTTTAATATTTAAAGCACATACCCATTAACTGTTTAGAATAAAGATCACGAATTCTCTCCCTATCCCCGAAATCGATTAAAGGCGAGAAAAGAAATTTCAAAATAACAAGACGCATACGAGGAGGAGAGAAAAAAAAAGAAGAAATCTCTTCCACTTGTTTAAGCTTTAACAAATTCATCGGATGTAAGGAAGCGAAGGAAAAACGTCAACAAATTTTCAGCATAAATAAATAGGATAAAAGAAGACACAGAAAACGTGATGGAAATTACAAATACTTCACGCCCTGGAATAAAAAAATAATCTTGACATGATTTTTCTTTTTTATCAAATCCATTTTTTTTTCGGTGAAAAAAATTAACACGTGTGGTCTTTTTACCAAAATATACAGAAACCAGACAAAAACGCAATGAAAAGGATAATTAAGAGTCGCGTAGGTGGTCCAAGTCATTTAAAAAGAACAATGAAGCAATGAATAACTCAAAAAAAAAACTCATTAAAGAATCCCTGAGCAATTTTTCCGGGATAGACAAAATGCTGTTTGCTGTAGTTTGTAAAATTCGCCATGGAATTCATATTTAACCGAAAAAATCGACGCCCTGGCTACGGAAATGTTAGTCACTGCAACTGAAGGTATTAGAATGAGGCGGAACAGTAAATATATAAAATTCCTCTCACTTTAATAATAATATGGCCTTGCCAGGGTGTTGGTTTTTTAATTTTTTTTTTTTTTAGCGTCTGAAAACGAGATGGTGTTTTGGGAGTATTCGATCTAGTTTTCACGGTCCGTAAAAAATCAAAAAAAAAAAAAAAAAGCAAAGGAAATTAAATCGTGGATGTTTGCCAAAATATTTTAGGATTTTGGAAAACAATGGAGAAACTGCAAATTAGAACAAAGGCGAAAAAAAAAAGAAGCGAATTGTAGATGAAGGACAAAGATGAGTCAGGATAGTACTTCCCGTTTCAAGGTCGTTTAGTGGATCTGTAACACTCGCATGGTATTTTTTTTTTTTGCAGTGAGATAGGGAGAGTGATATCATTTCCAGTTAGTTTGCGAAAGAATTGTTTTAGTTTTTCCTCTTGCGAAAATCTAATCGCCGAGATGGGGTTTTTTTAAATCTGAATACTGTTTTACCGACTTTTTGGGAAATTCGGATGATGGTGGCTTTCATTGCGCAAAAAAAATATTTAAGTCGAATCGTTTTAGTTTTTCCTTTTGCGAAAACATAACCGCAGAGATGGAGCTTTTTTTAATCTGAAGACTGTTTTATCGACTTTTTGGGAAATTCGGATGATAGCTCCTGGCTTTCATTGCGCAAAAAAATATTTTAGTTGAATTGTTTTAGTTTTCCCTTTTGCGAAAACAATCGTACAGATGGAGCTTTTTTTAATATGAAGACTGTTTTACCGACTTTTTGGAAAATTCGGATGAGAGGTGGTGGTTTTCCTTGCGCAGCAAAAATAATTATGTAACTCATTTTGGTTTTTCCTTTTGCGAAAACATAATCGCCAAGATAAAAGCTTTCTTAAAACCTCCAGACTGTTTTACCGACTTTTTTGGAAAATTCGGGTGAAAACTGGTAGCTTTCATTGCACCACAAAAATATTTTACTTCAATTGTTTCAGTTTTTCGTCTTGCGAATACATAATCGCAGAGATGGAGCTTTTTAAATCTCAAAACTGTTTTACCGACTTTCTGGAAAATTTGAATGAAAACTGGTGGCTTTCATTGCACAGCAAAAATATTTCACAAAATAGGTTCTAACAAATATATAGGAACAAAATTCGCAGAGAACACTGTCTTTAACACAGGCACCAAATTTTTCCCAGATTTTTAGGCCCGAATTTACTGTGGACTTCACAAGAACTTATGGTCAGAGATTTAGAGAAACAAAATTCACTGAGATCAGAATCTTCGCACCACGATTTTCTCGGACAAGAATTCACAAGTCCGAAAATTCTGCAGGTAACTGAAGCTAATAATTTTCAAGCCAACTCATTTGTTGAAAACGCTTTCGCTACGCATTTTAAAAGCTCCTTAAAATATTTCCGGAGAAGACCAGACAACGAACCGAAAGAGGGGGAAAAAAGAGATAAAAGCCCGTAAAAATGCTTCCGGAGAGAACACCAGACAAAGATAACTTCAAAAGAAAAATAAAATAACAAAAATTGACACAGAAAAACAACTGCAGACAAAAAAAGTTGGGGAGGGGAGGGATCCTTCCCGCCCTTCGCCCCACGCAAAAACGAGTCTCGGAGCGAAAATTCACTCCGCAACTAAAAACCAAGATTAACTTTTTATTTTATTTTATTTTCCCTTTTTATTTCTTCCTTTTTTTTTGTAAAAAATACGAAGAGGTCATTGAAACGCGCCAAACGGTAATGCAAGTAAGACCGACCAGTCAGTAGGTCATGGCCAACATGAACGGACATTTGATCCTCCTGCACACTCCCAAAAAATAATTCGCGCGGGATTTTATTTATTAAAAAAGAAACAACTTCCGACTTGGGGAACCGTCACATATGCATTCGCAAAGACGAAAATAAACAAGAAAGGGGAGAGAGAGAGAGAGGTTAAGAAGAGCAGATGGTTCATCATCACTTGTTTAGGGATATGAGGATGCAGCGTGGGAACCCCGAAGCCCTAAACACAACACTCGAGACTTGATAGATAACTAGACACCACCTGCCGGGGTAATCTCTTGTTAAAAATCAGGTACAACCCCGCATTTACCTTCTGTGCTAGGGGAAGAAATCTTTTTTTTTAAAATTTATTGCAATTAAAAAATGATCAAGGTGGCCATAATTACCTCCTAACAAGATTACATCAGTCAACTACCGCATTTTTCGCTAAAAAAAAAAAAATCAAGAAGCGAAGCCAACAAATCATACAAACTCGTGCACCATAAATTAAAATTAATGTCTACTAAATAGATGTAATTAATATGAAAAGAGTTTTTTTTAAAAAAGGGAGGAAAAAAAAAAAATGGTGGGATTTATTAATCAGGATAATTCGTCGTTGTGAACGGTTCGCTTAGCATAATTTTCATATCGGGCGACCTGTCCATCTTTAAAATCGGCTTATTTTATAAGAATGAATGAAACACCAGGTGTTTTATTTGGGGGGGGGGGGACCTGACGCAATCCACCTGCGATGGGAGGTAAAGAAAAACAATGCTTTGGTAAACAAAAATGTAGAAGCCCGACGATGCTAGGGAGAGGAAAAAAAGACTAACACTTCTCGGTCTGGACGGAGGGATAATGCACCGCAGACGGTATCCAAGCACGTATGCCGAGAATTAAATATCAAAGAAGGAGGGGGAAAAAAATTGTAGTAATAATAATAAAGAATTTTTTGGGTAATCACGGTTGTGATTTGAAGAAAACCATATGGACATGAAATGAATGAAAGTTAATGACCATAACGAGGAGTTATAAGGGAAGGGGTTTTTTTTTTCCTTTTCGTTTTTCCTATCCTGTAGCACACCTGGCATCGACCCTTAATCTCGATCAATTATCTTCTATTTTCAATCGTTTTACACCTTGTACACATATGCGCGTCTCTATTTTTTTTTTCTGGTTAAAATACCGCGGGAATTTTTTGGACCGTATCGGATTGGGAAATGGGTCTTTGTCAGGATTTAAATATGGAATTTTTGAGAATAACGTTGGGGTTAAGTGGATTTTTAATTCGGGCCTAAGAAGACTTCTCTTGTTTATTTTTATTGTCTTAAGCGAAGTAACGGTCGCTGAAGCCAAGATGGAGAAGTCTTGAAGTTAAAAGATAATGGACGCTCGAGCAAAGAAAATGGACGCTCGAGCAAAGAAAATGGACGCTAAAGCAAAGATAATGGACGCTCGAGCAAGATAATGCCCTCGAGCAAAAATAATGGAAACTAAAGTAAAGATAATGGACGCTCGAGCTAAGATAATGGAAGCTAAAGTAAAGATAATGGACGCTCGAGCAAGATAATGCCCTCGAGCAAAAATAATGGAAACTAAAGTAAAGATAATGGACGCTCGAGCTAAGATAATGGAAGCTAAAGTAAAGATAATGGACGCTCGAGCAAGATAATGCCCTCGAGCAAAAATAATGGACGCTGCAGCGAAGATAATGGACGCTCGAGCGAAGATAATGGACGCTCAAGCAACGATAATGGACGCTCAAGCAAAGATAATGGACGCTCGAGCAAGATAATGCCCTTGATCAAAAATAATGGACGCTAAAGTAAAGATAATGGACGCTCCAGCGAAAATAATGGACGTTCGAGCGAAGATAATGGACGCTCGAGCAAAGATAATGGACGCTAAAGAAAAGATAATGGAAGCTAAAGGAAAGATAATGGAAGCTAAAGGAAAGATAATGGACGCTCGAGCAAGATAATGGACGCTCGAGCGAAGATAATGGACGCTCAAGCAAAGATAATGGACGCTCAAGCAAAGATAATGGACGCTCCAGCGAAGATAATGGACGCTCGAGCTAAGATAATCGAAGCTTGAGCGAAGATAATGGACGCTAAAGCAAAGATATTGGACGCTCGAGAGAAGATAATGGACGCACGAGAGAAGATAATGGACGCTCCTGCAAAGATAGTGGACACTTAATGGTGAACGCTGAAACAAAGATAATGGAAGCTAAGGGCGTTATTACAGTAGCGAGTTTTTTTTAAAAACGTAAACAAACTGAAGGTTTCTTCTAGAAGAGCGGTTACATTGTTCCAAAAGTTTCGGAACAATGGCCTTCGCAGGGGCTTGAAGGCCTATGAGGAACCCAGACGCAAAATTATCCACTAGGGTCGCTAATAAATATCGTCTGCTTTAAGGGTCAAATAGTGACAACATTTAATCCAATTACAGCTTGCGTTGCTTTGCATCCTATTTGCTAAATATTTGCAGCAACGCAACGCAAGCTTTTACAACCTCACAGTTCAAAATAATATTCTCATTTGAGAAAAAAAAGAGTTTCAGCCTAAAAGTTTCAGGAAATTATCATTTGAAATTCGTTTGTATTCAATTAGAAACCGAGAAGGTTTCATCTCCCAGTGAAACCTAAAAGTTTCAAATTTTCTCAAATATTTCGAACTGTGCTGAGACTTATTCTGACCTTAAATATTTTTTTCTGTGTCTGCCAGCTCTTATCAGAGTTCATCTTCACGCAGCGTTCACACTTAAAAAAATGTCTTCAAAGAAAAAATCTTTATGGTTATAAATGTTTAGCTCTCCTCAAATCCGCCGACTATTCCTGAAATGAATAATACTTATAATATTAGCTAAAGTTCAGAAAAATAGCTTCTAGCCATCTTTATATGAAAGCAATGGCGCCAATGAATCACTATTTGCTATAATTGCAAGACTAACCAACAACTCCAGGCAATAATAATAATAATGATTCTCATCTAAAATAATCGTTTTCAGAAAAAAAAGAAAATGAAAAATTTAAGATTTAAACGAAACATCCCTTGGTTAAAGAATCCGGAAATGAACTCCACACCCTCGACAACTGCATCGAACAATAATAGCCAACACCTCGGCTTCACCCTTCGAACGTTCCATTCCGATTTGCCCGACACCTACAAAAGGCGAATTAAAAAAAAAAAAAACGATTTTTCAATCAGAACCCGCGCGTCTGAAGGACAATCTGGAGAATGTCGTCTAAAACTTCTCAAGGTCAAGGGCACGTGACGTCACATACCACACAATACAAGACAAATCCAGAGGCACGCCTTTCAATTCTCTCAATATATAAATGAGTAACCGCTGAAATGGAATGCGAAGAGTGTCTTGATATGACATAACTGATATACGAAAGTGCTCTCAGAGAGATCGGATGGAAAGGGAAATAAAAAAAGACCTACTGACCTTGCATTTGTTGCGTGAACTTTTCAATTTTTTTCAGCGGTGGAAAAAATGCGACAAATGTGGCTAAAGGCCACAAGGGCGGTTGTGAGGGCGAGATGGAGGAAAATATTTCTAAGGCCAAAGCACTAAACTTGGAAGCCCAACCAGGCTTGCCTGCATTTTTAACTTTCTCAAGCTTTCCCATGTCGATGAAAACCACACTAAGAATCCTCTCGCATATGAAAACAAACCCACAAAACCTTTGGGGACCCAAACTCCACCCATACAATACCAACTCCGTAATTAATCGCTCAGCTTAAAAAACTTCCTTCACCTAATCCCGTCCTCGTTATAGCCAAAACCCAGAAACTTTTTTCTTGTTTTTTGTGTTTCTGACGTTAAAAGAGAGGAATTAATTAATTTTCTTTTGAAAGAATTAATTAAACACAAGTTACAGATTACAAAACTCCCCTTTCCGCAGGATCAAAAAAGCAAAAAAGGGATTTGCGCATATAAAAGGGATAAAAACCAAGAGAAGAAAAAAAAAGTTTGGCTGAAGATTTCGTTTAACTGCTTCAATAGGTTTATTGCTTGTTCCGATTTACTGCCAAGTCGTCAAAATTTGTGACTCTCGCAAATTGAAAATGTTTTGGAAAATGTTTTATAGTCCAACTCGCTTCGAGGTTTTTTTTTTATTGCTTCTTATATATATTTTTTTTTTCTTCCTTTCCCGGGTTTCGTTTATGGTCAGTTGTTTATGTGGATTATATTTTGGTGCTTGGATTACTGAAATCCCATTTATCTTTCTTCGATGTAAATAAATTAAATTTTTTTTTCGGGGGGAGAATGGTTTTGCGTATCGAGAGGAAGACTCGTGGTTTTTTTCTGAGAGATTTTTCACTGACCTAGGCCGTACAGACACGTCGCGCGCATCCACTGTCCAATCAATACCGCAGTTGCGTGTTTAAAGCTCGATGACCGACAGACCGCATGGTGCAGAGACGAAAAAATAAAATTAATTTATTTTTTATCTGCGAGCATGGCCGTGGTCAGGGTCTTCGGGAAAAGTTTCGGACTTTGGGGAAAGCAGGGCATTTCAAGTGAAGAATTTTTCAAGTAAAAATGAAAAAAAACTTATCTAAGAAGCCAAAATTTTAGTCGGTTTTTATGCCACAGAATAATTTTTTTTTTGATTTGAGGTAAATTTCTGTCAATTGATTTTGTTCAAGAAAAATTATTTGTCCATTGATTTTGCCCAAGAACAAATCCCTTGTCAATTGATTTTACCCAAGAAAAAATTCCTGTCAATTGATTTTGCCCAAGAAAAAATTTCTATCAATTGATTTTGCCCAAGAAGAATTGTGTGTTAATGTTTTGCCCAAGAAAAAATTTCTTGTCAATGATTTTACCCAAGAAAAAAGTCTGTCAATTGAATTTACCCAAGAAAAAATTGCTGTCCATTGATTTTGTCTAAAAAGAATTCTTTTTCGATAAGTTTACCCAGTAAAAGAATTGTTTGTCGATGATTTTGCCCAAGAAGAATGGTTTGTCAATGATTTTTCCCAAGAAAAAATTTCTGTCAATTGATTTTGCCCAAGAAGAATCGTTTGCCAAAAATTTTGCCCAAGAAAAAATTACTGTCAATTGATTTTGGCCAAGGAAAATGGTTTTTTCAATGATTTTACCCAAGAAAAATATCTGTCCATTGATTTTGCCCAAAAAGAATTGTTTGTCGATGATTTCGCCCAAGAAGAATGGTTTGTCAATGATTTTTCCCAAGAAAAAATCTCTGTTAATTGATTTTCCCAAGGAAAAAATTTCTGTCCATTGATTTTGCCCAAGGAAAAATTTCTGTCAATTGATTTTACCCAAGAAAAAAATTTCTGCCCATTGATTTTGCTCAAGAAAAAATTTTTGTCCATTGATTTTGCCCAAGAAGAATCGGTTGTCAATGATTTCGACCAAGAACAAATCTCTTGTCAATTGATTTTACCCAAGAAAAAATTTCTATCAATTGATTTTGCCCAAGAAGAATTATGTGTTAATGTTTTGCCCAAGAAAAAATTTCTTGTCAATGATTTTGCCCAAGAAAAAATTTTTATCAATTGATTTTGTCCAAGAAAAAATTACTGTCAATTGATTTTGGCCAAGGAAAGTTTTTTTTCCATTGATTTTGTTCAAGAAAAATGGTTTGTTGAGGATTTTGCCCAAGAAAAATTGTTTGTCAATGATTTTAAAAAGTCTGTCAATTGACTTCACACAAGAAAAAATTTCTGTCCATTGATTTGCCCAAAAAGAATTGTTTGTCGATGATTTCGACCAAGAAAAAATCTCTTGTCAATTGATTTTACCCAAGAAAAAATTTCAGTCCATTGATTTTTCCCAAGAAAAGTTGTTTAAGGTCAATTTTAACACAATTTTAGTTGTTCAAACTAATTTTAAGGCTTTCTCGGGTGTCTTTACTCAGTTTTGAGTAATCCTACCAAAAATGTGCCATCACCAATTCGAGAACATTGACCTCACTTAAATGACAAACCCAGGTAGACAAAAAACACACAAACTATGGGATAACCCAACCACTAAACCGTCCATTTAATTAAAAATTATTTCTTCTTGTGTGACTTTTATACAAATCCTCAACTAAAAGAAATTCTTCCTTGGAAAAAAAAAATAGTAAAAAAGCAGGTCAACGTCAAGAGCAACTAAACGTTTAAAAAATCATTTCGGACTGAAAAAAAAAACGGAAATAAAGCGGAATATCATGTTCCAACAGATGTTGATGAGAAACAATAAAAAAAAACTAGAGTTTGTTTCCAAGCTTCATCATATGGGAAAAAATCCTTCTTTCATTTCGCGAGGATCCTTAAACATCAATTAAAATAATCCTTAACGAAAAAAATTTTTTTTTATTACTTAAATAATAATCGTGACCTTAATCTCGACTACACACTTCGAGAAAACGGAAGGCGAAATACTAAAAAAATGACATAACAGCCTCAATATATACAAAACCCGAGTTGTGGAACGACGGAAGACAAATTAACGGTACTGTTTCGCGTACTTAGCATACCGAAAACCGTCGTAGCACAACACGGAGCTACCTCACATCGATACTACAATACCTTTGGACCATTATACCGCCCGGTAAAAAATTCAGGCTTAAATCGGTCTAACATAATAAGCGTGAATCGAGCTAGACGACTCGTTTTAACACTCCCCACTTCACATTAACCAATTGCCGAAATATTTGCAAAACCGAAGATGTGATTCCGACTTTCACTTTTTACTAATTGGCCCCCGCCTATGACAAAAGAGATACAGATTATTATATTAGCACTTACGGGTGGGGGACTTTGTTTAATAATTATTTTAAAAATTATTTAAACTTCACCTGGTTTAGTGCATTTCGGAGCACCTGGTTTTTAATCAAGGCCGAGTTCTTTCTCATCGAATGCAGATTTAATGCATTTAGAGTCCCCTCCATCTGGCTACGATTTATTGGCTCAGGAGTTTTATTTCTTGATTGTAAAATTCATCGGTTAAATACAAGCTTTTTGAGTTTTTGTTGTTATGTATTCTCATGCGTGCTTGGGGTTTTTAAATGTTTGATTAGGTTGTTTAATAAAGAAAAAGCGAAATATTAATTCCAAGTTTTTTGTTTTGAGAATGTGCTATTGTGTGGAGAAGTCATAGTTCAAATTGAATGCATTAGGAAATGTTTATGTCGCAATTGAGACATTCATACGATTTCCCCACTATTTATTGATTTACTGAGAATTAGTGAATTAAGCGGTCAGTTTTTAAACGTTGGTTTTTTCTTTTGGGCTTGAGTAAAGTTCAGGTGAAGGATTTATTTTAACGGAAAATTACCTTATATGAATGATGAAAGTGTTCTATAAGTTTTCTCCTGTTTGTCTTGGGAAGAAATACTAAAATATTTGCAGAATTTTTCCCTCAAAAGTAATTCTTAAAGTATTATTTCTACTAGAGAATATTTTTATTAAATTTCAGAAATTCTTTTTAATGAATTTTCCCTACAAAGATTCTCTGCCACTAATTTTCTCTCCAAAAATTCTGTACCAATAATTTTCTCTTCAAAAAATCACTACCGCTAATTTTCTCTTCAAAAAATCACTACCACTAATTTTCTCTCCCAGGATTCTCTACCACTAATTTTCTCTCCAAAAATTCTCTACCACTAATTTTCTCTTCAAAAATTCTGTACCAATAATTTCCTCTTCAAAAAATCACTACCAATAATTTTCTTTCCAAAGATTCTCTACCACTAATTTTCTCTCCAAAGATTCTCTACCACTAATTTTCTCTCCAAAAATTCTCTACCACTAATGTTCTCTTCAAAAATTCTGTACCAATAAATTCCTCTTCAAAAAATCACTACCACTAATTTTCTCTCCAAAGATTCTCTACCACTGATTTTCTTTCCAAAGATTCTCTACCACTAATTTTCTCTCCAAAGATTCTCTACCACTAATTTTCTCTCCAAAAATTCTCTACCACTAATTTTCTCTTCAAAAATTCACTACCACTAATTTTCTCTCCAAAGTTTCTCTATCCCAAATTTTCTTTCCAAAGATTCTCTACTCCTAATTTTCTTTCCAAAGATTCTCTACCACTAATTTTGACCTATCAAAAATAAGAATGGCCTCAGCAATATTTGAAACAATACAGCTCAAAATCTCTCCTACTTTCTTCAAATCAAACTCACAAGACAATCACAAAGTGCAATAGCCTTTTTTTTTCTCTTTCCTAGACTTTTAAAACCGTGACATTTAGTCTTCAAGGCACTTAACACGTATTGTCAAAACGCTATAAATCATTGTAAACTCACAAGTACACCATGATAAAAAAAAACCGATTCACTTTTTATCGTGGAACAAGAATAAAGCATTTAAACATGGAGTCAATAATTTCCTAGCCAGAAAACCTAAAACCAATTGGCCGATTTTTTTCTCTCCTTTAACGCGTGAGATTAAAAAAAAATGATACATAGCCGTACACATGTACGACGATGTGATATCACTAAAATTCGCTTTTTTTTCCTTTCTTTTGTCTCGGATCGATTAATCCGTCCCTATCAATGGAAAATGCGTGACTGTTAGTCATATTAGCCCCGGCAGGGAAAAATTGTGGGAATTTTATTTGTCAACCCGGTTTTTTTTTACCAATAAAGGCAATTTTTTTATTACAGGGCTCCTCTTTTTTTTTTTTAATATCTCGCATGTTTGTTTGCATATTGAGATTAAACATATAATCGTTGATAAGAGTAAAGTCAACGAACCTGTTCATTCATATTACGGTAAATTTTTTTTTTAATAATTGGAAAGGGGAAAGGATGTGGAGGATAAAGTCAATAGAAAAAATGTTGGGCAGAGAATTTCATTTTTTTTTTAAATTCGAGAAAATAAAATGTCTGAAAAATTGATATTTGATTTTCGTTGATTGAAATTGCTTAAAAAGGATTTATTTTGATAAGTTGACAAAGAACAGCTATCTTTAAAATATACGAAAGATAAGAGCAACAATGGTACAAAAGAGTAACAATGGAACCAAAGAGTAAAAATGGTACAAAAGAGTGACAATGGAATCAAAGAGTAAAAATGGTACAAAAGAGTAACAATGGAACCAAAGAGTAAAAATGGTACAAAAGAGTAACAATGGTACAAAAGAGTAACAATGGTACAAAAGAGTAAAAATGGTACAATAGAGTAACAATGGTACAAAAGAGTAAAAATGGTACAAGAGTAAAAATGGTACAATAGAGTAATATTGGTACAAAAGAGTAACAATGGAACCAAAGAGTAACGATGGTACCAAAGAGTAGAAATAGTACTAGAGTAACAAAATAACAATGGTATCACTTCAAATTTAGGGGATTCTACATAAGCAATCTAATCTTCAAATTTTACCCAATCGGGACGAAATTTTAGTCTAATACAAAAAATGCAGAATATTTTTAAACCTTCAACAAACTTGATTAAATTCTCATTCTTAATTTATTTTAATTATTCACCTCCAAATAATTATCTTATTGATTCCCACAATCACACATGCAAATATCCGCCACATCCACTTCACTATTGCTTGTATAACGGACTTCTTTCCCCCCTTAGCTGCCCACAACCTTTTCTTTTCCTTCTCCAACAATCTTTTGTCTTCCCAAAGAAGAAACTATTTAAAAAAAAGAATTTCTGCACATGAGCTTAAAACCATTACGCATCAATATATTGAAAATATAAGCGTAGGTCCCGGCGTAGGCCGATGTCTACAATCTCAGTACCGTATATAAAACAAAAGACAAAAAAAAAAGGTCTCTTTTATTTCCTTGGCTGAATGAAATACCGAATGAATTGGAAAATCAATGATGCATTGGTTGGGTGGAAATCCCAACCCTTGGGCTTGCATAAGCGTTTCTCCTTTCTTAAAGATTTAAAAAAGGAAACGACAGACCATTAACTCCCCGTGAGGTTGACGATTACGTCTCTTTTGGCAAACCCGATTGGTTTTTTGATTGATTTATTGAAACGTTTTTCTTTTTAAATGTTTTTATGTAAAAATTAAGCTTCGCACCTGGATTTTAGGTAGATTTTTTTTAAGGGACGCATTAAGAGGCATTGGCAGGGAGAGGAAGACTGCTGCAAATTAAGAGCTGAACATTGAGCTCAGTTCGGGCCGAGTTAAAAAGAGATTCCCCAAACGAACCCGTGTCTAAGAATTCTGATTTTGCACATTTGGGCAAAATTTGAAAGAAAACTAATGATCGGTACCATTTTCACTCTTCGGTGCCATTGCTAATTTTTGGTACCATTTGTACTCTTTGCAACCATCTGTACTCTTCGGCGCCATTGCTAATCTTTGGTATTATTTGTGCTCATTGGTACAATTTGTACTCTTCGGTACCATTTCCACTCTTCGGTGCCATTGCTAACCTTTGGTACCATTTGTACTCTTTGGTGCCATTACTACTCTGGTATTATTCGTGCTCATTGGTACCATTTAAGTACTCTTCGATGCCATTGCTACTCTTCAGTGCCATTGTTACTCTTTGATACCACTGCTACTCTTGAATGAATTTTCAAAAATAAAATGCTTTTTTAACCATTACTTTTGGGCTGTGACTTTAACTAGAAGTAACGTAAGGCAGCTCGGCTTGAATTTTCTGGCTAAACGTTTTTTCTGAATCCTTACTCCCGCAAACATTTAAAAACCACGATCCTGCGCTTTAATCCTGCTGATTTCAAGTTCCCCAATCCCGGTTTTTTTTTTATTTGTTTATTATTATGGTCATGCCTTTGCGTGTGCTTTTTAAATGGAAACATTTATCCTCCGTATCAGTACATACGGCACTCCCCATTCGTAATGGGATACATTTAAGGAAGCCATTTCCCCCTGCCGAAATAGTAAATGAAAAAGACAGCCTTCGGTCATGGAACGTTCGTTTATGGGCAAACTGGGAAGATTGGGAGGAAACACACACACAAAAAAAAATGTCGTCAGCCTTGATTAAACCAAAAACACTCTTATCAAAAACACAATTTGGACGGAATTATAGCTTCGGGGAGAAATAATCCCCCGGGGAACTTTTTTCTTTTTTCCTTCTTATCGGAAGAAGCCATCTTATTTTTTTTTCCTTTCTTGTTTCATCCCAAGGATGAGTCGGTTATAAAACGCATGTAGTAGCAAATACCCAACTTGCCCCTGCTGTGCATTAATTGTTTTTAAAGGATCAAGCGCGAGGAAGGAAATAAAAAAAAAGTCTTTAAAACTTGGACGAGGACCACGAAAATCTCTTCCTTTGAGATTTATTACTTTTGTTCTTCTTCCCATTTTTCAGTCCCCCCGGTTTTGATAAACAGAAAATCACAGTTTGATTTATTGCCTCTTATGATGTAAATCTCCTCGGCTGGAACTCACAAAATTAATCATAACGTTTCTTCGGTCACGTTTGGTGGTCATCTTCGGGATTTATCCCCCTTTCCTTAGATCTTTTTAGTAGCTGGGTAAGAAAATAAATCAATCAATGGCTTCTAGTTGGGATTTTCAAGGTTAGACAATTTTTCCACAGCAATTTTTTTAATAAAATCATGTTTGGCAATAGTAAGATTAGGGACTCAGACTGCAGGCCGCAAAGCCAAAGTCGATTAGTCTTGATTGATCGTTATGTTATGTTAGTAATGGCATTAAAGAATAGCAGTGGCACCGAAGAGTACAAATGGTACAAAAGATTAGCAATGGCTCCAAGAGTACAAATGGTACCAAAGAGTACAAATGGCACCGAAGAGTACAAATGGTACCAAAGAGCACAAATAATACCAAAGAGTAGCAATGGTACAGAAGAGTACAAATGGTACCAAAGATTAGCAATGGCGCCGAAGAGTACAGATGTCCCAAATTCTCGACACATCTCTTCATTTATTATTTTCGAGCTCTCTAGAGTGAGGAAGTATTGCGGTCGCCTCAAAATAGAAATCTTGCCAAACTGCTCATTTTGCCGTGAAATGGCGAGAAATGAAAAAACTGTAGAAATGGTTTTTGGGCTGACGTCCGTCCGTCTGTTCGTTCACTTTCCTTTTTCGTCTGTGTTTTCGAAACCGAATAAGCCAGAGCAACGAAAATTGGCCACCGCCTTCCTCAGGTAGAGGGAAAACTGTTATTCCATGATCAAGACCATCTGGCCAAATTTACGGCTTTGGCAGGGCTAAATAAAGCCAAATTAAGAGTTCTCGGGAATTTTCTGGGAAACAGCTTTGACGATTTTTTTTCATTTTTTGTGTGGAGATACCTGACACTACTAAAAACAACTTTTCCCTCTGGCATTTTTTCGTGAAAAGTCGCTCTCCCCGGAAAATCCGAAAATTTTGAAGTTTTTCCGACAGCGCCGACATGGGACTGGATTTCGACTGAAAAATGGTCGAGGATTTCAAATTTTCGGTCCATTTTGTGATTTGAAGGCAGCCCTGCCAAGTTTAGAACTTTGGCAGGGCCAAAAAAGGCCAAACAATGAATTTTCAAAGATTTTCTTGAAAACGGCTGTAACGATTTTTCTTATTTTTTGTGTGAAGATACCTGACCCTATAAGAAACAATTTTTCCTTTTAGCAATTTTTCGTAAAAATTCGGCCTTTCCGAAAAATCCTGAAAAACCGAAAATTTTGAAGTTTTACAAATAGCGGTGATATGGGACTCGATTTCGACTAATTTATAGTTAGGGATTTTAAATTTTCGGTCCATTTCCTGATTTCAAGCCTTAATCGAATGAAGATTCCGACCAAGCGAGAAAGTGAGTAGTCCTCCCCGGACTGCTATTCCCCTAGCTCTGAAAATTTCTAAGCATAGCTGGGATATCAAATGATGCATGAATCATGATATGAGTTTTTGCAAGGCACGGTGAAGCCTTTCAAACAGGAGCTAAGCCAATCGAAGCTCTGCTGGATTAATTTTTAGTACTTAAACTTGAGTAGCAAACAAAAAATAAAATCTTAATTAATATTTTTTTCCTGTTTTTTTCTAGCTAAGTGCTTTTCTCCCGTTTTTTCCAATAGTCGTAAGTAAAAAGCTTCACTCTCCTTTTACTCTTTTATACATTCCGATGTTATTTACTCAGTCACGCGATATTCATGTCCTCTTCCAGGAAATTTTCAGGGTAGGGAGAAAAGGAAAAAAAAAAATTCAAATGTCTTTCAAATTGAAAATATTTGAAATATTTGTCATTCGCAGACGCAGGGAATGATCGAAAAGTTTTTTGAAAATAAACAGAATTTTTTTTTCCCATGAATCGAATTTCTAAAAAAAAAAAAATAACACGAACGTCGTTAATAAAACTTTATGCGTAATATTAAAATATAACAGAAACGCAAGAGGAGAGCGGACCAATTAGTGTTATTTATTGTGACAGAAGAGAGCGTTGTGGACTATGTATATGAAGTGTTTCAATGAATCAAAGCAACAGAAACAAAAACACAACTCCTATCCTGACTGTTGCCAACTCAAACATATTAAACAGCGACAATCCACACAATTATTGTAATCTCATTCCCTATTTCGTTCGCATCTATAAAAAAAATTATTTTTTTTTTTAGGAAAAATGTTGAACAATAAAAAAATATTAAAAAAGGAGGGACTGGAAATTTTTTAATGATAATTTTTTTTTTTTAAAGTTAGTATCTTGAAAAAAAAAATTAATAACTAATTTTTGTGGTCGAGTTATTGGGATTGATTGATTAATAACACCCTCCCATTTTAATAATGTTGATTGCCAGGAAGTCATTAATTAGCATTTTTTATTTATATTTCTTAATATAGAAATATTGGGCAGGATTGAGTTTGCCGAATTTTTTAAACGAGGGGCTTTAAATAAATATTATGTAATGGGTTGAGTTATGGCACTAGCTAGGATGAGGTTTTATTAATTAATTTTTCTAGAAAAACCCTCACTCTAAAAATTTTCCTGCGCCGCTACTGCTTAATAACCGCAAAACTACGAAAAATCCTTGAATATTTTATTTTTTTCAAACTGCACTAATCCGAGCATAAACAAAACATTCGGCTTCATCCAACCGAAAGGAAACGAAACTTTAAAGAAAGAGAAGAAAAAAAAAATTACAAAAGTCTGGGAAACAACGACCCTTTTTTCCTCCCGTCAGACTGGTCTTCGAACTTTTGGCAGAAATCGAAAAAAAGAAAACAAAAATGAGATTACGAAATCCATTTAAAGACAGCCTGAGCTCTGTTTGCTTTGGCTGCATGCTCGACTGATAAACCGCTTGCCTAGTTACAGTACGATTGTTACTTCTTTTTTTTTTTCTCCTAGGTCTTAAGCAGAGAGATAAGTTTTTCTGAATGATCGATCGCGGACAAGGTCTCCTTTGTTTCTCGCCTTGTAAGTGAGGGAGTGTTTCCGTTTTTTAAAAGACATCAACATGCCGAACATTTGCCTTTGAGGTTTTTTTTTTGGGAGAGTCTTACTTCCGATTATTTTCAACCCTTAAGTTCTCTAAACTTGGAAATTTTTAAATTTTTAAATGATTTTTTTTAATGGAATGGATTTTTTAAGAAAAAAAGTGTCGGGAAGAATTTTAGGAGAAAATTAGTGGTAAGGAATTTTTGGAGAGAAAATTAGTGATAAGGAATTTTTGGAGAGAAAATTAGTGGTAAGGAATTTTTGGAGAGAAAATTAGTGATAAGGAATTTTTGGAGAGAAAATTAGTGGTAAGGAATTTTTGGAGAGAAAATTAGTGGTATAGATTTTTGAGGGAGGAAATCAGTAGTAGAGAATCTTTAAAGAGAAAATTAGTGGTAGAGAAATTTTGAAGAGAACATTAGTTGTTCAGAATTTTTGGAGAATACTGCTTGTAGAGAATGAGAATCTTTGGAGAAAATTAGTGGTAATAAATTTTCGGAGAAAATAAGTGGTACAGAATTTTTGGAGAAAACTAGTGATATAAATTTTTGGAAAGAAAATTAGTGGTAAGGAATTTTGAGGGAGGAAATTAGTAGTAGAAAATCTTTAGAGAGAAAATTAGTGGTAGAGAATCTTTGGAGAGAAAGTTGGTGGTAGAGAATTTTTGCAGAGAAAATTAGTGGTAAAGAAATTTTGAAGAGAACATTAGTTGTTCAGAATTTTTGGAGAATACTGCTTGTAGAGAATGAGAATCTTTGGAGAGAGAATTAGTGGTAAGGAATTTTTGGAGAAAATTAGTGGTAAAGAAAGTTTGGAAAGAAAATTAGCGGTAAGAAATTATTAGACAGAAAATTAGTGGTAGAGAATTTTCGGGAAGGAAATTAGTAGTAGAGAATCTTTAGAGAGAAAATTAGTGGTAGAGAATATTTTGAGAAAAAGTTGGTGGTAAAGAATTTTTGCAGAGAAAATTAGTGGTAAAGAAATTTCGAAGAGAACATTAGTGGTTCACAATTTTTGGAGTCTTCTGCTTGTAGAGAATCTTTGGAAGGAGAATTAGTGGTAGAGTATCTTAGGGGAGAAAATTAGTGGTAGAGAATATTTAAATAGAAAATTTCAAAATTTACCAAAAAGCAACATTGATAACTTAAAAATTCACTTGAAAATCCCATCACTCATTTCGACTTAAATATAACGCACGAATGCAATCTTATGCATTTTTCTTCATCAGCTTCCTCAAAGATTTAATGTAAAGAAACGATTTAACAATCCCCCCGATGAATAACATTTATTTAAAATTATGAATATGCATGATGGCATTCTTTCATTGAAATAAAAAAAGAAGAAAAAACACATAAGTTGCGATTATTTTTTACTTAACCGGAAGTGATCCCAGTTGGTTGATATCTTAGCTCGAACCCTCTCCGTGTATATCAAAAAAACATAAACACGGAACAAGAGTCAAGTTTTTTTTTTTTGAAATAAAGATAGAAACGAATAAAAAAAATGACAAAAAGTTATTTTTATTCCCTGTTATAGTCTACCTGACGAGAATCGAATCTATCACTCGACTCGACAACTTTAACTTTCAGCCTGGCTATGGTCGTCACTGGCCAATGTTCTTGGAACTGTCTTTAAATAAGCCCGTAATGATACTTGTGTGTTTCGTATAATTATGCAACTTGGAAGTAGAAGATGGAAGGTAAAAAAAAAAAAATCTCCGTTTGTTTGTGACTTTCGGACATTTAACTTGATTATCATCATTATCATTCGCGTTTTGTGTTTTAATTTTTGTAGAAAAATGATGAAAGTGGAAAATTTTTGAAAATCAAATTTTTTGGATATTTAATTTTTTTGCGAGTTATTTTTATAATCTTTTTTTTTTCCTTTCCGAATTTGTCCGGAATAAATATGGAATAAGGAATGGAGGTTACATAATTGACATGAGTCGTGAGTCTAGTGAACTGGTGGCACCGTCGCCTCTCATTGGTTGATGACTGCTTGAGGCTTGTTAGTTGATACGTCAGTACCGTTTCTTACATTTTATATTTTGCTCGAATGAAACAAGGTGTTGAAGGTATTTTATAATCGAAAAAAAGTTGTCTCCGTCGGTGTTAATTAACCCTGGTAGAAGAGGAAGATTTTTGGTACGATTTTGCAAGAAAATTTGACAACGCTCTAAAATTCCTTTTGGAAATTTAAATGTAGCGTTGGGTAAATAAAAAAAAATGGCAGAAGCAAATTTTTCCTAACATTAAGTTTCCTCCAGCCATGTAGATTTAACGGTACGATTAATATTTTGTGGAAGACCTACTGTTATTTTGAATCAATCAAAAATCTACCTTCTCAATGGAAAAATATCATCACTACTCTATTAAATTTCAAGTGTACCATTATTACTCTTCGGTACCATTGTTACTCTTCGGTAAAAGTTATGGGCGCCAAAGTGTAAAGAGTGATATCGCTACAGTTTAGTCTCAAAATCGTCTAGAATTTTTTTTAGGGAGCTCAGTTTTGATTAAAATGTTTCTCTAATTTTCTCTCCGAATTTTTTATCACTAATTTTCTTCAAAAATTCTATACCACTAATTTTCTCTAAAAATTCTCTACCACTAATTTTCTCTAAAAATTCTCTACCACTAATTTTCTCTAAAAATTCTCTACCACTAATTTTCTCTAAAAATTCTCTACCACTAATTTTCTCTCTTGGTGGTAGAGAATTTGTGAAGAACTACTAAGAGAAAATTAATGGTAGATAATTTTTGGAGAGAAAATTAGTAGTAGAGAATCATTAGAGAGAAAATTAGTGGTAGAGAATCTTTGGAGAGAAAGTTGGTGGTAGAGAATTTTTGCTGAGAAAAGTAGTGGTAAAGAAATTTTGAAGAGAACATTAGTGGTTCAAAATTTTTGGAGAATACTGCTTGTAGAGAATCTTTGGAAGGAGAATTAGTGGTAGAGTATCTTTGGAGAGAAAATTAGTGGTAAAGAATTTTTAGAGAAAATTAGTGGTAATGAATTTGTGGTGAGAAAATTAGTGGTAGAGAATTCAAAAATTCTATACCACTAATTTTCTCACCACTAATTTTCTCTCCAAAAATTCTTCCCTACAATTTTTCCTTGAAAAAACCTCTTCATTACAAAAAAATAATATCAGTAGGAAAAATGACCGTCCGCCATCTTAGATTTTAATTTTTTGGAAATTTTAACTTCATATCGCACAAAAACGATTCTTTATTTGACAAATATGTTCTCAAAGGGGCTAAGAGGACTAAAATTAAAACTCAGACATGAAAAATCAAATCCTATCACACTCATCCCCACTCTCTTCAAAAACAAAAACTTACATCTCACGTTGATTTATACTCAAGATGAAACTGTGGAATTTTATCCGTGACGAAATCCATCCATATTCTTTTAATCCCTGAAAACTGATTAAAAAACCGTGACCGAAACCACATGCGCACATCCGAATCTCATTCGGCCATCGCCTCAACATTTTGGCGGGTAAAAAAAAACTTCAACTATTTTAATTTTTCAAAAATCAAAACACAAAAGGGTTGTTCACTCTCCTTCTTCAAATAAAAACTCTACAAAAGAAAAAAAACAAGCCATAAAACATCCATTTTTATTGAATTGTTATTTGTCAAAAAAGGTTTATTGTCAATTCTCCCTACGCTCTTCACAACAAAAATCCCTAAAAAAAAATCCTTATTCTAGCAATTAAAACCGAGCTGAAAAATAATTAACCGGGTCTTAATTGGATTGTTTTTTAAGATAATTAAAAAATTAGTCATAAAATCATTTTGCGGGTCCTTAGACAGGAAATCTCAAGGAGTAATAAAAAAGAAGAAAAACACAAACAACAAAAAAATGTTTTTTTGGCAGGGATTGACAGTCGACGACCCTCTTTGATCGAATTTAATTTATGGTACCACTTTCCTCAAGAAAGAAAAAAGAAAAAAATTCGGGCGTTTTTTTTCTTTCAGTTACCCTTCCAATGTTTAATCCTGGTTTATGATCCTCCTTTGGGTTTATGACTTTCGGCCGTGTCTCGTAAAAACCGATCTCAAATAATTTTTATTGCATTATGATAAGCCTTCCAAACTTCTTTTTCTTTTTGGTTTATTGTTCGAATTTATGAATTTGTCCCTGATAGACTGACCATAAAAATTTCAAAGCGGACACGACACAAAAAACCTTTTTTTTTACATTTCCACCCTCATTGTAATTGAAATTAGTTTTTATGGCTGCTATTGATTAAATTTTCGCGCGATGACAGAATTCGGGCCATAAACAAAAATTTTTTGAAAGTTTCCTTCCGCACAAAAGTCGAGCCCGACAATAACCGTTCTCCAACTGCAGCAGGGCCGTAGGTAAAAAGGAGCCTCAAGTAGCTTCAAGAGCCATTCACAAGCCAAAATCAGGCCTCTATTTTAGACATTTAAAAACCAAAAATTCATTTAATCATTTTTCTTTCTCTCATTTCATTTCCTTCCAGCCCAATATTCACTCATCAAAACTACAAAGTATTCAAGTTATATAATTTCTAAAACCGATTAATTAATTCATTGTATAATAATTAATTATGTTATTAAATTGAATCGGATTTTAATCACAAAGGAGAATTGCGTTAGAATGACGGCATGTTGTCCGTTTTTTCAATTGATACAATCGCTCATACCGAATTCATATCGCATTTGGCAATGCTAAAATATTTTTTTTCTTTTTTGGCAATGAGCAGGTCGGGAAGAAGTATTATCGTCTAGAAATTTAATCAGTTTAAAAAAATTAAAAAAAAAAAAGATTACGCCACCTGGAGAGATAGAGAATTTCGAACAAAGATTGGTTCTCAAATGTCGTTATCTTATTTTTATTATCAGTCGTAAAAAACATGATTTTTTGAAGAAAAAAAAGTGTTTCGCATTGAATTCAATGCTAATTTTCGATACTGCAAGAAAAATTCAAGAGAACCAACGAACTTCTGAAAAATTTTCTTTAGAAATTAACAAAATGAACAAAATATTTCTAAAAATATTTCTTTAAATAGCTTGTAAAGCAATTTTTAACAGAATAGGTTGTCAAGCAATTTTTCCCAGAATTGCTTGTCGAGCAATTTTTCCCAGAATTGCTTGTCGAGCAATTTTTCCCAGAATTGCTTGTCGAGCAATTTTTCCCAGAAGTGCTTGTCGAGCAATTTTTTTTTCACAAGATTCCTAGTCGAGCAATTTTTTTTCACAAGATTCCTTGTCGAGCAATTTTTTTTTACAAGATTCCTTGTCGAGCAATTTTTTTTCACAAGATTCCTTGTCGAGCAATTTTTTTTTACAAGATTCCTTGTCGAGCAATTTTTTTTCACAAGATTCCTTGTCGAGCAATTTTTTTTCACAAGATTCCTTGTCGAGCAATTTTTTTTCACAAGATTCCTTGTCGAGCAATTTTTTTCACAAGATTCCTTGTCGAGCAATTTTTTTCAAAACTCCCTTGTCGAGCAATTTTTTTCAAAACTCCCTTGTCGACCAATTTTTTTCAAAACTCTTGCCCCCACATTTTAATCCCAAACCAAAAATTTTTTCCTACGCTTTCAAAAATTCGCTTCACTTAAATTCTGTTATTCTCTCCAAAAATTCCAGCCTGGAACTACGTCCTAACCTTATTATTATTAATCCATTCTCGATTAATAACTAAGAACTTCCAACCACGCAACGTATTTGAAAAACAGTGGAAAATCCCTTTTGGTAAACGGTTGAAGGTCAAACTTTGAACTCGAAAAAAAAAAAAAATCTTATCCAGCAGGAATATTAACTGGAAGTGAATTCCCTCACACTTGACTAAATCCCGCCGGTTAAAACTTCATGTTAAATTAAAACGTTCTCTGTACACATTTTATACATGCGAAGATAAGAAAAATATAAAACGTGTAGAGAAAAAAAAACCACACGACCATGATCTACTCAACATGGCAACAATGTAATTTCCATATAAAGTATGTACCGGTATATTGAACACACACACACTTCAATATGCATTCATTCCATATACGTATCACACTGTATAACAGTATTTACGTAATGAAATTGGGAAAAAGAGGAGGAAAAATTGGTTTCATATCACGGGGGGGAAAAAAATCTGGAATTGACAGCAAGTTTCCAAGCTTGAATTTTTGCAAAAAAAAAATTAAGAATGAAATATTTTTAAAGATAAGGTTGGATTTTGCAGAATTACCCATAAGAGTCTTATTTTTCTGGACAAAAATTCTTCTTTGACAAAATCAATGTCTAGTGAATTTCTTTTGGACAAGAAGAATTTGTAGAATGTTTTCCACGGGCAAAAATCTACCTCTTGAGAATTTTTCTTTGACAAAAAAAATGTCTCAAGGATTCTTCTTTAACAAAAAGAATTTCCAGAAAATTTTTCTTGGACAAGAAGAATTTCTAGAAAGTTTTTCATGGCAAAAATAAATCTTTATAGTTTTTTCTTGTCAAACAAATCTTTGAATAAATTTTTCTTGTCGAGCTAATCTTTGGATAGTTTATTCTTTCCAAGCTTAGCTTTCATAATTTTTTCTAGTCGAACAAATTAAATTTTCTTCTTGTACAAATAATTTCAGATTTTTACTAATCGAACAAATCTTTTGATAAATTTTTCATGTCGAACAAACCTTATGATCAATTTTTTAAGTCGAACAAATCTTTTGTTAATATTTTCTTGTCAATTTAGAATTTTTTCTAATCAAGCCAATCTTTGAATATACTTTGAACAATGAATTCAGAATTTTTTCTAGTCAAACAAATCTTATGATAAATTTTCCATGTCGAACAAACCTTATGATAAATTTTTTATGTCTAACAAATCTTTTGTTAATATTTCCTTGCCAAATCAGTTTTCTCAAAGAAAAACATTCCAAAAAGATTTTCTAGATAATTTTTAAAGGGCAAAAGATATTTCAAGGGATCTTTTCTGCACAAAAAAATGAGTAGTAAATCTGTTTAGGGCAAAAATTATTCCTAATAAGTTTTTCATGCCTCAAGAACCAAAATTAGTCTTAAAAGTCAAACTTAGCCGAATTTTCTGAGCTCAGAAAAAAACTTCTGAACCTCAAAGTCTTACTTTTCGATAAAAAAGCTCAGTGCCAAATTTTTTTTTATTTAGGGCTTGGACTTAAGAGCGCAAGACTCTAGAGTCTGAGGTATAAATCTTGATTTTTAATGCTTTTAACACTCACCCCACATTCTCGGTGGCAGCCGTGGACATGTGACGAACATTGGAGAAATCATTAACCAAACTCTCCTCAAAATCAAGAGCGTCGTACGCCTCCTTGAGCGCAGATATATCCGCGCTCAGGATATGAGCCTCCGCCACTGTATAGGTATTAATCCAAAATATTCTAGGTCGCGAAAATAACTAATAGCACACCTTTAACTCACGGCACTGATGATCATTAAAACGTTAAGTCATCTGACAGTCGGTGTTATAATAATAATAAAAAAAAAATTTAACTCTATAAAAAAGAAAAATAAAAAAATAAAATTCCAGCATTTTGTTTTTTTTTAAAAACAAAACCCCAAAAAATTTCCTTTTTACAACCTTCGTGGGTTTTTTTTTAAAAATATATTACTCGACAAGAAAAAAAACACGATTGTAAATCTCAGTCGTGAATAATTACATTTTAAAAACCTAAAATGGCTGAGAAGTTCGTTCATTCGTGCTGTCGCCTTTTTTTGTAATTCTAATCCTAAAATTTAAAGGACCACGTGGTTCTTATTAAAATAAAAAATCGTTATTAATACCGACACGAAAATAGTGAATTAATAAAAAGAAAAAATATAAAATTAGTGGGTAACAATATTTCGTTAAGTTGCATCAGAGCTACAAAAGTAATTAATGCAAATTACAACTTCCAGTGGCGATTCGCCAAAATAAATATTCAAAAATTTATAAAAAAAAATAAAAAGCTGACCCATCTCAACGTTAAGGACACACACACACATCGAAATCAAAGAATTAAATTTCAAAGAAATTTTTCGCACTCAATAAAAAAAAATAAGGAAGCGAAAAAAAAAAGAAAAACTGAAAATAGTCGACGGGACATGAGATTGTGTAGGGTATACGTCATATCCGACCCAATTCAAAGCTCTTTGACCTCATTCCGTTGAGTAGGTGCTTTGTTACTAACCCTACCTCCCCCCCACGAACCCCCCCCCCCCCCCCGCTTTGGGGCTAAAGGGGGGAATCGAATTATAAAACGTAATCGGACAGTTGCACGATATTTCTTTGTAATTACTAACCTTATTCTTCTCTTGAAACAAAAAATTAAATAATTTCTTTGGACGCCACTGAATGTTTGTTTGGTTGAGTATTGTCTTTTTTTTTTTGAATAAATGATTGTTAAACAACGTGAGAAGGCCTAAGAATTAACAATTATAGAGATGAAAAAATGAATCTTAAGTGAAATTGTGTTAAGATGTTTGAATTTTTGATTTTCAAGTTTCGATGAAATTGAATTTGGGAATTTATTCCACAAATCCATTTAGTCGAAGAAAAAACAAATCAGCAGAAGAAGATTGATTCGAGTAACCTAACCTAACATCATTTGAATTGAAAATTATCATTAAGGTGGTTTTTGAATACTGCAGGCTAAAAATCTAACATATCTCCCTAAATTAGTCTTAGCTTGTTCTTAATATCACCGCTCATCTGCTGGCAACCTAAAAATTTGGCCAATTTCTAAATATGATTCAAAATCATTTCCAGATTGTGATATTTTTATGAATTTCACTTGCAACCACATAAATTCATTCCTGTTAACATTTTTCCTCACTAATCAAACCATTTTTAATCTTAAAATTGAAAAAAATATCAATTTCACAACTTAACCTAACCTTATCAGCCAAATACCAATTTAATGAATGAAATATTGCTTACTGCAAGAAACACTTTTGAAAAACACTCCTGCAGCTCAAATCAAGAATTTGAAAGTCATTTTGTTAAATCCACTAAAGACGAGAACATCAAAAGCTTAAAAATGGTTGCTTAACATCCAAATTGCAAACCAACACTAATTTTTCACTGATAAGGAAGAAGAGAACTTAATATAAATTCTGATTAATAATTGTTGAAGATTTGCCCAAAATGAATACAAATTTGTCCTCCATCAAAAAAATAGTTGATTCAATGTCGTCAAGAGTATAATTAATTTTTATATAAAACTTCAAGCAATTGACAAACAGGATTCATCTCTTGAAATGCCTCCCAACACTGACTTAGGCAAAATATCCAAAAATTTAATTGCTTTAATAACATAACCTAACCCTACTACTTTAAAAATTTTTACATGGCCAAAATTTAAACCATCACACTAGCTTGCTAAAACGTTTTCAGCTAAAATTTATATCAGCCTTCTCCAATTTCCTGTATTAACCATTCTGAGGTCTTATTTAAATTTTTTTTTATTAAAAAATTCAATCTAACAATCTAACCTAATCTTGTCAGTCGAACATGAACTAAGTAAATGAGGATTTGTTAATAGCTTTGATGTGCACACAGCAAGATCTTCAAAACACTTCAACAAATACTCCTACAAAACTCATTGTGATAAAAATCAAAAAGATCAAACTCATTATTGACTTTTCTCAAAAGACGAGAATGTCAAAATATCCAAAATAATCCTATCTGTCTAGGACTGCAACAAACACCAACGACAACCCTCTTCAGTCCAAAATTTTGATGAAGAGAGAAAAAAGAACTTAATTACAATTACGTGACAGATAAATCAGATAATTTACTCAAAAAAATGATGGAAATCAAAAAAATAGCTAATTTAGTGACATTAATTGATTGGTAACAAGTAAAATTCCTCCTTAAACAAGATTCCCTGCCATCAGTTTAACCTAAGCACATTTTACAGGACTAGACTTCCTAAGAACCTAACATAACCTCATCAGCTTGAAAAAAATCTGTTCTTAGACCAAAAAGCAACCCCGTCAGCAAATATTTGATCATAATAACAAAGCGGCATGTTCAAAATATAAAAAAAACACTCCTGCAACCAAACCAAACCTTTTTTCTTAACTCAACAAAGACAAGAACATTGACACTGTCAAAACAGCCACAATAAACTAAATTTTGCACATTTACACATTTCCTAACCTCAAAACACTGAAACCTTACACGAAATCTTTATAATTAAAAAACACAGCTGATCTAATGTCTTTAAAAGCTTATAACTCCGTTCCACTTCAGCTCTTCACATAATTCAGCACTGTTTCAAGTAAATAAAGCTGCTCATTAATAATTCTACCAAACGTATCATTAATAACGAATTAATTTCCAGACTTTCAAAATACAGCAACAATGCATCAGCTAATGAAACTTCCTTTCACAAAAAACAGCTCGAATAAGAATCTGTTGATAATTTCCACTCCTCAACTCTATCTTCAGCAGAAAAAAAATCCATTTCCATTAAAACTTAAAATTCACATCTCACAATTTAAAAAATTTTTATAATCCAATCATCAAACCAACTCCCATAATCACTTATGTTACATCACAAATCAAACAGCAGGTTTCATGATAAACTAATCTTTTCGCTACTGAATTGGATAATCATGTAATTCATCATTTCGATAAATACAAAAAAAAAAAATAACCTCAATCTCAATTCGGGTAAATTTAGCTAATAAGCAAGATGGGACACCAAACTTTAGGTTATGATAGAATCGCGGAAGTCATTAGTTACAGCCTACAACTTGTTCATTAGGTGTATTGTTTCAAATTAAAACAAAAATCATTATTATCCCTCTTTTCCTCATCCCAAAAAAAAAAAAAAAAATAGCCTAATTGCCAATATTAAAAAAAACGAGAGAATTATACTTTCAACCCTTAGGGGGGGTTAACTCAGGTAGAAGAATCATTTCAGGTATATAGAAAAAAAATCGTTAAAAGGTTCAACGACATTTAAAAAAAAATCAAAACTGAAAAAAATTTTGGGAATTCAAACTGCGCATGCGTTTTTCTTTATTTTAAATCCCCCCGAAACATCTGACTGCGCCGAAATTATGGCTTTTTCCTTAACCCGTCGCTGAAACAAGTCGCACACACAAGACATCAAGCTTTAATAGCAACAAACTCAGAGGAAATTACGACATCACGAATGAACGACAACTACAAGAGAGCATTTTGTAATTATTCCGCAATCATGGAATACAAGAATGAAAAAAAAAAAATATTCAAAGAAAAAAAATATATAAAAAAAATTCCCCAGCACAGACAGCAACAGGTTATGTTGTTGTTGTCTATGGTTTTTTTTTGTGTTTCAATTTTTTCCCCAACACACTTTTTTTCTAGATATTTATTTATTTTATAAGCGCAAAACTCTATATCACCAATCCGCAAGATGGCTACCTACTCGAAATAAAAATTACACAACTCTAGTAGTTTCACTTTTAATTCCAACACTTCACGTTGTCAATCACTTACAACGCCGGGAAAATCACTTATGGAATTTAATCGATCACTTTTTGATAATCACAGAAATTTACAGCGTGAAAAAAACCCTTTTACTCAGTCGAACTAACCAAAAAATATCCTTTTTTTAAAAAGTATAAATAATAGTATTAAAAAAAAAAAAAGACCGCATCACATATTTACTGTATTCGAGTTCTTCACGTCTCACGTCTACTGGCTAAACAAGCAGGTAGCCTCGATAGTTTCGACAATGCGCCGCTAGGAGGCCGAGCTCGGGATTCACGTCAAACTATCCGGTCTTGTAACTATCTTATTATGTATTGTTATTTTATTAATAATTAATTTGTTAATGATTTGGAGTTTTTTATTTGTTTCTTTCGGGAGCTATTCGAAATTTATCGAAATGTTATTTCGGGAAATTGAATCCTTCTTGAAGTATTCGGAAATGAGGAAAACATGTGTTGACCTTGAAAATGATTATGGTTCCCAAAAAATCGAACATGGCGGAACGGATGAGTCAAGAAACATAAAAGAGGGAAAAATCTGATGACCTTGAACGGCTGTCGTCTTTTGTGTTATCAAAATTCGTTGATTTAAATGCGAATTTTTTTGTTAGCAAAATTGATTATGGTTGCGAGTGAAGAAGAAAATGATTTTTAGAGTTTGTGATGAAGCATTTGATGAATTTACAAATTCATGGAACTTAAATGGCTTTTAGTTTTCTGATCGTAGAGAATCAGCGTTGTCTTAGTTTGCTGAACAGCTTGTGAAAACCTTGTTGAAGAGCGCTAGTGTCGCTTTTGCTAATCGTTGAACAATTTAACCTTCATTTGTTTTGCAAAATGGCCGCTAATCACCTGTCATGTAGTTTTATTTTGTTCAATGCTCGCTGGGTAGCGCTAGTGTTGCTCTTTATTTACAAAGCAGTCGTTGTAGAGCGCTAGTGTCGCTTTTGTTTATCGTTGAAAAAGCTTTAACTTTGATTTTCGTTTGTAAAATGGCCGCTGAGCACCTTAGTTTGTTACTGGATAGCGCTAGTGTCGTTCTAAATTTGCAAAACAAACCTTGTAGAGCGCTAGTGTCGCTTTACTTCAGTAAAATTGCAGTTAGGAGACCTCTAACCTCGATTTAGTTTGTACAATGGCCATTGAGCACCCTTAATGTCCACTAGATAGCGCTAGTGTTGTTAAAAAACTCTAAATTTGATTTAGTTAGTTAAATGGTCGCTTGTTGATGATTAAGATTGGCAAATGAGCCGTTGAAGAGCGCTAGTGTCGCTCCATCTCGTAAAAAATTCGTTCAAGATCGTTAGTGACGCTCAATCTTCAAGCACAAGCGTCGTTTAGACTTGAACACTGGTCGTTGGAGAGCGCTAGTGCTGTTCCAAGTTCGTAAAATACTCGCTAAGAGCGCTTGTGTAGCTTTTGCTTTGCAAAATAGTTAAGAAGAGAGCTCTAACCTTAATTTAGTTTCTAAAATTGTTTTAAGTTAATCCAAAGCCAGCTAGACAGCGCTAGTGTTGCTTTAAATTTGCAAATCAACCGTTGCAGAGCGCTAGTGTCGTTTTTACTTTGTAAAATATGTGTTAATAAGTGTAATGCAGTCACTCGAGAGCACAAAATGTTATTTTAGCTTGTGATATGCTCGTTGAAGAGCGCTAGTGTCGTTTTAGTATTGTAAAATAGCCGCTGGAGAGCGCTCAGTCGCTTAAAAAAATAATTTCAAAGCTTTCAAACAAAAAATAAAAATGAAATGTTGCCGGATAAAAGATTAAAATTTCTTAATCATGATAGTTTTCAGAAAATTTTAAATAAACAAAGCTGCCTAGATAATTTCTGGAAAGGCAACATTTTGGAGACTCTTTCAAGCTTAATATCAATAATTGCCCAAAACCAAAATGGTGGAAATGGAAACTCTTTAAAGTCGTTACAAACCTAAACTAAGCCCAATGAAGCCGCTACAGATTTAATACTGTGCCACAACATTGTTGGCCCTTTCCTACCTTTAAAAAAACATCAGGACTTTCCGAGTTGCGATAAATTGAAGTAGATACTTAATTAAACTTGGCTTACCTGAAAAAAAGAAGAAAAAACAAATTAGTTGGAAAATTAGAGTAAGGGAGTTACCATTAACAATGAGGAAATTAAGTCTAGCTAAACCAAGATTGTGTTAAGCCCAAATCTGGTAATTAACACAAACCATTAAGTTAGCTAGAGGCCATTTAGCAAAGAGGAATCCAAATTCAAGTTTCGATAGCCGGCTTTCTTAAGCCGAGTTTTGGCTATAGCAGCTCAAAACAAAAATTTCACCCGAAGGGAAAAAATAATGATTGCGCAATGAAATCCGCCTAGAGCAATTTAAAATCCTAATTTTAATTTTTATATTTTCTGGGGTTTTTTTTTTTACATTTCTGATATTCCCTCCCCCCATCTACATATGGATACGATTATTACTGTCAAAAATAGCGAGAATGCGTAAATCTTCATAGTGGATTAGTCACGCAATATGCACAATTCCTATGTCGGTAGGTGTAAACATCGCATATAACGGTACTCCTCGCCCATTAGTAAGCGGTAATTACACTTTTCATATTCGTTTAGTGTATTTCATTCATGATAATCTTTTTTTTCTTTCCTTTTTATTTTTCTCTTCCCGCTTGATATGATAAATCTGCGGGCTGAGCCCCAGGGGGGGCAGTATTAAAATAAAGAGGAAAAAAAACTTACTGCCCTGCTTTATTTCATTTTATTAATTTTTTCCCCGACACGCCTATCTAATTAATTTTTTTTTGCTGGATGTATTCCTGGCCAATAATTTTTAAATGCCCCACTCGGGTTTTTGGCCACAGCAATTGATTCTCTTCTCTGTGAATCGTCGCTGGCCACCAAAACGATCAATGTTTTAACCTCACTAGCCATATTCATACACGAATCATGCTAAATAGCAAATCGACCCACTTAACAATTCTTTTATGGGGATATTTTCTGGAATTTCGAACGTTCCCCATGGTAACGAGACAAGTCCCCAGTTTTATCATGGCTTCGGACGCGTTATTATTATTACAAACTAATCACGTGCCATTGATAAAGGGACAATCAAAATGAAAAATTAGCTACGAGGTTTTAATAACAAGCCTCGAAGCTGATATTAAAAAATAATAAAAA
Source organism: Liposcelis brunnea (assembly GCA_023512825.1). Taxonomy (NCBI): domain Eukaryota; kingdom Metazoa; phylum Arthropoda; class Insecta; order Psocodea; family Liposcelididae; genus Liposcelis; species Liposcelis brunnea. The sequence goes on from CM042070.1 coordinate 3,245,613, forward strand.
AAGGAAGGGGGGGAATTCAATCGATCGATTAAAAAACCCACATAAAACCTGCAGGATGCAATAAAAAGCCGAAAAGATCCGAAGCTGAGAATTCTCACATATAAGAGAACATGACATCTCACGAATACCGTTAGTTCCATGGTTTATATGCTTTAGACCAAGACTGGTTCCCCGATGCCTTGTTTGATTTATCGACATATTACATGATTAGCACTCCGAAAAAAAAAAATAAAAAAAAATTATTCACGTGGTTACGTCATTTTATTCATACAGGATTGAAAATTTATTTTGAAGTCAGAAGATTTTTCATTTTGAATATGTGGATTGAAATTTTGATTGTTGACGGGAAAAAAATCTGGAAAGATTTATATTGGCGGAAAAATTCTAGAGAGATTTCTATTGAAGAGAAAAATTTCTGAAAAGATTTCTATTGAGGAGGAAACTTCTGGACTGTCTATTGACGAGAAAAAAATCTTAGAAAGATTTCTATTGACGAGAAAAAATTCTGGAAAGATTTCTATTGAGGAGAAAAAATTCTGGAAAGATCTCTATTGAGGAGGAAACTTCTGAGATCTCTTTTTAAGAGGAAAAACTTTGGAGATCCTATTGACGAGAAAAAATTTTGAAAAGATCCTATTGACGAGAAAGAAATTCTGGAAAGATTTCTATTCAGGGAAAAATTCCAGTGAGATTTCTATTGAATAGAAAAATTTTTGGAAAGATTTGTATTGACGAAGAAAAATTCTGGGAGATTTCTATTGAGGAGAAAAAATTCTGGAAAGATCTCTATTGAGGAGGAAATGTCCGAGATCTCTTTTTACGAGGAAAAATTTTGAAAAGATCCTATTGACGAGAAAGAAATTCTGGAAAGATTTCTATTCAAGGAAAAATGCTAGTGAGATTTCTATTGAAGAGAAAAAATTTTGGAAAGATTTCTATTGAATAGAAAAAATTCTGGAAAGATCTGTATTGAGGAGAAAACTTCTGAGATCTCTTTTTACAAGGAAACACTTTGGAAAGATCCTATTGACGAAAAAAAAAATTCTGGAAACATTTCTATTCAGGAAAAAATTCCAGTGAGATTTTTATTGAAGAGAAAAAATTTTGGAAAGGTTTCTATTGAGGAGAAAAATTCTGGAAAGATCTCTATTCAGGAGAAACTTCTGAGATCTCTTTTTACGAGAAAAATTTTTGGATAGATCCTATTGACGAGAAAGAAATTCTGGAAAGATTTCTATTCAGGGAAAAATTCTAGTGAGATTTCTATTAATGAGAAAAATTTTTGGAAAGATTTGTATTGAGGAAAAAACTTCTGAGATCTGTATTGACGAGAAAAAAATCTAGAAAGATCCTATTGACGAGAAAGAAATTCTAGAGAGATTTCTATTAAAGAGGAGAAAATTCTGGAAAGATGACCATTAACGAGAAAAATTCTAAAAAGATTTCTATATCGTTACATCATCAAATCTCAATTTCCATATCTGTCAATCTCCCTGTCTCTCTATTCGCGTCTGGCATACCTGAAATTCGTTCAGTGTAACTTCCAAAATAATATTTTCAAAAGGAGCCCACACAAAATATTGCCTTACGTTTCCACGAATATCTTCCTCTCCCTAATAATTGAGAAAATAAATTTAGGATTTTCGATTTAGATAGCTTTTAACTTTAAGCTTCAATATTTCCTTAACCGTTACTTTTAGAGAAAATAAACGTAGGCGTGAGAAAATGCGACAAAATTCTAATTACGATAAATTTCCTCCTCTATCTCGAACATTCCAACATCAAATACAAAAACAACCGGAATAAAAACAATTCCAGGAACCATTTTTCATTTTTGAAATTAAAATCGCAAATAAAAACATTCTTTAAAAGGATTTTTCAATAAATCAAATAAGCTTTAAATAAAAAAAAAAAAAGAAATATTAGCTCGTTTCAATATTTTTTTCGCCGATTACTATTTATTCTCGACGATTAACAAACTAATGAAGCTATTGAGACAGAGCCATGTGGATAATTTCCGTTAGCAATCCAACCACAGATAAAAAGCTTGTTGCATTTTTTTTTTAAAACAACGTTTCAAACACTTTCCACTTTTCTATCTCTGATGTATTTTCTTTTCCCCAGCTCGTTTTTTTTAACAAACATTCCCTTCGCGACATTGACACGAAAGTCATTTTCCGGGGACGCCAGGTGCATTTTTTAATGTGCGGGATAACGCATACCAAGGTTGCCAATTCTTTATCTATTCGACCTCCATTTCTTTTTTCCCTCAAAAACGTATCGGAAGTGGTTATCGCTGCAAAAATTTTCAAATGTGCATCGTCCGTAAAATACAGGATGTGTAAAAAATTTCAGTATTTATTTAAAAGGCGAAAATTCTCGGCTTTTTTAAATGACCCAAGCTCTAACTAATTCTGCAGAAGCACAGTTTGAGTCTTGACCAGCCTGACATCTTTAAATATTAGCCACAGTTCTTCGAGAATTTAGCTAAACTTAATCCACCTCCTCCATATTTTTCAATTTTCCTCAATTAAGGAAATAATTTCTTTCCAATCCCCTGATTCCGTCCACCCTCTCTCAAAATCTTCATCTACGCTTATGAATATCAACTCCTACCTGGACAATTATTCATGCGTTAAACTAGAAATACAATTCCAAACTACTTTTAAAATCGTTTCGCTTTAGCATATATAAAAATCCCATGATTTTACGAATCAATCCGAAACTTCATATCGTCTTTTTCATCACTGTTCAAATATTGGGAAAATGTTGTTTGAGTTTGTTTTTCGATAGGCTGACGAAGCACATAGCCCAAAACTGCAAGATAACGATGTGTAAGGAGGTCTTATCTTCAAACTAAAGACGTTTTCAAAAATCTTTATTTTATTTTTTTTTTTCGAAATGTTGATTTAATTCGGGGTAGAGAGCTCGAATGCATTCTGGTATAGACATGTGAGAAAACTCAATTAAATTCCACGTGCGGCAGGTCCTCTGTGTTGTTTTTTTTCTCCTCTTCTTATTTTGTATCTTCTCTTTTTTTCCGAATGAATTGAGTTCGGATTTCCCTAGACGGTTCAACACGGGTCATGCTTTTTCCCAGACGTATCAACGCTTGCCAATTACCTTTTTAAATAAATCATGGGGGTTTCAGTAAGTAAAGTTTATAGCACTGGTTTTTTTATTTCCTTCTTGCAGAATTAAATGGAAGAATCGCTGGTAAAATATATGAAACAAACTTATATTTGGAAAAATTGTGTAAATTGTTTACTCGGTACAGGCCTCAGCCAAGTTTAGGGGTTTAGAGTTTTTTCATTCACACAGAAATCTTTCCAGAATTTTTTCCTAAGCAGAAATCTTTCCAGAATTTCTTTCTCGTCAATATGTCTCAGAAATTTCTTCCTCAAAAGAAATCTTTCCAGAATTTTTTCTTGTAGATGGAAATCTGACCAGAATCTTTTCTTGTTCATGGAAATCTGTCCAGAATCTTTTCTTGTTGATGGAAATCTTTCCAGAATCTTTTCTTGTTGATGGATACCTTTCTAGAATCTTTTGTTGATGGAAATCTATTCAGAATTTTTTCTTGTTGATGGAAATCTTTCCAGGATCTTTTCTTGTTGATGGAAACCTTTCTAGAATCTTTTGTTGACGGAATCTGTCCAAAATCTTTTCTTGTTAATGGAAATCTGCCCAGAATATTTTCTTGTTGATGGAAATCTGTCCAGAATCTTTTCTTGTCGATGGAAATCTGTCCAGAATCTTTTCTTGTTAATGGAAATCTTTCCAGAATCTTTTCTTGTTGATGGAAATCTTTCCAGAATCTTTTCTTGTTGATGGAAATCTTTCTAGAATCCTTAATGGAAATCTATCCAGAATTTTTTCTTGTTGATGGAAAACTTTCCGAAATTCTCCTCGTCAATGAAAATCTTTCCAGAATCTTTTCTTGTTGATAAAAACCTTCCAAGAATCTTTTGTTGATGGAAATCTGTCCAGAATCTTTTCCCACCGGTAGAAATTTTTTCAAAATTCTTCCTAGAGCCCATATTTCTTAAATTTTCTCCAGGATCTATTTTGTTTGCAGAAATCTTTTTAGAATTTTTTTGCCACTGCAAATCTTTCCGGAATTTTTTCCTTGATCACAAAAATCATTGCAGGATTTCTTGCGGCTTTCAAAATTTTTCCTCGTTGATAAAAATCTTTTAAAGGATTCCCAAAAGAGATCTACACAAAATATAACTCTCAACCTTGTAATCCATACCTTTTTATCCTCCAATATTTTAGTTAAAAAACCGCAGATACTTAGAGCTTGATGAAGATTCCTCAAGGCACAATACAAGGGCCGCTCATCTTAATCATTTCATTATTTTGCTCTAATTCCATCGTTTTTTCGTATCTAATTTCTTCAATTTTCTTCATTTTTTCATTTCCCAAAACGAGCTCTAACCAAACAGGTTTGTCCAAGCGCATTTCCCGCATAATAAATCATCACAAAAAATCCTCAAAAACAAAAAAACCCGCTCGCCCAAAAATTACATTAAAAAAATAACAATCCTCCAACGCGATAACCAGGCAACAATAAAAAAATATTACGGAACAGGTGCAAATGGAATTTATGCAAAAATACCGCCTGACTTGCAGGATCGTTCCGCATGAAAACAATCAGAAACGGTTCAATGCGACGATGAAAAAAAAAACCTCCATCGCGCTCGGTTTAATATGCAAAACTTTTTAAAAAAAAGAAAACCTGGAGAACCTATTACGTCCTAAAAAAAAAAAAACATTCTAACGGAAGTGTGATAAGCAACAAAATCCTGATGCGCAATTTCGCGTGCTAGCCACATGACGTCTATGAAAAAGAAAAAAAAGAACTCCGCTACGAAAAATCCGTATGGATAATAATAAGCATAATAATGGGTAACTTCATACTCGTATAGGTGTGTCCTGTTAGATCTTTTATGGAGGAAAACAAAAGACGGTTCTGATAATATCTCGAAGGTATCGCGAAAAAACTCTTTTCACAAAAACCGAACAATAAAATAAAAAAGGACGGCGGAATGTTGATTAATATTGAAAGCTTTCGGCCACTCGTTTTTGCCGTTATTTCCAGCTAAAAAAAAATTTCAGTTTGCAAACATTTTAAGTTACATAACAATCGGTCTTCAAACGTCATTCATTCCGTTTCCTAACTAATATACCTGTCAGGTTGGCAATCATTGTGAAATCGGTTATTTTTCGCCAATCATTCAAACAAAACAAAAAAAAAATTTTAAAACTTCCACCTCTTTATTAGGATTTATTTGAAGTAAATTGGGCGTCGCCAATGATGAGCAAGAAGAAAATATGATCGATCAATCAATTTTAAAAATCGGATGAAATAAGAAAAATGTTTAGGATAACAAAATTAGTTGTTTGAATTGTGCCAAATGGAAGATTCGGCCCAGTTTAAGTGGGACAACCCGCGAGATACACCTCCGCATTTGTTTTCGTGTCTACCCACTGGACGCTGAAAAATTTGATTAACATTCCATGAAAAATCCGTTTAGCTACATTTTATTTTATTTTCGTTTTCCATTTAAAGTCATTTTGTTTTGAATTTATATATCTTTGATATCTTGATTCGGTTTTTATCGCTTTTGCAGATCAGTAGCGACGTCAAGGAAGATGTGAAAAGTACTAAAAGCCCCTTCTAGACTTTTTTTTAACTTCTTCCGACCGCTGCCACCAAAAAAGTCTTCGTGTTTCGATTTCCAGAATAATTTCTTGGGACAAGTTTTCGGTAAAATCGTTTCTAGAATTTTTTCTTGACTCGAATTTTTGTTGAGACCGTTTAAGAATTTTTCCCTGAGATACTTTTGTTAAAATGGTTTCCAGAATTTTTTTTTATTACAAATTTTGGTTAAAATTGTTTCCAAAATTTATTACTAACACGAATTTTACTTGGAATCGTTTTCAGAATAATTTCTCAACACGAATTTTGGTTAAAATCGTTTCCAGAATAATTTCTTGACGCAAGTTTCCGATAAAATCATTTTTTGATTTTTTTCTTGGCCCGAATTTTCGTTGAAATTGTTTCCAGAACTTTTTCTTGACACAAAGTTCTGTTGAAACCGTTTAAGAATTTTTCCCTGAGATGGTTTTTTGTTGAAATCGTTTTCAGAATTTTCTTTTTTTCGAATTTTGGTTTAAATTGTTCCCAGAATTTTTTTAAACACGAATGTTAATTGTTATCGTTTCCAGAATAATTTCTTGACACAAGTTTTCGGTAAAATAACTTCTAGATTTTTTCTTGACTGGAATTTTGGTTGAAATCGTTTCCAGAATTATTTCTTGACTTGATTTTTCGTTGAAATCGTTTCCAGAATTTTTTTTTACTACGAATTTTGGTTAAAACTGTTTCCAAAATTTATTACTAACACGAATTTTACTTAGAATCGTTTCCAGAATAATTTCTTGACACAAGTTTCCGATAAAATCACTTCTAGATTTTTTTCTTGACCCGAATTTTCGTTGAAATTGTTTCCAGAACTTTTTCTTGACACAAAGTTCTGTTGAAACCGTTTAAGAATTTTTCCCTGAGATAGTTTTTTGTTGAAATCGTTTCCAGAATTTTCGTTTTTACGAATTTTGGTTTAAATTGTTGCCAGGATTTTTTTAAACACAAATTTTAATTGTAATTGTTTCCAGAATTATTTCTTGAGACAAGTTTTCGGTAAAATCGTTTCTAGAATTTTTTTATTACGAATTTTGGTTAAAATCGTTTCCAGAATAATTTCTTGACACAAGTTTTCGATAATCACTTCTAGATTTTTTTCTTGACCCGAATTTCCGTTGAAATTGTTTCCAGAACTTTTTCTTGACACAAAGTCCTGTTGAAATTGTTTAAGAACTTTTCCCTGAGATGGTTTTTTGTTGAAATAGTTTCCAGAATTTTTTTAAACACGAATTTTAATTGTAATCATTTCTAAAATAATTTCTTGACACAAGTTTTCGGTAAAATAACTTCTAGATTTTTTCCTCGCCTGCTCAACAGAGAACCCTGGGCAATTCTGTCATCGCTACTGTTCCTAATCCTTAAATCATCATAAATCCTTCTTAACTGATTGATTCTCTTAGAAATCATTCTTATTATAACGATAATCTGTTATTAATTGTTCATTTCACATAAAAAGGTTTAAGAAAAGAATTAAAGTGGCAGGGATATTCAAATTAATAGGGGGAAAATACACCTGATGAAAAAAATCGAGTGATTTAAAAAAAAAAATGACAGGTGTTATAATAATCAGGTGGATAAAAAATGAAAGGTGCGATTATTTTTATAAAGGGTGTGATATAGACGTCCTTATGCGGTTAAGAATCGCACATTGTAACCAGTTTTTCTTAATTTTCCAATAGGGAGTGGCAAAAAAATTTCTTAATTCAATTTTTAATAGTGTTGGATGTTCTATTGTCAATTAAAGAATTTTTTATAGCTCCGCTTCTTCATCCCTTGAAGTTTATGGCCGGGAAATTGGCAATATTATGACTTTCTCTTCTTCAGCCTTTCGCTATTTACTTTTCGGCTAACTTCACGCTCATCCGCCATGTTTGAATTTGATGGTGAATAGTTTCGAATGTTAATTTGCTGATTAAATTCTTGGGATAAAGAAAAATTAATGAGAATAGTTTGAGCGGAAAACTGTAGATTGCGCCAATGGTCAGGTTTTTTTAAAATCCCACAGATAGATTGCGCCGAGCGTTTATATACCCCACAGGTAAATTATATTTTTTATATTTATTTTTATACCCCACAGGTAAATTGCGCCGTTAAAAAATCACGACTCGAATATTATAAGGTTCCATCTCCACTCCGCAAGTTGACTCCGGACTGACATAACCAATTTGGCCACGTGCAAAATATAATTCTCACCCAAATCCTAGAGAGCTACTTACGAAATAAAATAACTTCGAGATAGCTCTATGTATCATATTCATAATTTGATAAAAATAATTTTTCTACTGCAAACCCTTTTACAGTCAACAAAACAATTAAAACCCGAGCCGCGTTGCTCAAATGACAAATTCCAAAAAGGCAACTCACCTCAACTATTTACTCTGAGCCTAAAATTCAAACAAACTATTTCTTTTCTATCTTCCCCCTCTTTATTTATATTACCGCCCTTTTTCAAATAACAATTACTCGTTAAAAGTATTTTTATCACCCATAACAACTCTCTTAAAACAATTCCCACATTTTTATTTCCACCCAAAAAAGGTCCTGACATCTCTCAAACGGTGAAAACCGTAAATGAAAACATAACAAACTCAATTAAACAGATTAATCATAGGTTTGTGTGTATGTAAAAAAAAAAAAACGTAAACAAATCCGCATGCATGACGTTATACTGTAAATTCGGTGCAACGTCCTTTCATTTTTAAAAACTCCAGTAAAAAAATCCTTTGACACATTTTCTTTCTTTTTTCTCTCAAATATTAGTCATCCAAAGTTAACCAACCTTGGTTTATTATTACTATGTCATGCGCTTGCATTTTTCTCATTTTTTTCCAAGCAAAGTTCGTGATGCACTTTGCAGTCGAGCTTTATTCTCATTTTTTTTTTCATACTCTTCAATTTGCATCACAATTATCATGAGATTATATTCATTCACTCTCGTGTTTTTTTTTTTTTTAAATCTCGCATTAAAATGTCGAGGGCAGAACTAGGGATCGGTAACATTGCGTAATATATTGCCCGGTATATATCGGGATCAATAAATTTGATTTCCGGATGTTTTACAAAAAATTTTCCCTCCTCGCCTCGTTCGGCAATTTGAATTCGGATTCCTTTGTTATTAGTTTTAATTCATTGAGTGAAAATTGATCGATTAAAAATTCATTCATTGAAAAATTGATCGATTAAAAATTCATTCACTGAAAAATTGATCGATTAAAAATTCATTCAGCTAAAAATTGGTCGATTAAAAATTCATTCGGTGAAAAATTGATCGATTAAAAATTCATTCGGTGAAAAATTGGTCGATTAAAAATTCATTCCGCTAAAAATTGGTCGATTAAAAATTCATTCCGCTAAAAATTGGTCGATTAAAAATTCATTCGGTGAAAAATTGGGCGATTAAAAATTCATTCAGCTAAAAATTGGTCAATTAAAAATTCATTCGGTGAAAAATTGATCGATTAAAAATTCATTCGGTGAAAAGTTAATCAATTAAAAATTCATTCAGCTAAAAATTGGTCGATTAAAACTTCATTCAGTTAAAAATTGGTCGATTAAAAATTCATTCAGCTAAAAATTGGTCGATTAAAAATTCATTCGGTGAAAAATTGGTCGATTAAAAATTCATTCATCTAAAAATTGGTCGATTAAAAAGTCAACAAGTGAAAATCTTGAAGTTGAGAGATTCTTTCGACTAAGAATAAACTGATAAAAATTCAGTTATTGAAAATTCAACGACCAAAATTTTATTCAGCGAGAATTAACTGATTAAAATTGTAAAAAATTCGCTGATTAAAGTTTTTTTTTTAAAAAAAACTCATCGGATTCATGTTTATTCGGTGAAAAGTTAACCAACAAATTTACTGATTCTTTTGTTATTATTTTTCCCCTCGAATGTTTTCATTTGAGAGTTGTCATCATTTTATTTGGCAGAGATCAAGATTCGCACTTTTTAAAAACTTGTAATTTTGGCATTTTGCCTGCCAAATTATTCCCCTCCCTTAATGTCTTGTTACATGTCTTTCGGAAGTAGTCCCTGTCATTTTTTTTAAAATGGATAAATTAATACTGGGAGATGACATTTATTCAAAAGAAAAATTTTGAAATTCGTCAATTGAACCGCAGCTTATTTTGCCAATGGCGAGAATGAGTTTGCGATAAAAAAAAAATTAATTTAGGTTACAACTGATTCATGCGACTCTCCCATGTGTTTACAAAATCCATCTGTGACTTCGAATTAGATGATTCATACAACTTACCTGGAAAAAAAAAGAAAAAACGGATTAGTCTCGTATTTAATAAATTAGTTTTTATGAGCCTAAATTAACCGCAAGCAAAGTTTTTTTAATAAGTTTGAGAGCAAGTTTAACACGATTTAGCTACCTGAGAGCACATTATTTTTTCAAATTTCTTCCACCATCTTTTTCTGTTTTTCCTTGTTTCTTCTATTTTCTATTTTTCTAGTCTTCTTCTTTTGTCTTTATTATCCATTTCTTCCTCATCCCGACTTAATCTAATGATAATCTCTTTCCTGCTTTTCCTCATTATTTCTTAAAATTCTTTTGTTTCATTTTCCGATCGTTTCCTGTTGTTCAAAACCTGTTCCATCCTATTCAGGATTTTTTCTCAAGCTTTTAGGGATCTCAGAAACGTTTTTTTAATTGCAAAAGTTTTTAAACTTTTCTCCTATCTCAACTCTCCAAATCCAAACCTGAACATCAAATCATTATTTAATTAATAACATCATTTATCCCATAAAAAAATTATCCATTCCCACATGATAATTCCAAAAAATCGAACAAGCCAAAGAGTTAAAATAAAAAAAAAAATCTCGGCATGACTCAAGATCATATCACAATAATTACAATCAATTGCAAAGTTCCGACTAAAGATAAGTCTCTAGCACGGGATAAAAAAAAAAAAAACAGCATAAAACCAAATAATACGTTAAATCCTTCGAACCTGCGACCACCAAGGCTTGTATTTAACATTAAACGATCACATAATTGTCCTTTTACATATTTTTCTGCATCGCTTCATGCAATCTATAAATAAAATTATTGATTTTATAAAATAATCAAAAAGGAATTTGGAAAGAGATTTTTTCTTGTCCAACAAATTAATTCAATATTTTTCTTGTCGAGCAAATCTTCTGACAAATTTTTCTTGTTGAGCAAATCTTCTGACAGATTTTTCTTGTCGAGCAAATCTTCTCACAGATTTTTCTTGTCTAGCAAATCTTCTGACAGATTTTTCTTGTCGAGCAAATCTTCTCACAGATTTTTCTTGTCGAGCAAATCTTCTGACAGATTTTTCTTGTCGAGCAAATCTTCTGACAGATTTTTCTTGTCGAGCAAATCTTCTGACAGATTTTTCTTGTCGAGCAAATCTTCTGACAGATTTTTCTTGTCGAGCAAATCTTCTGACAGATTTTTCTTGTCGAGCAAATCTTCTGACAGATTTTTCTTGTCGAGCAAATCTTCTGACAGATTTTTCTTGTCTAGCAAATCTTCTGAGAGATTTTTCTTGTCGAACAAATTAATTTAAAATTTTATTTAATCGAACAAAGCTTTTCTTAAATTTCTCTTGTCGAACAAATCTTTCAATAAATTTTCCCTGTCGAACAAACTAATCCAGAATTTTTTTTATTTAACAAATCTTTTGATAATATTTTCTTGCCAATAATCAATTTTCTCATTTTCCAAAAAGATTTTAAGCCAAGAGGGCCGAGCCACAAATCATAAAGAAATCTTGGCACGGGCATCAATATGGCTTCTGCCTTTTACATCCCTAACAAAACTCTACAACTCTTGTATTTTTTCAAACCTTCTCACCTCGTAAACAATCAAAGACAATAACCCGCGTCAGCAAAAAAAAATATTGATTCCGGTGCGGTGTGGAAGAAAGTTTATGGAAAATTTTTTAACGACGCAGAAAGCTTCGAACAAAACCAACTTGTTGACAATGGAATCCTTTAAAAGAGATTTATTTTTTTTATATATATATCCTTTCAACTTTTTTTTTTTTTAGCTTGTTAAAAAATTTATCGCCATTTCAAATTATAATATATTACATGCAAGCCGTTTTCATCCCGGGGAGATGAAGATGATGATGATGACTCATTTTTTTATAAGATGATTTTCTTTGTCCTTTGACAAAAAAAAAACTTTTTATCCAGACATAATGGATGCTTTTAAATTTATAAAAAAAAATTGAGGCGATATTAACTCAGGATCACTTGGCCAAGTTAACGTAGGCCATTATAGTGAAGACAACAAGGTCGTAACAATGTGTAGGACAAAATAAGACTTTTTATTTTAGGTTTCTAAGTCAAGTTCGTGTTACGTCATGAGATATAATGTGACGTCATCGGATATTGCTTTCTCTTCCTCAAGTAATAGGATTGCGTAATTGTTCTTTTTTTTTGGTGTTGTTTCCCCTAATGTTCTTCGAATTTTCCCAAATTGGGAGGTTAAGTGATTCAGTGGCGGTGAAAGAAATTTTTTTGAGGGGTAGAGGAGGGGCTTGTGTTACGAAAGGAGAAGAGGAAGTAGGAGGATACTGGGAGTCTCATTGATCCAAGAAAAAAATTCTGAGTGACTCAGGGTCCCAAGAAAAAAATTCGTAGAGTTTCACATAATCGAGGGAAAGATTTTGAGTCTGAGAGACCCAAGAAAAAACACTTTGAACTTTTTGGACCCCAAAAAAATTTCTGAGAGCATCATGGAACCTAGAAAAATATTCTGAGAGCCTCAGAGATTCGAATAAAAATTCTGAGAGCCTCATGGACCCTAAAAAAATATTCTGAGAGCTTCATGGACCCTAGAAAAATATTCTGAGAGCCTCATGGACCCTAGAAAAATATTCTGAGAGCCTTAGAGATTCGAATAAATATTCTGAGAGCCTCATGGACCCTAAAAAAATATTCTCAGAGCTTCATGGACCCTAGAAAAATATTCTGAGAGCCTCATGGACCCTAGAAAAATATTCTGGGAGCCTCATGAACCCTAGAAAAATATTCTGAGAGCTTCATGAATCCTAGAAAAATATTCTAGGAGCCTCATGGACCCTAGAAAAATATTCTAAGAGCCTCATGAATTCTAGAAAAATATTTTGAGAGCCTCATGGACCCTAGAAAAATATTCTAAGAGCCTCATGAATCCTAGAAAAATATTTTGAGAGCCTCATGGACCCTAGAAAAATATTCTGGGAGCCTCATGAATCCTAGAAAAATATTCTGAGAGCCTCATGAATCCTAGAAAAATATTTTGAGAGCCTCATGGACCCTAGAAAAGTATTCTAGGAGCCTCATGGACCCTAAAAAAATATTCTAAGAGCCTCATGAATCCTGGAAAAATATTCTGAGAGCCTCATGGACCCTAGAAAAATATTCTGAGAGCCTCAGCGATCCAAATAAAAATTCTGAGAGCTTCATACACTCAAGAAAAAGGTTGTGAGAGCCTCAGAGATTCGAATTAAAAATCTGAGAGCTTCATGTACCCAAGAAAAAGGTTCGGAGATTCTCACAGATCAAAGAAAAAAATTCTGCAAGCCGCATAGGTCGAAGAAAAACAATCCGAAAACATCATGAACACTAGAAAAATAATCTGAGAGCCTCAGGAACCCAGACCTAAATTCTAAGAGCTTCGTCCATCCAAGAAAAAGGTTCTGAGAGCCTCAAAGATCAAAGAAAAAAATTCTGCGAGCCCCATGGATCCAAGAAAAACAATCTGAAACCCTTATGGACCCTAGAAAAATAATATGAGAGCCTCATGAACACTAGAAAAGTAATCTGAGAGGCTCAGAGACTCGAATAAAAATTCTGAGACCATCATGCATCCAAGAAAAACGTTCCGAGAGCCTCGTCGATCCAAGAAATAAATTCTGCGAGCCTCATGGACCTCGTCATCAACTCTTACTTAAAGCAGCCCAAGCTACTCCCTAAAATCTCAAAAAATAATCAACGAAACGCTTCACTACCCTCCAATAAAAACTTCGCCATCCAAAATCCTAAGATTCGCCTCTGCCATCTCAATCTCCTCTAATTTCATTTCCGGCTAATGATTCTCAGAAAACCTAAAAACAATAATTACAGATTTCAAGAGAAAAAAAAATAAAAACTTCTATTTTAGCGAATACAAAGAAGTGGAAAAAAAAAATTATTCACTGATTTCGGTGAATGTCATTTCGTTGTTGACCATGGCTTCAAAAAATAAAAGTGTATATAGCGAGGTAGAAAAATTTAAAAAAGAACAACGTAACGCGATAAAAACTAACGAGTAATTACGTTTATCTGGATTGTGGCAAGGAATAACGAAAGAAGACGGCAAAATGTATCGATAAATACGTATAGACGGCCGGTTTGTTATGCGAATAGATAGAAGCACGCCGACCATGAGCTCAACTAGCTTGTCCTACTAACCTACTGACTGACTAACATTGAAGAGACTTACGGTTGCGACACTTATTATTTTCACTTTCGTTTAGGAAGAAAGCGAAATCTGTGATCTTTTATAATCTGATAACGTAATCTCGGAAATGGTAAATCGGAAAGACGCGCTGGTGAAGTTTCCGAAGCTGGAGAGTCTGATTTTGTGATTCAGGGAAGAATATGAAGAGAGTAAAGGATTCGAATGAGGAAATGAATGTTTGGTTGTCTTGTTTCAAGAGGGAAAGATAGACAATCCGCAGAAAGATAGTTATAAAAGAGAATAAATACTCATGCCGAGTCTCCACTTGTGAGTTAATCCACAACTTTGATTAACTTTTCTTGTGGATTAACTTTTCTACCATCGAATTCCTTTTATTTTTTCAATCAAAAAACTTCTAAAAGCTCAAAAAATGTTTGGATAAGCAATGCCATTGACTAAAAAAAACCATATTACATTTGGTTTAAAGGTAAATGCACAAGGTAAGTTAATCAAAGTTGTTGATTAACTCACAAGTGGAGACTCAGCATCAGAGACTAAGAAGAAGCAAGAAACGGCAAAAAGTATGCAGGAAAAGGAAAAAAACAGAAAAAAAGAAGAGAGGAGGAAGAAAATTGGTTGAAGAAAAAAAATAAAAAAGAGGAAGAATCCTTTCTTCTATCATTTCTTTCCGTCTTCTTCATCATCTTCTCTTTCCTTCTTTCCTTTTCCTCTTCTCTCTTCGATACCTATTTACAATATTCCCTTTTTAAATTACCGGTTCTCATCTCATCTCTTCATTTCTTTTTCTCTACAATCTTCTCTTGTCTTTTTCCTCTTCCCTGCTCTCTTCCACTGACTGTTCTCTTCACTTCTCTCTTCCCTACCCACGTCTTCTCAGTTTTTTCTGTTCTGTTCTGTTCTTTCCTCCCTTCGTTCTTCTCTCTTCTCTTCCTTTTCTTTTCCTTCTCTTCTCTAATTTGTACTGTTCTCTTCTGTTCCGTTATACTCTGCTCTGTACTTTTTTTTTTCTTTTCACTGTTCTGCTCTGTTCTTTTCTTTGATGTGTTGTCTTCTCTGCACTCCTCCTGTTCTCTTTTCTCTTCTTTCCTCTCTGCTCTTCTTTTCTCTCTTCTCTCCTCTCTTCTTTTGTCTCTTCTCTTCTCTCTTGCCTCCTTTCCTCTCTTCTCTTATCTCTTCCCTTCTCTCTTATCTCTTCTCTATTCTCTCTTGTCTATTCCCTCTTCTTTCCTCTCTGCTCTCTTCTCTTCTCTTCTTTTCTCTTCTCTTTTCTCTTCTCTCTTCTCTTCTCTCTTCTCTTCTCTTCTCTCCTCTCTTTTCTCTCTTCTCTCCTCTCTTTTCTCTCTTCTCTCCTCTCTTTTCTCTCTTCTCTCCTCTCTTTTCTCTCTTCTCTCTTTTCTCTTCTCTCTTTTCTCTTCTCTCCTCTCTGCTCTTCTTTCCTCTCTTGTCTCTTCTCTTCTCTTTTGTCTCTTCTCTATTCTCTCTTGTCTCTTCTCTATTCTCTCTTGCCTCTTCACTATTTTCTCTTGTCTCTTCTCTTTTTTCTCTTGTCTCCTCTCCTCTCTGCTCTTCTTTTCTCTCTTGTCTCTTTTCTATTCTCTCGTCTCTTCTTTATTCTCTATTCTCTCCTTGTTCTTTCTCTTTTCTCTTCTCTCTTGTCTTTTCTGTTCTCTCTTGTCTATTCTTGTCTTTTCTCTGTCCTCTTGTTCTCATTTCTCCTATCTGCTTTCTTCTCCCCTCTTCTCTTTTCTCTGTTCTCTCTTCTGTGTGTTCTTCTCTCTCCTTTCCTTTCCTCTTCTCTCTGTGTTCTCTTTCCTCATCTCTGGTCTCTGTGCTCTTTCTCTTCTTAGTGTTCTTGTCTCTTCGCAGTGTTCTTGTCTCTTCTCATCTCTCTTCTCTGTGTTCTCTCTGCTTTGTCCTTTGTTTTCAGTCTCTCCTCTTCCTGCTCTCCTTTTCTCTATTTTTCTCTCTTCCCTTCTCTCTTCTTTCTTTTAATTCTCCTTCCTTCGTATTTATTTGCTGCCAAACAAAAGAGACCTTATGAAACTAAATAAAAGTATCAAAAATACTCTTCCTTACTTTTGAAAAGCACAAACACCAATCTGCACGAGTTTAATTCCAATTCTCAAATCCCCCTTCCCCTGCTCAAAAAATTTAAAACCATCCTCAAGTCAAAAGCAGGTTATACGCCCTAACAAAAAAAAATCCACCCAGACAGGTGGCACTTTAATAAACTCACACAACATATGGGCAATAGACAAAAAAAAATACCATTTTTATCAGCATTGCGATCGCCATTCGCCACTCCGATCCCCCCCATTAAAAAAATTCCAGCACACTCAACATTTCCCCCCATTAGCTCCCCAACGCATGAAACATATCCACACAGATACCAAACATGGGGTTTCGTGTGACGTTTGCCGATGCGTGTAATACGACCTGGCTTATTTCTCAGAAATTTGAACATAACACGGAATCTGAATCGATATCGATTCTGTTTGCACGGCAAGCATTCCCAATGGCCTCTTTCAACCATTATTCCTCTAAAAAAAAAAAAAAAAATTAATAATTTTCTATATTTGCAGATTGATATTCCGATCTTGATTAAACCTAAACATAAAAATTTTTAACTGATAACCTCTGCAGCTAAACAGGCGCCAAGATTCATCAACATTGATATTCCCGTAAAAATCACTTCCAGCAATGAAAAATAAACTGCTCACACAGAACTCAACCCCGAGGATGTTAATGGTCCTATCGTGTTATTTATTTCCCTTTAATTAAAGAAAAAAAAAATTCCCAAACGTAACTTGTTTAATCCGGCTAAAAATTTCAAAAATAAATTTTTTTTCCCACCTGATTAATTATTTAGCTGATTGATCTATTGGCAAAAAAATACCTGTGCCACAAAGAAATATAATTATTAATGATTTTTTAAAAATGCGTAAATGTTTACGTTGTTTAATATCTTCGGGCTTGGGCAAGATTCCAATTTCCGTTTAAAAAAAAATAATTTTTGGTTTGATTTTTTTTTTTAACGCCACATGACACAAAACTCTTCCGGGGTAATACGAGACGTTTTTCCAAATGGATTTCTAATGTACGTTTCTTGTTTTTCCCTTTTTTTTCTCGAAACAAAAAAAAAAAATGGTGGATATATGTATTTTAACGCCCTTGAAGCTCAAATGACCGCCTTATAACAATAGAAAGGAAACCTTAGTTATTATATTGGCTCGGACAAACTATCCCCGACTGATTTTTTATTTCATCGGGAATTTTTTTTTTTTTTTCTCTTCCCTCTGGTATAAAAAGTGTTATTATAAATCTGACAACTGAATTGATGATTCTAACTGAACTGCAATTCCCAGTTATTATCGAAAAATTTTTCCTATTAGGATTTGGTGACGGATTAATCGAGTAGGAAGAGTAATGAATCGGAATGAAATTGCTAAAATTTAAAATGTTCAAAAAACAGTCAATGAAGCCTTCCAAGGGCTGAGCTTCTCCTGAAGGGATTCATTAGCTCCTGAAAGGCATCAATGGCTACTAAAGGGCTTCACTGCCTCCTGAAGCGATTCATTAACTCCTGAAATGCTTCTTCATTGGCTCCTGGAGAGCTTCATTTGCTCCCAGAGGGCTTCACTGGCTGCTGAAGTGCTTCACTGGCCCCTGGAGTGCTTGATTGGATCCTGAAGTGCTTCCCTGGCTCCTGGAGGGCTTCACTGGCTCCTTAAGGGCTTCACTGGCTTCTGGAGGGCTTAACTGGCTGCTGAAGTCATCCACTGGCTCCTGGAGTGCTTGATTGGCTTCTGAAGTGCTTCCCTGGCTCCTGGAGTGCTTCACTGGCTCCTGGAATGCTTCTTCGCTGGTTCCTGAAGGGTTTCACTGGCTCCTGGAGTTCTTCACTGACTCCTGAAGTGCTTCCCTGGCTCCTGGAGGGCTTCACTGGCTCCTGGAGGGATTCATTCGCTCCTGGAATGCTTCTTCGTTGGTTCCTGGAGGTCTTCATTGGGTACTAAAGGGCTTCACTGGCTCCTGAAGTGCTTCACTGGCTCCTTAAGAGCTTCACTGGCTCCTGAGGTGCTTCCCTGGCTTCTGGAGGGCTTGATTGGCTCCTGAAGTGCTTCACTGGCTCCTGGAATGCTTCTTCGCTGGTTCCTGAAGGGTTTCACTGGCTCCTGGAGTTCTTCACTGACTCCTAAAGAGCTTCACTGGCTCCTGAGGTGCTTCCCTGGCTTCTGGAGGGCTTGATTGGCTCCTGAAGTGCTTCACTGGCTCCTGGAATGCTTCTTCGCTGGTTCCTGAAGTGCTTCACTGGCTCCTGGAGGGCTTCACTGGCTCCTGGAGGGATTCATTCGCTCCTGGAATGCTTCTTCGTTGGTTCCTGGAGGTCTTCATTGGGTACTAAAGGGCTTCACTGGCTCCTGGAGGGCTTCACTGGCTCCTGAAGTGCTTCACTGGCTCCTGGAGGGCTTCTCTGGCTCCTGGAGGGCTTCACTGGCTGCTGAAGGGAATAATTAACTCCTTAAGGGCTTCACTGGCTCCTTAAGGGCTTTACTGGCTGCTGAAGGGATTCATTGGCTCCTGGAATGCTTCTTCGTTGATTCCTGGGATCTTCATTGGCTACTAAAGGGCTTCACTGGCTCCTGGAGTGCTTCATAGACTCCTGAAGGTCATCACTGGCTCCTGGTGAGCTTGATTGGCTCCTGGAGGGTTTCCATTGGCTTCATTGGTTCCAGGGTCTGGGCTTTAGCCCATAAATTCTTGATCCTGTAAGTTTGTCCACTAAGCTCAGCTTGGCACTAAAGAAGTTATTCTAGCCGACTTAAAATTTTTATAAGCCAAGAATTCACTATCCTGTCTAAAATAAGAAATCTTAATTCTGATGCGTAAATCGCTGTAAAAATTTCCAGTTGCGGAGATTATTAGCCTTCAACCTTATGGGAGTTTGAGGGAAAATACCGAAGACAAAAATTTTCATTCGGGTGAATCCCGTGGAGTTTGATGGGTTAAGTGTAAACAAGTCCCCACGAATCCCGTAAATTACTGAAATTTTCCTCCTTTTATATAGTATATGAAAGTTCGGTGTGTTATTATTATTATTTTAGGCGTGGCGAAAAGATAAGCGAGGCGTTATTATGTAGCTGACATATTCACATTCGAGTGATCGTGTTGGATGTGTTTACGTATGGACAGCGGGAAAACAATGTTCGATTCCAGTTGATTCTGAGGATGTGACTTTTATAAATATCTTTCGGGGAATTTTTTTTTTTGATAGAACAAAATAAATTGGTATGGATTCTGTTTTTGATTTTTTTTTTAAAGGGAGAGTTGTGGATTTTATTGTTACTGTTGATGGCTTCAGGGCGATGATTTTAGATGAAAAAAAGGGAAAAGGAAAAGCAAGACGGATAGAAAGTGAAGAGGAAGAACAGAGAAAAAAAGCAGAGAGAGCAATTGAGAAAAGAATGAGAAGAAAAGACCAGGAGAAAAAGAGGAGGAAGAGAGGCTAAAAACCAGACAGTATTCTTACTCTCTTAGCAGGTCTCACCAGAGACGCCGGTCGCCGAGAGCGACTTCAAACCCCAAAGAAAAACGTAGCAAACCACTGTCCTTCAAACAAACCAACAGAACCATGAGACACGATTTACCAATTCTAGAATAAAACTACGATTTTTTTCCCTCAGCTCAAACCATAACTTTCTCAATAAAGATTCTGAACTTAAGCTACCACGCGTCTCAACTACCTACGGCCCTGCCTCTAATTATACTTATTTCTTAAACTAGGGATTTTCTCAAAAAAAAAAAAAATAAATAAATAAATCCCCAAACAGAATTATCAAATAAAATCCACTTCAACTCTCCTTCCCTTTTGATACATTTCTCAGTATCAATTATCGAAACGATAATCTCTTATTTACAAGAAAATAAACCCTTAAACCAATAACCTTCCTCCTAACTCAGCGTAAAAATTTCTAAATCGCACAAAAAAAATCTAACCTAAATCTCATTTGCAAACTCAACATAACCTAAAAATTATTTCCATAAACGATCTTAAAAAACGATACCAATCCTAAATCCCTAAAAAGAAAAAAAAAATACAGCCACTGGAAACTGCATAAGGATCCTTGTAATCATTCCGTGACATCATGCTTGGTTGAAAACCGACTCAAGGTTTAAATCTTTAAAAAATCTTTGCCATTAAGTACCGGCGTCAGGCATTTTATTCCTTAAAAACTTGTTTGTATCTTTTTTTTTTTTACAGAAAAAAAAACTCAACGTCACATCATTATAACGTAGAAAAATCATTATTATAAAATTTCATAATAGAAACAGAAGTTTTTTTTCGGGACGATGAAAAAAATAAATAAAATAAAAATACATATCTATAAAATAAACAAGTTCGGTGATTTGATTTTTAATAGAAGCTGTTGCGTTGCCAGGGAAACGTGCCCCAGCAGGACTTGTGTATCAAACAAACATGATTGCTATAATGATGAGGTCGTATTCATACAGCGAATATTTTTTTTTCGGATTTTTATTTATCGGGGAAAATTAAAAAAAAATAAAAAAAACCGCGCATCCCCAAGAATGTTATCAAACATCTTAATGCTTTTACCTAATGATCCTATTCATGCGGGTTTAATGAAGGCAACCAAAGATGTCGTCGTTAAACTACATAACGTTCTCATAACGACCTAATTAACTAAAGAATTATACGGGAAGAAGTTTTCGCAAAATTTAAAAAAAATAAAAAAATTTTTAATCTGAAATGAAAAAAAAAACAACAGAGACAACGTCCTCGATGTCAAAGAACTTTTGTCAAGGACACGCTCAAGGCTTTGTTAACACTGCGAAACGGTACCCGAATAACTTCATTCAATTCCCTAATTAAGAAACGTTGAGATGATATATACACATGGGAAGGAAAAAAAAAATTATGTGGGAATGGCGAACGCCTTCATATTATCGACCATGCAATTCGGAGAAAATAAAATAAAAAAATCGTCAAACACAAAACGTTCATTGTTTTTGACGTGAAGTTATAAAATTAATTATCGAGTCAGTCAGCAACAGTATAAAAACCGCTGCTAAAAGCTCAGGCCAAGTTCAAGGTAATTCCGATTCTTCAAAAGTGCCAAAAATGAAATCATTAGATTTAAACCGTTCAATGATTTGGCTTTTTACTAAAATAATACTAGAACATGAAGCTGGCCAAAACTCAAAATGGGATGTGCACGATTTTTCAACAGCATCAGTTTTCCGTACATGGATCTTCAATACACAATCCTAACCCTGAAAGCAGAAATAAACAGATTAGAATCATAAACAAGCAGACAAGGAAAAAAAATCAACCTAACCTAAAAGACGACACTACATAACTTCAATTTTTTCAATAACGAGGGTTCTCAAACCTTGCATAACCCTAACTGGTTACAAAAACACAAATTTTAACCTCCCTCGCTGACATCCTCCAACCACTCTTAGTTTTCAAATTCCACAATTCCAAACTACAATCGACTTATGGTCAACCCTCTTAAAAATATTAATTTACAAAATATCAATTAATCTTTCTGTTGTTACATCACCACCACTTGAAATCAATCATCTGGTGGTTAAGTGAAATAGCAAAAAAAAAAAAAAAGTTACATATAATCGTACTTCACTCATCATATTACGGATAATTTCCATACCATGCTTAGCATATAATTGGTTATTATAGCAAACCATTTAAAATAACACATCAGCGACGTTTTAATTAGACCGTAATCGTAGCAAGATAGCATGTATTTATACACCTCAATTATAACAACCTTTTTTTTTCCCCTGTAAGGTTAACAAACTTTAGAAAATTTTCCCGAAAAAAACGATTACACCGTTTTTAACGAGCTTTCTTTTCCCCTGATTCGTAAGACGCCAAGAAAATGCGGAATTAACCATACATTGCCTTACGCTCCTAAGGCCAAGCCCTCGGCAACCAAGGTCAAGGCAAGTAAACTTCTTCTCGCCGAGTTCAATAACATTCGATCAAAATATTAACATCCGATTTTTGAAAAAAATCAACCGAGATTTTGTATTGAAATGAAATGGATTACCTTTAAAGAAAACCGGCATTCTGATTGAATCCTAGACATTCCTAGCAGAGCCCGCCATGTATCCAAATCGAGAGGGATTGACCTTCACGTCAATAAAGAATGTTGTTGCACATTTTACGTGTAAATAACAAAGGGATAACGCACGATACCACTTTTAAATATATCGGGGATTATAAAAAATTTAAAACACTAATAATTTCACTTAAAATCCACGTAAGAAAGTATAAATTGCATTAATGTTTACTTAACTTCTTTACACTTCCAAATGTTTTCAATATGGCTGCCGTATGAAAGCAAAAGTTGTTCTGACGTCACGAGGAGTTTAATGGCGGATGGATTGTTTCGAAACAATGCTTCAAAAACAAAAACAGTCGTTTTTATGATTTTTTTCCGTTTTTTTTTTTTCGAATTTTGAAAAATGAATAAATAAATGAGTATTTATTCATTTTTTGGTTTGATTTGAGTAAAATAAGCGAATGCAGACGGATTTATTCGAAATTTAATAACGGAATTTGAAATTGATGGAATCAAAGATGGCCGCGTTACTGACGCTGATTTTTTTTAACGGAAAAATGGAGAAATCGTTTTCGATTTGGGCTCTATTGCAAGATTTGCAGCATTTGGGATTTTTATTGTTAAGTTTTCTGGTCTGTATAAACTGTTGAAACATTGCCATCGATATTATACAGTATAATTCTGTCCATGAGTGGGAGAAATGGTTTCTACCATATTATCAATTAAAGACTTAAATAAATGTGTGTTATTTTTTATCAACATGTCTTTAGACCAAAAATGGTAGTTCTTGCGTCTAGGAAGCTTAACCGGGAGTGGTCCCTTCGATGAATCGTCTACTACATGGGGGTACGCCATTTTGAACACTAGAAGCTGCCATAATCTCGAATTTGACGGTCGCCATTCTCGACTTGAAGAGCACATGGCGATTGCCAGATTTTTCATCAATTTGATAATGGTGGCCACCAAATTCGAGATCATGACATCTTCCAGATATCAAAAGACTAATCATAGAGACTAGGCCGCCTTAATAGCTAAATAGAAAGCTTAAGGCAATATGGCGACGTCCACTTCGAAAACTAAGGTGTTGCAGACACTACGTCAGCTCTATCCTCTAATAAACCGAAAATCTCGACTCTCAATTAAAAACGGCTTATTAATATATACAAGTCTCATACGACCAATACTGCTCTACGGAGCCGAAATATGGGGCTATGCAGCCGCCACGCATCTCAACAAACTCCAAGTGATTCAAAACAAAATATTAAGAACCATCACAAACGCTCCCTGGTTCGTGAGAAATGCTCAATTACATGATGACCTAAACATCAACCCGTACAGCAAAGCGGCAAGGTTTATATTTCTAAAATATTGCGCTTATGTTTCGCCAATGCGAGCAATATTGCGGCAATATAAAAAAATGTTACATTGCTGTACGGGAAGTTACTGTCAGAGACTATAACTGAACGCGCCAAAAGTTTATATGATAAAGCGGCAACGTCGGAATCAGCGCTTATTGCCAATCTTGGAAACTACGAAATCGACGAAAGTAAATACAAGAGGCCTAAACACATTTTACACAACTAATAGGATAAAAATCTTCTCAGTGACGCGAATTAGTCACTAACGGCAAACCACAGCGAATTAAAGCTAGCCTCTGCCGAAGGCACCTCTATACCAGAGCAAAAACCGAGTGGTTGTAGGCCTGGTTAAGCAAAGATTAGTTGGAGTTGGAGTTGCAGACAAATCATCGAAATGTCTATTTTCTATTAGACTCCTTAACTGCGTCCAAGGGAGGTAAATTGGAGGACAGCGAATGAAAATATGCCAAACCTTCTAATCAAGATGGGATCACGTGACGAATAAGTCATCTATATGAAATTTATTCTGCTGTTTGATTGGCCAAGGCACCATGACGTCAACAACATGTAATTGAAAAGCAAAACTGCCTGATAGAGCTAGTAGCGACCATTAGCACACAATTTTTTCTATCTGAATAAAATTTCATTTTAATTTAAAACTAAAAAAAATTCTCTAATCGACTGTTAATATTTTCCTCGTAAATCCTGTCATCCCTTTTAGGTATTAAGGGCTAAAGACGGTGCCAGATAAAAGGCCTCAGAAAACTTTATAGCTTTCTATAGCCCGAGAAAAACTCTCCACCCTTAAACGGCTTTCTTTAGCACCTTAACTCCATCAAACTTTTCAAACGCCTCCCTCCATATCTCTTAATTTCTCCCATTTGACAAACGTCAAATCCCCAAAAAGAAAAAAAAACCATAATCATCTCCCAAAAAAAATTAACATCATAATGATCTAAAAAATTCAGAGTAGCAGATGCATTTGAGATGATTGTGATTGATGAGACATTTTAAGGGTAAAGCGAAGGGTGAGGGCGAATAAAGCAGGTACAGGTATTTTATAATCTAAAATAAACTTTACATTGAATTGTCCGTCATTCAAGCGGAAAATGCATAAACCTGTGATATGTTATGAAAGGGTCCCTTTTTTTTTTCTCATCATGTAAATCCTTAAAGGTTTAAATTACATATTCATCTTTATTAATTCTTTTTTTTTCTTTGTTAAGAATCCAGACGGGGAATTTTTTTATACGAAAAAAAAAATTAAGACTTACCTATAATCGATGTTTTCGATATCGGAATAAATCGCACTAAATTTTTCCATTCCGAACGTCTGTAACCGAACGTCTAAACCGTTCTCTCACTTGTTGCTATGATACAGGTCGGCTAGGACAATGTTTCCAGCAGTGAACACCACGTTCCTGTTGCTGCTGTTGATTCTGCGGGTAGATGGAAAACATAAATTAATGCAAAAAGGAAATAAAGTGATTTCAAAAGATGATACCCATATAAAACATTGATTAATTAGGATTTTAAAAATTAAAAAAGTCGTTTTCAGAAAATTAATTAAAATATATGAATTAAGTATTTGATCGATTTAAAAATATTAATCCAGGTTAGGTTAGGTCTACAAATATCGCCACGTGGCGAACGTTAAATTTAATTTTAAATTTTTAAAATGATAAATCAAGCTAAAAAAATTAGTGACTAAAGTCTCTCTCGAAAAAATTCAAGAGTGATGTAATTCAAATTTCCCACCTTTATTTCAAGTTTCAAAACCGAACGCGACAAAATGGCTTCCTCTGTAACTTTTTTATTTTTCATCAGTTGCAATCCTGTAAACAAAAAAACATGGCGGTGGGAGGAAGAGTCGGGGAGTTCGATATTTGGTTAAATAATAAATTATTAGCATTTAATACCGATGAAGGTGTTTTCGGTTCCTATATTAGAGGCATTTTGGAAGGAGAGGAGTCATTGGATGACAAAACACAAGCACTGGAAGAAATTTTATCAGAGATTACCGTAAGTTAAAATCTGGCGCTTTAGAATTTTGTTGATTATGATTTTCGTGTATTAAGCATTCGAAATCCCCAGTTTATCTCTACACACATCAAACTAATCCCCAAAAAAAGGCAACGTGAAACATAATACGTTCGACTTCAAGTCATTTATTTTGCATTTTTTTCCAGGAGGATAACATAACCAAGTTATGTCAGGAAATATTAGAAAAATGGAAGGTTTTTCAAGCGGAGGAAGAAAATTCGCACAAAACAGTATTAGATGTTTCAGAGGATGTTGACGTCAAGCTTGCCAGATTGCTGGAAACCCAAGCTAAACCAGCTACGGTTACTCGTAATAATTACACTGATGAAGAACGAAGAATAAGAGAAGCGATATTAATGCAGTACGGGCAAATGTCTGATGAGGAAGGGGAAGCAGGTGATGATCATCAGGATCATGTTAAGGAGAACGGTTTGGTTAAGAATCTGAATGCAAATTCCGTTCAACAAGCTGAGAGGGAAAAACGAGAGAAAGCTAAGATTGAAAGTCAGAAAAAGAAGGAAAAGGATAAAGAGGACAGGTTTGTAATGATTTGTAGTTGTGGAGTGCTTAAAAATTTTCAAGTTGATGAAATGTATGTTTTTTTGCAGGGAGAAGCAAAAGCAGCTGGCTCAAGAAAAAAAAGAGAAACGAAAGACACAAAAAGGGGAAAGGAGGAGGTAGCTAGCCTGTGGGGGAGTGAAAAATTTTGATGTCGTGTTAATTTATTGTTGTATTAATATTGTAGGACTGAGTCAATTGATGTTCAAATACTCTGTGTCTAGGTAGCAGATTCTTCAGTCGATTTTTTTATTTTATTTTTTTTACTTTACTAAATCTTGCCTCTTTTTGATACAATTTTTGGTACTTTCTTACTTTATTATTATTAAAAGTTATTTAGTTGTAATTAAAAAAATAAAAACTCTTCATAAAACTCAAATCTGTAAAATTTCCTGAATCTTGTATATTATTTTGTGAAGTGTTGTACATATAAATAAACCGTGCCATTTTTTTTTGAAAACGAAAATTCTGCATGGGATGCGATCCTGATTGGCAGCACATTAATTTATTATAATTTATTAGGGAGAGTTTGGCCCATTATTTTTTTATAAAAACACGGTTTATTTATTTAGCAATAAATAATCTACTTTTTGATCTTTTTTTTTTGGAAGAGAAATCAGAATCGCTATATTTACTTACTTGTTTATTATTTAAGACGAACTTGTAATCATATATTTCCATGTTGCTTGTAAAGATTTTGCACTGGCGAGTCTTCCAAGACTAGATGGTAGAAATATGCAGGTTCTTTATGAGAAAAAAAAGTTAAAGCTGTGTTTAGTGTAGCCTAAAATGAATAAAAAAAAGCAATTAATAAATCATCTAAGATAGATTTCTATTTTTTTTTGGTTTAAAAAAATTCTCCAACTGCTAAGATCTTCTCTAACGTTTTTGCAGCTGAAAAATTCAAAAAACTGTTGCTGGGCTGCTAGGAAATTCCCTAATTTTTTTTGTGGCTGAGAATAAAACATCTGGGATAACATTGGGAAGTGCCGTTCACCAACTTCACCCCTTTGCTGAGATTTTTAACCCACCTGAAAACTTCGCTGCTAACCCTGTAAACTGGTAAAGGTAAAAATCCAAAAAAAATTACCCAAATTTAAATTTTAAAAAAAAATTTAAATAATTTATTGAAGGTAGGTCTGATGTTAAAATGGTACATGCTACTTAGGAGCTAAAGAGCTAATAGCTAGGTATTTTAGTTAGACAACTGGTTACAAAATTATTGTATTTGCAGAATATGAATGCTCCCTGATAAGAAAATATCTGATTTGGCCACATTAAGAACCAACATGATCTCAGTTAACATTTTTAAAAGCTGATAACAATTTCCCTTTTTTTTTTAAGTACAGGTATGATTTTAGTTATAAAACACCGATATTTATATAAAAGAACCAAGATCAGTTGTTCTTGAATAATTAGTTTTGTTACATGATAAGCTCTTTCCTAATTAAATGCTCGGCACAAGTTTAATGACATTTTTATACACAAAAAAAATGCTACATGATAAAAAAAAATATTGAAGTTTTTTCCCTGAGAGTCAAATTGTACTCTAAACTTCAATGGGGCTAATCACTAAAAACTCATCTTGCAAGGAGGATCTGCGAATAAAAAAAAATTTTGACAAGCTTTGGCAATGATTCGTTGTGTTCAAGAATCTTATCATGTAACATGAAGAGAATGAAGAATGAGGGGAAAAAACGTTAAAAATAAAAAATCTTAATTAAAATTTTTTTCGATGAACGATCACATAGTCCAATAATATTCAAAGGGAGATCACAATATTTTTTTTTTCTTATTATAATACAAATATAATAAAAGCCTACTGTCTTGCTTCAATTCCATCGTTGTTTGACAATTACCAAAAAAATTAATGACTATTTAAAAAAAGACTTACCGATTACATTTAAAAATAATGCCGTCCGTTTATATCTTTTAATTTTTGGATGGCAATCAGTCATGTGAAGTCTTAAAAAGCGATTTATTAAATCAAACACGTTTTTACGGAAGAAGGAAAAATCTAGAGATCTCGCCATTTTAAGCACGATGTTCGATTGTTTTCATGGGATAAATATACGTATATTTATACAGGTATTAATTAGGCTTGAATTGAATTTTTAGAATTCAAAATTCATATTAATAGTTGGTTAACATTTAGAATTACAATTAACATCGATTAAAAGCTTAAAAAGTCCCATTTTAAAGTTTTTCGCTTGTTTTTTTTTCGGTTGAGACTTCGTGTAAAAATCCCGGACACATTTCCGGGATTTATATCCGTAAAGTTCATCATGGCGATCGGATGTGTCAAATAAATGGCTAAACCACAAAGCTCTTGCATTTATTTACGGTCACAGCTAATAAACAGATTATTATAAAAAATAAAAATGGTTTTTAGGTAAGTGTAATAATGAATCATAAAGATCTTTCGTTTTATTTCACAATATTCGGCATTGAGATACAATATAGGCCTAGACCGGAAGTAGTTTCGGAGGAAAAAAATACAATGGCAAAACTCGTGTCTTCTTTTTTAGAAAAAATCGGAAAAATTTATTCGTAGGGATGTTTTCTCGATATTTACCTTCAGAAAAATCTTTTAAAAGAATATTAGCACGATTATAGTCGACTATAAAAGTAAATTTTGCTTTTAAAACAGTGAGCGTCCTCTGATATCTTTTTCACTTCCGGTCGTTCGATAT
Source organism: Liposcelis brunnea (assembly GCA_023512825.1). Classification (NCBI taxonomy): domain Eukaryota; kingdom Metazoa; phylum Arthropoda; class Insecta; order Psocodea; family Liposcelididae; genus Liposcelis; species Liposcelis brunnea. The sequence goes on from CM042070.1 coordinate 3,274,512, forward strand.
TTTTTTCTCAAAATTCGTTAACGAATTGCGAAAGGATAAAACTTCGTGGTTTAAACAAAAATTAATCATTTTTATTTAAAAAAACGTTCTTTTTATTAGTATCAAAATTAATTTAAAGGTTTTTTCCTTCTTCTGATCGTGTCATATATTAACCGACGCGGCCATTTTAATTGAAAAAAAAAGAAGGCCCAAGCGTCAGTAAAAATTCAAAGTGAACTTCTTTTACGAATATTGCTTTAAATTATTGATAACGACGGCTGATAATTAAAAAAACAGGACTAGGTAATGTGCTAGATTGTCGAGTATTAAACATTTTAATATTTCAAACAACAAATTTTTCGTAATTAGGCATTGAAGACAGCAGGTGACAAAAATTTACAAATAACACATTCAGTATTTTCATAAATCATTTCACTTTACAACTCTTCCTGAGATGACCACAAAAAACTTAACATCCCTTTTTAAAATATATTTTTTTGAAATTTTTTTCAGTCCTTTTGTACTTAAACTCTAAAAAAAATCATACTCAAAGGCCAAAAAAAAAAGGAGTTTAATTACTTATGGTCATTCGAAAATATTCTCATAACCCTTTCCAATTTTAAGCATTGCTTAAATTATCTCAAACATTTTTATTATTTTCAGGAGTCTCTTCACAATATCGGAGGAAGAAATGTACCAGAATCATCTAAACTAGGATCCACGTCTCCAGCACTTGTATGCCTAGCAGATGGGGTTACATTGACTTTGACTTTGGTTGTACCCCCAACATCATTTTGTTCTACTATATCTCCGTCGCTATATTTTGATTTACGTCCTCTGTACAGTCGATACATTGAATACTGTGATTCACTATCAGATGTCGGAAGAGTCCCACGTCTTTGACCGGTGCTGCTTTCAGACGGTGACCTCCTAACATCTTGAGGATGCTGCGGTATTGATGATGTTGAGGATGATTTGAGCCATTCATGCCTCAAAGCGTCATCCGGAGTCAGTCTTTTCTTGGCATCCCATCTAAAACAAAAAAAAAACCGTAAGTATTTTTATTTTCAAAAAAATTATCTAAAATTAATTTTGATACTTACTGAAGACACTGACTAATGAAGTCGACGAATTGCTTATCGTTACAACGAATAGCAGTTGCTAAATCTTTTGATCCCGGTTTACGTTTTCTTCCTTTGCTGTTGGTGATGCATCGGGGATTACCCCGAGAATCGAAAAATAAACGTTTCCTAGTAGCGTTAGTTATAACGTCTTCAGGAGGCACACCTAAAACTTCCATGACGCACGCTAATTGTTCTACTTCGTTTTCTCCAGGGAAGAGAGGATAACCGGTGTAAAGTTCAGCTAGGATGCAACCGAGGCTCCACATATCAATCGCAGGACCGTATGGAAGGCCTAAAATCACTTCGGGAGACCGGTAGAATCTTGATTGGATATACGTGTAGACTCTTTGATGCGAGTAACAGGAACTACCAAAGTCTATTACTTTTATAGAGCTGCTACCTCTTTGTTTTAATAGGACATTTTCCTGCAAGAAAAGGTAAAATCAATTTAATATTAGAAATTTGCATCTAGCCGGCTTTAAGATAAGGCTTTTACACTTACCGGTTTGAGATCACAGTGAATTATATTTTCCTTGTGAAGAAGACGCAAACACTGAACGAGGGAGTGAGCGAATCTTCGAATTAGACTAAGACTAAAGCCTTGGTAACTGTTTTTCTTGATGAGCTCATATAAATTCAAACTGAAACAAAAGAAAAAATCAATCAGCCGATCATTGATTTTTTAAAGTCTGGCAGCTTTAAAAAAAATTTTTTCCTCTTATCAACTGGCCTACTTCTTTTTTCCTTATGCGAAATTCAAATATTGACAATTGCAAAAAAAATTTATTCAATCTGATTCCTCTGGCTATCAATCAAAAATCCCCCGCGTTTTAAAACTTACCTCATCAATTCAAAACTAATACAGAGATGATTCCTAAAATAGAAATATTCCAGCATGTGTATCACATTGTGAAGAGAATCCTTATCTTTCTTCCTGAGATGATCTAATATTCTTACTTCGATTAGGGCCTGATGATGAAATCTTTTTTTATTTCGTATGATTTTAATTGCAACGTGTTGATTAGTTTTATGATCTAACGCTCGGATAACTTGGCCGAAGCTTCCTTTACCGATTACTTCCAATATTTCATATCTATAAGATATATGGTCGTGAAGAACCTGTAAAAGAAAGGAAAACATGATTTAAAGTTTAGATTTTTGAGAATCTTTTTTTGATGACATTTAATCTCCCAGTATTTGTTCCTGTCGAGCAAATTTTTTTCAACAATTTCTCTTGTCGAGCAAATTTTTTCAACAATTTCTCTTGTCGAGCAAATTTATTCATCATTTTCCCTTGTCCAGCAAATTTTTTCAACAATTTCTCTTGTCGAGCAAATTTTTTCAACAATTTCTCTTGTCGAGCAAATTTTTTCAACAATTTCTCTTGTCGAGCAAATTTTTTCAACAATTTCTCTTGTCGAGCAAATTTTTTCAACAATTTCTCTTGTCGAGCAAATTTTTTCAACAATTTCTCTTGTCGAGCAAATTTTTTCAACAATTTCTCTTGTCGAGCAAATTTTTTCAACATTTCTTTTTGAACAATTTATTTCATAGTTCTGAATAAATCTCCATTGCCAGAAAAACCTGGATAAAATTTTCAATAACAAAATAATTCTGAAAAAATTTTTTGCGCAATTTTTGTTGTCTAAGCTAAAACCCCCTTAACATTACTTAACCCGCCCCTGCTTTTAAATCATTAACTTTCACGGTCAGCATAATTCCAAAACGTCAAATTACTTTCCCTATAATCAAGCAAAAACGATTCCACTCGCTGGAACTATTAAAAAAAATTTAAAAAATCAAAACAGCCTTGGCTTAGTCATTGAGTTTCAAAAAAAAAAAGAAAAAAATGACTGACACATTTTAAAAAAATCCTTCAAGTTTCCTTTTTCTGCATGAAATCTTTGCTGATTTAAACCGAGGGTTTTATTTTTAGCTCGCGAAATACTTCGTGAAAAATTTTTCAAATTGAAATATTCCAAACTCAATAAGGATATGTTATGTTAATTTGCCAAACTGCCTTAAGCATATTCCGAGGTTTCTAATGTCAAGTTCGATTATTGTTTCAAACAACGTCATTGCACTTTTTTTTTGATTTGAGGACGAAAATAATAACTTACTTTATTATAGCTCCCGTTATCATCGTCGAAATCTTCACCGTGGATTTTGCACGCGTCCAATCCGAGATACCATATTTCCGGATATTTTTCTATTTCCATCTTTTCGTAATCTGTCAGTCGATTGCCATAATATTTGATGGCTTCTGTTGAAAAAAAAAAAACAAGATCATCAAAATCGATATTTTAAATAGTCGTGCTACGCGTGACGTGTCTATAAGCGTTTATAAAAGACAATTTTATTTTCCCCGAAAATAAAATTGAGGATTTTTCTTTAAAAATAAACATCAAATCGTTTTGTTAAAAGAATTGTCTAATTGCAGAACTGAGAAAAAAAATTAAGAGGCAGCCATGACATTTAAAGTTGTAAAAAATTTTTTTATATCAGATTGTTTATAATGACTTGCGTTTGGGGTTTTTATTACTACTGTTTTTTGATCAGCTTATATGTAAAAATAACAAGGGGAGTGATTGATGGCTAAATAAAAATAGGAAATAAATTATTTAATCGTTTGGTAAATAAATATCAAAGAGTTAGTATCGTTTGCTTAAAGAAAAAGTTGATAATTTATGATATTTGTTTTAAAAGAATTTCAAATCACTTAAATTTCAAGTCTAGCTGAGCTCTCAGTTACCAAAAGCTCTAATTCCACAAATTAAAGCGACACTAGCGCTCCTAGCGGATTTTTTTTTACCTACTTTCATTTTAATATCAATGCTAATGGACAATTTTAGAAACTAACAACGATTTTGTTCTCGCAATCCGCCATTTTGATTTCATACCAGCGCTCCAAGTGGCATTTTTCGAAACTAAACTCGAAACTATTGCCATCTTTGCATCTCTCAATTGTTAGTTCGACACTAGCGCCATCTGTCTACTGAACTACAGCGCCCCTAACGGCGTTTTTTCTTCATCTTTCAACTTACCTGAAGGTGTAAGTGGAAGCCTTCTCCCGTTAGAATCAATCCTCTGCCCAGGCGGGTGATTCTCAACATTATTATTATTATTGTTGTTATTATGCGTAGGATTGTTATTATTAATAGTCGGGAAGCAGGGTGAAGGGGCAGCAGTCGATGATGACCTCGATGATGAATTTTCCTGATGATTATGTTGAGAATGGTAAATGTTTTGCCTCGAGGAACTTTTTATCTGAGTCGAGTTTCCCAGCACGGGCAGTTTTGGATTCTAAAAAGGAAAAAAAAAATACACATAATTTATAAAATCAGCTTAAGGGAGAAAAAAAAATATAATCCTGAACCTTTTCCTGACCTTTAAATCAGCAGGGATTTTGAAGCTAAAACTATCGAATGTCACATATAAAAAATAATATTCTTTTTTATAAAAATCGAAAAAATGGTTTTCCGGTTTTGCGGGGGAGAGAATTTTGAGAAAAGGTCTCGGCCTTGGATTGTTTCCGTGTTTTTCACTTTTTTCACGTACCGAATAATCTAAATTCCTTTTCGAACCCCATGACTGATCTGTATTTTTAGCAGGCATCGCAGTCGTCCAATTTCTGGATGCTGATTGCTTGTTAGATCCTATTTGACTTGATTTCCCGTTCGTTGCTCCTGTGTATTTCGTTAATACATCCTTGTGATGCAACGATCCTGGACTCTGAAAAGATAAAAAAAAAAATTTATAATGTTTCGCCTGCGTAATTATTCAAAAAAGGGGGATATTTTCATAAAATGTTGACGAAGTCAATTAATATTTATTTTGCCAGGTGGTAGGCCTAATCACGAAGTGTAAGGTGAATGTATTTATGGAAGTTGAAATGTGAAGGTGGCTAAAAATTTTATTTTATATATGACAAGGAACATTTTTTTCATTGCACTTTGAAATCGTTTCTTTTCCTTATTGATTTTAACTACAAATTTTTGGCAAGAAAACGATTTATAAAAAAAAAATAAATAAACGAGTCAGTTCTGCTGTAAGCTTAGACATCCTTAATCTCTTTACAGAAACATTAAAAATGCACATTCTTGAAATCAAATTCCAAACACTTCAACAACGAAAACTGTAAACAAACAGCTTGTTATCCAGCTGTCTTTGAAATAATGTCTCTAAATTGATAAATATCCTGGAAAAATTTTAAAAGCTGCCAGGCTGAAAAATTAATACCATGCGGATGAATTTTTGCACATTTTTACATTTCACAGTGTTAATCCTAATGGTTTCCATTTAAGTTTTTGCTTGCACTGTAAGCCCGCATCCTTTTATGAAGTCATTGATTCTGCAGCATTGAAATTGATGCCGAAAATATGAAAAATCATCGTTTAACTCTAAGAGAAATTGTTAAGTTAACCTAACCTGGACATAATCCAGAAGTCGCTGGTTTCTTGCCCGTTCATCTTTTATATCAATCCATTCATATTAAGAAACTCTTATAAACATCAGAAACACGTACTTAGTGTCACTGATCCCATGAATTAACGGGAAATCGGTTAATTTAAATAAAAACTCAGCCATTTTCATGGCTGAAGATTGATTGAAGATTAATTGAATTTTTTGCTGCAATTTAAATTAATTTTAGCAATCTGGCAACTTAACGAAAACAAAAACCCTAAAGAGTACTTTCAGAAACGCCATTTTCGTTCCATTCGGTGATGTTTCTAAACGAATCAACTTTCATCCGCCATTTTCTTTTCTTCAAAGACAGGAAGAGATGCCGGTAAAATTTTTTCCATCGTTAATTTCTTGTGTTTTAAAAGGTATTAATCAGTGAAATTTACTCGTAATAATAATTCCAATTATGCTTTATTAATTAGTGGAGTGAATGCCAAATGGCAATCGGTTTTTTATTCATAAATAAGAATTTTCTAATGCATTCCAATTGTTCTTAGCGGATGGCGTCAGTGTTACTTTTTTTCAAATTTATAAATTAAAGTTTCGTGTATGTTTTTTTATAGCGGATTGCTTCAAATGACATTAAGTGAAGACCCCGGCTGAAGAAATGTTTGATGCTTCGGGAAATAAAGGGAGACATTGTCGGTTTTGATTATGCAATATTGGCTTGGGAGATCAAAGCATCATGGATAGCACGGGATGAACGTAAGTGATTTTTATGTCATTTTTAAAATAAGTTGATAGTTATTGATTGTTTGATTTTGTAGCTTTGTTATCTGGAAATTTTAAATCGATATGGGCATGAAATTTTTATGACAAGGAATCCGATGATTGATTGGATATTCAGAGAAACGTAGAAATGTGTTGTAAGGGGTGAAAGCTTTTGGAGAGAGTTCAGGGATGAATTGAGTATGTAAGTATTCTTAAGAAATCTCAACATGAGATCTATTTAAAAAAATAATATACCGTAAACCGGGGTGACTTTGTGCCACCCATTTTTCAAAAGTTTTGAGTGTTTTAGATCGAGATTCGTCGAAAAACGTGTGGCCTAAAGTCACCCCACCCGACCAAAGTCACCCCGGTTTATGGTATATGAAGATAAGAAATTTATTAAAATATTTATTTGATTTCAGAAGCAATTTTAAGTGCTAGTCTGCAACCGTAGAATCAAACTTGTTCAAAATTTTTATTTTTCTCATGGATAATCCTAGACGAGTAGGCTTTATTTGTAATTTTGTCCCTGCCTGGAACTGATTACGACTTTGAAATACCCAAACGACGAATTAGTAAGACCTTTAATCATTCCCCTCGAGGCTGATAATCTTACCTTAATCAAAAGGCATCCGGAAAGAACATCAATCAAAGGCGCCATTTTTTTCCGAAAAAAATCACAAAGGCGTTCGGAATCCGTGTTAATGACACTGAGCACCAAACACCACGTGGTCAGTTATGTTTATTATTTAATAAGCTGACACTCTTATAAACATATGGTCGATTTCAAGGTCTTATTAGTCATTATCGCAAATATTTTTCCCTGTTTTTATATAATAATAAGGATTACGTGATTTAATCATGTAGTTTAAAAAAAAAAAAAACCGGCCGCCACTGAAACACAAAAAAACGGTTGGAACTTCGTTCTTCTTTGTTCCGGACGCACAAGCGCATTCCCAACTCGAGGGTTTTTCTTAAAAAAATTATAATTTTTTTGGCTAGGTCGCTTTCATTATTATTTATTTCCCCTTTTTGTGATTTGAAAATGAAATATGTTGATCTAGGTCTAAATTTAGAAAACAATCGAGGTTCGTTGCACTCCGCAACGAACATCAATCAATTTAATAATCAAGCTTTTTCACTTCCGTTAATTTTCGAAAAACAGTCCTGTAAAAAATTAATGAATGGCGCAAGGTTGATCAGTTGAGAATTCAGCAGAAAAAATTCAAGTAGCCATAAATTTTTTTTTTAATGTCAAACGAGCTTTAATTACAAGACAAAATGACAAATGAAGATTTAGCGAGATAGCCTTACAGAAACCCACGAAGGAAAAATATAAATCCGCCTATTAATTTTTTTGTTTCGCGATTTTTCACTCACAATTCTTTTTAAAAAAAAAAAAATATAATAAAACTAACTTGAACGATAAATCACCGATAAAAACGAAAGTGGTAGCGACGGTTAATAACGGCCAATAACGACTGAATTTCTACCAACGTGAGCGGACACTAGATACAGTAAAATTATACACTTGAAACGTTAAAGCCATCCAGGTGTAATGCGTCATGCACTCCGTCACATATGATAAGTAACTGATTCACGTTGTTCTGGCACTCCAACAAATATTATTATGAATCTTAAAAATTTTTTCTTAGTGATTTTGCATTACGTGTTTTATTCCTTTAATCCGGATGTAACGTCATTTGGGGAGGAAATTTTTTTTGTTTTGAAGAAGAAGAAAAAAAGCGACCGTTAATTGTGAAAGTTGTTTGTTTTTATGGTTGCGGATGAATAAGCACAAGCAATTTTTGAAGGTGTTTTTTTTTTTTTTTTGCGCGCGCGCATTTCGATGACAAAAATGATTCACGATTGGATAAAATGACCTAGTGGATTTCTTTAGCAGAATATGTGTCATTTTGTTTTTTTTTTGATTGCAGATTCTTCGAGGAATGTGAAGGAGGATAACAATATTGAAAAATGATTAAGAGGATTTGAGAGGATCGAAGTGCGTGTTGGGAAAAGTTTTAAGGACGTCATAGTAAAGGTGAGTGGGGTTATTAATAACCCGAAAAATTTGATGAGTCAGTTGAAAAAGAAGTAAGAGAGCGGGTTGCTTGTGGATATCGGAGAGGAGGAGTAGAGGAAGGCCGCAAAAAAGGTGGCTTGATGCTTGATGGTTTTGCAGAGCAGGGAACCGAATGGCAAAAAAGGATTGAGAAAGGTTTAGGTTTAGGAGTGGATAGCAAAAGGCTGAGGAGGGAGAAAGAAGTGGCAGCCATGATGGTACACACCGCTTTCTACTAAAGACAATTCTTGGACAAAGCCTTCGTGATCACTGTGAAAATTCCTATTTTCATCTGGATTGGCAAGTTTACCATCATGGCTGCCGAATATTCTTGTGGAAGTCGCCATGACACTTAATATGGCGTTCAATTTTTTTAGTAGCTTATTGTTTGCCAGTCTCTTTTAATTTAGAGTCTCTAGGTCTTTTGTGGCCACAGCAAAGGTATCTCATGCCTTCAACTGTTTTTCTACGATCATCTTGGCCCAATCATGACAACACTCCACTTAGGCCAAAAGGCTTTAGCATTGAAAAATTAAAAAAAGGGTCAAGGCCTTCTCATCCCATTACCACGTACAATCTTTAATCCGCAATCTCGATAACAAACATCATCTTTCCACGATAAGACTCCGATAATGACCAAATTATAGGCCAATGGCAAAAAATTATCATTTTTACACTCAGGAAGCTAAAAAACGATTCGAACACAGTCACGTTTTTGTTTATAATAAACCTGCTAAAAAAAGTGCAATGTGCAATGATTATTTTCGCTAAACAAAACCAAAAATAAAAACGCATTACGCAAGGTATATATATACGATAACGTCAAAGTAGGTCGGCGTAGAATTTATTTCCACGCTTTGGGGGGGAAAATGAAGACTTTAAAAATTAGCTTGTTAGCGAAAAGGTATCCGATTTCTTTTTATAAAACACACCGTAAACGGTCAAAACATTATCAGCAGTATGAAATTGTATCAAATTTCAGAAAATGTAATTAGGTTTTATTAATCCGAAAACAGATGGCGCCACTTTCACCAATTTTTTTTTCGATGTGTAAAGGACAAATAATAAAAAACGTCTTAATAAAGAGCGCGAAATGGTATTTATATCCAGATATGATTCCCACGCTATAAGTCGCTCCCTTCATTAACATGCAAAGGACAGCCTTTACTATATTACACTGGCTCGAAGAGAATTAAGAGAAAAAAAAAACTCGAAATGAGTGTGATGTAAGCTCGATATCTTCCTATGGACTTTTGCGTGGTGGATTTTTTGACGGGATTTAGTAATAGTTTAGTTATACGGTTTGAAGAGAGTAAATAATTTGGGAGTTGGATAAGAATGGGGGGAATAGCAGTCCTAAAAGGATTGAGCGTTATTGGGGACTTCATTGGAAACAAAATATGGGAGGGTTGGCTTGAAATCAGAAAATGAACAGAAAATTTAGAATCCCTGACCATTAGTTAGTCGAAATCGAGTCCCATGTCGGGGTTTGTAATACTTGAAAATTTTCGGTTTTCCCGGATTTTCCGGGGAGGATGAATTTTTACAAAAAATTGCCAAAGGAAAAAATTGTTCCAAATAAAGTCAGGTATCTCCACACAAGAAATTAAAAAATTTGTTTGAGCAGTTTTTGAGAAAATCTTTGAAAACTCATTATTTGTGCCTGTCAAAGTCTTGAACTGGGCATGATAGCCTTGAAATCAGAAAATAATCTGAAAATTTAAAATCGTCGACCATTTTTTAGTTGAAATCGAGTCCCATGTTGATTGTTTGTAAAACTCAAAAAAATTTTAGGTTTTTCCAAATTTTCCAGGGAGGATGAAATTTTACAAAAAAATGTCAGAGGAAAAAGTTGCTCCAAATGAGATTATGTATCTCTGGACAAAAAATGAAAAAAATCGTCCGAGCCGTTTTTGAGAAAAGTCTCAAAAACTCTAAATTGGGAGCGATTGTCTTGACTATGGAATCACATTTATTTTCTGCCTAAGGAAGGCTGGAGCTTTTGAAAAAAGTTAAGGGCCCCAAAAAAATGAAGAAAAAGCTCTGTAAATCTCTAATCCCTCTTACCACCTTGAGGTAGAACGAAAACCCAATTACTAAATCTCGGATCCAAAACGTCATGTTCACAAGAGTGTAAATGAATGAGCATAATGCTATTTGTTATTCATACTGCATATTCATTAGTCGAATCATGTCCGCAGTTCAACACTCGATTGCAAGATATATAAAAGCATAATGGCCGTTAATTTTTTTCATGGGTAATTGCATCATCGTTCGAGATGTAAACCGTAGAGACGGAAAGGGTACCGAAGGTTAAACAGTATCACACAGGGAAACAAGATTAGACAATGGGCTAAAAAAAAAATGAGTAATGTGGAGTAATGACCGAATAAAGCAAACAATCCCTGCGTAACTGAAAAATAGTTTTACAAGGTCTTTAATAAAGAATAATCTGTAATGAGTCATTTCATTTGTCTAACATAATCAAAACCTTTATTTTAATAGCCCAGAAAAATAATTTAATTATTTAATTTAGAAAGTGGACATTAGAAAGGAAGAGTGTAGTCACCCCATCAAAAAATCCCCTTTTCGGGTAAAATAAACATTAAATAAATTAATTATCCGTTAAGCAGTAAAAAATTAACTCTTTTCTCCTCGTTTAAAATAAAAAAATTTGGGATTAATAGTCGTTAATTTTTTTTTGCAATCAACCGATTTTTATCTGATAATAAATAAAAGTTTCTCTGAACTGATTTTAAAAGATAAAGAGAGTTTAAGATCGATGACTTTTCTGTGAATATTTTTTAGCCCAATTTTTTTTTTAGGTCCACAAGAGCTATTAGAGACCTGTGTGAAGCCCTTTATAGCCATTTTTGGCCTAAGTTAGCCCTACGGAATTTAAAGCTAAGCCAGAAATAGTTACTAAAGCAATGAAGAAAAGAATGAAGAAAAATGGTTGGGCCTCTTAACCATTTTTCTTCATGTTAAGAGGAACTTGAGGGCCTCTTAACCATTGTCATTCATTCATTAACTCTTAACCATTTTTCTTCATTAAAATTCTTTGGATTTTTTTACTGGAAAATATCCAGGAATAATTGATAAATGAAGAAAAATGGTTAAGAGGTCCTTGGGCCTCTTAACCATTACTCTTAACCAAGGGCCTCTTAACCAAGAAAAATGGTTTTCTTCATGCCTAGAATCATTTTTCTTCAAGGACCTCTTAACCATTTTCCTTCATGCCATTAAGAGGCCCTCTTAACCATTTTTCTTCATTCATCAATTATTCCTGGATATTTTCCAGTAAAAAAATTCCAAAGCATTTAAATCGTTTTAGCTATTTCGAGTTGACATCTTCCCGGAAAGAATTCATCCGACCACAAATAAATATGACATTGACCAAATCCAACCAGACACATGTAAAGCCCCGTTTCGACCCAAAACCTAATTTTAAAATCGTCCAGTTGAGATTTGTTGCCAAGACAAGCACATGTATTGATTTCCGTCAAAAAAATCAACGCGTATCTAGTGTCTGGCTATTTTTTTTTCAACGTAGGCAGCTCGTATTTATTTTTTTATATTCTCAACACGACAGTAAAACATACAAAAAAAAATATTTAAAAGCTATTCATTTATTAAGAAATAACCTAAATTTTTTTTATTATCAATTTATCTAAATCGATAAATTATTTTTGCCCACTTTTCACCCAACTGGAAGGTTAAAAGTGGGAGGAATAAGGGGGACCGTTCATCGAATGCATCAATATACCGATTTTGGGCCTGGCTCAGGCCTAAAAAAATATAATAATTGTCGACCGAATTTTTTTAAAGCCATGATTTTTTATTTTGAGGCTTCATTATGGATTCCGCTTGCGCCGCCGAAAGGTCGCGTCATGTCTAATTAAGTTGTAATGTCTCGTCCTTGACTAAAAACCGATTGTTTCAACCGTCTTTCGTGAAATGTTTCGAGTATCTTAGAATGAATGGTTTTCCATACGGCTGGATAGCCAAAGCCAAACGACCTTGCTTTCGAATCCCGTTCCCGGGTTTATAATGATGTGTGGGCACTGCCAACTGTCTTTGTATGGAAGGCATGTGTTGTTTGCCACTCCTGCGTGGACGGAAGTTGTCATCGTCTCCGTTTAAACGGTCTTCACGTTGGCAACGTTTGTTTTTTTTTTAAATTCGTGATCGGACCCTCCTGGCTGCTTTCTTTTAAAAACCAGATCGATTTTTTTTTAAAATGGGAGGAGATTTTAGCAGAAATTAGATAATTTTGACAGAAGCGATGTCTCTTGATATAACCGACGCCCATTTATTCGCATAAAATGCTAATTATTCATTTTGCCTTGTACTTTAAACCCGTAGCCTGTTATTTAATGAGTTACCGATAATCAAACGCATTCTTCTTCAATTTTTTATTTTTAAATTTGGTGCCAGAAACTAAATAGCTTTAGCTTGTACGTTTAATTAATTCGTTTTGTAGGGAAATTTCAATCGTGTGTGTATGAAGTGACAACGACAACTGTCATGTCAAAATGGTTTATATTGGAGAGTACATTTTCAATAGATTGATATTGAGAGAGAGAGCTAAAAGGGTTTGGGGTTCGTGACGTAGGATTTGGTTCAAGTTTTAGATGGTTGTATCAAGACTCGAGAGATTTGGGGTCATGTTATGGAGACTGTGCTTATTAGCAGTTCGACTTGAACGAAATTGTATGCTTGAGGATCGAGGCTAAAAATTCGTGGGATGAATGTGTTAGGGGGAAATGGTGATGACAGGCTAAAAGTTTAATGGATGATAAATTTTTTCGTAGAATCAATTTTTTTTAAAATTAATCGTTTTGCTCGTTTTATCTTGTAGTAAATTTTCTTTTACTAGAGATTTTCTTCTTCCGTTAATGTTGCTTGTTTCCTGTTGATTTGGTTATTTTTTATCAGTACACGTGTCACCGAATTGCGTGGACTCAACAATTTTTCCCCCACTAGTCTCCCCCCTTTAGTCAATTTTTTTCCCTAATAATTTTTCTTCTTCATCAGTTCTTCCTCTTCCATCAGTTTTTCTTCTTTGTCAATTAGTTTTCCTCCTTCAATTTTTCATCTTCCATCGATTCTTCTCTTTATCGTCAATTTTCTTTCTTCCCCAACTCTTCTCGTTCCATCAATTTTCCTTCACTTCCATCAATTCTTCTCTTTCCATCAATTTTTCATCTTCCATCAATTTTTCTTCTTTGTCAATTAGTTTTCCTCCATCAATTTTTCTTCTTTGTCAATTAGTTTTCCTCCATCAATTTTTCTTCTTTGTCAATTAGTTTTCCTCCATCAATTTTTCATCTTCCATCAGTTTTTCTTCTTTGTCAATTAGTTTTCCTCCATCAATTTTTCATCTTCCATCGATTCTTCTCTTTATCGTCAATTTTCCTTCTTCTTCCAACTCTTCTCGTTCCATCAATTTTCCTTCACTTCCATCAATTCTTCTCTTTCCATCAATTTTTCATCTTCCATCAATTTTCCTTTTTCCATCAATTCTTCTTCTTCCATCAATTGTTTTCTTCTTCCATCAATTGTTTTCTTCCATCAATTCTTCTTCCATCGATTGTTTTCTTCTTCCATCGATTGTTTTCTTCTTCCATCGATTGTTTTCTTCTTCCATCAATTGTTTTCTTCTTCCATCAATTGTTTTCTTCCATCAATTCTTCTTCCATCGATTGTTTTCTTCTTCCATCAATTGTTTTCTTCTTCCATCAATTGTTTTCTTCCATCAATTCTTCTTCCATCGATTGTTTTCTTCTTCCATCGATTGTTTTCTTCTTCCATTGATTGTTTTCTTCTTCCATCAATTGTTTTCTTCTTCCATCAATTGTTTTCTTCTTCCATCAATTGTTTTCTTCTTCCATCAATTGTTTTCTTCTTCCATCAATTGTTTTCTTCTTCTATCAATTGTTTTCTTTCATCAATTCTTCCATCAATTTTCTTCTTCCATCAATTCTTCTTCCATCAATTTTCTTCTTTTATGAATTTTCTTCTTCCATCAATTTTTCTCCAAAATTTTTTCTCATCCACAAATTTTTCTTCTTTCACAAATTCCTCCACATTTTTTTTTATTAATTCCTCTCACAAAAAAAGACCAACTCCGCAATGTCAGGCAAATCCATTTATAAAAGAATTATTTCTCTGATTCATTCAGGATCAAGCACTAAAAAAAAAATAAAATTCTCGCATTTTTAATTAGGCCATATTTGGCACACAAAAGCCTTTACACACGCGATAGTCACCTTGTATACAAATGATTGCGTAGGCATATCTCCGTTTCGATTATTGTAATAAAAAAAAAGCCTGTTAATAATATTTCCATCTCTGATCGAACACAGATATCAAATTTCTTTTTCTTTACCATTTTATAAATTATGCATAAATAAGTGTCAACAAGGTTAGGCCACATTTCCATATTTAAAAAAAAAATCTTTTATTTAAATTTCTAACGAAAAACCATTCGCGCGTACGGATCTTTTTCCATACCACAAATTAGCATATTCGGATTGAAAATTTCACCTGGCAATAAGATGACACCCCGCATGCATCGCACGTGACTCGTTATCACAAACAACGCCCGTGCGGGCAATCTCAAGGTTTTACTCTCCAGCCAAGTGCATTTACAAAAAAAATTCAGGGCCATTATTCGTCTCCAATTTTTTTTTTTGACTCGAACACGATTTACGCACATGGCCAACCTAATTAAAACCACATTGTTGTCCTTGCCATTGCTCTATGACTTTGGCAACGAGATATTGAAATATTTAAATGTTGAAGTCATAATTTGTGTAAAAAAATGGCCTGTGGTTGACGCGGGTGCAAAAAATATAATTGAAACGTGAAAGGTGAAATCAAACATAACTCAAAAAAAAAAATAGGCTACTCCAAATCAAATCGATTGATAAAAATAAAAGAAAGTTAATTGGAATAGATGAAGAAAGTTTCGCGAGGTTCGAAATTTTATTTTCTGGTGTTCATGTCACAAACGTCTTCACTACTATTGTTAATTTTATCCTCAGACTAAACCTTTTTATAAAAAAAAAAACACTCCCCAAGTCACGCGAAGGAATGCATCCGATGCAAGCTTTTTATATTCGAAGAAATTTTTTTTTCTTCCTTAAGGGCTTTCTCGAATCATTTTCGTTTTTCCGGGAATCGATGCCACGAGGTTTTCAATTTTCCCTTGTTTGTCGCAGTGCACTTAAAAAATCGATAAAAATTCATCGATATATCGTTTATTAATAAAAATCTTTTTTTTTTCCTTATCGCCCTCTCGCACCTTTTTTTTCAAAAATTCTAAAAATTCTTAAACAAACAAAATCAAAAATTTTTTTGATTTCAATCAATCGAGATAAGGCAATAAACTTTGAGTTGAATCAACAAATTAGAAAATCCCTCGCATCACGTGGTTTTGTTATACTAGGAAGTGATTCCTCAAGGCTGTTTTAGCATCTGCAAGACCGACAGCGTGTGTTTAGCTGCGGCCAAATTAATTCATATGAGGATTTTAACCTACGCTCTTTTGTCGTGTCAATTTAATCTATTTTAAGGCATTTGTATGTAACGAGGAAGGAAGTTTTTTTTTTGTTTAAGTTAAATTAGGGCAAGATGGTGATGAATTTAAAAAGGCTTAAGAAAAGTATTGTTTTTCATTCGAGAGTTGAAAAGAAATTTCAGGAAAAAGTGATTAAAAAATGATTTGCAGAAAAATTGTTTTTCTTTTTTTTTGAATCAGCTCCGAAGGGAATTTTTTTTAAAGGTTAAAGGTAGCGGCAATTATGTTGGGTGGGATATTGAATCTTGGGAAATATTACGGAGGCTTTAGGGAAATTTCCGTAACTTAAGTGAAGGAGAGTAATAAAAAAATGGAGATGAAAAGATAGTGCACGGAGGAAAATAATAACGTTTAATTAATTAAATTGGAAATTATGGGGGAAAATTTATAAATTGGGGGGGGGGGGGGGGGGAAGTACAGACGGGACTTTGGGTCGGGAAATATTGATTTTTAGCCAGAAATGTCAGAAAGATGAAGATTTGATGAAGGAGAAAATTGACTGAAGAGGAAGAATTGATGAGGGAGAAAATTGATTGAAGATGAATTGGTGAAGAAGAAAATTGAATGAAGAGGAAGAATTAATGAGGGAGAAAATTGATTGAAGATGAAGAATTGGTGCAGTAGAAAATTGATTGAAGATGAAGAATTGGTGAGGGAGAAAATTGATTGAAGATGAAGATTTGATGAGGGAGAAAATTGATCGAAGAGGAAGATTTGATGAAGAAGAAAATCGATTGTAGAGGAAGAACTGATGAGGGAGGAAATTTATTGAAGAGGAATAATTAATGAGGGAGAAAATTGATTGAAGATGAAGAATTGGTGAAGGAAAAAAATTGATTGTAGAGGAAGAATTGATGAGGGAGAAAACTGACTGAAGAGGAAGAATTGATGAGGGAGAAAATTGATTGAAGATGAATTGGTGAAGAAGAAAATTGAATGAAGAGGAAGAATTTTTGAGGGAGAAAATTGACTGAAGAGGAAGAATTGATGAGGGAGAAAATTGATTGAAGATGAATTGGTGAAGTAGAAAATTGATTGAAGATGAAGAATTGATGAGGGAGAAAATTGATTGAAGATGAATTGGTGAAGTAGAAAATTGATTGAAGATGAAGAATTGGTGAGGGAGAAAATTGATTGAAGAGGAAGATTTGATGAGGGAGAAAACTGACTGAAGAGGAAGATTTGATGAAGAAGAAAATCGATTGTAGAGGAAGAACTGATGAGGGAGGAAATTTATTGAAGAGGAATAATTAATGAGGGAGAAAATTGATTGAAGATGAAGAATTGGTGAAGGAAAAAAATTGATTGTAGAGGAAGAATTGATGAGGGAGAAAACTGACTGAAGAGGAAGAATTGATGAGGGAGAAAATTGATTGAAGATGAATTGGTGAAGAAGAAAATTGAATGAAGAGGAAGAATTTTTGAGGGAGAAAATTGACTGAAGAGGAAGAATTGATGAGGGAGAAAATTGATTGAAGATGAATTGGTGAAGTAGAAAATTGATTGAAGATGAAGAATTGGTGAGGGAGAAAATTGATTGTAGAGGAAGAATTGATGAGGGAGGAAATTTATTTAAGAGGAAAAATTAATGAGGGAGAAAATTGATTGAAGATGAGAATTGGTGAAGGAGAATGAAATAAGAAAAATGAATTAAAGAAGGCTAACTGATAAAAGAAGAAAAATTTATGGAAAAAGTTATTGGATAAGAAAAACTAGTGAGAGGTACAGAAAAATTAGTGAAAAAATTTATGTGTCAAGATTAATAAACAAAATTTGAGGAATGGGTATCAAGAACCGACGAGAAAATGATGGTAGTAAAGTAGAATTTTGAAATAACGATGAAAAAAAATAAATTTTGTGAAGAAAATGAAAATTTAAAGTAACATTTACTCTGAATAATATTCAGGAAGATTTCCCAAAACTTTTTAATAGCCAAAAAAATCTTTCCAAGACATAAACAAAAAAAAACCATAAAAACATTCAACGTTTTTGACGCCTGAAAATCATAAGTGATTAACAGCCCATTTAAGAAGTTTTAAAAATAAAGTTTAAAAATTTTGAAACCGCAGCGGAGCACATTCGGAATTAAATACACTTTTCCAAACGACTGAAGTTAATTTACAAAATTTGCATCTTTTATTAACACAATCGAGGATGATATAATTCAAAAATTTTAATAAAACCAAACGAGTTAACATTTTAAAATTTGACCGAGTTTTCACGAAAAAAGCCTCGACCGAAACAAGGAAAGGAAGAAATTTTATAAATTTTAACAATTTAACTTCCCTACTTTTCGTGTGTTATTCAGGAAAACTTCCCTATTTTTTAAAAAAGGGGGTCGTACGAAAAAGTCACGTGACTAACCACGGGATAGGTATTTAGTGTTACGGGTCCGCCACCGCGTTTTTAAAAAAAAACGCGTTGCGTTCCGTTACATTAAATATTTACTATCAAGGTCCATGACAACGAAGAGGAAAAAAAAAGCTTTTTTTGAAAAATTTATGCGTGGAAATGTAATTAATATACTCAGCGGATATGAAATGAAGATAAATGGGAGATAAACTCGGAGGATGAAAAATGTTGAATAAATTCTAATCCAGGAGAGAAAGAACGATGACAGGAGGCCAAGAATTTTTTTTTTTCGAAAATAATGTTTTTTCTTTTCGAGGTAAATTTAGAAAAATCCCGGAAATAGTTTCCTTAGAAAAGTCAACATTCATTTGGAAAGACATGATTAATGATATAAGAAAAGAAAAATAAATAAAAGGAGACAAAATGGATAATGATTGAATATGTCAGGATAATATTCAAAATCCAAGAAAAACTCACCGATAAAATTAAAAAATCCAAATTTTTCATTTTTTTTTTTTTTGCTAAACAATAACAAAACAAAAAAAACGCACGAGAATATTTTAAACGAACACTAAACTATCGTACTTCCCCATGACTCGACTGGAAAGAGACTAATCCAAAAACTGAATTTGAAAACCGTCGAGCACGCTCCTATATTTCTTTATTATAACAAGAAAAAGGGGAAAGAAAATTTTGCGGTGTCGTGGAATCATCACGAATTTCCCGGTATTTCGATTAAACTGTAAAAAACTCGCGTTGTCTTGATAGCTGCGCGCGGGAAACACAATGCAGACGATTTGTTAAAAAAGAAAAGAATGTCGGCCCAATCAGGAGCAAGGACGGCGGTGATTAAAAAAAAAATGGCGCGGAATTTATCATGTGGGATTTTTGTGTATGGTTTTGCCAACACCCTTTCGGGATTACTTTATTGCTTCCGGTTTTTAAAGGGGAGAGAGGGGGGTTTTTTGTTCTTCGATCTGGCTTCATTGTCAATGTCCTTTAAAACGTTGCCAAATCATCTGATCTAAGAAGGTTAGACGTTGTTTTTGTAACAAATATCAGTTTTGTAAAGGACGAGCATAAAGTTAAATATTTTAAACGAACGGTTGGTTCATTTCAAACCCAAGTTCATTATTACAAAGTCAAGCAGGACTCGTTAGGAATGCGTAAAAAACAAGAGGCATTGTAGGAGCCGTTGAAAAATTAAAACTAAGATCATTTCAGGCTTAAATTTAGCTACTCAGAGTCGCACGAGGCTCAAAATCAAACTTTGAGATCTCTTATTGGCGTGAGATAAGATTGCTGGACTCTAAACTCAGAGCTGAGTCTTGCAGAATATGCCAAAAATTAATATTAACAACCAAAAATGTATTTAAATCGAGTCTTACGTCACGTAAGACTAACCTGGAGGCTTCTGCCGTTAAAATGATCTAGAAATTTGAAATTAGCAACCTCAAAAACATTGAAATTGAATACCATAATGATTTTTTGTTAAATTCCGAATATAAGCCATTTTTAAGGCCGCAATTTGAGCCATTAGAAGCCATCGGACGCCAAATTAAGACTGTTAAAATCACTAGCGGCTTAAATTGAGCTTCTGAAAGCCATAAGAGACTTTAGCTTGGCTTATAAAAGCCATAAGAGCCATAATCTACACTAGACTAAGCCATTTAAAGCCATACCTAACCCCGTTTAGTCCCAGACTAAATTTTTTGAAGCCTTAAATAACGCGAAATAATTCTTTAATATTCATTTACGGCTGAAATTCAGTTTGTAGAGTATAATTTAAGCCTCAGACTCGGATTTAAGCCGTTTTTAGCCGTTTCGGGATTAAGCCAAGCTTATTAGAAGCTTCGAAGCATAAGATAAGCTTAAGCAGAGTTAATTTAAGCTTAAACTAGTTTAACCGAAATCGAGCAGCATTCAGCCCGAGACGATTAAAGTCATCAGAAGCCAAATTAAGCCCTTTTTTTAGCCTAATTTTTCGATATAAGCTTGTAATTAAATAGGCACAAGTTAAGCTTTTTAGAATCGCGTCGGGCTCTTGACTGAAAACGTTTGAGCTAAGTCATCTAAAGCCATTTTAGGCTAAACTTATGCCAACTAGAAACATTCATGGCCTAAACTGTTTATAGTGAAGCATCTGGAGCCTCTATTAAGCTTGTGTCAAACTATTTTAAGACTTTACTTAAGTCT
Source organism: Liposcelis brunnea (assembly GCA_023512825.1). Taxonomy (NCBI): domain Eukaryota; kingdom Metazoa; phylum Arthropoda; class Insecta; order Psocodea; family Liposcelididae; genus Liposcelis; species Liposcelis brunnea. Next base: position 3,294,988 of record CM042070.1, read on the forward strand.
CCAGAAGCGCGGATTAATTTTTAAAAGCTACCACAACTTTAAAGTAGGCTTAAATTAAGCCATTTTAAGGCATCAATAATTATTTAAGGCTATTAATGCTTGCAGGAGCCAGATAGATTTATTAAAACTTCTTAAAGTCTGCTTGAAGACTTTAACTAAGACTTTTAAAGGCATTAGAGGCCAGATGAGCCACACTAAAGCCTTAGTTAAGCCTAACGTAAGCCATCTAAAGCCATCCGAGACCAAGTTAAGTTTTTTAGAGCTGTTAAATCTTCTATAATGTCATTTGGAGAGTCATAGGCTCCAAATTAGCGAATAAACCCTATCAAGGTCTCACCCAAGCCCATTTTAAGCCAATTTAAGCCATCAGAGATCTAGGACAGCTTGACAGACTAAAATTAAAATATTTTTACAAAACAATCTTGGAAAAAGTTTTCTCTTTAAAAAGAAAAATAGCTCGCCTTTTTCCCTCTTTTCAGCAAACTTGGAAACTGCTGACCAAATTGGAAAATTGCCAAAAACAAAATCCGGAAATCCATTTTTATAAGCTAAACAATAGTTTAATCTCCCTCTTTTTTACTAGGTTAAATTTCCAGTTCTATTTTAAGAGATCTTCTTTGTATTTTCGTACTTTTCTTCTATTCTCGAACCTTTTTTTATTTTTTTCGGGATCCTTTTTCGAGGAAGGGAATCTTTAAATAGTCAAACTCGGGGATTATTTTTAAAATTTTCTAAAATTACGAAAAGGACCTTCGAAATTGAAAGTTAATTCTTTATTTTACGAAGGTTCTTCATCGGAAATAGAAAAATTAAAATAATACAAAAAAAAAATTATTTTTAGGAGAGGCGAACACGTGAATACGTCGAACGGGGAGGAGGAGAAGGGAGGGGGGGGGGGTATCTTAGACAGAAACGACTTTATTTATTACACCATGCATAGTTTCCATGGTGATGCTGTTGGGGGGGAACTCTGGAAAAAGAGGAAGTAAAATGATACATTGAGGGCAATACGAATTTAACCAGATTTTAAAATTTTCGCTGAAAAATGCTTTTATTTTTTGCTGCTGTTGTGTGTTTTTTTAAATCCAATTTGTGAAAAAAGAGGAAGACAAAGAGGTTATTATTTTTATTCTCGCAGGTTTTTGTTTTTTGAATCGGTTTAGAATGACGAATATAATTAGGTACGAGGAGCCGTTTGTAATAAAACTAAATTTTTTCAGAAAGAGAAAAATTTTTTAGTTATTACGAAGTATATCTTCAGAAAATGTTATAATTTTATAACAGAAAAAGGATTTAATGCTTAGAAAAAGATAAAAATGCTTTAAAAAAGTGATTAACCTGAGAAAAAACGTAATTTTTATTTAACGTGATTTCTGGAAATTGGGCAGTAGAAACTTTGGTATAATTATTTAATTTCTTTTCCAGCTTATTTTGATTTCGAAACTACTTGTTTGTTCGTCTCTATTAAGTTACCGCCAAAAATCTGAACACGTTTTCCCAAGTTTTCTCGACTAAAACTTCAGCAGGAGTACATTTTTTACCATTTCAGTACTGTCCAATTTCTAGAAATCACGTTAAATAAGAATTATGCTCGCCATTTCCGATATTTCATTGGTTTTTTCGAAAAGAAGCTCCCAAAAAAATGTTGTTTACCTTTTGTCGTGGCATTAGCTTCTCGCCAACGCGCCATCTCAACTCCAACAGTCCAGTCAGTGAAGAAAAAAAATGGTGATTTCGTTTCAATGACTATCCTCTAAAGTAATCCACATTTATTCAATTAATAATAAAGTAATACATCATGACTGTGGATAAAAAAAAGCTCCAGGCCTTAATTTACCATGGTAAGCAATTTTTTCTTCCCGAACACTGTTTTTTATCACATAAATTTATTAATACAAAAACGGCCTGTGTTGAGGTTACCGGCATGCATTTACGATATCATTTTTTTTGTTTGAGGCTTGAGAAATATCGCCCATAAATACTCAACAATTTGATTTCTAAGGAGGATATATCGTTAAGACAAGAAAGTATCTATAACGAAATGTTAAAGTATTTCATATTCTTAAATCCTAATTCCCATTTCAGGTAATAATATTGAAGAGAATCCGTTACCACATTTGCTGTTTTATGATCCCCCTGGTTCTGGGAAGATTCTAGCATGTGCCAGGCAGTACTATTCTCGAGCAGAATTATCATCTAAGGTGTTAGAATTAAACGTATCAGATGATAAAGGCATTGGCATTGCACGTGGTGCTATATTGAATTTTGCCACAAGGATGATATTTAAATCTGGGTTTAAGCTGATTATTCTTGATGAGGCTGATGCTATGACTAATGATCCTCAGAATGCATTGAGATGGAGTAAGTTGCTTATTTTAATTGCATCCAAAAACAAAGAAATGGGATTTTTATAATAATTTTATATTTTTTTTTGCAGTTATTGAGAAGTTTACTGATAATGTAAGATTTTGTGTAATATGTGGAAAAATAATTCCTGCTCTTCAGTCGAGATGTACAAGATTTCGATTTGCACCATTAATAGCTGAACAAATTATGTCTAGATTAGATCTGTAGCTGAACAAAAAAAGTAAGTGTTAAAAAACCGATTGGGCAAAAACCTTGTATTATGAGAATTAATTTGTTTTTTTTTTCCAGTGTAAATATAACAGAGGATGGAAAGAAAGTTTGCCTTAAATTAGGAGGAGGAGATATGTGAAGTGTTTTGAATATCTTGCTGAATACAGCAATCTCATCTTCTCAAGTTGCAGAAGAAACAGTTTATACTTGTGTTGGTCATCCATTACAAAGTGATATTTCTGATATTTTAACGTTGTTACTTAATGATGAGATGTCAGCAACTTACAATAGTATCCTTTTTTTATTTTTAATTAATTGCAGATTTTTTAGGGTAAATATAATTCCTTAACTTGTAATCTCAGAAGTGGAAAATCTGAAGATAATGAAAGGTTTGGCATTGGCTGATATAATTACAGAGCTTCATACATTTGTGCACAGATGTAAGTTTAATTTTGTTTAATTTTGGGGGGAAGGGGGGGTTGATGAAAAGGTTTATTTTTCTTAATGAAAAGTATTAAGAAAACTTTTGCTATCTACCTCGAATCTTATGCTTAAAGTTTGCCAAAAAAATGGTTCTGCTTGATGAAAATTTTCTTTATTCTGGTTGAAATGCCTTCGAAGGTAATCTGTGACTTACTCATAGCGATGGCTGACATTTTTTTATAGGTTACTAAACAGGTTATGGTAGCAGCTGATAGTTTGAGAGAGACTCATGTGAAACAGTGGAGGATTCTGATTGGCTGAAGTTTGGCTTAGGCCCACAGTGTAGCCTGCGGCTTTTGTCTGGGCTTAGCTAGAGTTGATTCAGATGCTTCCAGTCCGACACTGAGCTTGAATCAAGGTGACATTTGGCTTTTTTGTTTCAGTGGCTTTTGGGCCATATGAGAAGGCTTAATTAAGGCTTTTTTTGGAGTGAGTAGAGTTAGTTAAAGCCTCTAGGAGCACTGACTGGTAGGCTTAGCGCAACCCCGTTGCTGCCAAAATTCTGGCCTAAAATTCTAGCAGCTGATTGTTTGAGAGAGCTTCAAGTGAAACAGTGGAGGTTTCTGATTGGCTGAAGTTTGGCTTAGGCCAGTGCAACCTACGGATTTTATCAAGGGGCTTCTAGTCCGACACTGACTTTTACTCAAGGTGACATTTTGCTGGAAGAAATCTTAAAGTTTTTTCAAAACCTCGTGGAAAAGTTTTGATTAAGATGTAACATTTTTGTTGAAAGCATCTTGGAAAAATGATAGGGAAAAATTTTTGGACTGTAAGAAGTGATGGGAAAGTTAAATGTTAGAGTGGGAAGGGAAAATGTTTCAAGAAAGAAAATCAGTAAAAAAAAAATGTTTGTAGATCAGCTTAGGAAAAAATTCGCCTGGTGGCGTCAGTTATAGGGCGATAAACGGTTGATAGTTGGCGAAAGAGTTTTTAGTTTTTGCAATGATTAGAAAGGAAAAATTTAAAAAAAATTGTTGCAAAATATTTTTCTTGTTAAAAAAAAATATTTCTTAATTTTTTTTCTCTAAAATGTTGTTACAAGATCCAACAATTTTTTTTTAAAAAAATCCTTTTATGCGGCGAAAGCTAAATAATCCCAGGCCGCTAAAATAAGCTAAAGAGTTTATCAAACCCAACATCGGTTAACATTCTGTTAAAAAAGCAAAAACCCAAGCATTTAAAAACTCTGTATTGATAATCCCTTAGATTTACAAACCTCCCAATGCTCTTTAATAAAACGGTAATTCAAAAATAAAAGGTTGAAAATCCCACGAGGAAATTCGTTTTGCTAACTTCCAATTTTTTTTCAAAAAAAAAAATTCTTGTTTCCTTGAAATTTAATGGTGAAAGGTTTTGATAGAAAGTAAACGGATTTCCTTTTTTTCTTTAAAAAAAAAAAAAACCTTCACCGCTAAACTAAACCTGACTTTTAAAAAAAATTCATAACCTTACTCTCTTCCTTTCCGCGGAACAAACAAAGTCACCAGAGTTTTTAAAAAAAAAATCATCTTTAAAAAGCAATATTCCAAGCTTCCTTGAGGAAACTCAAGTTTCCATTTTTTTTTCACCCCTTAAAGTTCAAGGTCGATGTTTAATTAACTGAAAAAATAAAAATTGACATTTTCATTCGAGGAAATGTTCATCTAATCCCGCATGTCGGGAGTGAATTTAACATTCGTCGTTAATTATCGGGTTTTCGAAATAATTAAATCCCAAATGGGTTACCATAGCAATGGAAAATCATTTTAAGGCGGGTTTTCCGGGGATTTTAGATAAAACAGACAAAAACTGACCCATATTCTCCTGCCCAGACGGATATTAATCTGTATACGGATACAAATCGTGAGCCATTTGATCTCCATTCAACTTCGCGGAATCTAATACCCCGTTACATTTCGCACTGTTCACCCGTGTTAATTGAATTAGACCAAAGTTATTCAGATCACCTGGATGACGTCATAAAGGATCTTTATCCGGGATGTGAGATATGAATGACCCGTTGGGTTTTTTTTAAGAAAGAAAAAACCAGGAAATGGGATGAAGAAAATGATTTTTTTTACTTCATTTCATCTGGACGTAGAGAATCTCGAAATCGGGATTGGTTTTCTGACGAAGACAAATGAAGTTTCTTTAAAAATAAAAAAAAAACAAGAGGTTATCTTATTTTAACACGTATTGTAGGATTTTTAGCTAGAGGAACGGAAATGGAGAAAGTGGTCGTTAAGTTAAAAAAATTTTTTTAACGAGTTTTTGTTTTTTGCGCGATAACTGGCTTGGATTTGTTTGAGGAATGAGCTAAAACTTTTTTTTGGATTTAGTTCTGCTAAGACATCATTGTTCAAAAACTCTGGAAGAATTTTTCTAGTCTGTCAACCAGAAAAATTCTGACATGGCAAAAATTTGTCTCGGTAAAAAATAATTCTGGAAATGTTTTCCTCAAACAGAAAAATTTCTTTCGATAAAGAAAATTCTTGGACGAATTGTAAAAAAATATCTCTCAACAAAGTGAAATTCCTGAAAGATTTTCCTTGACAAAGAAAAGTTCTGGAACTTTATTTACACAAGATTTTCCTAGACAGGAAAAAATTTCTGATGAATATCTCATGATAACAAAAAGTTCTGGAAAGATTTTTTGGTAAAAAGTTTTAGAAAAAATTGTTAAATTGCGGACTCTAATTAATTGCTCTATGGAGGCACAGCAAGAACTTGATAAAAAATATCTCTTGATAGGAAAAAATTCTGGAAAAATATCTTTTGACAAAAAAATCTTAGAAAAATTTCTTTCGACTAGAAAAAGTTTTGGAAAGATTTCTTTCGACTAGAAAAAGTTCTGGAAAGATTTCTTTCGACTAGAAAAATTTCTGGAAAGATTTCTTTCGACTAGAAAAATTTCTGGAAAGATTTCTTTCGACTAGAAAAAGTTCTGGAAAGATTTCTTTCGACTAGAAAAATTTCTGGAAAGATTTCTTTTGACTAGAAAAATTTCTGGAAAGATTTCTTTTGACTAGAAAAAGTTCTGGAAAGATTTCTCTTGAGAATAACACAAGAAAAATTGTCTCGACATGAAGAAATTTTAGAAAAATATTTCTTGTCATGAAAAAATTTTGGAAAAGTTTCCCACGACAAAAAAAAGCTTTGGAAAAAATTCTCACTCTTTAGCATTTTGAGACTTTTCTCGAAATCGGCTCAAAGGATTTCTCTCATTTTTTTAGTGAAGATTTCTAACGCTATTAGAAACAACTTTTTCCTTTGGGATTTTTTTTCTAAACTTTGCCCTCCCCTGCAAATCCGAAAAAACCGAAAATTTTAAAGTTTTCGGAAAACGCCGACATGGTACTCGACTTCGACTAATTAATGATCGGAGATTCCAAAATTTCGGTCTATTTTCGGATTTTAAGGCCACCCTGCCAAGTTTATGGCTTTGGCAGGGCCACAGATAATGAGTTTTCAAAGATTTTCTCGAAAACGCTATAAATGATTGTTTTTATTTTTTGTGGGAAGATACCTGACTTTATTTGGAACAACTTTTTCCTCTGGCATTTTTTCGTGAAAACTCGCCCTCTCCGGAAAATCCGGAAAAACCGAAAATTTTGAAATTTTACGATATGGGACTCGATTTTGACGAAATAATGATCGGGGATTTTAACTTTTCGGTCCGTTTTCTGTTTCAAAGCCACCCTGCAAAGTTCACGGCTTTGGCAAGGCCAAATAATAAGTTCTTAAAGATTTCCTGAAAAACAGCTCAACGATTTTTTTAAATTTTTTATTTGGAGATACCTGACTCTATTTGAAACAACTTTTTCCTTTGGAAATTTTTTGTCAAAATTCGTCCTTCCCGGAAAATCCGGAAAAACCGAAAATTTTCAAGTTTTTACGGGCAACGCCGACATGGGACTCGATTTCGACTAATTAATGGTCAAGGATTTTAAATCTTCGGTCCATTTTCTGATTTCAAGCCAACCATCCCCTCTGGAAAAAGTCAGTGTTCCTTTTGGGACTGCTACTCCCCTAGTTTCAAGAACCAATCCACAACTGAACCTCATTCCCATCCACAATTATTCTTTAAACAAACGTGTCTACACTGACGTAATTACCCTTAACAAATTATTCATCATATTTTTTATTTTTATTTTTTAAAAAGTCAATAAACATTACAAATCTACATTCTTAATGAAAGAAAAGAAAAAGAAAAAAAAAATTGGGTCATCAATTTGATGCAAAATGTAAATAACGGCAAAACAATGCATCCGTGAGGTAGTCAGGCCAAGGACTAAGAAATTGCGTTAAGTACAATAATATAAACACATTTTACGAAATCGTTTTATAAAAAAAAACTCGAGCTTCGGGAATATTCCTCCCGTTAAAAAAAAAAATAAATTCAGCGGTTTCTTTTAAATGTTTCGCAATTAAAACGTGACCGAGAAAGTCAGGAATAAAAAGGTTAAAAAGGGTTTTTTCGAAAATGGGATCATTTCCTTCCGGACCTATGACGTCATTTAAGATTTTCATCGATGTATTTTGCGTAAAAAGCTTTTTCCCGTTCGCTTACGTCACGGGGATGATTTAATTATTTAAAAAAAAATTTTCAGCGAATAAATCTCATCGTGGGCAATAAGTATGTTGACATGCACTCGAACTTCCTTATTAGAATATCATCTTCATTAACAATGATGAGTTTTGCCTTTTTTTAAAAAACTTATTAGTGGGTAGCATGCGACCGAATTATGCAATTACGATTCTTAATTATTTAGAAAAAGGAACTTAGCCAAGTTTAACACGATGTTTCATATTTTTTTTAAAGACAAATATTGAAAGTAGTTCGAATAACAATAAACATTCATTGAATTTACTGTTGAGAAACATGTTACAGACTCGCACACGCAGTAGGGCAAGGCAATCAATTAGCGCTTTTTTTTTTTGTTGCTACGAATCTATTTAAGATCAATAACGATCGTTGGGCTAAATTCATCCCCTTGACGATTTTCGGTTTTCACCTGTGTGCTGCGGGGGTTTCTCAGCGGTTTGAAATGCGGAGACGTTTCAATCCCCTTGAGAGTATTTAAATGATTTATATTTCATGGGACAGAATGACGTCAATTGATTTGTCGGAAATAAATGACGAAAATTATTTGCGGGGGAGATTGCTTAAGTGATTTTGTGGATTGCGATATGTGATTGTTGTCGTGTGGGATTAATCTTGTGAGATCGATACGTGACAATAAATGTCGTTATAATCGATTAAGTAATTCGGATGAGATTAATGGAGGAATAACAAGGTTGAGTTTCTGGTCAGGGATTACATTTTATTTGAAAACAAGGAAATGGGAAATGTCTTGATGAGAATTCCATAGTGTCGTTAAGTCTCGGCCCTGCAGACATTTCAAATGGGATTTTTCAATTTTCTTTATTTTTTTTTCCAGATGATTCGCAGCCAGAACTCATCAGCTTTGAAAAGTGGGCGAGCTGTTTGCGATGTGCCAATAAGACTTTAAGAAGCTTTAGTTAGATGATCGGTCTGCTTCATGGATTTCTGCAAACTCTGTAAGTATAATTCTGAAAACCTGCCAAGCAAAAAATGGTAACCGGTGAGGCGTGTTTTGTCTTGCTCAAGGAATGGCGTCCTTGCCCTGTGGTGAGCTCCCTTCTCAAAGTTATGAGTTAGTGGAGGGCAGCAGCGGATCAATGGATCCCGTACTGCGATGTGGAAGATTATGAAAAGTCACCCCATTATTTGATATTCGTAGTAAAATCATCAATGGTTGGCCATGATGATCGCCAATCTCCGACGAGGAGCGGGCATTTAAAGAAGAAGAAGCCAAGCAAAAATCCTGTGAATTAATGTGAAATCGGTTGAACTGGTATCTGGCCCCAACTCCAGTAAAAGAAGAAAGAGAGAAAGATTTTCTTTCTCGGAAGAAAATCGTTTGGACGTTTGAAAAAAATGCAAAGAGATGATCTTTGAAGGAGCGGACTCAGTCCTAAAGCATGAAGTGAAGAAGAAGCTTTTGACTTCCATTTTTCCCGCTCTTAAGTTGCTGAAATTACCCATTTTTATTTAAAAGTACAAATATCCTTATAAAGAAACTCTTAGCCTTTAAATCCGCCAAAAATACTGAGAATTCTGAATCATGGTTATGCAACATGCAGCACACGACTGCGTATAAATTGCCAGCAATTTTATAAAATTATTGGAATTGAATTCTTCTTCGTTCAAAGGGGTTTCGGTGGTCGCTTATTTCAAATTTGAGCGTAGAAATTCAAAATCTTGGAGAATAAGCCCAGTAGAACGGCCGATTTAAAGAAAAACTTTAATTATTATGCAATGTCTAAACAGATATGTGTGGCTGGTGGCATAACTGTATTTTGAGGGGCCAGTTTTTAGAAAAGCGATGTGCTTTGTTAATGATTATTCATTTATTATTAATTTGAATGAGGAAAAAGCACAGAAATTAACTTATAGAAGAGTTGGGGAAAATTTGGAAAAAGATTTCTGAGAATTGGGAAGTCTTTCCTAAAATTATCGACTTATGCCTGACTAGTGACCGAGCGCTGATGACGCGATTTGCCACGACTTTTGATGCATGTAAGACCTTAATTCTTTTTAGGTCTTGCGACTCTAAAATTCATCCTACGTCTGTACATCATTTTTTTTTATATTCCTGTTGTTGCACTATGTCAGATCTAGTTTCCAAATTAATCGTTAATTTTTTAACAGTTAACTTTTGTTTAATAGTTTTGAGAATAATTTGCTTTTAAGTATCCTTTTAATTACACTAGTTTTGGGTCTTGATCCTGAAACACAAATCCTGCACCAGGTCAATAAATCTTTGCAGAAAGAAAATTTGACCAAGATTTTGGTTTGGCTTTACACATTTTTTTGATTTAGAGGAAATTTCTTTGGTTGAGAAAAGATTTCGTGAAAGAAAATTTTATTGTTTCCAGAATTTTCCTGAGGTTTTTTGAATTCCCTAAAAAAGTTTTTTCCTCCAGAAAAAATTTGGCTTCTAGTAAAAAGAATTTTCAGACTCTAAAATATTTTCTGGGTTGAAAGAGAAATCTTGTGACGAGATCTTGACTGAAGAAGACTTGACTTAAACTTCAGAGTTGGATTTTCTGGCCTCAGAAAAAATATTTTATGACTCCGGGCACGATTTTTCTTGACACTGGGAGAAATTTTTTGAGGTCAATAACAAGGTCTAGGAAAATTATCTTAGCTCTAGCACCATCTCTCCTGGCGCAGAAAAAAAATCCTTTGTTTTCAGAAGGAATTTCTGTACTTCAAAAGCAACTCTTCAGTTCTAGAAGAAATTTTATGGCTCTTCAAAAAAGTAACATAATCCCAAGACTACAGATGAAGATTCACGGCTCATGGTGCTCCAAGAGCAAGAGTTTAATATTTATTTAGTCTTAGTTAATATACAACAGTTCCAGAGATAATATTTTGACCGTGGAAGAAATTTTACAGCTCCAGAAAACGGCTCCAGCTGGAACCAATTTGGCCCCATATGAAAATTTATGGCCCACCCTTGACCCCATCCAGAATTTTTTTCTGGCGCCGTCACTGCCAGAAAATTTTTTGCCATTTCAGGAAAAACTTTCTGATCTAAAATGTCTGGTTCTTTGATTGTCAGAGGCATCTCGGTGCTCCTCTCTGGCTTCTCAATTCACTCTCCCCCTTCCTCATCTCAACCCTCGCATCAATCTGCCCACGTCACTCCCTTTTCCTCCTCTCACTAACTTACTCATCAAAAACAAGAGACACACTTTTAAAACCACAGAAAGACTTGATCGACTGACACGAATCAAAAAAATAACCGTTCGCCCTTCTTTAACCCCCGCGCAAAAATCAAAATAAAGAAAACAAAATTAGGATGACTGATTACATTACTTTCTTGGGAGGAGCAATTATAATATTTTTTTTTTTCCGAAGCGATTTGTCCAAGTCATTGCGCGGCAGGCGAATTAGGTTTTGCAAATTGAAAATATTTCTTTTTTATATGCTTTCGACGTGGGCGCCGAAAAAACTGTTTCAGTTTAACGATGAATCCGTATAGGAAGATTGATTTGATTTCTACCCACTTTTCACGTTTTAAAATCAAATAATAATAAAAAAAATAGATAAACCGTTACGCCGGGGGAACATACCTTATAAAATTAGGTAATTCGCGCTATTTTATGAAATTAGCGCGAAGTAATTTGTCGCTTCCATGTACGCAGGAAGTTGTCAAAATTATAACACTAAAAGAATTATTAAAACGGGATATTTTTTTTTTTTTAAACTTTCGCAAAATGACTGGAAAAAATTAATATTCAAACCAATCTTTTTTTATTGAACCGAATTAAAAATTTAAAATTATTTTTATTACCATTTACTACTCTGTAATTACATTTATTACGATTAGTTTAAGTTAAATGTAATTGTCTTGAACGAAGATTTCACTGTTAGGATTGTTTTTTTTTTTATTTCTTTTACTCTCTCTTTAATGTTTTAGCAAAGAGACGGGTTGGGAAATGGAGAGTCTAGTTGTGGGCTGAAGGAAAAATTTTTTGAGCAGAAAAAGAATTTTTTCTGTAGAATTTTGCAGAAAAGATTTTTGGAGAATCTTAGTAAAAGATTTTTGCAGAATTTTAGTAAAAGATCTTTGCAGAAAAAATTTTTGTAGAATTTTAGGAAAAGATTTTTGCAGAATTTGAGCAAAAGATCTTTGCAGAAAAGATTTTTTGGAGAAATTTAAAGAAAAGATTTTTGCAGAATCTTAGTAAAAGATTTTTGCAGAATTTTAGGAAAAGATCTTTGCAGAAAAATTTTTTTGTAGAATTTTAGTAAAAGCTTTTTGCAGAAAAGATTTTTGGAGAAATTTGAAGAAAAGATTTTTGCAGAATATTAGTAAAAGATCTTTGAAGAAAAGATTTTTGCAGAATTTTAGGAAAAGATCTTTGCAGAAAAATTTTTTGTAGAATTTTAGGAAAAGATCTTTGCAAAAAAGATTTTTGCAGAATTTTAGCAAAAGATCTTTGCAGAAAAATTTTTTGCAGAATTTTAGTAAAAGATTTTTGCAGAAAAGATTTTTGGAGAAATTTGAAGAAAAGATTTTTGCAGAATCTTAGTAAAAGATTTTTTGCAGAAAAGATTTTTTGGAGAAATTTGAAGAAAAGATTTTTGCAAAGTTTTGCAGAAAAGATTTTTGCAGTTTTAGTAAAAGATTTTTGCAGAATTTTAGGAAAAGATTTTCGCACAATTTTCCAGAAAAGATTTTTGCACAATTCACATAAAAGATTTTTGCAGAATTTTTTGGTAACTAAAAATGTTTTTGCAAAGTTTTTCCCTAAACTTTTTAAACTAAAATTTAGAATTTTTCCCCCAGAAACTTTTTTTTAGAAACTTCTAACGTTGTCTTTTTTCAAGCACCATTGGCGCCGCCTAAAAATCTCTCTTTAAAAACTTCCTGAACTTTTAAAAATGAAAAGTTCTTTAACCATTTTTTATTTACTCCTTTACACAATGTAATAATCAATCGTCATTTACTTTAAACGATTTGACCGATTTTTATATTTCTTTCAAGACTCGAAGTACACTCTTGACCTAGACCTCACTTATTCCAACTTAAAAAAGAAACAGTTATCAAATACTCAAACGTAAAATAAACATAAGCGGCTTTTTCTTTCCTAATAATAATTTGCACCGTCAACCTAAACCGTTTTCTTCTTCTTTTTTTCATCTTCAACCATTTACAGGGAACTCTAATTAACCATTCAGAATATTATTACTTTTTCGCAATTCGATTGACTTTTTAAAGATTTTTTTTTGAAGTGTGGGCAGTTGGGGGAAAAAAAAACGACGGGTCTCCATGAGTTCGAATAAATTATCGATTTATTGGTTTTAGACTTCGTTCCAAGTTTCTTCCCACGTCGATCGATCAAGTATGAGGAAAGTGACATAAACGCTTTTTGTGCGTCCTTTACATATCTTTAAATGTCAAATTTATGATCTCAGCGGGGGCACTTTGGTTGAGGGCCTGGAGAGAGATCGTAAATTTTAAATCGTATTATGAATAGTCATGATCCTTTGTTGTTGGTCAGTATCGATATCGTAGTTAATTTCACCTGAGGTTTATCAACTCCCAAGTGACATACATTTGCGGGTAATAAACACTTTCGTTTAGAGCTATGGACTTACGCATTGATGCGGAGGGTCCAAGTTATGCGGAGTTGCAGCTACTTACCTGTAAAGAAAAAAAATTAGTAAAAATTAGTGTGTAGAATGAGAATATTTGGGCTGTTTGGAATATTTGAAGTGATGGGGACATCAGAGTCGATCTGTAGTAGATGGGACATCTTGTGAGTAGCGTTTGGGACACAAGTGTCAATTTGTTGTAGAAATTGAGACACCTGAGTCAATCTACAGTAGAAATTGGGACACCAGAGTCAATCTACAGTAGAAATTGGGACACCTGAAGAGCAATGGGGACTCCAGAGACAATCTGCAGTAGATATTGGGACACCTGAGGAGCAATGGGGACACCAGAGTCAATCTGCAGTAGAAATCGGGACACCAGAGTCAATATGCAGCAGAAATTGGGACACCAGAGTCAATCTGCAGTAGAAATTGGGACACCTGAAGAGCAATGGGGACTCCAGAGACAATCTGCAGTAGATATTGGGACACCTGAGGAGCAATGGGGACACCAGAGTCACTCTGCAGTAGAAATTGGGACACCAGAGTCAATCTGCAGTAGAAATTAGGACACCAGAGTCAATATGCAGCAGAAATTGGGACAACAGAGTCAATCTGCAGTAGAAATTGGGACACCAGATCAATCTGCAGTAGATATTGGGACACCTGAAGAGCAATGAGGACTCCAGAGTCAATCTGCAGTAGATATTGGGACAGCTGAGGAGCAATGGGGACACCAGAGTCACTCTGCAGCAGAAATTGGGACACCAGATTCAATCTGCAGTAGAAATTGGGACACCTGAGTCAATCTGTAGTTGAAATTCGGACACCAGAGTCCAACTTAGTAAAAATAGAGACATCTGAGTCGAAGAGAAGTGGAAATTGGGACACCAAAGTACATCTATAATAGAAATTGAGACACCTTTAATCTATAAGTAGAAATTGGGACAATCGAGCAGCAACAGGTACACCAGAGCCAAGCTTTAGTAGAAATGGAGACACCAGAGTACATCTGCAGTAGAAATCGGAACTTCTAAGGAGCAATTGGGACACTACAGTCATCTTTAGTAAAAATGGAGACACCTGAGTATTAATGGGGACACTAGAGACCATCTTAGTAGAAATGGAGAAATCTGAGTCGAAGTGAAGTGGACATTGGGACACCAGAGTACATCTGTAGTAGAAATTGAGACACCTTAATCCACTTGAAGTAGAAATTGGGACATTCGAGTAGCAACAAAGACACCAGAGTCAATCTTTAGTTCAAATTTATACACTTGAGTCAATCTGCAGTTGAAACTGGGACATCCGAATCGATCTGTAGTTGAAATTGGGACATCTGAGTAGCTAAAGGGACACCTGAGTTTATCTGTAGTAGAAATTGGGACACATAAGTCAATCTGTAGTCGAAATTGAGACACCTGAGTCGATTTGCACTAAAAATTGGGTCACTTGAGTAGCAATAGGGGTCCTAGAGTCAATCCGCAGTAGAAATTTGGATCTGTAGTGAAAATTGGGGCACCTGAAACGATCTGCAATAGCAATAGAAACTTTTAAGCCGATTACTAACAGTTGCTAACTTTACAAACCAATAAATCAGATCTCAATTGTAAATTCATTCAGTTTAAAGAAGCAAATTTTCTATCGACACTGCCAAACAATCCTTAATCCAAATTCTAACTGTCAACTTTCCCTTCAAAATAATTTTCTTTAACTTAATCTTTATAAATAAACGATCATTCGTTTTAAAAAAAAAGGACACAGCGATGATTGCGATAATTAATCAAATTGCTGACCTAATTAGAGAAACCTTAGTCTTTAATTATCTTTCCTCGAATGTGTGAACCAATATGTAGGTTAAAAGGCAAACATAAACGACAGAGAGTTTACACGGCGATTAAGTTAAAACCCTCGATTTCTTCTTTTTCTTTTTTTTTTTTTTACGAATGTGTGCTTTTCCTTCAACAGTTTGTCCTTGGTCATCTGTTTGTATTTTTAACTGTAAACATTACACGTTGGTTTTTTTTAAAAAATAAATTTCCAATATTTTTCCTTTTTGTTTGTTGCCATTCAAATTAAAATGATTAGATGATAACGCATAAAAATTGAAAGTAGCCAAATCCCTCCTCTTTTATTCAGATGCAACAAACTGATAAATTATTTTATAATTTTGACCTATTGATGAGACTTACTTTCCCTCTTCTTTGACATTTTTTTTTTACTCTCGAATAAAAAAAAGCAAGAGTTGAATTGGACACGTTTTATTCGTGGAAAGGAGAGAGAGGTAATTTAATTTTTTTTCGGGAAAAAAGAAGGATTCCGGGAAAAATGTCTGAGGTATTGAGGGTCCCACGCGAGGAGAGATAAAATTTTCCGGGAACTGATGAATTTTCAGGGATTTTCGTTGTTTTGTTCGAACGGATTTAAGTGGGAGATTGTGGGTTCTGAGAAGTTAATCGGGGGAGATAATGCTTGGAATTGATCGGTGATTTTTTAATTGTTGAGTTAAATGGTTTCGGAGGAAAATGAGTATTGTGCGTGTTTTGTGATTGGTTTTAGCACGTTTTGTGGGAAAATCAGGAACGGGGAATTTATTGCAGATATTTCAGTTCTTGACAATGTTGAGGAAGTCTTGTATGACCAGAATAGATATGTTGTCTTTAGCAGAGACGATTCTTCGGCTGCAGAAAAAATCTTTCGGTTTAAAGAGGAAGAACCTGGCACACAAGAACTTGTCTATGGAGGGGTTTTTTATCAGCGACGAAATGGCAACAAGATGAATGCATTAAAACTTCCTGTTTGGCCTTTAGGGGATTGGGCGATTTAATGAGTAGTCTGCTACATACGGGATCGCCATTTGTAATTCTGAAGGCTGCCATGTTATCGATCTGGGTAGCAGATCATCTGACACAGACATCTGAGTTGATCTGCGGTAGAAATTGGGACACCAGAGCAGAAGTTTGGGCACCTGAATTTATCTAAAGTAGAAATTGGGACACCCGAGTAACAATGGGGACACTAGAGTCCATCTGCAGTGGAAATTGAGGCACCAGAGTCCACGTGAGGTAGAAAATGGGACACCTGAGGAGAAATGGGGACACAGAGTCCATCTGTAGTTGAAACTGGGACATGCGAGTCAATTTGAAGTAGAAATTGGGACATCTAAATTGATCTAAAGTAGAAATTGGGAGAGTAGATTGGATGTGAAGTAGAAATCGGGACACCAGAGTAGCAAAAGAGACACTAGTCAATCTGAAGTAGAAATCGGGACACCTGAGTCGATCTGTAGTAAAAATTGGGACATTTGAGTCGACTTGTAATAGAAATTAAGACACCTGAGTTGATCTGCGATAGAACTTGGGACATTTGAGTCTATCTGTAGTAGAAATTGGGACACCTGAATTTTTCTAAAGTAGAAATTGGGACACCTGAGTCGATCTGTAGTGAAAATTGGGACAAT
Organism: Liposcelis brunnea; assembly: GCA_023512825.1. Classification (NCBI taxonomy): domain Eukaryota; kingdom Metazoa; phylum Arthropoda; class Insecta; order Psocodea; family Liposcelididae; genus Liposcelis; species Liposcelis brunnea. Next base: position 3,311,682 of record CM042070.1, read on the forward strand.
TAAGTCGATTTGTAATAGAAAGTAAGACACATGAGTTGATCTGCGGTAGAATTTGGGACATTCGAGTCTATCTGTAGTAGAAATTGGGACACCTGAGCAAAAATTTGGGCACCTGAATTTTTCTGAAGTAGAAATTGGGACACGGAGTCAATCTGTAGTTGAAATTCTGACACTTGAGTCAACCTTTAGTTGAAATAGGGACACATGAGCCGATCTTTAGTAGAAATGGAGACACCTGAGTATTAATGGGGATGCTAGAGACCATCTGCAGTAGAAATTGAGACACCAAAATCGATGCGGAATAAAAATTGAGACACGTGAGTCAATTTGAACTAGATATGGGAACACTTGAGACGAAGTGAAGTAGAAAGTGGGACGCCAGAGTAGCAACGGGGACACTAGAGTCCATCTGTAGTAGAAATGGAGACACCTGAATCGATGTGAAGTAGAGACTAACACACCTAAGGAGCAATGGAGCTACTAGAGTCTACCTGCAGTTGAAACTGGGACACTTGGGTACGTCTGTCGTAGAGATTGAGACACCTGAGTCCATGTGAAGTACAAAATGGACAAATGAGATGCAAAAAGAGCACCCGAGTCTATCTGAAGTTAAAATTGGGACACCTGAGTTGATCTGTAGCTAAAACTGCGACATGTGAGTCAATTTGAAGTAGATATTGGGACATCTGAATTGATGTAAAGTAGAAATTGGGACATTTAGTCAGTTTGTAGTAGAAATTGGGACACCTGAGTCGATTTAAAAGTCATTTTCTCTCCAACTATGATGCCGGCATAAGAAAAATCTCTCATTACCAGAAAAAGTTGTTGGGTTTTATAATGTTTCTTGAAAAGCAACGAAGCGCCCCAAAAAGGAACGAAAATCTCTCGACGGAGAATCGAAACTTCAGATAGGGGGAAGAAGGATGCGGGAAAAAAACACATACTAAAGGGGTAAGATCCCTCCAGAAAAGGCTTGCTAACGCCTTTTCCAGCGTGTGTGAAACTCTACCAGGTACCCACACGCTCTCGGCTCTTCCCTAGAGACCCAATTTCTCTCTCAACTCTCATTTCTACCTTTTTCCTCTTAAATACAATCTCATATAAACTTTTCTACTTTTCTTTCATCCTCAATCTCACATTTCACGATTCTTTTCAAAACAAAAACCCATAAATTCTAAAAATACATCTTCGTCTTCATCCATCCCACTTCACAAAAAAAAGAAAGAATAAATTAAGGTTGTTACAGGAGCCGAATGGGCGAAAAAAAAACGATAAGTTTATGCGGTGGCGTAATTGACAATGTGCAACAACTATCACACTTATCTGTTAACGTCTTCCTAAACCATAAAAATTTTCTTATTTACTGCTACTAATCCTCGCAAGCAAAAAAAAAAAAAAAACCAACTAAAGCTATCAATCCTTAACTTTATTAATTTCCGCTATAAAATTTTTTTTTCCTCCGTGGGACGGGGAGAGAAAATAAAATTAATTACACTGAAAAAATTCTCCTGGATATATTTTCAGCGACGGAATTTCCTCGTGTATTATTTTTCGCATATAAGGGATGTGAAAATAGATTTTCATTCAAGATTTCATTATTGGATCACTCATTTAGAAAAGGTTAAATTTAAAACGAGTAAAGGTCGCTTTGACATTTTCCATCATTCATTCAACGTTACGTACCTAAAAAAAAGTATTCTTCAGCCAAGAAGAAGAAAAATCTTTTAATAAAACGAAATCTCCACGTTTTTGTTTGATTTCCTCCTCGATTTTTGTAAATAAAAAGAAATGAAAGACAGGAATGTAAACAAGCCCGAGTCATTTACTAAACTGCGGAAAAAGAAATTTCTTTTTTTTCTTGATCGGATTCTTCATATGTGAAGTCTTAGAAATGCGTCGTTTGGCCTGAACACGTGCTTTGAGGGGGCATTATGTTCGAATCACGTGAAAATATATTTAAGAATGAATTTACAAGTCGGGTTTAATCAAGTATGAAACAAAAGAGTAATATTCCAACGGAAGAAGTTGTCGATGAGCCTGTTTTTGGCAGCTGGTCAAACTTCGGGGGCCTCGCCCATGTTTTTATTATGCGGGCTCTTTTTTTCTTTTCTGAAATATGATTAACCACCCATGCCGAAGGTCACTTTTACTTGTTTTAGAAAGAATAAAAAAAAGTGAAAATTTAAAGTTTTACCCTATTTGGACATGTTATAGAGCGGTTTTATCTTTTAATGATATCGCTATGGTGATGGAAAGATTGACCCTGGATATATGGGAAAAATAAAGAAAGAAAAATCTGAAAGTTTAGCGTTCCGGATAACGGGGATTGGAATCTTGTTTTGTTGAGGGTCGTTAAGTAATGGGAGGATTTTTTCTGTCTGTTTTATTTGTTTTTGTGGGAAAGCTGTAGTTTTTAAAATGTCGGATTTGAGTGGTTAGTCGAGGATGCAGTTAAAAATGTAAAAGTTCGAGGTTCGTGAGATTGCTGCAAGGCTGATTTGACGGCGGGGAAGTTATGGTGATTATTTTAAGGGAACGATTAGGAAGACGAGCTTGAGACTGGATAACAGAATTTTGGGTCTTTCGATGTTGTGTGGTAGCGGATACTGCATGGTGATGAGGAAATCAACATTTGGTCTTGAGGAATTCAGGAATTGCAATGCTTAGATTGAGGGGCAATGCAGACCAGGCCGAAGAAAAACATAGAGGCTCAGGAATTTAAGGTACTCGTATGGACTGGATTTCACGCCTGTTTCGGGCAGCGGCATCTAAGATCCGAATAGCGATGATGTTCGACAATATCCGACGCAGAGATGGCACGCAAAGAAGAAGAAGAATAATGTTTAGTAATTATACACACGAAGGATTTTGCTGCCGAAGTTCCAGAGGAATTTTTTAAGATCCCTTAAAAACAGCGAGAAAGAATACCCGACTGAAATTTTGGTCAGAGTAACGATGTTGGGCTGGATTTTTATATATAAAATATATATAAATTACATATAAATGATAAATTATATATTATATAAATTATATAAATTTTAGGGCCCCGGAAGATTCAGGCCCGGAGGATTTTTTTTCAAAACCACGGCAGAGACGACCGAAGCGAGGAGCGTGCCGCCATCCCAGATCACTCCCCACGATCCCGGACCTTAGGCCCCTGGAGATTCACGCCTGGAGGATTTTTTTTTAAACCACGGCAGCGACGAGCGAAGTGAGTGTGCCGCCATTCCAGATCACTCCCCACGATCCCGGACCTTAGGCCTTTGGAGGTTCACGCCTGGAGGATTTTTTTTAAACCACGGCAGCGACGAGAAAAGCGAGGAGCGTGCCGCAATCCCAGACCACTTTACCGGCGGATTTTACGCCCGCGCGCTTGGGTTTTTTCGGATTTTCGAATTACAGATACAGATTACTGATTTGTGGGAGGCTGAAGAACTGCCCGACCAGTAGAAGGAAGAATTTTCTGGTACCAGAAAAAAGCCTTTTAGCCCTTTCGCTTTTTTACAAGACTTTAGAAATAAATTTCCTGGCGCCATATGAGATTCATCGACCTCACAAAATTTCCTCACCATCAGAGATGAGATTCTTTTAGTTTTTTGGTTGCAGAAAGAAATTTTCTAGCACCAGAGAATAGTTTCTGACCCCAGACATAATTTTTTTTGCATCAGCTGAAATTTTCTCCTCCCAAGAAATTTTTCAGACCCAAAGAAAATTTCTTCACCCTCAAAAAAAAAATTCTGCTGAGGAAAAAATGGTATTTGGGGAAGCTTTTTGATCTCAAAAAGGAATTTTCTGATTTACTGTCACCGAATATGAGATTCATCAACCTCACCAAAATTCTGTAAATTTTTTGCTTACAAAAACTTTTGTTTGCAGAAATTTCGTAGCACCAGAGAATAGCTTTTCACCTCAGAAAAATTTCTTAGCCCTAAAGAAAAATCAATTTTTGCCTGAGGAAAAAATGGCATCTGGGCAAGCTTTTTGACCTCACAAAGGAATATCCTTATTTCCTGGCACCAATGTGAGATACAAAAGAGTTGCTGTTAGGTCCAAAAGTCCTACGAGGTTAAATAAATTAATAAAGAACTTCGCCACTAACCCGAGTCCGGTTTTTCCCCGGGGCGCTAACCTCCCCTAAGAGATTATGTATACGTGAGCTTGGAAAACGGTTAATTTTACATTCAACAAAAAATATTTTCTCCCATAAACAAACGAAACAATCAACCCTTATTACCATCTGATTTCTCAACAAATTGCTCCGTGATGCAGGTAAGGGACTTCTAAAATCCCATCGAGACATGTTAACGTCGCCTGACTGCTGTCACTTTCCCCTAATATTCGCAAAATAATTCCACAAAGAACTTAAATCAAAAAAGATCTCTACACATTAATTTTAATTTCCCAAACTTACCGTTTCGATTACCGGGCCGTATCTGTGTACCTGATGCCTTCGATAACCTCTGTGCCAAGGGTACGTGTTATAATAACACTGATTTGACCCCATTGACACATTCACCTATATCCGAATCTTGCCACTCGAATCATGATTTAATTACACTTCTCAGGATTTTAAAAGCTCGGATCCAATTTTTCGTTTCCCTCCCGAATCAATTAAATTAAAAAACGAAGAATGTCGACTAGGAAGTTTGATTGTGTTGGGGAAAAAAAAAGGAGAGTGTATGAGAAAGAAATGGTTTTGGCAACGCGCCAAAAGGGAAGCGAAAAAAAAAAAAACAGAGTCTGTTGAACTAATTCTTGGACCACTGTTTGCCAACTAGGACGTTGAACTTGTTCGGGGAAAACGTTGTGTTTTTTTTTTGGCCCCGCGAATTCACCTCATTGTTTTTTAATTATTATAAGATGACATAATAAACCCGGGACAAAAAAAAAATACTAAAGCCGGAAAACGAACGCGACGACGAGTACGAACGGACAAAGCTAACTCGAGACTGTTCACAACCTGTTAGAGAGTAGTTTTGCGTCATCAGAATGGCGCGTGTTCCCGCCCTCGATCAATACACGGGATGCTGGGTGATCCCGCACTTTTTCGTGTGTTTCTCCAAAAAAATCAGACAACAGAACCGCGCGCCCTGGAAAACCGTTTCGACAACCTCGGTATTATGGGTCAAGGTCAGGGTTTTTCCTACACTCATCAATCTTCGCCCTGAAAAAAACAAAATCGCGCGGTAGGAAGTGTAAAAAGCGACGAACCTGTTCGTTGCTCTTTATTTCATCAATCATTGAATTGTCAAGCCAAGAATTATTTCCCCGAGATGTCAAAGTCCTTCGTGTTTGGGTGGATAACGTTTTCATGTATCGTGGGATGTGTGTTCGCTGGTGTACCTGACATGACGTTGAGGATTTTCGCGGGTTCTCGATTTTTTACGACAAAAGTCATTCGCCTAAAGAATATCGGAAAACAATAAAATGAAGAATGACGGCGACGTATCGTCGGCAAGTTGGAAAAGCCCTTTTTCCTTTTTTTCTTGCTTTTTATTTTCTTATTTCCGATCTCCTCCATCAAGCCTAATAAAACCTTTTTTTTCGTGGGGAGATGGGGATGCGTGTCGAAAGGAAAGTTTTAGATTTCTCTTTGATTTAGAGAAAGATCACCATCAATTTATATTGAAAATATTTTTTCTGGTTTCGCTGAGCTAGATTTACTTATTAAGGTTCTAAGATTTTTAAAAGAAAAATTTTTGGCACTCGAGAGTTTTGGCTGTAGAAGAAACATTTTTGGCACTAAGCAAGTTTTTCGGACTCTAAAGGAAAGTTTCTGATCTCTAGGAAGAAACTTTTTATCGGTAGAAGAGATTTTCAAACTCTAGGAAAGTTTCTGGCTTCAGAGGAGAATTTTTGATTGGAGGAATAAAGTTTTCTAGCATTAGAGAGATTTTCCTTGTCGCTTAATGAAATTTTTTGATTGAAAAATAAAAATTTTGGCTTTAGAATAACTTTTTGACTAAAGCAGAGGCTTTTTGGTCTCATAAGGTCACCTTCATAAGGTTTTTTTGCCACCATAAATTATATTCCAATCGTTTCTCATCCAAAAAAAACTTTTTTACAATTTTTTTCGGTCAAAAATAAATTTTTTAGAATTTTTTCTTGTCAAAAATTAATTTTTCAGAATTTTTTCTCGGCAAAAATAAATTTTTCAGAATTTTTTCTCGTCAAAAATAAATTTTGCAGAATTTTTTCTGGTCAAAAATAAATTTTTCAGAATTTTTTCTTGTCAAAAATAAATTTTTCAGAATTTTTTCTGATCAAAAATAAATTTTTCAGAATTTTTTCTTGTCAAAAATAAATTTTTCAGAATTTTTTCTTGTCAAAAATAAATTTTTCAGAATTTTTTCTCGTCAAAAATAAATTTCTCAGAATTTTTCTCGTCAAAAATAAATTTCTCAGAATTTTTTCTTGTCAAAAATAAATTTTTCTAATGAACAATTAAATTTTGGCGAAACCCTCCTCCTTAAAATGTGAAAACTGTCAAAAGGTACTTGACCCTATTGTACAAATTTCCCTAGCGACATCCCTGTAAATTACAACTCTATTCCTGTTTCATCATAAGAGGAAACTCACTATTGCGCAAATTTTTTTCTTATAAATTAATGTTAACGAACTCTGTGTCGAAAGAAATATTAGGTAGGAGGCGTGTGCTTTGTCTATAAGTATCATTGGTCATCGTATATTGCGTTTGGGAAATCCGATTCAAGGACGTATAGAATAACAAACCTCAATCGACCACAAAATTACCTTCGTTAAAAAATGCCCGGATTTTTTTTAAAGAAGAAATTTTCATTGAAGTGGTTTTTTTCCCTTCAATGTTAATGCGAAGGTTGAATTGTGGATTTTTTTTTCTAATGTTCGGAAATGAAAATTCAGAGCTTGGATTTTTTTTCTAGATGTAGAAAACGTGTAGCGATGTCTTAAGACAAGGTTATTCAGTTATCAAAATGTTTGTACTGTTAAATCAATTAGTGGAAGTCGGAGCGAGAGATTAGGTTTTTATCAAGTAGTTGCTTCCGCAGAAAAGATTGGTTAAGTGAGTGGAGGATTGGGGTTTTTTTTATAATGATTCGTCACAAAATGGCGTTGAGGGATAAAATTTTGTAATTTTTTTTTATTTTTCAGGTGAGAGGATTGCTGAGCGACAAATGGGTTTTAGCCAAGAAATGAAAATTTATACTAGAAACATTTTTGAGACTTAAAACGAGATTTGGAATAGCAGCGAAAAGGCTGGGAAGGATTTTGAATGTTGCTTATTTTATGGAAAAACAAGGTGAGTAATTTAAAAAGTAAAGGCGAGACCGAATTTCAATTCGAGAATGGCGGCCATCAAATTCGAGATCATGGCAGTTTCCAGTTTTCAAAATGGCGTACCCCTATGTAGCAGACGACTCATTGAAGTGTCCACTCTTGTTAAGCTCCCTAGTTGATGGTTTTGGTTTAGGCCCAAAGCTATTCAACATCGGATTATTTCGAACTTTTGGTAATAGAATCAAATGAAACCAAAAAATGTGTGCCAAACTTATTAGGGCTGTTAAAGAGGAAAATTTTGCAACTACATGAGAATTAGTGGTAACAACTGCCGCCATGTGCAGGTGTGGAAATTTCCTGGAGACCGCAGAAGGCGAAATTTCCTCTGCAACAAACTCATGGATGGCTCCGTGGACTGATTCAGTAAGAAACTCTCTAGTGGAGGCCGCGTCTAACATCGAGAAGTAGGGGAAGACGTCAAAAATGGTGGCTTGACGATATCATTCAAACTGGAGGAAGGGGTTAGTTCTAGAGAGCGGAGAACCGTTCGACATGGAGAAAAGGAGAGGCCTATATCCAGGAGTGGATGCAAAGAGGCTGAAGAAGAAGAAGAATGGTTGCAGCGCTACGCTGCTGTGCACACCCAAGCAACCAATCTGACCAAAAAAAACGTCTTTAAGATGTCGAAATTACGTCTTAAGGGAGACGTCATTTCGATGTCTAAAAGAAGTTTTTTTGGTCAAATTGGTTGCTTGATCATTGAGGTTTTTGCACCAGATTATCAGCCGATATACACTCCACTCGTCTTCATTAAGCCCAATTAATTCTTTTGGCCAAAAAAATTCATAGAGTAACCATCTTGAGAAGCTTCTTTTTCATCCAACATGATCCCTCATCCATCACCTCTCATTTTCACTGCACCGCCCAAAAAATTTCAATTTAAAACGTGCCTATCTCCAGTAAACCACAAAAAAAAGGTTTTTTTTCCATATTAACAATCATAGGTAGCATTATCTCATAGAAAACCTGTTATTTTAGGCAATTACAAATGCGCCACTGGGTTACGCGCGTGGCGTGAACGATGAAGTCCATGCCTAAAAAGTGAAAACAAACAACTCGAAGAAAAGAAATAATAATAAAAAATAAGAAGTTGACGGATTTGCGTTTGATCAAGGTCTAGGTTAGGAAAAAAAACAACAACAAAACCGTACCGAACTTTCTTTCGCTGGAGAATTTTTCTAACCTGACGTCGAATAATATTTTTAAAAAAAATCAAACAATCCCACAATAATTTACAACATAAAACGCAATTTGCGAATGTCAACGAACTTATAAGAAAAGCGCGTCCGTCTTTTCTTCAAGTAGGCGTCTGCTGGGTTTAATCGTTATTCCCGACTCGGAAATCAATCATTATGACGGAATAATTATGGCAACAATAAAGTAGGCATTTCCCTATGCATCTCTCCTAATCGATTTAAACGATACCTGACCTTGGGTGGGATTTATTATATTGTAACGGGTTAACAATTATTTGTTAAAAAGAAAATAATTTACAAAAAAAAAAAAAAAAACTTACATCATTATTATAGTTGATCCGGCAAGATAGAAGCATTTTTTAAATTAATAAAATCACCAGAGTACATTACAAAAATAATTCAACAATATTTCACGAATTCGATAAATTTTTCGAAAACCGCAAAAAGAAATTTTTTTTTAAAAACTCCCGAATCGTCCGAAAACCGTAGAACCAATAAGTAGTGGCAATGATCTCTACACCATATTGTATCCCACTTTCATACCGGACTGGTTAAAGACCTCGGAGATGCAGTCCAGCTAGAGCCAGGATACGAATCCGCAGCTTTCGGGAATTTCTTAATTATTAATAGAATCGGATCTACGCGCTTTGGTATTTTTCGAAACTTAAATTTATTTATTTTAAAAATTTATACACTTTGGCAGAATTAAAAAAAAATAATAATAATAATCTTTGTGCAATTTTATTGAACTGATAAAAATTGGAGGTCAATGTTTCGTTTGATAATTTAAAAGGTGATAAAGAGAGGATAGTGTTTTAAGTAGTCTGGGATGGGCTGTGATTCGTCAGAGGGAATCCTTGATACGAATTTCAAAGGTTCACGGATGAAGAGATTATGGGATTGTCCTAGTGCTAATTTTTTTTTAATAGATTAAGAGATTGATGAGGAATAAGAAATGATTTGATTTAAGATGAGATTAAAGTTTTTACGTAGAGTGCTAAAGTCGCGAGGGAATGAATCATTGAAGGATTTTGCCCTAAGATTTCTTAATTGGACTTATAAGTGTGAGCAAAGCTAAATCAGTTTTGATAATTTCTCGTGCAGTTCGCATATTTCTTTAATTAAACCTTGGATAGAGGAAGCCGCATGCCGAATTTCGGCCCAAACTTGAATCTTTTTTACAATGTGAATATGCTTGAAGTTACAAAATTGGATTTTTGATCGTGTTTTTACTGGTCAAAAGCTTGCACACGATTTGCTCCTAATCACTATTTAGCCTAGATACTGGATAAAATTGATGGAAGCGATTTGCAAAAAATTGATGGAAGCAATCAACAAAAAATTAATGGAAGCAACTGGCAAAAACTAATGGAAGCAATTGGCTAAAAATTGATGGAAGCAACTGGCAAACAATTGATGGAAGCAATCAGCAAGAAATTGATGGAAGCAATTTGCAAAAAATTGATGGAAACAATTTGCAAAAAATTGGTGGAAGCAATTTGCAAAAAATTGGTGGAAGCAATTTGCAAAAAATTGGTGGAAGCAATTTGCAAAAAATTGGTGGAAGCAATTTGCAAAAAATTGGTGGAAGCAATTTGCAAAAAATTGATGGAAGCAATTTGCAAAAAATTGATGGAAGCAATTTGCAAAAAATTGATGGAAGCAATTTGCAAAAAATTGATGGAAGCAATTTGCAAAAAATTGATGGAAGCAACTGGCAAAAAATCGATGGAAGGAATCAACAAAACATTGATGGAAGCAACTGGCAAACAATGAATGGAAGCAATTAGCAACAAATTAATGGAAGCGATCAACAAAAAATTGATGGAAGCAATTTGCAAAAAATTGGTGGAAGCAACTGGCAAAAAATTGATGGAAGGAATCGGCAAAAAATTGATGGAAGCAATTCGCTAAAAACTGATGGAATAGATTTGCCAATAATTTATCAAAGAAATTGCAAAAATTTTCCTAAAATGATAATGCCGATAATCTAAACAGGATCAGCTATTTTTTTTTTTTTTGAAGCTTTACGACTAGCTAAGTGTGTTTTTGCAGCAAAACTTTTCATCACCCAATTTAAAATAAAAAAAAAACCACCTAATAATTTCCCGGAAAAATATTAATTTCACCGAAAACACCTTTCGGCGATGTTAATGCAAAATAAACTGTCAAATTTTCACTTGATACATTCATCGAAATGATTCCGCTGACATTACATCCATTTCCTCTAACCAAATCTAATTATTATCGTATTTTCGACCGATCACCTCATTAAATTCATACTTGACATCATAAAAAGCTTTTCAAAAATCCAAATGGCAACAATTTCCGATTAATAAGGTGTGTAATTACGACGAAACGTAAAAAGCGTGCAATTTATAAGGGCGATTCTATTACTTTTCCTAGAAACTCATTAATGGGCTAAGGTGGGATAACTTAATCCACCTTAATCTTCTTCCAACGTTTTGTAAATGAGATTGCCGGGGAAATCTTTTTTTTAGATCCGAATTAAACGGGGAAAATTTTCAAGACCGAATCCACGGGAACAAGCTTTAAAAAAAAAATTTAAATATTTTAATATTTCGATGAGGTGATGACCACCTCTGCGTTTTCTTTTAAACTCGTCTCATATTTTCTCCTTGGACATTTTTAAAAAATAAAATTACTCTTTTTAAATCTTCCTTGAACTTAAAATAGACGTGTCAACCTTGACGCTTTAGCGTCGAAACCCGACGCAGCGTCGGGTGTTCTTTTTTAAAAAATGAGAAATTTTTTCATAAAGGAAGTGGGTTAGTATGGGAATTGCGAAAATACCGGAAAAACTTATTTTGTCGTTAGAAAATATTTAAATCCCATTGTTTTACGAACATCTGAGCCACTTGAAAAGCGCCGACCTCAGAATTATCCACTTAACTGGACTTCCTACATAATCCTCCGCTTCGCCCTTGTTTATCTACCACTTCAAATCTAAAGGATAAAAAAAAACCGTTCGAAGACGTCATGGGAATTGACCTTGTTTAAAAAAAAAATTTCGCCCTGTTGTTTGTTTTGGATAACGGCGAAATAATACAAACTTCCTTGATATTTTTTTAAGCGAAAAAGCTCTCGCTACTTTGTAGCTAAAAAGTTGAACGACAGTTAAATTACATTCTAATTTGTCTCTTCAAAATAAGATTCCTAATTTGAATAATTTAAAATTGCACAATATTTTTCATTTTGAACTTAACCCACACTTTAAAAATTTTTTATTAATTCCGCCAAGTTTATAAATGATTAAAACGTTTTAAAATTAATCACATGAAAAAAAATGTCACTCACGAAAAACCGCGATCGCACTGGAGGATTCCAGTCTCCATGTGACATTCAAACTAAACTGAAAAATCAATTCGACTGGAAGGGAGAGATCGAAAAGAGAGAAGAGATTATAAAAAGAAGAAAGAAAAAAATTAGCTTCATGTAATGTCGATTAGCGCAAGCTAAACATTTAGAAAATGGACAGTTGAAGTGTTGTCTTGGCAGTGGGGATAAAAAAGAGAGATATGAAAAGAATGAAGAAAAAATTATACTTGGCAGGTTTTGTGCTTTGTTTCTTGTTTTTGTTGTTTTGGGCTTTGTTTGAATTTTTCTGGCATAGGTGGTTGTAAAAATCAAGGTTCGAGTTGATGGTTTTGTTGTTTTTGGGTTTTTATGTTTGGCCTGAATTGATGGGAGTTGAGGTTAGAATTAGGGCAGATAATGGCAAACAGTAAATCAGGTTTTTTTGTGTGAAGGACCAGCTGAGTTTGGCTTAAGGCTTATTGAATAAAGATCAGGAGTCTGGATTTTTTTTCGCTCTAAAAGATTTTCTGAATGGCTTTTTCTCATCCAAGTAGAAATTTTAACATGACGACATTTTGGGGGATTTTAATAAAAGTTTATGACCAAGAAAATAGGCTACTTGCATGAATTTAGAAAATATCATTAAGAAATCATAAAATTCTTAACTAAGGCTTAGCTACAAAAAATTCCATTTGAAATTCAAATTGTAAAAAAGCGCGCCAAAATCAACCATACGCAATGTTTGGGGTAATGACGTCATAACTCTTTTATTTGATTGGCGCGTAAATTCCCTCGACTCTAATGTGACGTCATAGTTCGTTTTTGGCGGGCTTTCTAGAATTTGAATTTCAAAGCGGATTTCCCACTGCCCAAAAATTCTTTAGTTGAAATTTTATTTACTTAATTATAGTTATTGATCAAAGAATTAATATTAACAATAGATTTGCGATTTTTAATGTTTGTTTATGCAAGTTGCCTATTCGAAAAATTTCATTTTCTTGTAGAAAAAGGTTGAGGGCTGAGAAAAATTTGAGGAAAACCAAAATTATATGAAATTTCTTTTCCATGATTGATGCAAAATGTGGCTTTGATAAATAATTTGAAAAAAATACTGTAAAAACTTGATTTGATTGTTATGTTAAGCAGTTAAAGAAAAGTGATTAACAGCGAGAAGCAGGGGGAGACCTCAAAAACTGCGGAAGGGTCTGTTTTTGAAGAGCGAAAAACCGAGCGGCATGAAAAACGTTGGGGGAGGTCAATATCCAGAAGTGAATGCAAAAAGTCTGAAGAACAGAAGAAGAGCAGTAAGAACCATTAACTGTGCCCATACACTTACTGCGTTGGCACTACAGGGCCACCTTAACAAGTCTTCACTGACCACAATCCAAAGCCGTAATTTGCCAATCCCTGACCGTCAGGGAAAGGGCATCCTCATCGGCAACCTCATCCTGGGCCAGCCTTGTGGCCACCGGCCAGCCGCACAGGGCCTTGTAAATGCCCCTCTCCACCTTCCATGCAAAAATAAAGAAATCTCAAAGAAGAAAATGTGCAGAACATTCCTGCACAGAATTTGCTCTTATTTAAATCAACCATATTTTTTTGCTAATTTTAATTAAAAATTGAAGAGAACTTCAAGAAAATAACAAATCATGACCTGCCGCATAGATTTTTAAATTAAAATTCTTTTAACCTACACATCCACCATGATACACTAAAAAAAAACCATCCAGTCATAAAAAATTTTTCGGCAGTTTAAAATGAATTGACCAACCTAAAGACGGTTGAGACAGTTCAGTTAAGTTTCGATCCTCCATCTCGTTACATTTTTCATTTAGTAACCGCACATCAAAAAAAGAAAAAAAAAACAAGTCAGGATAAGCTAAGCAGTGGCCGAGTTTGGCCTTACCAAAGGGTAAAGGCCTTTGTTAGGCAAGTGTGGGACTCTTATAACTGTGATTTCGCATCGATCGTGGGCAGAGTTTGAAGGTTGTCTTGCACTTACGGAGATTAGCTGGATTTTCGTCTTTGTTAATCGATCGATTGATTTTTATAAAGTTCCCGTTTTCTCAAATACGACCAAGATTTTTCTCCTTATAAAAATTTTATTATTTTTCTTTGACATTTTCGCGCGGTTTTTCTTTCTTTCTTTCAAGGTCGAAAACGATGCTATATAAAGTAAACAAAAGAAATAACGCCGATCGTGGGAGTCATCTCTTTAAGTCGGAAGTTTACTACGCGGAACAATGACGAGGGACCCCCCGATTTAATCGTTGCCAATAATCTGTCGATCAATCAAAAACGATGATTGAACGTGAAAATCTTTTCTTTTTTAAATGGCCCAAAGGTATAAACGATTTTTGTGTAGAATTGTGTAATGTCACCTTGATATGCTCGGACGATTGATAGAGGGTAATTACTCGGGACCGAGCCTTTAAAATGTCAACCCATTGCTTTAGATATTTAGGTCGATGCCTTCAAAACCTAGAAGCGTTAAATAGGTGCGCCCAGGCTCGCATAAGCGTGACCGAATATCCCCTTCGTCCGTTGTAATTTTTTTTTTAACGGATAAGGGAACCCAGCACGGAATGATAAAATTTATTTCGGGGATTTTCGAAGCTTTTTACTGTATAATTGTGATATTGAATTGCTTTTGCCTGACACGGATGCATTGCATAATGACTAAACCGTCCTTGTGCAGGCGACTTTGTTAAAAGTTCAAGGGCGAATGTAAAATGATAAGTTTTCACGAAAAAATTGTCAAGATTATGATCCTCCTTAATAACACGATAAGGTGGATTGAGATCCTTCCAGAATAAATGTTAAAAGTCTTCATAAAGATGGAAAATCGGTCTTTTCTTTATTTTTGTGATGTTAGACCTGGGCCCATAACCTGTTTCTATTTAAAATATTTGAATTTTCATTATTTTCTGGAGCCAGCTGCATGAAATTGGAACTTAGGATTATTGCAGTTTATTTTGCATTTGAAAATATTTATTTTTGTGATGGGACCTGGGCCCATAACCTGTTTTTATTTAAAATCTTTAAATTTTCATTGTTTTTTGGAGCCAACTGCATGAAATTGGAACTTAAGATTATTGCGGTTTATTTTGCATTTGAAAATATGATAGGAGAACTTAAAAATTTAGTAAGTGAAGCTGAACCCATCAGCAAACGCAACTGACACAACTGACCATGAAAAAAAAAGCGAGAGAAAAACTCGATTTTCAAAAATTTTATTTATCATCAAAATTTCGGAAATTTTCTTTTTCAAATTTTGTTTTTTCTTTCGTCAAATTGGGACTTTACAACCTTAAAAACATAAGTTGAAAGCATTTTGAAACCCAAAAACATAAATCCGAAGAAATAAATCGATAAAAATGTCAAAAATTTTTGAAAAATCCCCATTTTTTAGGGCTAAACTTGATTTTGCCGTTTTGCCTTAAGTTTGTCGCAACTAATTCCGTCAGATTCGGACTCTACGACCTTGAAAACATTAAAAAACACTATTTCCCGAAAGTTAAGAACCGCTGGGGTAAAGTAAATGGCTAAAGTTCGTGATTTTTTTCAAAAAATCGCTTCTGAGGGCCGAAAACTCGAGATTATCAAATCCCACGTAAATTTAACGTAAAAACGGAGTCCATATTCGAGTTCTACGACCTTAAAAACATAAACCTACCAAGATTCACGAAAAAATTCGCATTGGAAAAGAATAATATTAATATGGCTAAAATAGGTGAAAAATTCAGTAGCCATTTCTTCGGAATTCGAGTTTTGGAAGGCTTTGCACGTTGAGGAAAATTTTTTTATAATTTTTTTCCTTCGTTTGGTATCATTTGGGACCCATTTTAGCTGGAGCCCCTCAACATTTCAAACATTGTTGCAAAATGACCCACCCTAGTCTTTACTGAATCTACTTTTACTCTCATCCGATTCCTCACCCTAAAAATCATTCCCCATTCCTCCCTGACATGGTCGAAACCCGAAAACATTCCAACGTTACATAAACCCACGACCTAACCCAGTAATAACCGTGAACCGATAACCCAGATGATAAACACACTTTTCCCGTTGCAAAAACTCAAGAAAAGGTTGCGAATTAACCAATTAAAGAAATACTGGGACATGTGAATTGAAGAGTATAACGGGTCGCTGACAAAAGGAGTGTGGGCAAAAATCATTTTTGAATGACAGGGGCAGATTGTGATCGACACCCACTGACAAACTACTGATCACACGGGGTGATCAATCATCATTTATTTGTACTGACGGGATAAGTCAAAATGGATTTTATTTCATTAAAATGAAAGTTGTTTGTTTATTTATGGAATCAGGTTGAAATTGTGTCGCTTTTGGTAATCGACATTTTGCTCAAAATGAGAGAAAAAGAAGTGAGATGTGTTGCTATATTTCAAACTCTGCCCACTGATCTTTTTTTTATTGTGAAAGAGTCTAAGGATTAAAATTTTTTCAGTAGACAATTTTTCAAAAATAATTGTCAGAAAAATTGGAAAATATTCAGAGAAATTCAGGAAAATTCTTTTCAACGAGAAACGAATTTTCAAAAATTTCTTTAAATTACAAAAATTCTTTTGGGAAATTTTGATAAATTACTAAAAAAATTTTCAACCAGAAAAAATTTGGTCATTTTTACTGAAAAGAAATCTGCAAAATTTTTTCAAAAAAATGTATCGAAATTCTTTCGGAAATTCCTCAAAAATCTTTTGTTACGTTAAAAAATCCGACACACATTCTCCTGACATTCGTTGTCTCATTTCTCACGAAAAGAAATTGAAAGAAAAATCCCAAACAAAACAAAAAGCTGCTTTTTATGAAAAGAAAACAACATCGATAAAACAGTTCATCTTTTTCGAATCGACACGAGAGAGCAGCACCAGTCGAAGTTACTTCACAATTTAGGTCAATGCTCTTACGTCATACACTCTAACCGAACAGCATTATAAAACATTTTTCTGAGCTTTCAGTCCTTGAAAAATCCGAAACCAGGATACGAAAAATTTCTATAAAAAAAAGGAAAATTAAATTTGTCTCGAATGACTGAAAATCGAACGCCTAAAGCTGCTTCAAAAAAAAAGAAAACACGAGTCACACGAAGTCTTAATTACCCCGCGCGAACTTGAACCTGTTTTCTTATCATAAAAAAAATATTTATTGATAATATTGAATTTATCCGAGCTCGCCCTTTAGTTAAATAAAAAGCTGTCATGTGTTAGAGGAATAAAACACATCGCCCGGCGAATGTTATATTAATTAGTACAGGACGTGATTATTAGACTGTCTTTCCTCTGCTACTTAAGAAATGTTAAGTCGTGCACCATTTATCTTTTCAATGAAATTTTCGGCGTTGTTGGCATCACTGGGAATGGAATTCTTTAGCGTGTTTTTCTTCTTGACGATTTTAGCTTTTATCTGAGAAATGTAACGGTTATTTTCGCTATTGTTATTGGAGGATTGATAATCTAGGTTTTGGAAAAATAAATTTGGGCCATAAATGACTTGAAAATCATGGTCCCCTAAAATCTCTTGTTATTAAAATAATTCTAGGCGCCGTTAAAAATTAACATAATTGTAGTTTGCATAAATATTAATACGCCGGAGAAAATTAATTGAATCCGAAGATTTATTTGAAATTAATTAATTAAGTGAAAATTAATATTTTGTAATAAAAGATTTTGATTGGGAATTAAGAGGGAGTCTTTAGTGCGTGTTGAATGATGTTCGATATTTGTTTTCCTGATGGCCATGTGCATTCTCCTTGAAAATAAAGAATGTTTACTTATTAATTGAGACATCGATTTATTATTGTTGCCCGCATTGGGAGGTTTCAGAAGTTTCTTCTTGATTAGCGTGAGAAGGAGAAATTCCTGTTCGGCGTTTAATGATTTTTGGATTTTCGATAAAAATTAAATTTTTTCTGGTTTTTTCGGGGCTTGAATTTCTCAATTTTCAAATACACACAGACTTAACAGAAATCATCCCAAATTTATTATCAACTGCCATAAATCTTCACGCATGCCTAAATTCTCGAGTTACTCTCACAAAAGTTAACATGCCCAGTGGCGTAACAATTAGCAGTGCTGGTGGTGCAATGCACCAGGGCGCAGACCTGAAAATTCCTGGAGGGGCGCAGGAAGGCGAATAAAAATTCCTCGACAGCGCAGAAAGGAAAATAAAAAAAAATGAAAAAAATTCCAAAAATATCCATTTTTGTTTGTCGGCTAATTTTAAAAAAAATGTAAATTAATAATTGGATAGATTTATTGGTAATTATTAGATGGCCTATAACCGAAAAGAGGGGGGGGGGGGGGGCGCACCTCCAAATCTTGCACTAGGGCGCCGGTAAATGTAGTTACGCCTCTGAACATGCCACTAAATTCTTAGACGTCTTTGTTTGCCTTTCCATACTCTTATCACTAAATTTTAATCCCACCACCATAAAACGAACAAAAAAAAATAAATACCGTATCATTAGAGCTAATTCTATCTTCGACGACAGAAGGAACATGTTGCTTGCAATGCCTACAGGAACAATCCCTATATCCAAGTAATCGTAACGGTGGAGGCGGCGGTGGTACCGGCGGTGGTAACGGTGAAGAAAGTTCTAAAGAATCCGAAGAGCTAGTAGTGGTACCTCCGCTATGTTCCCTTCTTCCATTCGAAGTCCTCGGTAAAAAATCGTCTAAAAGATAAAAAGATTGCGCCCGAGGTGACGGCGGTTGTTGTATGCTCGAATTCACATTCGGTAAACGAAGCAAAGCCCCTAAACTTCTCCATCTTCTCTGTTGGACGGAATCCTCAGCTTCTTCTTCGATGATTATGTCTTTGTTTCGCGACCGTCGAGGTTTGTTAGACCACCAAGCCGTCGGGCTTAGGATGCTCGCACTTTTTTTCATTAAATTATCCCGAAAGGATTCTTTTTTAACCGGTACGCGATGCTGAGGTTCGGACGTTTCCTCTTCGAGCACGACACCGTATTTGACGGATAAACGAACGGCGGGAGGGGCACGAACAAAACCGTAATCTGTGTCGGAAGGGAGGGTTGCTGTGCGGGCGCGATGGGGACGGTCGCGTGTCCCACCCCTCGGAAGACAGGAGAAGGAAACTGAGTGCCTCAGGGGCGGAGCTCCTGTTATATATCCACGTCCCGATAATGTGGTCGTCATCCTTCGGTCCTGTTGTACCCCCAATACAAGATACATCACTCCATTTTTTAATTTTTATTTGTTGAATCTAAAATTAAGAAAATAACTGAAAAATTTTTTTCAATAATAAAAAAATCCAAAGCATTGCTTTTTTTTTAAACATTGGAAAGTTCCAATAATTATAAGAAAATTGGAAATCGATCATGAGGGCGAAAATAGGTTGAATGTGAAACGTTCCCCATTTGAGCTAAGAGTAAAAATTTACCGCTGTGACGTCATATTCCGCGGCCTCTACAATCAGGGAGCATATCTCTTATGTCATCAATTAGGAAGTTGAGCAATTAAATGCAGATTCATGTGCAATAAAAATAAAAATCCTTGATGGTCACGATGAAAAAAAAATAAAAATATGCTGGCTTCTTCAACAAAACACTTGTCTAAACTAATTATAGAAGGGGTTGATCCACGGATAGGGGAAACGTGCAAACCATATGGTGAATGTTTCTCACGAGGTTGATTTTCATTCATGTTCGAAGGGTGAGAAGGAGAAAGTGCAATCATCCACTGTTGCCACTTAAAAAGAGTTCCTTAATGCAAATGAACAAAGACCATCGTCCGTTTTGAATTGCCCAATGAACGTTTAACAAGAGTGGAATCGTTGTTGAGTCATTAAAGAGGAGATCGTATGTATACCCGTCATAATTATTTCAAACGCTCTTGCGCGTTTTGTTAAAAGGATCTTTTTTTTTTTATTCTTTTTTAAATGAAGTCGGATTTATTCAGACAATCGGTGACCTTGATAGCTTGGAATAGTCATGATTAAAGAAAATTGATTTCGGTCTCATTTTCTTTGTCAGGATTTATAAACGAGGAGACTTATGTTAGTTTTTTTCTTTTTTTTTTCCAGATATTTGGTGACCCTGCCAAAGAGGGATTTTTCCGGGAAAAGTTTTGTAGCAGTTTGACCAAAGTGTGACAAATTCAGTTTTTGAGGAAACACGCCGAACATAAGCGGACAGAGAAGGAACTATTCTTGTGATTTCTACCTGATATTTTCAGCAAAACCGCTTGAAGAATTTTATGGCAACTTATTAAGGAATCTGTGTTCCAAATTAGAACAAAACCTGCGGGCCAGTTTTTGGGAAAATAAGCCAAACGTTAATGTGAGTGGACAGACAGAAACTATTTTCGTTGTTGGTTTCAAAAACATTTCGACCTCATCACTGTATTTTCTCACTCTTATGGGTCGCTCAAAAGTATATAGAAGAGTTATTCCGTGAATCAAGGGAAAAAAGAAAAAATTCTGCAATGGCTAAAATCAAAAATGGCAGTGCTCGAAGAATCCAGCATTATTGAAATTCATTGTGGAAAAAAACAGTGTTAATGGTTTTGTGATCAGTATGGCTCTGGCAATCAGTTTAGCTTTTCATTTACATACAACGGACGTTACCGCATTTTGCACTAATCAAAAAGCAGAACGGCAGTTGACGTCATAGTCATGTGATCTCAAAGACAAGCAACTCCTGATGAAATCCGTAAGTATTAAATGATCATTGTTGATAAAATTTAGGGTAGCCGGTTAGGCATGTTTTGTCTTGCTCAAGGAATGACGTCCTTGCCCTGTGGTGAACTCCCTTCTCAGGGTTATGAGTTAGTGGAGGGGAGCAGCTTCGCTAATACTGACCTAGGGCTGAAGATGGTAGTAATCGGCAAGGCCTAGGCTCAGATATCAACAGTATGGCTCCCGTACTGCGATGTGGAAGATTATAGAAAGTCACCAATTATTTGATATTCCTAGTAAAATCGTCAATGGTTGAAAACAAAAAAGCGCACGCCCTCAGTTCCGGGCAGGCCTCAAATGGCCAGAGGGTGACAGCGTGTTGCTTCGTACAAATATCTGGGGTGTTTATTGAATGAGAAGTGGGATTACAGCTAGGAAGTCAAGGCTCGAATAGAGCAAGCCAGGTTGTCTAAAAAGACAGGCGTAGACCGTGTCGGAAGAAAACATCCTGGCTCAAGAATCTAAGAGACCAAAATTCAGTGTCCCTTTTTCGTTCGGCAGCCTCCAAAGTTAAATCGCCATAATGATCGCCAATCTCCGACGAGGAGCGGGCATTTAAAGAAGAAGAAGTTGATAAAATTAAAACTTAAACGCCGATTTTGAGGATTCTGAGAGGAAGGTTCGTGCCTTGCGAGGCAGGGATAGCAAATTTTGAAGGACTTTGACTACCCGGACTATTGTCTTTATAGCCTCGATCGTTTGTTAGAGTAAGTGCGGTGCAGAAAATAATCTTACACCGACCAAATTTTCTTTGCAATACCCGAAGAACTACAAAGCCCATGCGGTGCAAAGTCCCTACAATACCTGTTCCTCTTGAGCTAGCTGCAGAGGACAAAACACTGAACAGCGGGGGGTGCCACAACTTATACAACAAAATCCCTATTTTCTACCGATTTTACGAGAACTACGACCAATTTATTCCATACATTTTCATTCATTCACATTCGCCAAACGTAAACCAATCCCTCGTAAATTTTCAAAAACCACCGTAACCTAATATTTCACAAAAAGTTGACTTCCAAATCGACCCTACCCCTCTTAAAAATAAAAACTAACCAAAATTTCAATTACCCTATCCTAAGCTGCGTATCACGATTACGCATCCTATCCCGTCAGTCATTGTCACTGAAGCGAGAGATTTGATACCTACTTCCGGTAGAAGACGGAAGTCCATACTGCCACGAGCCCATTCATCACACTTGACGAATATTATCTATATGGTCTTTTTTTCTTTTGTTCACAAAAAAAAAAGCGAAAACTTGTCAGTCTGTCTACGTGACTTTTCTCTTTACGAATTTCGCATATGATATTTCTCTATTGTATGCCATGTGTCATTCATTATTAAGCATTCAAGCAATTAGATTTAATTGTTGAAAAAAATTACAAAAATGACGAATCATAAAAATATTTTCCATTAAACATCCCGTTTCTAACCCGTACGCATACACTATCCACCTTCCACTTTTCGAGGTTCGAAAAACTAGACTATGGCCACACCCATTTTGGATAATATAAATGATCCCTAAGATAAGAGGTAAAAAAAAAATAACTGAAATTAGGTCGGGCCTTGCTTAAGGTGGCCCCTGAAATCGCGAAAAATAAATTCAATTAAAAATGTAAAGCCGGATGGCCGCAAGGAATTTTTCAACGTTTTCAAAAAAATAAAAGGCTCCCGTTATAATTTAGTTTAAAACCGTCCATTAAGCTTGTAATGGATCTATCACTTGTGAAAGAATCTTCCTTTGTCTTTTTTTTTCCACTGTTTATTTCCATAAATAAAAATGACCTAATGCTGTGACATGATCCTGATTGACGTTTTATGTGACATTGTTATTATTTTTATCGTTCTATGTATAATTATCTTTTTTAACAGTAATTTTTGGAGTCAAGAGATTTTGATGGTGCCACGCCTGGTTTTTAAAAAAGTTTACCCGTCAAAATTGGTCATTTCCTTAGGAGGAACGCATGTACGGTTTCTTTGATAAAAATTTTGTAAGGATCAATTGAAAGTTGCAGTTCAACTTTGTTGAATGTATTAATATACGATTATAGGGTAATAAACTCTTAAAGAGCAGGGTCGAAGCTAAATAATATTAGAGGCGCCGGCAGTAGAATTACGCCTTTTTGGTTTTTCTGCTGTGACAGGACAGCCCTCTCATTGACTTGTGTGTTTTTTTGTGTCTCTGAGCACACCAAGAAAATCTTGGCCATTTTTTCTAAACAGTGCAATAGTTATTTACATTACAAGGGTTGAAAGCGAGGTATATCAAATTGAGACGAATTTGCCGCCCGAGCGAAGCGAGGGCGTCAAATCGTCGAGATTTGATACTCGCTTTCAATCCTTGTTAATGTAAATGACTTTTTTATTACGAGTAAAACGCCAAATAATTGTTACTCACGGAAAAAATTAAGATTTTTGAAATTTCCCTTTTGTTTGTAAACATAAAACTGGGAAAATCGAATCCGCCGCTAGAACTAATCTAGAAGGCTATTTCCGAAAAAAAGTGATGATATGTTTACTTTTCGACCCAAGACCAGGGGTCCGATTCTGTACAAACGAAATTTCGTTTCGTTTACGTGTTCGAAAAATTGACGGTTTTGTTGCTGTGTTCGATGCACGGTTTTATAATTTTTTTCTGCCTTATTTTTGAGCAATTATACCGATGTCAAATTGTAGTGAAAACTTTGTTGTCTACTTAGGGTGATTGCCTATGAATTCTTTTAAGATTCTGCTAAAATATTAATAAAATGATTATCTGTTGATATGCAATGTTGATAGTTGATGTGCATTTGTTTTCGTAATGCAAAGTGGTTTTGAACGAAAGGGAAAAGCTCTCGTTGTGTTACGAAAATGACTTGTCAATTTAATTTAAAAATCGAACACATGCTTTTCATTGCAAGTAGCTAAAAAATATTTTTTCATTAACTTTAGCTAAAATTAACTAAAATTAACTAAAGTTAGCTAAAATTAACTTAAATTAACTAAAGTTAGCTAAAATTAACTAAAATTAGCTAAAATTAGCTATAATTAGCTACAATTAGTTAAATTTAGCTAAAATTAGCTAAAATTCGCTAAAATTAGCAAAAGTTGGCGATAGGAAAAAAATATAAAACCGACTTTCGAACACAGCAACAAAACCGACAATTTTTCGAACACGTAAACGAAACGAAATTTCGTTTGTACAGAATCGGACCCCAGATAAATATCAGACTTTGTCTTTTTTTTCGGGGTTGGTCATGGTGTTCTGATAAGTTCCACTTTCCACCCGTAAAACAAGTTCGATACACTGTACTTTCGAATCACGTGTAATGAAAAGCAATTTTGCTCGCTGCCCGAAACTTGGTGATCCTGTGGTGAGTTTTTGCTATTTTCTATGCCTTGTAGAGCAGTGGAAGTTTTCCCTAAAAGATGGTAGGAAAAGTTAACCATTTCCTACCATTTTTCCCGCTCTTAAGTTGCTGAAATTTACCCGCTTTTATTCCAAAGTACGAATTTCTCTATGGTGAAGTACTAGACATAGTAAGTCCGCCAGAAATCCTGAAACTTCTGACTAAGGGATATGCAAAATGTCGTACACGACTGCAGCCTGCAGTGCCAGTCTTCTTCTCTTCTTCTGCTTCTGCCTTTTTACGTCTTCTTTTGAAAATGACTGCCATGAGTCCTTCCAGGGTTTGGGCGGGCTGCTCGGATGAAGGGTACCGTCTTCCCCTTAGCGCAGCTCTTGCTTGGCTAATATTGCTAGTAACTTCATGAAATTATTGGAATTGGATTATTCTTCGTTTCAAAAGGTTTCGAGGGTCACTAATTTCGAAACCTTGAAGAGTAAGCCCAGTAGGGCGGTTTATTTCTAAAAAACTTACATAACTATGCAAAATGTAAACTTGCTGGTATTGCTGGTAACATAACTTTATTCCAATTTTTAGAAATCTTAGCAAAAAGGATGTGCTTCGTGAACGATCATTAATTTATTATTAATTTGAATGAAGAGAGGCACAGAAATTCGCTTATTAACAAAAAATTAAGATGAGTTGGAAAATAGCTTTCCGTCAGCTTTGATTTTAATTTTTCGGAAATTTTGACTTCATATTCAAAACCTACGTTCAGAAATACGTTAGTACCGCAATTTTCATAAAAATCGGATGAAAAATAAAGTGGGAATTAAATCGTTTACGAAGGTTAGGGAACGGTTACGGTTAGGTGAGGTTAGGAAACGCGCTTTTTTACAGGCCCAATGTTAAGATAGGCTCAAATTGTTAACAAAATGTGAAAATTGATGATGCGCAGAGTAATAAAATGCGGTTTTCACATAACTTCGCTTTGAGCACGCAATTAACAAACATTTATAACGTCAAAGCACGAATCTCCTTTTCAATTTTTTTTTCTTATTTTTCTCAAATTGATTTGAAATTACCAAATAAATGAGAGATTAGACCGCCTCCCTTGTGGGTGTCGCTCTTTTCATGTCTTATGCTTTGGCCCCGGGTGGGATGGGCCCAACGCGACCTTGTCCCCATTTCTCCGCGCGGTATCCTCAAAAAAAGTCGATTTCAATTAATTATTACTTCTCTTTAATTTCTTCTTCTTCTTCCCAAAACAACTGACAATCAACCCGTGACAAATGTCTGATCCCTCTTCACATGTGGAATGTTGTCTCGAGAGCGTGCTCTTGAATTGCTCGATTTTCTCACAATAAATTAAAAAAGAAAAAAAAATATTAACAAACAATGGATGTTCGGAATAACGAGCGGTCTACAAAGGTCAACTTTGGGGTCAGTCGACGATCCTATCTCTCTCCTTTTCTTTTTTTCTTCTTCTTCTCCCGAAACGTAAATTGAACCGGTTCTTTTCGACAATCGTGCGTTGAATAACATTTAACTAAAAATTTTTAATCCTGTCAGGATTTGCTCAGAAGAATTCCTTAAACGATAAATCATCCGACACCGTAAATGACTCTTTTTTTTTTTTTGTTTTAATTAAATCGTACCTGTTCAATCTTTCGAAAAATCCCGAGAATCCTTTTTTCGATAAACAATAAACGTTCTTGGTAAATTTTTCAATAAAGCGGAAATCGCGGAATTGCAAAATAGAAATCAGCCAAGTATGGAGGTTGAGTTGGTAGCTCTGCACGTGTTCGTCATTTTTTTTTCAGGCAACGAAAGTCTTTTTTTTTTTTAATCGAAGGCGGATTAAACTTAACTCCCGAATGCGTGTTCAAAGAAGCGAAGCATGTATGAGTGTATTTATATTGAGATGATAAGATTTGCTAACTTGCTAGCCTCCGGAGGATCAGGTCTAAACGAAAGCAAGAGTGATCATGCCGTTACGCGCAGGCCCATCAATTTTTATCATAATTAATTCGAGAAGAAAATAAAAGTTCAGGAGTCGGGGCTTGTGGTTTTTTTTTTTTTTACTAAAAATGGTCGCGTCCAAGGATGCTTAGAATATTTCAAATGAAATGCTGATGGCTTAAGTTTTCATCTGAGTATCCTGTTACCGTTTATTATGGTGTTTTATTTCGTATTCATGTGGTTAGGTCCAGGGTCTCTGGGTTTATGTGTTTACTTATTAGCACGATGTGTTTAGACGGATGAATAAATGGATAATGGACGAGAAATTCCGGATTAGAAATATTGAAATCGTAATGTGTATCTTGTTTTGAGTTAGTTCGGTTCGGCTTTTTTTGGGGCTTTGGGCAGACAGGGTGAGGAATGGAGAGATTTTTGAGGTAAATGAAAACTAGGGAGCCTAGTACGGAGCGAACACTTTGATGAGTGCGGAATACGCCATTTTGAAAACTAGAAGCTGCCATGATCTCGAATTGAAAGATCTGCCAATCGTGATGCTTGCTTTTTAATACGAATTTCAAATTCGAGCGCATGGCACTGTTTCCCCCTAAGGGGAAGAAAACCCACCGCCATGTCGATCCGTACAAAGCAGGCAGTCGTGCCAGAGCACATGGCTTCGCAGTAATACTATGTTTGGACCCGTAAGCCAGAGGAAACAGTGGGCCTCGACCGCAGCTGGTGGAGCCATTGACAAGGTCTCTGGGTTTCATCCTGATGCTCCAGAGCAACTGATACGCGTTTTGTGCTAGCCATGAATGCCGGTGAGAGAGGAAACTTTGGCGAGAAGTAAAATTCAACGATTACGCAACAGGTGACCTCAAAAGACTCCATGGCCAGTAATATAGTGACTGAGGCTCAAAACAAGTCTTGATGAGGCGGTCTTCAACACTGGGAAAGGAGGTTTAGACGTCGTCTTCAAGAACTGGCCCACCTAGTCTGCCATTCAGCAGCGAAGTGCTGAAAAAGAAAAGTGACCAGGCGCATATTTCCAACTGTAGCAGAAGAGAAACTCTGAAGAATTCAGCATCAGCGTGTTGTGCTGCAGAGAATAGATGCTTGAGGAAAGTATTTTCGTCTGTAGCAGAAGAGAAACTTTGAACAGTAGTGGCCGGAATTCAGCATCGGATTCCACTAGATTCGATTGTGACAACTTTTAGCGTTCTTGGTTTCGAAACGTGATGGCCTCGAACACACCAAGTTTAGTCTGCAGAACGTTATGTAGTTCCTCCGGGGCTGCACGAAGAGCCACTTGGGGATGGAAAGCTAGGATCAGATCCCACATTCCAGGTGTCACGTCCAACACTTTCCGGGTGCGGAGAAATCGGCCCCAGTCACTTCCAGCATTGGACGAGATCACGGCAGTTTCCAATTCTCAAAATGGCGTATTTCTATGTAGCAGACGAGACTCAGCGAAGTGTCCACTCCCTACTAGTTTCTCTAATGACACAAATGGCGTCTGATTTGTTGGAATGACACGCCTGGGCCAGAAAGAGGAATATCCTGAGAATGATAAATAACAACTGTAGCTGGGACTTTCGAAGAGCTGCAACAGAGAGGAGCAGAAAATCCCTCTTTATAAAAGGAATCAATATCAGCGGCGAGTTTCTGATCGGTTGGTGGGTGGAACAGGAGAATCCTACAGTGAAGACTATGGACTGGACACCGAAGCAGGGCAAGACCGATAACTAGGTGGTATGATGATGTAAAAAAGACAGCGGGGTTGCATTGGGTGAGAGACGGATGGCATGAAATGAGGGAGGCCTATGTTCAGCGATGGACTCAAAGAGGCTGAAAAAAAATATCGAATCAAATAAAACCTGTCAGTGCCATACGTGACGCAACAACCACCTTAAACCCGAAGAACCGTTCATAACCCTCATTGTCACACTCTTTACTTCCATTACTCCAATTATTTCGGTATAAAAAAAATCACTGTAATTGATCATCAGTGCATAAGAAAAGGATGAATAATGCATATGGTCGGTAAGCCGTGCGGTTTATTAGTTCTGGTGCTTTTAACAATCATGAAAAATGCAATGCAACCCTGATAAAGATCAATTAGCCCATAACCCTTAATTTAAAATCAAGTGATGCGGGTAAAATTTAAAAGGGGATACCACTCTTCCGGCCCTGAGTATCATCCGACTCTCCCACATTATCAAGGTTTCAATATGTTAAAGAAAAAAAAATGGGGTGTTTAGCCCGGGGCCATGACTTTTTATTTCTCATTTTAAAAAAATCACGCTTTAAATATTATGAATCGGGTATTTAATTTTTTCTTGTATTTAAAAAAAAAAAATGGAATAATAATACTTGAGATCATGCGATTTCGCATTTTATTGTCATTAGGAAGCCCTCAAGTTGAAAATATTAATGAGGAGTTTTTTTTTATAGTGAAAGTGATATATCAGCAACAGTATGGAAAGGAAACGGTTATGTTTCGAAAGTATAGCGGAGTTCATCGTCGTGGCGCATTCGAATTAGACCATGGAGTAATTACACATATATATTTTTTGTTTCGGAGTGTTAATTAAAATGAATTAGTTCCGTTAGGAACATCGGGTTTTGATTCGTATGATTATTTTTTGGGGGGTCTGAGGCAGTGGCGAGGAGTTAGGTTTAGAAATGTTAAAAGGTGTCAATATTGTTGCACTTGACTCTGGTGTTCTGATTGTGACCAAGAGCTCTGAACTCAATAAATACTGGCGGTTATTTCTATTTGTACACAGAGATTCTGGTTTATGCTACACGAGTTGGACTTGAGTTGAATGAGGAGAAAACGGAATATCTGCAGATGGCAAGGTTCAGGCAGGATGTATTCTTTCTGGGGATAGAAGGTTTGAGGTTTAAGAGACCGAATTCCGGTATCTTGGATCTCTCATCATTAGCGACAATGATATCAGCAGGGAGGTCGCTGTCTATTTGCTCTGGGCCATCTTCTCCGCAGTCGTATAAAATCCAGTCATACGCCCAACGGTCACTTATGGTGGTGAGACATGGAATTAGACCGTCCGCGCCCAGGAGAAGTTCTTGGTCTTCGTGTTGCGTCGAATATTGGGACCTAAGAGGGATCCGGTGACGGGGTTTCTGAGGATGCGCTCGAAGGAGGAGATCAGAAGGCTCACGGGACAGCCGCTGATCAGTAGTGTGATCAAGGATCGTCGGCTTCAGTGGGCCGGGCACGTAGCGCTGGCTATGAGACAGTTACTTGATGGACGCTCTACAAGCCCAAGACCTCAGAGCAGACCCCGCGGCTTCGTTGGGAAGACAACGTATCTAGAGATGCGAGTCGGTTGGGAGTCCCCGATTGGCGAGCCACCTGCCAAGAAAGATCGGTGTGGCAAAATATCTGAGATGCGACGATAGGGCTACAGGCCCTATGTGTGGCTTTGATGTCTAATTTCTACAATTTCTTGGCTCTTTGGCCCAATCTAGTTCTTGCGGAGGGAGGTACCTCATCTTTAGTGGAATTCTCCGACCCTCAGATCTCTGACTTTGTTAGCCTGAATCTCTAACCACATCTACGACCTCCGACCCATTTTCCTTTCCTAATATAATTCGAACAACCCCATCTACATCAAAAATTAATTTCTGGACAAAAAGCATAAAATCCCGATGCTCCCATCGCACCGCGAACATTGCGTAATTCCCTTAAGATATTTCAAAAAATAACACAATGGAAATTCAAAAAAAAAGGTCAGCTCCATTTAACCAGAAAATATACAAAGTATTAAAAAATAACCAGGGAAAAAAATCCATTGGGAAATCATATCAAAAAAGCTTCCCGAACAGTGGCGGGTTCCCTCTGTTAATTTTTGCATTATTACATGAATTTTCTTCTTAGCACCAAAGCGGAAGACCTATTTTTAAAAAAAAAAAATCGTGCTCGAGATTTATTGGCAGTTTAAAGCAAAAAGAATTACAAGAGCGATCGATTAGCCAACTTTCGATACCGTCCGTTACATAACGAGTTGGAGGAGTTGATTGGTATCCTGAACTCAGTCGACCGTGTGACAATGGAAAAAGAAGAATACGGTCTTGCGGTACGTTTTAGAGCCACCGTTTCTTTTTTTTTTTTTTCATAATCACGGAGGGAAAAGAATTCCGATTTATTCTCAGAAACCGGGTTCGGTCAGACACAATAATAAAGCGAAAAAAAAAAAATCCCGTAGAACTTACCAAAGTCAATACGGCACAAAAAAATGTTAACAAAGACAACGGCTTGAATGCATTTCGCCTTTTTTAAAAAAAAAAAAACTCCTTATACCTGTCTAGGGTTTTGCTTACCGAAAAACCTAAATAAACTTATGATTCATACGATATTGATCTTGAAATATTTTTTTTAAAAAAAGGTATCATTAAAAATTCGAAATGAGTCATGTGTAGCCATCTTTGTGAGGTTGCCGTATTGTAGAAAAATTCTTCATGAAAGTGTAAGTGGTTTTTTTTTTGTTATTTCGCGAAGAAGAAGAAGTAGCAGCAGGTGGAATCATGTTAATTTGTTTAGATGTTACCTTTTTAAAAAAAAAACCAAGGTACAGAGCAATACACTGGTTTGTTAACTCGGGATCGATGCTCACTCGACCGAGGTATATACCTACATTCAACTAGATACCTAAAACTCACCATCAATTGCTTTGCATTAAAGTCGCTTAGATGAGTTCAGAGTCGGACTGGAAACAAAACTCAGGGTTGTAGTTTCGTTCCCCCAAGCCAGTTAGGAATTCAGTCTGATCCTGATATTTTTAATGAACCCCGGAGGCCCGAATTTTCTTTGATCTTTGTGGCTGCGTACTGGCCCATGCCTACGTGTTTGCTGTCTCAATTAGAAACTGAAGCCGATCCCGAGCTTTGTGCTAAAACTTCATGGCCACTCCGCTACTGATTGTTTTGGCTGGAAGTACCTTCCCAGCGTGTGATCATTGGCTCCGAGACAAAATTTATAAAAAAAAGAAGTTAGTGATAAAGAGGAAGAAGAAATGGGCGTGAGAGTTTGGGAGAGATATTGTAAAATTCATTAGTTGACAGAAGCTTTTGCTCCCTTTTTTTTTATTTTAGTTCCGTTCTCATAACCCATTAAAATAATCCAGCAGCATGTGGGTCAAGGATGAAAGCATGGGGGAGGTAAAACCTTTACTCTTATCGTTTTATTTTTTTTGTGAAATTTTATATTCTGTAGAGATGTTTACGTAAAGAATGAAATGTTTGATATAAAATATGAGGCAGTTTTTATTATAACCTATATGCAAATCGCTACGGACTCATTGCCATTCGTTCGAGAGAGAAAGGGAATTAAATTTTTTTTTGTTAGGTGTTGTGGGATTATGTAATTTTTAGGTTCGAGCTTTCCTACGCGAAATTAGTGACAGTGGACTCTTGGTAGAGAAATCGAAACTAGGCTCAGGTGTATTTTTTGGTGAGAAAAGCAGTTAGTGGATCTTAGCTAAGGCAGCAGCACTGGAGTCGCAAGATTCCAAAAAAGGAATTCTGGTCCTGGTCTGCCTGTGCAGGGAGATGTAAAGGCCTCAGGACTTAATTTTCCAGCGGTGGCTTCTTTGAGTATGGCGGGAGTGACTCGAAAAATTTATTACGCTCATCAGGAATACATATCGCAGAATACATATGCACAACCTCCGATGTTTGGAAGAATAAAAACAGGCAGTTCTTAGAAATATAGCTACTACGTAATGATGAATTCGTTGGATTACAGACTATTGTTGCCTTCAAGCCCTTGGCCATCTCTTCCGCAGCAAGTCTCTATCCCGCCGTTCCAAATTAATTATTTACAACTCCGTCCTGCGCCCCGCTGTTCTGTACGATTGCGAGACCTGGAGCGGCTGCAGTCCTTCGAGAATAAGGTGCTGAGGAGGATTCTAGGACCCAATAATTTCGATCCTATTACCGGACGCTTGCGTGTTAAGACAAACGAGGAGATCCGAAGGCTTACCGACCAGCCTTTTCAGCGTTGTAAAATCACAAAAGCTACGGTGGACGGGACATGTAGCACGCGCGCCGCCGACGAGGACATTCAGGAAGGAGCTGGATGGTCGTCCAACGAGCCTTAAGCCATTGGGAAGGCCGCGGCTTAGGTGGGAGGATACAGTCGCACGTGATGCAGATAATATGGCGATCAAACACAAATCTGACAGAATTCAGGTCTTTGCACTTTTTCTTCTTCTTACAGTGCCTTCCCGCGACGGAAATGGACGACCAACATAGAACTTATTACGGCGTGCGATTCTAGCCGAATCTACTGTCTTGGGTCTTGCACAGCAAACCCTCGGCCATGATGGCTATACTAGGGAGCTTAATGCGGTGGCTTCCCAACACCTTCCGCATCGCAGCACAGGAGCCATAACGTCAGTCCTCGATTCAGCCTCCTGTTTTCTGGACTTAAACCTAGCCAACTTTTACCGTCTTTAGCCTTAAGCCAGATCTGGTAGGACTGCTGCCTCCTATCAAAACCCTTACCAGATTTCAGATTGCTGGTCCTTGCACTAACTCGTATTCTTACAAAAATCATAACCAACGGACTTACAACAAAATACAGAACAACCCATAAAGCCTTGAAGGTACCAACCGCCAAACTTCCATTATCAAAACTTCTACTCCTGTTATTCAAACCGCTCAGAATTACAGTAATGAAACATTTAAATCGGTCTTGAGAATAAGAATGATAAGATCTCATTAATTACAAACGTAACAAAACAAAAATCCTATCCATCTTATAGAATTAGACTAATTATTTCAAATAATTGCGTTTTTGTTTTCTACTACTAAGGAAATCATAAAAATCATAGACTTATCCTTTACGTCGAGCATGTTCTAATAATCGTGTAATTTCTTTTAAAGGTCGTTTTTCTATCTAGCCAGATTGTTGATAGAGAGGGAACAAAAGAATTTAGTAAAAACCGCCACTGCAGGTGTTGTCCCAAAAAATGCATGAAGACCTATAATTTATACCCGCCGAAGAAAAGACGAGGTTTTTGGTTACATTTTTTTTTTATTATTGATTGACATATTCATTATTTGTAAATTTTACAAGAAACCCAGACAAAAAGATTCTCGTTTTATCGCTGATAAGGAATTTGTATGTGTACAAAACGATCATGAGCAAATCCAGACAAAAAATCGTGATAAGCAACGCCTGGATTTTACAAAAATGTCGAATCCATAAGCTAAAAACTCAAAGGAAAAGGCTTTTTCTATGTGTTATGACATCCTGGGTTATGTGTACCTGAATCAACGCCTTGATGTGCACACTTTTCTGCATGTGCATCAAGGACATGAAGTCTCGTTCATCACGTTTCTTTGTCATAAAGGTGATTTTTGTCAATGATCGTGATTTTAAAAATTGCTCACATAATTTTTTTAACAATTTACAACGGGAACTATTAATCAGAGAAATGATTTTTAATTTTCCCGTTATAAGTCTTAATTATTTCATTGATTAGTGGCGAGAAATTTATGTGAACAAAAATTCAAAGCAGATGAAAGCGGGAGGTGTAAGTGTTTATATACCCGTATGGTCACGATCAATCAAATAAAAAAAAATCCATGCAAGTTACAACTTGTTCTGTCTATAAACATCCGTCATAGTCGTGTTTTGTGCTATTACCGCGTGTTGGATTTTTTTTTTTCGATGTGAATAGCAAACTCAAACCTTGTGGTTGTGTGAGTTGTCGTGTATCAATTGTCCCTGCTTGGGTTGGATAGATAAATGAATCGTAGCCTGAAGGTTTTTTTTAAAAAGTCTAGTTTGACCGGTTTGGGGGTTGTTTCAATTTCGTTGCAATATTACAATAGTTATGTGGGAATTGAAGTAACTGTTCGAGTGTTTAGTCAGGCCCGTAACTAGCGGGGGGCAGGGGGGGCATTTGCCACCCCTAAAAGGTCTGTTTGCCCCCCTAGAGAGGTAGCTATTTGCCCCCCCTGAGATAAAAGTTAAATATTTTGAAGAATTTTTGACTATCTAAACTGCTGGAAAGATCAAATTTTCAAAATTAAGACTTATGTTGCCCCCCCTAGAATTTCAATTGCCCCCCCCCCCTACGAAAAATTTCTGGCTACAGACCTGTGTTTAGTATGGTAGAGAGTAAGTTGAGTTTGCAGAAATTTAAAACAAAGCTGTTCTTCTAGCCTTTGATAAATAAGATGTAGCCAGAAGCTAAAAATGTAAAGTATAAGGACACCCCTAAAATAAAATTATTCTTGAGCTCATTGCAAAACGACAGCTCAGCCCCTCTTTTTACATTCTCAGGTTCTTGACGGCTGAAATAGAGACAGAGTAGGTCTGTAGGCAGATTGAGCAAAGGGGGCACCGGATATCTATGAATTTGAAGGTGGACAATGAAGGGGAAGTCAGTAACAGTGGCTGCGATTACTTCCAGTGGATCGACAGGATCAGCAATTGCGAGGTGTCGGGCAGGGATGGAGATGCTCTATGAGATAAGCCGACAAAAGCTCCAATATTTCGGCCAGGTGCTATGTAATGAGAAGGACCAGCTCTTGCTTGTAATTTTAAAAGAGAAGATTGAAGGTTGGTGCATGCCAGATAACAGGAAAATCTTGTGTCTTCGGTTTAGTCATTTTCAAACTCGAAAACTGGCCAAAATCCTGATTCTTAAAGTTTCATCATTATTCATCAATCCTAATCCCAAATCCACAAAACCACCTGTACCCATAACACCTGCCTTTTAAAAAAAAAAGAAACTTCTAACAAAACTCGACTTCACCACACACACATCACAAAAACCCAAGTCAATATTCGCATTTACTAATTAACTGGAATCAACGCCTATGCTCGCACAAACTAACCGCTACGGATAACATTTGGCAAAAGATGCTGTCCTATTTAAACGTAGGTCTGACCGTATCGAAACAGCTAAAGCTTCCCCCAAAGGGATATTCTCCCATAAATAAAAACTGGAAACCCATTCAACCGATACGAATTATCATTTTTCCTTTTATTAATTTACAAAAACGGCGTCTGAAATCTTCCCAAACATAAAAAAAAAAAATCACTGGAAGATTTCCTCCTCATGCTAATCCTAGTGAAAGTCAAAAAACTATATGAAGAGGACGATAAGATAAACAGTTAAACAAAATGCAGCTGTTAAGCAATTGTTTTTTGTGGGTTGCATCTTTTCACCCACAATCACAAAACCGTTTTCTTTTAATATAAACAAGGATCCTTCGTGGGATATTAAAGTTTGAAATAAAAAATAAAAACTTTTTTTTTTTCGTTTTCTTTAATCACGCTTTCCGCCAAGGAATACGTGACGCAGTCTTTTGAATATTGCGAAAAACATGTGGCATACAATAATCAATCGTGGTGCCGATTGAATTGTAATTTATAGCTCCATATGTTTAAATGGTGTAACATGTGTGGTATAACAATGGGTTTCTTTTGTCGGGGAGCAAGAGGGTAGTTGTAACAAAATAGCCGCTTAAGTGTGAATTTTTGCATTAAGATCCCTCCCGAGTGCCCAGGCGCGGTTCTTTTGGAAAATGCGCCGCACAAAATTCAAGACCCAAGTTTATGCACTTAGGTGCCACTAAACCAGGCTCGTAGCCAGCGGGGGGCAGGGGGGGCATTTGCCACCCCTAGAAGGTCTGTTTGCCCCCCCCCCTCCCCCGAGGGTAAAAGTTAGATATTTTGAAGAATTTTTGACTTTCTAAACTGAAAGAATCAAATTTTCAAAATTAAGACTTATGTTGCCCCCCCCCTAGAATTTCAATCGCCCCCCCTAAGAAAAATTTCTGGCTACAGGCCTGCGACTAAACTGAGGGACCATCTCGAATCTTTCTTTAAATTGTCAATAGAGGGTGAATTTTAGCTTAACGCGTTATTCTTCGTAACAATTTGTTTTTGCTGGGGGCGCAAAGATGGAAACTGCGCTGCACAAGGTCCAATGCCCAAGTCCAGGGGCTTAAGTGCCACTGAACTGAGGGACCATCTCGAATCTTTCTTTAAACTGTCAATAGAGTATAAATTTTAGCTTATAGCGTTCTATAACAATTTTTTTTGCTGGGGGCGCAGAGGTGGAAAATGCGCCGCACAAGGTTCAAGGCCCAAGTTTAGGCACTTACATAGGTGCCACTAAAATGAGGGACCATCTCTAATCTCTCTTGAAATTATCAGTGGAGTGTACATTTTAGCCTATAGCGTTTTTATTCTATGAAAAATTTTTTACTGGGGGGGCGCAAAGGTGGAAAATGCTCCGCACAAGGTTCAAGGCCCAAGTCTCAAAGCACCACCAAACCGAGGGACCAAAGTTCCACCTTGGTGCCAGGGGCACCGACGCTTTACGGTTAAATTTACCCTCTGTTGACAGTTTAAAGAAAGATTCGAGATGGTCCCTCAGTTTGGGGCCAAGGGCACCAAGGTCCAAGACACCACCAAACTGGGTGAATTTCAGCTTAAAGCGTTTTACTTCTTAACCATTTTATTTTGCTGGGGGCGCAGAGGTGGAAAATGCGCCGCACAAGGTTCAAGGCCCAAGTTTAGGCACTTAGGTGCCACTAAAATGAGGGACCATCTCTAATCTCTCTTGAAATTATCAGTGGAGTGTAAATTTTAGCCTATAGCGTTTTTATTCTATGAAAATTTTTTTACTGGGGGGGCGCAAAGGTGGAAAATGCTCCGCACAAGGTTCAAGGCCCAAGTTAAACACTAAAGTGACAATAAACTGAGGGACCAACTCGAGTCTTTCCTTAAATTGTCAATAAATGGTAAATTTTAGCTCAAAGCGTTTTTCTTCTGTAACAATTTTTTTGAGATGTAGTTGTAAAAAAATAACCTCTTGTAAAATTATGAATTCTTGCGTCAGAGTCTCCCCTTAAAATAAAGCGCCAAAAATACCTAAGGCCTCGGCGACTCTTGATCACCACTCAACTGAGTGACCACCCCGAATCTTTCTCTATGTCAACGGGAGGGTAGATTTTAGCTCAAAGCGTTTCTCTAATCACCTAATCTCCTCCACCTACCAAAGGCGTCGGCCAAACACAAAACACTTAAAAATCCTTGGCCAAATGCAACTTTCTCAAATTCGTAGGTGGAAAATATTTAAATATATAAAAAAAAAAGATTTCACGGGGATCTTGCAATGCTTTGAATTTAACAAAGGAAGTTAAAAATAATAAAAATCTTTGTAACTTACCATAAAAGGTAAAATAACGAAGCGTTAAAAATGTAATCCAAATTAAGACGAAACCCGTTACACGTGTGAGGAGATCATTACGGCAAAATATAAAAATATTTTTACTAAATTTATAAAAAAAAAACAAAAGAAGGTATATTAACAATTCACCCACACGTAAACATCAACAAAGAAATGAATCAGCTGAGCTGCGCGCGCATCTGTCATCGACCTCTCTCTATCTCTTTTTTTTTCTTCTTACTCTTCTCTTTCCACGCTAAGCAAACGAATCGGAGCCTGGGCCTGTCTACCGACAGGTCTGGCAACTCACTAACAACTGAGTTTAGAGTGCACTCTTTCCAGTCCGAACCGTTATGAGTGTTATAAGGTTCTAAGAGACAATTCCCTTTCTTCTTATAAAAACACCCCGTTCATAATTTTTTTTTTAGGCACGAGGGTGTGGTGTCAGGTCGAATTCCACCACCGCGTACCTCGTACCTGATTTTCTCTTTATAATTTTTTTTTTAAAAATCCCATGGGAAATAATTCATATGTTTTCCTGCAAATCAATAGATTTTTAGTGAAAAACACGCTATGAAAATATAAAAAGCCCTTTGACTTTTCAACAATGCTTTCCACATCGCGTGATCCAACATTTTTTTTTGCAATAATAAAATTGTTGAGTTTTTAAGTTAAAAATATAAAAATCTCTTCAATGTATTAAATTTTATTTTAATATTTTAAAATATATATTTTTTTTTCGGGTCTTTAAAGTTTAAATAGCGTTAATGATAGAGGCTGTCTGACGCCGAAGGCTCCAGACAATCCAGGCAGGCTCGGTTGTTGCACCCGTGGCTAACAACTTCGTGCCTCGTTTCGGTCTTTTCCGCCGATCCCTTTAATGTTATAATGATCTAATTGAAAAATGTTTTTATTTTTAGCATGATCGGGATGATTCTTCTTCAAGTTTTTTTTTTTTAAAGATAAACGATTCGGTCTTTTATTGCTTTAAATTGATCATTTAATGTCCTCAAGGGATTTTTCATAAATTCGGGTTTTTAAGTGTTTTGGAGGAGATTTATTGGATTTATTGTTTTATTTTTTTCAGATAAGTTGAGGAGGAGGATTTTGCTCATTTTGAAGAAAAAGATTTTTAAGGAGCTCGTTGTCTTTCTTCTGCAAATTGTATTGATCTATCAAAGGATGACGCCAAATATTAACCCCGTCTGCAAGAACACTTACGGTAGTTTGCCGCAAATTTGAGGTAAGGGAACTAGTTGACGTGTAAACTTACACTTACTTGCTGCAAACTGTTGTTGGGGTCTGGGAACGATGACCAACACAGAAAATCGGCTACGCAATGGTAGTAATTTTTTTTAAAAAATAACTGGGCTTATAAGGCCCTAACTGGCTTACTGGACTGGACTATGATGTAAATCCCGGTTTGCAAACCGGGATCAGGGGTTGCAGGGACAGGGACATGTCCCTGTCCCTGCAACCCCTGATTAATCCTGCTGGTGCAGGGTAGTCTATCTGAATCTAGATAGACAGAGACTTATTGCGGAAGAGATTTCCTAACGGCTTAAAGGCAATGGTTGCCACTCCTCGAAGTCTGCATTATCGATTCGAGGCTTAAGATTTACTGCGATATTTCGATAATACGGTGCTGAAAAATATACTGGGGTCCAGTATTGATCCTCTTGGTATTCCTCTTGACAACAATATGTCCCAAAAAGTCACGGCTTCTGTGTGCCGGCAAAGGACTGTACGCATTGCGCCATCTACTTGTGAGCCGGCAATTATCCCGGCAGTCGAAGCTGCGCATCTGGAATATTGTACTTGATCCGACTTATGCTCTTGTATGGGTGCGCGATCGAAGTAGGCTCCTCGTGCTCGAGAAGGCTGCGTACGATCCTTTGGCCCATGTTTGACCCAAAGACCTCATAGTAACGACGATATTCAAAATCTCATTGCCAGCCTCTAGTCACTAGTATGATCAAGTCTAGAGGCTGCAGTGGGTTGGACACGTGGTGCGGGCGCCAGTGGAGAGGGGCAAGGCCCTGTATGGCCAGGCGGCTTCAGGATGAGATGGATCGACAACATTTGCCAGGATGCCCTTTTTCTAAGGGTCCAGATTGGCATGTTCAGTGGAGAAATTTGGTGTAGATGGCGGTAGGGCTCCTGTAGTGCCAGCGGAGTAAGACTAAGTGTTAATCCTTTAGGGGAAACGAAGACTCGTAGACCGGCCTCTTATCACGAGTATGACTGCGTTACTGACGAGGAGGAATTAGAAAAATCGTCCCAACAAGCTGTAGAACCTCAGAAAGGCCGCGATCGATGTTGGAAGACAATATTTGAGTGAATGCAAACCGTGCAGAGGTGCTTGACTTGAGATTGGTCGTAATTTAAGCTTTTATCCTCGTTAAAAATCGTACAGACAAAAGCCCGTCCTTTCAACTCCCAACAGGAGTCCTCCCAAACTTAGGTCTTTCTCCGGACTTCAGTTCACTCTCAGTGCCCTTCAACTTATTCATTCCTCGCTACATTTTAAACACCATAAAAAAAATCATTTTTCCCAATACTTTCAAATGTCCACTTAATCTGCCAAATCTAAACAAATGACTTTCTCCCACTTAAATTCCCACCTACAGATATCATCTTCAAAGGAAGCGAAATGATCTTGAACTCGACTCTTTTTTTCCATTTCCTAATGCCATGTTCCTGTCCCCGTACGCAACATTCTCCACTATTTGGATGACTTGCCACTAATTAAATTCCACCGGGAAAAAAAAAAACAATTTTCTTTTGTAAACACATTGCATGAACCCATTGTGCCCGCAGGGTCATTAATATCATCTTACCAATCTTCTGCCTACGTCCCTGACCGGTTGCAACTTGCATATCTTCATCCGTTTACATCAACGCATTCTTTCATAAATCAAAAATTAAAAATCCGTAAGCATCGTTTTCTCACGTCTTTAAAATCGCGCGCGACGAACTGAAAATTAAAACGGATTCATCTTCCACATTTTAATATCATTGAATGTCCACAAGAGAGAGAAACCTACATTTTTCTCATCAGCCGTTCACGATTTAGATCAAACCTATCACGATTTCACGCATTTCAATGTTTTTTAAGGAAGAATCATCATCATCATCATCATGGAGGTGGTTCAAAGCGCAAAAAAAAAAAGATCGGACGAATTCAAGCTAAGGCCTTGACCCCTTGATTCCCTGAAGACCTATGGGCGTAGGAAAGTACTCGATTGACCTGGTTTTTTCAAGCAGATTTACGAGATTGAAGGCAATTTGTTTAGCATCGAGAAAATAAAGAAGTAGTGGAAGAATAAATTTGAAGCTCAAGCGCGCGCGGGTGAGAGTGATTGATGAGTTTCAATTGTTTTCTGTTAATTTTAAAATAAACCACCTTCTCGAGAATATATTGGGTAGCTCTTTTAAGTCGGGGGGTCGTTGAGGGCGTCACGGGAAAATTGTCGTTTTTCTGATGCTTTGAAAGTTGAAAGAATTTCCCTTTTGAGATTGCTTACATGTTTTTATTGTTTATACTGGAGAATGTGATGATGTCGGGAAGGGATTGATGTTGAAGGGAATTGGGTTTCTTTTGTGTGAAAGATTGCATATGGGAAAGGGTTGATATGTATATTTTTCTTTTTGTTTGAAGGGTTTGTCTGTTCGTCTAGGCAACGATAGATAAATAAAAGTGCTGTCGGTTTGGAGAGTAAGGGCTATGAGTAGTAGATTTTTTCGGAGTTAGAAATCTTATCAGTTTAGTTTAAATTTCTCTAAGAAAAAGTTAAGGGTTAATTTATTAATCTAGTTAAAGCTGAAGCCTCTAGAGACACCACAATGGGACTTTGGTCGGCTTTCAAAAATTAATGGAATCTTGATTGATTCTCAAAAATTAATAAGATCCTGATTAACTCTTGAACACGATTGGGATTTTAATCTCAAATATTAATGAAATCCTGATTGATTGTGGAACGCAAATGGGATCAAGATTGACCCTCAAACATTAATAGGATCCTGGTTGGCTCTCAAACATTAATGGCATCTTGATGGATCTCGAAAATTAATACAACCCTGATTGACTCTCGAACACAAATGGGATTTTGGTTGACTCGAACATTAATGGGAATCGACTCTCAAACATTAAATGAAATCTTGATCGACTATCAAACATTAATGGAATCTTGATTGACCCTGAAATATTTATGATATCCTGATCAACTCTAAAACGGATGGGATTTTAATCTCAAACATTAATGAGATCCTGATTTAGTCTGAAACACGATCTCAAGATCTTGTTGACTCTTAAATATTAATAAGATCCTGATTGACGCTCGAACATAATTTGGATCTCGATGGACCTCAAAAATTAATGGGACCTTGATCGACTTTTAAACATTAATGAGATCCTGATTGACGCCGTAACATTAATGGGATCTCGATTGACTCTCAAACATTAAAAGGATTTCGATGGACCTCAAAAATTAATGCGATCTTGATTGATGATTTTCGAACATTAATTAGATCTTGATTGACCCTGAAAAATTAATGATATCCTGATCCAATCTTGAACAGAACTTCCAGATCTTGATTGAATGAATCATTGATAAGATCTTAATTGACACTCGAACATTATTGGGATCCGAATGGATCTCAAAATTTAATGGGACCTTGATTGATTTTCAAACATCAATGAGATCCTGATTGACACTGGAACATTAATGGCATCTCGATCGACCCTCAAAAATTAATGGGATCTGAATGGACCACAAAAATTAATGGGACCTGGATGGACCACAAAAATTAATGGGACCATGATCGATTTTTAA
Source organism: Liposcelis brunnea (assembly GCA_023512825.1). Lineage (NCBI taxonomy): Eukaryota > Metazoa > Arthropoda > Insecta > Psocodea > Liposcelididae > Liposcelis > Liposcelis brunnea. Next base: position 3,353,577 of record CM042070.1, read on the forward strand.
TCATTAATGAGATTCTGATTGACACTCGAACATTAATGGGATCTGGATGGACCGCAAAAATTAATGGGATCTTGATTGATTTTCAAACATTAATGGGATCGTGATTGACACTGGAACATTAATGGCATCTCTATTGACCCTCAAAAATTAATGAGATCTGGATGGACCACAAAAATTAATGGGACCAAGATCGATTTTTAATCATTAATGAGATTCTAATTGACACTCGAACATTTTTGGGATCTGAATGGACCTCAAAAATTAATGGGACCTTGATTGATTTTCAAACATTAATGGGATCCTGATTGACACTGGAACATTAATGGCATCTCAATTGACTCTCAAAAACTAATGGGATCTGGATGGACCGCAAAAATTAATGGGGCCATGATCGATTTTTAATCATTAATGAGATCCTAATTGACACTAGAACACAAATGGGATTTTGGTTGACTCTTAAGCATCGATGGGATTCTGATTGATTACAATTATTGTTAATATCCTAATGGACACTCGAGCATTAATGAGATCCAGTTTTACACTAAATATTAATGAAAACTTGTCTTGAGCTGAATCTAAAAATCTTTGAACTCTTCTTTGCTCTCCGTTCTTTCATATTCTCCGTTCGATTCAACACATCAATTCCCATACTCCGAAAACTATTTTCTTTTCTTTTTTCGATATCGACTTAATAAAAAAACATTATTAGTCATACTTTATTATTTCGGTCACAATCTAACGGTTTCTTCAAAATCAGAGCTCTTTATCCAATTTATTCAAGTTTAGTCCTACTGCAGAACCCGTTCATTTATGCCCAGATTTTGCGGTGCATATCTGAAACGAAGGTTATTAATGAAAGTCGGGAGTATTAGTTAAGCTATTGTTACGGAGCGTGAGCACCCTAATGCGATGCTTGCGCATGCGTTCTTTTTGCTTCGCCTCTCGATACAATTAAAAAAAAAACGAGATTAAATAAAATTAACAAATTTTTCGAAAATCAATTTTTTTTTCTTTTTCTTAATTACGCAATGCGGATATAACTGGGACATAACTAGGGTGTTTGCATATTTTCCAATTTTTTTATTTTATCCCGTTTAGGTTAAGACAATTCGTTCCATTTGCCTACGCATAGTTAACTTTCTCACGATTCGGATATATACATAGTTTGTTGATTGGTGATTTCCTTAAAGTTCTTCGCATGTTGACCGTATAGAATAGATTTTTTTTTTTGAATGCAATTAGACACAGTGAATGACAGGAAAAATAACAATCGTATACAGAGAGCAGATCTCGGGATCTTGATAAAGATAACAATGAGCAGGTATCACACTGACTAATGAGTTAAATTTTACTTTAGCAACATTTGCAGCACGATTCCGAGTTCTGGTCATTCTCTCTCTCTCTCGAAACGAAAACTTGCTGATTCATTCGATTCTTATAAATTCCTTTGCTCTTCCCCTTCCTCTTTTTAAAAAAACATTTTTGTGGAGTGATCTTTTTTTTAAATGATCTTTCGAGATGAAATCCGAAGTTTTGTTTGAAGTGTTTTGTAAAATGAAAGGCGCTGTCAATGTTAATTGAGTTTTAGGGATTTTAGTTTGAGTGAGGATACTTGAGTGTAGTAGGGATTGCAGTATCGTGAGTCGGAAGGCGCTGTAAGTCTACTCAAGAGGATGAGATGTTCCACTGTTCGATTACAAGCAGAGTTCTTACCTGAAAGAAAATAATAAAAATTAATTTAGATTGGATTTTATTTTTACAATGTTAAGACTGAGATTTTTTAGTAAGTTGGTACGAGATTTATTCTTTTCAGAATAAATTGAAGATAATGTATGAATTTTTTTGTAGGATTCTCAGAAATTTTTAAGAATGTGCCAGAAAAAAACTATAATGCTCCCTTGAATTAAAATTTTTATGTAGCTTCATATTACTCTTAACACCAAAGCAGAAAGAAAAGAAAAGTTTGAAAAAATATCTCCATTTCACTCTTTATTTATTTATTAAAACTAATGAAATCCTACTCCTTATCAACTAAACAATAAAAACACCCTTGAAACTTACAAAAAAAAGGTGTACGACAACTTCAACTCGGGTGGTCTTTTCAAAAAAAAAAATTTTCAACGACAATATTATTAATTGTTTCTTTAAGGGCGGGTTTTCAGGCCAAAAGTACCTGTTTATTTTTTTTTCCTTATTAGAAACTAACAAGCCATCCCTATCGACATGCGAAATCCTCAACAAGACAAACAATCAATGTCCCATGTTTTTAAAATTTTCAACATTCAAAATTAGTAAAAAATTACCTTTACGTTGATCGTTTTCTTTAAAATATTCACGAATCGTGACATTGGGATTTTTTTTTTCTTTAAAACGATTTTACATTCAAGAAATAGAAGAATGGGTTAAATTATTCTCGCTTTTATCTAAATTAAAGTGAAGGGGGAAGGGGGGGACGTTGAATGCAAAAAGATTTTATGTAGCTGAAATTTTCCTTTTTAGAAATTTTCATCCGCGAAAATACCACGAAATCAACATGCTGCTCCCCCGCAGTATTGTTGTTACTCTGCTTCATCAGAAATTCTAAACTTGCAAAATTTTCATGTAAAATATTTAATATTTTCAATGTAAATTTTCATAATTAAATTTCGTGTTAAGCGTCTCTGGGAAAAAAAGTCGGGAAATTGAGGAATACTAAATGAAAACGATGGAAAAAAAAAATTAAAAGCGTGTCTATGTTCATGGCACCATGACATCATCCCATACAACAGGTATCGCGTTACGATATTTCCCGTTTGAAATAAAAATTATAATTTGCGTGTTGTGACGTCAACAGATGAAGTTATTAACCCTTGATTCACAAAAAATAAGTTCCAAAGTGTAAATGAAGAGATTTTTTTTCTCGAAAGAATATACTTTTAGTTGAAAAATATTTTTCCCGAGGAGCTTCAGGCCATCTCAAGTTTCTTTCAAGAGTTAGAGACTTTCACCGAGATCGCATTAATGCTGTAAAGGTAATGAAATTACTTCAGGATGACTGAGACTTGTGCAAAGCATCTTACAATGTCTAGAAACTGCGTTCTAAAAAAGTTGGAAGACAAGTAATGGACCCATAGTGTCTGAAAAACGGTTAAAATTAGTTTATTATTCACAGTAAAGTGGATTTTGACATCTAAAAAAATTCTAAAATCTATTAACTGGATTTTAAAAGTCGTCAGACTTCATTTACTAAGATCTGATTGTCATCAATTCTCGTAAATAAAGATCTAAATGCTGTCACACTGCATGTCTTTCAGTCTTCTTTCATCATCTGGTGTCTAAAAGTCTTTGAACTTCGTTTACTGACGTCTAAGTCATCTATTTTCGTCGACTGATGTCCAAAAGTAGTCAAATTTTATCTACTGGTGTCTAAAAGTGTCAACTCTCATCTAATAACATCGTGTACTGATGTCTAAAGATCTTCGAACCTCATTTACTGATGTCTAAATATTGCCAAACCCTATTTACTGATGCCGAAAAGTAGTCCAACCTTGTCTACTGATGTTTGAAAGTCGACTTATATGAATATCGGATGTCTAAAAGTCGCTGATCTTAATTGCTATTGTCGAGGAGACATCAGACCTCGTGCACTGAAGTCTAAACGTTTTTAAGCGTCATTTATTGATGTCTAAAAATTAAACAACCGTATTTACTGATGTCTAAAAATTAAACAACCGACTTTATTGATTTCTAAAAATTGAACAACCGTATTTACTGATGTCTAAAAATTAAAAAACCGTATTTACTGATGTCTAAAAATTAAACAATTCTTTTTACTGATGTCTAAAAATTAAACAACCCTTTTTACTGATGTCTAAAAATTGAACAACCCTTTTTACTGATGTCTAAAAGTTGTCCCCACGCGATTATTGATGTCTAAAAGTACTCTTATCTTAATTACCGATGTCTAAAAGTCGTCTTGTCTCATCTACTAATGTCTAAAAGTCATCGTACTTGATCGATAACTGTCTAAAAATCATAGAGTCTCATCTACTTATATTTAGGAGTTTTAAAATACATCTGTTGATATTTAAAAATAAACAAGCTCTTGTTTGATTTTTTCAGTGCTTAAAGTTTCTATTCCCGGACATAAAACTTTGAAACCTCTTCCGACTAATTTCTCAAAAATATTCCACATATTCGTAATGACCACTCGCTCCACGCTTGAATGGCCTTTCTAATCTTGATAACATCACCCCTATACCCATTCTTCCTTATTTGCTAAATTCAAAAGTAAATTAATAGCTGTCGGTAATTTCCAGTTGTGCAATTGTCCCAAACACAAATTAGATGATTGCTTCCGGCTATCGATCGAATTCGAGATCACTGACCGTCTATATTAATAACACCTTTTCTCATTTATTAAACATCATATTTTGATTTCCCTCCAACCAGAAAAAAAAACTTTCAGGAAATTCCTTTCGAAAACTTATCGACGGGGGGATTTCCCCGTTCGTCAAAGATCAGAGAAGGACATTCGAAAAAAACTCATTTACATCACGCAATCCGATATTATAAAAAAATTTTTACTATATCGATTCTCGAGTGAAAATTGCATGACTGTGAATTTGTTTTTCTTTGCCACTTGCAGAGAGATGGAATTCTCCCATTTCGCGGTTTTCCATTAAAGCAAAGACGAGAGAGAAATAGGAGAAAGCTGTTAAAATTTTCAAGATGGGTTGAAAGATATTAGGCCTGAATTTTCGGGACATTTAATGATAGTTTCCCGTTTGCCCTTTTGCCCTTTCACATTTCATTTTCCGGTATTGTTTCTCTTTCCCCTCATTTATAATTCTCTTTCTCGCCTTTTCGCTCTCTTTTCCCCCGTTTCATTAATCAGCCTGACGTCGCTTTAATATTTATCTAAATAACGTAAAAAGTTAAGCATCTACCTAAAACGCTTACCGCGGGAAAAGAAAGAATGGAGAGAAGGAAAAAAAAAACATTCCATTGTGTTATTTAATTTAAAATTCATATTTAAGCAAACAAAATAAAGAGCTTGTTAAAAGTGATTGATAGTGGCGAAGGAACGACAGCGAAAGAAAAATGCGAAAAAAAAAAGGTAACTGACCTTGAAGTTTTTACACGGGGGGTAGGTTGCTTGTCCTTTAGGACTTTGACCTTGAATTACACGGAAGCTTTTTATGGAGATGTCATCGAACAGTAATATTGATTTCGAATCAAACTATATTTTAAACTAAGGAAATAGTGGGGTAGAAGTTTTGCTTGTTTTATTGTTTTTTAACCTTCGCACATCTTTTAGTCATCATTAATGTTTAACGACTTTAGAATATCGATAGATGGTTTTGAGGATTTTAGGACTCCGGAAGCCAGGAGGTGAGGATTGAGGATTCTAGAAGACCATGAGCTGGAGATTGAGAACATAAGGACACTAAGGGATAAAGATTGACGCGAAGGACTTAGGATTAAAGACTTATGAAGCCAGGGAATTAGGATTAATGACTTACAACTTCAGGACTTGAGGATGGAGGACTTCAGAGCGTCAAGAGCTGAGGGTCGAAAACTTAAGAAAGTTTGGGATGAGGATTGAAGACGTTGGGACGTTGGGAGATGAAGATCGAAAACTACCAGAGACAGGTGATAAGGATCGAGGACTTTGGAATGTCAGGAGATGAGGATCGAAGACTGCCGAAGCCAAGAGATGAAGATCGAAGACTCTGGAATGCCGAGAGATAAGGATCAAACCCAGGAGATGAGCATCGATGACTTTGGGACGTCGGGAGATGAGGATCGAAAACTTTGGAACTTTGGTACATGAGGATGGACTTGAGGACTTCGGAACGTCGGGAGGTCGGTAGATGAAGATCGAGGACTGCTGAAGTTAGAAGATAAGAATCGAGGACTTTGAAACGTCGGGAGAAGAGGATCGAAGACTGCCGAAGCTAAGAGATGAAGATCGAAGACTCTGGAACGGCGAGAGATGAAGATCGAAGACTCTGGAACGTCGAGAGATAAGGATCAAACCCAGGAGATGAGTATCGAGGACTTTGGGATGTCGGGAGATGAGGATCGAAGACGGCAGAAGCCAAGAGATGAAGATTAAATACTTTGGAACATTTGGAAATAAGGATCAAAGCCAGGAGATGAGGATCAAGGACTTTAGAATGTCGGGAGATGAGCATCGATGACTTTGGAACGTCGGGAGATGAGGATCGAAAACTTTGGAACGCTGGTACATGAGGTTGGACTTGAGGACTTTGGAACGTCGGGAGGTGAGGATCGAAGACGGCCAAAGCCAGGAAATAAGGATTGAAGACTTTGGGACGTCGGGAAATGAAGATCAAAGACTGCCGGAGCCAGGAGATGAGAGTCAAGGACTTTGGAAAGTCGGGAGATGAAGATTGAAGACGGCAGAAACCAAGAGATGAAGATTAAATACTTTGGAACATTTGGAAATAAGGATCAAAGCCAGGAGATGAGGATCGATGACTTTGGAACGTCGGGAGATGATGGTCGAAAACTTTGGAACGTTGGTACATGAGGATGGACTTGAGGACTTTGGAACGTCGGGAGGTGAGTATCAAAGTCTTTACAACATCAGGAGTTGTGGATTAAGAGCTTTAGAACATCGGTATTCCAAGGACTTCAGAACAACAGAATCAAGGATTCCAAAGTTTAAATCACCTGAAGTTGAGGATCGAGGATTGAGGCACACCGGGCGGAGGATTAAGGACTCTAGAACGTCGGATGTGAGGATTGATGGATTTCAGACATCGAGAGGTTAGGATTGACGGCTTCCAAATATCAGCAGATCAGGTTCTAAACATGAACTTTAGTAAAAATTAGAAGTCAGTAAATTTTGACGACCGTTAAGTTCTCTTACTATTCGTTTTTAGATTTTTGAACTAAAGACTTAATCCTCATAATAATAAAGGAAACACTACATAATAAAATCTTGGAATTAATACTTGAAAATCTCAAACGAACGGAAGTTTTAACCAACATAACCAATACCCAACACTTTATATAATCATTTAAAATTAATAAGACTATAAAACCCGTAAACTATAAAACTCATCTCTTCCTTCCATTGATTTTAATTAATTTCACATTCTTAAAACATATAACTTTCCATAACAACTTTCCCTTAAACTAAACAACAGGTGTGGACCGTCCGTTGAAAACTTTTCAAAACTATTTACCTTTCCCTCCACGCATTAGCCAAAACCCTTTCCTCTAAAAAAAAATTAGAGTCCCTGGATTTTTTATTCCTCTTCCAAAAAAAAGGAACTCTATTTTTTTGTTTTACCGCCCTCAAGTGCATTTTGCAAGGAAGTCACGTTCCCACTGCGAACATAAACCTTGAACCCGACCCTTTTTTTTTTTTCGTGTCGCATGGGCGAAAATCTCCCCAGGATTTTTCATCGCTTACCGTTTTGTGTTCGGCCAGTCGGCATTTGTTGCACCCCCATAAAAAAGGGCAAGATTTCGTGCTGTTGCCGCTGTGATTGCTAATCCTCGACGGGGACACGTCGTCCCGTTCGTCGTCGCTCGTCGTCGTCGTTTTAGAAACGATAATAATCGCCATTCCGGAGGCGAAAACAAAAAATTCAAAAACACATTCGGCCAAGCACGTGGAAAATTAAAAACCGCGGAAAAATTTTTTTCCCTAACGTTACTTTAAACCGGACGTTCGCTTATTGAGGATACATTGTGTCGTTATGCAGCACGCGGAAACGCAGCGCAGACGCTTTTCGAACCAGTTTCAAGTTCGCCAATCAGTTCGTCAAAATTTCGACTTTGTTTTTTTTTTTTTGCTGTTGCCAATCGATTTGGCGCCTTAGGTACGAAGGTTTTTTTTTTTAAAGAAAATTTGATGAGGAAAATCACTTATTCATATTTCGAGGTTGCGTTTTCCCCGCGTAATGAAAATACGTTATTTATGGCGTTCGGGGGTTTACGACCTTGAACTCGGTCCAACAAAGAGTTTTCATCCCCGTAATGGTTTTTAAAGAATTTTGCTCCAAGCAGTCTGCCTCTGTTGTGCCCGCTTTTATTATTTTCCTTTTTGTTTTTCGTTTCCTTATGGGATTATATTACAAATCGATTCTCTTGTCGGATATAATGAACTTGTTTTTGTTCGGAGGAAAATGTAAAGTTCATTTATTTTTTAGGAATGATATGCAGAATGGAGAATAAGTGAATTTTTTAAAAGCAAGTCGCTTTTAAAATGCCAGAATGCACTCGGGGCTCCAAAAAAATTCCTGTTGCGAGATGAAATATTTAAGGTGGAAGTCAAGTCGATTGTTGAGTAAATTTTTTTTCAGGGAATGTTTTTGGAATTTTTAAGAAATGTTAAAGGTGAGAAATTGAATTTGATGTTTTGTTGAATATTCATGCGGAGAAGGTTTTTTTTTTGTTGGTTGGGAAAGGTTTTTTTGATGTACAGGATATCAGCGTGTAATGATCTTGCCGGAGGATGAGAAAAATTACTTTTTAAATTCTTTTTTATGATTCTTGACGTTTTCGTTTTATTTTTTTATGGTTGTTTATCTTGTTTTATCGTTTAGGGGATTTATGAATAGGTTGAGAGATTAGGAGGTCGTGGGGAATGAGAAAAATGAGATTGAAGTAAAATTTTTGGTGCATGAGGCGAAAAGAGTTTGAGTAGAGGGAAGAGAAGGAAATGGAAGAGCGAATGAGGCAAGAAAGGAAGGAAGGGAAGAGGAAAGAAGCGAGAGGAAAAGGGAGAGAGGAGAAACAAGAGAAAATGAGATGAAGAAATACACACAAAAAAAGGATGAGAGAAAGCAGAAGAGAAGGAAAAAGAAAAAGACAGAAGAAAAGGGGAAAAAACAGAAAAAGAGAGAGACGACAAAGAAAAGATAAACAATGAAAAGAGAAGAAAAGGTTAAAATTCAGAGTTTTTCCCTTAAAAAATGGTGGCCAGGTTTTCTTTCTTCTCTTTCTCCATTCCCATCTCTTCCCTTCCCTTCTTCTTCCTCTTCCCTTTCCTTCTTCGTTCTATTTTCTTCCCTTCTTCGTTCTCTTCTCTCCCCTTCTTCGTTCTCTTCTCTCCCCTTCTTCGTTCCCTTCCCTTTCCTTCTTCGTTCTCTTCTCTTCCCTTCCCTTCCCTTCCCTTTCCTTCTTCGTTCTCTTCTCTTTCCTTCTTCCTTATTTTCTTCATTCTTCATAAAAGAGAAATTTCTCTTTTATGTTCCCTTTTTCCATCTTCTCTTTTCTTCCACCTTTCACCTTCTCTCTTCTTTTCTGCTCGTTTCTTTGCTCTTGTTTCTTCATTTTTTATTTCCCTGACCTTCTGCTGATTTCTTTCCTCTCTTGTTCCTTTTTTTTCCTTTCTTCGTTTTTCTTCAATTTCTTCCTTTCATTCCTCCTTAACCCTTCTTCAGTATCTCATACCCCTCTTTTAACTTTTTCATTCTAAAACAATCTTCCTGTTTTTAACATTTTTTTTCATACTTTTCTCTTTTGCTCTCCTCTCTTTTTCAATTTCCCTTCAATTCTCACCCTCTCACTCTTTTCATTTTTTTTTTATTATTTTTAATCAGCCATCCAAAAATGAATCATCCCCATTCTTTTAAAAAAATAAAACCTGATATCGCTTTTTAACTGGAACAACATCTAACTCGGCTTTGTTCCAATTCCTATTCATCAAAACGTCGCATGCATTCAATAGCAATAAAAATCTATCTACAAATTAATGACATGACGATAACTAATAACAACACGATTTACCCTTATCAGACCCCTCTACAGCCGCTTTTTAGAATTTTCACCGAACGAACCATCGATCGTCCTCATCCCCTCCTTCCTCCCGCCACGTTCCCCCATTCCTCTCGCTTTCAACATTTTCCCGTTAGGTGTCTCCACCTGCCGCATTCCCCTCTCCAAACTTTTTTTCTCTTTTCCAATTGACCACAAATAAAAATCGAGCGACACGTTTGATGGTTTTAAGGTTGCAATAAACATATATATAGGTGAAGAGGAGTAGGATGAAGGAAAGAAAAAAGTAGGAGGAAATGAAAATTTACGACATTAAAAAAAACGAGAAGTTTTTTCTAGCTCTCGCGCCGGGGAAAAATAAAATAAAAATAAATGAAACCGAAACGTGGATCACGTTTCCAGTATAAATGGATTCGACTATTGCTGACAATCTTTACGCCTTGGAAGAGGAATTTTTTTTTTCTCGTGCCACGTTCCCGTAAAAAAGCTTAGGCAATTTATCTGACGGGCTCTTTAAAACGTTAACAGCAATTTTTGAACCAATATTTTTTTTATTCGCGTTTATACGGCTTTGCATGATGGTCCGGAAGAGGAAAAGCTCAAACTGGGTAGTGCTTAAGCTAGATAACAACTACAGCTTACGGTGGGGGCTGGAAACTAGAGAAACTGGAGATAGCGACTGATTAAGGGAAACTTGAGGCCAGAGACAAGAAATAATTAGCGACTAAAAATTAGAAATTAGAAACTAGAGACTAGAAACTAGAGATTCGAGGCTAGAAACTAGAGACTAGAAACTAGAAACTAGAGATTTGAGGCTAGACAATAAAGAATAGAGAAAAGAGACTGGAGACTAGAAAGTAGAAACTAGAGATTCTTTGGCTTGAAACTAAAGACTAAAAACTAGAAATTCCAGGCTAGAGAATAGAGATTAGAGACTAGAGATTTTAGGCTCTTAAATAAAAACTAGAGACTTGAAAATAAAGGCTAGAAGCCAGAGAGTCAAGATACCCGAGATACGAGACCAGAAACTAGAGACTAGAAAGTAGAAACTACAGATTTAAGACTAGAAGCTAGAGAGTAAAAATTAGGAGAAACTTGAACCTAAATATTTGAGTTTTGAAACCAGAAACTAGAGGTTCGAGGCAAGAGAATAAAGAATAGAAACTAGAGATTCGAAGCAAGAGAATAGATACTAGAAATGAGAGATTCGAGGCTAGACATTAAAGAATAGAGAATAGAGAAAAAAGACTGAAAACTAAAAAGCAGAAAATAGAAACTAGAGATTCGAGGCTAGAAAACAGAGTCTAGAGATTAGAAACTAGAAGCTAAAACTAGAAATTAGAGGCTTGAAAATAGAGGCTAGAAGCTATAGAGTAAAAATTGGAAAGGAGAAATTTGAGCCTAGATACTTGAGAATCGAGACCAGAAACTAGAGACTTGGGGCTAGAGGCTTGAGACTAGAGACTAGAAAGTAGAAAGTAGAAACTAGAAACTAGAGACTCGAGGCTAGACAATAAAGAATAGGGAAAAGAGACTAGAATGTAGAAAGTAGAGAAACTAGATATTTAAGGATAGAGAGTAGAGATTAGAAACTAGAGACTAGAGACTAGAGACTAGAAACTAGAGACTAAACGGCTAGAAATTAGAGAGTGAAAATTAGAAAGGAGAAACTTGAGCCCAGATATTTGAGATTTGAGACCCGCAACTAGAGGTTAGAGACTTGGGGCTTGAGACTTCCTGATCGCAAGAAAAGTGACGTTAGTTTGCTATAAGTTTCCAGTGAGGGAACTAGTTAACTAAAATGTACTAAAAACTAGAAATTCGAGGCTAGACAATAAAGAATTAGATAATAGAGAAAAAAAGACTGGAGACTAGAAAATAGAGACCAAATACTAGATATTTGAGGCTCTTATAAATAAAGTCTAGAAACTAGAGACTTAAGGCAAGAGACTTGAGACTAGAAACTAGACGGCCTAGCGAGTCTGAGTTCAAAAAATGAGATTCGAGAAAAAAATGGGATTCGAGGTAAAATAGGCTACAAGTTATTCGTTGTTTCCACAAAATCAATTTTTAATGCAATTAGTGGCTAGTTTGACATTAAGAGACTTCAATATGAGTTAAGATAACTTGAGGAACAACAGCGGCCTTGTTTTAAAATTTTCTTTCGAAAAAATCCGCAGCCTTCAAACTTCACCTTCATATTTCTCCTCCTGCAGAAATATCCTTTAACATCAAGGGAACGGAAGATAAACTCCTTATTAACCTCAACCGAAGCTTTCGATATATTTCTCAATAAAACCCCGCATTTCTCTAATTAAGGAAAACATTTCTGAATCCTGTATATAAATTATTGTATATTCATCTCTTTCATCGCGATATTCCCCAAGAGATTTTAACAAAAACCCATTCAATTCAAAAACCAACTAGCTTTGGCACACCTCAAAAACTCACGAGCAAATAACAGTTTCCAACCTCTACCCAAAAACAACACGTCGTCCCCTTTTTCCCAGTATTTTAAACTCGTTTAATATTTAAACAACGATTAACCATTTTCCCCTTTTAAATTTTTTTTAAAACGCATGCGCGGTTCGCTTTTTCCTTTGAACATTTTTCATGCCAACAGGATCGTCGTCATATCCTTCTTTTCTCATACTCCCTTAAACATAAAAGGAAGAAGTCGTTTAAACTTGTAAATAGTTGTCATATGCCGTGATGGATGTCTTTTCAACATTAACGACGAAAGCTCACGATGTTTTACGACATGGAAATTTTTTTCTTGAAAAAAAAAAAATTGCTTTGCTATGTTAATTAAACGACGCCATTTTAAGAAAATTTTTATTTAAAATATTAAAAAGCACTTAAAGCGAAGTGACTTTAAATCAATTCCGAGAGAAAGATTTTTTTTCCCTAAATAATCCATTAGGGGCCCCGAAAAACATTGATTAGATAAAATTTAACGCGGCTGAAATGAGATCTGACGTGGGGCTCATTGATTTTTTGTCATTTTTTATTTATTTTAAAGTGATTTCGAACGTTCGATCTTTTTCGATAAAAGAAAAATGTCCATGATTGTTTCGCAAAACGGAAAACTGGGGTAAAAATCACTCGGAAATATATAATCCCGGGTCAGGTAAGGTTGTCATATGTGATCTTGAGTGAAATGTAGGTCATCGCATTTTTTTTTGTTTGACTTTTTCGCAGGAAAAATCAAGAGTTAAAAAGGGAGAGGAAAATTTGACAGGGGGTAAAAATAGAGAAGAGTGCGAAAAATAAGATGAGATTAATAGTAAAAATGAGACTTTAGATCTAAATGATACTAAAGGTAAAAAATGAGATTTTAGGTAAAAAATGAGATTTTAGGTAAAAAATGAGACTTGAGGTAAAAATGAGGTTTTAAGTAAAAAATGAGACTGGACAAACAAATAAGACTAGATCAAAATGATGCTCAAGGTAAAAAATGAGATTTTAGGTAAAAAATGATACAAAGACGAATTTTATTTTAGATAAAAATTGGAGCTTAAGGTTTAAAATGAGATTTTAGGTGAAAATGAGACTTGAGGTAAAAAGATGAGGCTTGGGGCAAAAATGGGACTTCCAATAACAAATGAGACTTGAGATAATAATGAGAATTTAAGTTTAAAAAATGAGACATGAGGTAAAAAATGAGATTTTAGGTAAAAAAATGATACAAAGAAGACTTTTTAGGTAAAAATTGGAGCTTAAGGTTTATAATGATACTCGAGGTATAAAATGAGACATGAGGTAAAAAATGATATTTTAGGTAAAAAAAATGATACAAAGAAGACTTTTGAGGTAAAAATTGGAGCTTAAGGTTTATAATGATATGTTCGTGTCTGACGAATCTGTTCGTGGATTTTTGAAACCGAACGGGCTAGCGCAACAAAAATTGGCAGTCGCCTTCTTTTAGTCCTAACTCGGTCTAAACTATCAGTTCTCCTACTTGTTCCCCTGGTGGCGAGCAGCTGAGAAAGTCAAGAAATTGTACAGTATTCGCAAAAACTCTAGATTGGCCCGCCTGGCTCAAACTTTTTCTTCTTTTTTTTCACCTTCTACATCTAAAATTACAATTCCTTAAACTTTTCTCATTCATCTGGCCAAACTTTTCCTTTTTCCACGAAAAAGGAAAATAAATCGTTCCACTCTTGATCCTCTAAGAAAGAGTATCCACGCCAACACCACATCCACAACTCTATAATTTCCTTTCTTTCTTCCTATAGATTCGTGTGTGCTCAAAAATCCATGACGCCTCCACTCCTCCCAAAAAAAAGAAAGAAAGAAAACGTATCCCTTGGCGCGGAATGATAGAAATATCAGGAAGAAGACGAACTTTCAAAGAAATCGCAAGAAAGTAGAAGGAATTGTAAAGAATCAACGCGGAAAAAAATCGGGAACGGAAGAAAAGCGAGAAGAAAAACAGGCGAAGCGAGAGGGAGAGAGAAAAAAAAATAAAAAACGGAAACGGGAAAATGTATAGATATTACTGCAGGATAAATTCCCACATGAAACTATCCTTTTCGCTTTTCTTCTCCAATATTTAATGATGTTTTTCCTTTCCTTCTTTAAGTCCAATTTTCATTCACGTGCCGTCGGGACTAATTTTCCCAGATAAATCCTTTACGTAAACGAAAAGCTTAAACCCTCGATTAAGACCGCTTAATACATTCACTGAACGAATGGAAATCAGAAAAAAATCCAGGAGGATTATCCTTTTTTGAAATGAAATTATTTTTTTCAAATAAAAAAGGGATTGCCTTCCTGGGAAACTTTTTTTCGGGAGAAAAAAGTTGGTTTTTATTCGTTGCCTGATTCATTGTCCTTCAAAACTTTTTAGGTGGACTCTCCCATGAATTAAAAACACGAATTTAATGTCACGCAGAGGTTGCTTAAAAATCAATAATTTTTCTTATTTACCTATCTTGTCATTTTGATTTTATTTTGTTTACTTCATATGTGGGGACATTATAAAAATTCCTCGCGTGCAGATCATATTGGAATGTCGACAATAACTACGTGTTAAGCAGATGGCGATAGTGAACTGTTCGCTAAAAGAACTTACGCCCATTTGTAGACAATAATTTTAACAGAACCTAGATCTTTCGTAAATTTCTAGTTTTTAGTTTTCGTTCTCTTTTCTCTTGAGTCTCGCTTTCCCTTTAAATCTCATTTTTTACCTCGAATCTCATTTTTATCTCTAGTCTCTTTTCTTTTACCTCGAATTTCATTTTATATCCTCAGATCTCATTTTTTACCTCTGATTTCAATCTTTACCTAGTCTCATTTTCGCCTCAAATCTCATTTTTTACCTCTAATTTTATTTCATATCTCAAATTTCATTTTTTACCTGGAGTCTCATTTTCATCTCAAATCTTATTTTTTACCTCAAATCTCATTTTTGACCTCGAATATCATTTTATATCACAGATCGCATTTTGTATCTCTGATCTCAATTTTTACCTCTAATCTCATTTTTTACTTCGAGTCTCATTTTTTACCTCAAGTCTTATTTTTTACCTCGAGTTTAACTTTTTACCTCGAGTTTAATTTTTTACCTCGAGTCTCATTTTTTACCTCGAGTCTCATTTTTTACCTCGAGTCTCATTTTTTACCTCCAATTTTATTTCATATCTCAAATTTCATTTTTTACCTGGAGTCTCATTTTCATCTCAAATCTTATTTTTTACCTCAAATCTCATTTTTGACCTCGAATATCATTTTATATCACAGATCGCATTTTTTATCTCTGATCTCAATTTTTACCTCTAATCTCATTTTTTACCTCGAGTCTTATTTTTTACCTCGAGTCTCATTTTTTACCTCGAGTCTCATTTTTTACCTCGAGTCTCATTTTTTACCTCGAGTCTCAGTTTTTACCTTGCGTCTCATTTTCGACTCAAATCCAATTTCCTTTTTTACCAGAAATAATTTATTATTTTTACCTCTGCTGAGTCTTTTCAGTAAAACGCATAAAAAAAAAACTTAACGTCTAGCTCGGTCTCGCTTTAAATTATTTTTTTACTCCCGACGATTTTAATTAAAAGAAGTTTGAAATATGAACACAATGATTGCGACAATTTTTCTTCTCTAGATTGTTTTTCTTTTTTTAACAAACAAGTTTTTTCCACGTCTGTGTTTTGAATAATAATGAATCGCGGAAAAGAAAAATAAAAGATTCGCTGAATGTTTTCAGTAAAAATATGTTTTTAAAACTAGGATTAAGGGGGATATCGTATATAACAAAAAAAAGAAGGAAATAGTTTTTCTTTATCTCGTGTAGTAAATCAGTCTCGTTCCCATTTTTTTGTGTGTGTGTGCGCTTTCACTGGGGAACATGATCTGTTTCTACGAAAATGCGAAAGCTCAGAATAAATTTTTAATGTTTTTTTTTCTCTCTTTCTTTTTTTGAAGTAAGGTAATCATTTCTTTTTCGTCGGGGATTTTCCGGGAAATCGGTTTAGACGTTGTAAGGAATACGATTTAGATGCGATAAAAAGACATTAGTTTCCTTATAACATATCTCAATTTATGCAGCACGGGTTTTGGAATAAAGTAGAAAGTAAATAAATGTGACAGTTTTTTCTAAGAAATATTTTTAGCATGAATCGGCTTATACCCGAGGTCAAATATATTTATTTATTTTTATCAATTTAATGATTTATGGCCGGGTTTTTTTATTCAGAGGGTTCGGGTAAAAAAGTGAGCATGTTTTTATTTAATAAAAAAATTTTGGCCCGCACTCTAAGAAGACGGGGTGAACCATTGACTAGTCCATAAGAGCCCCGTCTTCTTAGAATGCGGGTAAAAAAATTTTAATTTAAAAAAATGAAATTTTGGAAAGTTGTCGCAATTTTCTGTGAAAAATACGCAGATTGTACTTTGTTTTCATTTCACAAAAAATTCACAAAAATTACTCAGATTTTTCTTTTGACTCCATAAAAAAAATAAAAATTAATCCAACAAATTTAACTTTGTCTGTTTCTCTCGAAAATTTGTTTTTCTAATCCCAACGATTGACCCGGAAGAAAAATACATTCAATCATGTCGATTACAAACTCACACAATTGCGGTTGGTCTTGGAAAAGTTTTCCCCAACAAAACTTTACTTCAAGAAGGAACCCAAAACTATAACGTTCATCCTTATAAACTTGTTTAAGAAGTTCATTTCGTTGATATTGGTTGTTTCCAAACTTTTTGAAGCACTTCCCCGGGTTTAACGTCAATCCGATATTAAACGCGACGGAGAGAGATGGAAATATACACAAAAGGGGGGGGGGGAGGGAAAACCCCGATGTTTCATGAATAACCTCTCGAAAATGAAGCTAAAGAGACAAAAGGCAAGAGAAAGGTCAAGTGAAGGGGGGGTTGTTAAAGGCGGGTCGGATTAGTAAGGATAATTAGTCATTCCCTTCCCTTAAAAAAAATTATATTTTCCATAAGTGCCTTTCGGGTAGAGTTTAGATAATTAATTATCAAAGCTTTTTCGGGTAAAAATATTAACGAAATTTTAAGAGTTTCCCTCTCCACGTGTTTCTTTTAAAATTTTGAAAGTTTAAAGAAAAATAACTGAAACGTGAAATTTGTTAGAACAAAAAAGTTTTTGTAATGCGAGAAATTTTTTTTTCATAAAAAGGAAAAATAGGTTACTGGGACGTTTCATCACATTTTAATGACGTTGAAAGGCATTAGAATGAAATCATCGTTTCGAAAACTGGAACGAAATAATTTAACCATCTTTTGTTCTATGAGCCCTCCTCTCCCCCCCCCCCCCCCCAACCCTACGATTTCATCTTTTCGCCTCATGCTGTGAGCTTTTGATCTTTTCTCATGTTTACGGAATTTTCGAATAAATCGAGAAGAATTTGAAGAAGTTATCCCAAAAGATTTCAGAGCCAGACAACTAGTTAAGAACGATAAAATATTATTATTCTGAAAATTTCTGATGAATATTACGCTGGAAATCACTCCAGGAATATTTTTCTAAAAAATATTGTATTCAAATATTTTAAAATGTTTTATAAATATTTTGAAATATTTGGTAAATGTTTTGAAATATTTGGTAAAATGTTTTGAAATATTTGGTAAATGTTTTGAAATATTGTCAAAACATTAATATTTCAAAAAAACATTTTCCTTTAACTTTTTTAGTAAATTTTTCTTGTTAAATATTTTTTCTAATATTTTTCCTGGACTTATTATGACCTTCAAAAATTCGAAAAAAATTTCCTCTAATTTCAAATATTTCCTCCATAAAAATCCCTCAACTTTTTCATTACACTTTTAGATATTAAATTTCTCTGCGCTTATTTGTTTAATTACACCTTTTATAGAAAAGTTTTCAATGTTATAAAATTTTTTAAAAGCTTTTTTAATGAGAGGTCCGAAAGATCGTTATTAAACCAACGTTCCTTTTCATAATCCCATCTTTATACAGACAACTTGTTTATCTCGAATCTCCTTAATCTCGTTTCAGAAAAAAAAGAAAGAAGTTTAACGACTTGAAAAAACCACCCGAAAAAATCTTTTTGTTTTGATGTTTTTTACAATCCGATCACGCCGTAAATCATTTTCCTTTTATATTCAGAGCTTGTAGTGATCATAAAATCAAAGAAGAAAAAAAAGAAGGTGAAATTTGAAAATTTATGTCTTGCAAAAACGAACGATTTATCCTTTTGGAATTCGTAAACGAATTTTTTTCTCCTTTTGTTTGGGCTGCGGGAAATTATTGAACAAGGGTTTATGAAGGATGGATTCAGACATTTTTGTGGTTTTTTTTTATTTATTAGGTTTTTTTCCCGCTTTCGACCCTTGTTTGTGTCGCGTTACATGACATCCGTCATGAACACGCACATGTTGTAACCGGATATAGCATTTTTTGATCGATTTTAATTGGTGCGAACTTGAAAGTATTCAAGGTTATCTATTGGATAAAAATCTGAACTAAAATCATGAGATTGGGAGTTTTTTTAGTGCGGAAATCATAGAATTCCAGCGACACCGACAAGGATTTGATTGAGTAAAAATCACCATTATTTCAAATGGTGAAATAATGCTCAAAAAATTTTTTTTAAGACAATCATCCTGATTTTTCTGCTATTTTTGACTGTTTTTGGCTATTTTTGTTTTTGACTGTTTTTGGCTTTTTTGTTTTTGACTGTTTTTGGCTTTTTTGGTTTTTGACTGTTTTTGGCTTTTTTTTGTTTTTGACTTTTTTTGTTTTTGACTGTTTTTGGCTTTTTTGTTTTTGACTGTTTTTGGCCTTTTTGGTTTTTGACTGTTTTTGGCTTTTTTTGTTTTTGACTGTTTTTGGCTTTTTTTGTTTTTGACTGTTTTTGGCTTTTTTGTTTTTGACTGTTTTTGGCTTTTTTGTTTTTGACTGTTTTTGGCTTTTTTTGTTTTTGACTGTTTTTGGCTTTTTTTGTTTTTGACTGTTTTTGGCTATTTTTGTTTTTGACTGTTTTTGGCTTTTTTTGTTTTTGACTGTTTTTGGCTTTTTTTGTTTTTGACTGTTTTTGGCTTTTTTTGTTTTTGACTGTTTTTGGCTTTTTTTGTTTTTGACTGTTTTTGGCTTTTTTTGTTTTTGACTGTTTTTGGCTTTTTTTGTTTTTGACTGTTTTTGACTTTTTTTGTTTTTGACTGTTTTTGACTTTTTTTGTTTTTGACTGTTTGTGGCTATTCTCGGCTACTTTCGACTGCTTTCTGACTAGTTTTCACTATTCATGGCTATTTGAAACTGTTTTGGTTCTGTTTTCGATGGGTCCTGGTTTTTTTTCACTTTTCAGGCTGCTATGTTTTAAGTTTTATCAAGATGAATTACTAATGTTTTCAATTTATACTTAAACACCCAAAATTTTTGTATTCTGAAGCTAGTGCAAAACTAAAAATTTTGCTGTTGCACCAAAATTTCTAAATTTTTTTCGTTAAAAACCGTTTAGTTTTAAAATTTTAAATTTACTGAAAAAAATCTTTTAAAAATACCAAAAAATTTTACCCGCTCTTTTCTTTCATTTCCAGTTTTTGCTCAAATCACCACGACTGTTCTTCAGTTGGCTACAAACGATGCAAAATTCATTTCCAGCAACTTGATTTGCCAATTCCGAAGGAAACTCACGAAACTGGATTTAGTCTTAGTTAGCCAGAATTATATCAGCACCGAGTTCTTCAAACGAGTAAGTAAAACATTTTTTTAAAGCAAACTACTCACATGAATTTCAAAAACATCATTAACAGATTCTAAAATTCTTAAATAATTTCCGAAACTAAAAAGGAAATGTTTTCTGTCATCGGAAAATTCAATTTGAAATTAAAGCTTTAAAAAATTCAACCGAAGGCAAGAACTTCAAATCGAATTTTCAATTTTAAACTATCGGACAATATCAGCATGAAATCTTTAAAACTAGGCTTTTCAAATTCTAAAGAAAATCCCCAGAATATTTTTTTTTAAAATCAAGGGAGGGGTTGAGCTTTCACATCAAACACTAATGACCATTTAAATGCAAAATCGACATTCGGAAACCGCAAAATTGATCCCTAATATCATTTCCTCTTGTTTCGTCCAAAAAAAAAAAATATTCTGAAAAATTAGGTTAATTGACATACGCCATTTGTTTCTAATGTCAGGATATCCCCATGTCTTTTCAAAAAAAAAAAAAAAGATTGATTATTCATCGTATCGAACTCCCCGGAACGCAAATTATATTTTTAAAAAAGACCTATCAAAGCGGGAAAATTCTCAACGTTGGTTTTTCCCCATTTTCTCAGGCACGGATTGGTCCACCGGAGAAAATCCATGTGCGCCACTCCAATAGCCCAAAATTTGTGCGAAAACAAAGCTAATTTTAGAATGTGACAAAATTTCAATTTTTTTAAATAAAAAAATTTTACGCGCATTCTAAGAAGACAGGGCTCTTATAAATTAGTCAATAGTTCGCCCCGTCTTCTTAAGAGTTCGGGTCAAAATTTTTTTAATAAATAAAAACAACTCAATTGGAATTCTGCAGTCAAAGCTTCGCTTCTGGTATTTTTACCGACACCCTCAATCCGGGCCTGAGGCTTCGACCCACATTGTCAATAACACGTCACATATAATTTCTCATGTCAACTAGATTAGAAAATAACCTTTTACCCAGAGAGTGAGGATGTGTGGTTTCCCGGGGAAAAGCTCTCTTCCAATTTCAATGTAAATCCGAAATCCCGTTTTGCAAAAGGACGAAAATTCCGCCCGTTACTTTCCCGGGTTTTACACGGGGGTGGCAGGATTTTCTCTGATTTTCCCCAGAAAGAAAATTAATTTTTCATTTTTTTCTGCGGGGGAGTCGAAAAATCAGAAAAAAAAAAATTTCCCAAGTTTGAAATCGCACTCGACGATTTCATAATTATCACTGAAAATTATTCAAAGACGTCGGAAAAGTTTTTTAAGCTCTTCTAATTTTAAATGGGATTATCCTTCTATGATTAATGGGCCACTTGACTTATCGTCTAAAAAAAATTTTTAGCACTTACCTGAACTGCTTTATCGACTTTTCGTAGCTGCTCCCTTTTCTTCACTTCCCTGCTTAATCTCGGGAGTGTTATATCCACGACCGAGCATATCGATAATAAATCGTCATCGATTTCTCGATGTCTGACCATTGTCGACGTGTCATGTTGTCCGGGTCGTCGCTGAAACAGCACTTGAGTATAATTCGTCATTGTTCGCACTTTTCCAAAAATTTTCACATTTCACGCGAAACTGAAAAAAACACAAAATGTTTTTTTTTTTAGAGATGAGCCTCGTTCATAAATCAGGCTAGAGGAAAATAGGTTTCGAACCCGGAAAATCCTTTTTCTGGTTCTTTTGTTATTAATGCTCTTCTCAGTTCACTGAGCCGTTCGACCTATTCTCCGCCATTGAACACGCGCTTTTTCGGGACGTTATCAGATTCATTTTGACATTAAAAACTTTGACTTATGCTTTCCTTGTTTTCCATTTTCCTGACGAATATTAACTAAGAAAGAAGATTTAATGACATCTGATGGAACGATTTCGTTGATGAATTCCATCAGATTAGAATCTGGTTAATAATTAATGTTTTTTTTTATGTTCGAGAGAAGTTTTAGATGATGCGGGGGGAAATTTTCAAGAAAGTTGGGAAGTGGGTCGGGAATTTTGTAGCTGACAAGTTCATGAAACTAGCAAAAGAAAGAATGTAAGTTGGAAAGTAGGGCGTTCGCCTAAAGTTTAAACGTGAACGGTTAAACTGTTGAATTTTGGATTTTTTGGGTTGCGTGCATTTTTTTTAAGGGTTTTGTGGCTAGGACGAGAGAAGATTTTTAAAAAATTCAGTAGTTTCTTTTTACGCTTCTTAAATGGTCTAATGTCTGTTCCAGTCGAGGTCAAAAGGGTTAAGCTTGAAATATTTACAGTAACAAATTTATGATGAAGTATGAAAAAGGAAGAAAAGGGGAAAGAATGAATTTTGGACGAGGAATGAAGAATGAAGAATGAAGAAATAATTTCGAACCAGGAATGAAGAATGATTTTTAAACCAAGAATGAAGAATGATTTTTGAATCAGGAGTGAAGAATAAATTTTAGACAAGGAATGAAGACCGAATTTTAAACCAGGAATGAAAAATGAAGAATGAATTTTGGACAAGGAAAGAAGAATGAAGAGTGAATTTTGGGCAAGGAATAAGGAATAAATAATGTGAATGAATTTCAAACAAGGAATGAAGAATGAATTTTAAACCAGGAGTGAAGAATAAAGAATGTAGAATGGATTTCAAACCAAGAATGAAGAATGAACTGAATTTTAAACCAGGAATGAAGAATGAATTTTAAACCAGGAATGAAGAATGAATTTTAAACCAAGAATGAAGAATGAAGAATGAATTTTAAACCAAGAATGAAGAATGAACTGAATTTTAAACCAGGAATGAAGAATGAATTTTAAACCAAGAATGAAGAATGAATTTTAAACCAAGAATGAAGAATGAAGAATGAATTTTAAACCAAGAATGAAGAATGAATTTTAAACCAAGAATGAAGAATGAATTTTAAACCAAGAATGAAGAATGAAGAATGAATTTTAAACCAAGAATGAAGAATGAATTTTAAACCAAGAATGAAGAATGAATTTTAAACCAAGAATGAAGAATGAAGAATGAATTTTAAACCAAGAATGAAGAATGAAGAATGAATTTTAAACCAAGAATGAAGAATGAAGAATGAATTTTAAACCAAGAATGAAGAATGAAGAATGAATTTTAAACCAAGAATGAAGAATGAAGAATGAATTTTAAACCAAGAATGAAGAATGAATTTTAAACCAAGAATGAAGAATGAAGAATGAATTTTAAACCAAGAATGAAGAATGAAGAATGAATTTTAAACCAAGAATGAAGAATGAAGAATGAATTTTAAACCAAGAATGAAGAATGAAGAATGAATTTTAAACCAAGAATGAAGAATCAATTTTAAACCAAGAATGAAGAATCAATTTTAAACCAAGAATGAAGAATGAAGAATGAAGAATGAATTTTAAACCAAGAATGAAAAATGAATTTTGGACAAGGAAAGAAGAATGAAGAATGAATTTTGGACAAGGAAAGAAGAATGAAGAATGAATTTTGGGCAAGGAATAAAGAATGAAGAATGAATTTTAAACCAGGAATGAAGAAATGAATTTGGGACAAGGAATGAAAAATGAAGAATGAATTTTGGACAAGGAAAGCAGATGAAGAATGAAGAATGAATTTTAAACCAGGAATGAAGAAATGAATTTTGAAAAAAATGGAAGGAGAAAATATTCTAGAATTAAGAACTGCAAAAAATAATAGAAAAGAAGCCAAAGAACTAAAGAAAGAAAGAAAGAATGAATAAATGAAAGAACTGAAGATTGAAGAACCAAGAATAGAGAATGAAGAAATTGAAGAAATGAAAAATAAGGATGGGAAAGGATGTACTGATTGAAGAATGGAGAAGTGGATCCATTGAAGAAATGATCAATCGCATGAATAAATCAATAATAGGAATGACTAGTGGAAGGAGGAAAAATAAGTGGAAGAAATTATGAGATGAGCAAAGGGTGGATGGACGAAAGAAGTAAAAGGAATGATTAATTAAAGAATGAAGAAATAAAAGAAATAATTAGATTCCTGCACGTCAAAAGTATCAGAACGTCGATTTCGAAATAATGAAAGTCGATTTCGGCGAAAATACAATACTTTTTTTCTCTAAATTGAAAAAGAGAAGAATTCAATACTAAAGAGGAAAATTCCTTTATTACACTCCGTGTTCTTTTTCTCACGCTTGTTAATCTTATTTCTTATTTCCCATTTCTTTAATTTTCACCCTCAAAAGACTTTTAAAAAAATAAACAACTTCCCCCCTTATAATAAATAAAAAAAACTAAGAGGCCTCACGCCTTCTTTTCGTAATTTGCTCTCCTAGGAAATATACAAAGAGAAAAAAAATATTTACTGGAAAAATATCATCATATCCGTTTTGAACTGTATCTAGGGAATGAATTTTCCTCCTGAGAAAAAACACTTGATACTCAAAAAAAAAAGGCAAAAGTAAAAGACAAAATGAACCTTTTTTATTACAACATTTACATTTTTTTTTATTGAAAATTCTCTCGACTAGTTTTCGGTCACATTTCTACTTTAAAAACCTTTCAACTTTCTTTTTTTTATCATGAAATTTTCAAAAGCTCGAAAAAAATTTATCGAGGTACTTTAATCCTTTTTTTTCTAAAGTTTATTTTCTAAAGCGAACTAATTTATATGTAAGTTAATACGTTTGCCTT
This sequence comes from Liposcelis brunnea, assembly GCA_023512825.1. NCBI lineage: Eukaryota > Metazoa > Arthropoda > Insecta > Psocodea > Liposcelididae > Liposcelis > Liposcelis brunnea. The sequence continues at coordinate 3,378,124 of CM042070.1, forward strand.
CTTAAATCGAAAAAGAAACTTTTCTTTTTGATAAAAAAGAAGCTACTGTAATTTCGGTTGACATTTTTTGCTCTTTTAGTTAATCTTATTTTTTAATTCCGAAAATGAATTTTTTTTCGTTTTGGGTCCCTTTCAAGCGGAATAAACGCGATCGTGAATTATACCAGAACGATTGTTCTTTTTTCGTTTTTATTCATACTTTACAGTAATGAGATTTTTCATCTCTAAAAATTTTCTTTTTTCATTTTAATAAGGATTAATATGATTGATGATCAGTAGCGATATCAAGAAATTTTTTAAAAGGTTGAGAGAGGCAGAAGAAATAAGGAAAGGATGGGCTTCAAAAAGGAAAAAAGGCTAGTGGCCAAAAGATTTGCCCGGACCCAAAGCTTGCCTGATCTGTGGCTCCTCCCAGAATCTTTTTCCTGGCTCCCTGGCGCGAAGCCCGGAAGCTAGAAAATTCTAAATAGTGGCAGGTCTTTACAGAAGCTCAATTTCAAGGAAAATTTTGATAGAAAAGCCAAAAAATTGGCTAAAAGCCCTTTTTCTTAGCCCATTTAATTGATTTCTTCTTGATTCATTTAATCAATTTCTTCTTCATTCACTTAATTGATTTCTTCATTCATTTAATCGATTTCTTCATTTATTTAACTAAATTTTTCATTCATTTAATTGAATTCTTCATTCATTTAATTAAATTCTTCATTCATTTAATTAAATTCTTCATTCATTTAATTAAATTCTTCATTAATTTAATTAAATTCTTCATTAATTTAATTAAATTCTTCATTAATTTAATTAAATTCTTCATTAATTTAATTAAATTCTTCATTAATTTAATTAAATTCTTCATTAATTTAATTAAATTCTTCATTAATTTAATTAAATTCTTCATTAATTTAATTAAATTCTTCATTAATTTAATTAAATTCTTCATTAATTTAATTAAATTCTTCATTAATTTAATTAAATTCTTCATTCATTTAATAATCAATTTCATCATTCATTCAATTGAATTCTTCTTCATTCATTAATTAATTGATTTCTTCATTCATTTAGTTGGCCTTCGCCAAGAGCGTATCGCGACGCTACTGTTCATCCTTTTAAGAGTATTAAAAAAATCGCTTTAGATTTTTATAATTTCTTCCTTTAAATTTAGCATATCGGTAAGCTGATGTATATTCTAGGTGAATATTTTCTTTGCAAACATTTATTAACACACAAAGCACGAAAAATGAAGGAAATTTTCCTCCTCTTTCTTTTTTTATTTTTTTAATGCTGACGAATATAATAAAAAAAAAAAGTAAAAGAATTCTTTTTTGAAATTTCATCTCTTTTTTTTTATTTTTTAACTGAAGTGATGTTTTTCATCATGTTTAAAGGACTTTTTAAAGCGTTCTTCAAGTTACAAGAATAATTTTCTGTTTCGGGAGATGGAAAAAAAATGAACAAACGGGGGAATTTTAAACCCGAGTAAATGCGTAGTTTCTTGAAAGTAAAATTTTTTGATTTTATAAAAAAAATTTTGAAACGAAATTAGCAGTTTAGGGAGCAAAGGAATGAATGGATGAAGATTGGATGAATTTATGGAATGAAGAATGAATAAATTGAAAGGATGAAGAATGTTGTATTGAAGGAATGAAGAAACAATCAATTAAATTAATGAAGAAAAAATCAATCAATTTAACGAATGAAGAAATTAATTCAATGTGAATGAAGAAATTAATTCAATGAGAATGAAGAAATGAATTCAATGAGAATGAAGAAATGAATTCAATGAGAATGAAGAAATTAATTTAATGAGAATGAAGAAATTAATTTAATGAGAATGAAGAAATTAATTCAATGAGAATGAAGAAATGCATTTAATGAGAATGAAGAAATGAATTTAATGAGAATGAAGAAATGAATTCAATGAGGATGAAGAAATTAATTTAATGAGAGTGAAGAAATGAATTTAATGAGAATGAAGAAATGAATTCAATGAGAATGAAGAAAAAAATTCAATGAGAATGAAGAAAAAAATTCAATGAGAATGAAGAAATGAATTCAATGAGAATGAAGAAATGAATTTAATGAGAATGAAGAAAAAATCAGTTAAGCGAATGAAGAAGTCAATCCAACGAATGAAGAAGAAGTTAATCAAAGGAATGAAGAAGAAATTTACCAAATAAATAAAAAAGAAATTAAATGAATGAAGAATTTTAGACTGAAGAAATAAAGAAAATCCGAATTGAGCTATTGAAGAAGAAATAATGAAAGGAGCGGAAAGGATTCAAGGAATGAAGGATTAGTGAATTTAAAAAATGCAAAAAGATTTAATTGAAGCAATGAAGAATGTTGAATGTAAGGGATGAAGAACGTATGAATTAATGGAATGAAAAAAGAATGATGAAAGACTAATTAAAAGGAATCAAGAATGAATGTATTGAAGAAATTAAGGATGGAATATTTTAAAAATCATGAATGGACGAATTGAATGAAATAAGAAAGGATATTCATAGTTGGTTCACCTACCTCGCCTTGTGCTTCATTATTAACTATGAAATTTGTTGCTAACGAATGTTAAATCCTCAGAAAAAGGACGAAGTTAGAAATGAGATAAAGTAAATCGTAGAATGAATCCTGAGCAAAGCTGATAAAAAACTAAAGTCTGAAGCGAAAAGTCACTTGAAAATCTTAAAAGTTTCTGACTACTTTCCTTATTCGAAATGAAAGCGATAACTCATTTTAAAAGTTGCACAACTTCAGTCAATAATATTAACACTTGAGAGAAACTAGTAAAAAACATTCTTGGAAATGGACGTTTTGTATCGATAACAAACACATTTTCCCGGAAATTTTTAAGCGGTTCGATTTTCCCAATCAAAATTAAATCCAAATATTTGACAAAAAAAAACACAAAAACCCTTTTTATTTTTCCAAGAAAAGACATTTTAATTCATATCCCAGCAGATTTTAATCAAAATGAATCGTTTTTCGGGGAAATAAAGTCGGGAGGGCGATGAATAATTCGAAAGGCTCATTGCTGGATTAACCATTAATGAATTAATTCGTGTACCTAGGATTTTCCTCTTTCACTCCAGGGGATATTTCAGATCTCGATTTAGCGCTGTGATGGAGCTTTATTCCATCCTCCAATCTCTCTCTCTCTCTTTGGAAAATTTTCACACACAAACGCACTGAAAATCAAAACCTTTTGTGTATAACCTTTAAAGTTGGAATTTTAACTGAAAAGTTTTCCAGTTGAACGGTATACACAATTATTATATTGGAGTTTTTCTGTTTCTATGACATCAGACAAACACGTATGGAGTTAATGACAATTGATTGAAAATATTACACACTTTGCATTGTCAGTGGCGGTTCATGCAAAGCAAAAAAATAAAAATCTCTTTTAAAAGGGGATAAAAGAAAATTTTTTTTTATGGGATTTAAGGACACAAAGGTAAATGCTTAGTAAGCTTTTTTCTAAAAGTCAAAAGAAGCTCGAGAGGGAAAATGGAAAAAGGGGTCAAAAGGTTTTTTTTCCAAAAGTCAAAAAGGAAAAGTCTATCCTGAAATTTTTTTGGGGGAAATTCCAAACGCCACTTGAAATTGCTAACGTTGTCAATCTAAATTATAGTGCTGCTTAAAATCGTAATCGTGTAATGATAATGATAAAAATATTTTTCTACCTGGCGAGTAGTTTTTTCAAACTCCCGGAATGACACTCGTACGATTCGTATTTTACCGGAAAATGAAAAAAGGACCTCCCGATTTCACGTGATGGAAACGAAACAACTGGGACACGTTATCAGGACGAACGTTTTTCACTCCCATGCAGACTCCAAGAGCGTGCGCTTAGGACTTTTCATCTTTTTATTATTTTATGTTCCTTATTCGTTTCCTTTTATTCTGTACTTACCTGTCACTGGGGGCTAAAAGAAATTTGAATGAGGGAATTTTTTTTTGGAGAAGTTTTTAAATTGACGTTTGATTTTTTTGAAGTTTTCAAAAAGGAGTTTTTGCTGAAATTTTTTTAATGCATTTTCCACTATTTTCTTCTTTTTCGAACGACCTCAGGCGTTTTTCAACTAATTTCAGCTATTTTTTACTATTTTTCTGACTGTTTTTTGGCTATTTTTATGTGGTCTTGTCAATTTGGACTATTTTCGACTAATTCCGGATATTTTTGACTGTTTTCGACCATTTTCTGCCTTTTTTGACTTAATTCGCCTTTTTTTTGGACAAATTACTGGTTGTTTTAAAAAAATATATGCAACCCAAATATTAATACTCGTTTTAGGAATGTTAGCGCTCTCCAGTAAACATTTTATAAATTAAATAGACAACAGCGCTCTTAAATGGTGATTTTAGGAACTAAAAATGACATGAATACTCCCAATCAGAAAGAATTTTTAGATCCCCTCAGGCATTTTTTATTTGGGCCAGGACAATCATCTTAGAGGCTTTAAAATTCAAAAAGCCCGATTTTTCCTAGGTTAATTTTTAAAAACCGAACACTAACAATCTCCATTAATAAAACTTTTATTTTAAATTAAAATCATAAATAATTGACTAAGAAAACAAAATAAAGGAGCAAAATAAAAATCTTTAAATAAATTTAAAACTAAAATCAGTCTGTTAAAATAAAAATTCTAAGAATAATATAAAAAGTGATGCAATAAGATAAATTTAATTGAACTCTCAATTTAAAAGTGCATTGATTATTTTTTTCTTTGCAAAAATTAAATATTTCACAACGTTGAGGAACTAAAATATAATTAAGGGAAGCACTGTTCGGCCACATTTGACTTTCTGGAGGCCAGACAAATCGAATGCAACCTTTCATAATAATACTAAGCCTCACTCGAATACTTTAAATAAAAAGGAACTAACAATAAACAAAAGGTAAACGTTTAAAATTTTAACCTTTTTCTCACTGGAATGTGTTACTGAAAAACAACCGAGGCATAATTAAGATAAAATACCTTTGAGGAGTTAACTAATTTTCATCCGCCATGCTTTCTATTGACTTCTATTTTCTCATAAGAAATAAATTTGACTCACGTTCACTGCCTCCCTTAATTTTTTTCGGATCTCGGAGGCAGCGTTTGTGAGTTAGAAGGCCGTGCTCTGTTAAAAGTCTGGGCACAGACTACAGAGTATGCCTAGAATTTTTTCTCCTGGTCGCAAAAATGGAGCCTTAGTCTCTGTTATTAGAGCTTAGAGGTCAATAAATGGCTGCCTACAATATTTCGTCTGCTAAAGCAGACGGAACTACATAACAGCTCAGCGGACAAATCATCACACTCCCCCGTTTCTTATTAAAAACTAATCAAGACTTATTTTTAAAAACTCGACTAATTACTGAGCATTTCTAATTTATTAAGGCATCTTACTCAAAATTCAACATGGATTCTAATAACGTCGGGTAACCATCTACCCTATGCCCATGACGTTTTAAAGTATTTAATCGGGATTCTAAAACTTCTTTATCACGGCCAAGCGCCCACCATAAATGAATGCATAATTGCAATAAAGGAACATAATAACAAAGCAAATCAATATCGCTGATCCCATCGAAACGTTTCAATGTCAACTCTGCATATTTTTCAGCTTCAATTAGCGCAGTCGGATCTGCATTACAACAAGCAGTTAAACGACACAATGCTATAATTACACTCGGATGCCTATCAGTATGAATTTTGCTTAAAAGGCGAAAAATATTTTCAAGTAAAGGTTTTGCCTGGCTGTAACGTTTTAATTCTAAACATTTCCTCGCTTGTTTTTCTTCTTGTCCTGTTAAAAATAATTTTAATCCTTGGCTATCTCGTAATTTTTCATTTGAAACAATGATTTTTAAGAGAGATTCAAAACTGTAGCTTCTTGATTTAATAACATCAGGTGCGAAGTTTCCTAGAATTACTTTTCTAGGAAAGGAGATTTGAGTTGTTAAAGGCGGATAGTTCTGACGGAGAGATTTGTATAACTCCAAGAAATCTGTGTACCGTCTTTCAATGACAACAGGATAAGCATCGTTGCTACCATCTTTCCTTATGAGAATGGTATATGCTACATGTTTTTTCTGCCCATCTTTATGCTCGACTGTTCTAGCTGATACAATTTCAAATTTGGCACTCATTAGTCCAGATGACGAAACTGGTTCACTGTTCCTTCTTGTTAACGTATTTGGTTTCTCTGAAAAATTTCAAAAGATTAACACTTATAGAGGAAAAAAATGTCGAAATTACTTACTTGAATCACAATTTCCGCAGTCTATTGCTTTCCCGTTTATGTTTAATGCATTTTGAACTTCGCCTTCATCTAAGCTTAATTGACTCATTTTCCAATATAAAGATTGTTCCCCAATGAAGCATACCCTTCTGGGTATTGTTAATTAAATGTTTTACCTATTATTCATGACTGTATTATCCCCTTACTTGCATCATTTCAAAAGAAAAAAACGGAAACAGAAAACAATAACAAATCCGTGAATTAATGGACTCGAGGATGCGGTTAATGGCGGCAAAAGTGATTTCAACCGCAGCAAATTTACCGGAAACAGATGAAACGCCATCTTGATTTTCATTTTTTTCTCAACGGATTTTGAATCGAAGGAAAATTATTATGTATGATGTTTTTTTATGTAAATCGAAGCTTATTATGCCAGTAATTAATAATTACATGTTTAATATTTCTCAAATAGCGAAAAAAATGATAAATAATCGTTTTTTATCCCCTTTAAATGATCAGCTTCGTTTGGTTGAACCTTTCAGTGCTATTTTTTTTTTCTATTCGTCAGTATGTCTTGTTAAATGTTTCAAAGCTAGGAAAAAAGGTAATTTGTTTAATTTAATTGACCTTGAACTGAAAACTATTCGCGGATAGCCAAATCCAGTAGGTGAAAAATAACGCAGCCATCTTCTTTTCCAATAAAATCAAACGTAACATAGTAAATCGTTTATTTATATTAAACTACAAATAAAAAATAAGATATTTATACAAAAAATAAAAAATAAAATACTATACTTTCAGGTAACCATCAATTTTTCAACTCAAATAAACATGGAGCTTCATCCTAAACGAAAGTCAGTTAAAACCGCAATGGGCTCCCTTTAATAATGTCATGGCTAATGCTGAAGGTACCGCAGACTATCCTCAATTACTGGCTATCACTGAAACGTAAGTAATTTTTATATATTTAATAACCCTTCTATGAAAAACTTTAACCCCAAATACCTACACTCACAAGACGAAAAACACACTCATACAAGAATTATAAGAAAGGAATCGGACGCAGGGAAATACGAAAAAAAGCCGTAAATCCTTCAACCAAAGTTCTTTATTACAAACGAAAGAAAAAAGTTCTAATATTAAAAAGCTATATTTTTCTGAAAATCAAAAAACGAACGTTTACAATTTTAATAATCATATACTTAAATTTTCAAAAACTAACTAAAGGTACAAGGAACAGTTTTTTTTTTTTTAAATTAGAAAATTGAACTAATCACGAAAAAAAAGCTCCCTAAAGAAAATTTCAATAAAGGATACAACACGAATGCCTTTTACGCATTCTAGCTATCACAAATAAATTCTTTTTAATTTGGCCATCGACAAAAATACAATAACTAAGCATACAAAATAATGTCGCAAACCCGCAAAGCAAAAATACACAAAAACTGAACCAGGAAAAAAATGCAATTGTTTGAAATTTTCTACTTATTTACTATAAATCCTGTTAAAGAATTAAAATTAAATTGGAAACGATTATGAGAGAGACCCATGGCTTTGAATTCCCGTAATCATATAATAAATCAGGTAATTATTTTTATTTAATTGCAAATACAGTCCTTCCATTTTAGGACAATCCCAAATTGCTGCCGGAAGGGAATGTATTTTTTTAAGGGAGTTTTTTTTTTATTTAATATTACTGGATATAAAAAATCAGTCCATGATGATATTTTTAAAACTCCCTTAAACAATATTTAAAAATCGTTGGGTGTAAAAATTGAATTTTTAAAAGAAACGGAATTTTTTGTAACAATTTTTTTAAAAAATCAATTTTTGGCCAACGATTTTTTTTTATAAAAAATAATTTTTTATTTCCTAATCCTAAATTAATTCTTAATTATTAATCGAATCTGTATTCGTATCGTCTAAAAGATGAGATTTTTTTTTTAATTTTAATAATTACATATTTTTTAAACTTTAAATATCACAATTTCAGGCAATTGAGACGAAATTTTATATAATGGGGAGGAAAAAATTTTAAATTTCCCTTTTTTCTCGTAGGGTTATTATTTCATAATTAAGAGAAAAAAGGATTTTTTTTTATAAAAAAAAATAATAATGCCCGGTAATGGGATTTTTAAAAAAAAATTTTTGAAGACTAGAAAATCCTTGGAAAAGATTTCCGTTTGTATAATCGAAAATTGTTTTCTTTTTTTTTTTTGGGATCCTAGGGGAATTTTCTTTTACTTTGTGGTAATGAGGGTTTAATTAACTCACATGCTAAGGTAACCACGATTTTGTGATCGTCTTCGTCCGATAAGATAAGCAGCTAATACGATGAGAACCAGTAGGGCCAAAGCGCAACCGACTGCGATTGGTACGATGTCAGGTGTGTCGAAAGAGTCGCAGTCGTGAGCTGAAATAAAAAATAAAAGATTAGGATTTGTGCTAAAAAAAAATTAGTAAAAAATTGTTAAGGAATTTGGTCAACAACAAAAAAGTTTGTAGAAGTTAGCTCAACAAGAAAAAATGCTGAAGGAACTTCGAAGGCAAAAAAAGATTCTGCAAAAATTAGCTAGACAAGAAAAAGTTTAGCCCAAATTTGTTTGACCAGAAATCATTTCTACGAGATCCTTATTCTTCCCCTTACAAAAATCCGATTAACTCGAGACCAAAAATTTAGGAAGGATTCAAGTTTAATGAGTATAATTTAAAACAGCCAAAACTCATCGCTAAAAATTAAAAAATCCACGCGAACTACTCATATATCTCATTACATATTCCTAATAACAGGCTTTCAAACCCGTATTTATTTACATCCATTACTAATTATCATTATTATCACCCTCTTATCATTCAATGCAAACGAAAACTAAAACACTTTTAAAAATTCTTAAGATATTGTTTTCCAAAACATTTAGCAGACGACTTAAAGTCCGCCGATATCTTTCATACACGGTCTATTAAACTATATTTTTTCCCTTTTTAACCGTTGGCAATATCATCTAGACATGCTAACCTTGTCCTCGATTTTTTTTTTCGATTTGAACTTTGCACGCTGATATTTTTTTTTTTCGCACTCGCGAATTTTTTCGTAAGAAATAAAAAATTCCTGGGATGGATTAAATTCAAAGGTCAAAGGTTAGATTCATACCTTCGGAGAATATTTTATCGTCATTTTCTCTGTATGCTTGTAATTGAGTGTGGCTGATTAAAAGAATAGCTGATGATTTGGTTCCGTTTGCCCATAAATTGACGTCCTGGACTTTGTCGCATTTGTATGACATGCTTACTGGGGTTTTGAATAGGGTAGCGTTGTCCTTATACGTTAAAACCGTTTGATTTCCTGGAAAATTAATAAAAAAAATTAGGGATTTTTTATGGGGGGGAAAATTGATGGTTAAGTGGAATAGTTACCAAAGAAGTTAGGCAAGTTAGAAGTGGTGAGATTAAGGGTAATTAAGCTAACGTAGAATTCTTTGTTTTCCCCGAGGCCGAAATCAATTTCCAAGGAGTTGCTGTTCCATCTTAAAATGATGTTTTGTGTCGTGTTTGAGCATATTCCTTCTGCTACGGTGCTATTGTCGAGAGGGACGGTGATCGTGATATTAGCGGAGGTAATATTCGGATTCTGGAAATTAAAAAAAAAAATTAGAATTTGCATTGAAGGAAAAAAATTTAAGTCTGGCTCATATTTTTTTCTGTGAGAAAATTTTTTTAGCTCCATTCTGGAGCAACTTGGTCAACAAGAAAAAATTAAATTCTGAAGGATTTTGGTCGACAAGAAAAAATAATTATTCTGTTTAAGTCTGGCTGAAAAATATCAACCTTGAGTTATAGTTTTACCTTTCAAGTCATCCCGATAATAATTTAAAAACCAAACAGGCCTCCCCGGAAGTTTTTTTTATTAAATAGATAAAAAAAACAATCTCTCAAGGTTTCCACGGTTTAAACTAAATTTTTTTCCCAAACAATAAACATCATAAACCAATCCCTCCATTTCATCCGCCTATTCAATTCAAACTCATACACCCCTTATATTAAATTTCCAGATCACATTCAAACAAGTGATAAATCCGACTCGACTTAAAGTCCTAATCAAGCGATTTCCTTATCTCGAACTCTGCGCATCGTCTATTAAATTGCTGAGGACGTACTTAAAAATAGCACACGCCATTACCGAATCTCATTCGCTTATTCAATTTTTTTAAATCAAAAAAAAAATCCTTATCTGGATAAAAATCTCATTTATCACTATTTAAACAAAAAAAAAAAATAATTTATGTATGAAATGAGACGATTGATAACAGAAATGTTTCAATACTCCCTTAAGTTTCAAGAATTTTTTATTTTAGATAAATCAATGACCCCCAGACCTTTCTTAATCATAATCGGAAAATTTTAAATTCCAGTTAGGCCTTATTCATTTTTCTTTCCTTCTGACGTAACGACTTCTTAGGTTTAACAATAGAAACTCGTGAGAAAATTACGACGTAACTAAGTTATGTTGAACTCATGAGAAGACGAGGAAAAAAAAAGAAATCCACATGACACGCCTTATATCAAAATGCATTAAAGTAAACATGTTTCGAGTGTGAATGATTCATCGTCATATGAAAAGAAAACCCTTGTGTTAGGTTTAAGTTCGATATTTAAGATACTTACTGTATTGTTTTGAATCGGGTATGTTACATTAAACTGCAATGCCATTTGAGCTACGATACATGTCTTGTTACTGGTTTTATCTCTAACCACCCAAATTTCTGATTGAGGCGGAGCTGGGGTGGTTGGAGGAACTGGTGTTGTTGTATTCGGAGTTGGAGTTGTAGTTGGAGCTGGGGTTGGGGTTGTTGTACTCGGAGTTGGGGTTGTCGTGTTCGGAGCAGATGTTGTGGTTTTAGGTGCAGGAGTTGTTGTATTAGGTGCTGGTGCCGGTGTAGGAGCTGGAGTTGTAGTTGTTGTTGTGGTCGTTTTAGGAGCTTCAGTCGTGGTATTCGTCGTAGGCTTCGTTGTTGTTGTTTCAGCTGTTGAACTTGAAACTGTTGTATTTTCATTATTCGAAACTGCTGCAGTAACTACTTCTTCACCTGAAAAATCAAATCATATTCCTAAGGACGTAATCCATTTTGTTGAATTATTCAAACCCTTATTAACATCTCGAGTTTTTACTAAATTCCCTTGTCCGGAAACGTAGGAAATAAAAAAAAAACTACGTTTATGATCAAGGTCATTGTTGATTGGAAATATTTCGAGTGACACTATTGTTCACGGTCAGCAAGAGTGATGAGGACGTGATCTATTTTCCCTTTCATTTTTTTTTTCGTTAAATCCAAACCGCCCCGAACGCTTACATAACAAAACATCTTATTAATTTTTTATTTTATACACAAAAGACCTCTTCAATATCTAGTTACGTCATTTGTATAGCCCTACGAAATGCAAAAAAATAACGTAACGATTTTAGATAATTGAACGTACCTTGACTTAATCCGATTAGCAAACATGTTCCTATAAAAACTATTAATTTAAAATCCATTTTGCAAAGGTTTAAATAAAATATCTATAAAAATACTCTGCGATCAACTGAAAGTGACCCCACGATTTCAAGATGATTCTAGATTTTCAGTGGTGCCAATATGGCGGCGATAAAATCACCATTTTGCGGTCGGCAAGTGAATCAAGGCTCGCAAGTAGGCAACAAGTCGAACGCCATCTTTTTTTTCCTGAAATCGAAGCGTCCGCATGGCAATCATCGTTCGAATTTTTTATTATTAAAAAAAATAGGGTGATCGATGTTTATTCTCGTTGGAAAATGTTTACATGTTAAGAGGACATAATAATTATGAGGATTGTTATGATATTCGATGTCAGTTTTGGACGATCCGGAAGCAAAATGATGGCAATCACTGACTTCGCTATAGCAGAGGCTGATGCCATTAATTGTCGACGAATTTCGATTATGTTGAGGATTACATGATTCGCTGTAAAGACGTTCGAGTAAATAGGAACACGTTTAAGAGTTTGCTGGATAATGGAAACGTGTTAAGTGATAATTACGTATGGAATTAGATGACAAGATTCTTGGGCTTAAAAATTTCCATTTTCGTTTTGGAAATACACAGCAGATATGAGAAATGCATCGTGTTATCGTGTAAGTTTAGTTTTTAATAATAATAGATCAAGTAAAGGTTTCCGACTTTGGTTTTTGTCATGATTGTTAGATAATTTTAAGATGTGGCTTTTGAATGCAAACTGAATCCTGTTATGAGCAATGCTGAACAAGTTGTAACACTGCATTCCAGTCCAAAGCTTTTTTGGTCTCGTAAGCTGTGTACCAGCATGAGGCACTGACTAAAAATTTATGAACAGGTTTATTTATCTGTAATTTGGAAAAAAATCTCGAAGTGGTTATTGCATCATCTTAGTTAGCTCAACAAGTGATCAGTGCACTGTTTTGTATGATGAATTAATTTAAGGTTCTTGGGCTAAAGGATTCCCATTTTCATTTTGGAAATACACAGCAGATATGAAAAATGCATCATGCAAGTTCAGTTTTTCATAATAATAGATCAAGTAAAGGTTTCCAACTTTGGTTTTTGTCATGATTACTGGATAATTTTAAGATTGACTTTTAAATGCAAACTGAATCCTGTTATGAGCAATGCTGAACAAATTGTAACACTGCATTGCACCTTTACAGCACAAATTGAAAATACTTGTGAAATTGGCAAAAATTATTTGAAAATCATAAAACGACCCCATTGAGGTTAATTTTTTTTTCACTTGTGATGATTGATATGTATTTAGTGCAGATTTGGAGTGACCACACGCCTGCTCAGTGTAAGATCATGACTACATTATCTGACTTAACAGCTAACTGGCTAACAGGGTTGTGTTTGGGAATGCGTAAGAAAAAAATGATTTGGAGTTGGTTGTGTCAGAGCAGTTTACTTTTCCAGTTCATATTACTAATTATGATTCGTCAGAAAAGTTTCAAAGCATTTTAGTAATTAATTTTTATCATTTTCAGGGCATTCCTGAGAAATCTCAACTTCTGGGATTCATGATCCAGTCCGTGGCATTGATATTCTCCACGAAATCATAACAACAACAAAGCTCAGTTTTAAGAACCTTGTGATGCTTTCAACAACTGAAACGCAGAGTCAGGAATTATTTTCAAACCAAATTCTGGTAAGTACATCATACTAAGGCCAACCAGGTTTCTGCTGCATAAAAACTCAAACCCAAGAATCATTTTTAAGAATCGTACAAGGCTATTAAATAAAAAACCCAAATTTTTTTACAGGAGATCAGCGACTCAGCCTCTTTATTATGATCTTAAATTAAAATGTTCACTATAGTCTGATAGAGTTGTTTTTTTTTAATAATGTGTACGCACTTAACACCAAAAATAACGAAGACAATATTTCACAGACAATATCCAATCTTTATCATAGAAAAACGCTCAAAAAACAATTCGGCTGAGTCGCGGTTCGTCTTATAAGTTAAAAATACATTTAACCTCACTCTTTCTCAAAATGTCTTAAATACCTATTTTATTATTTCTTACATAATGGATTTTTTTTTTTAAAACAGTAAAAAAAACACCTTTACACCATTTTTCTGAACAAACAGGTGTGAACTTTGAGCATATTTTTATTTTATTTATATTTTTTTTTATTTTTATTTTTTTTATTGATTGTTATACATAACAGATCGGGTTGTAATCCATGAAATATTGTCTCTTACATTATATCTTACATAGGTAACTTATAAATATATATATTTTATATCTATTAAAAATTAATAACAATTTATTTTTTTTATATCAGGAGGGGGGGTAAGTAGGGTTTTTATTTTCTTTTAAAAATTTTATATTTAACTGAAAACGGACTTTTAATTAATTTTTTTTTTATTTAATATTTCTCTCTTTTAATTTATTTTATTATTATCTTTTTTTTTTTTTTGAACGATTTCGAGGTTCGACGACGAGCAATGAAAACATTTACAATCCCTTAAGGGAATTTTTTTTATACGCAATATACACATTTTTTTTTTGAATAATTTTACTTGTGTTCAAGAACTATTTTTTTTTTAAATTTAATATCAGACTAATTTATTTTTTTTTTTAATTTTTTAAGAGTTGTGCAAGATCTCCGATTATCTACGAATTAGGGCTTCGCTTTATTTTCTTCAATTTATTCGGACCTAAGAAAAGCGTTTTTCGTTGTGATAATTCTTTTTATTGATCATGAAATAAATAGGCGAACGTGTAAAGGTAACCCATGCCTACATGCGTCCCCTTTATGCTGATTTAAAAAAAAAACGAAAAAAGAAATGACAGTACGAAGCTTCAATTTTTTTTAAAACTATTGATCATTTTTTTTTTTAACCTTCTACGATTTTTTTTTTAATTTAACGAAATCATCTCGAATTCTAATTTTTTTTTAAATATTTTTTTTTATTTTTATTTTTTCATTTAGATACTCAACACAAGAAATAATACTGCATTCAAACTACTAAAAAGTATAATTACTGAAAACGTTTTATTTTTAATTTTAATTTTTTTTTATTTTTAAAGTAATTAACATAAAAAGTATTTAACAATATTAATTAAAGTAACAGGGCATACTACTTTTAAATGATGTTTTAATTTCAATAATTCTTACGTTTTATTATTGATTTTAAATTTTTAAAATGATCTAAACAGCTCACAGGCTTGACTAGCAGAAAATTAAACTGAAACAAGGCCCTATATTTTTCTTTTGTTATTTCCTTCTTTGATATTTATTCTTTTAAAGCCCCCAAATTTCTTTTATTTTGGTATTTTTTTTGTCTTAAAATTAAATTAAATCGGGTTGAGGATTTTTTTCAACTTTAATATCAAAATATAAATCTTTTATTTAATTTAATTTTTTAATTTTTAATCAAATGGGGGTTTTAAACTATAATCTCAGTTTCTTTTCATTGTCCTCCATTTTTTTTTTGAAAATACACCTCGGCGTAATTTTAACACTTCAGGCGTCGAGTAAGAAATTGCGGTTTTGAAAACAACATAATTTTAGATGTAAAGATTATTGGTGTAGATTTGTTATAATTAAATAACATTGGAGATTATGTTGTTTTCATGTTCCCGTAAGAAAAAAAGAATCTTTAGTTGAGTTGCAAAGTTCAAAAATAATTTTATATGGATCATATAATGAAGTGTTTGAGTTGTAAGATGAATTTTGTGACTTAGGTATTGATTTTATGGATTATATGTGTCATCTAAGAATTATACGGACCATATAATGAACTAGATTGATGATGAAGTGAATTAGATGAAAATTATATGGATCCAACAATCAAGTTCGTGGGCTACAACATCATCAGGCTTCAAAAGAGTCATTTTTGGACCTTAGAGGCAATTATATGGTCCATCTAAAAATTATATGAGTTATATAATTTATTTTATTGATGAGAAAATGATATCCGCCATACGTATTAATGATTTTTGGTCATTAAATGAATTATATGGTCCATCTAAAAATTATATAGATCATATAATTCAGTTTTTTAACCATATTATGAATCCATTTATACGTAATCATTGATTTTTATCATTTATATGGATCATATAAATTTTTTTTCTTTTGGGATTGCATATTCATGACTGACGCCTGGGCCACATTCAATTTTTTTTAAATTGGAATGCATCCGACCTTTTTTCTTTTTTTTTTTTTTTAAATTTACACATATTAACTATATATACACACTTTTTCTTTAAAAATTCTTAACTTTTTCGTTTCAACCGTTCTTAACGATTAAAATGAATAAGCGAATACCGTGTGGTCTAATTTTTAATTAAATAATTTTGTTATCTTCGTTCTCCTCGGATTTTTTTTTTCAGGAGACTTCGTAACTTTGAAACATAGTTACAGATGGTTTTTTTCTCCTATATTTATTTGTTAAATTAAATTTCTTTTTTTAAATAGATCATCCATGCTTATTTACAGAAACAATTGTACAGTTGAACAAAAACCCGAAAAAAAAAAAATAATATTTAATAAAATTTCTATTTTTTTCGGCTATGCTTCTACCAAGAAAGCATAGAACAACACAGGTCAACTAATGCGTTTATTACTATTTTTTTTTTGTGTTTTCTAATATTTTTTTTTTTTGGCGAAATTACTATGTACAACAAAAATTTTTCATTTGCAATCACTAGTCGAGGTACTACTTTTTTATTTTTTGCTCGGTTTAGCAAAGCTGTTTTTTTAACTAATTAGAAAAACGAAAAGAATGGATTTTAAAATGTTCATTTAAGTACCAAGATTTTTTTTTTTTTTGTTAATCTTTTCGCAAATAAATTCACTCTCGCATTTAATCGTGGTCTCGCCATTTTGTTAATAATAAACTATTATTCAACTACTCAGAACCATCTATAATAATAATTTTTTTTTTTTATTTTAGTTCGGAGTTGGCAGTTGGTTTAAATTCGTTTTCAACGTTCTTAATCTATCATGAGCTCGAAATGAACGGAACCTCTTCGCTCGTGACGATCGTGATGGATATTTTTCGCCCATGCCTTGCATTCAATGTTAATCAATACTCCTCCTGAAAAATGGTAAGTTGGGGATTGAATATTCTGATTTTTAAAAAAGTATTAAGTTTTAATTTTTTTTTTTATTGTAGAATACTCACTGGCAGGTCTTTCGAAGTAAACAGCGACAATCGGGCTGAGGTATCCGTCGTTATTTAGATAGGGAAAGAAATACCCTGGAAATCCTTTTTTGGGCATGTAATTAATCGGCCCAATGTTTTCAATGTCAGCTGGATTTTCGCCTTCGCATGATACCCAAACAGTGTTTAGCTTAAAAACGGAAAAGAAAAAGGTGAATTTAAGTATTGAATCATTTTGTATCTTGGTCACTGGATTTGGGATTTTCTTTTTAAATCCAGGGGAATCTGGGTTATGGCAAGCCTGAGCATTTTGCTTTTTTGGAATATTGCCAAAAGTTTCTCCAGAGTTCCTGTGGTTCTCTCGCTTGAATCTCGTACACAAAAGAAAAATTGCTATTTTTTTAAATCTGGAGGAAGGGAATGGTTTGGCCTACGGTGATGATTTTATTATTTTATTTTCAGGTTTAGAATTAGGAACAAGAGAAAAGAGTTAGAATTTTCAAACCGAGTTCAAGTGGATGTTAAAATTTTAAAATCAGGTAAGGAAAATTTTTTTTTAGAAAATTAGGCAAAGAATGTATTGAAGAACTAAGACAGAGATCATTCCTTGAGAAAAAATGGCGGAGCTTAGAGATTTTACAAAACAATATCTTGGTTTTTTCTTGGAAAAAATTCACTGTGGTTAGAATTTTGATATTCTGAATTCTACTTGAGCTGTTATTTTTTAACTCTGCTAAAATGTCTCTCTCTTATCTACTTACCTCTTTAGGATTCTGGGCTTGAGCTGTTTTGACCGTGTTCTTAAGCTCAACAGGCATTTTTTCGGGCAGGTCTTTGGTCTCATTGTAGTACGCCGGCTTCCAACCGTAAATCTGTTGGAAAAAAATTTTTATTACGAAAATTTTCAGAAATGGGTTTTTTTATTAAAATTCAATAGCAACGCCAAAAAGAGGAGATTTATTGCAACGGCAGAGAGGTCAAGCGTTGAAAAGCCTGGGGGAAAATTTTTTTATCGAAAGGTCTATGGTTGGTCTATAACGGAAATATTGGGAAAATTTTATGCAGAATATTTTCTGGACAAAGAAAATTTATTTAGAATTTTTGAGTGTCAAAATATTTTTTAAAAACTTTTGGGATTTTTCAAAAGATTTATTCTACATGAAAAATATTATGGATTTGTTCGACATGAAACAATCTTGGAAAGATTTGTTCGACATGAAACAATCATGGAAAGATTTGTTCGACATGAAACAATCATGGAAAGATTTGTTCGACATGAAACAATCATGGAAAGATTTGTTCGACATGAAACAATCATGGAAAGATTTGTTCGACATGAAACAATCATGGAAAGATTTGTTCGACAAGACATAATTATCAAAAGATTTGTTCGACAAGACATAATTATCAAAATGAATAAAATTGAAATTCTTACCTTGTTGAGTTTTAAGAAAATGCAAGGTCCGCCGCGATGATAATTGTAATTATTTTCAGTTGTGCAAGGGTAAAAATCTCGAATTTTAATATCGCATACTCTCCCCGGTTGAGGTGGACGGTCATAATCGCATTGCTCAACATTCCCACCGCCAGTGGGCATAGTCCCCCGCTTTTGATATTCTAAAAAAAGAAAAACATGCATTTTAAAATTTTCCTTCCCGTGTAAGAAAGGATACACGAAAACACCTTGACCCAGATTCGCGATAGAGTAACGTTTTTCAAAACACCAACAAGTGATTGAACGTTATCGATCCATCAGAGGAAAAGGTAGCGAGTTTCGAGATGGTGGATATTCATGCACCGCATTAGGGAGGGGAGAGAGAGAGAGAGAAAAGGGGGAGGGGGAAGACGTTAGATTTATCGTGTCATTGAATGGTCCATGTATTCAACGCTTTCTTGAATAGTGATGAATAATCCGAAAGACGAGGAATAACCCTCTCTCCTCGAAAATTAGGGTTTAATGTCGTTTGATGGATTAAACAAAGCTAATTATTTTAGGCTAGAATTCTGTTTAGCAGTCATAAGTGTCTTTCTCTGTGGGTCGGTTTATTGTTAGCTGATTTTCATCTAATGGGAATTTAAAATATACATTTGACTGTGGAGGAAAATACAAATTTGAACTCACCCTCCAAAAACTCGTCTAGCTGTAACGTCCAGTGTTTAATATTTTGCTCATCGTTTGCTTTGAACCATATTAGAGTGCTTTCTACATTGGTGTCAGGTGGCATCGGCCGAAAACCAAGACCTGGAAAAAAAATTGATTTAGTTTAAATAATGATGCTAGGTTGGTTAAAATTTAGAGAATTTTTTTAGTTGTCAAGATATTTTCTTCCTAAAAGATTTTTCTGAATATTTTAGTAATATTTAAAAATCTAGATTACAAAAAGTTGAAAAGAAATAGTTTGGCAAGAAAAATTTATTAAGTGATTAGTCGGACAAGAAAAAATTATCAAAAAAATTGGTTCGACTAAAAAATATTATCAAAAATTATGTTCGACTAGGAAATTTTATGGAAAGATTTGTTCGACAAGATCAAATTATTAATAGATTTGCTCGACAAGAAAGAATTAGCAAAGAACTTGTTCGACATGAAAAAAAATTATTGGAAGTCTTGTTTGAAATGACTAAATTCTGAGAAATTTGTTTGACAAAGTAATTCTAAAAAAATTTGCTGAAAACAAAATTTGAAACATTGAAGTTTGGCCAAAAAATTAATGGATTTTAATTGTCAGAAAACTCTGAAGAAATTTTAATTTTTTCTTTTGAAAAATAAACTTACCTGGGTTACTACCGATAAGGGAATCGTCTCCCTGCCATTTCGGTATTTTTGTATCTAAAGTTTGGAAGAACACTGCTATCATAGCAGCGAAGAAGCCCGCAAGGCCGCAATAGAAGATTATATAAAACAAAAGGATTTTGGCTGAAAAGAAAAAAAGAAAAATAAATTGATTTTGTGTGACATTTTAAGCGATATGTATTACTAAATCAAAAACGAATCAAATTAGGTTTTTTTTTTTTTAAAAAGAAAAAAACATGGCGTGTTGTTACTATAAATAGCCCGGAGTGATTATCCAGCCTGGCATCGTACTTGACCTTTTGCATTTTAGCTTTAATTTCCTTTTGCAAATATTTAACTTTTATAGATTAGAAAATAACGGCTTATCGTTTCGAACTTTCGCGGGGGAAAATTATAAGGTAATGGTTTGTTTTTTAGATATTTAGGCCTAAGTGGGGTGTAATTATTAGAGAAAGCCATGTAATTATTTGTTTTGGAATTTGTTTTTTGAAAAGTACGAATTGAGCGTTTAGATGTTTTTGCTTGGAGGGTTGATGCATTATGGCCTCGAGCTACTCAAAAACTGAACCTTTTGTAATTGTAAAACTTCACACTTTTGGAAAACCTTAAAGCTCTTGTTAAGAAATGCGGTTTTGCAACTAAACCGATTTAACGTCACCTTTGCTACACGAGGGGGAAAGTAATTCGAAACTTCCTTCCAAAGTTTCGGTTTTAATTTAACATAAGATTTCAAACGTCCGTGAATTTGTCGCCATAGGTTATAAATTTATAAATAAGAATCTTAACTTCTCTTTCGTTTTTCCTCTTAAAATTTGAAGTAGACGTCAGGAAACTGTTTTCCGAGATACAATTGATTGAGAAAACTGAATTAATAATAATAGGGTGAAGAGTTAAGATAGGTTGATAGTTCGAAATTTGGATTGTTTTGCCACGATAACGATTTTTGTTTAAAAATTCATGAAATAAAAAAAGAAAAAGACTATTTTAAGAAACGGGAAATCGGTCATTTATTGAATAATTTTTACCCGGGTTTTTTATTCACGGCCTTGAGTATAAAATATATAATTCTGTTTCTTACATAAAAATCATGAAAAAAACACGCAAGAATTACTCGAGTTCTTTAAATTATGCAGAGTGTTACATAATGTTGAGGGTTTGCTTCCGCGCAATCGTGATAAAAGAAAGAAAAAATGCTTTGTTCAATTGCATTGAAATTAATCCGAAAAAAAGGGGGAAAAAATAAAACAATTGAAAACCGATATCGGATCTAGCAGCCAAACCAAATTTAATTAGAAGTTAGCGAATAAAAACTAGAGGAGTCCGTTATCTTTTTTTGCATTTAGAGATCCACGGAAAAGATTGACAGAGATAAGCGGCTTAAATTTCAAAGCTCATTTTTTGAGCTCCTGGCTATACAAAATTTATCCAGAAAAAATTGTAAAATAATTTGTTTGACAAGAAAAAATTATCAAAAGATTTGTTAGACTAGAGGAAGAAATTGTTAAAATATTTGTTCAACTAGAGGAAGAACTCATCAAAAGATTTGTTCGACAAGAGGAAGAACTCATCAAAAGATTTGTTCGACTAGAGGCAGAACTCATCAAAAGATTTGTTCGACTAGAGGAAGAACTCATCAAAAGATTTGTTCAACTAAGGGAAGAAATTATCAAAAGATTTGTTTGAAAAGGAAAAATTATCAAAAGAATTGTTTGACAAGGAAAATTTTTCAAAAGATTTGTTCGACTATAAAAAATTTTGGATAAATTTGCTCAAAATTAAGAACTTAGCCTCGTTGTCAATTTTCTAGCTGCTTTGATGTTTCTGTATATTTGTAAAGCTACCAAAAAACTTCTTAAATTCTCTAACCAAATTAAATTTACTTCTCAGCTTTTTTTCGGGGGGGAAATTTACAAAGTCTCTAAGAAGTAAGTAATTAACACAAAAATTCATGAATTGGATAACAAAACTCTTGGAAAACATGTTTTCTCCATTAGCGTCCTCAATCAAAAAATGATAGCGACATTTTTTTGTCGGCAAAGAAAAGATAAAACAGACTGTGGAAAAAAAATGACTGACGGGCAAAAAAAAAACTTCACAGAATGAAGGAATTTTTGAAAATCGATCCTGATCGCGATATGTTCAACTTTGACCTTCCTTTTTATCTAACTTGTCCGGTTTTAGAGATACTTTTTTTTTTTTTGTGCTATTCTCTCTCTGAAATTATACAAAGATTATCCGGAGGAAAAGGTCTAGGGTTAAATTGTATTAAAACAAATGGTTTTAAGGGGAGGAGAGGAAGGTTTTTTTTGCGGAGGGGAAATTCGAAGCCCGATCAATCAGGGAATCATCCCGTTTAGCTATTTTATGGTGGGCTGCGTTGATTAAAACCGTGAATAATTAATTAGGGAGATGAATGTCCGTGACCGATATTATCACGCTATTTCAATCTTGAGAAAAATTCGGTGAATTTTTTTTTTTTTGTAACTCGAAAAAATTCCAGATAATGAGTTTCAATTTTCTGACTGAAAATGCGATGGTTTTTACTCTACAAGTTTTACTCAACCGATAAAAACCATTAATACCAACTTTGAAAAAAAAAAGGAAGGCTCTTGTGAAGCGGACGAGATTAATAGTGCATTCCCTTATTTTTCTCTCCCGTATATTTATTGACATTTATTAAGCTTACTTAGCTTATCATCATCCCCATTCAAGCTATATGAAATAATTTTCAAAATGAAAATTTCCTAAGCGAAAATTTTATGAAATTCTTTCATGAGGAGTTTCTACTAATGTTCTTTCATCTATATTTCAGAACTTTTTATGATTATTATTATTTTTTGCCCGTTTTGGGTTTTTGTAACGCAACTTCGACCGTAGAGCTCAAAAACTATTTATCTAAAATTCCCCCCCCCCCCCCCTTTTTTTTTTATTCTTCTCATCATCAGGTTTTCTAAAACGTTTTTTGAAGGATGACGTCACGGATACTTTAAGGAGTTTATGCATACGCTACATTACTCTCAAATCGATTCGGCTTTTTACGAGGGAAAGAGTTTCTTTTTTTTTTTTTTCCTCGTTCTTAGTTCGTGACGTGAATTCGCTATCTTTTCACACCGACGTCCCCCCCCCCCCCCCCCAATTTTTTGAAGTTTGAAGGCATTAACCACAGTCAAGGATTTTGAGAAATGCGGGTTAAGTTTGAAAGTTTTAGGATTAGTAACAATAATACGAAAGTCTAAATGAAACGGGAGGGGGGAAAAAGTTATCTTTAGTTGAAGGGTTTACCTTTTGAATTGCTACGATACCTTTATTTGACCTGTGACCTTTAAAATTTCTCTTTTGACCGTTGGTCAACCCAGATCTCAAATTTTACGCGTTGTAGTGAAATTCCATTGCAAAGTGAGTTTGATTCGAGTAGAGAATTGTAAGGAAATAAAATTTTTTTAGTTAGCTGGAGGTGGTAACAGCATTTATCTGTTTCTTCCCAAACTTTAGGTCGAAAAATTTTTTGGCCAACCTTGATTTTGCTGGCTGACAGCATCAAATTTTATCGCGGTTTTGAAGTAATTTTTACAGGAAATAAGTTCTTGAAATATTTTGTAAAATTAAGTATGTAGGAGAAGATTTTTTTTAGTGTCAACGTTTTCTAGAATTTACTTTTCAAAATTTGTTGTGCTTATTAGGCTCCAGTTCGAGCCGAGTTTTGGGGTCCGAGTCCGGCCTTATGTTTTATACTTCGGCCCGAGCCCGATAAATGATGAAAATTGGGGAGCCCGGGCTCGCCCGGCCCTATTTTCTTAAAATTGCCCTTTTTGAGGCAACTGGGGCTATTGCTTTTTTTTAGGCAAGAGGCACACAATTTTCAAAATTTATTTTTAAATTTTTTGGGCCTGAGCCCGGCCCGAAACCCATTACATTTTTGACAGTCGGGCCCGGCCCGACCACTTTCAACAACTGATGGGCCCGAGCCCGGCCCGAACTGGAACCTAGTTTTTATAAAGTTTTGTTTTAAAATTTTTTTGGATTTTTCATTTAAAAAAATGGATTCATTATGAAATAAATGGAAAGATTTGTTGGACAAGAGGAAGAAATTTTCAAAACATTTGTTCGACTAGAGGAAGAACTCATCAAAAGATTTGTTCGACTAGAGGAAGAACTCATCACAAGATTTGTTCGACTAGAGGAAGAACTCATCAAAAGATTTGTTCGACTAGAGGAAGAACTCATCACAAGATTTGTTCGACTAGAGGAAGAACTCATCAAAAGATTTGTTCGACTAGAGGAAGAACTCATCACAAGATTTGTTCGACTAGAGGAAGAACTCATCAAAAGATTTGTTCGACTAGAGGAAGAACTCATCACAAGATTTGTTCGACTAGAGGAAGAACTCATCAAAAAATTTGTTCGACTAGAGGAAGAACTCATCAAAAAATTTGTTCGACTAGAGGAAGAACTCATCAAAAAATTTGTTCGACTAGAGGAAGAAATTCTCAAAACATTTGTTCGAGAAGAGGAAGAAATTCCCAAAACATTTGTTCGACTAGAGGAAGAAATTCTCAGAGCATTTGTTCGACTAGTGGAAGAACTCATCAAAAAATTTGTTCAACTAGAGGAAAAAATTCTCAAAACATTTGTTCGAGAAGAGGAAGAAATTCCCAAAACATTTGTTCGACTAGAGGAAAAAATTCTCAGAGCATTTGTTCGACTAGAGGAAGAAATTCTCAAAACATTTGTTCGAGAAGAGGAAGAAATTCCCAAAACATTTGTTCGACTAGAGGAAGAAATTCTCAGAGCATTTGTTCGACTAGTGGAAGAAATTATCAAAAGATCTGTTAAAATTAATTAAAAATTAAAATTATATGAAGATTTGTTCGACAAACAAAATTATTGAAGGATTGTCCAACAAGAGAAAATCATGTAAGGATTTGTTCGACAAGATAAAGTTAAAAAACTTGTTCAACAAGAATAATTTATAAGAAGATTTGTTTCATAAAAAATAATTATCAGAAAACTGGTTCAAAAAAGAAATTCATAAAAAGATTCGTTCAACAAGAAAAATGTTAAAAAAATATGTTTGACTGAAGATTTGGAGAAAACTTGCTCGAAACCAAAACATCTGAAAAAACGAAATTCGGTCATCGGTCGGTTCGGTCTTCAACAAACAAAGATTTTTGATTATAAAAAGTCCTTTAAAAATTTTATTTTTTTTTCAAATCGTAAAAATTTGGGAAGGAAACCAGTTTGAGTAGTTCCAATAGTTCTTCCTGTTTTATAAAAACATGAGCCCGTTAACATTATTGCCAAAAATATCTGCAATTGAATAAAGTATTTTTCTAAAGTTTCTTATTTCCATCTTTGACATTTCAAAAAAATTCATCCCCCACTAGAAGTTTGTTCGGGATATGTAAATAAAACAAAAAATTACATCATGTATAATTTCCCTCTCCGAAACGTATTATTTTCTTGTAAATATATTCATGGGGAAAAAAAAATTCACAGTCAGATTTACTCGGCATGAAAAATAAAATATCATTGGCTATTTTCCCTTTTTTTTAAATTTACTGAATATTATCAAAAATGCCTGATCGCCTCAAGGTCGCACGTGCAAGATCATCCCCATCATAAAGAAAAAAAATTCTTTTTTTTTTCTTAAGGGAAAACGGAAATCGATGGTACGACTTTCACAAGAGAGAGAAAATAATAAAATAAAATGAAAAAAAAAGGGAAAGCCACGAGACTTAAACTAACGGGCCAAAGACTGATGTGGCGTCGATTCGGCCGTAGAGCGCACTAGCGATAGAGATATGGCGGAAGGGTATTCGTGACGTAAGGACGCCTCAAAGGGGGGAAGGTTGGGGAAGTGGCGGCAGCGGAGTCGCGGGTGCAGAACCCAAGAGAAAGAGAGACGGGGGGAAAATGCGAAAGAAGGATAGAGATATAGCAGAGCACACTTTTCCCAGTATCGATCTCTTTTTCGAATTCTCTACTGTCTCTCCGGAAAATCTCTTAAAAACTCTTGTTTTATGGTGTGACAAATTTATCCGGAAAAAAAATCACCTGGAGTTATAATTAGGAAAATTAATTTTGGGAGTTTAAAAAAAAATAATTTTTCTGTCAATTTTTTTTTTGTCTTTAGCTTAAAAAATTTTTCCTTAAATCATTTTTTATTTGTAGGCGGGGCACTTTTGCCGGACAAAGTCATTCTCGACTTTAATGACTTTCTTTTTATTTAACGAAAAAAGTAGGGCAAGGCTTTCTTCGAGATTATCCCAAGGGGGTTCAACGGTTTTAATAATAAAAAAAAAAATCATAACGCAGAACAATGAAGAAAAGGAAAAAAAAATGGGGAAGAATAAGAATAGGAATCCAATTACATCGAGAATGAATGCGACTCTCATTATTAAACGGACTATAGGGCGAAGACTAAAGAATTTCTTCTACGGAATACTAATCAGGCTTGAAGGGAAAAACTAAATTAGACCTTTTTTCTTTTTAATGACCTTCGACTATTTCATATTTTTTATTTTACAGCAAACTTAACGTCGTAAAACATTGCAAACACGTGCTTAAAATGGCTACAAACTTCCTTACGAGCTTTTTAAAACGACCCATTTAGAAAAATATAATAAAGGAAACGGAGTTTTTAAAAATTATACATGAACTAGGCCCGTTGAATTTTTCATTTAAAGTTATAAGGGGATGATTTTTAAGGGCATGCGCGGGATTGGTTGTTTCCTGGAAAAATTAGTTTGATGAACTAATCAAACAATGAAAGTTTGAGGTTAAAGTTTCCGCTTTTTTTTTTTTGGAGGAGGAAAAAGGTTTTGAGGAAAGATGAATGCAAGTTTTTTTTTTATGTAATGGATACATCCCTTGAGGTTTTTTTTTTTTTTTGGATTTTATTTTTCCCGCTGACTGTGTTAAATGTATTGAAAAATTTTTGAGTTTCATGAACATGAAAAAACATTGTTCTAGTTTCTAACCCAATACCTTTTTCGGGTAATTGTTGAAGTGGTTTTATATTTTCCTCTCCGCCGTCTTGACCCTTTTGAAATTTAATTTTATAATGAATAATAATTGATCCTCTTCCGGGGTTTATTTATAGAGATAATAGTAGGGAAAATTAGAAGAGTAATTATTGTTTTAAAAATTTTTGGGGAAGTTGAAAAAATTTTGCAGGACAAAGTTGGAAGTGTGGAAAGTTTCGTTGGATTTTCAAAGGCTTCAGCAAAATGTTGGTTGGTTGATCAAAGCTTGTTTAAGGCGTGAAAGGTTCAAGGAAAAATTATCAAAAGATTTGTTCAACTAGATGAAGAAATTATCAAAAGATTTGTTCTACAAGGAAAAATTGAAATCAAAAGATTTCTTCGACAAGGAAAAATTGAAATCAAAAGATTTCTTCGACAAGGAAAAATTGAAATCAAAAGATTTCTTCGACAAGAAAAAATTGAAATCAAAAGATTTGTTCGACAAGGAAAGATTGAAATCAAAAGATTTGTCCGACAAGGAAAAATTGAAATCAAAAGATTTGTCCGACAAGGAAAAATTGAAATCAAAAGATTTGTCCGACAAGGAAAAATTGAAATCAAAAGATTTGTTCGACAAGGAAAAATTGAAATCAAAAGATTTGTTCGACAAGGAAAAATTGAAATTAATAAAAGATTTGTTGGACTAGAGGAAGAAGTTTTCAAAACATTTGTTCGACAAGAGGAACTAAAAGATTTGTTCAAAATACAATCTTTAGCCTTGTGCTAAACTAACAAGGGCCCACTGGTCCTCTAAGCTAAGCTGTATAAGGCCACTAAGCACCCTGTCTGGGCCCCATCACCCCTTCAACTCTTCCGAATTAAACCCGAGCACAATTTCCATACATCCATACCAGATATAAACCAATCATGATTAATTGCGATTAAAGGAAGTAAAGAAATCATTACGAGGAAATGAAGCTTCGTAATTAATTTTTTTTTGGAGTCTGTCAGGTATATCAGAATGCAATTAATTAAGGTGGGGCAATTTTTAATTAACCAAGCTTATATCCTAAAATAATTTATCATTATTTCTCTAGAGGGGTTCAAAAAAAAAGCTCGAGCGATGTATGAATTATATCAAAGGTGACGAAAAACTTTCCCAGATGCGTGTTGACTTATTAATTATGTTAATCACGCGAATAGTATGTTAACTATTAAGTAAGTACTAATTTATTTTCATGAACGCTGTCTGTTAATGCTGCAGAAAATTCATAGACAAGTATTGTTCACGTGGAAAACGAGCCGGGGGAATAGGAAAGTTAAAATAAATCGATGGGGAGAGGGCGGAGGCCATCATAAAAGGCAAGAAGTCGAATCTCCCCGTGTCTTCAATGACAACTAAAATGAAGACTATGAATAAATGAAAAGGTTCCCAAGTTGCTTTTGTATCGATTTATCGACATTTGTTGCTTTTACCTTGAGCACCAGGGGGGGAAAAGTTTTCCAACCGAGGACGAGTTATACGTTCCCCAGTTTTCGCTACCATTTTGTTAAATCCAAACTAAAAATAAATAAATATAGTCCCGTGCGAATGTCCTCGGATTGAGCCCACATGTTTGTTTAATTGAAAAGTCCTGTATCAATCCTCACGAATCCAGGTGAAAACGGATCTGACAGCTTCATCTGGTTAATCATGGGAGTGTTATCTAAAATACACAATACGGCTTTTCCACTGTTGCTGAAAAAGTTATTTTTGTAATGGATGAGGATGAATATTATAAGAGAATGGGGATTTTTAGCTTTATCAAATTTTTTTCAGGTGTTTTGGGTTTGAGCAAATTTTTGATGAATTTTTTCTTGTCGAACAAGTTTTTTGATAATTTTTCTAGTCGAACAAATCTTTGATAATTTTTTATATTCAAACCAATCTTTCCATAATATTTCCTAATTGAACATAATTTTTTGATAATTTTTTCTTGTCGAACAAATCTTTTGATTTCAATTTTTCCTTGTCGAACAAATCTTTTGATTTCAATTTTTGCTTGTCAAACAAATTTTTTGATAATTTTTGCTTGTCGAACAAATCTTGATAATTTTTGCTTGTCAAACAAATCTTTTGATAATTTTTTCTTGAACGAATCTTTTGATAATTTTTTCTTGTCTAACAAATCTTTTGATTTTTTCTTGTCGAACAAATCTTTTGATAACTTTAATTTTTTTTTGTTTAACAAAGTTTTTAAAAAATTTTCTGACGTCGCTCCTGAGCTCCACATATAAACTCTTTTATCCTTGTAAGTTTTTGTTTCCAAAAGAAAAAAATCAGTGAAAGATTAAGAGATCACAATTAGAAAGTTATCCGTGTACACTAAATGTTTGTTTTGTATGAAGACTTATCGTGGAAGAGTAACCATAGAAACCGGAAGGGGGCCTAGTAAAATAGTAGAATGGAAACTTGAGACTATCAAGATATTTCTCTTGTTTGCTTCTTCCTTTTTTTTTTTTTATTGCATCTGTTGCTAATGTTTATGTAATAGAACGGGAAAGAAGAGAAAAAAGAAATCACTTTCATGAAAATTTACAATAAACCTTTTCTTGGAAAAGTAATAACGTTTGAGATTTCAAAATGTGAAGTATAGAAAGAGGGGATTTAAAATTTTAAAACTGTTTAATTTTTCTCTGATGTGGATGAATTTTATTTAGGTGAAAGGTTTTCTTTGAAAGTTAAACGGAATATTTTAAGATTAGTGCTTTGGTAAAGTTTAAGGGAAGGTTTCTGCTTATCTTAATTTCCTTCTTCGTCATTGTCATCGGCATCATCCTTATGGTTGTTGTCATCCACACTCAAAATTATCGTCATTGATGAATATGAATTGTCGACAGCGGCGGTTTAAGGCTGCAGCCTCAAACTTTCAAAACAATTTTCAGTTATTAATTTTCCTTTGGAAGACAAAAATAACACAGACGACTGTCCGACAATTTTTTGACTTTCCCTAAATTTAGATTTATCGTTATTGTTTGAATAAGTTGTTTGCGGGAATATAGAAAGAGAGAAAAAACCCCGCGTTGTAAAAAACTTTCAACAAATTCGGTTGAAGCGACCTATTGTCTTTTTTTTGTAGAAAGTTTTTCTTATATTCGAGAAAACTTTCGAGTTAATTGAAATATCGAAAAGAACGATGGGAGGAAGAGATTGTTATTTTGTTTGAAAAATGATTCCAGGATGACAAAATCAGTGGCGTCATGTCGTTATACCGGACAGCGTCATAAATTATAATTTTTTTATACGAAAACCATTTTATGGTTTAAAACGTATATGAAAATTCATTATGTTGGGAGCTAATGGGTTTTGATAGTGAAGTTCTGCGAAAATATCACGTAATCGCGTGACTTTAAGCCCTTTCGCAGCAAATGTGCACACTTGTATCTTTCCAACATGATTTTGAGACACGCTACTGAAACAAGGATCGATGTTTGAAAAAAATTTCAGCCTTAGTCTGCGCCGACGAGTCTAACAACATTTCGCCCAAAACTTAGCTCAAGTTTCTGATCCTATTAGGCTTCTATCTATTTTTAAAAAAAATCTCTCAATTTATTCCTAACTCGGTTAGAAAACTTATTACAGATACTAATGATGCGATTTAAGTATTTTTGAAGATTTGTTAAAATATCGATTATCGATTCCTAAAGAAAATGATATGAAAAAACGAAAATTGAAATTCTTACTAATCATTTTCCGATACCCTCAGATTGATAAATATCCTGAATTCGAAAATACAAAATTTTCAATTAATGAGAAAAGATATTTTCTCGGGTCCGATTCCTTTTTCTTTGATATCTCCCGCGTCTCGAGAAATTTGATTTTCAATTAGGATCGTTTCCAAGCAAAAATCTTAGAGCAATCTTTTTATCTATTCGCGAAGAAGAAAAGAGGAGAAACGCTTCAAAAGTATTTTCTGCTGATTCAGCATTTTGCTTTGTTACGTAAGTTTTTTTTTTCGGAACGGGGGAGGTTTTTTTTCTTTACACGAAACTATGCAGCTTAAATAAGCGTTCTTCTTTTCAATCGTGTTTGCTTCTTTGTGCTTTTTAAAATTTCCCCTCGATTATTAACTGATTGGCAGATGTAAAAAAAAAAATGCAGGGCGTATTCTCGTATTAAGAGGATTTCGTGACGTGTAAAGTTTTTCTTGTGTGCAAGCACAGGCGGAGCCCGATTTTTTAATGTGTGGAATGCTTGGACGTGAAAAGTGTTGTCATTTTTGTGGCTAATAATGCTAAAGTCCTGAAGATAGATGTTGAAACGGTCTCAGAACAGTGACTGGCCTGGCAAAATTGGCTTTAGGCGTCGGATACTTGAGTTAGGCCCGCTAGACTCGAACTGAGATCGTAGCAGATTAGAACTAAGTCAACTAAGTTCACCCTGGAAAATCATCAAAAGATTTGTTCGACAAGGAAAAATTGGAATTATCAAAAAATTTGTTTGACAAGGAAAAATTGGAATTATCAAAAAATTTGTTCGACAAGGAAAAATTGGAATTATCAAAAAATTTGTTCGACAAGGAAAAATTGGAATTATCAAAAAATTTGTTCGACAAGGAAAAATTGGAATTATCAAAAAATTTGTTTGACAAGGAAAAATTGGAATTATCAAAAAATTTGTTCGACAAGGAAAAATTGGAATCAAAAGATTTCTTCGACAAGGAAAAATTGAAATTATCAAAAGATTTCTTTGACAAGGAAAAATTGAAATCAAAAGATTTCTTCGACAAGGAAAAATTGAAATCAAAAGATTTCTTCGACAAGGAAAAATTGAAATCAAAAGATTTCTTCGACAAGGAAAAATTGAAATTATGAAAAGATTTCTTCGACAAGGAAAAATTGAAATTATCATAAGATTTCTTCGACAAGGAAAAATTGAAATTATGAAAAGATTTCTTCGACAAGGAAAAATTGAAATTATGAAAAGATTTCTTCGACAAGGAAAAATTGAAATTATGAAAAGATTTCTTCGACAAGGAAAAATTGAAATTATGAAAAGATTTCTTCGACAAGGAAAAATTGAAATTATGAAAAGATTTCTTCGACAAGGAAAAATTGAAATCATCAAAAAATTTGTTCGACAAGGAAAAAATATAAATTATCAATTGATTTGTTGGACTTAAAAAAGTTCAACAATAAAAATTTGGAAAAATTTGCTCAAACCAAAAAACGAAAGCATTGAGTTTGAGCACTTTACAGGCCCAAAACTAACAAATCTTAGATTTCCCCTGGCTTCGCCACTGCTGAAACCTTTCTAATAAAAAAAATATCATATGTAGGGTTTATTCCCAATTGAAACTAAAGAATATTGTTGTCTTTGATACCATTCTGATTCCTTTTCTCTCCGGGTCTCCCAGTATATTTCAAAGTTGAATCTTTAAATTAGAAATGAGTTTTAGACAGATTTCAAAAAAAAAAAGACTCGATCCCTTTTTTTTTTTTAAGAAACTTTCCTGACGTGGAGTCGAAAAACTCTTGTATGTTTTTCTTTTCGTTTATCCTAAAGTAGTTTTCCTTCTTTTTATATACCTTTTCATCTTTTTCCCTTTCAAGAAGTTTTTAGTTATGGAGTCACTGACTCAAAAAGCAACGATTACACGGGTTTCTAAAAACCCTCATGTCCATGAGAAAGTGAAAATTTTCCAACAAGTTGTTTACTCAGCTTCTCCGTGTGTGTGTGTGTGTGAGGATAGGAAAAGCCATTATTTTACTTTCTGTGTTTGTGAAATGAAAACTTCATAAAACCCAGTTTTATCGTCTTGAGGAAAAAAGGAAGAAATGCGGTTTGTCTTTATAAATTTTTCCTTCTGAGTAATGGATTTTTAAATGGGAAGGATTAAATCTAATATCCAGCGACATTTGATATTTCGAAAATTTTAACGAGAATCTCTTTCTCCCCTTTCTCTCACTCCCAAACACTAACCTCCCCGAAGAAATTAACTTAAAATTTCCTCCAGAGTATTAAATTCTAAGAGGAAACAGTTGCCCAAGTTATCTGCAGTGGAAAAGTTTCGGGAAGGTTTTTTCCATTGTGGTTTAGTCATCGACAAAGATTGATTATGTTCGGAGGAAGCGTAGCGCAAAAGGAATCGCGATACTTTCGAAAGTATTGATGGATGGGAGAGAATTGCATTTTTTTTTTAGTGTGTGTCGGAAAATCTGATAGTTTTTGGAAGCCTGGTAAATGTAAAAATGGGGCTTCGGTTGTTAATAAAGAAGGGATTGATGTAACCGGTGTAAACTTACGTTTTAAACAAATTGTGTTTCAGTGGCGGATTTAAACGCTCAGAAGGGAAATCTTGCAGCTAGGAGAATGGAGAAATTTAAAGGGAGCATCATTTGCAACGTCAATGATAAGATAGCGGATTACAAGAGAAGTGGAAGGATCATCTAACACGCATGGAAGAGTCCAAAATCCTTACGGTGGCGTTTGCACATGAAGAAAGAGAAAGGGCGATTGGAAGGATGATTGACATTTATTTTTTTATTAAGGTAAAACACCCAGTTATTGACCAAGCACCATAAGCTTAATGTGTACAGGAGGGCTTCAGCCCTAACAGCGTGAAGTGAAGAAGAAATTCTTCCTTTGAAGGTGAAATTTTAAAAGTGGAATAAACTATGAGTCTTAAGATGTTTATTTTTTAGGTAAGAACGGCCACAAAAGACTCGACGGTTTCACTCCGACGAAGAGCGGGCATTTAAATAAGAAGATAATTTCGGTACCTGAGAGGTAAACTATGATGTAAAGCAACGCCTTGCAACAGCTAAGTGGCAATGGGCAGGTCATGTCGCCAGGGAGGATCTGGACGAATGGTAAGACGGAGACCTCGAGGGTAGGCTACAAAAGAGATGGCATGACGACATTAAGAGGGTGGCGGTATTGAAATAGTTGTAAAGAGCCCAAGACAAGGAAGTGTGGCAAAGTTTAAGAGAAACCTTCGTTCAGGAGTGGACGGATATAGGTTGAAAGAAGAAGAAGAGGTAAACTGCCATTATGACGTCACAACCCTCAATTAAAAAGACGATCGACTCTAAATACAAAACAAGCATTGAACCGCTTTCTTAAAGTTCAGCTCTGACGTCATAGTGGCAATTTTCCTCCGATTTGCAAAATGACCTAAAAAGGAGTAATTTTTTGAGTTGACAATAAAGTCAGAATCTCATCTCAATAGCAACTCATGGCTCTTTAGCGTTAGGCCAACCTAAAAATTTGAGTTGATTGTAATCAATGTCTTCTCAGCAATATTTTCCTGCTACTAATTTTCCAAAAAAAAAAAACTTCCATGCACTTTCATCTGATTTGTTTTTCATTTTATTTCTGCATTAACCAATAATATTGACAAGCCCCTCTCCTCATCGAATCCATCCGTAGTTTTATAATATAATTATTTTTCCCCAATCCATTCACGATTCGGCCGCTTGACATTTTAATGTTCATTCAATTATTCCTAATTCTAAAAATATAAAACCCGAAATCATTGACGAGGGTTGTTCAAATCTATATAAAACCCGATTTATTGAACCGTTCATTAAATAATTCCTCCCGAAATTCAACTTTGCCCTTTTTTTTTATTATTAAAAATTTCTTTTCATTGCCCACGCAATAAAAACTAGCTGTATCACTAAAAAAAAAAATCTCTCAAAGGGGAAACATTTACATACGCACAAGAAAAGGTTTGTGCGATTATGCAAAAGTTTATATTGGTCTTGGAGGCAAAGTGTATCCACTTAGCAACTGAAAAATTCCCAAGAGGGGATCAGCGCGGACTTGCTGGCTGGCGTGCATGACCTGAATTTACTTTTTCTCCCCCCGCTTGGAAAATAAAAAAAAAAGGGAGAGGAAAAAAATATATATATCTCGTTTTAATTGAAAAAAAGGGCGTTTTCTTTTTTTACGGAAAAACAATCGATCCGGAATTGTAAATATTGCGGATGTGTGGAAAATGGGGCTTTTCCCATGTTTGATTTCGCGGTGGCCCTTCAATCAGATCCAGGTTATTTAATCCTTTTTTTTTTGCGGGTTGGAATCCGATTTTGAATTATTTCTCGCGAAAGGGAATGAATTTCAAATTATCATTGACCCGGTAGTTTCCCCCCCAAGTTGATGGACATTCAATCAATCAGCGGTTTTCATTATAAAGTTTAATTTAATGTTTAACGATGTGCGGATAAAATGTAAGAGGTTAAAATCGTTAAAGTTTATAAACAACACCTCGTCGAAACATTGTTAATATGTATGAGAACATTAATCTTTTCATTTTTAATTAGTTCGTTATGTCGGCGTTTTAGGAGATGTCAAGGTGATGTGAAAAATACATGAAGGGTTGATGCCAATTTGGAAGTTTTTTTTTTTTTTTGGAGTTATGAGTTTGTTAATTTGAAGTTTTAATGCAATCTCGGGCAATAATTTCTTTGACTTGCTAAATATTATCCCAGGGAAAAGAAATTTTCAGGTATGCGATTATTTCTTAAAAAATCTCCCGCTGGAAAATTTTCTTATTTCATTTGCATTTAATGAAAATGCGCTATCTGTATAAATCGATTTTTAGAAAAGGATAGCCGAGAAAGATAAAGATGGGAAATGGAAAATGTAAATGTGTTTGGGAAATCCAAGCGGCTGAACATCTGAAAAATCCCCCAAGGAAGGTGGCGGGTAAGGATAAAACGTGTCATACACTTGTCAGGATGAATATTAAAGGTTTTCTGTGTATTCATTAATAAATTTCGGGTCGGGGAAATACGCGTTTATCCCTCCTTTTCAACAAGAGAAAAGCGCGGTCGGCCCGATGTCTCGAGCACTTGCCAAACAATTCAGAAACACAGTTAAACACTGTCAGGAATTACTGTTTTCGCCGGGGAAATGTTTTCACGACCGAACCCGCTGCTGAGGAAAGGGGTGGAGTTTCTTTTTTGTGAAAGTCGACGCTAAGTTTTTTTCCATTCTTTCCTTTTTTTTTTTTTTGCAAGATTAAAAAGGTCGCGGTAGCAATTTTTCCTTTTGTCTTTAAATAAACATGTTTAATAAATGAAAGCGTCTATTAATAAAACGATCGCTTAATTTTTCAAGGATATTTTTTTTGTAGGGACAGGAGCGGCGAAAGCGATTTTAGGTCTTAAAGAAAATGGCGGTCAAGAATCACAAAATGTTATTGAAAGGAGAGAGTCGCCAACTCAATTAACTGCTTTTTGAGCAGCAGAAGACGTCTAACGTCATCACCAATTTGATTGAAACTTTGGTCACAGCCAATCAGAAGCCAGGATTTCAATACACAGAGCTGGTGACTCTCTCCTTTCAGGCTCTCTTGAGTCTCGCATGCATTAACTATTTGCTGGACAAATTTCTTGCGAAAAAAAAGTCCTTGTAGAAAGGCACTCGGAAATTTTATCCCTTATTACTGCACCCCCCCTTTTTCCTCCCTCGCCCTTCTTCGGCATTTTACCGTTCCTCTTACATGTAAGGAGGGAATTCCGTTCAAACTCCCCCATATGAAAGATACGGACATGATTAACGTGCTGCTATGTCCTTTGGGATAAATTCTTGAGCGGATCGACTTTATCTCATATTATTTTTTTTCCCCCGCCTTAACCTTTTTAAAAAGAATGTAGGTTAGTTATGCGAACGGGCGAAAAGATGTTCGTATTCTGAAGTAACGAGTTGTTAATTATGATTTCATGTTGAACCTTGTTTGGATATGCGTTAATTGATGATAGTCTTGTTAATTATCACGTTTAGCTACTCGAGTAAGTTTTGGCAAGTGGAAAAATTAGACAAGTTGTGCTTTAGGAAAAATTATTAAGTGTCGTTTGTTGGTGACAATTAGGAATTGCGCTTTCGAGAATTTAAAATCTGTTTAAATCTTTTTTGCTGGTGTTAACAAATTTCGTACTTTTACTTTTTCAGATTCTTAAGTGAAATAAAGGCGGATGCTGTGGGCAGAACGAGTGTAGCGGGAAAAACTAATCTGTGAAGTTTTGCATCAAGCCGGTAGCACGTAGCTAGGCCATAAGGGACATCTCAGCTGAGTACGCGATGAATTGATAATGCCAACCGAGACGTTTGAACTTTCGAAGGAAAAGATTGAGAGAGGTAAGTAATTCGAATTCATAATTTATGGAGGATTTTGGTGGTAGAGATTCAAGTCCTTGCTGCTGAAGAGATGGCCAAGGGCTTGAAGGCTAAAAGTAACAAGTGAAATTAGGGCAGTAAGCGCAAAAGTCGGTTGAATCCTGCCCTAGTTGAACTTTTGGGCTATAAATTGAAGTGGAGCCTTCACGTCCAACTAAATTATAAGCTGCGTTTAATCGATTTTGCCAAGTAAATGAATTTTTAGCATTAATCCAAAAAACACGAATATGTGTAGTACACTTGACCGCATGTTTTCATCGATTAAACACAGCTAAGCATGAACTGATAATAAATATAGCGTGACAATGAGAATATTATTTAACCAAGCTTGGCTTCAATCTATTGGGCGATCGTTTGCAGTATGCAGTTTTGCTTTTCCAGCTTTGTGGCGCAAGTAGCTGCGTGTCAGGTTCTATCGATTTCAAATCAAACAGCTTAGATTTTTTCTTAGTGCACTTTCAACCAAGACTTCTTGAAAGAGAAAATGAAGATTTCACTCAGACAAATGTCCAAAAAAATTCAAACTAGGCCGAGGTCAGGCGCGAAATTTTATTATCAAGACGGCTTTACGCCGAAAAATTCTCGAACAATTTAAAATTTTGGCAAAGAATGATGATCCCCATCAAAAATGTTCACAAAATTAAGGCAGAAGAGCATGTTGATTTAAATTCAGAGAAATTCCCGCGTTTTTTAATGTCCTTGAGCTCTATTGCGTCCGCCTGAAAACATATACCTTTTCCTTCTTTATTTTCCATCGACTTCCTCCTTCTATATTTTTAAATGATAACACGTTTACGTTTTTCTTTCCCTTTTTAACTCCTGTTACTACCTGGTGTGAGGTAGTCCAACCCCAATTAAACCGTCAATCAGCAGGGTAAATGCGCTATAAAGGGGGATGATGTTTGATAATATGGACACGATAAGCATCAAATTTAATTTACATCTTCCTCTGCGAGTGAAATCGTGTTTGCATTTAGTTAAATCATCCGTTTCGGGCGGATAATTCGACTTTAGCCCCCGGGAAAATAAATTTCAAATTAAAAATTTAGCACTTTCCCGGGAAAATTTAAAATTTTGATAATTCTGCATGTGGGGTATCGTTGGATTTGACTTTTTCTTTCAAATGCTGATTTCTACATGTTTAGGGTTTGAGTTGAATTCTTTGGCCATTTTCCGTAGACCTGCGCCCTAATAACGAAACCAGCCTTTTCACCTTTTATTTTAAAACAAGCCTTGTAAATTAAAACTGACATGTAAAACTTTTCTTCGTGTAAAACAA
Organism: Liposcelis brunnea; assembly: GCA_023512825.1. NCBI lineage: Eukaryota > Metazoa > Arthropoda > Insecta > Psocodea > Liposcelididae > Liposcelis > Liposcelis brunnea. The sequence goes on from CM042070.1 coordinate 3,416,205, forward strand.
TTGTTTTCGCTTCGCTTCTAATTCCACAACCCGAATGTAGGAAAAAGGGAGAAAAATAAAAATAAAAATAAAAGAAACCTTCGTTATTTGTTTGTCAATGTTCTTTCCCGAGAATCTTTTTCTTTTTTTTTTTTAATTAAACATCCAACTTTCACCGTTGAGTTATAAAACTTAGCCCAAAATAAATAATAAATGAAAAGAAAAAAATCAATTTTAGGCTTTTTATGACCCACATTTTTTTTTCTTGAAAAAGGCGCTGTTATTTTTTCTGTTTGATATCCCGGATTAAACAAAAACTAAAATTTTTTTTTTTTTGTAATTTTTTCCAGACATGGAATATTTACGTGACTGAATTCGCTATACACCTGGCGTCAGATATCCCTTGTTCTGAAATTCATGATTTTCAAGTTTGTCGTCTCACCTTACACCGCGTCACCCCTCAGGGGGGTGATCCCCTTACATATTGTCTTTGTCGTGCAAGTTTCCAGTTATAAGGAAGAGAAATTGGGGGGGGGGGGGGAGAAGGGGGAAGAGAACGTAGTATATACTCATTGGGGTTGGTCGAATCGATAATTTAGGCCCTTATGCAAAATATTCATGAAGGGTTGGGCGTAGCATAATTTTCTTTTTTTTTTGCCTCGCTCCCGATTGTTTCTTTTGTAGCCGTTCGCTTGTCGTCAAACGAATTAGAAATATTTCCTTTTATTAAACAATTCAATCGATTTCAATTGATTAAGGTCAAAATGTTGGAAGCTTAAATGGGTTGTGAGTTTTCGTTTCGTTCGAATCGTCTGCGATTTTTTTTTCAAGGTATAATATTTTTTCGAGTAACAAATGTAAATGCATTTATCAATCGAGTTTTTTTCCCTCTTTTGGCTATGAAAGGATATAACTCTTTTTGCAATTTATTTTATTTTTTAAAATCAATAAATCCACGCCCAGCAGAGACGGAAAGTATAAGGCTATCGATTTTTTTTTTGTTAATTTTGATAGGAAGCATATGCGTTCGATTAGATGAAACAAGGAAGTGTTGTTTTTGTTTATGAGATTTTATTTCGTGTGTTTGTAAATCTTGTCTAAGAGTAAAATATATTAATTGTGATATCGATTTCGATTGGAGAGAGAGAGGATTTTGTCAGAGTTATTTCTTGAAAATAGCCGAAAGCGTTGTTTCTCGCCATTTGTTTGATAAATAAAATAGTCCTTTGATGTTTGACTTTGGTAATTTGTCCTGGATTAGATTTTGCGGGGAGATTTGTTGTCGGAGATTAAAAATTGTTTGTTGAGAGATTTTTAAAGAGGAGAAATGGTTGTAAAAATTGTTGGCGATTTAAATATTGTTAGATTGAGGCCTAAGGATTGAGCTCTAAGGTTGAGCCAGAGATTGCTCTCAGCTCTGATTTCAAGATTGAAGCAGGTTATCCAATAGAAATAGGATTTTAGGTAAATTAGGGCCAAAGATCTTAAACCTAATTTTCAATTTTTTTTACTTCTTAAAAACATTTTGATTTTTTTTTCACCTGGAATCTTAAAAAGTTTCATTAGGTTTTTATTCTTTTTGGCTTAAGCTTTTTTGACAGAGTGAAGGGTATGCTGTACTTTAGTTTCATGGGCCAGAGTTCATTTGAGAATTTTTCTCTTCGAAATTCGATATAGTAAAATAATTAACATTTTTTCTCTAGGCAAGCCAGAATACAAGATATTGCTTAAATTTTAAGTCTCGCTACAGTTTATTGTACAGTGAGCAAATATTTTAAATATTTTTGCCACAAGACAAATCCTCTTGGAGTAAAAATAATTGTTTTGCAAGAAGAATGCTTATGTAGCCAAAAAAATGGTCGATTTCTTAAATTTTTGCCCAGCTCCCTTCTCTTCCCTAGATCTGAGTTGAAAGAAATACGTCTTGTCAAAGTTTTCAGTTCTCAAGCTCTTGTCCCTGATGAAATTTCTTTAAATTGCATTGAGAATTATTGAAACTTTTCCTAGAAAAAGAGGACTACAAACTTTCAAAGATTTTCAAATAAGATTAAAATTATTTCAGAAGTGAAACTTTTTTTTCAGATTGTTCTCAAATTGAGATAATTATTTTGAACTGTGCGAGCTTTTTTAAGGCTACCAGGGCCATATCCGATTTTTCTCGCCACGAGAAATTTCGACCTGGCGAAAAAAACCCGGATTTGGAATCTTTGATGTTTTCAGGTCGGGAGCAGAAAGTTAAGCGATTTCTCGAAAGTCTTGCTGTACATCCTTAAACTTTTCATGCATTTTATATTTGCAAAAAAAGTTCTTAAAAGCTATGATAATTTTTCTCAAAATGAAATTATACTGTATTTTCCTCCAATAACCCATTTTCCTCCTCGCTAGAGTATCGGCACCAAAAATAGATTCAAAATTTATTAATTTATTCATTACTGAATATTATTTTTTATTCGTCTCTGTTTTTTTAAAAAAAAATTAAATAAATTAATTCGGTCGAGGTGACGGTTGAGCATAAATTATACTTTATTCATTTTTACGTGAATATTCAATAATCCCAAAATATCTTCGCACTTGCAGTTCTCTCCTTGATCTCGAAAAAAAAATCAACCTTCACCGTGTCGAAACTTTTAAAATTTTTCATTTCGCAGACCTGAAAATTATTATTTTTCCAACGTAACGCAAAAAAAAAAAGCACTTTAAGCAAGAGCCCAGAAACAATGGGTAATTGAATTGATAAAGAATGAACTCACAAATGGCATGACATAGATTATTGGTAAAACGATTACGAGAGAACAACGAATTGATTCAATCAAAAAGTACCAATCCTTTAAAAAAAAAAAATCGTGGCCCTATTTTTTTTTCCTTTCCCTCTCATCTCCACTTTTATAATTTCCCATTTCCAGAAAGCTTAAAAGCTTCTTTACATGTATATTACACATTCATTTTGATTAATAGCACTTTCTTCACTACCCCGAAATTAAATTCCATTTTACATTTTAGCCGTCCTTCCAAAGCCTAGCCGGGGATTTTCACACACAAAAACCTCGATTTTTTTATTATATTTTATCCCATCCGCCATTTTGTTTTTTCCAGAAATGATCCAAATTTAACATTTGACCTTTTTTGTTTCCCGAAGCTTTTCCTTTCTCTCCGCCATTTTTCTATAATTTTTTTTTTCCATATAAACCCGCCCAATTTTACTCTAAGAGAAAATCCATCAATTGAGGAAATAAGAAAAAAACGGGAAATCCGGAAAAGCGTATCGATTAACTGGAAAACCGAATGCGACTCCAAAACGGGGTCAGATCACCCGAACGTATAATTTTTTGAAATTTTACGAGCTTGTAAAAAATATATATCTTTTAGCTAAATTATCCCTTCGATATTGATTTTGAAAATTTCCTTTTGGAAAAATTTTCCGGGCGTGACTGAATTTTCCCCCATTTTTTTTTTAACAAACATTTTCTTAAATGAAACGAAATCGGCCGTTGATTTCAATCTTGAAAAATAATTCGGATTGGGATAGGGTAGTAACTTTTTTAAACGGGGGGAGAAAAAACAAAATGGAGGACATTTTGGAAAAGCCGAGTAATAAAAAATGGGGGGAAAATAACGTTGAAAATTGGTTACTTACCCCAACTGGCCCCGGTCCTTCCGAGAAATTGGCTTGTTTCCGAATTCCATAGAAATGTTTTGAATGATTCCCACTTTCCTACTTTCGGAGGTGGCGTGTAAAACTGCTGATCTAAGGCTTTATTTTTTTCCGACATTTTTTTTCAAATCGAGAAAAAAAACTTTTCACCCTTCCGAACTTTAAGCCGATGCAGAAGAAGGGTGCAACTCCGCGTACTGGCCGGGATATTATAGATCGGATGAGCTGGCTGACGAGCCCTTTGCCCAGTTGCGAGTCTACAGCGCAACTATTCTTCGATCCGTTGCTTAAACAATGTTGCCAATTCCCTGCCATCTACCGTAACGTTTAAGCAATTTGATATGATACGTTATCGAACGGATGGAATTCGTTTAGCATGAAAATTAACACCTGAAAACCGTGTCTTCTTTTAATAAAAAAAAATTGCTGCGGGATTAATTTTGAAGCCGAAGCCAAAATTTTGCTAAATCATTTTTTTTGTTTAAGTTTTTTGCATTTTATTTTTTTTTACAAAAAAAATTTCCATGTGCAAAAAATATAAAAATTAGAATTTTTGAAAGCGCATGTTTGATTTCGTGGTTCTAGTAGCTTTAGCTTATTTTATTAGTCGCTGGCGCCTTTTTTTTAGACTCGTCTGCTAATATGGTTTTCCATTGCTTAATTTAATGTCATCTAACAAATGGCAAAAATTACTTGAATAAATATTACAATCGCAAATTTATTGTTAATATTAATTTTTCGATCAATAACTAAGATTGTGCAAAAGAATTTCTCAGAAAAAATTTTTTAATTCAAATTCTAGAAAGCGCGCCAAAAACGAACCATGCTATTATGACGTCATAACTGAGTCGGATCTTTTGTTTCTATTGGTGGAATTTTCGCGCCAAAAAAGTTTTTTAATCAAATAAAAGTGTTAAACTCAGTTATGACGTCATTAGCCCCAACATGGCGTATGAAATTTTTCTTGCTAAGTCTTAGTTTAGAATTTTAGAATCTGTTTGTTTTCTAAATTCATGCAAGCAGCTTAAATATTTTATTTGGATTTATAGTTCCAAGTTGTTTTTGGGTAACACTTTTATTAAAAAAAAGGAACGTGATCACGATATGACCCTGTCAGATTAGGCCAAATTATTCTTTACAACTTTCAATAATTTTTTTCGTCCAACGACCTTTCTATTGTCAGAGACGTCCCTTTAAATTCTTTTTACCTGACTTTACCTAAAAATTCTTTCGCCATTATTTTTCTACTTGGTGGTTTTTTTAAAAAGTGTATTTTGCAAAGTTTTTGTGGAATTATAATTATTATATCTAATAGGCCCCACCACCACAGGTAGCAATTGTGCGCCCTTTTCCTCCAAAAAAATTTTAGACTTCAAGCAAAAAAAAGGTTTTCAGGTATCTATGCAGCATCCCTTGTTGTTGGCGCCCCCCGCTTGCAATAGCGAGACAAGATGTTCGAATGACAAATGAACAGTGGCGTAACAATTAGCAGTGCTGGTGGTGCAATGCACCAGGGCGCAGACCTGAAAATTCCTGGAGGGGCGCAGGAAGGCGAATAAAAATTCCTCGACAGCGCAGAAAGGAAAATAAAAAAAAAAAATGAAAAAAATTCCATGAAATATAGTTGTATCCATTTTCGTTTGTCGGCTAATTTTAAAAAAAAATGTAAATTAATCATTGGATAGATTTATTGGTAATTATTAGATGGCCTATAACCGAAAAGAGGGGGGGGGGGGGGGCGCACCTCCAAATCTTGCACTAGGGCGCCGGTAAATGTAGTTACGCCTCTGCAAATGAAGGAAAAAGTGTGTTCTGCTTTGTTTTTATGTTGTTTGTGATGGACTTCGATGAAAGAATAAAAATACGTTAACATCATGAAAAAGGGAATCATTTATTTATTGCTAAAACCAACACAAGACAAGAACAAGACTTAATCTTTTTGATGCAAGACGAGACAAGACCAACTATTTCTATCAATATTCAAGAAAATTCTTGGGATTTTGCATTTTTTTGAAGCAAGAAAATGCAATTCTCCTTTGCAAGGCAAGACAAGAACAAGAACCATGTGTTGCTTTTCTTGTCTTGTCTTGCATCCATCACTTGCTAATAGGAACTTCAAAATTCGAATTGTAAGTTCACCCCTTCAGTTTAGTTGGTTCAACTCCTTGTGAAAAGTTATACATGAATGTAAACAAGTTGCCTGATATTTTATTCCAGGCGAAGTTCTTTACTTGATATATTAAAAGTGATTATAGTTTCAGAATTCTCAGTGATTTGAGAGCGACCTCGAATCTGTCCAACTTCGGCAAGCGCTGGGTTTTTCATAAAAAAATTTTTTTAGCGTAGCCAGTGGCGTAGCGTAGGCCTTCTGCGGGGGGGTTTCAAACATTGCTACGCCACTTTTAAATCCAGGGCTAATGCCCCTGTGTTTCCCTTTCTTCTGGCTTCTCTATTCTTGTATCTAGCCTGGCTTTATTTACGTTACCTTTACTTTGCCTACACATTTTTCCTTGAATAAAAATTCAATATGGCGTCGACTATCTTTTTAACATACCTTAAGTTTTTGGTTAACTTAGTTGGCAACTTATTCCTTTCAAAACAAACGACAATTCGTGCAGGCTCATCATTTTTCTTGACCTTTTTCAAAAACGCGCCCATCGGGTTACAGTTATGCCGCCTGCAGTGCATAAAAATTAATATAATTCATAATTCTATCTTTATGGTTCGAACATAAAGACTTTTTAACTTTAATATTCAGAATTTAGAAAATAAATGTTGAACCATTAACTTATCTTAAAATATATTGAAAGTCTTTACTTATTATTTACAAAATTTTTCTCGTGTGCTCTTTAATTCATCTTTAACAATATTATAAATCTTGATTTTGGAATTTTAAAACGATTGTATTGTCATGATTGTATAAAACAAAATTTAAAATTTATAATTCGGTAAATACTTTCAGTATTTTCTTTTTTTTAAAAAATGCAAAGTACCAAAGGCACAGCCATAGACGTTTTTTGATCCATTTATGCTCCCTTAAATTTTCCTTTTTTTTAAGTATTACGCCTTAACAACCCAAATAGGAACTATTTTTGTTCGAGAATATTGGCGTTTCGTTAAATTTTCTTTTTTAAAAAATCACTTAATACAATCACCGTAATATCACAACATCTTAACAACCGAACTAAAACAATTTATAATTTAAGTACATTTTTCTTTTTTTCAAAAAGAAGAAAATTCCTATTTTTTTAATCGATTAAAAGTTCAAAATGTACAGATCCCTCACGGTGTTCTAAAGCTCTTTTGTATTCAATGTTTTTAGCCCAAGCTCGACATTCAATGTTGATTAACGTGTTTCCTGCAAAAAAAAATTGAAATAGGTTAGGTGAGGTTAAGTGTATAAGGCAAAGAGCTGTTTGAGTCTTTTGAATTTGTTGAGGAACCAGCTGAGTGGCTTCTAGTGGCTGAGTTTTGTGGTAGCCGGTACTAAAGCAAGGCACAGACTCAAATTTTGAGGCTAGGGTTCGATCAAGCTGCAAGTTTTAGCCTGCTCGATCCCGACAGCCTGACCCATGCTCAGATCTCTTATAAAAAGTTTAGTACTTACGTTTAGGGCGTGTAAAGTGAACAGCAACTAACGGGCTGAGGTATCCTGGATAATTTACATATGGGTAATAGTAGCCAGGGAATCCACGTTGTGGAATATATTCGATTTCCCCGATATTTTCTCTGTCAGCTGGATTTTCTCCGTAGCAGCTAAGCCAAATGATGTTTCTCTAAAAATTAAATAATTTTATAAGGATGAAGAATCTTTTTTTTTAAAAATATTTAAATTATTTTGTTTATTTACTTGTATCATTGGAGTAATCGCTATATGACTTTTTAAGTCATCGTCCATCTCTGTTGGAAGGTCTATCGTGTCGTTGAAATATTCAGGCTGCCAATTAAATATCTGGAAAAAGGGTGATCGTTACAATTGCTTTCAAGATTTGCGTTTTTTTTGGCCTGAGGGACTTTCAGAACGTTAGTTCATAAAACATTTTTAATATTGTTTTAAAACATTATTTTTTGCTTTGTAGATTAGAGAATTTTTCTTTTAGAATTTTTTTTTTTTGAAATTTTTTTTCTGAGCTTAAAACTTTTTCTAAAGATTATTTTGGTGCTTAAGAATTAAAGACCTGCACGGGCCGAAAAATAACGGCCCGAACCCGACCCGAATTAAAATTTCAAAACCCGAGCCCGACCCGAACCCGACTCCAAATTTTTTCCTCAACCCGAACCCGACCCGAACCCGATTAAGCCGAACCCACGGTTCGGGTCGGAATTCGGGTTGCAACCCGAACTGAAACCCGAAACTTTCTCTAGTTTAAAAAGTTGAAACTTACTGAATGATTAGTTATTAGAATGATTATTTATCGTTCCCTATCTTCCGCTCAAAACTCTGGCCCGGAGGACTTTTTTTTAAAATTGCGGCAGAAATTGAGTAGAAAAATCTAAAATAAGAAATTGGGAGAAAAATCTCCGACCCGAACCCGACTCCAAATTTTTTCCTCAACCCGAACCCGACCCGAAAACCGACTTCAAATTTTTTCCTCAACCCGAACCCGACCCGAGCCCGAAACCCGAACCCGAGCCCGGCCCGTGCAGACCTTTATTAAGAATATCTTTTTCAAACCCAGATATTTTTCAATATTTTTTTCAAATCTGTGAATTTTTTTAATCCCTTTATCAAACCTCATTTCACTTTTAATACATTTTTCTCTCAGAATAATTTCTTTCCTCCTTCTCCAACTTACCCTATTAAGTTTAATAAAAATGCAGGGTTTTGATCTGTTATAAGAATAACCTTCCTCCTTCGTGCAAGGCCCAAAATCATTCACATTAACCTCGCAGACTTTACCGGGACCTGGTGGATTATCAAAATCGCAAACTACTCGATTCTCCCGTTGTTGCGCTTCTGTATAATCTGAAAAAAATTAACTATTTTTATTTATACGCAGGCATGACTTGTTTATCATCTATCTCATATTAGTACATTTAATCATCCTGATTAGTGTCATCTTACATTAACCGCTCTATACCAGTTTCCTTTTCAAAAAAAAAAAAGAATACTATACAAGTCTGTATTTACATATTCTCAGGTGCAAGTTTGAGGAACTTACATTAGACTCGATCATTTTATGCATACCTTGAACCTAATTTCTCAAACCTTCACTCCTTGGCCAACTTGGCATCATTCTTTTAAAAAATAATAATTATTTTGTTATATATTTTTTTTCGAACAGACGAAAAACAACGATCACTTAAAAATAATGAGAATCGACTAACATTAATAATTCATGGATGTTGTGTAAGCAACGTCAAGTTGACCAAACACCCGTTTTATTATTTTTTTTTCGTTATTTATTTACAAGTATAATGATTTGTCTTTTGTGTTTGGACGATGAAATAAATAGATTAAGGGATTTGGGACGGGGGTGTCTTACCGTGTAAAAATTCGTCCAATACGTTCGTCCATTGCAAAGTGTTGGTTTTGTTTGATGCAACATACCATATAAGCGACCCGTGTCTTTCGACGTCTTGTGAAACCGGCCTGAAGCCCAAACCTGGATTTGTTCCTATTAGGGAGGAATCTAATTGGTATCTAGGGTATTCTTCGCTAATTGTGGATAACATTCCGTACATGCAGATCGCGAATAAAGCTGCTAGGCCGGAGAAAAACACGGAGTAGAATAAGATTATTCCCCCTGGAAATTAAAAAAAAAATTAGGAATTTATGATTTTTTTAAGGTTAAGAACAAAAATAGAACAAAATAAAATCTCAGACGTGATTTTAACGTCATCTCGACGTCTAAAAACGCCATTTTGGTCAGAAAAGGACTCTGGCTCCACTCGGATCTCTTTAAGCACTCGGAATTCAAATCAAACTGCTTTGAAAAATAATATCACCCCCTTAAATTATCCCAAACTTACCCCAGCTTTGAGCTGTCCTTCCAAAAAATTCCTTAGTTTCCGAATTCCATACTCCCATTTTTAACGCCTCCCATCTTGTATGCTCATCCGGTTTCATATACGGGAACTCATACACCTGAGTCGAATCCACAGTGGGCATCTGTTTGGGAGCCATGTTTTTTAAGTACTTGTCACAAGGCGTGCAACTGAAAAAAAAATCAAAAAATTCACCTTTATAAAATTGTCTTTGGCACGTGCCTTCTTTTATATTCTTTCATATTTCAACATCAATCTTGGACAAAATTAATTATCCTTCATCTCATTCATTCACTCACTTATTATTAAACCCCCGAAAAATTTATTATCCAATCACTCATTTTCTTTTTAAAACTTTCTCACAAAATTCCTACCAGGAAATTTTCCCAATTGAGTTAACGTAAAAATAAATCCCATTTAAATTAACGTATTCGTAAATTTCCTCGCTTTCCGTTAATTTACGCTTTCTCTCGATTGATTTATAATTATTTAAATGATCTACTTTTAAAAATGGCACACGTTCACTGTCCATAATGCAATAGGTTTAGAAAAGAAAAATTGTATACTAATTAGCGTCCTTGCCGAGATCGGAACGGTCCCGTCGAAATTAAAAGGGTTTAAAAGGATATTGTTTTGAATTTCGTATCAGTTTTTTAGTCAAGTCAAGTTCAACGTTCGTGTAGTTGATTTTATTTGAAAGGACTATGGACTCATTTTGTTTCGAAAAATTTTTAGTTTAGCTTATAAAGGAAATGTTTTTTTTTCCTTCTGATTTTTTGCTGAAATGAAATGAGGTTATTTTGGCTATTAGGGTCGGATAAAATAATTATTTTTACTAATTTAAAATTTTTAGCAAAGAATATTGATGGACAGAGTTCTCGATTGGAAATTATTGATGAGATTTCACGAACAAAATTTATCTGAAAAAAGTTTCTGGTGAAACTTTTTTCTTGGATTTTTTTTAAAATTAATAGTGAGACTTTTTGCAGAAAAATGAATGATTAATGATGAAGATTGATAATGAGACATTTTTGTAGAATTTTCGATGAGACAGCTCTAGAATGTATTGATGAGAATTCGTCAAGAATTTATTGATGAGAATTCGTCAAGAATTTATTGATGAGAATTCGTCAAGAATTTATTGATCAGATTTTCTCAAGAATTTATTGACGAGAATTTGTCAAGAATTTATTGATGAGAATTTGTCTAGAATTTATTGATGAGAATTTGTCAATAATTGATCGATGAGAATTTGTCAGGAATTTATTTATCAGATTTTATCAAGAATTTATGGGTGAGCATTTGTCAAGAATTTATTGATGAGAATTTGTCAAAAATTTATTGATGAGAATTTGTCAATCATTTATTGATGAGAATCTGTCAAGAATTTATTGATGAGGATTTTGTCAAGACTTCATTGATGAGAATTCGTCTAGAATTTATTGATGAGGATTTTGTCAAGACTTCATTGATAAGAATTTGTCTAGAATTTATTGATGAGACTTTGTCAATAATTGATCGTTGAGAATTTGTCAGGAATTTATTGATGAGAATCTGTCAAGAATTTATTGATGAGGATTTTGTCAAGACTTCATTGATGAGAATTCGTCTAGAATTTATTGATGAGGATTTTGTCAAGACTTCATTGATAAGAATTTGTCTAGAATTTATTGATGAGACTTTGTCAATAATTGATCGTTGAGAATTTGTCAATCATTTATTGATGAGAATTTGTCAGGAATTTATTGATGAGAATTTCTCAGGAATTCATTGATGAGAATTTGTCAGGAATTTATTGATGAGAATTTGTCAGGAATTTATTTATCAGATTTTATCAAGAATCTATTGGTGAGAATTTGTCAAGAATTTATTGATGAGAATTCGTCAAGAATTTATTGATGAGAATTTGTGAGGAATTTATTAATCAGATTTTATCAAGAATGTATTGGTGAGAATTTGTTTAGAATTTACTGAAAAAAATTTGTCCAACATTTATTGATGAGACTCTGTTTCAAATTTATTGACGAGAATCCACTTTGCATATATTGACGAAAATTGGCTTGAAATTTATTGATGAGGATTTGTCGAAAAGTTAGTGGTGAAAATTCGTTTAAAATTTACTGACGAGGATTTCTCTATAACTTGTCAGTAGGACTTTTTTTAAATTAGTTTCCATCAACAAATTTTAGAAGTTCTTATTCTAGACTTTATTGACCAGCTCTTGAAAATATTTTCGAGATTTACCATGGATTGGTAAATTTTTTTGCGTCTCTATTGAGATTTTCTTAGAACATATTAACGAGGCCATTATAGAAGATTTACGGATGCAATTTTTTACAGAATTCACTTAAGATTGTTTTTCTAGAATTTATTGATGAAACCGTCTCTAGAATATATTAACAAAATTTTCCAAAATGATCCCTTTTAAAATTTTTTTACTGAAAAGTTTTGAAACGATATGAGAATTTTTCTGTAACCAGTACTTAGGTTTTTTTGCCTTTTTTAAAAATACTGATCTACCAAAAATTATTAAAAAATTTTGCATAAATAATCATTGAATTTAAAAAGAACTTTGATCCTATTTCATTAAAATAATTTAAACTAAATTCTTATGTTTTGCGAAAAAAAAAATAAATTTCAAATTAAGTGCACCCCTGTTATAATTTATTTTTAATAGTATTTGATGACGAATAATTATTTTTAAAAAAATTGCGCCGGCAAATATTTCTTAACGATCTTAATGCCTTTTTTCCAGTAACATAATTTATTTTTTATATAAACTCATCTTCGCATACACCAAACATATGATGATTAAAGCAAAAAAAAAAAATACCTTAATTAGATTTTTTAATAATCTGTTGCAGGAGGATTAATGAACATTTCAGTCCTTGAAAAATGTCATTAACAAACCGGAGTGTTTAAAATTTTTTCTCTCAATCATTTTTCAAAAAATCCCAAAACTTACCCCGTAAAAAAAAAATTCACTTCACCAGTTAAAGGGCATTTAAACTCAACGTCGGCGCCGCAATAACTGATAAAATGAACTCGTTCATGTAGACGTATTGATATAGGACTTATCTACGTAAACCCCGATAAAGAAATATCAAAAAGAAATGGGACCAGTTCGGTTTGTTATTTAGTTCTTTGAAAATTTTCCGTTTGGGCAGAGTAAATTAGCGAATGAAACCGGTAGATTAATCTGGCTCCAGTCGGTTTTAGAAGAAAACGTTACTTCCTTGTCTACAAGCAATTCGATTCCTTCGAGAAAAAAAAACACTCAAGCGAGAGAATTGAGAATTGTTGTTCATTTGCCTGGCTAATGGCCAAATTGAAATTCGAACGGGGAAAAATTAGGATTTTTTTTTCGAAATGTCCCCCTTCATGGGAGGAACCTTTAGATAAAAAAATAATGATGTAACCGTATATACAGCACTTAGTATTGTAAATCTGGAATTAAGTGCTGATAACAATTATAATGACTTTGCAAACATTCTTCAAGGTTTTTTTTTGGACTTGATGACTTTTAACGCCTTTGAGTTGTTGCGAATCGGGTATTTAAAAAAAAAAAGAAAATTGATAGGATTCTGGGAAAATGGAATCTCCAGAACGAAATATGATTTTAATTGATATGTGGAGTTTTTTCTCTTAACTACTAACGAGACAATATTAAAGTTTAATTAAAACCAGATAATCATCACGCTTGAGTTTAGGTCAAGGGTAACCGCGCGGTGTACGAAATTTTACATTGCACTCGGTGTTTGTTGTTGTGCCTAACGAGATCTGTGGAATTTTCCTTGTTAGCGAGAGATCTAATGTGCTACCTTAAGAAGAACATTTTTGTCTGGGCAACAGCGTCGAGAGCATCTTAAAAAAAGATCTTCTTGGATTTTAACGCTTGAGGTAGCACATTCGGCTTCTTTGCCTTCTGGAAAAATAAATAAATGAGAATTGGTTAGTTTAATGTCGTCTTGAGATGCTGTCACTTATGTCACCAGCGGTTTTTTCTTTTCAATTGATTAAAAAGGATCATTATCGATATTACATCTTAACTCAAGTAAATGGGGGAAATAAGGAAGAATGATAATAATTTGTCTGAGAGGTTTAATGAAAAATTGCTAGTTTGAAGACGTTATCAATTCAGGCTTTAAAAAATCGTCGAAACGAGCAAATATTTTTGGACTTGTCCTTTCTTTTAAAAATTGCCTCTCATAAAATAATTCTCTAGCCCCGTCATCCTTCACAACTTGCAAAAATCTAAATTATTCGGCGAGACAGTCACCATAAAAATCTTAATCGGTTTTAGGCACCAAAATAAAATTTTTTGTAGTTGCAGAGCGAGCAAAGCCTCTTTTCACTCAATTGCCCGGAAATTCGGATTGTTCATTGAAAGATCGATGGAATAATTACAAATCACTGATCAATCAAGAGATTGACAAAGGTTTTAATTTATAAAAAAAAATTGGATCTATGAGATCGAATGAAAATTGATGAGATTCTTAACGGAAGAATCTGATGAAATTTTTGATCAAAGTATGAATGAAGTTTTTAGTAATAATTGATCGTTAATCGTTGTTAATAATTGATCCGAGAATCGACAAAATTCATCTCGAAGATTTGATGAAATTCCTGATCGAAGAATTGATAAAATTTTCCCCCAAAAAATTGATGAAATTTTTGATCAAAGAATCGATGAATTGATCGAAGAATTGATGGAACTTTTGATTAAAGAATATTCATTCTTGATCAAAGAATTGAAGAAATTCCTGATCGAACAATTAAGGGAATTTTTCCCCAAAGAATTGATGAAATTCTTGATCAAAGGATTGATGAAATTCTTGATGAAAGAATTGATGAAATTCTTGATCAAAGAATTGATGAAATTCTTGATCAAAGAATTGATGAAATTCTTGATCAAAGAATTAATTGATGAAATTCCAGATCGAAAAATTGAGCAAATTTTTGATTGGTGAATCGACAAACTTCCTGATTGAAGAATTGATGAAATTTTCCCAAAAAAAATTGATGAAACTTTTGATTAAAGAATGAATGAATTTCTTGATCAAAGAATTGAAGAAATTCCTGATCGAACAATTTAGGGAATTTTTCCCCAAAGAATTGATGAAATTCTTGATCAAAGAATTGATAAAATTCCTGATCGAAAAATTGAGCAAATTTTTGATGGAAGAGTCGACAAAATTCCTGATTGAAGAATCGATGAAACTCTATATCGAAGAATGAATTTCTTGATCAAAGAATATAGGAAATTTTTTCCCAAAGAATTGATCAAATTTTTGATCAAAGAATGGATGAAATTCCTGATCGAAGAATGAATGAAATTCTTGATCGAAAAGTTGATGAAATTATTAATGAATAAACTTGAAAAATTCTTAATTAACGAAAAAAACATTAATAAAAAATTAATGTTCTCAATTAATTAAAAAATTTTAAAAAAAATTTGGCTGAAAAAATCATGGAGGAATTGATGAGTTTGAAGTATGAAGATTATTGATGAAATAAATTTACGAAATTAATGAAAAAAATTCATGAAATTTGAACCATAAGCTTTGGAGAAACAATCCCTTTTATCGAACTGGTTTTTTTTTAACTTTGAAAAAATTATAAATATTTGAACGAAGTTTAACCTCGTCATCATTATATATTCTCTGTCCATTTAAAATGAAGGGCCTTAACACTTGAGAACTTACTTTCAAATCGCTTTATTGCAAAATCACTTTTATTAAAATCGATTAACTCTCGTAACTTCACAACACTTTAGAGTCTTTTTTATCCGTTACTAATTTGTTAGCAATGTATGATCTACTGCCACGGTATTTTATATAACAGCGCCCTTTAGCGGGGAATCACTGAACTAAAACATGCATTCGTTAAAATTTCGTTAAAAAATTTTAATCATTAAACGTTCTTCACTCCGAATAAATCAAACTTTAACCTTTCTCAGTCAACCAATATTTACAGATAAAATATATAGCGATTTTTTTTTTGTTTAATTAGTCTAGAAAAATAATCCACTCGAAGTTTTTTTATTTATTTCTGATGATCAGCGTAAAATCCGCATGGATGCGGATCACGTAACAAGTTTAATCACATAACCTTATGTAAGATATTTTCCATGCGCATGAATTCGAAAAAAAAATCCCTTTTGGTTCGATCAATCTTATTTTCCCGCCAAAATCATTTTATAAGTTTTAGTTTTTTTATCGAAATAACATGAGTCGTTCACGTGTTAAGGGGAATATTCTTTTTCTTTTCCTTATAAACTCGTTTGAAAAGTTGATAAACTTCTGTCCCAAAACGGACATGAAGACTCCATTAAAGAAATTATTTTTTTTTAAAAAAAGAATCTTCGCCCCTGACCGGGATTATTATCCCGACAAGATTTCTCAATCAAGCAATTACTATTAACCCTTCACAGGTAAAATTATTATAATTTGTTTACCTGATACTCACCGGAATAAAACAAAGAATTAATCCAATTGAAGTTTCATTAATTAAAAACAATTCGTTTTGTTTTTGAAATCGCTAAAAAGTTCTCATACGAGCCCACTTAAAATTTTTTAAACGTCTTGATGTATAAAACATTAAAAAAAAATTTACGATACCAGAACGGTGCGGAAATCTCACACGAACTGACTATTTTTGTGACAAGTCAGTTGTTCGGCTTATGGAATCAACGCATTGACTGCCTTTACACACACCATACTAGCCTTGAGCATAGCGCCGAGCATGCTACAGGTCGTCAATATCTGCAATTCACCGGTTAATTCCGGTAAATCTTCAGCTTGTAACCACATTTCTTATTTTTTATTTCTTTTTGACCGGGTGTTTTTTTAGAAATTGGATGTTTCGTTGCCAATACGGAAACTCGGCAGAAATATTTTGTGAGGGATACCAGAAAACTGTCTGGAGTGTCGAGTGGTTAAGAAAATTCATGGGGTTATGTATGAGAGAGGTGAATGACCATTTTCAGAGGCGAAAAACTTTCTTTGCCTTTTTCTGGTAAAAATTAGCAACAAGACAAACTATGTAGCTAAATTAATAAATTTTAAATCTAATTTTTCGAGCTCTTTAGTATTTGATCACTGAAGCGACTTTGGCCACTTGACTGATCCCCTTATCTTTGTAGTTTTTTTCAAATGCCTTGACTTCTTAGATTTTAAGATAAGGCTCCTTTCATCCATTGCTTTAGTTGAATTTTTAAGGTCAAGAGCTTTAAACCCTTAAACATTTTTTCAGGTCAGAATTAGCAAATTTTGGTTTACAGTATTGTCAGTTCATTTTATTTTGAATTTTATTCATTTTCATTTTGTCAAATGTCTCACCAGTTCTTGTCTTAAATTTTAGTTTAGTTTTCCATTCTTTTTTTAATCCAAAATTGTCGTTGATTTTTTCAGTCGTTGATGTCTCTTGATTTTTATTTGGTCTAAAATCTTGTCAGTTTCTTGGAAGCAAAAATTATTTAGCTAATTTTTTCAATATAGGATCCTTATTTAATTTTTGCCGAGAATTCATCAATTCGGTTAAATCCAAGATCTCGTCAATTTATTGTAGCTCAAGATTTTATCAATCCAAGATCTGGTCAATTCATTCCAGCCCCAAAATCTCCACAATTGATCTCCTCAATTTAATTTAGTCCAAAATCTCATCAATCGGTTTCAATCCAAGATTTCATTAACTCATTTCAGTCGGAGACCATTTTAGTTTAAGATCTAATAAATTATTCCCCTTCAAAATCTCATGAATTAATTTTAGTCAAAGATCTTGTCAGTTCATTGTAGTGCAAGATCTTGTCTATTTTTAAATCCAAGATCGCATCAATTAAATCAATCGATTCTAATCCAAGATCTCATAAATTTGTTTCAATTAAAAATTTTGATTAATTTTAGTCCAAGATTTCGTGTCAATTCATTTTAATCCAAAATCTCGTCAATTCATTTTAATCCAAAATCTCGTCAATTCATTTTAATCCAAAATCTTTTCAATTTATTTTTATCCAAAATCTGAACAATTCATTTTAATCCAAAATCTCGTCAATTCATTTTAATCCAAAATCTCGTCAATTCATTTTTATCCAAAATCTCGTCAATTCATTTTAATCCAAAATCTCAACAATTCATTTTTATCCAAAATCTTGCTAATTTATTTTAATCGAAGATCTCATCAATTGAAAAGATTCTACAGCTGTTGAAAAATTTTATTTTGGAAGAATCGAAATTCAATTTTGTATTCCAAAATCTAACAACTTTAAACTTATCTTTAAATTTCTCCCTTGGGTCAATTAACTAAAAACTCAATCTCGTCCCATTTATTCATTTTTCCTTAAACATTGACACTTTCACAGCATCCCGAATGACGTCATTTAGATTAAACCATATATTCACAGTCTGTGAGGATATTCGTATTATCCATTTCCTGCATTACAATCACATTTAGCGCTATTGTGATCCCTCACCAGACTTCCATTTTTTTTTATTTTTATTATTTAACCTAATTTTCACTTGCTAAGGTCTCCCATTAACCTTTACAATTAAATGATCACATGGATTCCAATGATCGTGTGGCAGACAAAAGGTGTTACACACGACGTAGCTCACTCCCGCTTATTTAGCACAATTAATTTTAATAATCGCCTTTAATAAATCATGCACTTTTTTTTTTTTTTTTGTAAAAAAAATCGAAATACTTACCCGAAAAAAAAATCACTGTATTATCTCGAACTAAAAACTGGCCTATTTTGCACAAGACGATCAATATTATAAAAAAAATTAAAGTTTAGGACATGAGAATTAATGCTGATAAAATTTGAGACGAGCCTGCTTGACGTCAAGAGGTTTGATGTAATATTTTTTTTAAAATTTAAATTTGTGCCCATTAAAAAAAAATTTTTGATTAGGTGAATTGGGTTGTTTTGTCAATTTGACCTAAATAGTTAATTTATTGTTTCCGTTTGTTGCAGGTTACTGAACTATTCCCGGGTCCTGCATAAGCTTAGCACTGATTTGAAGAGGATTCAATGATAAGGATTTGGAATCCGTTTTTAAGAGTTTGGGAAAAATATCTTATCATTTTGATGACGTATTAGGCTGTTATTTTTTTTTCTGGTAAGTAACTACCAAGTAGGATGTGCAAACATAGAAATGATTTTGGTTAAATGGACAGATGGAGGCT
Organism: Liposcelis brunnea; assembly: GCA_023512825.1. Classification (NCBI taxonomy): domain Eukaryota; kingdom Metazoa; phylum Arthropoda; class Insecta; order Psocodea; family Liposcelididae; genus Liposcelis; species Liposcelis brunnea. The sequence continues at coordinate 3,435,010 of CM042070.1, forward strand.
TGAGAATAGATTTAGCTTATTCGAGATTGGGAGTGTTATTGTTATAGAACTCTTAGAGATCTAGAAGGCCGGAAGAATTTCCAAAGGAAGGTTTTAATAATTTACTGGAAAATGAATGAGTTTTCGAATATTTACTTGAAAACGGCTTAAACGATCGTTTTGGTTTTTTGTCCAGAGATACTTTACTTTATTTGGAACAACTTTTTCCTTTGACTTTTTTTTGTCAAAATTAGTCTTCCCCCTGGAAATCCGAAAAACGTAAAATCTTTCATTTTTAAGGAAAGGATCGACATGCGACTCGATTTCAGCTGAGAAATTTTAGAATTAAATTTGAGATTGGGAGTGTCGTTGTTAGAGGACTCTTTAATCAAGATCTAAGAGATCTAGAAGGCTGATATTTCCAAAGAAGGGTTTAAAAATTAATGCAGGACCAAAAATATATTTTTGATAATTGGGAGGAAAATATATTTTTAACAATTTCCAGTAGGGACTCCCTACTGGAAATTGAATGAGTTTTTGAAGATTTACTTGAAAACGGCTTAAACGACCGTTTTGGATTTTTGTCCAGAGATACTTTACTTTATTTGGAACAACTTTTTCCTTTGACTTTTTTTTGTCAAAATTAGCCTTCGTCCTGAAAATTTAGAACTAGTTTTTGAGGAAATCATCGACATGGGACTCAATTTCGACTAATTAAGGGTCAGAAACTTCGAATTTTTGGTCCTCTTTTTGATGTAATACCCCCAGGGCTAGAGATTTTTCAGTTCCCTGGGATTCGGGTTTTGAGCTTTCCTTTTAGGGAAATTCCCAAAAACGGGAGTTAAAATTTTCATCCCGAGAATTCCCAGGTCTAACAATTTACTAATAAAATCTGCCATTGAAAAATTCCGCTTATTCTGAATTGATGTACTCATCAGAAATAGCATGCTCATCATCATGCATTTCTTCTTACACTAATTTCTTCAAAAATTAGTTAACAATTCAGTAGTTTTTTTTAGAAATGAGCAAAAAGTTTAATAATTTTTTAAATTTAGTCAAAGGGGAGTTTCAGAGAGTTGGTTCATAATTTTGTCAAAAGATGGCGACACAACAATTTGAAAGAAAAATCTAAATCCACATTTAATTTTTGAAAATATACTCTTCTTACTTGCACTTTGTTTTTCCTGTGAAATAAATCAAGCTAATAGCTTCGTTTTTTTGTTGTAAGGCATTTTTGACAAATTTTTTTACAAATTAGAGTCTTCTGATGTAAAGAAAGAAGGTACCAAGATTTTCCTTCATATAGTGGTGTCGCCATCTCTTGGCAAAATTACAAACTAAAGTTCTGAAAGTCCCCTATAACCTAAACCTGAACCTTAAATCATTAAAGGACCCTTCTTAACTAAAAAAAAATTCTTTAAAAAAATCAACGCTTATAACAAATGATCTAATATAATGTCTAAATACAACTGACAAGATAAAACGAGACCTTTTAAATACAAATTTTGTTTGATATATCCCAAACGCTTTTATACTTTCTTTTTGTTTAAATCATAGCTATAATAATATATAAATAAATAAAAAGCATTTGATGCTTTAGTATATATCAGACTAAAAAAATTAAATATTTTTTCGTGTATATAAAAATTTTTTAGGCAGTACTTTTTTTTAAATAAGTACGTGCACGGCTGTTCGCTGTTTCAACATAACAAAAATAATACTTTTTAATACTATTTGTCTCGATCCTGCTATAAATACCTTTTTTTTTTTTTGTAATTTTTAATGCCTTTAAATAATGGCAGTATTAGTTAAGGCATGTTATGGTAAATAATTCAGATCTAATTTGATTATAAGTACACTTATTTTTTTTTTCAAAGGATAAAGTCGAAGTTATCTTTGTACATTATAAATCTCATATTGGTTTCCATTTTTTTTGCACCTAATTTATTATAAAATCTAAACTCAGCTTAAACCTACTTATGACTTTTTTCGAAAGATTTTATTTTTTTAGTGGACCATCACAATTAATATGGTATTTTTTTGTTTTTAGGCCATTTATTTGTTTTAAATTGGACGGAAATAGTAGTTGTATATAAATCCCGAAAATGACCGTGTGATTTCGAGCCTTTTTTGATAAAATACTCATTCTTTCGAATAAATATAAACTGAGATCAATTTTTTATTTATAAAATGGCTCGTTGATCCAGTTTTTTTCAAAAATTTAATTTGTTTTAACAAAAATATTTAGCCGAAATAATTTATTTTTAAAAAAATAAATAAAATAAATAATGTTTTTTTGAAATTTATAAGAGCAGAAGAGAATTTTACCGCTAGTATCACTTAAAAAATGTTATTTCGTTTCATTTTTTCAGATAAAATCAAATCGAGGTAGCTGGAAGACTATGCAGTTGAATTTGCGCACACTTCAGTTCTTTCTACATACTTCAAGTCATACTAAACATGTTGAGAACATATTTTGACAACCTAAAATTGCTGCTCGCATCTTAATTTCTACCTAGAATGCTTTAGTTCATTTTAAGGACGTTTTAGTTCGCTTTGCACTTGTAAGTATTCTCTGCGCATGCTTCAGTTCATTCTCAGTACATCAGTTTGCACTGAAGAGCGTACTGCGCATGTTTAATATGAGAGAAAATGAAAAGCAAACATACAAATTACTTGGTTTCCACTGCGCAAGTGAGTTTGTAGTACAAATCCTTCAGGTCGTACTGCGGATGTTCAGTGTGTTATTGTGCATACTTCAGTTCTTGCTGCGCATGTCAGATTGCACTGCGCATGTTGATTTTTACTTCGCATCCTTCGCATCATTCGTATACATGTTCAATTTGTTCAATTCGTGCTGAACAAGCCTCAATTTTTGCTGTGCATGTTCATGCGCATACCCAGATCGTTCTGCGCACGCTCAGTTTGCTCTGCGCATGATCCCAGTTCATCTTTCTCTTATTATCAACTTTTCCCTAATAATTTTAAACTAGAACTTTAAAAAAATCTAAAATTCATCAATTAAGATGGCCGCTTTTTGACTGCAGCGACTCCTAGCGGTAAAATTTTAAACCTCCGATCTCCGTTTGCATTAATTTTTCTTAAAATTTTATTCTTTATTGCTCGGTCTTCATTCCCAGAAGACTTCTTTTTCTTTTTTCCACACGGGACCAATATTCTTTATCCTTTTCTGTACATAAAAAATAAAAACAGCCTAAAAGAGCTTAAAGCCCATAAAAATAATAATAATTCAAACCTTACACTTACAAAAAAAAAATTCTTTTTTTTAAAAATCTAATAATCTATAAAAACAACTGTCCAAAGCGTTAAATTTCTTTTGACTTTTTTTTAAATTATTTTATAACTAGACTAAAAAAAACTATTTTTTTTACAAACATTTTTTTTTTAAAATACTAAAAATGACATTCGACTTTTACAAAAAAAAATATTTATTCCACATTTAATACCTCTTCACGATTTATACATTTTTTTTTTTTTTTTTTGGCTTTTCATATGCAAACAAATATCATAATGAGCTTTTTGTGAAACGATCGGTCAGGTATTGCACCGAAACAATGTATACTTGTTGGCAGTAACGTCTTTTAATTTTGTAGGGTTTTTCGATCTGATATTAATCAATCATTAATTCTATATGTACGGATCCTAATCTTTCTGCTCGGTTGTGGACGATGTTCCTGGCCCAGGCTTTGCATTCGATGTTGATTAATATTCCAGCTAAAAAATTAAAAAATTATTATTTTTTGTTGTTAAGAAATTATACAGCAACAAAATTTTTATTTTTGGGGTGAAATTTGAGTTGTCGAACAAGTCTTTTGATAATTTTTTTGAGTCGAACAAATCTGATATTTTTTTTGAGTGGAAATCTGATATTTTTTTGAGTCGAACAAGTATGATTTTTTTTTTGACTCAAATAAATCTGATATTTTTTTGAGTCGAACAAGTCTGATATTTTTTTTGAGTCGAACAAGTCTGATATTTTTTTTGACTCGAACAAGTATGATTTTTTTTTGACTCGAATAAATCTGATATTTTTTTGAGTCAAACAAGTCTGATATTTTTTTTGAGTCGAACAAATTCATATTTTTTTTGAGTCAACAAATTTCATATTTTTTTTTAATCGAACAAATCTGATATTTTTTTTGAGTCAAACAAGTCTGATATTTTTTTTGACTCGAACAAGTATGATTTTTTTTTGACTCGAATAAATCTGATATTTTTTTGAGTCAAACAAGTCTGATATTTTTTTTGAGTCGAACAAATTCATATTTTTTTTTGAGTCAACAAATTTCATATTTTTTTTTAATCGAACAAATCTGATATTTTTTTTGAGTCGAACAAATTTCATGTTTTTTTGAGTCAAACAAATCTGATATTTCTTTGAGTCAAACAAGTCTGATATTTTTTTTGAGTTGAACAAATTTCATATTTTTTTTGAGTCGAACAAATTTCATATTTTTTTTTAATTGAACAAATCTGATATTTTTTTTGAGTCGAACAAGTCTGATATTTTTTTTGAGTTAAACAAATTCATATTTTTTTTGAGTCAACAAATTTCATATTTTTTTTTAATCGAACAAATCTGATATTTTTTTTGAGTCGAACAAATTTCATGTTTTTTTTGAGTCAAACAAATTTCATGTTTTTTTTGAGTCAAACAAATTTCATGTTTTTTTTGAGTCAAACAAATCTGATATTTTTTTTGAGTTGAACAAGTCTGATATTTTTTTTGAGTTGAACAAATTTCATATTTTTTTTGAGTTGAACAAATTTCATATTTTGTTTGAGTCGAACAAATTTCATATTTTTTTTTAATAGAACAAATCTGATATTTTTTTTGAGTGGAACAAGTCTGATATTTTTTTTGAGTCGAACAAATTTCATGTTTTTTTTTGAGTCGAACAAATCTGATATTTTTTTGAGTCGAACAAGTGTTTTGTTATTTTTTTTGAGTCTAACAAATATTTTGATGATTTTTTTGAGTCGTATAAATCTTTTGATAATTTTTTTGATTCAATCAAATCTTGATTACTTTCTAACCTTTAGCATTTACCTTAAATCTAATTTACTTACTTCTTGGCCTGTCAATATGTATCGCAATCGGGGGGCTTAAATAACCTTCTGAATTTTCAAACGGGAAGAAATATCCCGGGAAACCATGACTATCTTCCGGTAGGTATTTAATTGGTCCTAAGTTTTCAATATCGGCCGGATTTTCTCCTTCACAGCTAATCCATACCGTGTTCAATGTATGAGGTTTCGTTGCAGCCATCAACGCTATATGATTTTTCAATTCTTGAGGCATGTTAGCTGGAAGATTGTTCGTCGAATTATAGTATTCCGGCGTCCATCCATAAATTTTGTTCAATTTAAGAAAAATGCAAGGTCCTAACTTATGATAGTTGAATTCGTTTTCTGCGGTGCATGGATGCCAATTCTTAACGTCGACGTCGCAAACTTTTCCCTTGCCCGGAGGTTTGTCGTAGTCGCAATTTTCAATGTTTTGACCCCTTCCAGGTGTTAAGCCGGGCACCCTGTAAACTATGAATTGAAATATTGTTAAATCATTCAAACAAAAAATTAATTTATAATAATTGAATCGTATGGAAAATCGCGGAGTTATTTCGATCTTAGAAATTCGTGCCAAGTTACATATACATGTTTCATAACATCTGGACTATCCTCCTCGATTTTTACGTCATTTGATGTATCCGAACGCGGCCATGGCAATGCTCCAAATATCGTTCCTTTACTTTTTTATCTTAAATGCAATTATTGTGTCCTCTTTGCAAATAATGAAAGATGTGAACTTACCTTTTAAAAATTCAACAAGACTTTCTTTCCAGTATTTGTAATCCGCTTGGCCAGTTCCTCTGTACCAAATTAATGTACTTTCGACGTTCGATTCTGGAGGCATTGGTCGAAATCCTAAACCTGAAAAAGTAATTGTTTGACCGCATTAGATAGTTTTTTTTTACGAGGTGGTATCGGTAATAAAAACAGTTAAGGTCGTCTTGTTGAATGGTGGTTTATAGATTAATGTTTTTCTTCGGTTGAGTAGTCACAGACCCCAAATATCGGCATTAAGTTTTATGACATGTTGGCAAACTCACACAAGTTTGAATAATTTATTTTTGATAGGTGTGATTGGAAAATTTTGGTTGACGAAAATTAGAAGGCCGAAGTTTGGTCGATGATTGGTTTTAAAGCTAAAATTTCGATAGATTGAAGGCTGAGATCCGAAAACTAAAAAAAAATGAGCATGAGCTGAGTTGTGAAATTATTTCTCAACTCAGAGGAAAAAATTTAATTCGAGATGAGACTGCAAAAATATTAGAACATGAAATGAGCCAATAAATTCTTGATCTGAGCTTAGCTCAAATCTGTCGAAAAAAATTTAGAACTTCAAATTATATCTGAGTCGAGCTCGAGAAATTCTAAAAACAAAGCTTAGCCCTGAAAAAAATCCTATTTCTCATTACTCTTCTACTTTTGTCGCTAAAATTTACAAATCAAGATATAATCCCCGAATCATGTCCCGAACAATATTTTTTTTATTTAAATAAAAACCATGATCCTTCTAAATTTATGTTTGGAACATCTGTTTGTCGATACGTATGAATGAAGAAGAGAATCTTTATATGTGGGCTTTGACTCATACATCGATTATATTTTTCATTCCCGTTGAAACCGTTCGAACGGATGAATGAAGCATTTTTTTTCAATCCCCCCCCCCCTCCCCCAAAAAAAAACATTAAAAAAATAAATCTTCAATTTTTCCTCTCCTGATTCAGTTACATTTTAATTACCCAGATCGATTACTATAATTTGTGAAATTTATATAACCGTAACAGTCTATAGACCTTGGCCTCTATTTTATACGTTATCTCGGGCATTTAATCTTAAAACCAAACATCCTTACATAAAATTATAGATACCGTGTGAATTTTTTAGGTAATCACATTCCCGCCAATTTGGATGAAATTCGCAAACAATGACAGAGGAGCCGGGATGACGAGGAGTTAACTTTTGGAATTTGATATCTTCAAGTTTACAAATCCGCACGATTTTTTCATGACTTGTTCACGGGTAAATATGTGCTACTAGTAAGTATCCATATATTTATCCAAAAAAAGTATTCATTTACTTATAAGAGATTTTTCCTCGTTTTAGGTTTCAAGCACCTCGTATCAGCTCTTTGATAAGCTTCAAGTTCAAAGCTAAGGAGGAAATTCAAAGTAAGTATGGCAAAAAAACCAAAATCGAAGCCCTAGTTTCAAAAAAAAACCATATTTAAATTAAGCTAATTCCCTAGTAGTTTCAGCAGTGGTCGCTGAAAGGCCACATTCAAACTTTTCAATCCTAAAACCAATTTTTGGCTCTAAAATAACTGCTAAAAATGATTCTAGTGGCACATATTGGCTTTTTATCTGATACTAACACTCCTTAAATTCAATTTTTAACTTAAAGCGCCACTGTCGTTTTTAATCATTCAAACAAGCGCACTCTTCGTATAGTTTTTCAAATTAAGTCGACACTAGCGCTCTCCACATTGTATTTGAAACAACTGTTTTATAAAACTAAACAGATTTTAGGGTTCTTTTTTTTCTATTCAATAAAGAAAAGTAGTAATAGCTCTCTCTGCTAATAGTTTCCAGATAAAAAACGACATCAGTGCGCTATCTAATGACATACTAAAGCGACAGTAATGCTCCCTAACGATTTTTTTAAGAACTGCAAGGACGCCCCGCCAATATTTCGTTATAAAAAATTAAGCCAGCGCCCTCTATAAACAGTTTCATCAGTTTAAAGGACATTTGAGCCCTGCAACGATCATTTTATAAACTAAAATTGACGTCCACGCTCTCCGTGATCATTTTACGAACTAAAAATGACATCAGCGCCTTGCAACGGTCATTTTACAAACTAAAAATGACATCAGCGCTCTCCATCGATCTTTTTTTAAACTAAAAATGACATCAGCGCTCTCCATCAATTATTCCACAAACTAAAAACGTCACCAGGGAACTTGAACGGTCATTTTAGGAACTAAAAATAACATCAACACTTACAAGTGATTGTTTTACTAACTAAAAATTATATTTGCACCCTCAAACGATCATTTTACAAACTAAATTGACGTCAGCGCTTTTGTACTGTCATTTTACGTCCTAAAAATGACGACAGCGCCCTCCCACGATCGTTTCATAAACTAAAGACGTCATCAACTCTTTTAACGATTACATTACAAAACTAACGAGCCAGTAGCTCTCTTAAAAACCAAGACCATTCTACATCGATCATTTTTTCATCAGAAAAGCAAAACTAGGGTTCTCTATAAATATTTTTTTTTAATGTAAAACGACACTAGCGCTCCTAACGACAATTTTACAAAACTGAAATGACAAAATTTTTCTCGAAACGATTTTTTTTTACAAATTCACCTACTTTTTCACAAATATAAAAGCGAAGCTAGCGCTCTCTATCAATAGTTCCTCAAAGACAGCGACACTAGCGCTCTTCGGTGATTGTTTCATAAACTAAGACCACGCTATCATTTTAAATTGATCATTTATCCAACTTAAAAGTTAAGCCAGCGCTCTCTGTCAATTTTTTGTCTAAGTTAAGCGACACTAGCTCTCCTAATGGCTATTCAACAAAATTAAAACGAAAATAGCGGAAGTTTTGTTGATAATGTCGTTTATTTTTCAATGTAAAAATGGCGAAAAATTTAATTAAAATTTTTTTTCCCTCTTAGCAGGGCCTTTTTTAAGCCTTAGGCCGGCCCTGGGCTCATTTCCTCGCATTCTAAGATCAGCTTACACCTTCCCTCGCTAATTTTAACACTTTAACTTCACCCGGATGAATACTCGCTAATTAATTTTCTCTTATTACCTGGATTAGTTCCTATTAGTGATTTATCAAGCCTCCATGTTGGCGTCCTAGGGTCTAGCGTCTGGAAGAAGGCCCACATACTGATTGAAAAGATGGCCGCTAAGCATATATAAAATACTATGTAGAACAAACATATTTTACCTGGAAAAAAAAAAATTAAGCCATATTTTAAAAAAATAAAATCGATAACGGAAGATTTTTCACCCAATGCCAAAAATACATTTTTTCTTTTTTATCAAATGGCAAAACTGCCTCGGAAACTATTTTTAAATGAACAATTTAACCGATACATAAATAACTTTGGGGCGAAACTAATGCCAAACATCTTCGGATTTTTTATGATTACGTCACTTGTACACCGTTATCAATGCTGTAATCTGTGTTAAGGGGGGGGCAGAGTATTAAATGCATTTAATTCACACCCATTTAATGCGTGTGTATTACGATTTCTTTTTAAGAAATGACTCATTGACTGTTATGTCTATGGTCAGCGTTTCCTTTGAAAAAAAATTTCTTTAGGAGTAAAAGTAGCAAAAAAAAAGTTAGCATGTGTTAAATGAAATCGTTTCTTGGTAAATAAATCATTTTATACGATAGTAAAGGCCTTGCGTATAATGTAAATAAAATATAAAAAATGGTTTACAGAAAGATGAGCAGATGATTTTTTAGGGCCTTTTGTGATATTCAGGGGCGGTGTTAGTTCCCTTGGCAACAATGCGTGCTTCTTAAAACTTTGATTATGTTATGGCGATCGAAGATGTGAGTTCAGAAAAAATTTTGAGCATCAGAACTGAGCCAGCGAAAAAAATTTTTAATTTAAAAGGAAAAAGTCTGAGCTTGGCAATAGTTCTTTTCTCAGCTACAGGACTATCCATAGAAATGATTAATTAATTTTTGTGGATCCAAATCAAGGCGATAGCTGCGGTGTACATAGGTCAAATACTTCGAAATGACTAATGTAACTCTATAGTAGGAACTACACATAATTTAATTAGGATTAATAATTAGAATCGACACGAGACTTTTTTTCCTCATTGTTATTTTTATAAATGTGAAAGGTATTATCATCAAGTAGCATTTTATTATGATAGCGATATATTTTGTGTCATTCTTGCTGTTTGAGTAATCAAATTTTTTCTTATCTTATGTTGAAATACTGCGAATCCCTGTCACAAGAAAACTAGGCCAAATTATTAAGGATAAAAATTTTTAGCAGTAAATTTTCACAAATCAAAAAGTACTTTGTAAATATTTTTTATAATCATCACTTTCTAAACGATTAAAATACCTCTTAATCAAACATTACATGCGCAAACTTCCCAGAATTAATAACCATAATTCAGTAACGCGTCAAGAATATATTTTCCTGAAAGGAAAATCCCATCGTCAAAACCTTCACTCGTTACTAAATCCACAAAAAAAAATGAAAGCAAATAGAGCGGAAAGAAAACCCATTAGAATGGATTACGAGGGGGGCGAAAGAGCTTCACGTGGATTTAATTTAATTAGCTCGAATGTTTTTCTTTTTTTTTTTTAGGTAAAAGATTTTTTTATTTTTGAAATCGACATTTTTTTCCTTGTTCGAAAAAAATCCTGCAAATCATAAATTGAATCAGTATAATTTCGCTGAGGAAGCACATTGAAAACTGATGAATATTTCTTAAGTCGTTTTTCATTCAGACTTGTGACCCCAAATTTTTTTGAAAAATAAATTTTTTTTTCTGTTTACATTTGCGGTTTAGCAAGACGTATGGGTTCATGTGTTGAACGCCCTGATAAATCTTTTTTTATTAACTTTAAGGAAACGCTGAGATGTATTTATTTGATTTGGCCTTGGCGATGCATAAGATAGCACATGACACGCCTTGCGATGCATTTAATAACGACAGGTCAGTTTGGTATTTTTCTGTAAATAAAAATATCAGTCGAGCGTCGATGAAATATGCTCAGATTATTTTAGCCAGAGCTATTTTGTTTAAACAGATGTGGAAGTATTAATTTTCATTGTTTGGAATTGTTTTGCACGTGCGTTTTTTAAGGACACGCTACTTTTTTTTTAAATATTGCAAATCATGCATTAAACCGCAAAATTAAAAAAAAAAAATTCAATGACTAAAAAATTTGGGAAAATTTTCTTTAAGTAATTAAATTTATTTCTAATCAAAAATTTTTATTTCCAGGTTTTGGGCTTCGGGTTTTATGGCCTAATTATCGGAGCGTGTCGTGAACTCAGACCTGGAACCAGGAGCAAAGAAAGGAATTCCGTTTCCTGTTGCTTGCACAATAGATATGGTAATTATGTCCTATATACTCCTGAAGATGGCGCTTGGTTCGAATTAATTCGTGCAGTCACCTTTTTAAGGTCAAGGTGCATACTTTCCGCTCTCAGTAGTCCAGTTTAAGTCTTATTATTCATTAAATATATCGAATTGCCCATATTTCTCTTCTGTCAACCATTTTAATTCGATCCTAGCGCTCTCTAAAGACTAATTCACGAATAAAAGCGACAGTAGCGCTTTAAAGTAATGACTTGACGAACAGACTCAGATTTTTAAAGTTCTTTTTCTGGCCCAAAAAGGTTTTTTAATAATTTTTTTGGCATAAGAGCTTTTAAGTGGCCCATACACGAACTAAAAATGACATCAGTGCTCCCCATAAATCATTTTACGAACTAAGAACGAACTCAGCGCTCTCCAACGATCATTTTGGACACTAAAATCGACATCAGCGCTCTTCGTCAATCATTTTACAAACTGAAAACGACATCAGCGCTCTCAAACCATCATTTTACAAACAAAGAACAACATCAGCGCTCTTGATGGTCATTTTAGGAACTATAAATGACGTCAGCGCCCTCTATCGATTATTTTACAAACTTAAAACGACTCTAGCGCTCTCCAACAATCATTTTACAAACCAAGAGTGATATCAATGATATTAAGTGATTATGTTAGGAACTAAAAACGATATTATCGCTCTCTAACGATTATTCTGAACACTAAAATCGACATCAGCGCTCTCATCGATCATTTTACAAATTATAAACGACATTAGTGCTCTTGATGGTCATCTTAGGAACTAAAAATGACTTTAGCGCTCCCAGCGATTATTTTAAAAACTTAAAACGACTTCAGGACTTTCCAACGATTATTTATCATACTAAAAACGACATTAGCGCTCTCTAACGATGATTTTTAAAACTAAAATCGACATCAACGCTCCCCAGCGATTATTACAGAAACTTTGAATGACTCTAGCTATCATTCCACAAACTAATAACGATATTAGCGCTTCTGATGGTCATATTAGGAACTAAAAATGACTTCAGCGCTCCAAATGGCTAATTTACCAATTAAAAATGATAATAGCATCTTTCAAAGATTATTTTTACAAAATTTAACATCACTAACATTATTTTTTGACCATTAGCTATTTTCTTAACAAAAATTCTATGAATTATTTTAGGAATATTTTCTGCACCAAAAAAAAATTGATTTTAATCGGAAAAATTTTTTGCCCTTAATATTAAGGCCACAAGGCTGTATAAAATTTAAATCTCGTTGTTTTGCCCTTTTGGAATTCGATTGCCTGAGCCTGGAAAACCAGACTCGAAACGTTCTAGCTACTTTTGTTAAATTTCAAAACTTAAATTCAGGTTTTTACTCTAAGACTCACATTTTTTTATTATGGCGAAAAGAATCTTATTAACACAAAAGCTCATGAAAAATAATCTTTTATCAATATTACATATTTTAAACACTGCATTACCCATTTGTATGCATAACCTTCAAAGAAAACACGTTTAGCTTGATGTACTACATCCATAAATAGACTTTATATCTACCTTAAACCTTAAGCCGTAATTTTGCAAACGTTTTTTTCCCCTTTAATTACAAAGCTCTGCTCGCATAATGATTTATAATCAATTTTATTTGCAGCACAAAAAAGAAAATAAAAATCGGTGCCAATAGCGTTTGGTAAATTTCAATTCAGCCTTCTCACTCATTATCGATCAGGTGTATGCCGTTCGTACACGTTTATTAAATGTCATGTAAATTTCTTTTTTTTTTTCCTGCATCTTATTAAACTCCCATAAATGACCCCGATCGCATTGTTACCAAGAAAAAAAAATTAAATAAAAAAGTGACGTGGGATTGGTTTCTTGATGACAGCCCTAAGGCATTGTTCTGTTTGGCTAACAAAAAAAAATATAATTCCACTGCAAATACTGGGGGCCCCATTGAAAATACACGCTGATAAAAATACATTTTAAAAGTTTCGCTTTTAACATTTTATAAAGTCAGTGACAATAATTTTGGATCGGATTCAAATAACCGAAAGGTGTTCTAAATTTTGGCATTGTCTATCGGGAAAAAAAAGAAAAGAAAAATCGAGCTTAACAAACATGAATTTTATTATAATTTAAATTCTTTGCTAAAATTTTTTGAAATACAGAATTTTAACAAGTTTATTGCACTTGTAAATGAATTTCAGTTAAAAACAAATGGGTTTAGGTAGCGACTGTACCTAAGAAGGTGTGTTTCAAAACAAAGCCTGAAATACGTGTAAACAGGTATCGTAGACTCACCCCAACTACTCGGTGTCCGTCCTAAAATTGTATGATGTTGAGGATCGTATAAAAATCTAATAAAACTCTGCACTGATGATAATTGATCTTTTTTATCCACAAATGCATTATGTTCAACGTACTTCGACATTTTGGAAATTCAAAACCATACAACTATTTTAAAACATTAACTAAATAACAGTTTCCGAGTCGGAGGTGTCCCGAAACCGACTGAGTGAGACTAGAGCGCGCTCTTCAGCCTGAATGGAATTTATAGTGTTAAAAGGGGATATCAGACGTTTTGCGTTTTTCGAATTTAAAGTTGGCGCCAAATATTTTTTGAAGTTTTAATTTTGATTTTTTTTTGTTGCAGGTGAGGGTGAGAAAGGAAATCGTAGAGGAAGTTTGGAAATTTTTGAATGGGCTGAGATGGATGAAAATAAGGTGCGCTACATCTCCGTCTTTTTTTCGAAAACACTTTTCGCGAATTTATCACATTAGGCAAAAAATTAAAAGTTTGAATAAAAACTAGGCCTGGGCCTCAGTGGCGTAGCAATGCTAGGGGAGGAGGCCCTGCCGGAGGTTTACTCGAGGGCCCTTCCTCAATTTTTTTCAGCTTTTAATCCAGTGGAAAATTACATGGCATTATCTTGGGTGTCAAATATTAGGACGAAGGGTAGCATTTTTATTGAAGCCTCCTGTGAGGAGGACACTGGGTCTAGGCCGCACTTGGATCTCTCAGATCGTAAAGTGGTATTATATGTACTGAGCATTCTGATCTTAATGAGAAAGATCCTGAATTTTAGGAAACTGGCGGGAACGTAACTTCTACCTGACAAAGCAGCTTTCACATAAAGAACTTTTATAAAAAAATTTAATATGGCAAAGCTAGACAAGTGGAAAAGTTATTCCTCCATATAAAAATTTGCAGACGTGCCGGGCAGATAAAATTATCTAAAATCATTCAAAATTCATGCGGAATTTCAATTCATCTCGACAAGCAGAGCCTCCCGAAATAAAAATGAATTCCCTTAACATTCTTTAAAAAGTCCTGAGACTGAAGACAGATGTTTCCAGTCAAAAAACTTTGCCAGAGAAAACCCGGATTTTATGATGGAGCAGATTCACTCCACATAAAAATAAAAAAATTATAACGAAATACAAATAATAATTTCCCTGGAGGGTCCAAGCTTCAAAGAAAATTATTATAATGTAGGGTGGCTGTGTTCCGACCAGAGATAACGGGTGCAGTATAAGAGAAAAAAGTATGCAGTTCGAGCTTGGCCTGGCCCACTACAAGGGTTAACATTTTGGCCACTGTTTAGTTGCTCTCTAGAGAAACCGGCCAAAACCCATGAACGTTTTTTGTAATCCCGCTTTTAATTTTGTAGTCAAAGTAGCTGTAGCTTTAACCAAATTTAATGATCTCAATATTTCTCTTTTCAGTTATTTACCTCAAGTCACCAATCTTAAGAAAAAAGAAGGCAGATGCGAAAGAGTTAGTTCAATCAGCGCTTTTTCATCTTTAAGGACACAGCGATGATCAAGGGAACATAAAAAGCCAAAAAGTGCAGGACATTATCCAATCCCACTACCAGAAGTTAAACATGAGTTTTAATGCGGTTTCGGTAAGTACTATAAAAAAGTTAGAAGGAGGAAATACCCAACAAAAAATTTTTAGCATTGACTTTTTGCTACAGCGTCCATTTTTTGAAGCTTCAGAGTCTTTTTTTTAGCTTCAGCGTCCATTTATGAAGCTTTAGAATCTAAAATCCGCTTTCTAGCCTTAGCTTTAGCATCCATTTTTTAGCTTAGGGTCCATTTTTAAGATTTAACGCCCATATTTCAGCTTCAGTGTTCATTGCATTGGCTGGAGCATCCACTTTTCTGTTTACAACACCAATAAATTTTCTTCATAGCAGTTATTCCTATTTTTAAAAAAAAAGTCCCGTTGAAATTTTTCGATATTCATTGTGTGAGCACTCAAACATCACACCCTCTCTTATTACCGCAACCCCATGTGCTCACCCTTATCAATGCTGAAAATCAGTTTTAGAACCACTGAACCGCATAGGGGTGGCGATTACTCAGTAACAAGTGTTTTGTGATGAGAGCAGGTTACTACGATACCGCAATCGACTAATTTCCCCTCTTCTATTTAATAATTAAAAACCTTAAAACAATTCCTGTTTAAATATTCAAATTCAATTTGCTTTCTAAAAAAAGAATTTCTATACCTAGGCTTTCTCCGTTCAAAGTCCACTTCATGTGATTTACTTCATTCTTCCTCTCAACCGCACAACTCTTCTTCTTATATTTAACTTACAAACAAACAAGACTATTTGTATTGAAATTAGCAACTTGAGGTACGCGGAGGAAATAGTACAGTCATGTTCATAAATTCCTCAGGTATAGCAGGTTGATTGAACGATATTAAAAAAAATTAGCGGTAAATTCAAATAAGCTTGAAATTAATTCGCTTTTGTCAATATCTCATGTACCTTTATCAAGGTTCTTTTAAATTGAAGGGGAGAAAACAGGCCTAACAAGGACCATGAATTGATTAATCATGTTTTTTTTCTATAGAAAAATAACGTTGATAATAAAATCTCGGTGAATGACGTAATCAATCAAGATTCATGTGGTCTTGATGACACACACAAAATCTAAAGCGTCATAATGCCCACGTTCAACTTTCTTCCTCTTTTTTTTTTTTTTTTGAAGCCTTGGAAGTTCTTCCAAGTTTATCATGTGATTTGATTTTTTTGTGGGGGAATGTTAAAGCTTTCTCGTCAAATTGTTATAACTGATCACTCACCCCAACTTGATAACGTTCTCCCAAAAACAGCATTCGTCTTTGGGTTATAAAAAAAATAAAACCAATATTCCTGTTTTGGTCGTCTATCAAAACCCACTCCAGGTTCTATTTTATCCATTTTATAAATATCAAGACCACATTATTAAACCGATAAATCCTTTTCTTAATCTTAAAAAATCCACACAACACATATTTACAATGTTAGCCGCTTTCTTGAGCACTTCCAACTGTTGGTTTTTCCGCTTTTAGTCAGTACCTGTATTTTTTTAATTTGCATAATACAATTCTGCATAAATCAGATTTAACATCATTCAATCTCTTAACATTCATACAGATTTGAATTTGAATAAATGCATTCAAGATTCGTTGACATAACCTGGATTTTCAATACGATTCCCCAAAAATTGTTAATTAGTTATTACGCTTAGATTTTTGGCATCATTAGGAATATGCAGTATTAAAAAATCCTTAAAAATGAATGAAATCATCAAATACCCACCCTTTGATTGATCTGAATGAATTCAAACGGAAATCTATTAATCTACATTGACCAAGGTTAGAATATCGGCTTACAGGGTCATTCCGTGATTTATTTAAATGAATTAATACTGTTAATATAAAATCATTGCGTGATAATTAAGAATCACCCAAAATTTATCCCGAAATTTTGAAAAGAAAAACCGTTGAGGTTAGGAAGACGCCATCCGCCATCTTCTATTTCCACGGGACGTGGAACTTGATGAAAATATAAATAAAACAATCGTGTTTATGATTCGAATTATTATTTTCGTTTTTTAATAATTAATAATTATGTCGGATGATGGATTACCTGCTAGAGCTTTTGATGTTAAAGATATTTCGGATGATTTTGATCCGAATGCAGTGCCCGCCACGGGAGAAGAATATTTACAGCATGTTATGTACGTTTGAAACGACTTAACCTCACTTCTTTGAAATAAAGCATTTGATCATATTGTTTTAGGTTTGAAGCATCTAAGTGCCCTCAGGTCGTGGTAGCGAATATCGATAGGAATAAATTAAAAAATAGCAACATAAAAATACAATCCGATGAATACATTGGTGCTAGTGAATTAGCTCCGTCATTGGAATGGCAGCAAGTTCAAGTTGCAGAATTTTCAGCTGTCAGGCAAAAAGTAACGAAACTTAGGAGTTGTAATAAATTTAAACCCATAACATTGGTGAGTATTTTTCATGTAAGTCAAATTTCACTGTGTAGAGCAATAATGATTGTTTGATTTTAGCCGAGAGCATGCAGCGAAGAGAAATGGTTCAGCATCTTTTTTGGGGAAGATGATTCAAGAATGCAGCCATCGTTGACCATGTTGCTATCAATGAATGAACCGCTGCTCATTCAGGTTTTAGAATATCACATAGAATGGCTTGAAGATGGATTGAAACCAGATCAAGGGAGATGGCTTTATGCTATATTAGCATGTTTAAGTCTTCCTTTATCATCAGAGATTTGTAGTTTGTTAAGGGATTTAGCTCGACAATGCATTAAGCTTAGAAATATGAAGGTAAGTTTTATTTTGAAGAGCGTTTGATCCTAAAGTATGTTATTTACTTTTTTCATTTTTTTTTCCAGACATGCAGTGATAGTGAAGTCGTGGTTTTGAACCTAATTATATGTTTAGTGAGCAAATATTTCGGACAGTTGGATCTTGGTGATTAATTTAGTTCAAAAGTTTGTAAATAGATTTATTTCATTATTTAACATCAAATTACTGAAAGTTTATTTACATAACAATTTTTTTTTTTATCCTGCAGGTGTATAATACTCTAGAAGATTTATGAAGAACATCTTAGATGAAAATAACTGAACGCGCTCACCGGTATCATTTATCCAGGTACTTCCTTTTTTTTTTTTTTTTTTGAACACTTATTATCACAGAAGGCGAAAAAACTATTATTGGTTAAATGCAATAACAAACACTTCGAACAAAAGGCACGAGCGTCATTAACAATCGCGGTAGGCAATCAGCTTGGCTACCGTATCTATTTATTCGAATTATATCTTCGTGGACTTTACCGATTGTCCGATTAGGAACTTTGGTCCATTCGACTCGTCCTTCGTAAATTCCCCCGTTCGGGTGTGTCTTGAACGTGAGGTGAACGAGCGTTCTCCCGTCGGTTTTAGTAACTAGATCTGATTTTTCAATTGTATGAGTTAATTTTGAACATTTATCGAGTATTTTTAAATCTAAGTCAGACGGATTTTTTAATTGTTCTTTTCTAGTCTCCATGAATTTGGTGATTGTTGAGTTCCATAGTTCGCTGGTTGGCTGCAAGAAATAAAAATAGTCAGGGGTGATTAGTTTCATAAAATTTCTCTAGATGGATTCAGTGTCCATTTATTGATAAGATTTTCGTTCGACTCACTTCTAAAATTGAGTTATTTATATAATCTAACAATATATCAGCTGACTCTTCAGCTAGTTCATCGCCATCTTTTAGCTCCCTCGTGTCTTCCTCGCAAACGCAGTACATTTCAGGAATTCCTGCGTCCCTGCACGTTCTGTTTAAAGGCACTTGACGAAATAAACTCATTCCGTGACTAGGTTTTTTAAAATCATAATTAAAAATATCGTTGCCGCTTTTATTGGCACCTGAAATCTAATTTCGCAATTACTATAAATTAAAAATCCTCAAAATTTTTGAATATCTTACCTTATTGTTTTCAATAAGTGTTTCCTTTCGGAAAACGTCTAAAAAAGTAGAATACAAATCGTAACTAGATGTCAGTCTTTTGCTATTAACATTCAAATTTTTTATAATCTCAGGATTTTGATCCGAAAACCAGTTTGGTAATATAACGGAAACCATTGGCATTCTATCTTCAATTTTACCCTGTTTAGTGTGTCTATATTCGTCGAATCTTTGTCCGTGATCCGATAAAACGAATAAGACTGTGCGATTAAATAATCCTTCGTTAAAACTTGATAATAAAAATTCTTCTAAGTCTTCGTCCAGTATCTGAAAATAAAGATATTGAGATTTTAGCAAAAAATTTGAAAAGCTCAAGGGATTAAATATTTCTCTAGAATTTTTCTGCCCACATATTGAATTCTGGTCTAAAAATTTTTTTGCGTTCAGGGATTTTGGCTCAAATCCATAAAAAATTCTAACCTCGTGTTTTGAACTTACCCCAACTGTATTTAAATAATCATGACTAGGCTCATTCTCCAACGAAAACATAAAAACAGGCGAATTTTTATAAACTTTTAAAAACGATTTTAAATAACCTAAATAAAGCTTATGTTTTGGGATTGGCCCAAGGCACATAGGCGAACTCCACGAATCCAACGAAGAAGAATCCACAGCTATCCAAAAAGGTCTAAAATAATGAGTCGTTGGGCTTTGTTTAAATCCGTCACCCCACCAAGAAAACGTCATTATTCTTGATAAATCCTCTCCGTAAAATGTTGAGACTCCATCTTTATTCAATGAGTTCCATATGAAAGGCCAATCGTCAAATGTTGACGATTCTGTGTAGTGGAGAGGTTCGTTTCCTTAAAAAGGGAATAGAGGGTTAAATTTGAAATTAAAATGTTGGGAGTTGTTTATTAATATTACCTGTTAGTATTGGCACTATGTTGGGGAATGTGTTTTCTCCGACTTTATTAAACCCCTTTAGCACGACCCCGTTTAACGTCGTGTTGATGAGTCTATAAGAACGGGGTAATTGCCTCATAAAGTTTAATCGGGAGACGGAATCCAGACCAATAACTGCTACTCCTAATTCGTTGTCGTCCTATAAAAAATAAGCGAGAGTTTTTTTAAAAGTTTGAAATAGAGGTGAATATTTGTAGGCTCTCTAATTCTAAAAGCAAGTGGCAGGTTTTCTTGTAGACATTATTTTTAAGGCATCAAATTTTTTTTAGTTTTATTAACTGAGAAATTTATAAAAAACACAAAAAATTTTGATACAAAATTTCTTTCAAGAATTTATTTTTTATTTTTAAAAAACATAATTTAATTGAATAAATTTTTACCTACCCTAAACGTTCTCACGTTAGGATTCTTCTGAGCAAACGCATGATACATTGAATACACATTTGGTAACCAAGACGATTTCTCACAAGCAACATAAATAAAATCCGACTTTGGCTTATCATTCCCAGTCATTGAAATTTTATCACTAAAGTAAATTTTTTGGTCTTTCCCAGGCACTCGGTGAATTTCCTTTAAGAAGAAAAAAAGAATATAAAAATTATTACAAAGCCCTGCTAATCCAAATTGTCGGTTTCTTGTATTTAAAACCGTTATTTTAGTAAAATCTTGGAGAGAAATGGGGATAAAATTTTCAGATGTTTCCAAAAATTTCTCTCCTCTCATGTCATCTCTCCCCCTCATTCTCTCCTCACTCCCCCTCATTCTCTCCTCACACCCCCTCATTCTCTCCTCACCCCCTCATCCTCTCCTCACTCCCCTCATCCTCTCCTCACTCCCCCTCATCCTCTCCTCACTCCCCCTCATTCTCTCCTCATTCCCCCTCATTCTCCCCTCATTCTCTCCTCATTCCCCCCTCATTCTCTCCTCATTCCCCCTCATTCTCCCCTCATCCTCTCCTCACTCCCCTCATCCTTTTCTTACTCCCCCTCATCCTCTCCTCACTCCCCCTCATTCTCTCCTCATTCCCCCTCATTCTCTCCTCATTCCCCCTCATTCTCCCCTCATTCTCTCCTCTCCCCTCCATTTTATTTATTTTTCAAGTCAGGGCTCTGACCCCAATTTTTTTTATGCAACAAGCTAAACATTAAACCATCAACTCACCTGATAATAACAATTTAAATTATTAACTGAATAACCTGATTCATCGAAGGCAGTGAGATTGTAACGTAAATAACCGTCATCGTCTACGAAGGTTAAAATCGGCGTTTTTGATCGACAACTGGAAAAAAAAACCCAATAAAATTTCGGTTTATTATTTATTCAAAACTATTTACTTTTCTCCGATAAAAAGCACGTCAATTAATCAAAATAGAAATTTTTTATAACCGACGACGACGCATGAGGAAATCAATATGTAATCTTTAAATTCTTTTTAGATGATTACGTTATTTACGTAAGTTTGTAACCTCAAGCGATTATCTTTAAGGAGAGGGGAGGGTGGGAATGTTTAAGAAAAAGCACTTACCTAATTGGCCGGGGACTTTTGAAATAGGATAGCACTTCTTTTTCGAAAGGATGAAGCATTGGAAGTTGACATGTTTGTCGTGAGTCTGTCGTGTCTTCTTCTAAATCCTGAAAAGAATAAGATTTTAGTTTTGAAAGGATAAAAAAGTTTTTAGAGATGACTTATGGGTTTATCACGTGGTTAAATCACATCAATTCAGGGCAAGGTTCTTTTTTTTGTAATGAAAGGACATGGGTGGCGCCTGATTTTCTTGAGTGTTGAAAAGCAAAATAAAAATTAATAATTGAAACTTGGTAAGAAAGCTCAATGGCCCTTAGTTTGATTTTAGTTTGAATTTTATCGAAAACGGCTCTAATAATTTTTATTATTTTTTGTGGGAAGATACCTGACTGTATTAGAAATAACTTTTTCCTTTTTGTGAAAATTCGCCCTCCCAGAAAAATCCAGAAAAACACAAAATTTTAAAGTTTTACTGGCAGCGCCGACATGGTGCTCGATTTCGACTGGAAAATGGTCGGGGATTTCAAATTTTCGGTACATTTTGAGTTTTGAAGGCCACCCTGCCAAATTTACGGCTTTGGCAGGGCCAAAAAAAGGCCGAACAATGAATTTTCAAAGATTTTTTCGGAAACGACTCTAACGATTTTCCTTATTTTTTGTGTGAAGATACCTGACCATATAAGGAACAACTTTTTCCTTTGGCAATTTTTCGTTAAAATTCGCCCTCCCCAAAAAATCCGGAAAAACCAAAAATTTGGAAGTTTACGGGTAACGCTGATATGGGATTCGATTTCGACTAATTAATGATCGGGCATTTTCAATTTTCGGACCATTTTCTGATTTCAAGCCAACCCTCCCACCCCCTAATTTTGTTTTTAATAAAGTCCCCAATGATGTTTTAATCGAACGAAGCTATTCCCCTAGTTTTTGGTAGGAACAAAAAAAAAATATTGAACTTTAATATTTTTCCAATCAGCTCACGTTATTAATCAGGCGAGACCAGATAAGATCAGATAACGACACCATATTACCCTTAACCGTTACAGATTTCTAGGCCATTAAAAAAAATCTGAAATTTTCCTAATGATCATTGAAATCCTAATGACCGAAAAAAAAATCCTTGCCTTTTCTCAGAAATACTTCCTTTCATGTTAAATAAAAGTTTAAGGTTACAAGTTCACAGGATTTAAAGCGTCATTTTGCGTGTGTGTGTGAGTCCCTTTTTTATCCTATCCATTTACCTTTCACTTATACCTTTCCAAGTTAAATTGTATTTGGATTTTTACCCTACAGCTACATTGCATTAGGTAATTTCGAATAAAGCCTAAAACCATTAAAAGTCGAAAAGTAAAAAAAAAAGAAGGTGGGGACGAGATAACGAATGTTTAGACGTTTCCTCCCCACTTAGCAATTGATGTGTTGTGTGTATTTATTGAACTTTACTTAATTTTCCCAAATCGATAGTCAGCGTCGCCGTTTTCTTTTGAAAATAAAAGAGCGGAGTCGGGTTAAATAATGGAAATCAGTGTGAGCGGTAGAGCGAGTTGTGGCCACGTGGGCAAAGATTCATTCTTTCATTTTACTTAATTTGGTCTTTCATCTGCCAAGCAGCTGTATTAAACTTTGTATTAAGCTTTTCTTCTCAACTCTTCAACGAATTTACTAATAAAAAGTGCCCTCAACCTCCCCCCAAAAAGAATTTATAAAAAAAAAACTCTTAATTTGCAAATATGCGAGCACATTTAGTCATAATTTTAAACCTTTCTGTATTTTTGCCTTGAACTAATTTCAATCTTCATTACCATGCATAATTTTTATCATCCTCAGAAAACATTACGCTAATAAAATTTTTTCAAACAAAACTAATCTCCCACATTTTCATTTTCCTAATCTCACGTATTCTTTTCATTCAAAAACTTTACAAATACTATTTTTAAAAAAAATCTCCTAATTACCTTGTAATAATCCATAGATTCCATATTAGACTCAACAAACGTGAACAGAGCTTGATATGTTACAACGACACCCATAGCACCGACCAACAATATTATTTTTAAATATTTATAATAATTCCTTTGCAAATCGTATGATTTAAATTTGAGCTTCGTGTACTGCATTTCTCCCCGCTTAGCCCGAAAAAAAAAAAAAAAAATACTAATCACAGTCCCGTGATTTTTTTCTATTCATCCATGATGATGCACGTTACTCGTAGAACTGTTCCATTAAATTCGATCGTAGGTATTGTCGTATTATCAGCAGATGATAAGGATGATAAGCCATACAACTCGTTCGCAATCTTGCTCACCGGATCTTCTCTGTTTGACTTTCCTAAACTGTAAATATATGCACAAGAAGAAATATTTTATTTAAGTGGAAATGAATCAATTATTGGGTAAATGTTAAGGAGGATGAGAAACGTGATTCGTGTTCGATGATAAATATATGACGTTTGAGATGATTAGGCGCAAGCCTCGCTCTTATCTTTAACGGTTTTTTTTTTGCAGAGAATAAAAAAATTTAGTTAATTTTTTGAGAGACAATTTTAGGAAATTTCTTGAGCACTAAAATTTTTAGTCGCAAAAACCTTTTCGAATAAATAGAATTCTTCAAATCATCTTTTTGAGTGATTAAAATTTTTCAAAAGTCTTTTCGAGTGATTAAAATTTTTCAAAAGTCTTTTCGAGTGATTAAAATTTTTCAAAAGTCTTTTCGAGTGATTAAAATTTTTCAAAAGTCTTTTCGAGTGATTAAAATTTTTCAAAAGTCTTTTCGAGTGATTAAAATTTTTCAAAAGTCTTTTCGAGTGATTAAAATTTTTCAAAAGTCTTTTCGAGTGATTAAAATTTTTCAAAAGTCTTTTCGAGTGATTAAAATTTTTCAAAAGTCTTTTCGAGTGATTAAAATTTTTCAAAAGTCTTTTCGAGTGATTAAAATTTTTCAAAAGTCTTTTCGAGTGATTAAAATTTTTCAAAAGTCTTTTCGAGTGATTAAAATTTTTCAAAAGTCTTTTCGAGTGATTAAAATTTTTCAAAAGTCTTTTCGAGTGATTAAAATTTTTCAAAAGTCTTTTCGAGTGATTAAAATTTTTCAAAAGTCTTTTCGAGTGATTAAAATTTTTCAAAAGTCTTTTCGAGTGATTAAAATTTTTCAAAAGTCTTTTCGAGTGATTAAAATTTTTCAAAAGTCTTTTCGAGTGATTAAAATTTTTCAAAAGTCTTTTCGAGTGATTAAAATTTTTCAAAAGTCTTTTCGAGTGATTAAAATTTTTCAAAAGTCTTTTCGAGTGATTAAAATTTTTCAAAAGTCTTTTCGAGTGATTAAAATTTTTCAAAAGTCTTTTCGAGTGATTAAAATTTTTCAAAAGTCTTTTCAAGTGATTAAAATTTTTCAAAAGTCTTTTCGAGTGATTAAAATTTTTCAAAAGTCTTTTCGAGTGATTAAAATTTTTCAAAAGTCTTTTCGAGTGATTAAAATTTTTCAAAAGTCTTTTCGAGTGATTAAAATTTTTCAAAAGTCTTTTCGAGTGATTAAAATTTTTCAAAAGTCTTTTCGAGTGATTAAAATTTTTCAAAAGTCTTTTCGACAAAATAGAGAAATTGCTTGGGGCTTACAAGATTTTAATAAAAATAGAAACTTTTAAGAGCTTCATTTTTAAAAAAAAAGCTTTTATTCGCACAATAAAATAATTTCATTCTCATTATTGCAACAAACTTGACAATTTTTTTATCAATGACATATTTTTAATAAATCCCCAATAAGCTTTTTGTTAGTTTGTGTCATCCGATTTCACTTGTCAATCCTTAATCATCCTTAACGATTAACCTCGTTTGAAAAAAATTTGACCCTTATTAAGAAACAATATGTAGCAGGACATCAATATTTGTTGAGCACTCGTAAAACAAATGACTAACTTAACGTACTCTTGTGTAAAAATTTTTCCGCTAGGTTTTTTTTTTTCAATTATCGGAAATGCCAGAAAAATCATTATGTTTTTATTTTTATGTGAAAGGTATTGCATAATGACTCACATAACCGACAGACCGTAACGAAATTACGTTTTCCTATGCTTATTGCTTGACATCATTTTTATTTTGTTATTATGACATCAGCCTAGACTTATGTACGATAGGATTTGAATCGAATCGCAGGTGATAAGGTATATGAATGCAAGGTGGAAAATCTGATAACTGTTTTTCCAGAAGGAGGAAATGGGATAAGGAGAGATTAAAAAACTGGAGGGGGGCGTTATGCAATTGCAACGAAACTGTGCTAGTTTCCCCCTAATCAGGAAATATGCGGAAAAATCAGGAAGTTTTTTATTAATAGCAAGCGCGCAGACGCGAGAATTTTATTAGTAGGTTATTCCTAGGCAAACAATTCTCTCCAGAAAGAGGAAAATTAGAAGTTTCCTTTCCAGAATTCTTTGGGTAACAAAATCAAAAGACTCCTCTGGTCTCCTTATTTTTGGCGCTGCCTTGAAGTAAACACCGATGATTTTTCGGGTCCATTCACCTTTCTGAATTCATTTCTTTTCCCCATCATAATATCTTTTTTTTTTTCATTTGAAATAGTGACCAAAAATATTCTACCCCGATTTTTCCACTTTCAAAACAATGACTTGACTATTCTTCTCAAGACAAAAGCTCAAGAATTTAATTTAATTCTTTAATAATGAATCCTAAACGTGTTAAATATTGTTACGCAATTAGGCGAATTCGCAACATTATTTCAATGTTAAATATCGTTTTTTTTTTCATGAATAAAAGATTTTTAAAAACTTTTAGCATCCATTTGCTCCATTTTTACATGTTTGGCATAAAAAAATTCCCTAGAGTTGAGTTCCCGCAGTTAAAAGTCTGAGTTTTGCCAGGAAATTATAATTTACAGAATAAAGCCTCTGTATTTCTTTTTGTTTTGCTTTTTGAGAAATTGAAACGACACTAGCGCCTTTAAACGACCAGTTTGTAAACTATAGTGGCGCTATTTCTTTCCATTTTATGAAGTAACGAATGGCACTAACGCCGTCTGATGAATAATTCACAAACTATAACTAATCAAAAGCTCCTACCAAGTTTAATAACGATACTAGCTCTCTACAACGATTCTTTTATAGACGAAGACGAGATTAGCGCTCTTTAACTTTCATTTTATATTTGTGTTTCCTCCAAAAATTATTTTTCCTCCTGAAATTGATTTTTAGCGCTCTTTGACTATTAATCTGCAAACTATAACTGCTCACAATCGCTTTAGATTTAATTAAGAGCGACACTAGAGCCGTATGGTGGTTCTTTGAGGAACTAAGACGATACTGGCGCTCTCTCACGCTCTAGAAAGTTTTTTTTATCAAAAAGAAACGACAGTAGCGCTCTCTGAAAATCACATCATGAATTAAAACGACACTACCGCTTTCTGACGAATAATCCACCAACGAAATCGGTTGTTGCACTCTTTAATTTTAATCAAGATCTTCAAAACAATTATTTTTGTGATTAGTTCTCACTAAAACAGCTTTTTGACTATAAAATTAAGGGATACCATTCTCAACTACTTTAGACAAATCAAAGCTACGCTAGCGCTCTCTAAAGAACACATCATGAACTACAACGACACTAGCGCTCTCTTGCAATTCATAATCCAACTGAAACAACTTTAAAATCGTTCTCGACGACTTTATACAAATTATAAGCGACAGTAGCGCTCTCTGAAAACCGCATCATGAACTAAAACGACACTAGCGCTCTCTTGTGATTAGTTCTCAACTAAAACAGCTTTTTGACTTAGAGATGATACCATTTTTGACGACTTTTACCAATCAAAGCGACAGTAGCGCTCTCTGAAAACCGCATCATGAACTAAAACGACACTAGCGCTCTCTGACGAATAATATACCAACTAAATTGGCTTTAACACTCTTTAATTTTAATCAGGAACGACATTACCGCTTTGAAACTATTATTTTATCAATTAAAACGACAGTAGCGCTCTCTATCTTCCATTTTAAGAACTAAGATGACATCAGCGCTTCCTTAAACAATTATTTTCTCAACTAAAACAGATATAAACGCTAATCACTCACAGTTGAATCTGTTAAATTTCGAAAACTTTAATCTCAAAATTTGGGGGGGAAAATATTTTGAAAATAAAAATTTTTCACGCCCACAATTAAAAAAAAAAAGTAACTCCCGGCATCGTTGAAACTTGTTAAATCACTAACTCTGCAAATCACTGTCAAGCTTTTCAAATAAATTATTCATCAAAAAAATTTCACCTCCCACTACCCTAATCAAAAAATTAATTATTAAAAACTTAAACAAATTACGCCCTCAGAAAAAAAAACAAAATTTAATACTTTTTTTTTCCTATTTATAATCCCACGCACAATAATTTTTTTACTTTCACTAATTTCGTGACCATTTTCAAAAACATGCCACTTTTGACGAAAAGCTTCGTTAATGAATTAAATTGAAAAAAAAAAAAAAAAATACGTACTCGAAAAAAATTACACGTTTGTAAAGCATTTTTTAATTTCTGGGAAAGCTCGCATATATACGTTAAAGGTTAAAAACGACCTAACACATTCCATTACTGACACACAACTGAAATATTATTCTTACGACATTATCAAAACTTATATCAAGGTAATTATTGGCGTTGACAATTGGGAACACTATGGTAACGGCCACGAGCTTTACCACCACACTAAACACCGGCTTGTCACTTATGTATTGTCCTTCCATGGGATATAAACACAAATGGAACTAATTACTTAAAATATTTTACTTTTTTTTTGAAAAGGAAAAGACCGACAAGCTGTCTGTCCATCTTTTTCAATTTCCTATCCAAGGACTTTTCTTTGAAGGTGGAAGTAAACAATTAATGTTCTTTTGTTTTTTAACATGAATCATTTTTTTTTATTATTATTATTTAACACTTCTCCTTTGGTAGTTGAAGCGAGAATTGTTACATAGACGATTTGGTAACCTTCTAGGTTGAATAAAGTCAAGACTATAAAAGATTTGACCGTGACGGAAATGAATTTAGATGGAAATAAAAATGGGAGGCGTCGTTGTGGTTAAAGCTCATCGCTTGTTTAAGACTGGGAGTTTTTTTTTTTTTAAACAAGTGCTGACTTAGCAAGTCATTTTTTTGTGACCAGGGTGGTGAAATTTTTGAAATCAGGATTGAAACTAAGAAAATTTTTATTTTGGTCAGGGGGGCAAGTAGAGGGTAGAGAAAAGAGACTGGCAAACTGTCAGCCATCACAAATATTGAAAGCCATATTAAGTGTCATGGCGACTTCCACAAGAAGAATTTTAGCAGCCATGATGATACACACCACTTTCTATTAAAAATAATTCTTGGACAAAGCCTCCAAAAGAAGGGGGAAAAGGAAGAGAGAAGAGAAATGAAGCCTAAAAAGCTTCTGACCTTATGAGGATAGGGGAAGAATTCTAGAAAAATTCCCAATAGGAAATTGACATTATTTTCAACAAGCTTGGAAACAATCCCAGAAAATTTTTTAAGCTTAAAACATTTCTAGTAAAAGGCCCTGACAGAGCTTGCAATGTTTTTAAAATTTTGTTGCGATCATTTAGGCACCAAAACCGCATATATCTAACCAATTAGTATTACTATTATCTTTTTGAACGAAGTTCTTTTGAATTAGAATAAATATTTCGTTGCAGGCATTGGAACTTGTAAAATCTTTCTTCTAGTCTTGTAACATCCGCTCTTGCAATTCTATTACTCTCAGAATAAAAGCCTTGAGATAATTTATTTAAAAGCAATACGAAAAACTGTGCCAGAAAAAAAATCAAGCCTTTTTAATAAAAAAATGTCTATGACCACTCAAGCTGTTGTAATTTTGACAGGTGAAACTTGCAATAGGTAAATTTTGCAGACTTAAGTAGATGTAGATCATCGAATTGTTAATGTGAACAGGATGAGGAAAAAAAATTCAGACAGAATTGCCATTGACTCTAGATTCACTTGTTTTTGAACAATAAATTTTTTCGATGTCAGAGTTACTGCAAAAACTTAAATCATTCCAAAACTTTCTGTTTTCAGCTAGTGAATTGCCCATTTAGAGATTTTTTAGTTTCACTCATCCTTTAGCATGAAAAGGTCTAGTAGCAGTTCAGTAAATAATGTCACCTTATGAAAGAACTTGTTAAACGTATGCTAGTCGAACAGGCAGCTACAAATTTTTCCTTATTATTACTGAAAAATCACAATCATTCTCATGATCAAAACACTTGTAGTGTTTTACATAACCTAAAAAAAATGACGACTCTATGAAAGTATTTGTTCATAGATTTAAAAACTTAACGAATCTCATTCTAATTATTATTCAGATAGTACAACAATTTATTTATTCTGCTCATCTTTAATTACTTAAAAAATAATGAGATTTTAAAATCTCATGAATTTGAATCTCTGTTTCGGAAAACAAACCACCATTTTAAAAATGACACCAGCGCTGCGTTGACACCACGCTGAAGCTGTTCTGTTAGTTTAACTAATTCTCCGCTAGGATCGTTTTACATTGCGCAAGAGCAGTGCGCAGTTCGCAGTTCGCCTTCGTCAAATCGTCGTCCTTTATTCGTGAAAAAAAATACAAACGTTTGTGGTACGATTTAATTAAAATCAAATTTATCCTTTTTTTCGATTCGGTTTTTCAAACTCGATAAGTGTTTCAACAACGGTACTTTATTACACCTTAATTTATTTATTTATATGCCCCTACACGCAAGAAGATTGACATCTTGACCATGTGCTTTCTTTTTTTTTACCGAGAATCGTTTTATTTATAATTCACTTCTCATTTCATCGAAGAGGTATGTGCTTTTTTTTCCTAAAAAAGGAATTAAATCGACTAACGTATGATTTTATAATATTTCGTCATTTATTCATTTAAAACAAATTTCAATAATCAATCAATTTATATAAAACAAGATGTAAAATTTTTTGTTTTATATTCGTCGAAACATTTAAAAATATATACGACAAAATGATTTCTTTTTACCAGAAAAAGAATCCCCGGTTTGCTCTCTTTTTTTTTTTTTTACATTTACGGTTAAGGAAGATTCACATGCGGGAATAAAATGTGTAAAACGTATTTTTTCAATTCAAGCTTGTGTGATTTGGGAAAAACAGAGGATTAATTTTTAAGATAACAGCAAAGCAAAAATCTAAATTAGATTAAATGCAAAAATTAATTACAATAAAAATTAAATTTGCAGTGAATCAAAGCTGGAAGTTGAAATTTTTGAAAGCTGATTGGAAAGTGTTGTGTTGTAAAGGAAATCGAGACTTGGGTTGAAGCGTGTGGCAACTTGTTTCATAGTGTCAGCCAAAAGCTGCCAATGCCGGAAGATTTCAACATTATCTAATATGAGGCAAAACCTGTTAAATTTTTTATTAATAATTGTGGAACATTAAATTATTAATCTATTTTTAGGAACGAGATAACTCAAGATTAAATTGGTAACTTCCCAATTTTTCTTTGATTCACTGCTACAATTAACATCAATTTAAAAAAAACAATTAAAATGAGATAAATACGTAATCAAAATGAAGAAGGCGATAGTCAACAGTATATATATCGGCGGCAACAATAATAATCATAACAATAATTCGTTTTTATCTTTCCAAGGTTAGTTTTACGTTTTTTTAAAAAAAAAATAACGAACACATCATTAACTACAAAAAAAATTTGATTACATCCGAAAACGGAATAACTAAATTAAAAAACTTTTCTCGCTAAACAAAAAAACGACCGATTAACTATTAAAAACGTACGCTTCAGTTAAAAAAGCTATTCGGGATTACCAAGGCAACGAAAACGAGGTTCCAAAGCGTCGCGTCGTGGACTATTCATAAAATAAAGAAAATTTCAGCCCTCATCATTGCCGGTTCATTGCGCTTCGATCTTCTATTTCATTTACAAGAGGTATTTCAGCCCCGTAGTCAGAATCAAATTTAGGGGACGGGGCACTTAAAAATTAGGCCAGCAAATTTTTAATTTGAGAGTTCTGCTTGAAATTTTTTTCGACTTCTTTGGCTAAGGGGCTGAGATACTTGCGTACAATGATTCAAAAATTTCCATTTACATTGCTTAAATCTAGTGGGGAACCATCAATAACCAGTTTCTTATTAATACTGTTTAGTTTGAGTTTGGCACTGGAAAATTATTTTTTTTGGAATGCATTAAATCTAAGCGAATAGAAATTTTTAAACGATCAATGCTGAGGTTATGTTTATTTAGTTTAGCTACCGATTTAATTATTCACGTGATTAGAATTACTCAAGCGTACATGACTCGTAATTTTTTTTGATGCATTTAAATTCACAGCCTTATAAAATTAATCAAGTATTATTTAATTTTTAATGAGGGAAAGTTAATGGGCGTTAAAATGGCCCGCGATAATTATCAAGTATCGCTATTTTTTTTTTTTAATAGAATGGTAATAGTTAATTGGTTTTTTTTTACAGATATACAAGGACAGAACTGCAGATTTCGGAAAAAGAAACTAGAAAAATGTTGCCAAAGGTCTAGGCATCATAATAAGGTAAGAATAGAAATTTTTGAAATTTTTTAAAATGTTATCGATTCCAAATTTCAAACTTTGCAGCTCTGTCTCAAAAACTTTTCATAATCCACAAACAAAAAAACGTTGCAATTTTGCATAAAAATAATAAAATACACAAAATATTTTTCATATCCAAAAAATAATAACAAACCATAACAACACAGAAAAATCTTTTTAAAAATATAAGCAAAAATAATTAAGAAATTTTTTTAATACATAAAAAATGATTTTTCTATCTTCGACAACCAAAATTTTAGTTTTTTAAATATTTCCATAAAAAATTAAAAAAATCAAACATCGTCTACTTTTTAATCTTTCGTATTAAAAAAATATACAAAAAAATTTCTAAAAATTTCTTTTTAAACATATAAAAAATTATGACTATAATCCGGCAATTCCGAAATTAAAAAAAAAAACGAATAAATGACTAGAAAACATTAAAAATTAATAAAGAAATGAGAAGATTTTTCTAATGTACGCCACAGTTTTTAAAAAAAAACAATTTTTTCTTTGAAACTATCGATATTTTAACAATATAGACAGTGGCAATATTAAAAAACAATTAACCATTTAAAAAACATTACAAAAAAAACATTAATGAATAAAAAACGAGTGAACAATGATAAATAATAAAAAAATTATAAGGGAACATCTGGATCAAATTATCGAAGAGATCTTTTTTTGATTTTTTAATGTTCGATTTGATGCAGAAGTTCAAAGTTTTTTAAAATAACACTTGCCGCCTCGTAAAAATTAAAATAACTGTTATCATCCTATTTTAACTTCCCATGTGTATTTTTTTCCAGATTACGATGCTAAAACTGCTGGCGTTGTCTGTTCTGGTCGATCTTCCTCGTCGCTCACGCACATTCTAGTTAAGTCGGAAGCAACCGATTCCCGATTTGTTTCACAAATGGAACAAACACTCGCGATGTCTGAGTCAGCCATATCACAATCTTTAGTTTTCGAACTAGGAAGGTATGTTGGATTGTTTTTTAAGTCTTCTTCGGCCTCTGGTTCTTCTTCTTTTTGCCTGAAGAAGAGAAAATTGAGGAGAGGGTTAGTTAGTTTTGAAATTCGAGGATTGAAGTAAAGCTGGAAAATTTCTTTATTGAATATCACTGACTTCTTGCAGGGATTATAAAAACCTTTAAAATAAAATCCAGAAACATTAAACAGTTGTTTATTTTAGTTTGCAAATATCAAACGGATGATGGGATTTTTGCTTTTTTCAGATATGGAAAATGAAGGAGCGTGGCGGAGAATGACTGTACCTGAACATGACTGGCATGACTGTACGTGAACATTTCTCACCTGCATGAGGTAAGATTTATTTTAAGCTTTTGAGAATTTTAAGGTTTTAGTCGACAAAAAAAATCTAGCAAAAGATTTGGTCGACAAGACAGAATTCTGAGAAAAGTTATTAGACTGTTAAGTTCAGAGAAACATGTTCGACTATTAAAATTCTAAAAACTCTTGTTTAACTATGAAAATTCTGAAACATTTTGTTCGACTACATATATAAATTTTGATTAATCTTGGTCGACTATGAAAATTCTGAAAAATCTTGTTCGACTACATATATAAATTTTGATTAATCTTGTTCAACTATGAAAATTTTGAAACATCTTGTTCAACTACATATATAAATTTTGATTAATCTTGTTCGACTATGAAAATTCTGAAAAATCTTGTTCGACTACATATATAAATTTTGAATAATCTTGTTCGACTATGAAAATTCTGGAAAAACTTGCTTAAAGCAAGAACATTTGAAAAGATTACAAATTTGGCGAGAAAATTTTCTGATTTTCTTTTGATTATCAATTTAACGAATTTTTATAAAATGCCCTCTTTTCACATCTCGTGCATATACTTACATCAAGGCAGGCGGTTTTTTTTTTTAAAAAATAAAAAATAATATTGAGCCTTACCTTGTAACAAAGTTGATGGGAGGAGGGCTTTTGGTATGTGTTACGATATCTAACCAACTGGACGTTGAATTTGGACTATAAGAAATGAGAAAATTACAATAAAATCCCAACAATTTTAAAAAAAAAATTTAACAAGCATCGTTATCGGTCACCAATTCTTTTTGAAATTTGAAAAACATAAGTTATTACCTTCGTTTTCCCCCGTTAATATTAACAACAGAAAATTGTTATAAAGAATTAAATTGGAAAAAAATGCTGTTCCGGCAATTTTTTCGTGGCACAAAAACTCTGCTTATTTGTTTTTTTTTAAAAGATTACTTACAAAGGTGTGTATTTTATTAAACATGGAAGGTGTTTTGATCTCGGAACGGTAAAATGATGATTTTCACTATGTGTGGATTTTTGGTTTGTATTTTCTTGTCTCTTCGGCTCTCCAAATTTCTCGGTAATGTAGTCAACCTCGAATTTTAATTCGGCTGCAATCACACGATGAAACATTTTCATATTGAGCTATTATTATCATTTTTTTTCCTGACCAGACTGAGAGGCGAAATAAGGAAGCGAAATAACTTTTCCCCGAAGAAAACTCGTCCCAGGCGAAACCACGCTGAAGAAATTTCGCTTCCAAATCAAGTCATTCCATCGGTCCCGATTTTTAAGAGTTGTAGTTTTTGATTTAGTACTTACAAGAATCGATTGGGCCTAATTTTTGAGCTACGCTAAATAAAACGTCTACTGTCCAAAAACTAGGAATCCTTGCGAATACTTTCCCGGTGTCAGCCGGTAAATGAAAACCTAATTTGTGGAGGAGCATTTGAAATGGCCTCTGGAGCAAGACAGCTGCTTGTTCCGCGTTCCATGATACTACTGGGATTGATTGATTTAAATCTGTAAAGCGAAATTAAGAATTTTAGCGATTAGTTTAAGGTGATTGTAGGATTAGATGCTGAGTTTCACGTTTGTAGCGAGGTTAGAAAGAAGGGGGAGCTACCAAAAAAATTTTAAAGTGCGCTCAGTCCTTCAAAAAGATTAAAAGTTCGAGCTCTGCCCTTTCTAAGTGACCACACACTCCTTTTCTGTCTGAGAAGTCAACATTTTCTTAAAACTTTTTCTTTTGATCAGAATAAGAGTCACATAAAAATTTTTAGTCGAAGAAATCCAATAAAAATATTCAGTCGAAGAAGTTCTAGTAAACAATTTTAGTTGAAAAAATATTTGAGTAAAAATTTTCAGTTGAAAACAAATTCTGCTTAAGATTTTCAGTCGAACAAGAATTTTCTAGAGGACAAGAATTAAAAAATTCAAGCTTTTCTAGAGGACCATAGAAGTATTCCAGTCACGGAAAGTCGCTCAATAACTATTCCTGCGAAAATTTTAGCTCCCCTTCTAGAATTAAAATCTGGCTACGGCCCTGCATTGCTTTTAATTCAATCACTTACGTGAATAATATTGAGGAATCGGCTCTAATGGTTTCGTTATCGGATCAAAATCGATTTTACAGTTAACGTCCTTTGCCAATTTCACGTAGCAAGCTTCTATTAACAATCTTTGAAGCCAGGATAGTTGGGCTCCTCTATTATCTTTCACCAATAATTCTAAACATCAATGAAAAGGAATTAGCATCAACCTATTTTAAATTTTTTTAGAATATTTACAACAATGGCGATTTCTCTCAATTACACAGACGAAAAAATCCCCAAATCATCTTTTTGTTTACATACCTGTTAATTGAGTGATTTCGTCATCGTTTTCATTAGTTCGATCAACTAAATCCCTATCGGATGACATACCTCTAAAATAATTAATTTGGTCAGTTACATCCTCTACGTTGTCGACGGCCATCGGTTCTTCGATTATGCTAGACATCTTTGATGAATGCTATTTAGAATTTTATTTAATTTAGCAAAAGTTAATTTTTAATAGAAATGAATAATTAATCCTATAGCTTACCAAAGCTTCTCCTTTAAGTAATTCTTGATATTGAGCCTCACTAATAACACCTTGTTCTAATAATCTTGTAATAACCTGAAGCAAAAATCAAAAGATATAATAATTTAAGAATTATTTGATGACAAATGAGCAGAGCCAGTGTAAGGGCTTTTTTGGTCTTCTCTTCTTTTCAATGAAATCTTGGGTATTTTTTAGTTTCAAACAAATCTTTTGATTATTTTATTGTGTCGAACAAATTTGTTGATAATTTCTTGGTGTCGAACAAATTTGTTGATAATTTCTTGGTATGGAACAAATTTGTTGATAATTTCTTGGTGTCGAACAAATCTTTTAATTATTTTTTAGTGTCGAACAAATCTTTTGTCAATGCCTTGGTGTCAAACAATTCTTCTGATTATTTTCTGGTGTCGAACAAATCTTTTTAGAATTTTTTTTATGGAAAATATTCCCAAAAATTTTTGAATACTCATTTTTAGGCCCATTACTTTTTTGGCCCTTAAGGCTATTTTTAGCCTTTGTAGGCCCTTATTTTTGTTTTTCTAGACTTCATGGCCCAGCCTGTTTGCTCCGCCCATTATGATATAGTTTTATACTTACTGCTATTCTTGTTTTGCTAACTCCAGTTTCCTCAAAGAGTTTAATGATGTTTGATACGGGATCTGTATCTGTTGAGCTTTGCGCAAAATACCACGATAAATTATCACATTCTTCTTTAGACCACCTGAAACGATTTGATTAAAATATTTATAACAATTCATTTCATAATTCTGAATGAAGGAATTTTTTTCTTTTTTCAGATGCATAAGGGCGAAAAGTGATAATGTTGTGAATCATGGAGTAATAAGCGGCGGATGGAAATGAAAATGGGTAAGTGAGCATCTTCGTTATTTAAAAACTAGTGAGGCTGACTATAGCTAGAAAATAGTAGTTGTAGTCACCGTTCTAGCAGTTAAATATTTTTAGACCTCTAGGCTTTGCCTAATCATTTTCTCAAGTTTAACTTACCCTGAATCGTCAGCCGGAGAAATCGGACTTGGCATTGATGAACCACCAATCGGGCAATGTTGCGGCAAATTAATAAATCTATGAATCACGTATTCTATTAAATCAGACCAATCCTGAAAATTAGGAAATTGTTAATTTTTTTTATCTCTCAGTTTTCGCAGCCGATCCACAAAAAATTTTTACTTACATCACACAGTTGAAAATCTCCCTCCCAAATCTGCGTAAAAGTTTTTAGTATATTCGGCTGAAACAAGCTTGTTACTTGATTCATATCGCCACCGATATGATGCATCATTGTAAATACGCAATCGTTGATGTATTCTCCGTTGCTTTCAAAATCTTCTAATAAAATACCGT
This sequence comes from Liposcelis brunnea, assembly GCA_023512825.1. Classification (NCBI taxonomy): domain Eukaryota; kingdom Metazoa; phylum Arthropoda; class Insecta; order Psocodea; family Liposcelididae; genus Liposcelis; species Liposcelis brunnea. Next base: position 3,472,283 of record CM042070.1, read on the forward strand.
ACTGGCGCATTACGTCTACTGTAGCAAACCTGAAAACCGACATTTTATTTTAGCTCTGAAATTTTTTCTAATGTAATTAAAATCCGAACTTACTGCTTAATATGATTTATCAGTGAAAGACCGAATTTATGATGAACTAAATTAGATGAAGTCTCCAAAAAAGAGAGCAAGATGTGATTGGTGACTATCAAATCTTGGAGGTACTGTTTGTTGTGGATATTCGGATTATATTGCCGTAGCAAAAGGACGAACATGCATTTTAAATCATCCGTTGAACTAATTTGAGCTGAAAGAAATTTTGATAGGATTAATTATTGATAAGCTCTCAATCATTGACTCAATCGTCATCATTCACTAATTTAATCGAACAATCAATCAGTCAGTCACTCATTCAATCCTTCCCTTAATTACTCAGCCGTTCAATAAATCAATCAATCAATCATTCATTCATTCATTCAATCGATCGATCGGTCAGTCAGTCACTAAATGAATTAATCAGTCAATCAGATTTTAATTCATTTAATTTTTATTTAATAAATCATTTACTCAATCATTCAATCAGTCATTCAATTAATCAAGAACCTAGTTAATCAGTCAATCAATCGGTTAACCCTTCCGTCTATCAACCAACCAGTCACTCGTTCACTCGATCAATCAATCAATCAGTCACTTACTCATTCATTTACTAATCTATGCACTTACTTTGTAAATTTCTTAAAAAATCCTTATCCTCATTACTGAGATGAGTTATTTTCCCATAAGTTTCTAAAGCTTGAATAAATTCCCTTATAGCCGTAACCACTAAATGCTGCCGCCTTAAATACGGCTTTAAATCCGCACCTTCTTGCCTGGTCGCTATTTCTAGACTTTCACAAATATTCACTCCTTCGTAAGTTAAATATGAAATTATATCGTAAGATAAAACATCCCTGAAATTTAACATTAGTAACTTCATCGTTTTAGTCTTTGAATTAATCGATTTTTTTTAAAAAATGACTTACCGGACGTGTTCTAAATCTAATTCCAACTGAGCCGCGAATTTCAAAAAATACGTGACCAGCCAAAAGAAATGAGACGTGTCAATCCGAACTAAATTCGGTGAAGATAATAATTGTGCGTGGAGAACTTGAACTAAAGGCCCATATGCTTTTAGAAGAAAATCCACCGTAAACTCTTTAAGTATATGAGTTATGTCTTCGTTGGTTGGGACATGATGAGCCATGGCTTTGATGTTAACTCTGAAAGAAAATTTGTAAGTGTGAACATTTTTTTGTAGAGGGAAGCGATTTTTGCCTTAAAGTAAATACTTATGTGATGATCACAGATCATTGAAATGATTGTATGATTTATGTTTAAAAAATTAATTAACTGGAAATATGTTATTGTCAAATTTTTATTTGGAAAAATAGCAACTGGTCCAGATTTTCTTGCCTTATGCTTCAGGCATTTTTCAAAATTTTTTTCCATTGCAGAAATTTGTGACAAAAAAAATAATTGAGAGACTTGTTCGACAAGATCTGATTAAAAAAATTTTTGATTTTAATAAGCCCCTGAAAAGACTTCAAAGTCCCAGAAATTTTGAAAGAATTCGAGTTTGATCAGTGGGTGTGCCAAACTTAAGCGTTTCGTTTTTTCATTAATAATGATAAATTTACTTAATTTAATTAGTAACATATTTCCAGTTATCTCTTCTTGAATACAATGTTGTCGTCACATCTTTGAGTAGGCTAGGCGAAATTGATATGAACAATGTCAGGTTAGCTAGAAGAAAAAAGGAGGGATTCGCTAGTAGTATTTTTAAGGTTAGAAAGAGGTTGCTAACGCAATGTCCTTATTTAGGTTTAGGAATTAATTTTAGTTTTGTAGCCGAGCTCCTTGGCCAGAGGTTTTGCTACCCTGGCAAAGATTTCTCATGTCCCTCAAAAATACCTTTGGTAAATTCTGAAAAGATTTCCCCGTCAAGTTATTCAGAAAACACTTGCTCGACAAGATATTCAGAAAACACTTGCTCGACAAGATATTCAGAAAACACTTGCTCGACAAGATATTCAGAAAACACTTGCTCGACAAGATATTCAGAAAACACTTGCTCGACAAAATATTCAGAAAACACTTGCTCGACAAGATATTCAGAAAACACTTGCTCGACAAGATATTCAGAAAACACTTGCTCGACAAAATATTCAGAAAACACTTGCTCGACAAGATTTTTTTGAAAGCCCTTGCTCCACAAGAGATGCAGAAAGCACTTGTTTGCCAAGAAATTTTGAAAACAATTGCTTGTTTAAAAATTCTGAAAGCCTTTGTTTGTCAAGAAAACCAGAAAACACTTGCTCGACAGGAAATCCAGAAAACACTACTTGTCAAGACATCCAGAAAACATTTGCTCGATAGGAAGTTTGGTCCAAAATTCTTGTCACATGCATTTGTACTAAGATCTGAGCCCCAGTGAATTTTCCAGCAAAGCTGGTCAACCCTTTCTAACTTTATTTCAGCAATGGCTGAAAAAAGAACTCAAATAGCATTTTTTTAAGGGATATTTCAAATGACAAGGGGTGTTCCTAATTTGCGGGTCAGGTAATCCTTTTGCGGGTCAGGTATTTCCAGGCATTTTTTTGTGCGGGTCAGGCCGGATTCGAGTTCTACTCGACGAGCCCTTCTCAAATATGTAAACAAAATTTCAAAATTTTGCCCCCTTCCCCCCCAAAAAAATTAATTTGGTTTTTCCCGCTGCGGGTCCGGTATTTCCAAGCGTTTTTTTCTGCGGGTCAGGCCGGATTCGAGTTCTACTCATCGAGTACTTCCCAAATATGTAAACAAAATTTTAAAATTTTGCCCCCTTCCCCCCCAAAAAAAATAATTTGTTTTTTCCCGTTGCGGATCCGGTATTTCCAAGCGTTTTTTTCTGCGGGTCATGCCGGATTCGAGTTCTGCTCGTCGAGTACTACTAGAATCTGCAAAAAAATTTCTAAAATTTTGCCCCCTTTGTTGCCCTAAAAATATAAATAATTTTTAAAACCAGCGGGCTGAGGTAATCCCAACCCTAATTACTGTGGGTCAGGCCGGATTCGAGTTCTCCTCGACGAGTACTTCTTGAATGCGTAAAAATAAATTCTGAGATTTGCCCCCTTGCCCCTCAAAAAAAATAATTCGATTTTTCCGGTTACGGGTTCGATATTTCGAAGCGTTTTTTTCTGCGGGTCAGGCTGGATTCGAGTTCTACTCGACGAGTACTTCTTAAATGGGTAAAAATAAATTCTGAGATTTGCCCCCTTGCCCCCCCCCCCCCAAAAAAAAAAAATAATTTGATTTTTACGGTTACGGGTTCGATATTTCGAATCGTTTTTCTGCGGGTGAGATTAGATTCGACTTCCACTCGTCCAATAGTACTGATAACTTGTCTCCATACTCTAATTAAATAGCACCGTTTATTAAATGACCGATCGGAGGAAACTTGCTTGTGATTTCGTTCAAACATTTTGAAATAGGAAATAGAGATTTGTTTTGTAAAAAAAAAGATTGCGACGAAAATATTCTTCTTGATTTTTTGATTTTACAAATCAAGAAATCAGGATATTAATGGAGCTTTCAACCTCTTCTAAGTCACAAATGTTTCTTTTATTCCATTTTATAGCTTTTGAATGCCATATTAGAATACTTAAGCCGATTTATCTTTTTTAAATACTTAACCGAACGGGATCATGGAGGGAAGTACTTCCGGCGAGTCTTTTTATCAAGGGTTGCAATTAATGCTCGGTGCGAATTATTTAGAGTATGGGGACAAAGCAAAAAAAAAATTATAAATTTTGCTCCCTTAAACTGCCAGAAAAGTTAATCATTTTTCCAACCTGCGTAATCCCAGTATTAAATGTTGCGGGTCCAGCTGTTTTCTTATTCTATTGGATGAATACTGCTGACTTAAGAAAAAATGATTGGCCAATTTAGCTCTGTTTGCCCCTCATAAGATTATTTGCAGACCTAGCCTTACCGAATGTATTTTTTCACGGGCCGGGTCAGAACCCTCCGGGCCTGAATCTCCCGGGGCCTCAGGTCCGGGAGCGTGAACAGCAGTCTGGGATGGCGGCATTCGTCTTTTTTCATAAAGATATTTAAATGTTTATAAAAATTTATAAAGAATTATAAATGTTTATAATTCTTTATAATGTTTTATAAGTATTTATAACACTTTATAATTCTTTATAAACATTTATAATTCTTTATAAATTTTTATAAACATTTCAATTCAATATCTTTATGGAAAAAGATGAATACCTCCATCCCAGACTGCTGTTCACGCTCCCGGACCTGAGGCCCCGGGAGATTCAGGCCCGGAGGGTTCTGACCCGGCCCGTGAAAAAATACATTCGGTAAGGCTAGGTCTGCAAATAATCTTATGAGGGGCAAACAGAGCTAAATTGGCCAATCATTTTTTCTTAAGTCAGCAGTATTCATCCAATAGAATAAGAAAACAGCTGGACCCGCAACATTTAATACTGGGATTACGCAGGTTGGAAAAATGATTAACTTTTCTGGCAGTTTAAGGGAGCAAAATTTATAATTTTTTTTTTGCTTTGTCCCCATACTCTAAATAATTCGCACCGAGCATTAATTGCAACCCTTGATAAAAAGACTCGCCGGAAGTACTTCCCTCCATGATCCCGTTCGGTTAAGTATTTAAAAAAGATAAATCGGCTTAAGTATTCTAATATGGCATTCAAAAGCTATAAAATGGAATAAAAGAAACATTTGTGACTTAGAAGAGGTTGAAAGCTCCATTAATATCCTGATTTCTTGATTTGTAAAATCAAAAAATCAAGAAGAATATTTTCGTCGCAATCTTTTTTTTTACAAAACAAATCTCTATTTCCTATTTCAAAATGTTTGAACGAAATCACAAGCAAGTTTCCTCCGATCGGTCATTTAATAAACGGTGCTATTTAATTAGAGTATGGAGACAAGTTATCAGTACTATTGGACGAGTGGAAGTCGAATCTAATCTCACCCGCAGAAAAACGATTCGAAATATCGAACCCGTAACCGTAAAAATCAAATTATTTTTTTTTTTTGGGGGGGGGGGGGCAAGGGGGCAAATCTCAGAATTTATTTTTACCCATTTAAGAAGTACTCGTCGAGTAGAACTCGAATCCAGCCTGACCCGCAGAAAAAAACGCTTCGAAATATCGAACCCGTAACCGGAAAAATCGAATTATTTTTTTTGAGGGGCAAGGGGGCAAATCTCAGAATTTATTTTTACGCATTCAAGAAGTACTCGTCGAGGAGAACTCGAATCCGGCCTGACCCACAGTAATTAGGGTTGGGATTACCTCAGCCCGCTGGTTTTAAAAATTATTTATATTTTTAGGGCAACAAAGGGGGCAAAATTTTAGAAATTTTTTTGCAGATTCTAGTAGTACTCGACGAGCAGAACTCGAATCCGGCATGACCCGCAGAAAAAAACGCTTGGAAATACCGGATCCGCAACGGGAAAAAACAAATTATTTTTTTTGGGGGGGAAGGGGGCAAAATTTTAAAATTTTGTTTACATATTTGGGAAGTACTCGATGAGTAGAACTCGAATCCGGCCTGACCCGCAGAAAAAAACGCTTGGAAATACCGGACCCGCAGCGGGAAAAACCAAATTAATTTTTTTGGGGGGGAAGGGGGCAAAATTTTGAAATTTTGTTTACATATTTGAGAAGGGCTCGTCGAGTAGAACTCGAATCCGGCCTGACCCGCACAAAAAAATGCTTGGAAATACCTGACCCGCAAAAGGATTACCTGACCCGCAAAATAGGGACAGCCAATGACAAGACTTAATTTTAAGTTTTTAGGGAAAGAGAGGAAGCATCTCCGAATAATTTTGCTGAAACCTTCCTCGTTCTGTTAAAATTTTAAAAGGAAAAAAATTTGGCTCTAAAATTTGGTTTTTTATAATCTGAATTTTTCCGGAACCTCATGCCGAACATACAAAAATCCAATATATCGAGTAAAAAAGGATTTTATAGACGCCCTGTAGGGACAGAAAAATATTTTTGCTATAATCTGTTTTTAAAACAAGCCCTAAAAAAATCATTCCCAAAGCAGGATGTAACTTGTCTGGATTTGTCTTAAGATTTTTTTTCTCAACGTCAAAATTCGCAAATACATTGTATTCGTTAATCCGTTTGATGAATTTGATGTTTAGCTTATGGTCACAATGTTTTACAAAGTAGAAATGTAAGGGAAGTTCTCACGATCGGCACGCGACTTCGGTTATCTTCGGTCGGTTCCGGGCGGCATCCAGTCACCGAGTTGACGCAAGTCTCTTGTTATTTTGTCAGTCGAGTCTGTTATTATTATTTTAGTTCGGTCACGCGGATAATATTTTCTTAAAATTTCAGTTTTGAGTTTTAATTTTTTTTCAATTGTGGTGTTTTTTTTATAGATGGCGGATTGGTGGATTTGATGGATTTTTACAATGGGATGCTGGATATTGGAGCTTTGGTAAGTCACTTAATTTTTGTATATTCGAATTTTTTTTCGGTTTTTAATTTAACATCACCCCAGAAAATTATTCTTCGTTTTCCATAATTCTGGGGTGATATTCAGTTTTTTAACATTTTGTGTGACTAAATTTTTTCCCTCATTTCCATCATTTTGTGTGATTATATTATTTCTTGTGATTTGGATGTTCGGATAAAATGAGATTTTGTTTGATTATTATTAGGTTAAGATTTTCCCAGTTAAACTTACATGGTCGTCTTACTCCGTTTAACGAGCTTTTTTCGCCTGAGCTCCTTTTTCTCTTGTGGAGATGGCTGCTTGTTGCAATAGCGAATTTTTTGAATATGCGGCTTTTGATGGACAGGCCTGAAATTAAAAATTAAAATTTTTTATATCCCTTTTTAAGAGAGGAATTTATTTTTACATCTAGGCTTTTTACCTTTTATTTGCTTGAGGAGCTTCTTCCTCATTACTAGAAGTCGATACTAATTCAGGATTATCAGCTTGAGTCCCATAACCGCAGTCTGACATTTCCGGTGAAAAACAATCCCATTTACCAGATGGATTTTCCGAACCTGTTTTGCCTCTAGTAGCAGGGGCATGATGGCTATGAGTACTCGACGCCTAAGTTTAAAAGAAATAAATTATTGTGACGTAAAATCCAATTGAATAATTTTTTTTCGAAGTCAACTTACCCTTGAGTTAACTGATAAATCAGAGGAGCACAACGAAGCCGCTCCTGAATCCACATCAGTTGATCTTTTTGAACTTGAATTTTTACTTTTTCTGTTAGAACCCTGAGAATTTTGTTTTCGTTCATTCCCTCCATTTCCGCCATTAACACCGCTTCCCCCTTCTTCAAAAACAAACACTGACATAATGTCAATGCAAAATACAAATAATTATAAAAGGAATAATAGAACTTTTAGGCCTATTTAATTCGTTGTAGGTCTCAAGCTTTTAAAGTTGGGAGTTAAGGCCAAATTTTTGGCCAAAATCTAAACTTTTAATAATTTTAAAAATCTGGACTTACTTTTCCCGGGTGGTTTGATGTTTTCCGATCCTCCTGATTGAGCAGGTCTTTGCGTCATGTGCTAAGAATCAATATTAAAAATTTGTATTTTTTTCTTTCTTCGTGCGGAATACGTTAAAAGCAGCCTGAATGTTCTATGAGCATTATTATTAACATACTAAGTTTAATAATTTATAAATTAATTATTAATATTAATTATATATATGAAAAAGGATAAATTTAGAAGTACCTTGTGCCAGAATAATATTGTATATAGAACATACCGTATGATTTTTTTTAAAATTAGTAAGAAAATTTACCGGGACTCCGGAGGAACCTTCATGATTACCGGCTGATGACTTATGTCCGCCTCCTCCTGTGTCCGAGGAATCTGATGTTGGATCTGATGATGTTAGCATCGGGGATGAATCCGAGCCTTGATCCTAAAATGAAAGGATTTTGAAATCGTGATAATTGAGAGATATTTTAGGCTTTAGTTATAAGGCTTTAAGCCCTAAATTTCTGGCCTGATGAGAACCTAAGGATAAAGGCCAGAAGTTTGAGAAAATTCTTGAGAACATGGCATTGGTTGGTTCGACTAAAAATTTATTTGACTGTTAAAATTATAGAGAAGCTGGTCGACTATTAAAATTCTGAGAGAAGCTGGTCGACTAATAAAATTCTGAGAGAAGCTGGTCAACTATTAAAATCTTGAGAGGAGCTGGTCAACTATTAAAATTCTGAGGGAAGCTGTTCGACTAATAAAATTGTGAGAGAAGTTAGTTGACTATTAAAATTCTGAGAGAAGTTAGTCGACTATTAAAATCTTGAGAGAATCTGTTCGACTATTAAAATTCTGAGAGAAGCTGGTCGACTATTAAAATTCTAAGAGAAGCTGTTCGACTAATAAAATTCTGAGAGAAGCTGGTCAACTATTAAAATCTTGAGAGAAGTTAGTCGACTATTAAAATCTTGAGAGAATCTGTTCGACTATTAAAATTCTGAGAGAAACTGGTCGACTATTAAAATTCTAAGAGAAGCTGGTCGACTTATAAAATTCTGAGGGAATCTGTTCAACTATTAAAATCTTCAGAGAACTTGTTCGACTATTAAAATTTTGAATTCATAAAATTGGAATTTGGTAACTTTTTGCTAGAATGGTTTCTAGCTAGATTTTTTTCTACAATTTTTGAGGCTTGTCAATTTCCCTAGAATTTTTTTTTACATTTTTTCTATTACTTCACTGTATTATTGGAATTTTCTGGGGCTTAATCTTTTGCTGAAGTGTTTCCTAGATTTTTTTTTATGTTGGCAATGGCACTAGGAGGCACCATTAGCCAGACACTGATAATTTTTTGCTATAATGGATTCGGGTTTAACTTTCTATCCGATTTTTTTTCAGCTCAAAAATTTTTTGCTGGAACTGTTTTTAACTGCGGAAGAATTTGTTAAATTTAATTTGAGCAGGTTTCGATGACAACATGCTACAACCAAGAGGGAGGCCTCTAGGTCAGCAGAATTTTTCTAGGCAGAGGTTTTCGAGGTCAGCAGAATTTTTGTATGATACCACTAGAGGTTGAGGATTGGTTTTCCTGAGGACATGTTATTTGGTAAATCATTTATGAATATCAGAAATACGGCCAACGTCCTGCTTATTGATAAATAATATTTCTAATACAAATATAACCCTCAGTTGTGGGGATGAAACATTTTATATAATATTAATAATATAATCAATAACATAAATGGTAATAAAAAGCAGGGCGGGCCGATAGTGTTTGTGTCATTTTAAGCTTTAATAAAAATTCGATCTTTATAGATGTCCCAATATTTGAAAACTTCTTCGCCCCAGTATGTCTCTTAAGCGCGGAACACGGCCTTATCAAGCGGTTGCAACCCTTGCAAAGATGAACTAATCTACTTACCGGTGGGGAGGTGTTGCTTTCATTATCTTCCGAACTTTCACTAATAGAAGCTTCAAACCAGATGTTCAGCAATTTCTGCAAAGTTCCTACATGTTGATCTTTGTACATAACCGCTATTAACTGAACCATTGTTACGCCCCAATACGACTGCAAAACAAAACAAAAAATTTGTTAATGAGGAAATTTTTATTCGAGTAGTCAAAATTGAGGAGTTTATGCAAGAAGGGAATTTGTATCATAAGCTTAACATTTTAATAATAAAAATCCCTTTCTTGTTAATTAATCTTGTTAATATTAATGAATTACTTCTTACCTTTTGCTCACACGTCATTAGATGTATCAAAACCTTATCGATATTTTGAATAAATAAATTCCAAACGATTTGATTCTGGATGGTGCAGTGAGAAGTGGTAACTCTGGTTTCAGGGATATGCAACACGTTCCTCAAAAGTAGCAAACAGTTGTTAATACTATCACATTCTTGATCTGTCAGTTTCCGTTTTTCCTCCTATTGATAAATAATTAGATAAATTAGTCCATTTTCAAATTCATGAATAAATTAAAATATTTTTAAAAGGTCAGAGATATTTTTAAATTAATTTTGTGAATGAAATAATTTTTTTTGTGGCTTCCTCCATTGGTCATACTCTCATTTTTAAGTCATTATTGCAATTTTACTCTTCAGTTAATTTTTGCTATACATTTTGTAGTCCAATCAATTTTTTCTAAGACATAATAAGCCTACGACTATTGACAACAATACGAAGGAAAATGAATTAAGTCAATGACGTACGAACCGCACAAAACAATCCAATAAGATTTATTCCGAATACAGGACATTTAAAACTTGTCACGTTTCAAATACAGCTTCTCATTACCTTTCAAGTTTTGCGTGGGTAAAATTTTAAATGGATAAATCGGTGGTTCAAAATAATTTTGTGCTATCTGCGAGGTTGACATCTATTCACTATGTTTAGCTTATGGAAACCTGAAACTCGCAAATAGCAGATCTGTTCGACAGCAAAAAGTAATAAATGCAATGGATTCAAATTTTTATTTAGCTTCAGTTGATCAGACGAGATTTAAAGTGGAATATTTATTATTTCTTGATCATAAAATTCAGTGACAGCCTTTGAACTTTCACCCCTTTTCATTTAAAATCTCACCTTTTGTTGTAGTATTGTGAGACCTTGACTTATTTTTTTTAGCGATTTAAAAAACGAATGCTAAAAATAACAAAGACATTTTTCTGACTTTTAAATGAGTTCAAAATTGGAATGTGTTTTGGCTTGAGTCATGCGCATGAGCATTAGCTCGTGGCTTCCATGAGCAGTCACAAAACTTTCCATTAAATTAGGCTTTGCTACCCCTGCAACTTGCATTTATTTATTTACGTAAGTTCCCTTTCATAACTATTTCTAGAAATTCCACGAAATCGCCATTTTTAATTTCGCTTACACAACCCAAGTCCATTTATCTTCATTATTTCTGAGCTTGAATTTCCTTCGGCTAATTGTAACATCAATTTGATTGAATAATGCCTCAAAATTAAATGTTGAATATTTACCGTTTCCATCATTTTCTTCATGTAATCTACGATCACTCTTGTAGTCCTAGGATCGATGAAACTCTCCTTGCTACTTATAAGGAACGAATTCAATTCGAAAATCGTCATTCTCCCCGTATCTGATCTTGACATGACTTCTATCGGTAGCAGACATTCTACGGGAACGGATAGATTGACTAAAATCCTAGAGAGAAAAAAGTAGAAGGTCAAACAAGAGAAAATGTGAATATATGTTTTTTAGAGGGTTAAAAAAAGAAATTCAAATTAATTTTCTTATATCATCGTCGATGACATGACAGCCCCTGTCATAAAAAAATTCCCTTTTTATTTGTTTGTTAGATATTATGAGAGTTTCGGCATTATGCAAAATATGTCATTTATTATTACATAATTTTTCCATTTGTATTTTAATACGAAAATTGTCGATATTTTTTCTCAGCGAAACGTGCTGGAATAAAGCATGTAGCTTCAAAAAAATTTTCTTCAACAAATGGATTAAGGCATCAGTTGGGACTTTATTAAAAACCAAATTTGGGGGTTGGCTTGAAAATGGACCGAAAATATAAAATTTCTGACCATTAATTAGTCGAGATCGAAGCCCATATCAGCTTTTTCTGTAAACTTTCAGATTTCCGGCTTTTTTGGAGAGGGCGGAAAAAAGCCAAAGGTAAAAGTTGCTCCAAAAAGGGTCAAGGAACGTTCACACAAAAAATAAGAAAAATTATTAGAGAAGTTTCCGAGGAAATCTTTGAAAACTCATTATTTGGCCTTATGTGGCCTTGCCAAAGCCGTAAATTTGGCCGGATTGTCTTAATCATGGAATAACAGTTTTCCTTTTTTCTGAGGAAGGCGATTGCCAATTTTCACTCGGTTTCAAAAATACAGGCGGAAAACAGAAGTGTACGAACGGGAGGACGTCAGCCCCAAAACCATTTTTACAGTTATTTTTAGCCATTTCACGGCAAAATACGCAGTTTGGCAAAATTTCGTTTTAGAGGCGACCGCAAAACTTTCTCTCTAGGGAGCTCGACAATAAAAGTCTTCTTTACAATGAAGTAAACTTGATTATTTTTATAATTTTGTTTGTAGGATTGATCCATAGTCGATTTTCAAGGTCGCGCCCTTGAGATTATGGCAGTCCTTGAAATTTTTTGAAGTCTAAACATAATCATGTGGGATATCGTTGAAAACCATTTTTTAAATGCATTTTAATAGTCAAAATTAGGATTTCGTACTGTTTGAAACTCTAGCTATAATTGTTGTGCTTTTAGAAACTATTACTGGTATGGCTTGTGGCTATTAAAAAATCTTACCTTATTGTAGCGTCGATGACCTCTGCATCTTTTACGTTGATGAGGATTGGAATGAAGTCCTAGAAGAAAAATATTTATATTGTAGGAATGTTGTGACTTTTTTTTTGTGTTGGCTAAAAATTACTGACCTTTTTAAGAGCCTGAGAGAAAGCTATGGTTCTGCGGAAGCTCCTCAAGGTTCGGTCCTCGGATGAGAGCTTTTTGTTTATTTCGCTTAGAATCACTGGAAGAAAATGAAAACGAATGTTCAGATGAAAGAGGCCGAACCAGCAAGAAAAATATTTCTCTAATATTTTGATTTTCTTGCGGGTATTATGAAATATTTTTAAAAAACCGTTGATTGGCCGACGGATCCAAAAGAAATCTGGTACAAATTATTTTTTTATAGAAATTTCGTTCTAGTTGAAAAAAGATGCCTTTTAGAGCTAAATTAATTTAAATAAATAAAATTTTTTTTCTTGCATGAGAATACAAGAATCAATTACAAATTCGTATTTTTTAAACAAATTCTCATAAAATTGTTTGTTCATAAGATTTAAGTCTACACTGGAACTATTTTTTTGCGGTAGGAGTTCTTTATTCAGCCATAAGGTCTTCGTCTTATTTTGTCAGCGCCATTAGCTTCATTGACAAAAAAAATCATAGGCTCAAATGCTTCTCGCCTGTTCAAAGAAAGCATCAGGTGGCTTGTCAGTAGTTAATAAGTTCATCACATCGTTTCTCAAATATCGGAGAATATTAATTCAGAAAAGAATTCAAACGATTTTAAAAATTGCGGGGCATTGCTAAATTTGTTGATCTATCTATTTGGGCTAAAAAAATTAGTCCTAATTTAAAAGCCAAATATACTAACTAGTAGAGAAACTACTTCGATTGTTTAATTTTTTATTTTATTATATTAGAAATTTAAATTTTTTTTTAAAAAAACAAACTTTTTTAAAAACATTTTCTAATTAATAAATTAAAAAAATAAATTACTTTTGGCCACCTGCGATGCCAGATAAACCCGGCATATTATCGTTAGTTCGGGCATTATAAATATAAATTTCACATTATTTAAAAAAAAACCAAACTCACATTCACGCATTTTATGAAACACTGACGAGTGTAAAGAAATTAAACTGTCATGTTTGCTGGATTCTTAGTTGGCGCTTTTAATCACGCTTAACATTTTTTTTAAAACAATAATCAATTTTTACCATTATTTTATTTTATTAAATATTTATTTACAAAAGTATCAACGAAAATTTTTATTTATTTACTTATTTTCAAAAAAAAAAAACGACGAAGAACTTAGGGTATTTAAATATATTTAAATCTTTTCATCATGAGCATTTTTTTAAAATTTTAGTTTTTTTAAAAAAAAATATATATTTTTGCATTAGAAACGTGTTTACTGGTCACATGCATTATAAAATTTGTTACTGAGATTTTTATTAATTTGACACGATCTTCATTAGGCTATTTTTTTTATTGGGACATATTATACATTAAAAATTTTTGCCCCTCACTCAGCAAAATTTAAATCATTTTTGGATAAATGAATTTTTTCATAATGATAAACGTGATCATCCTTCTCGACTCGATGACGAGGGGGCAATAACGTGACTTTCATTTGATACCGTCATAGGAGTTCGACTGAAACGTATTTGCTTAGGTCAGCATCGATTTCGGGAGAAATAAAATTTCCAGGGGATTAATGCTCGTTTTAATTTGGACACGTTCGAGGGGGATTTTTTTTTTTTGTTCTAAATAAAAGAATAATACCCTTTGTTCCAGTCTCCTGTGAAAGTGAAACTGCGGTGTTTAGTGAAACCCTCAGTACGTGTACCAAATTTCGTCTCGATCCGCCCGCTCCATGTAAAGTTATCGTGGGCCAAACTGGCAAACCTATCAACAAATATATTTTAGATTATGGTTCGGTTATTTTATTATTGATTTTATTATTTTATAAAATACTGAAATTTGTTTGATGAAGTGGAGATTTGGCCGTTGTGGTTTTTATTTTGCTCCAAAATCTTTTTTACTAACCAGGGAAACTCATAATTAGCCGATTTTTTGCCACAGTTTGTTTTTTTTATGATGAAAACGCTAATGTAAGCTTTAACATCGAGTTGAGTTCAAGTTTGCAATATGAGTACGATTTCGTCCATGAGTGTAGTCTTATCGGCGGCGGATGCTAAAAAAATTGTGCTTTTCGGCGGCGGAGCCTTACTTCGAAAATTACCGGCATCGTCTGCTTAAAGAATAATCATGGCAGCGGTGGCGTGGATAAAAAAAATTTGTTTTATTGACATTACTAACTTTTGGTTGTAATAGGTTTTTTTTTAAAAATTATTTTTGATGATAGTTGTTGAAAATATTAAGCTTTCGCCAATTTTATCTGCTGCGGTGGCTGCTGGCGTAAGCTCATGATTTAAATTCAGCGGCGCTGCTTCAAAAACTAAGGGAATAGCAGTCCAGGGAGGACTACTCACTTTCGCTCGCTCATTTTTCGCTCTCCGGTCGACAAAAAACATACGTAGGGAGAGCATTATATTCTTCAATTTGAGAGTATTAATCATTTCGCTTTGAACTAGCCGCTAGTTCTTTCCTTTTTCCCGAATTTAGCTTGAAATGAATTTTAGATAGTAAATATTATTAATTATTTCATCGGATGAAAATGAGATTTTATTTATTGAATTAATGAAGACGAAATATTTTTTTTTGTTTGTTTCAAACTTATTGTTTTTGCCAGTTTGATTTTTTATTTCATACCCTTAGCAACTTTTCTTTTTAAAAAAATTTGGTGTCTCGATTTTTTCCCCGCGTGGCTACAATTGTCCAAAAAAATTTTAAAAGACTTACTAAGGCAATCCTCGCTGGCGACATATGTATCTCCCACCTGTTGACCAAGGGAAGCAAAACAGTTCTGTGCTTGCTGATTTGAGAACATCCATTCCATCCTTAGAAGTTACTGAAACATTTAAAATAAATTGGTGAGTTAACTTAAGAATAGAAACAAAATATCTGAATAAGTGCAAATTATTAAAACCTTTGTTCGACAGGGAAAAATGAATATGATATTTGTTCGACAGGGAAAAATGAATATGATATTTGTTCGACAGGGAAAAATGAATATGATATTTGTTCGACAGGGAAAAATGAATATGATATTTGTTCGACAGGGAAAAATGAATATGATATTTGTTCGACAAGAAAAAATGAATAAGATATTTGTTCGACTGAGAAAAATGAATAAGACATTTGTTCGACAGGGAAAAATGAATAAGACATTTGTTCGACTAAGAAAAATTAATAAGATATTTGTTCGACTGAGAAAAATGAATAAGACATTTGTTCGACTAAGAAAAATGAATAAGACACTTGTTCGACTAAGAAAAATGAATAAGAGATTTGTTCAACTAGGAAAAATTATCTGAAGTTTTGTTTGATAAGGGAAAATCATCAAGAGATTTGTTTGACAATGAGAATTTGTCAAATGATTTGTTCGACTTTGAGAAATTGTCAAAATTATTAAAATTTTTGTTCGACAAGGAAATATTATTATAGGATTTGTTCGACTAGCAAAAATTATCAAATGATAAGTTTTACTTAAGAAAAGATTTACCAAAAATATTTTTGTCTTTAATAAGTGTTCTTAAAGTCTTTATTTTTTCCTTAGTAGACCCTTAAGTCCCAAAAATTTTAAAGGAGTCAAATATATATTTGATCACTAAAAAAATTTAGTCCAGTTGCGGCTCCACCGCGTTTTCTGTCTCTTCTAAACAATCGACTGTTTTTTTCTCTTGATCATTTAGAAGAGCTAAGGAGCTATTGTTGATGTTTAAGGTTTTTCTCCTTTTCATTTGAGTTCGCTATAATAAGGGGATTTTGTAAACTTCGTTTGAAGCTGTCAGCAGTAACTTTCCATCGTCATTAAACTAGGGCTGTTCGAGATCTGTACTTGTCGATACGAGACTAGGGGAGAACCAATGGTCTCGTATCGATATTTACTTCTCTCGAACAGCCCTAAACCGTGGTTCTCTAATAAGCTTAAGACAATTATGGTAAAAATGGCTGAAAGTGGAACGGTCGAAGCAAAAAAAAAAAAAAAAAACATTTTCGCCTGGTTTCATTTTTACTTGACGACAAACGTTTGACGACAAACGAGTTCGCAACTACTTGAAACAAACTGACCTCAACCTTTAATCATGAACAATGACCGATAAATATTTATCCGTGTTCATTTATTTCATGTGATGTGATGACAGATAATATTTTTCCTTGATTCTTATGTATCGAAAAGTTCATTGAACTATTTGGATACATAAGAAAAATTCCGCTGAGTTATAAGTTAAAACTATCATCTAGGTGGTCAAGGTGTGTTGAAAAAAACATTTTTTAATTGACATTAGGAAAAGGCGTCGGAGCTAGAGACCCCAAATTGCAATATTCAGCATCAAACAAATGGCTCAGATAATTAAGAGATTCTAGCCTGCACTAGACGGCTAGTATCTCTTAATCATATATCTCAGGCGAATCTCCGGTATTGTTATCAACATTTGCGGAGATTCGCCTGAAATTATCGATGACCGTAGAACACCCTAACTTTGACCACCCTAAGAAGGTTTTTCCTTTACAGTACTCGATAAGAAAAGCGTTTTTAGGGTGGTCAAAGTTAGGGTGTTCTACGGTAGCTGACTTTTGAAAGTAAGTTGCACGAGGCAACATCCTTCAGACTCGTTTTATTTGAGCAGATTAATCCACGTGCTTAGCTACCCACATTAAAAAACCAACGCTAACATGAATAATATTTGAAGAAAATAATAATTTCTTTTTTCCCACCTTTGACATTATTTTTTTAAATCCTCGTTTAATATTTTAGAAAAAAAGGAAATACATTCATTCACTTTTTGTCGAATTAATTAACTCTCTGGAAATTGAGCATCAATGGCTTTTTCACTTTCGTAATCTTTATGAAGAGATTACGAAAGTGAAAATAGGCACAACAGGAAAAATTACTCAGCAGATTTTTTCCCTCTGCCAAATTTAGAGGAAATAATGTTAATTTTTTTTTCTTATCTTATTAAGGTGATTTTTTTTATTGAGAATATATAAAAAAATCATCCCTTGTCATATGATAAGTATAGGCGAGCGGACACGTGTTGGGCAACGAGACACAGCATACGGATAATAAACGTGATCGTTCTATTACCGATTCACGTCAGGGAATCTCGCCCATTCTCGAAATCCAAAACCTTTCCCTAGAAATCTTCTTTTTAAATTTTTTATAACGCAAATTCAACTTGTAATTTTTAGTCTGTCTAATCAAAGAAAATTCTAATTTATTAAATCTTTCCCTGAGTAGAAAAAATTCGGATTTCTGCGCATGTGCGCCCTAAATTTTTCCTTTCATTAATATTTCCCTCAACAAGAACTTAAGACCATTATAGTTAGCTCAGTTCCCACGCTCAATTACTATATGCGCAGACTTGAGTGTGGTCTCAATGTTTGCATTTTTAAGCAAAAAAAAAATTAACAAACTGCAGTATCCTCCGCTGCTATTCGGATTGAAAAATTTGAGGTTTCACTATGTTTGTGTTAATGACGTCACATGTCAGTCATATTCTTCTTTTCTGTTGGTGAAGTTTTCGCTCCACATTGAATTGTGACGTCAGTATGGTGATAAGTCGCTTCTTCGTAAACTTTCAGGGGTTGAAAGATCTTGAGCACAAATGACCGCTTACATCAAGATCTTTGATTTTTTATTTAAAAATATTAGTCGTCGGTAAAATAATTTGGCTAGATCTTTAGCATTCGTTTTTGGAGAAGGCGCTTTCAGTTTTTTATTATCTTTAAATTTTTTATTGGTCAGCAATTTTAATTTTGTGTTTTTCAAACAAAAATATTAGAGGTTGTAGATTTCACTCGAATAGACTGGAAGTATCTTTTACCATGACTTTGGCCTTAATTAATACTTAACATCTCCACTGCTAAAGTTGATCCCAGCTAGTCATAAGCTCAACATATGGTTTTAATGCCAACCTGCGCAGTGGAGATGGAACCCTCGAAAATTATGGTAGCAATTTTCTTTTGTGAATTTTTTTAGGATTTAAGGAATTAAGAAATTGAGATATTGTTTTCAGATAGGCTGCCGCATTGACACCAATTAATTATTTAAAATTCACCTGGAAGCTAAGCCTAATTATTTGCTGGTTTTGAGCTTCTAGTTTGAGGTTCTCAAAAAAATCAGGGGTCCTTTTTTCTCCCCAACGCAGGTCTACTGAAGCCCCTGATTTCGAAATGGAAGAATTTTTACCAAAATTTATGATCGCCTCAAGATATTTTTAATTAAAAATTCCAATGTCCGTCGTTAAATTTTTCTCACGTCTTATGAAATTTTAAAGTTTATTCTGTTCATGAAAATTAGCTTAACTTCAGTTTAAAGTTTTTTGAAAGAAGTTTTGACCATGTATAAATTGCTTATTTGGAGATTTTGGGCATAAAAAATTTTTTAAATAGAATTCCTCTGAAATTTTTACGGTTTAAAAAAGGACTCAAACATATATTTATTCCTACCTCATATCTGAAATGGCGATTAACCCATTTTTCCACGGGATTGATTATTGACGATCTTGCACTTTTCCCCCCTATTTCACTTTCTTTATTTTAAAATACACCGATCAAAAACAGGCTTTAACCGTTTTCAGTTAAAAAACACTTTTTATTAATATTTATAATAACGTTTAAAATGGACTGAATAATTAAAACTACCGAGAATAACGAAAAACACGTAGAATTCGACATACGAAACACTGAAAACATAAAAACTAACTGAGATGAAATCGTTTGATCGTACATAGCTGTCACGTGTATCGTCAACGTGAAATTTCCATCAGCGGGAATGATGTCACTTTCTTTTACATTTAGCTTATATGGAAAGTAGATGATTTGAGTGATTTTCTGTTGAAGAGAAGTTCGGGTTGATGTAGAGCGCCCTCTTGAGTAAAATCTTGATATGTTTGCGTATTTTGAAAATATTCAATCCTGAAATGGTGTTTTTTAGTTGTTTTGGGGGTGAAGCAAAAAAATTTGGAATTTCAAGTGAATAGCTCGTCAATAAAAATTAGAGTTTAGAAAAATAATTTTTGGAGGATGGGCCGCATTGAATAATGAAATTGAATAATTAAAATGATTTTATCCCTCAGTTGTGGGGCAAACAGCCTATTTATATAAAATAAATAGGTTAATATTTAAATAAAATGAAAAATATGATTTCTCAGCATATTTTATAAAATTTTGGCCAGTGACCAGTCAATAAATTAAAATCGTTTTATAATAAAAATTTTATCCCTCAGTTGTGGGGAAAACAGCCTATTTATATAATATAAAAAATATGATTTTCTCACATATTTAAGAAGCTGGTGGCTGATCCAATGGTCAAATCTTTGAGAATGAATCTCTTGGGTCACACCTCTGGCCAGAGCTGGTATTTGTACTTGTTATAAGGTTTTATGGAGAACGGATGGATTTGGTAAAATTTACTTCTGTCATATAAATAAAAAACGAATTTTAGACTAAAAATATATGAAAGGGAGAGGTATAATATATGTCTATTATATGAATGAAAACAAATATTAGTTTAATTAAAAATTATTTATTAATGAATCATTAACGATACAAAATATTTACGCGAGATGCCATTTTTTAAGATAGATTTTTTTCTTTATTGTTCTTTTTTCTACCGTTCTTATTATTGTTATCGATGTTCTTCGGCTTTTTGGGCTTTTCTAAGGATCATTCGTAAGCACATTTCCTATTAATTATGTCGACGATCCCATTTTTGCCTTTAACCTTTAATGCTTCTTTCCCCGGTCCTTTTTTGAGATTGGCAAAACCTAAAAAAAAAAGATATAATATAAAAATTAAGCTTTCATTAATTCTTCGTAAATGCCCCAGGGCAAATCTTTTCATGTCTTGGTTTTTTGTTTGAGTGTTTTTCAAAAGCCGTAATTTATTGCCGGTTTTTGAAAATGGCTTCTAAGATCGCCGCCAAGCCAAGATACCAAAAAGTTTAAACTTACATAAAATTGCATCAAACAGCCCTCTCGGGATGTTTCCATTTCGCCTTTCTCCATGGGTCGAAATGCTCTTTAAAGCGTCTTTTCCATATATCTCCTCGAGGAGTAACCTCACGATTTTAGCAGGATCTCCTTCTGCATGAAGAAAAACGGTCGCTTTTGCCGTCTTTGATATGTAAAAACCCCAGCCAGGGTACAATTCCGTCTGAAAATAAGAAAAATAAATGAAAACCTTCAAGTTTCGTAGTTCCGAAAATATAAATTTAGTCAGACTAAATTACTGACGTTGTTCTGGTCCGGGATCAAAAATCTTGATGCTATTTTATTGACCACACTTCCTTCCGTTGCTGCATTATTTGGAGTCGGAGGAGTGGCGTGTCCTTTTAAACTTGTGACAAAGTCTATTACTTAAGCTACAGCTTCATTGTACGTTAAACAGACTGACAGATATGTAACTGAAAACGTATCGCCTACCATTACAACAGCGACCTCGTTGACTTGAGGGGCGTTGAATTGACCCGGATGACCCTGCACAGGTTTTCTCTCAGCCCTAATAACTACTTGAAAGTCTTAAGTGTTCTTCGGAACACTGTCTACAGCTGCTTTAAAATCTTGAATGTAAGCGTTATGAAAGTGCAGCATAAATCCAGCTTGAGATCGGAGAAATTTTTATGCCGGATATCGGTTTCTTTGTTTTCGTCTCCGACGAAAAAAAATTGCCAAAATTTAGCTTCCGCATTAGGATCTGGGAGAAGACTTCCAGCTCTATGATATACCTGCCCTTGCACCTTGAACGTGGACATGAACCCTCTCTCGTGTATCTCTTTCGCCCCGAAAGAAGTCGATCTGGAAAGCGCAATTATATTTCCTAATGTTGTTGAGAAAATGATGGGACAGCTGATGAGAACCCGTCAAGAGTTCGTACAACGGACTCTGAGGTTCTTCGATAAGAGAGATTTGAACCTTTCCGTTACCGCAGCACATACTCGGCCATTCTTTTTTCCATTTTATGGCTTTTGCAAAATTTGCACGCTACGCTCATGCGTCCAATATCCATGGTCGCATCAGACTTGTAATCGATGTCAGTATCGTATGAAAAACCGGATCCTTATTTTTCAAACCATAACTGGTTTCGCCTTGCTTTACGTTTTTCGTTGTTAGGATCGCTCGGACAGCATCTCTGTGAACTTCTGGATGGGCTTTATTGTAATTAGCCACAGCCTGCCTATGTACCTCCGGGTTGTTAGAAGTGTATTTGGCCACAGATTTTCTATGAACTTCGGGGTTTTTCTTATCATATTTGGATTTAGATTCCCGGAGTCGTTTTTCCACTTCTTAAGCACCATTTTCCCTATTAATCCCGAATTAAATCCCAACGCCCGAATACTTGATCGAAAAAGATTCGATTGATCGGATTAAAAACTTAAAATCGTATTTCGTTCCCTTGTGAAAATAGACGACAACCCGACGCGGGACTTTGAAGTTTAAATTACACAATTGACAATTTTTTTCCACTTTTATTGAAGTTTAAATTACACAATTGACAATTTTTTTCCACTTTTAAAGTTAAGTTTTTTAAAAAAATTAAAAGTGGAAAAAAATTGTCAATTGAGTAATTTAAACTTCAATTTTTTTTTTTAAATTAAAAAAAAATTAAAATCAAATGACAGATTATTTTATGCAGTAAAGTGTGTTTTTTTTTTTTTTTTTTTGAGAAAAATTTGTGACTGAGGATCTCCAGATAGGAATGTTCACAGAGCTGACACAAGGGAAAATGTTAAAAATAAGATTTAATTCGGTGACGTAGTTTTTTTTCCTTCCAACCTGGGTTTTCGGGGCATGTCAAGCAGCTAAATGCAGCTTCATAACCATGTACTTATTCGGGCGTTGGGATTTAATTCGGGATTTAATTTTTTCTACTATACTTTTTGTTATGGATCAAAGCATTGAAATTTTGTAAAACCATTTCCGCTTTGCTAATGACAGCAGCATAATGATCATTTGAAATTATGAAATATCGGTGGTAACATAAATTGAGATTAAACATTACCAAATAAATTGTAAAGAGGAAATGGTTTTACTAAATTTCGTTGCTTTGATCCATAAAAAAAAAGTATAGTTAGTAATATATTAAAAATCGGCTCTAGTCGTCGAGTTTAGAGGTTATGTGAATTTGAAAAAGTGGAGGAAAATTTCCAATGGCATTTGGCCGCTTACTGGAACAGCTACTTTAGAATTAATTTTGAAAATTTTAAGAAAGCTGTTAGTAAAGGATTGATAGCTCCAATTCAAGAATAAATTAATCTACTTCTCTAATTGCATTCCAATGCCGAGTCTCCACTTGTGAGTTAATCCACAACTTTGATTAACTTTCCTTGTGGATTAACTTTTTCACCATCGAATTATGGTTTGAAGGTTAATGCTCAAGAAAAGATAATCAGAAGTTGATTAACTCACAAGTGGAGACTCAGAACAAGTTTTTGAATTCGCCAAATACGAGGGCAATTTGGCGACGTATTTTTCGATTTCCGGTCCCTCGTATTTTTTCCCCCCCCTCGAGCCATTTTCTATGGTGAACTGAAACCGTGAATGAAAATTAAAAGGTGCGTCATATTAAATAAGTTCAAAAATATTTATTTCTTATGTTTTTACTTACATTTTGCAACATGAAGAAAATCTTCGGAAAATGCAACCGTATCGGCTGACAGGCTCGCGATCAACTTTATTTTTTTTGCATTATCCCGGAGGTTTATTTTTATTTTGAGTTACGCTGTTATATAAAGCCCACAGAGTAGCTGCCTTCTTCGTGCCTCCATCGGCACGAATTCCGTTGGTAATTTAATTTTTAAAAAAAATAAGATAGTAAGTCTATTTACATCTCATAAATCTTTAATTGAAGATTTTACATTTGAAGGAATGTTCATGTTTAGGAAGCACAAACTTTCGGTCATTATCCTCATCTAGTACTCTTACACTTTCATTCGACTATCTTACATTTGAGTCATATTTAATTAAATTTCATAACTCACAATTCGTTGACCAGTGAAACTGGTTGTTTATTTAAATTTCATAACATTGTTTATATTTATTAAGTAGAACCTATCCTTACTAGTATATAGCTTGGATTGGTCGCTAAATTATCTAAAACAGAGCATCCGGTTGAATTCTGCGTCCAGTGCTGCCAGTGGGACCCCCCCCTTAAAAGTAATGCTGAGCTTGCTATTAAAATCAACTAACAAGGGAAGTACTCAACCTCGAAAATTCTGATTTTAAAAAATACTTTGCAGGTTTAAAGAAAAAATTAGTCTGGTACTCGGTAAAATATTTTTAGCGGCCCATTTTGCTTTTAAGTCTATCAAAAAATTAGTTGAAAATCGCAAATTTTAACCTTATCTGGTCCAAAAATTTACTGGTTTTGATTTTTTATTGTATAAAATCAATTTTGTGGAATATATATAAGTTAAGTGGGGCTCATGATCATGAAAAGGATCAATTTCTTGTAAAAATTTTGATTTTATTAACATTTTTTGACCAGATAAGGTTAAAATTGGCGATATTCAACTAATTTTTTGATAGACTTAAAAGCAAAATGAGCCGCTAAAAATATTTTTCCGAGTATCAGACTAATGTTTTCTTTATACCTGCGAAGTATTTTGAAAATCAGAATTTTCGAGGTTGAGTACTTCCCTTAAGTTTCAAAATTAAGATTACAAATACCTAAGTTTTAGGTTTATATAAGGCCTATTAATTACCTTACCTAAGAAAAAAAAAGTAAGCTAATTATTACGTTGGATACCGTACAATTTCTTTTTCGCGTGTGGTCGCAAGTGCACATTAGTTACTCGAACGATCTTGGACCAAGATCGTTCGTGGTGAATGGCGCATGGGCCTATACCAAGATTCTTGGTATAGGCCCATGCGCCATTCACCACCAGTGATGCCAGAACCATTTAGATTTATTACTAGGCTGTCAATCTTAGCTTGTGGAGCCTAGTAATAAATCTGAGTGATTCTGGCATCACTGTTCACCACGTCAGGTATGGATTGGAGACTCTTTTGGGGAGAAAAGCCGGCCAGGTTAATAGACAGGCCTATTAATTACCTTACCTAAGAAAAAAAAAGTAAGCTAATTATTACGTTGGATACCGTACAATTTCTTTTTCGCGTGTGGTCGCAAATGCACATTAGTTACTCGAACGATCTTGGACCAAGATCGATCGTGGTAAATGGCGCATGGGCCTATACCAAGGTTCTTGGTATAGGCCCATGCGCCATTCACCACGTCAGGTATGGATTGGAGACTCTTTTGGGGAGAAAAGCCGGCCAGGATCTACCGATTAAATTGCACCATGATATCCATGATCATTTAAATATCATAATGCAAAGTAAACGAATGAGCAATCCTTGCTCAAGAATGACTCCCGTTCCAGACCCGGCTCCATTGGATGTATGAGGAAAAAAAGAGATGTTGAAACTACTTACGATCAAAAATAGGGATGGATTTTTATTAACAAGAATTGATATGGATGGATAAATATTTAATTGAAGATTTTTACATTTGAAGGAATTTTGACATGGTTAGAAAGCACAAACTTTCGGTCACTATCCTCATCTCCTACTCTTACACTTTCTATGTTTCGACTATGTTACATTTGTGCCACATTTAATGAAATTTCATAACATTATTTAACAGCATGTAAATAATTTTCTTAAAAATTCTAATATGACCGATATGGAGAGAAGTAATTTTTTTTAGGGAAAGCTGAAGAACATTTTAAAAACAATTCATATTTTTTGTTTAATTTGGTCATCATCATGTCACAGGAAAGAATTTTCCCCAATTAAAGAAGAGAATGATATTTTTAACTAGGTATCTCAGAAAAAATTAATTAAATTTAGACAATCTTCGTAAGATAAAACTAATGCAATGTCTAACTAATTATAGATTGATCTTAAAACTGACATATTTTTTACAAATAGAAAAGCAGCAAAAAAATTTTGCCACAGCTATTTTCATTTTGAGTTAACGTATTTGCATTATCACTTTCTAATGTGCCAGAGATATTGCTAAGATTTGGTCGTGAGGGCAGTTGCGGTGGGCGAAAAATAGGAGGGCCGACGACAAAATCTAGACGATCTATAGTGTACTGAGAGTTCCTATCTCCCCTTCGATTTGATTGACATAAACGATAAAAATCAGGAAAATTATTAAACTCAAATAAGGTAGCTTTCCCTGTTGCAGAAGGAGATCCATGTGGTCCTATTGAATGTGAATCGAATAGTATATTTGTCGTCGGAATTGGAAACCCCAAACGAGTATTCATTTTTAATCAAAATGCCGCATCTATGCACTGAGAAAAATGACTTAATCCATCTTTCATGTTAAAGAAGATGTTTCCTTTTAAAACGTTTCCAAAAAATAAAGGGTCTGCATCATAATCTAAATTTATGATTCGGTCAGACAGAGTGCTTTTTTTTCTTAAGATTTTTTGTATTGAGATGTCCACTGACATGAATCCTTCCTGAATTACTAGGATCCTCAATACATTCTGTGTAAAGTTTGTCTCCTTGATATAAAACGAGATCCATATCTGGTGTGGTCCAGATGAAAGCAGGTTAAAAGAGCACATGTTGCAACTGCAGTACACTGCCTACCTGCATTCCGAAAGAAAATGAAATCAGATTGTATCCAGTTAGCTTGTAGCATCCGAAAAGTGATACCATGATTTTTGACTGTCAGCCAGTCAGCATTATTGCCGTTATTCATTGTTTGTTTTAGTGATCCAAATTTAAAAGAAAAAAAGCACGACAGGAAGATTAATCATTGGGTAACGTAGACAAAGCAATTAATACCAGATAATACGGGGAAAAAATTTACCTCTTGAATAATGAAATTCTTAAAATAAAAAAAAAGTGTAGTAAATTGTGGATATATGAACGTGCATGAATGTGAGGATATAAGAAGAATTGTTCGAGATGAAAAGTTCACCACTGTCATTTGCAATTTCTATCTGAAGTTTTCAATATTTTGATGATAGTTTTTATATCGAGAAATCGTTTTATAGAAAAGCACTATTGCGATGAGATAATTATGTAGACATGGCAGCGTAACGTCAAAAATTATTTTTAACCTGCATTATGATAAGAAAGCAACACCAGACAGAGTATTACTAACATCCATGTTTCTGTCTTAATTGAAGATAGGTGAATCTGAAACATGAGAAGGAAAAATGTTTTGAGGTTAGGAATCTGTAAATGACCTTTATGCATCTTGAACCTCATGTTTTCGCGAAGCATATATTTGAGAAATGATTTTAGATTTCAAAACAAACGAAAAATAAATGATTTGAGTGCTTTTCTATTGAAGAGAAGTTCGGGTTGATGTAGAGAGCCCTCTTGAATAAAATCTTGATATGTTTGTGTATTTTAAAAATATTCTACTCTGAAATTAAATTTAATATAGTATTTTTTAGTTTTTTTTGGAGGTGAAGCAAAAAAATTAGGAATTCCGAGTGAATAGCGAATAAAAATTAGAGTTTACTGCTGAATGTTTTAAGAAAAATAATTTTTGGAGGATGGACCGAATTCTATGGCATTTCTTGAAATCGAATAATTAAAATAATTTTTTTATTTTTACGAATGGACGGTTTTAAAATTATTAAGAGAACTTTGTGTAGTGTAAGAATTTGTTGGGAATCAAAAACAAGACTAATTCTGTACCTCAGAGCTAGAGTGTCGAATTTGAAAATCTCAAAATGGCGATTTTTAGTGTTTACCTTGTGAAAATCGGCCATTTTGAAGTTTTCAAATGCGACGTTTTAGCTCTGAGGTGCAGAATTTGGTTTGGGTTTGGTGCAAGGGACAGGGAAGCCCAAGCCATTTTGATTTCAGGCCCCGCTTCAGTCACAATCGTTTGTGTCGTAATAATTTTTTTCCGTTTATTTTTTTTTATAAGGCGAGTTACGAAATTAAAATTTGAATTAAAACTTACCTTTAATACAGTCAACTCTCCATAAATGTCTTATGGAAGTCCATAAGCTAAGTATAGGACATTTATGGAGAGTTGACTGTAATAATTTGTCCTCCTTAAGTCCTTATCTTACACGGAGAAACTTTCGACGTTGCTGATTGCTAAAAATTTCGGTAAATGAGTTTCCGGTACTCAACAAGTAAATTTTATTGAATTAATACCGCTATGGGGAATTCGATGCTCAGAACTGA
Organism: Liposcelis brunnea; assembly: GCA_023512825.1. NCBI lineage: Eukaryota > Metazoa > Arthropoda > Insecta > Psocodea > Liposcelididae > Liposcelis > Liposcelis brunnea. The sequence continues at coordinate 3,499,867 of CM042070.1, forward strand.
GTAATGATTACTATAATTTTAGTTGTCACAGACCATTGCTTAAAATTGCAGCAATGAATGCCCCTTTACGGTTCTACGCACCCAAGTGGGTTTCTCCGTGTAAAAGTATTATTGCCATCGACATCATAAGCCTCTCCGGTTGATGTAGAGCGCCCTCTTCAGTAAAATCTTGATGTTTGTGTATTTTAAAAATATTCAATTCATGAGTTACCTGCAAGGGCTGCAGTTGTTGCAGGAGTGTGAAGAGGAGCAACTAGAATTAGCTCTTCGGCATATTTACAAGTGTAAATATGCCAAATAATAGCATTTCCGCGAAATGCTATTATTTGGCCTCACATCTGGTCTCACACTGGTATGCATGATGTACAGAGTAGGATTTATCTGGAATATCTATCCGAAATCCGCTTTTTTTACTGTGTACTAAAAAAACCGTATTTTGGACCGTGGCCTAAGTCTACTCACAGGCCATTTTCTTGAATTCACAAGATAAACATTGTCTTCTACTTGGTTATATAAGGTATTTGAAGGTAAATACGCCAGTCTTCCGTCATAAGTTAAACATAGGTTTTAACCTGGCGTATTTACCTTCAAATACCTTATCATAAAATAAACATGCTTCGCAGCCATTTTGGATTCCTCGGACGCCTTGTTGCGAGATTTAACGGCTCGACTTGTTATAAAGAAGGTTATGATGAGCCGCATTGGATAGCATTTCTTCACAGGGCCTTTCACGAGGTTTTCAGCGTAGGATTCGCTGCTTGTTGAATGAATTCTGGCGTAATTGAGCTTTCTGGTGACGATATACAAGTCCCTACGAAAAGGTTCTACGGCTACCTAAATACAGCGTAAAATTATCTAATGCCTCTGGCTTGTACACTCCTGGCATCAGGTATTTAGCCAGTTCTGTGGGATTAAATAATTCGATGTTTTCGTTAATGTAGAGTTTCACCGTCTCCAGCATTAGATATTCTTCCCTATTAAAAAAGGGTACAAGCTGAAAATAGATGAAACAGAAATTAAAATTTATAAAAAAATAAAAAATAAAAAGGGAAAAGATAATAATTACCCTGTCTTGGCCTTGGAGAGCAGCACCATCTTCGGGCCTGAAAAGCATATTTTCCTGCTCGGCACTGATTCTATGGAAAGGTAATCGGATCTGGAAAAAAACCAAATTATTAAATCATAAATAAGTAAAATGAGTAAAAAAATGAATAATAGCAGATTATTATTTAAACGAATAATCACCGACTCTGAATTCCGACTCTGCTGATTCCGATTTTTATAATAGCTTGGTGATGATTCCAATTCCGATGCCAAAGGAAATTTAATGAATAAGCTAAACGTTGAACAAAGTGCTAAAAAAGTTAGGTCCGACTCCGCTAATTTTAAATTTTACAAGTACAAATAAATTTTACAGTTTAGTTCCAACGACGATATATTCTCAAGCGCAGATTTCGATCCCGATTTTTTACTTTCGAGCTCCCTAGAGTGAGGAAGTATTGCTGTCGTGTCAAAAATGAAATTTCGCCAAACTGCGTATTTTGCCGTGAAATGGCGAGAAATGACCGGAAAAATGGTTTTGGGGCTGACGTTCGTCCGTCCGTCCGTTCGTTCGTCCGTCCGTTCGTTCGTATGTTCGTGCAGTTCCGTTTTTTGCCTGTGTTTCCGGAACAGAAAGAACCAGAGCAACGAAAATTGGCAAACGCCTTCCTCAAGAAGAGGAAAAATTGTTATTCCATCATCAAGGCCATCCGGACAAATTGACGGGTTTGGCAGGGCCAAATAAGGCTAAATTTAGAGTTTTCGAGAATTTCCTCGAAAACGGCTCTAATGCTGAGTCTCCACTTGTGAGTTAATCAACAACTTTGATTAACTTACCTTGTCCATTTACCTTTAAACCAAAGGTAATATGGTTTTTTTTAGTCAATGGCATTGCTCATCCAAACATTTTTTGTATTTTTAGATGTTTATTGATTGAAAAAATAAAAGGAATTAGACGGTAGAAAAGTTAATCCACAAGGGAAGTTAATCAAAGTTGTTGATTAACTCACCAGTGGAGACTCAGCATAACGATTTTTTTAATTTTTTGCGTGGAGATACCTGACCCTATAAGGAACAATTTTTCCCTTTAGCAATTTTTCGTAAAAATTTAGCCTTTCTGAAAAATCCTGGAAAACCGAAAATTTTGAAGTTTTACAAATAGCGGTGATATGGGACTCGATTTCGACTAATTAATAGTTAGAGATTTTAAATTTTCAGTCTACTTCCTGATTTCAAGCCACCTTCCGATTTCCCAACTCCCCAATGATGCCTTAATCGAATGAAGCTATACCCCGACTGAGCGAGAAAGTGAGTAGTCCTTCCCGGACTGCTATTCCTCTAGTTTTAAATAGCTTAGTGCCGATTTCGATCTTTACTAGTAACTTGATGACGATTCGGTTTGACCCTCACAGCCTCCGCGGGAATTTACCCTTCAAACGAGCCATAGGAAGTTTCACTTAAATAATAAATCACTTTTATTTGTTTCTGTTGTCTTTATCTTGAGTTTTAACCGCTTGGTTCTTGTTGTTGCAGGAAGAACATCAACAGCAAGGAGTCGCTGAGAAGAGTGAATTACTAATAAACTATAACCGAAAATTCCTGAGTTATTTCATTAAAATTAATTAAACATATCGAATTAAAATCAACAATTAATAATTTCTTTCAATTAATTATTTAGGAACTAAAAATGTGAACTAATAGATTTTCTTTTCTTTTGTTCTAGGTAAGTTTAAGAAAAAAAAAACAGCTCTTTCGCTGCAACGACAATTGTCTTCTGCGACATCTATCAAGGTCAAAAGTAGTAAAAACCAATTCCTGCACGGAATGTTTCATTATTTCTTTTATGCAATTTAGCTAGTTGTTAACGCTTATTTATTTTTGTTTAGAATTTTTTTAATAAAATGCTTAGATGCTTAACCTTAGCTTTTTGGTGTTGTTATTTATTTTAACCTTGCTTGACCTTTTAATTAGCTTGGATTTCTTCTTCCAAACATCGAAGTAAAAATCAAAGGAAGTCCTCTGTCGGACATATTATTACTCATATTAATCATCCTGGTTACAGGATGGAGAAAAGTCGATAAATCAGGTGGGTTTAGCTTTAACGCGCTAACTCCGTAAGGAGTTCTTTCTCTAGCCTTATATCTAAAATTTTATGAAAGCTTTTTTAATAAATTCTTTGACGAATATTTAATTACGGATTTCTTTAAAACAAGTTCGAGCTTTTATTCTTTCAATCGAAATTATCTTACTTAAATGGAGATTCTGCGCGAACCTTCTTGAACTCTTCTATCCCTACGTCGGGTAAAACCATTAACAGTTTATAAACGAGTCTAAGCAAGAATCTAGATTCTTCGCGAATCTTAAAGCTCTTTGCCCCTCCGTCGGGGAAAATTATTATTATTATTTGAAAATACTTGATTCGGTCAAAGATTCTATTAATCCACCTATTGCGATTTGTTTAGTATGCATCTCTTAAAATAAAAACCTTCTTCGGTTCTTTTGAAAAAAAAAAAAAAATTTTAGAGCTAAAATATTTTCTTAACTAGGTCACGAAACTAATTCTATGAAACCTTAAATCGGTTTAATGTTTTTATTCAAGAAATGATTCGTGCGACGAACTTGTCAAGGTTATTCTTTGAATTAACGAGAATTGATGTTATTATCTAAAACGATATTTATTTCTCGCGGTCCCTCTAGCGGGCATAATCCTGGACGGATTATTTGATTTTGCTGTGATTCAGCTTTACCCCTCCGGCGGGGGAAATTATTATTAAATTATAGGAGAAGTTTTAATACGGATTCGTCAAGTTACTTTTGACCCTTTGTCGGGTAAGAGAAAGGTGGAGCCGAAATGCTCAACTGTTTTCCTTGACTAGGTCGCTCAACACTCGCTTTAACCTCTTCGTTGCCCAACCTTTCGGCGATGTAACCCGCCACTACCTTTGACGGCATTGGGAGGTGTTTTGCTTCGTGCATTGATTGCACCGCCGTAAGTTTGCCAACGATCTCTAATTCTTGTCGCGCTTTAGTTACTATCGCGGAATACTGTCGCGTAACTAGGTTGGAGAACTGAGTAATTAGACCGTTCAAGTGTAGCCGCGTGGCTTCGGCGACAACAAGATGTGCCTGGAGCTGTCTTGAACATAACTGAATTTGATTGAGGATCACCATCTCCTCCGTCGTTCCTCTACGGATGTCTCGACGGTGCACGCCTCTGTCGGCGGCGAAGTCTCCGGCGTTTGAATGACCGTAGCACACTCATCTAGACGCGATCCTTCGTCGGAGACGCTGTCCCAGTTGTCGTCTGCCCATGTTTCTTTGGAGTATTCGCTAATTGTGAATACTGGTGATTTCGGTCCTGTCGACTACGCGTCCTCTCTCTCTAGCACATCTAGCCAGTATCAGGCACTTTGGAACTCGCTACGCGCAAGTTCCATCCTGTCCAGGTGTGTCGAAACGAATGCTTTCTCCCATTTCTGCCATTTCTGGATGTTTTGTAACCATAAACCATCTCGAAGAGATACCCTGGGGTCTTCTTTGTATTTTAATTTGGGATGGATGTTGAAAGAAAATTCGTGGATTGTCTTAGATTCTTCCCCTAAAGTCGGGACGATTTCTCTTTGGAGTCCTAGTGATTTCCCTTAAACTTTTTATTTACTCATAGAAATATTAAAATCACCAAATAACTATTAAATAAAGATTTTTAGCTCCATCTCGCAGTCGACCGTCCTCAGTCGGATCAAGATGTCGAGTACGAAAAATCGTATTTCCTTTTTATCGATATAAAATATATCGTCTAACTTCCGTCGCCGATTTTCAACTCGAGCGTTGCCAGGTCGCTTGTTTCGCGCGCAACGCTCTCAGTTTAAATTTAAAATTATCATCCGCAAATATTGGGGGGAAATCACTATTTTGATTTTCACGGGGGTTTTCGGGTTTAAGTTGCGATCAAAAATAAAAATCGCAACACTTGTTTGCCTGACTTCCTTCGGAGCAATCTCTTCTATAACTTGGTTTGGAATCTGGGATAGTTTAGATCACACACTCCTTCTTGATCTTTGCAATACTGAGCGAATCTCGCTTGAATCATCTGAGAACCGTGAAATTATTCCTTGCATTCTTGCGTACAAGGAAAAATAAAGATCTTCAAATTCAGTTCTCTCTTCATCATTTGAAACACCCTCGTAGATAGCAGCACTTTACGGACAAGTACCTACGTGCCATCTGTGGGATTCTGTTGGAACTTCATTTAATTCAGTTGGTACTTTCAAAATGGCCGACCAGCCACCAAACGTAAATAAACAAGCTGGATAATGTGACTCTGGAAAACTAAAATTAATAATGTTGATAAAATGTCGGGCATATTTTAAGATCCATGTGAATTGGAAGAACAATGACATTTATAAAAAGTATTACCAAAAAAAAAGCCAAAGTCATGCCACGTGTTATTAATAGTGAATGTAGGCAAAAGATTGTTACAGTGAGTGACCTAATCGAATGAACGAAGTTTCAGTCTTCAGTCTTCAACGAAAAGGGTGGTTGGTTGGATTGTCTAATTGATATTATGTATGAAAAACATTTTATTTTTAAAAATTGCAACGATGGAAACAGTTAAATGTTTTTTAGGTTACGGAAAAAAATTGAGGATGACAACAGGTACTTTGCTGATTTGCTTGATAAGCTTTTGGCCTCTGTGTGCTGAAAATCATTAGTCGTCAAAAAAGAATTATTCTGGGGAAATCTTAAATCTTACATTTTTTATTGACCAAGATTTTTTTGACTTTCTTTTGGTTCTGTAGAATTTTTCCCCAAGATTTTTAATTATAGAAAAAAATGTGAGAGGATATCTTCAATTTTATACATCATAAAAGAATATTAAATAAATTCTTTTTTCATTTCCACCAGGTATTAGCTGAAGAGAAGGAATCACATTCGTCTAGACACGATAGAAATATCGACGAGAATCACTTAAACTACTTGTTAGATATAAGCATCGAGTCTGGGAAATCTCCAACTGAGGAAGTTAAACGTCCTCCACAACCTGAGCCTGTACCTCACAAAATTCAGGTAAATAACGACATTTAAAAATTGGTTTTTAAATTAAGACATATTAATTTTTTTAAAAATTATCATGCTAATCTGGTGGCTGAAAAAATGATTTACTTTAGGTAGACTAAATTTACTCTGAGAACATAGTACCTGAGAGGTTTGGCACCAAATTCAAACTTGAAATAAAAAATTTTACTCGTTTAAAACATTATCGGCAGTGCAGTCAGAAATTTTTTTTTCTTTTACTATAATGGTTGTTATGGTACATTTCCAAACTTTCATGTATTAGGGAGAGTGAAGAGGAGCCATGAGTTCCTCTCTTCCGTGTCTAACACAGTTATGCATGAAGTACACAGTTTAATTTTTTTATACGTTTTTAAATCTTTTATTTTTTGTTAAGTTTTTTTTAAAGCCATTTTTTATTTTTTTAATTAACTTTTTTTACTATTTGTTTAATATTTAATGTTTAAATTTTTTTTTAAATATTTAATATTTTTTATTCATTTTTTTTTTATTTATTCATTTTTCCGCCTCGCCCTCCCCATGCTGTGCCGCACTCTTTCAAACGGCAGCCTTGCTCGAATTTCCGGAGGAAACCTACAAAAAAAGAGAAAAAAATTTAGTACCCAAGATAAATCCTGCTGTGTACTTCATGCGTACCTGCGTGAGACCCTGCTGTAAATATCCTGAAGAGGAAATCCTAGCTGATCCTCTTCACACTCCCGTAACAGCTGCCCACGAAACTCCAGCACTTGCATGTAACTCATGTCAGGCACATGATTGTGTATTAGTTCTCGGTCTATGACTATCCTGCTGTAGTCCTGCGTTTCTTCATTAAAATTTGTTCGTGCTTCCACCTCGCAGTCCGTTCTGTGGCATTTTAAGTATACCACGTGTCCCCTTCTTCTTCTTATTTGGTAAACGTGGTATTCCTCGTCCATTAACAGAACTTGGTTCCTGCGGAAGCCTCCGATAACAAGGGTCATCTTCGCAAATAATAGAAAGGTATAAGAAAAAGTAGAAATTTGTGAAATTAAGGACCTTTGTTATAGAATGAGTCAGTTGAAGAAAATGGTCTATCATTTGGCTTCTAACTTTGTCAGCCAACAAGGTCATTTTAAAATTTAAATTTTTCAATACATTTTTTTTCTTATAATAAAAAAAATTTAACAACGAAATCTAATTTATATCTTTATTTTTTTTTTTTAATGTGGCAGGCCAAAAATTAGTAATTAACAAAGCATTTTTTAAAATATTAATTAGAAAAAGAAAAACTATTATTAACGCCATCCCTTTGTCGGCAACAGTATTAATTCGAATTAATTAAATATGTACCTGAAAAATACTGTTGGTTAAAATCCTTGGAAATTCTGAAATAAGAAGAACGTTTGAATGGTTGCTTACGCACATGCAAAATGATCTTCTTAGAAGTCCCAGTCTAATGAAGTTACCCTAGTTTACCGCTAAACGTACAGTTATTAATTAAGCGCATGCGCCAGATAGGACGATATTGATATAAAAAAATTTTTGACTGCCATTTTTATTGAAGTGAAACTTCTTTTCTCCCGTTTGGGAGGTAAAAAGCTGAGAGTTACGCGTAACTGGTTTGAAAAAAAAATTTAAAACATGGAAAATTAGAAATTTTAGAAACGAGAGGAGCAGACTGAGGTGTAAGATCCCGAGAGTTACGCGTGATTGAAAAAATAAAAATTTTAAGAGCCGAAAAAAAAATAAAAAAATTGGAAAGGGCCAAAAATGAAAAGGGCCGAAAATGAAAAGGGCCGAAATTTAAAAAGGCCGAAAATGAAAAGGCCCGAAAATAAAAAGGGTCGAAATTGAAAAGGGCCGAAATTGAAAAGGGCCGAAATTGAAAAGGGCCGAAAATAAAAAGGGCCGAAAATGAAAAGGGCCGAAATTTAAAAAGGCCGAAAATGAAAAGGCCCGAAAATAAAAAGGGTCGAAATTGAAAAGGGCCGAAATTGAAAAGGGCCGAAATTGAAAAGGGCCGAAAATAAAAAGGGTCGAAATTGAAAAGGGCCGAAAATAAAAAGGGTCGAAATTAAAAAAGACCGAAAATGAAAAGGGCCGAAAATGAAAAGGGTCGAAATTGAAAAGGGCCGAAAATAAAAAAGGGCCGAAAATGAAAAGGGCGGAAATTGAAAAGGGCCGAAAATGAAAAGGGTCGAAAATAAAAAGGGTCGAAATTGAAAAGGGCTGAAAATAAAAAGGGCCGAAATTAAAAAGGGCCGAAATTAAAAAAGACCGAAAATGAAAAGGGCCGGAAATAAAAAGGGCCGAAAATAAAAAAGGGCCGAAATTGAAAAGGCCGAAAATGAAAAGGGCCGAAATTGAAAAGGGCGGAAAATGAAAAGGGCCGAAATTTAAAAAGGCTGAAAATGAAAAGGGCCGAAAATAAAAAGGGTCGAAAATAAAAAGGGTCGAAAATGAAAAGGGTCGAAATTGAAAAGGGCTGAAAATAAAAAGGGCCGAAATTAAAAAGGGCCGAAATTAAAAAAGACCGAAAATGAAAAGGGTCGAAATTGAAAAGGGCCGAAAATAAAAAGGGTCGAAATTGAAAAGGGCCGAAAATAAAAAGGGTCGAAATTGAAAAGGGCCGAAAATAAAAAAGGGCCGAAATTGAAAAGGCCGAAAATGAAAAGGGCCGAAATTTAAAAAGGCCGAAAATGAAAAGGGCCGAAAATAAAAAGGGTCGAAATTGAAAAGGGCCGAAAATGGAAAGGGTCGAAAGTGAAAAGGGCCGAAAATAAAAAGGGTCGAAATTGAAAAGGGTCGAAATTGAAAAGGGCTGAAAATAAAAAGGGCCGAAATTAAAAAGGGCCGAAATTAAAAAAGACCGAAAATGAAAAGGGCCGGAAATGAAAAGGGTCGAAATTGAAAAGGGCCGAAAATAAAAAGGGTCGAAATTGAAAAGGGCCGAAATTAAAAAAGGCCGAAATTGAAAAGGGCCGAAAATAAAAAGGACCGAAAATTACTTTCATGTGACACTTAGTTAGATTCTTGCCCATACTATTTTTTTACAAAAATTTAAGACATTTCAATTCAGTTTTCACATATTTTTGTTGAGTTTTACTAGTTTGATGAATATTTCAATTACTGTACTTACCGCGGTTTAGAGCAAGTATTTTTGGGAACAAGGTTAACTTTTTTAAATGGCTTTTTTGAAAAAATTTTAAAAGGCGGAAAATTAAATATTTAACAATATACAAGATATGATAATAATTCTTTGTATAATTTTTAATGTGATAATTCTTTTGTCCCGTCCGGTGTGACTCTTTGTGTTCCTTAGGCCTAAAGAAGTTTCACTTTACTTCTACCCTGAGTCTCCGTAGCGGGACTCACGCATTTTTTTTTTAATATTAATCGTGCTGTATTTATAAAAATTTGATTATTATTTGATGATCATAGCAATTTGACTCCATTTTTTTTCTCTCTATTCATCTGGAGAATGGTTTGTTTAATCAGACTCAATTTCATGAACATAAAGTCATAAAGTGTGGGATCATTTTGATCACTTACTTCTATGTATATTATTTTACAGTTCTTAACTGAAATAATAATATACGTAGCAGTAATTATCAACGATTTTAAACTAACGGTGTTAGGGACGAAACAAAATTTAAGTCTTAGTTTAAAAAAAATTGAAAAATATTTAAAATTTTGCCTGATTTATGGTTTATTTCAATGCTACTACCATATATTTTCTTTTATACTGTATTGAGTGTTTCCATAAGATTGAAAAATTTTTACTTAAACTTTTCAATGCTGCCATTAATTAATAACACAGATATTCCGTGTAATAAGCCATAAGCACTGGCGGATCCAGGGAGGGGGGCACCCATCCCCCAAAACCCGAACATTTTTTGAAAAAATTTTTAAAAAAATGGGAAAAATTTGGAAGAGGAGAAATTTTTTTCAAGATTGGTGCATTTTTCTTGATTATGATAAGTGCGCCCCCCCCCCCCCCCCCCGAAAAAAAATTTCTGGATCTGCCGATGGCCATATTTTTGTTCTACAAGCGGATTTTTTTGTCCTATGATAATATGTTTCTTCATTTTGCGTGATTCTGAGGTACTGCTAGTTCGTAGTAAAAAAAACATCTAAAATAAACTTTTTAGTTGAAAAATGGAGAAAAAAGTTGTCACCTTTTTGTCACTTTTTGAAAATTGTTATCACTTTTTTTGAAAATTATTGTTACCTTTTTGGAAGGTGGCAAAGTTAAAAATCGGTTCCAACCCTGAATTTGTTTCAAGAAAGATTTAGAAACATTTTAGAAATTATAAAAATCCATTCATAGTTGATTTTTGTTCGGCTTATTAATTAAATTGGTTACTTACTTATTAAATAATGACGCTACAAACCAATCTCTTTTCTCATCTGTGAAAGTCATTTTAAAATTTTAGACCTTAAATTTGAATATATTTTTTTAGAATTCACACGACTTTAAATTACTAAAACAAAGAGATCGGTTTAATCGTTTATCAATGCAATTTATATTAGACAATGCTGGGTGAATAAGATTTTTAATAAAGAAGAAATTTTTATAACTTGAATTTTGAAAATGACTACTGTAAACAACAATTTGATTTTCTTACAGTTTAAAATAGGCCAATCACGTTGGAGGAGGTTCCAGCACATCCTCTCAATTCCCTTCATTACACAGAGATCATAGGAAAAGAGAACCATTAGGTCAAGCCAACAGTTCAAATTCAGTGCCAACTAAATTCTGAACATGTAATAGAAGAAGAAAATATGTCCTCCACAACCTGAGCCCGTACCTCACAAAATTCAGGTAAATAACGACATTTAAAAATTAATTTTTAAATTAAGACATATTAATTTTTTTAAAAATTATTTTCAGAAACCGTCAAGGGCGCCTCATGAAAGTCAGATTTTACCATGGAGACATCGAGAAATCCTGACATTCGACATACCAATACACGATACCGAAAAAGCAGGACTAGGAGTTTCTGTCAAAGGAAAAACATCAACAAATGGAAGTTGAAATAATTCAAACAGCACTGATGATTTAGGGATTTTCGTTAAAAGTGTAATTCATGGAGGTGCCTCGACGCGGGATGTTAGATTAAGAACGTATCATCAATTTTTAAATGTAAATGGGGAATCTCTCGTCAACCAAAGCAATGCAAACGCTTGGAGACACTTTTCCATGCAATGCTTTATATGGAAGGTCCGGAGTTATATTTCTAACAATTGCAAGACATGTATCAAGCCCTGGTAGCCGGGAATCTTCATCCAGCTTAAATAATTTACCAGGTACATTCAAAAATGTCAGTTTCTGGCAAATTTTAAAAAAAATTTGGGCTAAAATAATTTTTATTTTTTAGGTTTGGAATTATGTCAAGCTGATTCTGATAATGTCACCCCAGGACATTACATCGGTAGCGAAGCTTCTCATTTGACCGTAATATTCCTCCCCGGACACGATTCAAGTTACAAATCCAATCGACTAAACGATTGGCAAATTAGCTCATCGAGTCAAAGAACACATTCAGTTTCCTAGAAATCCTGTAATTAATCGTTTGATAGGACATCACCCTGGGCTGGTTAATATTGCTTTAAAAAAACGAAAGCTATTACAGGGTAACTATTTTTAAAAATAAAACAAATAAATTGACACATTTTTTGCTAAAATAATTTTTTTTTTTTTTTGTGGATTAGGCGATTTAGTCAGGAAACTACGTGGAACACTAGCAACATGATTAATACCGTTCGTAGTGAGAAATTAAGCAGCATAACTGTTAATCGTGTTGTAGCTGAGCCTGTCCTTATTGACGAGGATTTTCAAATTTCTTCTAAGCACTCCGATCAAAGGTAATAAGACCTAAGAGTATTTTTGGGATAAATTTCTAAGGGTGAGTTTTCACTACGAATTTTTCTGCTTAGGTCTATGACAAGAATTATGAGAGTATCGATTAATTTAAATCGGTGATGCATTATTCTAATTTCATCGTAATTTATTTCTTAATAAAAAATTGCTAGTGAAACTTCTCTTGGATGTGTTATAAAACTTTGTTCTTAGGAATAATTCCTCAAAGCTTCCGCGGGAATTTACCCTTCAAACGAGCCATAGGAAGTTTCACTTAAATAATAAATCACTTTTATTTGTTTCTGTTGTTTTTATCTTGTGTTTTAACCGCTTGGTTCTTGTTGTTGCAGGAAGAAAATCAAAAGGAGTCGCTGAGACGAGTGCAGAGAGCGACCAGCTGCGAGGAAGAAACAACTGAGACGTTCTTCGCAACTGGCGGACACGGGATGATGATTCCACGCCCCCCATTATTCGAATTTGCCTTCCGACTCTGTAATTTATTTATTTCTTTTTACCTGTGAAATTAAATAGAAAAAAATTTTAAATAATATGTAATTTCACTAAGTCCTGTAACCTCTATAGTTTGTAATCAACAAAAATGGAGAAAATGGAACACGGCAGATTATAATTAATTCTTTACTCATTTCCCAACGGATTTTCCAGACTTTTCCGGCCGCAAGTTATAGCATTCGACGCCCTCTATAAAGTGCGGTGCAGTCAGAATACCGAAATTACCACAGGAACGGCCTAAAAACCCAGTTTTAAAAACCGAGCACGATTTGCTCGTAAATACTACGAAAATTTTTCTAAAATTACGAGCAAACCTTGCCATGTTTTTTAAGCCGATTTTTTTACTAATTTCCCAAAGGATTTTCCAGACTTTTCCGACTGACACCTACAGTATTTGACGCCCTCTATCCAGTGGTGCAGTCAGATTCCTGAAATTCCCACGGGAACTGCCTGAAAAAAAAGTATTTGAAAAAGCACGATTTCCTCGTGCATACTACGAAAATTTTTCTAAAATTACGAGCAAACCTTGCCATGTTTCTTAACCCGATTTTTTTACTAATTTCCCAAAGGATTTTCCAGACTTTTCCGACTGACACCTACAGTATTTGACGCCCTCTATCCAGTGGTGCAGTCAGATTCCCGAAATTCCCACGGGAACTGCCTGAAAAAAAAGTATTTGAAAAAGCACGATTTCCTCGTGCATACTACGAAAATTTTTCTAAAATTACGAGCAAACCTTGCCATGTTTCTTAACCCGATTTTTTTACTCATTTCCCAAAGGATTTTCTAGACTTTTCCGACTGACACCTACAGTATTTGACGCCCTCTATCCAGTGGTGCAGTCAGATTCCCGAAATTCCCACGGGAACTGCCTGAAAAAAAAGTATTTGAAAAAGCACGATTTCCTCGGGCATACTACGAAAATTATTCTAAAATTACGAGCAAACCTTGCCATGTTTCTTAACCCGATTTTTTTACTAATTTCCCAAAGGATTTTCCAGACTTTTCCGACTGACACCTACAGTATTTGACGCCCTCTATCCAGTGGTGCAGTCAGATTCCCGAAATTCCCACGGGAACTGCCTAAAAAAAAATATTTGAAAAAGCACGATTTCCTCGTGAATACTACGAAAATTTTTCTAAAATTACGGGAATCTGAATGCACCATTGGATAGAGGGCGTCAATTACTATGGGTATCAGTCGGAAAAGTCTGGAAAATCCTTTTGGAAATGAGTAAAATAATCGGGTTAAGAAACATGGCAAGGTTTGCTCGTAATTTTAGAAAAATTTTCGTAGTATGCACGAGGAAATCGTGCTTTTTCAAATACTTTTTTTCAGGCAGTTCCCGTGGGAATTTCGGGAATCTGACTGCACCACTGGATAGAGGGCGTCAAATACTGTAGGTGTCAGTCGGAAAAGTCTGGAAAATCCTTTGGGAAATGAGTAAAAAAATCGGTTCAAAAAACATGGCAAGGTTTGTTCGTAATTTTAGAAAAATTTTCGTAGTATGCACGAGGAAATCGTGCTTTTTCAAATACTTTTTTTTCAGGCAGTTCCCGTGGGAATTTCGGGAATCTGATTGCACCACTGGATAGAGGGCGTCAAATACTGTAGATGTCAGTCGGAAAAGTCTGGAAAATCCTTTGGGAAATGAGTAAAAAAATCGGGTTAAGAAACATGGCAAGGTTTGCTCGTAATTTTAGAAAAATTTTCGTAGTATGCACGAGGAAATCGTGCTTTTTCAAATACTTTTTTTTCAGGCAGTTCCCGTGGGAATTTCGGGAATCTGACTGCACCACTGGATAGAGGGCGTCAAATACTGTAGGTGTCAGTCGGAAAAGTCTGGAAAATCCTTTGGGAAATTAGTAAAAAAATCGGGTTAAGAAACATGGCAAGGTTTGCTCGTAATTTTAGAAAAATTTTCGTAGTATGCCCGAGGAAATCGTGCTCGGTTTTTAAAACTGGGTTTTTAGGACGTTCCCGTGGGAATTTCGGGAATCTGACTGCACCATTGTACAGAGGCCGTCAAATAATATCAATATCAGTCGGAAAAGCCTGAAAAAACCATTAGGAAATGAGTAAAAAAATCTATTTAAAAAACAGGACGATTTGCTTGTAAAACTGCAAAAATTTACTAGAAGTTGTAAGCAAACTTGCAGAAAATTTAAAATGGATTTGAAACGCATAGTTACTAGGGGAATTTTGGGACTGCGGTTCATAATAACGAAAACGGTTAAGTTCAGTGAAGGATAATTTTTAAAGTAAACATGCTATTACATCTTGAAATTCAATTTTATTAAATAATAAATTTGAAATTTCTGTATCAATATACAATTTTTTATTAAGTAACGCATCACTACAGAAGGTCACTTCAAAGGAAAATCAAAACGTCATATTACAATCTTGTCCCTAAAATTTAATTTATCAGCCAAAAAAAGGCCTTTATTAAAAACATTCTTATCGATTATTTTCAATAATACTAATAATAAATATTAAAACAAAAAAATCATTTAAGTGTGGGAAATTATTACTTTTTTTTTTTTTTTGAATATATTCAAGATTTTAACCATTCGTTATTTTACAATAGCTATCTCTCTCAAATATATACTGGAATGTTTAGTTTCACAGTAAAAATATAGTATTTTTGATAATAACAATTTACAATTTACGATAACACAACTATATATCTCAACCAGGAAGATTAATTTTTTTTTAAAATCAAAAAAAATTGGCTATTCACATTTGTTTTTCACAGTTATCATAATTTGATTGGTTTGCTGTATTAAATATAATGCACTTACGAATACTGCATTTGCTCTGAAACAAAAAAAAACCAATTAGTCAAGTGTTAAGAGTAAGAAACTTGAAATTTTAAAGTCAGCAAACTTGTGACAGAATCTTGAATTGTATTAGCAAAAATGATGTGTTCTTAAAAAAAACTCTTTGTTATAAACCATTAAATTTTTTTTAAAAAAAGAATGGATTTTAAATAGCCTGCAGACAAGTTCTCGGGAACTTAGCAGGGGGTTACTTGTTATAATTTGTTTTTGTAAATATATACACCCTTTCACGGGGTTACATGGAGGGACAAGCTCAAATCCTTTCTGTGCTGCAAAAACTAGGAGCCATAGGCTAAACAAAAAATTATTAGCAACATGTAGCTTTTAAGTACGTTCTCATTTTTCCCCCTTGCTGCACAAGTTTTGCTGAATCAAAAATCAACATCTTTTATTTTGTCAAGCAAACTACTTACTGTCCTTCCTTGAAATATTCCTTTAAAGTATTACTAAATCGCTTTGAATATTTGACGAATTCTCTCTTTCTTTGTTCCAATACTTGTTTCCCAGTTGGACCTGGTATGTAAGCAGAAACTTCACTAACAGCATCCAATAATTTTTTTATTGCACTAGCAATTTCCCTGAAAAAATACAAAAAAAATAAATTAATCACATAAAAATCAATTGAACTTTTTTAAAAATTAAAAATCCACTTACTTAATTGTTTCCAAAAAAGTTTTCCGATCTGTTATTTCATCTGGTATCCTGCTCAGTATTTTCTTCAAAGCAGCTGATTTCTTATTTAATTCTTGAAATGCATCTTCAGAACGTGTCAATCTATACTCTACAACTAAAAAAAACATATGATTATTAAAATTGACAAGTATAAATTCTACTTCCACATTTTCCAAAATACATTATCTTCAAGGCTATAAAATTTTGTAACTGTATAAACTAGCTTCATATTAATTTGACAGACCTAAAATAAAAACTCTCCAATTTTTTTTTCCATGATTATTTTAAACATAATAAAAAAATACCTACCATCAGCATCTGCTACTGAACCCTGCAGTTTAAGAATACTTTCGTTCATGTTAATACTTAGATCACCTCTTCTCATAATCCCCACAACTAAATCATATGTGAAACCAGGATAAGAAGATTCTACTTTAGAAATGGCTGCCCTGAGAGTCTGAGCCGCTGCCACATCCCGCCTCTCCAACTGGAAAATTCAATTCGTAAATGATCATGACATCCTTGTCAACAATAAAATATTGAGTAATTATAAAAATAACAAAGAAACTAGAACGTAATTTTTCCCAGAGCCTTGATAAGGGATAGCCTAAGCAAACGTACCTGCGATAAAATAGGACGTATTAAAACTGGAAGAACAAGAGAGGAAACTGGTGTTTCATCGCCCATGGTCATCCTTCCTAAAAGCTATCTCAGTAATAAATAATGTAATTTCGTTTTATTTTACTTATTCCTACATTAACTCCTTGGATAAATTAAAATAATAATAATGAAAATTTGACATTTCCACTTCACGAAGCAGGGTTGCCAATTCCTTAACTTTCTAATATGGCTGCTATGAACGACAGCAAACTCAGGTGTGACGGCAACGAGACGAATGTGATGTTTTTGTTTTATACTTTCTACAAATTCCCCGATCGATCGAACTTCTTGTATGTGAAGCTCGATCTGAATTATACGAAGAGCCTCGTTCGAGGAGATTACCATTGTAGTGCCCCTTTTCTCCGCTAGGTGTCACAGTGTTCAGAGTTAAAGCAAAAACCACCGCTGCCTAGAGGAAGGGATGCGGTGAGATCTCATTTTTTAGAGACTATAACGAGCGTGTGGGAGGCTAATTTTTTATTTCCCAGGGGAGGGAAAAAACAAAAGGATCGGGAGGGTTGTAATCTCCTCGAACGAGGCTCTTCGTATAATTCAGATCGAGCTTCACATACAAGAAGTTCGATCGATCGGGGAATTATACTTTAGGCCTCGTTCTCGGAGATTACCATTGTAGATATTTAGAGTTAAGAAATAAAAAATCTTTTGACTTAAGAATAAAAAAATAATATTTCTACTTAAGCGAAATTTCTCAACTTAAACTAGAGAGATCAATGTGGTAACAGAAATAAAATGGATTTCCTGATGAGGGCGAAGTCTAAACGACGAGTCCTGATGCCCGAAAAGAAGACGCATATTTAGTCCCCAAGAACCGTGTGCGCGAACACCGCACGAGTTTGAATCACCGGCCGATTATAGTGCCTCGCGAAGACGGTAGACGCTTGGGACCAGCCCGCTGTTTTGTGGATCAGATCCAAGCTCACTCCCTTGAGTGCCGCCTTCGATGTGACGGCATGGCGCACTGAGTGCGAGGTAAAAACTGATGTGTCTAATCCGCTTTTCATCATCGTCGTTTTGATCCAGGTGCCAATCGTCTGTGCCCCCACAGCGTGATGTGGGGGTTTAGCTGAGATGAACAAGGAGTCCGTGGAGCCTCGAATAGCTTGAGTACGGTTAATATACGCCTGAATCGATGTTACCGCGCAGAGCGCCGGATTAGCGGGTAGTTTCGGCAGGACGAGCGATGGTTGTGCCCCCTTTACACGAGACGTTTTGACGTGATCCGGCACTCGAATAACCAGGCCTTCTTTGGACCGAGATATGTTGGCAATGCGTATGGCTGCTATTGTCTGGTTCCGATGGGCCGTGGCCACTGAGATAAGCGTGGCTGTCCGGAGGGTCAGCTCCTGTAGCGATAACTGGTGAAGCGGGAAGAAAGATTCGAGGTGGCTGAGGAGGACCGAAACATCCCACGTGAACTCGTATCGGGCTCGTGGTCCCCTGAGTTTGAATACGCCGCGGAAGAATCGGGAGACGTCGCGATGTTCCCCTATCTTGAGCTCCGATACCAGAGATACCGCAGACCGAGCCGTGTTTAAGGCACTGTAAGAGGCTCCCAGCCCGAATTCCTGTGTCAAGAATTCAATGAGTTGCGATGCCGTAGGGTTGAATGGATCCGAATGACGAAGTGCGCAGAAGCGAGACCACTTTGCAAGCCAAGGCGAATACTGTTTTATGGTGCTCTCTTCCAAGGCGTGCATCATGATGCCTGCGGCCTCCTCAGAAACTCCCTGCCTTGCTAGGAACGCTGCGCGGATAAAACGCCCACCAAAAGCTGAAGGGTGGCGCTCTGTGGGTGCCGGGACCTGAAAGAAGAATGTAGAAGGTCAGGTTTAGGCCCAAGTGATTTGACGTCAGATCGCAGCATTGTCCTGAACTTCGGATACCAAGGCTGGGTCGGCCAGTCGGGCACCACCACCACCCCGCGGCCCCCGTCTGCCTCGATTTTGTTGAGAACCTTTAAAATTACGGCAAAAGGCGGAAAGGCATAAAAGAAAACCCCTGCCCAGTTTATGGTGAACGCGTCGATAGCTTCCGCCGACGCGTCCGGGAAGCGAGAGCAGTATCGACGGCATTTTGCGTTGCCTTGGGCTGCGAACAAGTCAATTTCGGGTCTCCCAAAAGCTTGAGCTACCTCATGGAAAGCATCAGCGTGCAGCTCCCACTCTGCATCGTCGTTCGACAATCTAGAAAGGGCGTCTGCATGCACGTTATCTTGAGATGCCACATAGGAGGCAACGAGGTGCAGTTGTCTGTCCTCTGCCCACTGCCAAATGAGCTTGGCAATCTTATGGAGCTCGGGAAAACGCACCCCGCCTTGGCGATTAATATAGGCGATTGCTGTCGTGTTATCTACTCGGAGCAGTATCCGGCAGCTCTTATACTGATCTGCTAAAACCTGCAACGCCCGGAGAACCGCGAGCAATTCGAGCGCATTTATATGAAGCGCTTGCTCCGTCCGCGACCAAACCCCGGACGCCGTAGTGGCGTCTGATGCGGCTCCCCATCCCTGCGGGGAGGCGTCCGTGTGTAAGGTGAGGGCGAATATCTCCGGAGCAATCGGCCTGAAGGTCGTCGGCAGCCGGGAGGCCCACCAGTCAAGGTCGTGCTGCACGAAGCTTGGAATATCCATCCGAGCCGCATAGGAGCCCTGGTTAGCCGCTAGTGCCAAATATTTTGCGCGTTCGAAGTCCTTCGTGTGGAGATGCCCGTAGGGGACCGCGGGACATGCTCCAATTAGCCGGCCGATGAGCTGAGCCCATTCGAAGATGAGGCACTGAGCCCTCCCTTTAAAAGCGAGGACGGAGGTTAACAGAGCCTGGCGCTTTTCTGCCGGTAGGGAGAGAGACATTGACTGCGAATCGATAATAAACCCCAGGAAATGACAAGACGAGGCTGGAGTTAAAGAGCTCTTATTGCGATTAATCACCAAGCCCAGAGATTCGAGGAGCTCGACGGCTGCGTTGCGGGCCTCGTTCGCCCTAGCCGTTGAGGGTTCAATTCCCAGAAGGTCGTCTAGGTAAATGACCGATGAGAAGCCCTGGAGGCGTAGGTGCCTCATAACGGGTTTGAGCACCTTCGTGAAAACGAAAGGAGCCACACAAAGGCCGAACGGCAAGCAAGTGAATTGGTAAACGTCCCCATTGAAGAAGCGTAGCAGAGGCCGGCTATCCGGATGCACTGAAATGAGCAGATAAGCGTCTTGGAGGTCGATTGAAAACATTTTTGCGTTCCTTGATAATAATTGGAGCGCCGTAAAAATGTTTTCCATTTTGAAATGATTTGTTGAAATGTGCGTGTTGAGCCTTTTCAAATTAAGAATGAAACGTTGCGATGAGTCAGGTTTCTGCCGGAGGAAGAAGGGCGACAGAAATTGATTCGGGTTATTTGAGTCACTGTCCGGAACGATTTCGATGGCTCCCTTCGACAGCAGGCTGTTGACTGCGGCCTGACGCGCGGGCGTCACCGGAGACGGACCAGGGGCGAGGGCTTGGTCCCGAAAAAACTCGGGAGACCTGTTGACCCGGATCAGGTATCCCCGGATACAATTCAGGACAAACCGATCATCTGTTATGGCTTCCCAGGCTTCTTGGAAAAAACGAAGCCTGCCTGCAATTTCCCTTACCTCTAGCGCGACCGACGTTGAGGTTGTGGTGTCCTCAGCTGCTGGGGAGGCCGAGTCACCGTGGACGTTGCACGGCTCGTTGACTGTGAGCGGGCTTGCTGGGGTGGCCCGACGTTTTCGCGCCGGAAAGGAGTTGAAGACACCCAGGAGGGCCGGATCGGAGCTGGGGCCCGCTGACCGCCCGGCCGACGTGCGTTTTTTGCCTGCGTAGGACGCTCCTTTTCCAAGACGGATAACCCCAATTTCCTCACGGCTCTTGTTTGCGATATTTTCTCGGCCGCGTTTTCGGCGTAGAGATATTTTGCTGGCCGTTGAGCTTTTAATGCCTGCAGGATATCCTTGGGTAAACGAGGGTCAATAAATGACATTCTCACCTTAGACGTGTGATGGAAGTTGAATGCTATTGCCTGCGCAGCGTCAGCTAACTTCTCAGACACCTCCACCCTGTCTACTTGATCCGTAGAGTCCAGCAGAAAGAGAGATAATACATCCCCAATCGCGGCCAAAGCTGTGCCCATCAGGTTTTGGTTTTCCATTAACCTTCCATCCCTCCTTTTTTCCACTTCTGACAGTCCCGCTGCTAATTCTTCATTTAAACAGGGACCGCAGAGAGAAGGAGGTCTAACGTACTTGTTGAGCAGATCAGAGCGTTGTTGTTTGGTGGGTCCAGTTTGCAGTAACGGAAGCCACCGAGACAACACTTCCTCATGGACAGATAATGGTAACGCTGCTGAGATAGACGGATCAGCACCCAGCTGAAACATAATAAATTTGTGAAATCACTCAGATTCACAGCGAGCAGAGCGTTTAGTCCTAACCTCCACCCAGGAGTAAACGGACAGAAGTAGACAGGTTGTTTCCCACGATTGCATATGGGAGCCCTAGAGAATGAAATCTCTATGCATTTACAACCGGTGAACTTACCACTGATAAGATTTCAGGAGAAACTTCCTCTGGAATTGCCATGTGTTCTTCGTCCGGGACGAACTCATCGAGGTATTCTACCGTAGGGTCAAAGACCGACGTAATTTCGGACCTCGCATCGTCCGGAGGGCGAGCGAAGGCATCAAGCATGTCTTGCATTTGAGCTAATTGCGCTCGAAAAGCCGCAAGTTGATCAGGTCCCGGAGGAGTCTCAGGCCGCTCGGCCATGACGGCGAATGAAGATAAAAATTTACAAATATATTGCTGCTAACTGAAACAAGATTAATTTTAATTAGCCCCCGTAAAACCGAAAGGTAAAAGAAAACACTATCACTCTAACCTAAACACTGTTAACACGCGAGTCACAGAAACGGGAATGAGATCTCACCGCATCCCTTCCTCTAGGCAGCGGTGGTTTTTGCTTTAACTCTGAACACTGTGACACCTAGCGGAGAAAAGGGGCACTACAATGGTAATCTCCGAGAACGAGGCCTAAAGTATAATTCAAAGATTTTCAGGGATTATTTTAAAAATAATTTAGCGAAACTCGCTTTAAAGAGGAAAAAATGGAGCATATGATATAAAAATACTTTTATGAAATAAATTTCTTCAAAAATTTTGTTCAAGAGTAGTTTTTATTGGAAAAAAATCGTACTGTTACAGGTTAAATGACTGGAAATTTAAAACTTTGAATCAGGTCTACCAGGTATCCATGTTACATGAAAATCACCACTCTCGATGATACTGTTTCACATCATAATTTTTCTACTTAAAAGAGGCATCACAGTCATCCCTAAATCAGGATATGTTTAATTATTCGAATCAAACGATTTTATTCATTTTGTACAGACACTTCTTTACACAGAGTCCACACGACATTATTGTTACCTCCAGTACAGGTAACAACTTCAAATTGAAGTTTAGCTAATTCCTCTATCATCTGGTGAGGATAAAGGTAAGCAGAATATGCACCGTCTAAATGACCAGGATTAGCAGCACGTTTTTCGTTTTCAATTAAACGGTAACGTCTCTCAAAGAATCCCATTTCTTCTTTTGTCAAGCCATGCACACTGGAAACACCCATAAATTGTCCAGTGAACTCAGCATTAATTTTTCCAG
The DNA here is from genome assembly GCA_023512825.1 of Liposcelis brunnea. Taxonomy (NCBI): domain Eukaryota; kingdom Metazoa; phylum Arthropoda; class Insecta; order Psocodea; family Liposcelididae; genus Liposcelis; species Liposcelis brunnea. Next base: position 3,522,174 of record CM042070.1, read on the forward strand.
ATACAATGACATAATGCTTACGCTTAGGTTGAAACTGAACTTGTCCTTGATGAGCCTGCCTTAACATTTTATTAAATTCTTAATCTTGTTAATCTAGAAATTATAAAATATGAATAAGAAAAAGCTAGAGAATAGATGGAAAACAAAATTTTGTAAATACCTTTTTAGTAATGGGGGGAAAAAACACGTAAGCTTTCAAAAAACCAAGAAAAGCTGCCTACAGAGATTAGGAAATGATATATGATGGAATAATAGATTACCTATTTTACTTATATCAGTAAAGTGATAGGGAAAAATATTCATAAGTCATAAGTCCGAAGATTGGGAAGCGATAGCCAAAGATAATGATAAAGGACATTAACAGACACGCCATGTAACTAATGGATAAAAAATATTTGTTTTAGCAGTTATTACCAATATATATCGACTTAGCAGAAAATACTGCTAAAAATTGCCGTAGAATATGGCCCCTCATATCTAAATGACGCCATTACATGTTGGCCATTTTCGATTAAATAATAATTTGTTCTGATTCGAATTGAAGCAATCCTTAGATTGTGAATAGCGTTAACATGAAGAATGTTTTGGAACAAGAATTTTTTTCGGTGTTCGGTGTAAAAAAAATTCACCTACTATCTGTTGTTTTAATTTGTTTCCCGCCTATACAAAATCTCACTCCGCTTCATTTAAAAAAAACCCAAAGGAAAAAATGGTAAATATTAAAATATTTTCCTTTGATGGTGTGCTGCTGACAAAACATCTTTTTTACCGATTATTATGATTTTTTAACAAATAATTACTTCAAATTAAATTTAACCAAGTAAATTTAAAACTTTAAAAATGCAGAGTGTTTTAAACACAGTTAAAGGAACCGCATTAGGCGTGGCTGAATTTTTAACACCCGTTTTGAAGGTAACCTAACCAAGTCCGGTCACATCAAAAGCATTGTTTCTTTATCATCAATCACCTTACATCATTTTTTTTTACGCAGGAATCGAAATTTCGTGAGACCGGAGTCCTAACACCTGAAGAATTTGTAGCAGCAGGAGATCATTTAGTGCATCATTGTCCAACATGGCAATGGGCAACAGGCGATGACAGTAAAACAAAATCATACCTTCCTAAAAATAAACAATTTCTCATAACTAGAAACGTACCATGTAGCAGGAGATGTAAACAAATTGAATATAATGATGATAAGGAAAAAGTAATCGAATCAGAAGATGATGCTGATGGTGGTTGGGTTGATACGCATCACTACGATCCATCAAATCTTGATGATAAAGTTTCGGAAATGACTATAGAAGAGAGTCAATATGATGAGGATCCTGTTAATGATAAAAATGCAGCTGGGGAGATTAAAGATGATGATGACGATGAGGATGATGATGAAGTTTGTGATATGGATGAGTTTGAGAAGGAAGGATTTCCAGTCGAAGATGAGGATAAAGTAAGTTTCCAGCAAATTATAGATTTTTTTCCACTTGAAATTTTTAAATTTGAAGATTTTTAAAGTAATTTGACATTTTGATACACCTTGCAGCTCAGGCAATTTACTGAGATACAGATAAAAAATTTTAATTTTTAAATGTATAATTTTAGGGTTTAGCAGACGTACAATCAGAAGCTAAGAAACCGGACCCAGCAGAAGCAGGAGACATTCTTCGCACAAGAACCTATGACCTGCACATCACTTACGATAAATATTACCAAACCCCTAGATTATGGCTTAGCGGATATGATGAAAATAGAAAACCATTAACCGTAGATCAAATGTACGAAGATGTAAGCCAAGATCATGCTAAGAAAACTGTCACAATGGAAACACATCCTCATTTACCTGGACCACCAATGGCATCTGTTCACCCTTGCAGGTAAATTCATCATCCTCAATTTTTTTAACCTCCCAAAACCAAGCCTAATTAAAATTTTTATTTTCCAGACATGCTGAAGTTATGAAAAAAATAATCCAAACTGTAATGGAAGGCGGCCATGAATTAGGAGTCCATATGTACCTTATTATTTTCATTAAATTCGTACAAGCAGTGATTCCAACAATAGAATATGATTATACCCAAAATTTCAATTTACACAAGTGATTACGTCATCATAATGATTGGGTTTTTGTTACTAAATCAGGTGCATCTTATTTGGAACAATCCCTTCTTGATTCCATCACATATGAATTGTAGCAAAATTTAAATGTGGATTTATTTGTTACAAAATATGTTTATCCTAATAATTATGGTAATGAATGTATTTCTGCTATTATACTCATTTTGTAATTGTAAATCTTCCCTGAAGCATTTTTTTTAAAATAAAAAATATATCGACATTCCATCAATTTATCAGAAATCATACGAATTAAATTAGATATCTTGCCTAATACAACAGCTGCTATTAAAAATTTGTTTTATTTTTTAAGGAAAACTATTAAATGATATATTCGTTAATGTAATGGATTTACTACTCATATTGTTTTTGTTATGCTTTACTATTAAAAATTATGTAAGTCTAAGTTTTTGGTTTTTGAATTTATTCCTAACCCTATTGTTCTTTTATTTGTTCATCAGTTTTCAATTTTGAAATTCAGGGTAATATCATTACTACCTCTTTCCAGCCTAATATATCAGCAAATATCAAGACTCTGATCATCAGAAATTAAAAAAGTTTCTCTCTGCATGAATTGGCCAAAACAATTTTATGAATATCTTGCGAGTTTGTTTACACTCACATTTGAGGACACACAGGACCTAATTTGTAAACAAAAAAAAAATTGAAATACGTAAATTTAGTTACCTGGTTTAATACTCCATTCACTGTTGACTAAAACTAGTAATTGTACACTTGATTCATCTTTCTTGACAATGTCCATATTAACTTGTCTTTGCAGGATCCGAAACTCACTACTTTAAATCCTAACTTCCCAAGCTCGTCTAAAATCCTTGCAGGAGTTGTATATATTTTCGAATTTCCAATAAATTTTTTCTCTAAAGTGCACTCTATTTTCAGGATATCCTTATCCGGTAAATTTACAACACAAATGTCCCTTGGAGAATAGATATGATACTCATCATAACACTCTACTATGATATGATTGTAGCTAGTCATGTTTACAATCTACGAAACACAAAAACGTATTTTTATTTTACGGGCAACACTTTTAAATAATCGAAAATTAAGTCTGCAAAGTAAATTACCTGATCAATTAATATTATTTAGCTAAAATTGAGACTGTTTACTACAAAACATTAAACACGTGCGAAAACAACAAACTTAAAATGGCGGCGTCATACCAACTTAATATTAAGAGTCAATGGTGCCAACATGATTCGTCTTGTTGCTTTTACTAGCAGACAACATGGCGTCGGTTTTGGATTTTCAAAATCTGAAATGAAAAAGAAACGATCTTTTCAATAAAACTCAAAGTAATTAATTAAGAAAAACATTGCTCAATGAACACTTTAGGGATTCTAAGATATAAAAACCTTCAGAAACTAAAAACAGTTTCGTGTGGCTAGAAAAAGGCCTCATTGATAATGATGACTTGCTTTTATTTAGAAAGTACCTGTTTTTAGAGGTGCGATGTGCTTAATAGCTGAAATCCTTTCACATTACCTGATTTTAAAGCTGGAAAATGTGACAAGCATTTGCCTGGTTCATACTTTTTTTGCTTTTTGAATAAAATTGAAGAATCTGAGTACTGGATTAAATCATAAAACAAAACTAACCCAAAAAAATTGGATTTTAATAATATAAATATACAGAATATAATACAAAATATATTTACAGCTGAATAATATATACTAGGACAATAGACTGTACTGTTGGCGCAAAAAAAAGTCTTTACAAATTAAAAAACTCGATTATAATTATAAATCTCAATGATTTTGTAAAAAATTTTAATATCTAGCACTGTTGAGTTGCTAAATACTCATTTATTTTCTTATAAGAATCAATATCATATTCCGTGACAAGCCCTAACGGTTTGCTCGATTCCGGTTCTAATTGTATGCTTTCCCCATCACTTATTATGTGAGCTGAAGTGAGCATATCCTCTGTTAATACTTGACTAATTGGAATTGCAGCTTCATCCTGTTCTGGTTCTCTATGAACTCGCTAAAAAAATAATTTTTAAAATTAGTTTTATAGTCCAATTTTAAAAAAGTAATTTTTTCAAAAAAAATACTTACAGGTAGTAAAATTGATTTATGAAATTTAGGTTTAGGAGTTTCTTCAACAACGGCTTGCTGAATCCTTTCAACTAATTCAGCTTCTGATATTTCTTGATTTTTAGGCAACTGTACGAAAATTCCAGGGCCTTCTGGATTCGTTCGAACTTGAACAACATTCGATTCCATATCCATTGAAACAATTTCAATAGCTCTCCCATCTGACATCGTTAACTGAACAGGATTCCCCTCTTCATCCGTAACCCCAACATGAGTTTGCAAATTTTCCTGCGAGTCTACTTTATACTCAGCTTGATTATTTTCAGGAATGGCATTAACCTGCATCATTTCCTTATCGGCTTCGAATCTTATTTCCTCATTCCCCACATCTTGAATATTATCAACTAAATGTAATGTTTTTCCATCATTCGGATCTTCATTATCCTGATACGTTACGTAAATTATTTGCTGAACATCTTCAGGTTGCCCAGTTTGTGAAATCCCATCAATTAAATGTGATTTAATAATACTCCAAACCGTATTATCAATTTTAGGGCTAGGCGCACTGCTATGAACTTTTCTATGTTTAGTTAAATTAGAGCAATCAGCAAATTCCTTCCCGCAAACAAAGCATTTATAAGGTTTTTCACCGGTGTGTAATCGTACGTGTTTTTTAAGCGACCAATGCTCTGCAAATCCTCGCATACAAAACGAGCATTGGAACGGTTTTTCCCCAGTATGTCGCCTTTCGTGAGTTTTCCAAGTGTCTTTGTGAAGGAAGGTTTTGCCACAATGGCTACATTTCCAAGGTCGATCCCCCGTATGTCTTTTGACGTGTAATTTGTGTTGGGAAGACGTAGTGAAGTGTTTTCCGCAATATTCGCAGCCGTACGGTTTAGTACCGGAATGTATTCGCATGTGTTCGCGAAGATTGCCGTTCTGGGTGAAGCATTTTTGGCAAACTGGGCATTGGAATGGTCTGTGGCCTGGAAAAAAAATAAAAGATTAAAATAAAATTCATTGTGAATTTATAAAATTTCGTTTTACCTTTATGCCAGCGAAGATGTAGAGTAAGACTAGTTTTATGAGCAAATTGTTGTCCGCATATTTGACAGCTGAATTTTTTCTCTCCTGTATGAACAACTCTATGATTAAATAAATTGGATTTGGTTTTGAATCGAAGACCGCAATCTGGGCAAGGAAACGGCCTGCAGAGAAAAAAATTAAAAAGTTAAAAAAATATTACTCGATTAAATTTAAAAAAAAAAAATTTTTTTTAGGATTAAATCTTGCCTAAAAAAATTTTTTAGATTCGAAAAAGACTTTTTTTTTTGATATTTTTTCCATGAAAATAATTTATTTTATTCAAAAAATATTTCTCCTGAATCGTCACTCAAAAAATCTTCATTCCTACCTCGAATCTGAATGAACCATTTGATGCCTCTGCAACAATTGCTTATGAGTAAACGATTTCCCACATTTACTACAAACAAATCTCCTTCCATCATTATGCACTGATTCCTTATGATACATTAACGAACTAGGATGATTAAAAGTCCTTTCACATTCATCACACGAATACAATTTTCCAGTTCCATCTTTTTTCATCTTCCGTTTACTATCTTCAGATTCCTCATCTTGAGTCTCATTCTTGTCCTCCTTTTCACTCAGTGCACCATACAAATTTTTATAACTCTCCGCATATTGCCCTTCTTCTTGATTTTCAGCAAGTTCTTCCTTCTGATCATCTTTAATATTATTAACTTCCCCTGGGTGTTCATTCATAATATGCTTACTTAACATAACAGTTGATATAAATGTCTTTGGGCAATGACTACAACTCACTCTTGGTTTATTTAATTTTTTAGTTTTATACGTATCATATTCGTTTTCGACGATATCTTCCCCTTCGTGCCCCGTAGTCTTCTGATGTAAAATTAATTTATTCCTACATGAGAATTTTTTAAAGCACCCTTCTTGAGAACATTGAAATTTTAAACCTTTGTGAGATATTCTATGCCTGATCCATCGAGTTCTGTCTTTAAATGATTGCCCACAAAAATCACAAATAAATCTTGTTATTTTTCTTCTCTTATGTTGTCCTCGTCCAACTGCAGGAGCTATTATCTGTTCAGCAATATTCCCATCAGGCGTTTCTAAATGCCCTATTACTTCTGCAAAGAAGAAAAATATTTTAGCCACTAAATCACAACAAATAAAATCCCAATTTATGTACCTCCTGCAATTTCTTCAGGCGCTTCAACATGCATTTCATTTTTAATTTCAATATTAGCTGGATCTTCATCTAAAATCAGTTCATCAGACTCATTCCCATCAATAGCACCTTCTTCTCTTAATATTCTATCTAATTCTTTTCCCTGTACAGCTTCCATGAATCTCTGAGGAACTTTTCTTCTTCGTCTTTTTCTTCCATGTTCATCAAATTCATGATCATCTTCTGCCATACTCTTTGATTCTTCAATAGGTTCATTTTGTTCAAGCTCCAACGCCTCTTGCTCTTTCTTCTCTTTTTTTGGTCTCCCTCGTTTTCTCTTTGGTTTTTCTAATCCTTCAATTCTCAACGTCATTTCATGTTCTTCGCCAAAAAAATTCCCATCCGGCAAAACTGCAACAAATCAAAATATTTTCACAAGCACATCACAACACAATTATAAATCTCTACTTACTTTTTATAAAAATATCATCCTCATTTAAATTCTCATCCTTATCTTCCGTTACTAAAGAAAACTTCGCAGTTCCTTCTAATGTTTCAACTAAAGTCTGTTTCTCCTTCTCTAACCTTTTTCTAGTATTAACTTCTAATTTATACAACTCCCTTATTTTTTTCTGCCCTTCCACCAATAAATCAAAAAACTGTATCGTTGATTCGAGTTGAATGTTACAACCCGGGCATATCGTCCTCGGTAATTTCCCATCGTCCTCAACCTAAATCAAAAAATAATTCACAATCCACCAAAACCCGCTAAATTTCACGTAAATTGATTCCAGTAGTAACGGAATTTCCTACTACAAAATCGCAATCACAATAAAGTCAAGCTAATGTCTGAATTAGTAAATAACTCACCTTAACAGGCAAATACCGATTTATAACTGATTTAAAATCGAAATCATTTTCATCGTCGTACAAATAAATACCTTCAGTATTCTCGGCACCGCATAAACGACAAATTATCGAATCATATAATAAAACACCTTCATAGGCGGCCATTTTATCTTCCATTTTTTATCCGAGATAAACAAATAGGGATGTTAACCGATTAATCGGAAGTCGATTAATCGATGTTTTTTGCGCCGATTAATCGATTATTTTCCCGATTATTTTTTTCCCGATTAATCGATGCATCGATTGTTTTTTTCTTACTTATATCTAGCTATTTAAATGGATAGAAAAAGTGGCAAAACTTGCGAAAAAAACTAGTTTAATTGTCTAATTTTAAAATTTTACGAACCTAAAAACAAATCAGAACTCCTCGGCCGCGTTGGAGTTTGAAAAATATGAAAAACTTATAAATTATGTCAAACAAATTGAAAATTTATAGTATTCATCCGATTAATCGAACGCCGATTAATCGATTGTTTTTTTGTCGATTAATCAGCAAACCGATTAATTTTTAGGCGATTAATCGATTAATCGACAATCGGCGATTATGTTGAGGCGTTAACATCCCTATAAACAAAACTTCCATTACGGATGGTGCTGCCAATTGTGTCATAACATCAACGCGTCGTGGCAGGAGCGTGAACTAATAAACCAAATTCAGCTTTCTGATTGGTCGATTATAAAATGCAGCGTTCTCGTTGGTGAATTTAAAAACGCGTTCAGTATTTTTCCTTCAAAATCTTTTTTTTCCCATCGGAGTTCATTCCTATTTTCTGGTTTCGAAATATTTCCACAGTTCAACGATGTCATTGCTCCTTATCAGCTGAAAAAAGATAAAAAAAAAAGAACGCTATATGGAAAAACGAATAGATTATCAAACATGGCGTTGTTCTCGGTGAAAAAGTATTCGGGAGTGGGATATGCGAAATGAATCGGTTACTGGAGTCATCTTTTCAGTTGTAATTTGGCGCCGAGTTGAGCAGGTTGAGAATCTTGTTTTCCAGTTACGATGGCGTGGGATAACCATCCGTTCTTTTTTTTTTCAATAGTGATGAATTAAATAATGAATAAAATGGGTGAAATGCCGGAGATTAAGTTAAACAATAACAATAATTGTAACGTTTTGAAGGATATGACATTTTCGTCGGAAGAATCGTCAACCCCAAAAGGGATTTTACGACGAAGGCGGCATTTATTCCCTCATGAAAACAAGTAAGCACTCTGTAAATAAATAATTTACGATTTGACAGTTGACGTGTAACATTTTGTACAAAAAATCCTCGAGTCATTTTTTTCCCTAAAAATTTTAACATAATGATTAATCGAGTGATAAAATATTATTGATTCACAAAAATACTTATTGATTTGCATGGGATGATAAATGATATATTGATCATACAGAGCTGGTTATCAATTCTTCGTACGTACAACACATGTTATTACTTGCATCTTCCATCATTTTTAGACATCTTAATTGGTGATTATTTTACGATGTGTGTAATTATCGATCGATTTGTATTTATTTTGCTGAATTTTTCTCTACTGTGTGATTTATAAAATGCGGGCAAAAAGTTGAGGTTGTAAATTATATCAAGATTTAATGCCATGTGGAATGTTTAGTCATTATGTCGACATTTGGCAGGCGCCTTTTTTTCAGTCTTGAGGGGAAACATTTTTTTCCTTATCACGAATGAACACTGAATAGAGCAACCACGTGCTATCATGATTTTTTTTGCTTATCAGGAGAATGTGTAGGGTTAGAACTTTACACAAAAGAGTGCAGTATACTTTCATGCTTATTGTTTACATCAGCTTTTAATCAAAAATTACGTTAATCCTATTCAAGAGCGAAAAAGATTATGTAAAGGTGATAAGGTGAGGTTAAGTCTCAAGTGGATTGAAAAATGTATATTTTAAGAATGATATTTGAGCTTAGCACATCACGCCTTTTTCCCAGTGGGGAAAACAGATGTAAATTCTGCATCAAAATCACTGTATATCTACATCGGGCATATTCCAAGCGTTGTAACAAAATGATGGATAGGGATTTAATTTTTATGCACACTAGCGACACTGGCGGTGAAGTTTTGTTTGTCTAAAATCTGTAACTGCAAAATTTAGAGGTATGGTTATGGCGTTCTCACTCCTAAAAAAAAAAGATAAGCTTAGACGGACGCAAAGTTTCACCGCCAGTGTTTGTAGAAACCAATAACTGTCGGCCATATTTGTTTGCACATACATGCGACGACCCTGGTGGCAGATTTTTGCGTTTTTAGTTTGTCAAATGATCACTGGAGAGCGCTGGTTTCCGCTTAATTCAGAAAATTGCTACCCAAAGCGCTGATATTAGTTTTAGTTGGTAAAACAATCGTTGGGAGCACTGATGTCACTTTAGTTTGTGACTTGACCGTTGAAAAGCGCTATTTAGTTCAGAAAAAAATTGATAGAGGGCTGCAAGGTTATTTTTAATTTGTGAAGTGTTCGTTGGAGAGCGCTGAAGTTATTTTAAACTGTGATTATTCCCTTCGAAGAGCGCTAAAGTTATTTTTATTTTAATAGGTGACCACAGGGAGCGCTAATGTTATTTTTAATTCGTAAAATGGTCGTTATCGAGTGCTAGTGCCATTTTTCGTTTCTATATTTGTTGTAAAAAGAGTGCTAATGCCCTTTTTATTTCCTAAAATGGTTACCGGAGAGCGCTGATTAATTTTTAATTTATATGTTTGTTGCTAGAGAGTGCTTAAACCATTTTAGCTTGTAAAATAATTGCTAAAGAGGGCTATCGTAATTTTTAAAATGAAAAAGGGAGAAATTTGATGAAATTTTTAAAATTATTCGAGTTGGGCTTTTCTAAAAAAAAAAAATAAATTTACGGTTTGTTAAAACCCTGCGATGATCCTCCCTGATTACTTATAAAATTTTGCCGACTCGAAGAAATAAATCTCTGGTTTCTCACATCGCTTATCAGATGATAGAAAGCAACCACATTCTCGACGCCTTGAGGGTGCCAATAATCGATCGCGAATTTGCACCTGAGCTCTTACTTCCTTTGCTTCTATCTTATTATAAAAAAATAAAAATTTAAACATAGTTTATTTTAAAAAATGCCGTAGAGAGAGTAAAGGAGCAAAGAAATAATTATTGAAAGCTCTTAACAGAGTCTGAATCCGGCTAAAACTTTAAATGAATTTAGAAGCCTTGGCCCGAGCTTTTAATCGATCTAGAAAGCCTATTTTCACATTCTAGTAGATCTCGAGAGCTAGCTAAAGTGACTGAAGCCCCCAAAATTTCCAAGAGGGCTTAATTCAGTCTTGCAACCTGTTTAGCTTGGCCTGGTTCGGCTTTTAAGCAATACAGAAGGCTTAGCAGTATCCTCTGATGGGTCTCAAGGCGTTAGCTAGGGCAACTAATCGATTTAGACAGATTGTCTTGACAAAAATTATTCATAAAGCTATTTAACATTCATTTTAAGTGTTAAAAATATAACCGGCTTATCACCAAATCAACTGCTGTAATTTTTTACTACATCTCCGATTTTATCTTCGTATTTTTTTTCGAGCCAATAGCTCAAAGCGCCGAACTACATTGTTAGCCTGTAATTTTTCGGGGCGCGGAAGGTACTTTAAACATTGATAAATTGAATTCACATACCTTGTTACGCTTTTTTCCACCGTTTAATCCTTCTCCCAGGTATACAAAGTTGTAATAGATGTCGATCAAGATAAAAATTGTTATCTGGTGAAATGGTTACTAAATATGGAAGTATAAGGTAGAATGACGAAATATCTAGTCCTCGAGAAAAATATCACACAGCCCGAAGGGCTTGATGTCCACGTTAACCATGTGCGCCCAATTTCCCTCCAGCCTGGCTCATTGTTACATCTAAAACGATATAAAAAAAATAAAATTACCAGAAGATCGATCGATTCAGTCGATTATTTACATTAACGTCAATTTTTTTATAATAAAATATCGATCAAGGTTTCACCTTATACAGTCATCAAATCCCTGATTAATGAATCAAAATATTAATTAGATAATCCACATGGTAATTAGACCCTTACCGGATATTGACTCGGGAAGATGGTTTTTTATCCAAGCCAGAATTTTAATTATAAAATACTAGCGACAATTATACAATCAAATGCGAGGTAGATATTTTAAAAGCAAAGTGGAATCTTTTAATTATTGAAGCAAGTTTTTCATAAGGCGTAAAATTGGCAGATGATGGAGTACGGTTGAAATTTTTAAAGAGAATAATAAAAGGTATTCTTAGGATTTTGAATATTAATTAAAGACATGCAACGTTTGTCTCGTCGGGTGTAAAGAACGCGAATAGAGCAACATTGGCGGATCGGCTGTAAAAGGATAAAGGGCTTAAGTAATTTCATGCTAAGACAAGTGAAGAAGCAGAATATTAAAAAATTGATCTCATGTCATCTCATCAAAAGAACTTTACGATAGATTTTCGACAGCAACCGAGATCAGGATTTCAAAATGTAACTGAGGCTAAGCAAAAAATTCACCAAAAAAGTTTTATGCAGCGAAAAATTTGATTTGAAATTTAAATTTTAAAAAGCCCGCCAAAAACGAATGATGTAATTGTGACGTCACAACTGAGTCACATCCTTTCATTGGTTGAGTTTTCGCGCTAATGAAATTAAAGAGTTTCACTGGAGTTATGACGTCATCAGCTCAAACATGGCGAATGGTTGTTTTCTAGAATTTTAATTTCGAATTAAATTTTTCTTTGGTTAGAAACATTTTTTGATAAATTTTTCTTCTAGAATTTTAGAATCCGTTATCTCTGAAATTCCTCTACTAGTTTTCTCATGTTAACTGAAAATGGGTTGCCATGACAACAATATTAATCAAACTTATATTAATAATAATTAAACTTATGGAAAATATAATTCCTATTTTCCAAGCAGTTAGTAAGTAGCCTATTTGGATTTTTGGCTTTGCAGTTTTAATAAGGAATTAACGGACACAAACTTATCCTCTAGGGTCACTAGTGAATATAGGAAACGTGCTTGTGACGTCACGGAATTAAAACCTATATTCAGCTTATTTATTTGAGACCCGAAGTTGATTTTGCATAACCTGCGCCTTAACTTCAGACGATGTGCAGCAGCACCCCCGGTGGACGAATTTGCGTCCGGCTTGCAGGAAATTCTGCTCCAGACCCAAATACTAAATTTTCAAGCCGGTTGGCCTCTAGCCACTTTCATCTTCTGCTCTGCATTCTTTCGCAACAATTCACCTATAGCTCAGCCCTTTATCCGTAAAAACCTCGTCCTAAATATCCTTATCCTACAACCCAAACACCACCAATCCCCTGAACCTTTAAAATTAATTAATCTGACATTGTCATAACCTACAATCTGCCACCTAAATATTTCAATTTATAAAATTAAGATGAATGAATTTCGTGGGCTTATGACGATACCCCCAGTCCTAAAAAAAATTCTTCATTTATTACAAAATAATTATTTTACCCGTGAAAACTTTACTCGGCATAAAAAAAAAGGATTATTAACTTTAATAAAAATTAGTATAATTTAAAATAAAAAATGATTATCCCAGTTTGATAAAGCTAAATAATTACTATGATTATTGAACTGGATTGAATTCCCCGGGACTGTTGAGGTGTGCGCCCCGTATAATAATTTAACCATTAAACATTGCAACTATATTACTTTCGTAAATAACCCGAATACTTTTTTTTTTTTGTTTTGCTGCTTTATCGAAAATTTAGCATTATAAAAAGTAACGAGGCGATAAACTGAAATAAATGATAAAAAAATGAAATGTTTACACACGGAAAAGAGTAATTAGTATTGCCTAGAACTTGGAATAATTATTTAACTTTAAGGTGAGTTTTTCTGCATTTTTAAAAAGTCTTATCTATTTTATATTAATAAAAAACACAGATCGGGTGAATTATGTTTAATATTGACGTCAAATGATAAAAATCCTTGACGTTTTTCTTGAGTGGATGATCTATTAGCATGATTAAAATCATAATATAATAAAAGTAAAAGGAAGTTATGGTTTTTATTTTTAGAATTTTTTTTTTTACAATGTTTTTTTAGCGTATGCGAAAAAATTTTCTTTTATAAGTGTCTTCTGGCGGGGGCGTGACAAAGACATAAAGTTTTCATGGTTTTTTATATCATTTTGAAGTTAATAAATTTAATAAGGAATAAAAATTAAATGGAAAGAACGATCCGCCTTCTTAGCAATATGATCAAATCGGTGCTGTATCATAAAATTTGATTTCGTGGAATATTTTTTTAAAAATCATGTAGTACAAATGAATTACTAAAGTATTTAACACCGGGTTAGCTGAAAACGCATATTCACTAATTTGATAGCCAATAGCTGAGAATTTTGAAAGTTTCAAGATGGAAATGCAAGATCAGAATTCCTTGTCAAGCATTTTTTTCAAAATTTCTTGTCGAGCAATTTTTTTTCAAAATTTCTTGTCGAGCAATTTTTTTTCAAAATTTCTTGTCGAGCAATTTTTTTTCAAAATTTCTTGTCGAGCAATTTTTTTTCAAAATTTCTTGTCGAGCAATTTTTTTTCAAAATTTCTTGTCGAGCAATTTTTTTTCAAAATTTCTTGTCGAGCAATTTTTTTTCAAAATTTCTTGTCGAGCAATTTTTTTTCAAAATTTCTTGTCGAGCAATTTTTTTTCAAAATTTCTTGTCGAGCAATTTTTTTCAAAATTCCTTTTCGAGCAATTTTTTTCAAAATTCCTTTTCGAGCAATTTTTCTCAAAATTCCTTTTCGAGCAATTTTTCTCAAAATTCCTTTTCGAGCAATTTTTCTCAAAATTCCTTTTCGAGCAATTTTTCTCAAAATTCCTTTTCGAGCAATTTTTCTCAAAATTCCTTTTCGAGCAATTTTTCTCAAAATTCCTTTTCGAGCAATTTTTCTCAAAATTCCTTTTCGAGCAATTTTTCTCAAAATTCCTTTTCGAGCAATTTTTCTCAAAATTCCTTTTCGAGCAATTTTTCTCAAAATTCCTTTTCGAGCAATTTTTCTCAAAATTCCTTTTCGAGCAATTTTTCTCAAAATTCCTTTTCGAGCAATTTTTCTCAAAATTCCTTTTCGAGCAATTTTTCTCAAAATTCCTTTTCGAGCAATTTTTCTCAAAATTCCTTTTCGAGCAATTTTTCTCAAAATTCCTTTTCGAGCAATTTTTCTCAAAATTCCTTTTCGAGCAATTTTTCTCAAAATTCCTTTTGGAGCAATTTTTCTCAAAATTCCTTTTGGAGCAATTTTTCTCAAAATTCCTTTTCGAGCAATTTTTCTCAAAATTCCTTTTCGAGCAATTTTTCTTAAAATCCCTTGTCGAACAAAAAAAATCATTTTCGAAAGACTTAAATTAGGCACCTCACGTATCACGACCATGAAATGTCCACAGGGTCAAGCTTAGGTTTATCTGACAAAAGACATCCACATCTCACAGACATATTACTCTTTGTCTCAAGGTGCAATACTCCATTTTTAGCCAGCCTATCATTTTAACATTCAAAAACCGTATTCTAATCAGTAATATCATTCACCCAATGTTTATTAATCACCGGGAAATGACGTATCATGCACATCTCCGCACAACTTTTAAAAATCAAAAAATTTTCAACTTGTCCTCCTTGCCATACACGACGCCATTGTAATTAAGGAAAGCGGTGAGTCACATCACAATAAACATTTTAATGAACGAACCTAGCTCAGGTACGGGTCAAAGTTGTCGATAAATTTGATAAATTTATGGCTTGCATATAAGCCTGAAACAATAATTATTAATGTAGTCTTGTCATCGTGGTGCACTTTTCACCGGAATCACTTTTGGGAGTTTTATTTTTAGATATTGAAAAATGGTTTGAATTAATTATTAAGAAGTTCCTTAAGGCATGAACCGATGAAAGTTATAAATGAAGAAGACCTCCTTGGATTTCGATCTCATTTAGCATATATTAATCTTCGAGAAAAAAAAAATATCAGCAGCTTCTTGTTAGACCGTTTTGAAAGGTTCGACCTCCTCTTTTTACATCAATTAATTACGGTAAAATAAAAAGGGTTTTAAAGATAATTTTTGCTGAATCATAGTATGTTAAGAGAAATAACATGCCATTCGAATTCCATTCGATTTGCCAACTGTCAAAATCGGACAATAGATTTCGAAGGATTGGAGGATGTTAAATTCGTTTTTAAATATTTAGAGGTTAGTTGCAGAAAGCGTAGAAAATGATGATTTTCTTTGTTTCTTTGTAAAGGTTTTAAGAGTCTTAAAAGGAGAAGATGTTTAGGAATCAACGTCAGAGTGACAGCGACGTCCGGCCACGTCAAAACTTTTCACTTCCTTTTTGTTGATGCTGAAGGATTTAGAGGGAGATCCGTTGCTTTAATATTTAACGTGACGCAAACAAGATGCTTCTAGAAAGAAAATTCTTAAAAATGTTCAGAAAAGTGCCCCTGCCCACAAACGTTTTTTCTTTTTGCAGATAATTACACTCCCCAGTCCCATGCATTTAGCACTTCAAAGTTTCTTTATAACGTTAATATCAAAGGAAGTTAACATACATACGTAAATAGCAAGATATTATAGAATCCTCCAATGGAATAAATTTCCTTTTACCGTTGTTGATTATCTCGTTTAAATTTGATTTCCTCCCGACGGATCAGCTTTCAACTATTTACAACATTCGTACTCTTTTACATCCTTATCCATTTCATTTCCTCTTCATATTATTTTCCTGCCTCTTTTCTGTATCTCCCGCTGCTTTTAATTTTCCTCCTCAAATAATAAAAATCCGTCTCTTGGCCTCTGCTCCAAATTTTAAAATTTACAACTACCAGTTACTGATAATTTACGACGCGTAAAAACTAATAAACAAATAGACACTTCCACAGTAATGAGACTAGTCGTATTAGGATGCAAAGTAGGCGTACCATAAAAACCGTTTGATAATTTAATTTACCTTCAAACAAAAAATTTTTTCCTTTTTCAACATCTTCATTAACCAGCGAAATCACAGAGAGTAAAAAAAAGGAGTTAATTTAAAATCAGTGATGATACCTCAGCGATATTTGATGATTGACATCAGCGAACTGGAAACTCAAAATTATTGGCACAAACCTTTCCCGTTTCGTGCATGGTTTAATCTAAAAAGACGAGAATCGATAGTTGCCAGAAATAGAAATTTTAATTGGCGAAGGCGTTTGTTAGATTGAAGAGCTTTATACTCCCCAATTTCTCGGAAATTGAGCATTATCGGCAAGGTTATGGTTCTTCATTTCCTTTTCAAGGACTGAGCGTATGAATATTCACAATGCGTATTATATTGCCACTAGCTTTAAATCTATTAAAAAAGAATTAAGAGTCCGGAAATTTACGGATTTGAAATCGATCGGAGCCTAAATCCAGCCGGGCAAACTTTTTGGCCGATCCCAAAAAATCTGCTCAAATTCAGGATATTTTGACTGGAAATTTTTTTCCTTCTCACGAGTTTTATAAAATGCAAAATGTTTTTTCAATAAGACGAGTTCGTGATCAGTCGAGACACATGCAACATGCACTCGAGGGCAGTTTGTTTTTATTACCATACATCTTTTGCCATTTACCGAGATTATGGTTTATTCGCAAAGGGAAAATGTCGGATGCAAAGGTATTTGCACATGACTAATCATCATGTCCATCACAAACCCTAATGCTTTCCGGTGGTTAACAAATGGATCTTTTACAACTTGAAACAACTCTCAAGGGAAACATTATCATTCTTCCTTCTTCATCGATTTCTCAGTTGCGACTTTTTAAAAGAGAAACACTGACCTTAAGAAGCTAGTCGTAAAATCATAGGCGGCTGAGGAAATACTAGAACAGTTTTCTTTGTCCACTATGTTTGCTTCCATTATCTTTGCTTGAGCGCCCACTGCCACTGTCTTTGCTTGAGCGTCCATTATCTTGGCTTTAGCTTCAATTTTTTCTGCTTGAGCGCCACTATCTTTGCTTTAGCTTCCACTGTCTTTGTTTGAGCTTCCACTGTCTTTGCTTTAGCTTCCATTATCTTTGCTTCAGCTTAGATTTTTTCTACTTGAGGGCTCACATCTTTGCTTGAGCGTCCATTATCTCTGCTCTAGCTTTAATTTTTTCTGCTTGAACGTCAACTATCTTTGCTTGAGCGTCCGTTATCTTTGCTTGAACGTCCACTATCTTAGCTTGAGCGCGCACTATCTTTGCTTGAACGTCCACTGTCTTTTCTTGAGCGTCCACTATCTTTACTTGAGCGTCCATTATCTTTGCTTGGCTGCTTGAGCGTCCATTATCTTTGCTTGAGCGTCCATTATCTTTGCTTGAGCGTCCACTATGTTTGCTTGAGCGTCCAGTATCTTTGCTTGAGCGCCCACTATCTTTGCTTGAGCGTCCATTGTCTTTATTTTCCAATTATCTTTGCTTGAACGTCCACTATCTTTGCTTGAGCGTCCATTATCTTTGCTTGAGCGTCCACTGTCTTTGCTTTAGCTTCCATTTAGCTTCAATTTTTTCTGCTTGAATGTCAACTATCTTTGCTTGAACGTCCACTGTCTTTGCTTCAGCTTCCATTATCTTCGCTTTGGCTTTAATTTTTTCTACTTCAGCGTCCATTGTCTCTGGTTTAGCTTCAATTCCATCTGTTTGAGCGTCCATTATCTTTGTTTGAGCGTCTACTGTCTTTGCTTTAGCTTCCATTATCTCTGCTCTAGCTTCAATTTTTTTTGCTTGAACGTCAACTATCTTTGCATGAGCGTCCATTATCTTTGCTTGAACGTCCACTGTCTTTGCTTCAGCTTCCATTATCTTTGCTTCAGCTTCCATTATCTTTGCTTCAGTGTTCACTATCTTTGTTTTACCTTATTTTTTCTGCTTGAACGTCAACTATCTTTGCATGAGCGTCCATTATCTTTGCTTGAACGTCCACTGTCTTTGCTTCAGCTTCCATTATCTTTGCTTCAGTGTTCACTATCTTTGTTTTACCTTATTTTTTCTGCTTGATCGTCCACTGTCTTTGTTTTAGTGTTCATGTCTTTACTTGAGTGTCCATATCTTTGCTTGAGCGTCCAGTCTTGGTCTTAGCTTGCATTATCTTTGCTTTAGCGTCCATTCTCTTTGCTTTAGCTTCCATTACCTGGTTTTAGCGTCCATCGCATTCTTTTTACCAACACAGGCCGGGGGCACAGGCACAGACCGAGCTAAAAATCATATAAGATTCAAAAAATTCAATCGATGAAACATCAATTCTATTAGCAAAATATAGGCCGCAGCACCCTTTGCAACGCCGCCTATGCTTTCCAAACTTCTCAAACCTTGCTTTTGTAATTTCACCGCGCTAATTGGCGTAAGTAATAACGCCATTAAGTCCTATCATGTAACCTTTATGGTTCCTTTAATCACAATACTCAAAACCAAATATAGACAAAGCAACCGTTAACGACACTTCGATATCACGGCCTATTCCTAAAAATTTTTTTAGCTAGGCTTTCAAAGTAAACCCGATCATTAGATTCTGAACCCGTTTGCTTTTTTTTTTTTTCTAAAATCGTGATTAGATCATTACGCGATAACGAATATCATCAAATCCTATTATAAATCAGAAAAGATTTATATTCAGGGATAAAAATTAAATGTCTAACCCGCATGAGTCAACAAATGCTCTTGTCATATTAAAGAAACATTTCCCGCAAAGTTTTATTTTTTTTTTTGGCCTGACACTATTTACTGAAAAAAATACTCGTACTCATTCATCAAATATACGTTGCGGTAGGATAATTTATGAATTGCCCCTGAGATGTTCAGTTTGCAGAGAATATTGCTCATTGTAAATAAGACTATGATGGATTTCCTTTTTATTTTGAAACGCGGAGTAATTATGAAAGCGTGTGTGGCTGATATTTAAATTTTTTTCTGACCTAAATTATTTTTGAGGAAAAAATATAAAAAAAAATGATAGCTAGACGTGTTAGGTTGTCTTTAGCACGTGTTCTTGATAGAGTGACGCGTTTTTAAAGTTCAGGAACAGGTTGATTAGGATTGACCGACGAGGCGCGCCAACGTATATTGCCTTCAGGAAATTAAATGTTAGCTAGACAGTATCGCATTCATTCATTCCCTTAGTTCGTTCGACTGGAAAATGTATTTTGCATTGTTTTTACCGTCTTCTTAATTCCGACTGAATTGTATGTTCAGATCATCTGATAATGATTGGCTATTTTGTTGTTTATAATCGACCTTGGTTGCTATTGTCCGGTTGGGCATTAAATGGTTGGAAAAAAAAGAACCTTCCAGGATCACGTGCTTGGTGTGTATTATGAATATGAAAGAATGCAAAGTTGAGGAGTTTATGAAAGATTGTGGAATGTTGGATGGAGTATCAGTTCCGCAATTCTTTTTGTGGTTGTGAGCATCAATTAAATCACGCTTTGGAAAATTTTTTTAGAAGAGAAGTAATTTTGAAAAAAATACATTCGAATAAAAAAATTAAAAATTTTAGGAAACGTTTATTCAGTTTTAACAATCAAAGAGTAAATTTCTCTCGAAAAATTCAAAAAAAGTATTTTGCTCACAAATATTCAAAAAATTATTTTGCTCACAAAAATTCAAAAAAATTATTTTTCTCACAAAAATTTAAGAAAGTATTTCTTTAACCAAAGATTCAAAACAATATTTTGCTCACAAAAATTCAAAAAAGTATTTTGCTCGCAAAAACTCAAAAAAGTATTTTTCTCACCATATCTTAAAGAAGTATTTTGGTTCCCAAAATATTCAAAAAGAATATTTCTTTAACAGACAATTCAAAACAGTATTTTGCTCACAAACAATTCAAAGCATTTCGCTCAAAAAAATTCAAAAAGTGTTTTTCTCCAACCAAAAATTCAAAAAATTATTTTGCTCACAGATATCCAAAAAAAGTATTTTGCTCACAAAAATTCAAAAAAATTATTTTGCTCACAAAAATTCAAAAAAATTATTTTGCTCACAAAAATTCAAAAAAAGTATTTTGCTCACAAAAATTCAAAAAAAGTATTTTGCTCGCAAAAATTCAAAAAAAGTATTCTTCTCACAAAAATTCAAAAAAAGTATTTTGCTCACAAAAATTCAAAAAAAGTATTTTGCTCACAAAAATTCAAAAAAAGTATTTTGCTCACAAAAATTCTAAAAAAATATTTTGCTCAAAAAACTGCAAAACTATTTCCGTTAGAAAGAAATTTAAAAAAAACTTAAGAAAAATTTTAATGAAAAAATTATTTTTTGTCCCAAAAAATCTAGAAAAAACGTCATTCATAAAAACTGAGACTTGAAAATTCCACATATGATCAAAAACGGCTTTTCCCCACATCTTCAAATTCCACCTTTTGGCCAACAAAGAGCAAAGCAAGCGAGCAGTAAACTTAAAAATAATAATCACCGCATCCAACACCTTAGGCGTCAATTTCTTTTATCAAAATAATGAACAATTACCTCGATATTTTAATCAGACAATGCGTATGCAAGAAGCTGATTACCCAAACAAAAGCCCATCAAAGCCTAAAAATAACTCTTCATCCATTTATCGAAACGGATAATCATGACTTTCTTGTTTTCTCGCTTTAACCAATACGCTAACAGAATCCCAACTAATTAATTTTTTTTTTATTAATGTATTAAATTTTAATCAATGCAACAGATGGACGACGCGTAGATCCAAAAGCCGAAAGCGGTCAAAATAAAAGGATTAATACTTTTTTTTTCACAGTTCTCCTAATTATACGGTCGCTTTTTTATACTTTCTTATGCAAATTATCCTTATAAAAAGCAATAAATATGAAAAAAAAAAATTAGTCAATTCAATTACAGCGGTTCTCCTTATAGCGCCTGCCTAATGGGCTATACTATTTCACGTCTAGATTCGAGGTTTTATTTATGTGAAATAATGTAACGTGATAATCTAAATGTGGTTACGAGTTCCAAACCAGATAAGGAGATGAACTTGTAAGTTTTGGGGTCTTTACCCCCCTTCCACTTATATTATAAAACGAATCAATCAAATTAATTTTTTGTCGCACGCTTTTCTTTATTTCTTTATACACTTTTTGCTACCAAATTTAGAAGTCTTTATATTTAGATTAAGAGAAGAGATTAGGGAATGTGAAACGGTACTTGAATTTTAAATTTTTTTCCACGATTTGAGAGAGATGCATATTAAATGTTCGTGATTGTACACTTTTGAGAAATAGTCCTTGATGTCGTTGTTTTGATAATGTTTCTTCATAATTTCGTGCAGTCGGTTTAGATGATTCTGCGTTATCTTGTGCCTAAGTTTTTTTTTTTTTTTAAATATAAAGGGATTACCTTGAGGTTTAAAAAGCGCAACTGATTCTACGCATTATTTAGGCTATTATATCTATTCGACTAAACGCTGTGTAAATAAAATTAACACGAGAAATTTTTCCATATTTATTTTGCCTTTGAGTTAAATTCGCTTGGATGACAGAATATACCTTCTTTTTCTTCAGCTTACCTATGGCATCCACTGCTATATAGTGGCAGCTGCAAAGCCCTGCGATATTATACAGTGCAATTGTGTAGCAGCCCCAGCGGTCAAAGGAGACTCTGATCTTTCAGCAGGAAAGTAATTTTGCAGTAGTAAAAAGGTGTAAAAAATTGAGGAAGGCACCTCGAGTAAATCTTCTGAGGGATGATCTCTCTTAACATTGCTACGCCACTGATGTAGTATATTACCCATCTTCTCTGGCTAGATCTTTGCTGCAGGTAGTTGTTCCTAGGCGCAGGTGGATTATCCTAAGCATCCATCTTTGCATACTCTGTTTCATGACATACCCCTTCCAAATACACTTCAACTCTGCACTCTATGACATCTTTAATAAGAAAGCACTTTCTTATTAATGAGGAAAAAATCCGGACCGAAAAGGTGGATTCGACCGCTAGACTCCCCGATTGTGAGTCGAGTACGATATCCAATGCGCCTCAGAACTGCGCAAAGTATTGCTACCTTCCCCAAATCTCTTAAATGATTTTCCATTCCTAACTCCATCAATCCTCTTTATTTTCTTTACCATTCTTCAAACACAAATTCCAAAGGCTTCTTAATATTTTTCTTTCTGCTCAAGAGCAGAGGATATTGACATTTTATGGGTCCGTGCTTCATTGAATTATTATGCGATCCCAATATCGAAATCATAACCCTTGACAGATGCTGTAAAAACCATGGGAGTTTGGCCGGACGATTAATTTTGTAACGTAGTACGGATTAGATGGATTCCCCGTCAATTACACGATGTAATTGTTGTCTGAGCATCCAACCGCAAAAGTTTCCACTTTTAAAATAATGCCAATGGGGCCTTCATCGTTCTGTAAACTCACACTCAAATCTGAATTTCATTCTTTTCTTCATTTTCGTAAAAACTCTCTTACTATTATGGCATCCCTTTGTGGGGATCGAACCCACAAATAATTTTCGAACACCGCTTTTATTAGCAATACTGTTTAGTCTATTCTACTCCCTCCTTCTTCTTTGTGAATAAAACACCAAAAAATCTAGTTTTCCTGATTGTCCTTTTTCCAGGCACACTCCCCCAAGTCTTCCAAGTGTGTTCCACCATGTCCATTAGTTGGCGACCCTTCCACAAAAGTCCAACTCCTGCTTTCAAACCTTGCCACCCACGCTACCATTCCCCTCACTTCTCCACCTGAACATGATTAATATTGTCAACGTTAGCCAAAGATACAAATCGTTAACAGGTCCACTGAACTTGTCACCAATTTGAATATAAATCGAAACACGTCAATAAATTGTATTCATTGATAAAACCATTTCTTCTAAATCGAAATCAGGCCTACATTCCTTCACCACGAAAATCCAGCCACAAAACCGCAAACCTGCAAAAATCTCGACTAGATTATCATGTTCGGTGCTTATTTCTAAGAGTTCGAAAAGTCAGGTTAATTACAAGGCAGTGTTTGTTTTAACAGCTTCAGTGAATGTTCCTTGTGACAATGATTGATTTTCGTAATTACTACTTTGCAGGTTTATTAATCCTGTCGGGTGAATATAAAACTCATGAATTTTCTAAAACTGGAAGTCGCGAAAATAGTTAAATTAATTTCGCGAGAAGAAAAAAAAATTATATATTTTTTTAATTAAGAGTCCGAGTGTAAGATTATTATGGGAGGAGAAGGAGGGAGGCATCACGATGCGTAGTCACGTATTAACTTAGTTAACTGGATCGATAAATCACAATCTCAATTGCAACGAGATATGTGTTATGTGAATCCAGAATTGGACTGGCCTCCGAACCTGGACATTTGAAACTCGATATCCCCCAGGCGTGTGTAATGTAAACTTTTTCCATTAAAGAGCATTAAACTATATTCTTCTTTTTCCTGCCACCTCAAACGTCTTGATAATTGAACGATGGTTCAATTTGAGGCTATTAGCCTGTACAAATTAAACCCATTATCTCGTATATCTGCCACTTTTAATTTGGATAGATGCATCGGCGTCAGCCGACCCAGAAATCGACTGTCTTTCTATGCCTGTCTAGAGGCACAGCACTCTCAACGATTGATATGCTTGGAATCTTTCCATGTCTTTGCCAACGAGTAGAGACCCTAACAGGTAGCGGACACTTCGAGAGTCGTCTGCTGCACACAGGGATGCCATGTCCTCGAAGTAGACTTCGCAATACTGGATGCTTTCCATTGGATGCACCCATTGTTTCATAGAGAGACTATAATCAGAGAGTGAGGTGCAAGGCATTAGATCGAGGGAAGGCAAGGTAGAAAGAGGGGTGCCTCAGGGTTCCATGCTGGGGCCAATTCTACTTCTGATCTACATAAATGACCTACTGGGGCACATTGCCAATGATATTTGTCTCAGTGGCGTTCCTAGAGTTTTGGCACCCCGGGGCGGATATTTGTTTGTCACCCCCTTCCTCCTCCCCCCCTTCCCCCTTCTTATCTATGTCATGCTAGTTGCTAGTTGCAACAGCGGTTTTTGGCACCCCTTGCTTATGTGCTTTTTGGCACCCCTTTCTAGCGTGGCACCCGGGGCGGAGCGCCCCTCCGCCCCCCTAGGAACGCTACTAATTTGTCTTTACGCTGACGATTCAAATCTATTAGTACAAGGTAGGGATCCCGTGCAGCTGAGAGCGGGTCTGGATATGGAGCTTGAGAGAGCAAAAAGTTGGTTCAACAAAAACCAACTCGCACTAAATGTAGATAAAACAATGTACATGATATTTAATCTAGGTCATACGGACATGAACGGGGTAGATGGTGAAGCGCTTGAAATGGGGGGGAAGGGATATACAGAGGGTTGCAGATACAGATTTCTGGGGGTTAACATAGATGAAGCGCTGAACTGGAGCAGACACGTGGATAATTTGTGCGGTCGCCCTATTAAGATCTTTGGCGAAAATATGCTACGACCGTACATTGAAATCTGCGTATTTCGCTCTATTCGAGTCAATCTTGAGGTATGGAATCAGTGTCTGGGGTGAACAAAATCTTGTAACATGGGGAAAGTACTAGGGATTCAAAAGGAAGCGGTGCGGTGCCTAGCCAGGAAAGAAGAATGGGCACGGGTTGGCAATCATTGGGAGCCACTCGTGCCTATCTCTGTTTAAAGACCTAGGCATCCCCACAGTCGGGTTCTTTTTGAATAAAAGGGAAGGGTTGTCTGTTGGAGAGGCATCAGCATACAGCACGAGAAGCGCTGATGACTTCCGTTTGCCGAAACTACGATTAATAAAAGGCAGAACAAGATGTAATGTATGCTGGTGCCTCACTATTCAACAGGCTCTGAAATAGTTTGAAGGAAAAGAGGGGAAATAGGGGCTTTGGGAGGGAATTAAGGGAATTTCTGGTGGATAGGACCGTGTACTCGCTGGCGGAGAATTGGCAATTGCCAACAATTTAACAGGCAGTTCAGAGACCCCACATTTTCCTAATTTTTATTCCTCTTTATATCAACGTTTGTTCTACAGTATTTGTACTAATTACTTGACACCTCCCATGTACAACTAAAATCGGTGATGTGAAGGTTAGGCATAGGCCGACTTGATATCGAATACCTCAAATTAATTTCAATAAATAGAAAAGTATAATAAAGCTCTTTTGAAGATGTCGGAATATCGAATTATCTTATCTTTGGTGACATGATAACAAATATATAACAATACACTACTGGCCTACTCTGCTACAAGGACAAAAATTCGTGCGAGGATTCCCCTTATGATTATGAACTAGACGATGACTTGCTATTAGTGACTTGCATTCGACAAAGCGATAATTATCTATTACTTCGAGTACTGATAACCGATTCTGCGCGAAATCGCCAACCGAAATCAGATATAAAGCAAAAAAATGTCATTTGAGTGTCAGTTCATTGATAAATTTCAAACGGTTGAAAGCTAAATTTAGTGAACATGAGTGCGGGTAGTAAAATTTCTCATCTTTTTTCTCCGTTGACCATTCGCGAAATTACACTACGCAACAGAATAGTTGTATCTCCGATGTGCATGTATAGCTGTGAGGATGGATTCGTCAACGATTGGCATTTGGTAAATTTAGGGTCTTTCGCAAGAGGAGGCGCCGGACTTGTAATAGCAGAGGCAACCGGAGTCGAAGCCAGAGGAAGAATCAGCCCGGGCTGTCCTGGGCTTTGGAAAGATGAACACGTAGCACCATGGAAGAGGATAGTCGATTTTATAAAATCCCAAGGAGCAGTGGCTGGAATTCAGTTGGCTCATGCCGGTCGCAAAGCGAGTACCGTGCCACCTTGGATCGGAAGAGAATCCATTCCCGATGAAGAAGGTGGATGGCCTACTATCGGACCGAGCCCGATTGCGTTTGGTGATCTTGTAACTAAAGTACCAAAGGAGGCAACCCTTGAAGATATTGAAGAAATAAAAGAGGCGTGGGTTGCAGCTGCTAAACGGGCCGTAAAAGCAGGATTTGAGGTAAGGTTTCGGAAATGTTTTCGAGAAAGTATTTCATTGTGTCCAGAAATTAATTACCACTTTTTCGATTTAGGTAATCGAGTTCCACTTTGCTCACGGGTACCTCGTCAGTACGTTCTTGTCACCAATAACAAATCTTAGAAAAGACAAATACGGTGGAAGTCTAGAAAACCGAATGCGTTTAGGATTGGAAATCGCCGAGAGTGTAAGGAAAGCATTACCAGACAACATCGTAATAGGCGCCAGAGTTTCTATTACTGATTACGTTGAAGGTGGATGGGATCTTGAACAAACCATCGAATTCTCCAAAGAACTCAAGAAGATCGGCCTTGATTTCATCGATTGCAGTTCTGGCGGCATCGTTTCAGAAGTCAATTATCATCCTTTAAATACTAATGTTGTTCAATGGAATGCTGCAAAGGCTGTTCAAGAAAAGGCAGGGATCGCCACGGGGATTGTAGGGAGAATTAACGATCCTGTACTGGCTGAGAAATTTATCAGTGAAAATTGGGCTACAATGGTATTTATTGGTAGGGCATTTTTAAATAATCCTCACTGGCCTTACTTAGCAGCTGATGCATTAGCCGACGAGAAGGTATTCAAATATCCCAATCAATATGATTGGGCGATCGGATGGAAAGCGTTAGCTAAATGGAGGAAAAATATCTTTAAGGAGCAAAGCGAGAGTTAAATTTTTATACGGCTATGTCTTATTATCAGTTCGCAAATTTATTAAAGTAATTATTTATTTGTAAATATAAATTTTACCATTTCATTTAATTGTAATTTCGTTGAAATTTTTTTACGAACAACTGAATAGTTTTCTTCCCAAAGAAGAATTTACCATTTGCATTAGACGGAGGTAACTGCATTACTTATTTTATTCCCTGGAAATAATTCCTTTCAATCCTTTTTTGAACCTGCAGCCAAACCCTTTCTTTATTATCTCGGGCCAAATGGCTTTTTCCATATACGGGCGATATAGGGTGTCGAGGCCAATCCATTCCTGCCAAATAAATAAATTAATGGTGTGCGTTAACCTTTGACCCGACCACACTACTGGATATTCTTTCATTTGATGCATAATTAGCGTCATTTGAATTAAATTTGAAGACGAGTTCCTTTTCTAGTGTTGACACCCTCGACATTAGTTATCTTTTGTACGTGTAAAGGTTAATTACATTGTGGACATAAAACATTGTGTAAGTGAGTTCAATCTTTTATAATTTTTATATAATATTGTGATTCGAGATGCAAGTCCGTTTTTGTTAAATCCCCGTTTTAGTTCGATTTATGTTAATTAGATCTGAATCATAGGCTTGTTAATTAATCAAGTTTGAAGAAAGGTGTAAGGACATGAGGGCCTATCTGTCATGTTAACATTTGCATTAATAACGGTGACATACTTGTTACAGGTGAGTCATTAATCAAGTGATAACCTTTTTTTTTTTAATGTTCGTATTTTTTTTTTCTTTTGCGAGAAGTACTCTCCGGGTGAATAGACGTCCGTGTAAAAAGATATTAAAAAAAAAGATTGATTGCGCCCAAGGTAAATAAATAATGAGATGAGGAGGTGTAGTTCCTCTTCAATGAGAATGTGAGCTACACGGTGTGTGAGCGAGCCAAATTTTAAAATCTGCGGGTTCTAGAAAGCCTGATGACTGGGCTTATTCGTGGCTGCCATGAGACACCTTGATGGTCTGCGGTCTCAGCTGTCCATTCATTGGATTTAGGCTTCCTATCAGCGATTGGACATCAAGGAACTTGAGCAGTGGAGATGGAACCTTTTAATATTGAGATCGTGAACATTGCGATGTGATTCTCTGTTTGACTTGATCCTGACAACCTCTTTTTTTCACGCTAGTTAGCTCTTCTTATAGAAGAAAATGGTGATTAGATGAGATGTGGATGTATCGCCGCATGTTGCTAATTCCGTAGACCGCACGAGTAAGCAATGTCGAAGTCTTGAGTATTTCGGCCATATTATTCGTAACGGAAAGTACCGCCTCCTGCAGCTGGTGATCAAGTGGAAGATTAAGGGCAAGCGCAGACGAAGAAAACATCCTGGCTCAAGAATCTTAGAGACTAATCGGGGCTTCCTTTTCGTTCGGCAGCCTCCAGAGTTAGGATCGCCAATCTCCGACGAGGAGCAGGCATTTAAAGAAGAAGATAAAAGAAAAGATTCTCGCATTGTCGTTGAGGGCGGAAGTTCAGTCTGGTACTCGACGGATGGTCCACAACCGGAGAGCAAGTGCCACACGGTTCACTACCTTCTCTTGAACTTTAGATTAGAGGATGGTCCGTGAGCCTTAACATTCATTCTACTACGAACTCTGCCGGTAGCTCAGTCTCAGCACTTTTTTTCAAATGTCAGAAACTTTACTGGTGCCCGAATGATAAGATTCCAAGTTTCACAACCGCAGGATTGAGTTATAGACGACAAACCGAGTTTATTAGCATTGGGCATTTCATTGGGCAGATGCAGACCGAGTCGGAGGAAAACATCCTGGCCAGTGGCGTAGCAACCACACCCGCAACCCCCACAGTCGCGGGGGGGCCCCGTGGTCAAAGGGGCCCCCGATCGTTCAGCAGGAAAATAATTTTATACTAGATAAAAAACTGTAAAAAATTGAGGAAGGGCCCTCAAGTAAACCTTTTGCGGGGGGGCCTCTCCTAACATTGCTACGCCACTGATCCTGGCTGAAGAATCTGAGAGACTGGTACGGCCAAGATTCGGTATCACTTTTTCGTTCGGCAGCCTCCAAAGTTAGGATCTCCGACGAGGAGCGGGCACTTAAGGAGGAAGAAGAACCACTTGTTGAAAATGTAGTTGGCGACTCTTTCCTTTCAGGTTCTTTAGGGGCACCCTGATTAATCTGTTCATTAAATTTGACGCTCAGCCCAGTTTGAGGCTAATATGCTCTTGAAGGCACCCTTTACTTCCTTCTTCTATTAAGTTAAGATCCAAGAACTTAAAATTTTTTATTTCTTGCACCCTCAAAAATTGCTTTCTACATCTCGGATTGCTTCCAACCAAGTGTATTAAAAATCTACTTTCAATTCAAAATGAAGACTTGCCCAGACCTAACGCTACAAAACATTCTGACATATGATGGACGTGATGGTCTACAAGAGCTTACACTTAGCTCTTCGCACGCACTCAAAAATGTCAAACTAGTTCATCAAACCAACTAACAAGTAACATTTGGCAAATATCTTCTTTTATTGATTTTAAAAATGCGACCTTTACTTCGTTAAACGCATCGAAAACACACGTTCAAGTACTTCCAAGAATCATTTTCAAAACATTTCTCTCCGATACATTCCAAGAACTCAACATTAACTTTCCTCAAGAATCAAAACTTTAAAAATCGTCTTCGCAATTAATCAGAATTACCAGCAGACCAATTACAATAGAAAAATAATTCCCAGAACCTTGACATAACTCACACTTCATATAGCACCATATGCCATAGTGTCAATGCCAAGGGAAGACATCGAGACCGATAAAAAAAAAAACTTCAGCTTGTTTAGCTAAACTAATTTTCCCGTTTTGCTTTTTCACCTATTAAAAAATTTTCCCGCCTCTAATCTAAAAAAAGATCTCTAAAAATATCTAAGGTCGATCATACTATAAACGCATAGCAAAACTTTAAAAAAAAAATTATGTATACAGGTTCTTTTTGTCTGTGTACTTTGCCTTTAGACACCAATCGAACCTACGTCATCGCACCGAAAACCTCGTCATTGATTCTAATAATAATCCCCCCACTGCATTCAATTTTTTCCTGGATTTCCAGTTAATCCATGGAAATGTAAACATTAAGTGTTTGTGCTTCCATCGGGCAAAATCCTTCTATATGGCAACGTACTTCGCGCGAACTATGTTCGCAATTCCGTAAGTTGATATCGAATTTATTAGTTTGCAGATAATTGTATATAATTATCGGTAAACAGTAAGAGAGAGAGAGGTCCTTGACAGTGGTGCAAACAAGGAAAATATGGAGATGAAACTTAGTTTTTTTAGTGGAGGCGTGGATTGGATAATAAAAACCGCTTACAGGTGTTTTAGAGGTGAAAAATCACGTGCTTGGATATTGCCTTGCTTCTGCTGCTTTTTAACGTTAAACCGATTCACACACACTTCTTGATTAGTATTACGCAAAATGGTGTCGTGACCGAGCGTGTTTTCTTTGGGTGTGTTTAGTGCGGATTTTAAAAAAATGCGGCATTGTCTTTCCCGGATAGAGTTCTTGAAAAATTGAAAATGACGCAAATAAAAGTGACGTTCCAGAAACCGGATGAGACGGAAGCGCATGAAATTACGGATGTTGGGAGTTTGGAGTCGGAATGTCCAATTCTTAATGCTGCCATAAGGTACTTAGAAAAAAAAAGATGAGAAAAAAGATTAGGGGGAGGGTTCGAAGTTAATTGATCAATGTCCCGGGGATAAATTAACTAATTAATTTAGAGTCGATTGAAACTTGTCACTTTTGAGATTAAACCTTTAATTGAAAATTAAGCTCAAAGCATTAAAAGAAATAATCCATCAAATGAAATTCGGTTCATTTTCTTGAGCCAATTTTGAATTAGATTGGTTCGACTAAACTATCCTGCTTAAGGGCCAAAATCGGAAAACTGGAATAAATGGCCGATAATTTTTGTTACGCCACTGGAAACATCCCTGCAATTTTTTTCCCCCTTTGATAACACTTCTGATACTTTTCCTTTATTTTTCAGCGTCAAGTTTTTCAGATAAGGCAATAGCTAGAGGCATTTCCCGGTTTATACGAATCCCCAAGAATATTAAAAAAAAATGTAATGTGTTTAATCCTCTTTCGCAGAATTTTTTTTTTCTTCTTTACAAAATTCTCATTCTCAAAATTAGCTTGGCCTGGCACTGACTTCCTGTTGATAATCCGCCTTTTCAACCGTACTCACATGAAATTTAAAATTCACCGACATTTTAATATAAACGCAATCTGGAAATGATAATAATTAATAAATGTGAAATTGTTACAAAAGTTTTAATTATGAGGTAAAAGTTCTTTCAACTTTAATAACAAGTCGAAACCTGAAGCTTCAACTTACTTTCTTTGAAGAAAACATAACCAGGTGAATAATAAATTCGTGCTTTAGTGCTGTGAAAGTTCAATGACTTATTGTTTCCAAATCGCCTATTAAGAAAAGCTTAAGCATCCAGGGCATTTTTTGTAAGCGTATGGCAATTAATGGGACTGCACTGTTTTACCGACGCCTCCAAAACTTAGCTGATTTTTATAAAATTGCTCACAAAAGTCTGTATTCTTCTTTTTAAAAAGCTGCACATCAAAATCCATAATAAAATCATCAAGTAAACACTGTTTTATCGACTTCAATAAACTCCATTTTTAAATGGAGTAAACTTCATTTTTAAATGAAATAGTATAAAATTTCGAGGGTCTAAAATAACGAGCCTACACCGCTATCATGGGAGCACTGTTTTACCGACACCTTCAACAAATTACATGATTTTTAAAACAATTTTTACAAAAGATTCCCAGCTTCTATTTTGAAACGATCAATATTTATTTAATCAAACGGCACTATAACGATTTCACTGTTTTATCGACTTCGATGCTACATTGTAAGTTAACACTTTCCAGTCATAATTTGCATACAGCAACATTTTGACTGTCAATCAAACGAACTTGTCGCGCAGTACTGGTTGCACTGTTTTACCGACACTTTCAAAGGGCCGATTGATTTATTAAAACTCACTACAAAAGTCTATTGACTTTTTTAGAAAGGGATACAGCGTAGACCAAATATTAAGGTAACGGTTGAACTGTTTTATCGGCTTTACGGTAAATCCGTCTTAATTCTCCTCAAAATGATATTAGCATTGTACAAACATTGTCAAAACCAATGAATAAACAGAGCGATTATGGTTGCGCTGTTTTATCGACTTTTGCAAACGCACTCATTTCTCTGGTTTTTGAAGGCCTGAAGTGGTCTAGCCGCTATCATCAAAGCTTTATAAACGATTCGACTGACGTTCACTACATCCCCTCTTTTAATCTCAAAAAATTGCAGAGAAATGAAATTTTGAGCCGAGTCTCATTTCAAATAAAGAGGTAAATTTTTAAGATGAAAGCAAAGACTCCATGCATGAAAAGTCAGCTACAATATACTGAAAAATACCTCAGACCTCAAGAATATATGTAAATACAAAGTAGATTTAAGATGGAATAAAAAGATTCCATTAAAAGCGATCGACAAAAATTTAAAATTCAAAACCGTTGAAGCAATTAATCGATTTTTTTTTTTCATTTCTAGTTTACTCCAAGAAAGTGTGGTGGATGAATGCCGCGAGCTTACAGTTCCATCAGCGCCCACATCGCGGCGCGGTAGCTCACTTTCACTCCAGCCTTCCCCTCAACTCCTTCAACGTCGAAAATTCAGCTTCCCCGCAGCTTTACCATCAAACTTGCTGGGCCTCGAGCCGGCTGCTATGGGGGGATCCGCGCGTCGAAGATTCAGCAACGTCTCGGACGCGGTCACTAGAAAATTATCTCACACCATTGGTTGGAGGACTCCGCAAGTGCCTTGTCAAGAAATCGTAACAATAGGGAAATCCTTATGCAGTCAATATATTAGAAGTCGTCTTAAACGTTCCGGGTATTTAAATAAAAAATGTGGTTTACAAAGACTGAGAAGTGCGGTGAGTTTACCGGGTGGAATAGTTTTCCGGGAGGTTTTCCCGGAATTATTAGGACTCGGAGTTGAGCTCGAACGGATGCATCCAAAGCTTTATGTTAACGTCACGAGGCAAGCGAGCACTGCGCCTGGCGGAAGATTAACTTCGGATAAAGAAGCCGGCGCTGTTTTAACGGCTGTCTCAAGGGAACTTTTAAAACAAGTAAGTTTAATTAATAATTTTGCTGTCACATGCTCTGCAACGTGAAGCAAAAACAAAAAGCGAGAGCTATTGTTTATTCCTCCCGCTCGAATTTTTTTTATTAGTCATAATTAACAGTAGGCAAGAACAAACGAATAAAAAGTTGACTAAAAGTGTTGCACCTAAGAAGAAAATGCGGCTGGGTATCATTGATGCATAAATTAACGTAAATGAAACATTTTAAAACGTCACTAGTCCTAGGCGCGGTTTATTATAGTTCGTTTCTATGAATATTCAGTGCAAAAAATTTTTTTTCGGCTTCTTTAAAACTCAAGGTTATCAAAATTAAAATTTTGAATAATTTGGTTGTATGAAAGATTTCCCATGGATAGAGAATTTAAGATGAATTATTTAGAAGCTTTTCCTTCTCGTTTGCATATTTTCATCCTTTCTATCAACATTTTCGTTTAAAAATGTTTGCCTAAGCTTTTTCTCATTTTTAGGGAAGTTCTCAATCGATGGGGGGGAAAAAAGTTAAATCGTTAGCATATGAATGGATTTTATCTTTCAAATCGAAAATTACAGTGTATTGACAGAGAGGAATTTTTTTCGAATCAGTGGCGGTGCTTAAATTAAAAATGTTTCTAGAACTTGTTTTTTCGAACAAATTTTCCAAATAAAAATTGTACCTTCAATCAATTTTTTTTCAAAATTTCTTGTCGAGAAATTTTTTATCAAAATTTCTTGTCGAGCAATTTTTTTTCAAAATTTCTTGTCGAGAAATTTTTTATCAAAATTTCTAGTCGAGCAATTTTTTTTCAAAATTTCTTGTCGAGCAATTTTTTTTCAAAATTTCTTGTCGAGCAATTTTTTTTCAAAATTTCTTGTCGAGCAATTTTTTTTCAAAATTTCTTGTCGAGCAATTTTTTTTCAAAATTTCTTGTCGAGCAATTTTTTTTCAAAATTTCTTGTCGAGCAATTTTTTTTCAAAATTTCTTGTCGAGCAATTTTTTTTCAAAATTTCTTGTCGAGCAATTTTTTTTCAAAATTTCTTGTCGAGCAATTTTTTTTCAAAATTTCTTGTCGAGCAATTTTTTTTCAAAATTTCTTGTCGAGCAATTTTTTTTCAAAATTTCTTGTCGAGCAATTTTTTTTCAAAATTTCTTGTCGAGCAATTTTTTTTCAAAATTTCTTGTCGAGCAATTTTTTTTCAAAATTTCTTGTCGAGCAATTTTTTTTCAAAATTTCTTATCGAGCAAATTTTTTTCTTGCAATTCTGATTAAATTTTCAGTCATAGAAAAATTCATTTGAGGAATGCAACGGCCTACTCCAATAAAACTTAAATTTTTAGAGTTCTATAGGTGCAACACTACAAAGTATCTGCCCTTTTTACTCTATAATGAGAAAGTCGCCAACTCAATTAGTTTTTCAGTTAATTAGCTGCCAATATGTCAATAAGAATCATATATACCTGACCCTTATCTCAAATGGTTAGAATTACAACAGTGGCCAATCAAAGGGCAGAACTACAGAGACAAAATCGGTGAGCCTCTCGTTGCAGGCTCTCTACTCTGTACATAAAATAAAAAATCACAGCCCTCTCAACAATCCATCAACCATTAGTAAAGCTAGCACAAGGGTTACCTTTTGATCTTTAGGCCAATAACATATTTAACTTCTCATCGAGACTCAGTCCGAATGACTCTACCTTAAATTTTTGATCTGCATTTCATAAATGAACTTTAAACGAATTGATAGGTCTACTTACAGGACTTAACATGGGGTAAAGTTGTCTCCCTCTACGCTGTTGCCGGTGGACTTGCTGTAGACTGCGTTCGCCAGGGCCATTACGATTACTTAACCTCAATAGTCGAAGCTATGGAAGAAATATTAGAAGATGAATTAGCACATTGGATACAAGATAAAGGTGGATGGGTAAGTACACATCAAAAAGCAGAAAAAATGTAAATCTCTAATTAAAATCTTTGCATACGTCACTGCGTTTACATTCAACGCTGTTGAAAATCAATTTGTGGATTGTTTTTAACCATAGCCATATGGCTTTAATCTTTTATCATTATTTAATTTTTTTTCAGAGCGCCTTGGCAGCTTTGGTCAAACCACCGAGTACAAAATGGCCGTCTGAAAAGATCTGCGTATTTTTATCCTCTTTTGTAGCTATAACTCTTTTAATAGTCTTTATGTTAAGGCTATTTGGGATATCAACGTTTTTAT
Organism: Liposcelis brunnea; assembly: GCA_023512825.1. Taxonomy (NCBI): domain Eukaryota; kingdom Metazoa; phylum Arthropoda; class Insecta; order Psocodea; family Liposcelididae; genus Liposcelis; species Liposcelis brunnea. Next base: position 3,557,589 of record CM042070.1, read on the forward strand.
AATTTTTGTTACCGTAACTGTCTGTGATTTAAAATAGTTCTGAAAAGAGATGTAAGCTTTTTGTCAATTCCTGTGAATATTTTTTTGTAGAAATTATATTTAATTTATTAAAACAATAGTAGTAACTTTATTGTATTTTGTCCTATTGCAGTTTGGCAAATAAATTTTTATTGGTAAAAATCATGAGCCAACTCAAAGTGTAAGTATTTCAATTTGGGGCACCCACGTGTAAATCCGTTTAATAGAGACCCCTCCTTTTTAGCCCTGCCCTTCTCCAAAACCCTATCTAGCAGAAAACAAGCTAAAATACTAGTTTTAGGTTCGTACAGACTCTCTACCACTATTTAGCACCGATTAAAAAAATTGCTGAGCCATCCATTGTGATTAAAAAAAATTTCCGCGCACGTGACACTTCAACCGTTTAAAAATTAACACACAGTAAGAAAAAAAAGCAAAAAAAAAACTTACTGATCTGCTCAGGTGATGATTTATTATTATTCCATGGAATAAATAAAAAAATAAATAAAAACAATTTGTTATAAACAATCTGTATGTTCCATATTCATCATTTTTTCTCAGTTGTACAAAAACTAGTTAAATCTTTCCCATCTTCCAACACTCAACTCTTAAAGACAGAAAAATAAATAAAAATAAAAAAATATCAAGAAATTAAGATGTTAATCTGAGTGCTTTTACATAATTTAAAATAACTTATCAAAACAAACTTGACACAAAAAAAAAATTATTTAAATACAAAAAAAAAATCTCGGGGTGCTTAAAGAGAAGAGCACAACAGTCTTTCACCGTCCATTAATTGCCTAAAATTTTTCTTCTTCTAGACCATGTTTGAAAAACATCATAACTGGAACACTATCCCCATCGATATCTCGATATTCCATAAGGCCGACCATACCGTCAATCTCCATAGATTCTCCAGTGAAAAATTGTAGTTCTTTAAATCTTCCAAGAATATCCTTCATCACTTTATTCATGTTAGTTTTAAATATGTCTACTTGATCTGGACTTTTTTCTTCTAATCTTGCAACTAACCTGTAGATTAATTTGAAAATTAATAATGAGAACATCTGAGTCATCATAATAATTAAAATTTCATACTCACTTCTTCATGTAATCTTTCAAATAGGCTGTATATGATTTTTTGTCACCAAAGGCATAAGTTTCACACAATCTATGATTTAATACGATATCTACTCCTGATTCTACAGCTTCATCAGTGCCTTCAAGTTCTTCCTCAGCTGAAGGATTTGCACCATCTAATTGAACGTCTCCAACTCTTCTTTGAATGAGCTGAAAAATAAATCAAAATTTTATTCTTGAGACCTTCAAATGTGACATCAAAGTCATTCAACAAGGCAGGATTGTTAATGGTTTGTTTACTTCGACATGTATGCTTCCTTTACAACTGAATTCCTCCAATTCAGAAACTCAAAATATTTTTAAAAAAAAAGCAAATTCATCTAGCATGAATTGCTGCCAAGATTTTACTTAATTATATAAAAATCCTGGTTATTAGACATGCACTTTTTTTTAATATGACCTCTCCACATAAGTTCACTGACACTGATAAAATTTAGATGACTACTTACTTTCCCTGTGACTTCATAAAGTACTTCATCTACAAGCTTCATTTTGTAGGTGTCAGAGAACATTTCGTCTCCTAAAAATAAACAAGATTTTCATTATTTCCTTTCAATTTTACCCCACATATAAAAAGTAAATTTCAACGCCTCTTATTATGCATTGGTTTACAACTGCATTTAGGTTAGAATGTATGAATCAACATATGGGAATTCAATGTAATAATTTATCGGGTCAAAATAACAGTAAACGTCATTATCACAAAACAACCAAAATAAGCTTCATTAAATCTCCTTAATACTTACCAAATCGTTCCCCATATCACTTTATTACTTTTACCCAATAAAGTAAACATTATAAACATTACAGGTAATAATTTTTGTCTTGAAATTGACGTAAATAGAGAAGTATAACCAAATGATGACGAGAAGCAGGTTAGTAAATATCACTATGAAAATGCTTAATATACGCACCCCGGATAAAAATTAATAGCACATCCATAAAATAAAACGTTCAAAATTTTATACTAACCTGTAAAAATGTCTTTATAAATCCTCATTTCGGAAGATTGGGAAAGATATTTTTCACTAGTAAAAAATCGTCCGCCAGATACACTGTTGAGCGAACCGGAAAGGGCCTTTTCGGGGCCCTTTTTACAAACGTTTCTCAACATCCGCCATGTTTGTTTAATCAAGGCGGTGACTTATGAAATAAAAAATTTAAACTTTTCATTATTTTTTGATTGTTTATAATGAACTTAAAACGATCCGGACCAAATTTTAATAAAAATAACACTAACACCGTATAATTTTACCGACCGAAGTAATAACTAAACGATTTTATCGATTTTCATCGCGTAAATCACGACAAGCCGCATTTTTTCACCATCATTGTTTACATACCGATTTGAATAAATTTAATCTTGGTGGGAAAGATTCAGTAGATCAATGCCATATATAATAGTGCGAGGAAATTTAGCCTCATATGACAATAAGTACCCGTGGAGAGTTTTAGTCTCAGGCTTAAAAGGTGTGATTTTACAATATTACGTCGTATGTTTATTTTAACGTATTTTAACGACTTTGTTTTTTTTTATATCGTTGCTATGCAGCACAAGATATAGAGCAGCTTAAAAGATTTCCTTGTGGTGGATATTGTGACGATTCTACAATCGTGTACCTTCAACATCCTTGCACTATTTTAACTGCATTGGAAGTTTTGGGTTATACAGTAATCGCATCTTCATCTACTGCAGTTAAGCAGGATTATAACGAGTACATGTGGACTATGAGAAAAGATTTTTTGGAACCTGAACCTGGTGTTGTTGATCCTGACAAACGTAAGATAGCTGTCTGGAAATTAACGGATGTATTTTTTCCACCTACATTGAAATTTTTTTTAATTACAGAATTATAATGGTGTCTCATTTATATTATGTTGCTGTTAAAGCCTCTCTTTACGATCGAGATTGCAGTGTTTTTGGCTTGACTCCAGATGAGCAATCTGCATTACACAAAAAATTTAATACTGTTACTCCACGAGAAGTTATAAATGGTTTTTCTCTTCAATCCCCAGCCCTTCTTATTGTTAATGCACTTAGTGAACTTGGATACAGAGTAGTTTGTTGTTCTGGGGAATCGCAATTAACCTGGACTTTAGCTAGAGATATTTGATTTATTTTAAAGGTATGTATAATTGAAGCAGAACTGTTAAAAAAATTAGTTGGGCTAATTTTAAGTGGTATTTTTTAGGGGAGTCACAAGAATGCCTCACGTATTAGTCAAAGGCAATGCTGACCAACCAGAAACTAGAGTATTTGGGCTACCCCAAAGAGAAATGGATAATATTGTTACAAAATTAACTCCATTCGGAGGACGTATCGGGCAAGATGGGCAAATGTTTAAGAATTCACCTCTACACTGTTTAGAAATATTACAAGGTTGTTTTGGGTATAGAATTGTAGCCTCGACAGCACATGGTGACCAACGTATAACACTGTGGACTTTGCACAGACCATTTTATAATCGTAATCACTGAGACTTTTATTTTACTTGTGTGTGTTAAGCATATTCACTTAATTTATTACCTTGTTATTGTCTGTTAATCTGCAAAAATTAGCTCATATCAAAAGTAAGTCATTTGAATTTTTTAAATTACATTTTATGGCACGAGTAATAATTTTTTTTTTTTTGGCAGATGTCTGAATGTAATCATTTTCATAGAACTTCATCAGTTCACCAAACTTTAGATGAATTGGATTTTGAAAGAGGCATCTGGAATGCAGCTCTAGAGAATGATATTTCTCGAATTGAACATTTATTACAAAAGGGAACTAATGTTAATATGGAAGATAAATCAGGTTACACAGCTCTTCATTACGCGAGTCGTAATGGCCATGTTGAGGCGTGCAAATTACTCATTTCAAAAGGAGCTAATGTGAATGCCTTAACAAGAGCTGGGAGAGTCAGCCCCCTTCACAGGTATAAAAAAATTTTCTCATCTTTTTTACAAAGCTTGTCCTAAGCGAAAGTTTTCATTTTTTTTTTTAGGTGTGGAGCTGCAGGACACTTCAATATTTTTAAAATTCTAATCGAATCAGGAGCTGATATCAGCGCTCAAGACGGAGACGGTAAAACAGTTCTCCATCGAGCAATAGAACAAAAACACGTGAAATTAATCGAAGCCATATTAAATATAAATCCTAATCTTTTATGTATTGCTGATAATAAAGGAAATACTCCTCAGCAATATTTACAAACCTCAAATGAATTAAGTTATTTCCTTGAAAAATATTCTTAAATGTCATGCTTTGCACTTGGCAACTAAAATCAAATTTAAAATGTTAAGTTTATATAATTGGACTGAATCCTTGCTGCAGGGAAGCAATAAATTAAAAAAATATTCTTTTTATTATCGCAAGCCATTTAAACCTAGTCGTATTTAGGCACCATAATATCAAATTGTTATATCAAAAAAAAAAAATTGGTGCCAAATATTTTAAAAAATTTCAAAATTTATTTTTTTAAACATTTTAAATCCCTGTGGCAGTTTATTTTTATTAGTGCCTATTTGTATTATAAATAATCTCAATATAATATTTCTTGTCAATTAATTTTTTTAAAAAAAATTTAATCCCTTCTTAAGTTGGTAACATTGGTATAGTCTGCTGATTATGATAACTTCAGCAATGAAACATTTTTTTGGTATAGTTTTCATGATAAGTTTCTCAAATTCTGAATTTTACATCGATTATGGGAATAACACATTTGTGATGAATGGGAAACCATTTAGATATTTATCAGGCTCAGCTCATTATTTTCGCATGCCTCGATTGAATTGGAGAGATAGATTAAAAAAGCTTCGAGCAGCTGGATTGAATGCAGTTTCTACTTATATTGAATGGAGTCAGCATGAGAACATTCCGGGTGTGTATAATTTTGACAATGAATTGGATATTCGGAGATTTATAAAAATAGCACAGGAGGAAGATCTATTTGTCATATTAAGACCTGGACCGTATATTTGTGCTGAGAGAGATATGGGGGGATTACCGTTTTGGCTATTGAAAAAACATCCAGACGTATATTTAAGAACAATGGATCCAAAATACACAAAATATGTTGAAAGATGGATGGACGTTTTGTTTAAAGAAATAAGTGATTTATTGTTCGGCAATGGTGGGCCTATTATTTTAGTTCAAGTTGAAAATGAATACGGGAGCTATCCTGCATGTGATTATGATTATGGAATTTGGCTTCGAAATTTATTTAAAAAATATACCCAAGATAAGGCTGTGTTATTTACAACTGATGGAATGAGTGAAAAGGATTTAAAATGTGGGAAAATCCCCGGAGTTTATGCGAGTATAGATTTTGGTGTAAACACAAACATACGAAAAGCATTTAATATTCAACGAAAATTCGAACCTAAAGGACCTTTGATATGCTCGGAATTTTATCCCGGATGGCTCACACATTGGGGCGAGAAAATGGCAAAAGTCGGTGTTTTACCAGTAATTAAAACATTAAAAAAATTATTAAAAATAGGAGCTAATGTAAATATCTACATGTTCTACGGTGGAACTAATTTTGGTTTCACCGCTGGGGCAGATTACGACGAGGGAAATCATAAATATCAATCAGTAATCACAAGCTACGACTATGACGCTCCCATTACCGAATCAGGTGATTTAACCTTAAAATATTACGCAATCCGGGATTTAATTAAAAGGTACATACCGGGAAATGTTAAAATGGATGTCCCAGCACAAAATAAAACACGATTCATTCACAAAACTATCGAATTAAAATCAATTGCCACTTTATTCACACCGACTGTGAAAGCTTCGCTTCGCGGACATGTTTATTCCACAGAGTTACCGGTTAGCTTTGAAGCGATTGGTCAGAATACCGGATATTGCGTTTATGAAACGAAACTCGTTTCCGGTGCAACAAGTCGAATACTTTCGATCGCCATTTTAAATGATTTTGCAAATATTTTTATTGATGAAAATTTTGTAGATATTTTAAGCAGGGAAGATCAGGTTAATAGTGCGATTATTCCTGAGGGCAATATTCTTTCTATTGTTGTCGAAAATTTAGGAAGAATTAATTATGGAGGGAGAAATAACGACAGCAAAGGAATATTATCAAATGTTACACTTGGCCGTTTTATTTTAAAAAACTGGAATATATCGTGTTATGATTTTAAAAATTTGAAAATAATCGAGCAATGCTTCGTAAAAAATGACCTATCTTGTAGAACTAATGGGGGCTTTGTTTTTTACATGACAATGTTTCCCCATTCGGATAAAAATGATTTCTACATTGATGTGTCAAAGTTATCAAAAGGTGTTGTCTTTGTTAATAATTTTAATTTAGGGAGATATTGGTCAATAAGGGGGCCTCAGTATAAATTGTATGTTCCTCATGCTTTTTTAAAACCAATGAATTCATTAATTATCATGGATGAACGAATCAACCAAGAATCGATTATTGTAAAATTTATTAATAATTAAAAACTTTAACAAAAAATTAGTTTCTATTTATTACTGCTATTTTCTACTGGTTTCAAATTACCTAAAACATATGAATTTTCACTAAATAACAATTCAACATCAGTCGGAACTTCATTACATTTAGGATCATGCTTTGAACCAACAGACCATAAGCACTCTAAATCAAATTTTTCTCTTCCCTTAGGGGAGAAAATATGAAGGGCTATATTTCCTAGGTCTAATGCAACCCATTCACTTGATTGCTCTCCTTCGATTCTAGGCATTAAATCAGATTTATGCCTTTTATACTTGTAGACTCTTCTCATATAGTCAGCCAATGCTAACATGTGCCGTTTTGATTTTGCAGTGACTATTATAAAATAATCAACGTAATTGTATTCAGGTGGGATTTGAAGTACAACAAGTTCATGTGCCCGTTCGGTTTTTAATACTTGAACAGCTTCTTCAATGTCAATTACCCCTGTGGTTCCTCCTGAAATTTAAAAAAAAATTCAGGGTAACTTACAGCTAAGTCATAAGTGTAATTAAGAAGAGCATGCTAACTAAAAATTTAAAGGTTAAAGCTTGGAAAAAAAATGAGAGTAAACAACATGATAATTATTAATCTGCACTTACGTTCTGGGCTAATCCCATAAAACTCATCCACCTCTTCTTGTTCTTCCTCAACAGCTCCAAATTTTTTTTCTATCACTTTCCTTTCTTCTTCAATATCTAGTATAATTGGTGATGGGTCATCTCTGAAGACTTCATATTTATTTGATAAAGCTTGCGGAATTTTAACCTCTGGTGATTCTTTCGTATTAGCTTTATTAATCACCGAAGTTATGTGAAGTCTTCTCAAATACGTTTTCTTCGAATAACTTAATAATGAAGCCGATTCTTTGCATATTTTTGAAAAATTTTGAAATCTACAAAACACTGCCATTTTTCCGTTTGTTATTGTTCGGTAATGTTGTCACAACTGCGCTTAGAGGGCCTTTTATTATACAAATTCAAAGGCCCAGAAAATAGGGCCCAAGTGAAGCCATCTTGAATCTTGACACCGAGTCAAGATTTCATTTTTTATTTCCAAAAAAAGCTTTTATTTCTTTTAATTATTAGTTTGTACTATTAAATTAATATTTATTGAATCATGGCTTCCGGTCGGGGTATGAGGAGAATAACTGATAAAAGCGATTCGCCGATTGATTACGTCCAGATGGACGGATTGGTGCGTATAGGTTATGTTGATCACGTTATTATCATAGGAAAATCATTAAATTTACTTTTTTTTTTGAAAGGCGGTAATGAAAATGGTTAAACATTGCCATGAAGAATCTTCTGGGAATTTGGAAATAGCTCAGGGTGCTTTACTAGGCCTTGTAGTTGAAAATCGATTGGAAATTACCAATTGCTTTCCATTCCCTAAACACAATGATGATAGTATTGATGAGGAAGAATATCAGTTGGCTATGATGAGGAGGTTAAGAAGAGTTAACGTTGATCATTTTCACGTGGGATGGTATCAAAGTTCTGATGTTGGAAACTTTTTAAGTTTGCCTTTATTAGAATCACAGTATCATTATCAAACATCCATTGAAGAATCTGTGGTCGTTATTTATGGTAAGTTCATAATGATTTTCTCAACAAAAATTCAATTTCTCATTGAAACTTTTTTTTTAGATACTCAAAAATCAGCAAATGGATTTTTAACCTTAAAAGCTTATAGGCTTACTCCACAAGCTATTAATATGTACAAGGATAATGAATTCACACCAGAAGCATTAAAGAATTTGAAAATAGGATTTGAGAATTTATTTGTGGAAATTCCGATTGTTGTGAGGAATTCACCCTTAACTAACATCATGTTGTCTGAGCTCAGTGAAATGGTTCCTGAAGAAGAAGGGAATAAATTTTTGGATTTGGGTACAGCTTCAGTGCTTGAGAATCAATTGCGAGCAATGATGGATCGAGTTGATGAATTAAACCAAGAAGCTATTAAATTCAACAGATTCCAGCAACAAGTCATTAGGCAGCAACAGGATAAGCACAGATTATTAGCAAAAAGGGTAAGAAGATTGTAATGTAATTGTTATCAATATTGAAATTAATTTTGGAAAAAATTTTTAGGCTCAAGAGAACGCTGCGAGACAGGCTAAGGATGAACCACCATTACCAGATGATGACATCCACAAAATGTTCAGGCCGATACCAACGCCACCAAGGCTAAACCCAATGATAGTCGCTGGTCAAATAAATGCATATGGGCAAGCCATATCCCAATTTTGCTCTCAATCACTTGCAAAATTGTATATTACTCAAGCTCTTCAAAATGCTAAAGAAGGTATTTATCACAATTAAAGTAATTTTTTTGAAAAATTGTTTTTTTTAATTAATAAATAATTCCTTAATACAAAATGCAATCAATGCTTGTGTCAACTAACTCTAAATCAAGCATCCACTAACAGATATTTGATTATTTGTAAAATTTATTCCAACAGAAACAAGGAAGCAATGAAACATCAAGGAAAACATGGAGCAACAGTTACAACAACTGCATTTAAATAATTAAACAAAATTTTTTAAAATCAAACAATTAATAAGTAACCGATTTGTAATAAACACAATTTAAATAAGGTATAATAAGAATCCTTTAAAATCCTTCATACTTGCATGTTTTTTCTGAATTTATATTGATGTTTCAATTTGCTTCTATAAAACATAGAATTTATGGTTCAAATTTGAACAAGGAAGATACAAATATAGTGTATATCAGGCATTTTCAAGTGGGAAATAAATTTGAAGAAATCGAAATTAAAGAATTCGATTCGTGGACGGGACGGGACGGTGCAGATTTATAACAGCAATATATTAATTGGCACATTAAACAATTTCATTTTTTTTTGTTTCTTTTAAATTATACGATGAATAATAACAAAAGGGGATCGGGTTTTTTGTACAGTGCATTTTTGTTATCTCAGACAGCTGGGTAAAGATGGCGATAAGCATAACGTCAGTTAGTGTTTCGAGAAATGTTTTAAACGAACTCACCATTTGGATTCCAAATATTAATAGTCAAAAGTGTTTTACTAAATCACAGACACATTAAAGCAATAAAACATCAAAAATAATCACTACTCACACCGACGCCGTGTTTACAACTGATTAAAACGAGGTACCAACCTCCAGAAAAAATTTGATAGAATGCTGCCAACTTTTGAAAATTATGTAATTTTGGCTTTAAAAAGTGGCTGGTTCGATAGAAAATCATGAAATATTTTCGTGATGAGTGGAATTGGGAAGTTTTGCTTATAAAATGGCGTCGAAATAATGAAAACATGAATAATGCAATAAAGAAATCTCGTTTGAATTTTTTTAACCAGTTTAGGTTACGAATTTCAATTTTTGGATAGAAATAGTTTAGATTGCAAATTTCTAGAGCGGTTTAGCTTTAAATCTTGGAAGAAAGGGTTAAAGCTGCCGCGAATTCTGACATTTTCGATTTAGTATCTTGTTAAGCCTTCAAAAGCAATTTTTACGGATGCCGAAGGGAATATAAACAAACTTTAATTTGTATAGAAGACCGCGACAAGCTCTATTAAGCTTATTTTTAGTCTTCGGCGGCTTCAGCAAGCTTAGCCAGAGCTTATAGTCGTGCACCGGCTCTGATAAGCTTGATTACATATTGCCAAATTTTGAAAATTTGGATTCTGCCAATTTGGCATTCAAAACGTAAAATGGCGGCTGTTCAGAAATAAAATAAATCATGAAAATTTTTTTATATCTGCATTTGCAATGCAAGAGCACCGTTTTTGAATATGGATGTAATCTGGCTTTTGTAAAGGCGGCAATGTCATCTCATTCTAAATTTTTGACCACATTAGGTTAGAATTTCTCATTTTTGGGAAGAAAACCCTGAATTTAAAGATTGTTCGCACAATTCAACTCCGAATTAAAGTTTAATATATCTTTTAGTTGATCTACCTGCTTTCACAAGTTTAATTAAGCTTCTAATTACTAACTCTGGATAGGTAATGCCAACTTTTGGCAGGCCTAGCAGTTTAAACAAAGTTAGTTCAGAATTCTAACCTGTCTAATGACTCCATAACGAGCGATTATTTCGCTTCTAATTAGCAATGCAGCTCCAATAATTCAAGTACACGATTGCTTATCGCCAAAAAGGGAAGTAAAGAAAAAAGTTTGCAGTTAACTACCTTTAAAAAATTTTTCAAAGAAACCCGTAATAGACACGCTACAATCTAACATACATTTTTGGTGTACAAATTTGATTCTCGAGAGAGTGGCAATAAATAACACAAAAAATTTCATTTTTAAAAAAAGAAAACGACCGAATAAAATTATTTAAAAATAAAATCAACAGCAGCGACGCCTTAATGGCCCTCTTAACTCTTCGTCTTCCTCACGTAAACTTCATTCAATTCTCTGTTACTTGCTTTTCCACCCAATTTTCATTCGCCGCTACATAAAAATCAACACCATTCAAAAAATTCTCTAATAAATTTTCATCACTACTTAAAATGAGCATTCCAATTTTTTTTTTATCGTTTGGTGTGTAATTTCCCTACTCAACCTAATACTCGATTTAAAAAATACGGATAAAACGACGGATGATTCGAATGAGTAAAAAGCCTTCCCCTATTAGGTCTTTGCGGTACGTCGGATTCATCCCCTTTCTCCTCTTCCAATTCCCCAACATTCTCCGGGTACTTCTCTTGATTAGGCGGAACTTCCGGTATCGTTTCCTGCGTCGTAACTTTACTCGTCGTACTTATTATATTGCTTGATTTCGTCGTAGTAACATTTACGTTATCCGTAACCGGCCGAGCCGTAGTTGGCACGGAAGACCGTATTATTTTAGGTGAGGTATTATCAGTTGGAAGAACCGTTTTAAGGTTCGATTGATCGATTAATCGATCTTGAGTAAACGTGCTTTTCGTCGTTAATTTATCAAGTTCAACAACATCAACATCGATTACTTCCACTGGAGAAATTGACGGATTATTATTAATTATAATATCATCGCTTAATGAAACGATATATGGATCGCTTCGATTCGATTCAGATTGATCGTTATCTCCAATAACGACCACGATCTGGGGATTTTCAGACGTAACGATCGGTGAATTCGTTACCGTGCGATTAAGCGTTTCCCCTGTGATTATAATCAAAGATTCATCATTAACAGTCTCTTCTTCATTCGTAGCATTTTCAGTGAGTATTATTGGCTCTAAAACAGAATCGTCGATTAACGTAGTCGTATCAGCTTTTGTTGATTTTTCCGTTATTAAAACTTCATTAGTTTTAGTAGATGGAGCTGGAGTTCGTTTTGTTGTTGCAGATGGAATTACATTATTTTTATATCCTTTAGCATCGATTATTTTCTCATTTTTAGGCGAGGGAGATGTTATATTTAAAATCTCGACCTCGGTTGCGTTATTTCCAACGGGAGGGGTAAAAGGAATCTCGGATGATGACGGAGGTTCATCTACTGGGACGTGAATATCTGATGGGGAAGGATTTTCGGCTGTTGTTTGAGTTGTGCTAGGTGAGCTTGGATTTGTATCTCGGCGATGGCGAGTTGGAGGTTCGTATGTATCGTAAGAGCTCCAGCCTTTCGTAGTGTGAGTAATTCCATCGCTTTTGCTGCTTAAACTGCTGATTGTGTCTTCGTTGAAGTTTGTCCATGTGCTTTGGAATGGTTGAGTATCGGTTTCTTTGGTGAGGTCAGTTGTGGATTTACTGAAAATGGTGCTGAATGCGTCTTCGTCGCAGGATAAACGTTTCATGATTTCTTCACGATTCTAAAATAAAAATAAAATATTTTTTTAGTTTTAAATCACGACTCAGGAGCGGGTTAAAAAGATTGAGCTGAGCAGATTTTGGTGGCAGCGATAAATCTCAAACCGCTCGTGGCCTAAATTTTCAATTTTAACTTACTACTCCTCCTTTGCAGGCTATACGCCGAGTGCCGTCCAAACCGCAGTCGGAAAACAATTCGATTACCCCCATTTCCGGGACTAAAGTGACAGTCAACGATGGCAATGAAGTAAGCATACATCCATCTTCTTTTTTCGCCCATTCCGGTACTGAAAAAATAAAAATACATCTTATTAATATTTTTCTCTACAAATTTTTTAATTAATTTTTTTTTTCCAGCGCTTACCTGGAAGCTCGCAAATGAAAGAAGCAACCTGAGGACCGCCACAACGATAAGCAGTCCATCGATAATCTGAAGTCGGATCAAGAGCCGCACATAAATGATCATCTGTTTTCGGTAATTGTTCTAGCCAGTATCCATCTCCTGATAATTTTTCTCCGTTCCTGCAAAAAAAAGTTGTGTTTTTAATTTTAAAATAAAGTTTGATTTTTTTAAAATTGATTATCAAGATAAATTCACAAAATGGAGGAAAATCATTAAACGAAGAAAAAATAAAAATTTATTTTTTCCTGTAAAACTTTACGGACGGCGCCAGAAAGTTTTTTGAGAAAAACATCGTATATAACGATTTTTTGAACTTACATCCATGTAAAAGGTTTCCTGGATGATTCCCTCATTAAACCGATCCATATATGATCCAAAACGTCCAGTTCTTTAAGGTAAGCTCGTGCTGCATCTCTTTGCAAACTAGTGTCCACTAAAAAAAAAAAGAAATTAAGAAAAAGTAATTATGTTCGATTTTTAAGAGGATAATTATTTATGGAATTTATCGTGCCAGAACAACTTCAAATGAAGAATGTTTTCTGGTCAAACTTTTTTGACCAAAAATTTTTTCTGCAATTTTTTCAGTCCCGAAAAATATTTTTATAATTTTTTTTAAACGAAAAATTATTCTCATTTTACAACCGAGCTTTTTTACAAACTGTACAAAGTTTACATTTATATTTCTCCCAATATTTTTAGCACCCACAAAAAAAATATCTGAAAACCGGAAATTCAATGCCTCGATTTTCCGTGAAATCCCATGCTTTACCTGGGGATGAGCTACAGCAATAATAATTCATCCTTTGTTTTCCTTTTTTTCCCTCCTCCCTTGAATACAAAGCACATATTCGATATCCGACAAGATGTCAAACCCATTACAAAAAATAGTTCCCTTAAAAAATCCCATTTTCCTTTTTGCATCCGAGAGGAAAAAAAAGGTCGTCGCTTTTTTTTTTTTAATAAAAAGAAAAAAAATTCACCTGTTATTAAATCCCCGTGATGAAATTCGCAAATAGCGTCTGCTTCGTTCCACGTGACTTTATCCCTGAAATATCGGTAGAAAACAGGGAAACCTTCTTGCGGTAAAAACCACGTACTGGAAATATTTACCTGGAATCAAAAAAAAAGAGGGGAAAAAAATAAATCAAGAGACGTGATCCAATCTTTCATCATTCATTACAAGCCAATAAATCCTCGATATGATTCTCATTTTCGAGATAAAACGTTTTCCTTTGAGCTTTACGAAAGATGATGAGATGAGAGTGGAAAAAAAACCGACTCTTTTTAGAAAAGACTAAAAAAAAATGTTGAGTTATTGATAACCGATCCCTGATTCAATTTCTGCATCAAAAAGCAGCCCTTAATATTAAAAGAGAATGTTGATGATAAGAAGACGAAAAAAAAAAGGGGATTCGAGAAATGAAGAAATTTTCATAAAAACCTCCCGAAAAAAATATTTTCCATATGAGTGAATTTTTTAAAGGGAGCGAACGGTGAGGAATATTAAATTTTACAAGAGGCCTCTTGTCAATGTAACTTTTTAAAAAAAATTGCGAAGGGGAAAATTTTTTTTTTTAATAAACAATGACGAATTCCATTTTGAGAAAAGTGTTTATTTTCCTCTTGAAAAAAGGATTAACTCAATATTTGTAGAGTTTTTAATTTGAAGAAATCAATTAAAAATTTTTAATTGAACAGTTTCAATTTTCCAGAGATGACATTTTCAGGTCTTGATTGGAAAAAAGTATTAAAACTTGAAAATTTTTGGTTGGGAATTTATAGGAGTATTATAAGCTCCCCGCTGCAAACTTTCTGTGGCAGGCTAGCATATGATTCGGGTTCAACGGGTACCCCAAAAAATTTCCTTAATGAAACAGACCGATCACTTAGCTTTACAAAACAACTAGATTCCAGAAAAACTTGAAATAATTTCGCCTTGATCTTAAGATCTGGCTGAGCCTAGAAAATGTTGGATGATGGAAATTAGACATGATTTTATCTGGTCCTTCCTTACTCAACCTTCTTATCCTATTTCAAAAATTTTTCATCGTTACAAGCGAAAAAGCGGTTGTTTTCTTAAAAAGCCGAAAATATATATAGTTCCCTATTCACATATGCCCTTTTTGTAATTCGCTACACTTGCCCGCTTTTATTTAACGCTTCCCTCCACCAGTGCCACCTATATCAAAGATAGAGCTGCTCTTTTATTAATTTAGGTCTCGACCTCAGTGGGTGCGTCGTAGACTTAGTTCCTGGCTCGGCTGCTGGCACGACTGGCTTGGGAAGATCCCGAGGCTCACAAAAAGCGAGAAAATTTCCTATTACCACCACTGTCTTTTTCCAGAGTCTAAAAAAACGTCAGGGAAAGGGAAAGCAAAGTCTAATTTAGCCCCTGATCATCTCCAGCTTTCGCTGTCTCTCTCAAATTAAATTTAAAGTACAGCACAACAGCCTTTCTCAAAAAAATAAATACCAGGCCATGAACCCACATCCGTAAGCCATAAAACACGAAGCTACTTCCCTCCTCCTTAAAATAAAAAATTGGGTGACCCATTCTCACACCGGACACCCCTTTAAATTCCCCCCCATAACTCATCTTTTCCTCCCCCTCGGAAACTACTATATGCAAAGTAATTTACTCGCCAGAAAAATATATAAATTTTAATCAAAAAATGAATATCATTTCAAACTTAAACTGGGTTAAAGTTAAACATCCCTACAATGGAATTTACAATATTAACAAAACGAGGGTACATCAAAAAATACTTTCAACTTTCCCCTGAGGGCAATCCATTACCTCAAACCTCCTTGCATAAAAAGACTTGTTTATGTTTAACTTTTTGATTCCCCCTTAGCACTTATCCTTTTGTTAAAAAGCGTCTTCTTTTTTAACATTCTTACCCGAGCATGTCTCCGACTTAAAGGTTTATTGCCCTTTTTCCTACCAATTATTTTACATAAAAATAAATTTATGCCAACGCGTATAATGTTTCAGTTGTGGCGAAGGTTTTACATCGAAAAGTACGTCTCGAGAAAAGAAAACTTGTCAAGTGTTTTTTTTTGTCATCTTCATTTAAAAAAAAGGAAAAAGGACAAAAAAAATGTCTTTCCAATGGATTGAGCCAAATAATCGGTAACGGGGATTGTTCTCGTGAAAATTTTCCTGACTCGTACGGTTTCAAGAGTCATTAAAACGACACGGATTTCGATTATAATTTAGAATAATAGGTCCCTGGCTTAGCAACTTATCCTGATCAACCGGAGAGGAAGAAGAAAGAAAAGGTGAGTTTAGGGAATTTGCATGTTAAATTATAATAAATCTTGGCTAAATTATTCAGATTCGTCTCTAGAAATTGGCGTTTTTTCTAAAAAGTTAATCGGCGAGGGCGTTGAGAGGGACTCAAGGTGAGCTAGGTGAATTACTTGATTTTTTTAAAAAAGTTTTCCAGTGTCTAGAACTGTCGATTTACAAAATCCAAAATCCTTGGCCACTGGAATTGTTTGTAAAGAGTAAAGGATTTTCTCCCCTTCCCCCAAGGTTCTCATATTCTCTCTAAGATTTGTAGCTAGGGACCTTTTCTGCCCGTAATAAATGATCCCCTATCCAAATAAATGGGACCAAATTTTTTCCAGCTGGGGCCACGGCTCCACCTGGTCCCCCCTTGGCGCCGTCTCTGCGCTGCCTTGCGTTGTTTTTCCTAGAAGCCTTGCCCTCATAAAATTTCCACAAATAGTTTAGAAAATAGAAAGCAGCAGCTAAAATTGGTTAAGCCCCCCTCACCAACTAACTTTGGAATCCAGAATCTTTCTTCTTTACTTCCAGCTTAAAACACGATTAAAGGCGATAAATAAACCCTTTGAACTGTATACACTGGGAAAATAAAGGATCAAACAAGCTGGCCCATCAATTACAATTCAAAATTAGAACAAAATGATCGATAGCTACATTCACCGAAAACCCCGTGATATGTCACTTTCATTTTAACGCCAAATAAAACCCTTAACCTTTTTTCACCCCCCTCGGAATCGGTCTTTGGGTGAATTAAAGTCAATTAAACCGTGGGATAGATTTCCTTGAAAATTGGCAGCATAACCGATGGGACGGAGGAAAATTTAATTTAAAAAGGGTTGTGCGCTATACAAAACCCTGGGAAATAAATACAGGGAGAAAACTCTCATGATATTAAAAAAAAAAAAACTGGCCAGTATGCGTTTATTTTTCAAATGATGTATTAATGCTTTCTCCCCAGTCAACCCCCAGTGGGGATCGAGTTTTTTTTTTTTTTTTTTGAAAAATTTAAAGCGAAAAAGAATGAGAGCTGTACGTGCTCCCATGATTACATGTTGCTTGGCAACGTTTTGTGCTTCTCGGCCCAGCATCAATTATTCATAACTGCTGTTAGTATGTATATTCACCATGAATTTAAATCCCGATTTGCAGGACCATGTGGAGGATGAGGGCAAACAGGGTAGTAACAGCAAACAGCGGCTTGAGAAGCTCAATGTTCTTTAGCGTCTGTTGTCTGGCTTTCAATAGCTCTAGAGCAAATTATTTACTATGGCAACAATTTTGCCATAGTAATCTGACTTTATCGCCAGTTCTCTCCAGTGGCGTTTTTAGGTCGGTACCGAGGTGCCGGGGGCCAGTCTTAGAGGGGTGCCAAAAATATCAACAAAGCTACTGCATTTCAGACTAAATTTAGAGTTTATATGAAACAGTTAAAAAAAATCAACAAAGGAATGTTCTCACAGTTCAGATCAGCCGGTTTTTTTTATGGGGGAGGGGGTGCCAAATAATTGGCGAAACAACCGGGCCCGCTGGTGCCCTCTTGCGGGGGGGCTCCCGACATAATTCATTCTTCAGGGAGAGCCCCAGGAAGTTTTTTAAATCTTTAATGGGGGCTTCATGTATTAAATCTGCGAGGGGCCCCAAAATATTGTTACGCCTATGCCACTTGCACCGGGTGCCAAAAGGTTTAAGAACACCACTGATACTTGTGGTCTTTAGCTTCAATACCTACTTTGCTTTAGCAACAATTCTTGCTTTATCATCAGTCACCATACTTTAGCACCATTTGTTAATGACTATGTGGTGCCAATATTTGATGCAGCATTAATTTCTTAATTTTAGCGTCCATGGTTTGGCTTTAAAATCAGTTTTACGCTCTTATTAGCTCCAATTTTTTGCTGTATTAACAGATTTCTTGCAGCAGCGTCTATTTCGTGGCTATTACTTTCGTTTAGCATTTAGCGTCTACTTTCTAGATACAGTGAAACCTCTCTATAGCGGACACTCACGGGACCAGACATTTTGTCCGTTATAGGGAGGTGTCCGTTATGGAGAAGTGGTTTTTTTTTTTTTTTATTAAAAATAGGCTTTGCCAGAAATTTAATTGAAAATTATAAATATCTGCAGCCTCGTAGGGGTAAAGTAAATGGCTAAAGTTCATGATTTCTTTGAAAAAATTGCTTCTGAGGGCCGAAAACTCGAGATTATCAAATCCCACGTAAATTTAACGTAAAAACGGAGTTCATATTCGAGTTCTACGACCTTAAAAACATAAACCTACCAAGTTTCACGAAAAAATTCGCATCGGAAAAGAATAATATTAATATGGCTAAAATAGGTGAAAAATTCAGTAGCCATTTTTTCGGAATTCGAGTTTTGGAAGGCTTTGCCCGTTGAGGAAATTTTTTTTCTATTTTTTTTTTCTTCGTTTGGTATCATTTGGGACCCATTTTAGCCGAAGCCCCCCAACATTTCAAACATTGTTGCAAAATGACCACCCCTAGTGTGCGTTCAAGCGGTTAAGCCGGATTAAGTCAAGAAAGTGTAAATGCAAAAAAAAAATATTACTATTTTCCTAATTATTTTTCAAGGTTTTGTCCCTTATAGAGAGGTAAATTCTTAGGAAAATCGTCAATTTGGGTGTCCACTGTCCTTTAAGGGAGGGTCCGTTATGGGGGGGTTTTTTTAACATGGGCTCTTATGGCGGCCAACCAAAATTCCAAAAAATGTCCGTTGTGGGGGGGTGTCCCTTATGGGGAGGTGTCCTTTAATAGAGGTTTCACTGTACGTTTTCTGGGGCTTCAGCGCCAATTTTTTTGCGGTTTCGCATATATTTAGCTTACGGAGCAATAGCAACGATTTTACTAAAAATCGGCAATGTGTATTCAGTCATGTATCGTCGGTTACCTATTCACGTGTTAGGCGTATAAATTTGGTTTCTTTTCCAAATAGCCTTAATACCTTGATAATATTTAAATAGGGATAGGCCGTCGGAAAATTCTTTTCAGTATGGGGGGGGCCCCGTTCGAAAAAAGGTTAACTCGAGAGGTTTGAAAAGTTTGCAGGCAATTAGCTTCAGGAATTGGAAAAATTTCTGCAAAGAGTAAGTTCTAGTTCTATCCGAGGATATTACGACTTTCTCAAAAAAATCAAGATTCTCTAACTTTGTCTTATTTAATTTGTTTTGTATATCGAGCCGAGGAAATGGCTTAAAAATTTTTTTTTACTATATAACTCGCTTTGGATTTATTTAATCCTTCCTCAAAGGTTGGCAAATATTCTTTAAAATATCAAAGGAAACCGATGCATCATTTTATCTTATTAACTCCATAATAAAAGGAAACATTCGCTAATTTCTAAATTTTTGAAAAATTCTCGCGAAATGATAAAACTCCAAAAAAATCCAACATAAATAAAAAAGAAAAATCCTGCTACATATTTTCAAAAAACCTATTTCTAAAAAAATTTACGTTCAACCAGAAAATAACATGCTTCGGATTCTTGTCGCTAACCCCTTCAATTCCCGACTTATACCACCCTAAGGGCTTGAATGTTTTTATTATCATCGATACATCTATATTGAATTTTTTTTTAACTTTTCCCATTCGAACCTACGAGACCCTCGTATTTTCTTTTACAAAAAAAAATTGATCCTCCTTCAACCAAGCGAAAGATAAACCCTTAACCAGAAAATCCAAAACTCTTAAAAAGCACAATGATCCTACGGCTCGTTAAACAATTTTAATAGTTTTAACTGAACCATTAAAACGGTCTTTTACTACTTTTAAAACATTTTCCTTCCGAGAAAACCACATGGCACAAATTATATATTATAAAAAAAAAAGTAAAATTACTCACGGCTCTTCCGTGTACACCGACACATAACAAACCGATGAAAATAATACCGACAGCCATACCGAACATTTCACCCCCGAATATAAAAACTTTTTTTTGGAAGATTATAAAAAAAAATTCTTATAAAATAATGATACAACAACGAATACGTGGAAAAGTGTACAATAAAAAAATTATTTATTTATTTATTTATTTTTTTCCCCTTTTTATTTATTGCAACCGAAGACGTCCTCTTCCCATGTCGAACGTAACTCTAATGCCTTTTGTGTAACAGTTTTAGAAAGCGCGAGCGCAGCCCAAGGATCGATATTGGTACACTCCGAAATGGGGACGCGATTATTATTGGCCTCATTCGCAGGAGGCATCAGCTGGATTTTGTTTAGATAGGGGAGGTCGAAACACAATTTTGAGTTTGCGCCATTTACCGTATTAATCATTTCTTACAGGACATTTGATGCCAAGGAAAATTATTACATCGATTCAATGAGCAGGAAAATCCGATTTCTTAATTTAAAAAATAAAAAAAAAAACGAAAATGTTTCCTCTGGGATTTTAAAAGCAGATTTTTTTTTAAAACAAAAGTAAATAATAATTTTAAATGTTGGAGTTTTATCATTACGCATGCGCAGAAGTTGATATTATGTCTGTTTATTTACCTGAATCGTAAGTTTTTAAGTGCTCTTTAAATATTAACTTTGTCTAGTGATTTTTTTATCTTATGAAATATTAATTCCGAAAATTGCTTTATCGGCGAGTCGAAATGAACCTTATTTGGTTTATTATCTCGTTGAGTGTGCGCCATTTTTAAATTGAGAATTGATAGAAATTAATATTAGAAAATATTACATTTATACTTTTTATATAAATAGCCAAAAGCTTTTAATATGAAAAATGTTTCTAAATGGCTGAAAATTTAATCTTTTAATTAACAAAACTTTAATTTTATTAAAGAATTGATCATTTGATGTTTTTGATATTTCAAAAGTTTGATTTAATTTCTTTGGAGAGTAAATTAAATAAAAAGAATTGGATTTATGAGCAGGTTTAAAAATTGAAAGAATTTTGAAAAAATAAGATAGCTTGATTGAGTAGAAAGGGTGGGCAAAAAAAGCCTCCTCTTGCCTTTTAGCTAGTTGTTTGTAAACTTCAACTTTTTGTTGAGCCATTGGCAAATCTTTATATGAAAATTCAAGCTTTATAGCGCAACTGCAGCTGTGCTGTAGTTGACTTAAAATCTTTAGGCCGGGTAACTAACCAATTAAGAGCCTAATTGTGCAGTCTTGATTTCAAGTACCAGATTCGCCATGATAAAATCTTGCGCCCTCTCCATATCTTTTTGGGGGCAAAAGGCGTTAACCAGAAAATTAGGAAGAAAACTCGAGGTGTTCGAAATGTGGTTTTGTTATTGCGAGTTCTGCGAACTACACAGACGAGCAATAGGCAATGTGCTCGTGACGTCACGAATCTAAAACCTATATTTAGCTTATATATTCGAGTCCCCGAGTTGATTTTGCATAACTTGCGCCTTAATTCGCTTCTGCATAAGCTAAGAATAGGTGATTGTCCTCAAATTGATATTGCCTATCCAGTCGGAGGAAGGAGCACGACATAGCCTATGACGAGGTTTTGAATTGAATAGGTAAGGAGATAATAGTTGTTTGTTATTTTAAAACTGGAATATTTTAACCATGTTCTCCTCAACGAGAAAAACATCCTCCAGCTATTAATGGCGGAAGATGGAGGAAGAGGTTAAAATTAGATGCGAAAGAAGAGGCAAGAAGGATCTTCAAGGATCAGCGAGACTGTATGGCGAGAATTCGGTGTCCCTATTTCGTTCAGGAACCTCTAAATTCCAAATCACAATGATAACCGCCAGTCTCCTGGCTGGCCGGAATATTTTCTGGCATTACACGATTTGAAGCCTTATTACCGCATCACAGACGCGCCGCCGGGCGGACCTACCTCATGAGCCTCTTTCCTCTATTTTGGTGCCGATTAGAGAGACTAGATAGAAGAGAGGCGACAAATCAGGACGCCTGTTTATTGGCTGTCAGAATTAAATGGGTTGCGCCTATGTATAAGATAGTGGAACCAAGTCTCGCCTATGTATAAGGACTTCCCATTGAATCTTATGGAAGTGGAACCAAGATGGCCGGATTTGTCGCCTCTCTTCCATCTATTCTCTCTAGTGCCGATTGAGACATCATCTTCCCACCTTAACCGCGGCCTTACTAATAGTCTAGGACTTGTTGGATGGTTATCCAGAACCCTTTTAATGGTCCACTAGGTGGCTCACTTGCAACATGTTCCGCCTACCGCAGCCTCCGTGACTTAATCACACTCGTGCTGAGAGTCCCTACGTACACTTTACAGGATTTGAAGCCCTACTACCGCATCACAGACGCGCCATTAGGCGGACCTACCTTATTGGGTCTCCTTCCTCCAATCCGGCACGACTTGATCCATTAAGACATCTTCCAACCTGAATCGAGGCCTTCAAAAGTGCCTAGAATGATTACACAGAACATTCTTAATAGCCGGAAACGGTGGAGCAGCCTCTGTGACTTGATAAGTTGTTAAAACTATTTGAAGGACGACAGTCGTTCTTTGGCTTAAACCTAAAGCAAATGTCTCATCGCCGCACAAAACTTCGGGGCGCACAGAGTTGCAAATAATCGCCAGGCACCTAAAACGTAAAAAAAAACAAATTTTGATATCTCTTTAAATTTCTTTTAAAAAACAAACATCTAACTAGACAGAATTAATCCCCAAAACCCTGGGACAATTTTACGGGGGTCAAAAGCTCCCATCAGAATTTCAGTTTCCAAGCGTCACCTGCGATTCAGCGCACATGCTCCCGCACGAGGAGTCAAACATTTTGCCAACATCAGAATCATTTTATTTTTTTGTTATTTTTTCTTTATTTTTATTCATTTAATCGTTTTGATGTGGCTTATTTAGTTTTAATAATATAAAAATCAGTTCGGCTTAGTTAAAAGTATATTATAGTTCGTTAGGGTTGATTTTAAACTGTGATATCACCGAATTTTTTGTAAATATTTAACAAAAAAAAAAAGTATACATACTAACTAACCCCCCATTCGTATTTTTCACTTAAAAGACTGATCAATTAAGTGTTTTTTAAAAAAAATATCGTATTTTCCTCGAAAAATTTACCGCACATTTTTTCGTCGCTGTATTTTAAATTTTTTTATATAATTTTAAAAATTAAATGGAGGTCAGATTTGATGTTTGTGTCTGTGATGAAAAGGAAAATGGCTTGATGTGCTCCTGCAGTGATTTAACAAGCACAAATTTAATCAAAGTTACAGATAAGGTAAGAGGATTCTGTAATGTTTGAATTATTTGAGTAAGATAGTCGAGATGAGAGAAAAATATTTATAAAAGCGGAAGGAATGGAATAAATTATGGATTTTTTTTAAGGAAGTTTCGCCCTAGTTTTGTAATTTATTTTGTTTATTTTTATAATAAAATTGTGCGTTGGGGAAAAATTTTTTGAAAAATAATTGGAAAGATGAGAAAATTTGAATATAGAATTCCCAAGCACGTTTTTTGTATGAAGCATTTACAAAATGCGGTCGTTGCTTGAATGCTTAAAAACATGGGTTCTGTGGATTGTGGCCAAGATATTCTTTAGGGAGAGTTACATCAGCTTTTTTACATTGTGTTCTTATTTCGAATGTTCTATTCACACGGGGATAAGAAAAATGTGGTTTTTGGCTGTGGGTGACAGTTCTAGACCTGATAATTGAAAGTATCAAGATTGAAGAGTGTTTAAATGGCTGGGAAAAAATGGTTGAGAACGAATTCTTAAGATAGTGGGCTAAAATCAAGATGGCTTAAATCGATGTGGGGCAAATTAAATATGCTTAAGTTCTACAAGATATGCTACTAGATAAATTACAGGTCCAAAGCATGAAAAATTAGGCTGGAGCTCAGATTTCTGTATTCTGAGTTAAGGCCAAAATATGATTTAACCTAAAAGCAGCGACCAAAATGTCACGTGGAGAAGAGAATAGTTTTGTGGAGCAAAATCTCAAGAACATAAAATTTTATAGATAATTTTTGAAAGCTGAAAAATACTTGACCTTAGAAATAGATCTACACATGTTGTAGACTGGACATCACAAAAAAAGTAAAAATTGAAAAAAATCGACCAGAAAAAGGGGAATTTGTTCAAATTAAAAATACTCGAAGACCTCCAATAAAATGCTAAGAAATGTTAGATGTTTCTGGTCACAGATGGAATAATTCTCAAATTATTTGGGAACAAAATTCTAAAAAAACCTCTGTACATAAAAACTAAAAAATCGTTTAAAAACTTTAAATAGTCTAAAAGTCCAGAAAATTTTAAGAACATTGTGAAGTCAAAAACAAAATTCTAAAAGAGTTTCCGGATAAAAAGAATTAATAATTTCTGAGCACCAAAGAAGTTTCACATTTTTTGATCCCAAAGAAAATAAAAGTAGCAAAAAAATTCTTCAAAAATTTCTGAACACAAGACAATGATTTCCTAGGCTCTGCCTCTACTAGAAAGGTTAATCCATCATAAGGGTAACTTTTCTCGTAAATTAATCTTCGAACCAAAAGTTTTTTTCAGTTTGGCATTGCTTGTCAAAATATTTTTTGAGAATCTAGATGTTTGTTGATAGAAAAAAAATTAAAAGGAATTGAAAGGTAGAAAAGCTAATCCACAAGGAAAATTAATCCAAGTCATGGATTAACCCTCTAGTGAAGACACTAAAAGTAGAGAGACAAATTCTCAACAAATTCTGGACACAAAAAACAACATAGAAACATTTTTTTCTGAATCTAAAAAAAAATTCTGACAAACATTTTCATTAAAATTTTGGGAAAATAATCGGTGAAAATTCCTGGTCCGAAAAAGTTTAGTGAGAAATTTCTGCAGCCGGGCAAAATTTGTAAAAAAAATTATTGGGCCATAAAAAATGTAAGGGTGAATTTTCACTACGAATTTCTTTGCATAGATCTATGCAGAGATCATCATCTATCCATAAAAATTCAAAATATAGTTTTCACATGCAATTTCTTCAAAAAATAATTTTCACTATGAATTTCTATGCATAGAAATTCATAGTGAAAATTTACCTTAAAGATTTTTTTAAAACCGAAAAATTTTTCTTGCTGATTTTTTGGCTTTAGCTGTTTTGCCACTTGCCATTATCCCAGGAAAAAAAATGCCTGAAAAATCTAAAACTTTTCATGCAGAGAAAATGTAAATTTCTTTCTTTTGTCAATTCTTGATCTTGATCTAAATCTCCGATCCACAAAACTCACATTGACCTATCCTCAACCCTGGCCAAGATTCTAAAATTTCCTCTCATCCAACCCACCAAGCAAACAAAACCCATCACGTCACGTCCCGTCCAACTTATCAAATTCAAAATAAAGAAAAATTACTAAAAACAACAAAAGCTTCAACACGATTCACCAACACATGGTCTTACATAAAAACAATCCATCATTGTTTATAAAACTTGAACGTATAAAATCCCTAATTGAATGAATCCCATTCATATAATCATTTTTATAGTGTTCCCTTTCAAAACCAAACACGACTGATAAACAAAAAAAAATTAAATTAACTTAGGCCGTTTGATTAACCTTCGGGAAAAGGGAAAAGACGACGAAAAAATGAAAATAACAATTCTTAATTTTGTAAACAACAGCGTGCACGCTCTGCATCAAAATCGAAAAAAAAATTCAATGACAAAATCCCAAAAATAACAAACTGATGAATTCGGTTAATGTTCTTTAAGAGTTGATCGTTCTTGTTTCGGTCCTTGTGCCAAAAATTTTTATTCTTCACCATGATCATTGCTCTTGAATTTGGAAACTCTTTGGAAAGCCAAACAATAAAAAAATTTTGAAGGTAAATAATAAAAATTTTACTTTCCACGTTAATTTTAATATTTTCTTTTAAAAAATATTAAATCTTTGTTTACGACGTTGTTGACGTTTGTTCTCAATCAGCTGTTTTGTTTTTATTTTCTTTTCTTTGTTTTTTTTTTTTTACGATTTGCCTAACGAATTAGCAAAGTTCAACATTATAATTTGGCACGAAATTATTTAGACCTAATGCCAGTTTTAAAACAAAGTGCAAAATTATTTAAGACGCATTTTTTTGGCAATGGATAACGATGCATTGTCTCTTTAGCACACGTGCCAGTGTTTAAAAACAGAATTTCTTAAATACAAACATTGCAAGTAAAAGCAATTACTGGAGTTGACAGTTGATCAAGCGGGATCGCCTTAATCGTTTTTACGGCCATATTTCACTTTTTTAGGCTTAAGCCAGATTTATGAGGGCACAAAGGGCATTTTCCGCGACTAGTTCAATCCCTAAAGAGCTTAACTGAGCTTGTTCCGCCACTGACAAATTTCATTCATTCATTTTTCCTTCAAAAGAAAAAAGGTAAAAATAATTTTCATTTTACATTGTTATTCACTCTCAAATTATCGAATAAAAATATTCAATTATCACGCCAATTCTCAATATTTTATTCTTCATCATTACGCCCACGGGGTATATAAAAAAAAAATTTTCCGGCTGATATCCCAAGAATAAATATATAGGACAAATAATTTGGCAAATTTCTAAGTAATGAATTTAAATAAATAACCCTTTCGATCGCCTACTTTTGTCCGCAATCATCAATGATAATGATTCCCACAAGCAAAGGCGGTAAAACAAGAGGTCTTAATTTTGTTAAAATTTAATAGGAAAGCCATTGAGAGTTTCCCGATCTCGTATTTTCAAACACCACTTGAACCTTCTGCGTCCTTATCTCCTCCTGTTTTGTTTCTAATTTTATCCCGGCTTATCATCATCAAAAAAAAAATTGTGAAGGACTTTTTTTGAGAAAAAAACATGATGAAACAGAAGCGGGGAGATAAACGTCAATTAGGTGCCAGAATGATAAAAATTTTTGCGAGGGGTCAATATACAACTAATAATTCTTGGCAAAACCGAAAAATATTGTCATTGAGTGAGGATATGCGCCCATGACTGGGAAGCATGACTTTAAAAACAAAAATTTAAACCAGAACACGTTCTTATAAAATATTTAGCAAATGTAATCGCATTTTTTGAAATTCATCCGTCACTTGTGCATTTGATAATATAAGCACAGATGCCAGTGTAAAACAATTGCCGATACGTCTATCAAATATTTTGCCCGTATAAATATGTTATGTAGGAAAAAAATTTTTATCTCAAACTTGACAGGGTCGGCCTGTGATAAATAAAGTTGAGAAGAAATTTAATTATTTTCGAAAAGTTATCGGAGAAACATAATTGATGAAGAAAAAAAGTTAACAAAATCGGGAAAAAAAACGAATACAGCGCTCTTTAACGACTATTTCCACAAGCTAAATTGACACTAGCGCTCTTTGACGCCTTTTTCACAAAGTAAATGACTTCAGCGCTCTTCTGCGACCATGTTTACAAACTAAAACAACATTAGCACTCTCTAACGATGACTTTTACAAAGAAAAACTCTTTCAACACAATTTTCACAAACTAAATCGACGCTAGCGCTCTCTTACGACGATTTCTGCAAAGAAAAACGATTTGAGCGCTCTTTTACGACCATTTTACAAACTAAATCGACACCAGCGATCTCCTACAAATGTAAAAAGAAAAAATTAGCGCCCTCTACCGATAGTTTCACGAATAAAATAATTGGTTCGAAAAATTGCAGATTTGGTTGAAAATTAGGTCAGTTATCAAAATGCTGAACTCACCATTTTTCAGCTTGATAAAAACTCCCGACGCGTTGTCCAGCATCTCAGTCGCACTCTTCAATTTTATAATTTTCAACAGCCATTCTTGATTTCAGCCGCAATCTCCCTAAAATAAAAATTTAAAAATATAAATTTCACTCGATACATTCAACATAACTCTACAGAAAAATCAATACAGATTAGATATATGATATTTTATTTCAAACTGACAATACGTCACATTTCTTTCTCTTTTTTTTCCCCTCAATCTTTCTGAAATGTCCCTCGAGTGAATGATTGGCAGGTAGTTATCCGTTAAAACGGAAATGCCATTAAAGACAAAATGAAAACATTTCGTCGAAAAACGGTTTTTACAAGATTGATGTTCTCCAAAACAAAAAAAAAATTTACTATCCCAAACCGACAAAAATTTTTCTTGGAAAACACCAATAAAATATTAATCGCTCTTTTAATTTTTTTTGGGTTCAGTCTGATCCTGATTTTCTGCTTGTCTATAACGTCACCACAGTTTAAGTCAAGTGTCGTTTGGTTCACTGTTCGCAGTGTTGTTGCGGTCACGGGTGTAGCACGACGTCGTTTCACGATTAGTGAATGCCGGTCCACGTGTATCATTGAAAAAATTTAACCATACCTGAAGTGCATGTGGCTGGATTCGAAGAGATGACGCATGCCCCCGCCCCCAAGCGTCGAGTAAGTCAAGATGGGGACTCGACCGCTGAGGAGGCTGAATCTGGACCGCCGCCGCCTGATGGCGGATGGGGTTGGATGGTGGTTTTTGCATCCTTCATGATCCACATCGTCAGTAAGTATCCTGAAAAAAAAATAATATTAATATTAAATCGCGTGCTGCACGTATTATCATCGCAACATTTCATCAAAACTTGGCTTCCTTGAAAATCGGAGCAAAAAATCGATTCGAAAAAATCCACAAAACCTAATCAAGGTCTTTTATAATATCACGAAAACATTGGACTTTGCATTGTTTCGATTTCAAAGAGAAAAATATGCCTAAGACTTTGGGCGTGTCTAATCAGTATCAACAAATAATATTTAGCCATATAATTAACAATCTTTAATCTTAAAAATTTTTTGGATTGATATTGCAGACGGTATTGCGTTCAAGTTTTGATATCGTAATTTGAATGCGCTACGCCAATGATTTTAACGAAGACAAAGTAATACATTGTTAATAAGAAGAAAAAAAAAGAAAACTTCAAAAACTCGTCCTTACATTTATATGTAAATATAAGTCCATTAACCATTCAAAAGGACATACGATTTTTTTTTTAATATTTTCCTTGTGAATCATATCAAGATTGATTTTTTTTGTTAGAGTAAATCAAATGTTATTTTTATCTAAAAATAGGTCAGCAATGAGAATTATATAAGAAATGACCAATGTAGACTTGTTGATTTTTCTTTTTGAAAAAGAGATAATAGGTTGTGGGTCGTGTCAAGATATGTGGGCAACGAACTTGTGTGCAATGAGAGAAAAGAAAAAAATTTCGGGCGCTTTTTTAAAAAAAATTGGGCGCCAAAAATTTTTTCCCATTTTCTGAAATTAGAAATTTTGCCTTTCGGTTTTTAAACGCGCTAACTCCTCTTTTTCCACTAATTTCCTTGACAAAGTACATTACAAAATTTTGGCAATTTAAAGTTAAACAAAAATTCTGGATAGAATTTCTCGAAAGTCAAATCACTTTACATTTTTAGAAATGGTGAATTCAAAATCTTTCCCTTCAACTCTCATGCTTCAGTAAAGACATTCATTCGTCTTTAGAACCTGAGGATTTACCCTATCAGGCGGCAGAAATTGATTCCAAGAGTAATTTTCACAAAGCGAAATTTCATTTTTCCAAGACTTCTTTTTTGCAGCTGCAAAATTCTATCAAAATTTTACATCCAGAACAAATTTTTTAAAAATATTTTGTGTCTTACCAATGTGAAGAGATTTCTTTGAACCAATTTTTTCAGATTTCTTTGAACCAATTTTTTCTTGTGAAACAAAATGTTAAAATTAAAAATTGAAATTTCTTGTCGAACAAATATCTTAAAAAATTCTTGTCGAACAAATATCTTAAAAATTTCTTGTCAAACAAATATCTTAAAAATTTCTTGTCAAACAAATATCTTAAAAATTTCTTGTCAAGCAGTCTTTCAAAATCTCTCAACAAGCAATTTTTTTCAAAATCTCCTTGAGCCATTTTTTTTTCAAAATTTCCTGTCGAGCAAATTTTACAAACTTTTTCCTAATCCTACCAACTTTGTGGAAGGACAACAGCAAAAAGTATTTTAAAAAAATCTCAGATCACTGAAAAGTTCTAAATAAACTTTTGAAAAGAAATTTCTCAGAAATTTTTAGTTTACTAAAAAAAACACTGGAAAAATTTTCCTTGTCAAGAAAAGTGCAAATATAACTTATTTCAACAAAAAGTTTTCGCCCCTAATAAAGGTTCTTCAAAAAGTTCAAATTCTGAATAATTGTATAAAACTTTAGAAAATTTACTACTTTAAAAAAATTTAAATTTTTTTCCTACTAGGAAAAAGTTGATTTGTCAAGAGAATCTTCGGAACTTTTACAAACTTAAAAAAGTTATTTTTACTAACGAAAGGGACATAAGTTGAATTGCTAGTTTGTTACAAGTGTTTCAACAAAATAAATTATTTTTTGGAAAAAATATTCCGAAAAAAACCATGCACTACAATGAAAAATCAAAAAGTCTGGCTGATAAATTAATTTGAAAACAGGCCTCTGGAAAAAAAACTTGTAAAAATCTTTTTCAATCAGAAATAATAATTATTTTTTTAAGATTATTGTGAAAAAAGTTTAGGCTTTGTATTTCCCTCAAAATAACTTCATTCAATCTTTTGAGTAATTTTCTTAAAAAATACGAATTTTGCTAATTTTTTTTCTTTTACAGCTTAATTCGCCTCATACAAAAAAATTATCCTCAACCAATTTTAAGAATTCAGTCCGCCACCCTTCAGGCAATATCATATCAAAAACTTAATCCTTGCCTTCGAATCATACAAGAAAAATAAAAGTAAACAATTTTATACGCTCTCCCCCGACTAAACACGTGTAAAATGCCACTGGCTTATCACAAAAATCCTTGAATGACACTGATAAAATCCCAATTTACACATAAGCAATCCCATTATCGCTCTTAAATAAAAAATTATAAATTTGTCTTTCCTGTACGCACACTCATCGGGAAAAAATTAGCAAGCCAAAGTTTGGTAATCGAATCCTACGTTTATGAATTATTTTTCTATCGGAATTGGCACGTATTATAATACATATTTGCTTTGCAAACACTATCAATTACAGACGTATGGTAAATAACAAATTTTACGTGATGCAATGAGAGATTAAAAAAAAAAAAAAAAAGAAAATCATTGGATATCGGAAAATATTTACTAGCTGGCACGAATTTTTTTTTAGTGGGTTTCATTGTAGCCTTTTTTTTCTTAACTGTGACTAATCTTAATTAAAGGCAGATGGCATGATATATTTTTATTTTAAATAAGGATGATCATTATGTTGACTCCTCCACTTAATTGTAATTATCTATTATTTGTTTAATAAAAAAACTGAGTAAGAGGAAATTAGAACGATGAAAATATGAAATAATTAGCAGTTTATGACAGTTTAAGTGTTTTCGCCGTTTCCGTTTGTTAATGGGTAATAATTGACATGAATAAGTATGAGGCGATTTAAAATTTATTATGGGCTAAAAATATTGAGATTTTATGTTTTTGTAAATTGTTTTGCAAAATTTCCCCTAATATTTATTGTGATTGAAAAAGAAATTAATTTTTTAAAAGAAAAATTTTAGACTTTTCCGATTCTCTGGCACAAAGAAATTTTTCCAGAATTTTTTTACCAAGGCTACGTACAGCTTCTAAATCCTCTGAAATTGTTTGAGAACTTCCATCTCATCCATGTTATTTAAATGTAGATTTATTTTTTTCTTCATTTTCCAGCGGCTTTCGCGATTGAATAATCTGAAAAAAAAATCAATAAATTAGTCTGTAAAAATTTAAATACAAAAAAGTGCCAAATTGTCAGGGCTTAATTCACCCGGCAGCATAATGACATTGAACTGCAGCATGCTTTACACGCCTCTTGTTCGATCTAAAATTTCTTCAAGTGTCTGCATTCTTTAAAAAAAAATCATTCCCTCTTAAAAATAGAACTTTTTCTCCATGACTCTCAAAAGTCAAAGATCCCCATTCAAAAATCCTGACAGACACACAATGGAACCCACATAACGCAATGACATCAAAAAAAAAATGGATTAGCTACATCGTCTCTTTTTTAAAAAAACGAAAAACTCTTTTAATTTTCATTTTATAAAAGGATTAAATTACACGCTACATCTTGGCAAGTAGTTTAAAAAAAAAATGACTCGAACAGCGAATCTCTCCACTTAAGGAGAATTAAAAATGGAGTTGATTACTTTCCCTAATTGAAAACTTTTCCGGAAAACTTAATTTTAAAAAAAAATGTAATTTTTTTTATAGCTGATGGAGTTACCTACTCGTTCGGAGTCTTATACGTAGAGTTCCTCGATTACTTTCAAGAAGGGAAAGGAGCAACAGCATGGATCGCATCAATCTTAGTCGGAGTAACATTATGCTCAGGTAAACCTAAAGAAAAAATTCCTCTCAAAAAAGGAAACACTTTCCGCTTGGTCAAACATTAAGTACAAGCTTTTATCAACTTTACATAATTCCCCTTTTCGATACTTTGAACTGTTTTATCAAAAGTTCATAAAAAACGTCTTGCACCTTCTTCATTTTTATAACCTTGAGCCATGCGAAAATTAGCGAAAAATAATCGGGGTTAATGATAATAAAAAAAACTGTGAATGCCGATTCGTTACAATTTAATTAGAAGAATGCAAACTGCGCCTAAAAATATCATTTTTTAGATTTTTTTCTTTTGGAAAATATATAAACGTTTATGTCAGTAACATCATCTTCCTTACCCGAACGACATTTTACTTTCACACTTGAATGACCTAATCGAATTTCATGTGGGAAATTTAACAAGAGCGGAATAAACTGAGTATTTGATCTCTTCATCCCTTCCTATGTTAACAATAAGATTTCCTATAGCAATAAATCTGGATTTTTCTTTTCAGGCCCGATTTCAAGTTCCTTTGTAAATAAATATGGATGTAGAGCGGTGACCATAGCTGGGGCCATATTAGGATTTTTTTGCCTTATACTAAGCATGTTTGCTAACAATGTTATTACTTTATATTTTACAATTGGAATCGGGGCAGGTTTGTATTAAATTTGTTTTTTTTAGCATCACTCAATTTTGCATTATTCACTATAAAATTAATTTCAGGTCTCGGATTCGGTTTAATTTACTTACCAGCAATAGTTAGTGTGACGTGTTACTTTGAAAAATACAGATCTCTAGCAACGGGCATTGCTGTATGTGGATCAGGTTTGGGCACATTCATCTTCGCCCCATTAACTGAATATTTTGTAACTGAATATGGCTGGCGAGGAGCTTTGTTATTAATCTCAAGTTTAGTTTTACAATGCACAACATTTGGAGCCTTATTTCGTCCTGTAGAAGAATCCTACAAAACAAAACCAAAAAATTATATTAAAGAACAGAACATCCCAGAAACAGAATTATTAAATCCAGATTTGACCAAAAATAACAAAAATAATGTATCGGAACATGACATAGGAGCAATTAAATCAAATGGTAATCCTATCCAAAGGCCAGTGAGCATGGGAAATTTCACAATGCCAAGACATATACAACCTTTAGAAAGTAAAAATTCATCTGAAGTTGATGAAACTTCAAGACTGGCTAAAAGTCAACCAGCTTTGGTTACTTTAACAGTATCACATGCAGCTGAATCTTCAAAACATAGTTTTAAAAGCCAAAGTGGAATCATGGATCGTAGGGATATTTTTTATCGTGCTTCATTGCAAAACATTCCGCTACATGGTCACAGGTTAGTTTGTTTATTAAAAAAAAAATACGAATCACGATGAGATTTATAAATTTTTGTTTTTCTTTAGGTCTGCTTCCAGTCGCTCAAACGTTAAATTAGGACATGATAAACAACCAGAAGAAAGGCAGCTTGTACTTCAAGATTACGATAAAGAGAGAAATTCAAGGCTTTGCGGGATAATACCTTGCTACCATGAAACACTCGATACTCTGCGAGAAATGTTAGATTTCTCGCTATTAAAAGATCCAATTTTTATACTTTTTACAGTATCGAACTTTTGCACTAGTATTGGATTTAACATACCTTATGTTTACATAGTAGTAAGTAATCCAATTAAAAATTGTCACATTTTATGAAAGTCAGTTGGACGCCATGTTAGACTTGTTAGCATTTAAGAAAACCCCATTTATTCCGTTGAATTCACACAAAAAGCGACAAAATATCAATACGGGCGCTTTATTTAATCGTATTATTTTAATATTACACCAAAAGAATCATTAAATAACTTAAATGAATTTTCTTCCTCGTTACAAAACAGACGCTCAGTTGATCTGCTGTTCGTGCTCACTCAGGGGCCCCAAATCAATGTTGCCAACTTAATTTTTTTGCCGCGGCCATTTTGAATTGATTTTTAATTTTTTTTTAGGCACAAGCCGAAGAAAGAAACATTTCTAAGGAAAATGCAAGCTACCTTCTTTCTGTGATAGGGATTGCTAATACTGTCGGGAGGGTTATTTTAGGTTACGTATCCGATAAGCCATGGATAAACCGTCTATTTGTTTATAACATTTGTTTAACAATTTGTGGAATAGGTAAGCACGGAAAAAAAAAATTTAAAGCGATATTTGTGCAGACGTAATTACCCGAATTTTTTTATTTTAGCAACTGGACTCAGTGCCTTGTGTTATGACTTCTATTCCTTTGCCGTTTACGGATCCGTTTTTGGATTTACCATTGGAGCATACGTAGGCTTGACATCTGTAATTTTAGTAGACCTGTTGGGCTTAGATCGCCTGACTAATGCCTTCGGTCTCCTACTATTGTTCCAAGGTATTGCTTCCTTAATCGGACCCCCGATAGCAGGTAAATATCATTAACAAAAATCATTCTTAACCTTTCAGTATTGACAAAAAATTCTTTTTTTTAAGGCTGGCTCTACGATGCATTTGAAACCTACGATCCAGGCTTCATAGTTTCGGGAGTAATGATTGCAATTAGCGGCGTTATGCTTTTTGTGATACCTCCAATGCAACGATATTTGGAAAAAAATCATTCGGCCTCAAAAAATAGAAATGTGCAGCTCGAATATATGTAAATCAACGGTCCTTGTTGCCTTTCAGTTTTACATGACTAATTCGTGACAACCAAAAAAAATTTACAAGTTATTTCTAATGCTGTGTTGTTTTAAAGCATTTTTTGTCTTATTGACGTTATTTATATTTTAATTCTTGTTAATGATGATTGGTGACTTTTACAACTTTTTTCAAAAGCTAATAACATTTTTTTAGCTTTTGAAAAAATTTCTAGTGGATGAACATTTTTAAAAATTATATAAGTGTAGATTAATTTTTTTACACAATACGTCTTCACAAAATTAATTTAAAATTCTTCCGCCAAATTTTCTTTTTTAAATAATAATTCACTTTGTAAATTAATCATTGAAACGCTTATACTCAATTCATTTATAATTTTATTTAAAACTTTTATGTAATATAAATCATATATTAACAAAATAAATTTTTTTTCTTATATAAAAATAGACTCTAAAAAAATAATTTGTTACATAACTAAATTATGTATTAGAAAGACTTAATTTTTAACTGCCACCATTAAAAAAAAATAGACCGCTCCCATAAAAAATTAAAGTTTAGATTGAATAGTTGGGCCAGGAAGGCAATCTTTCATTTCGACAAGAGCGCTTTCTAAAGCTTCTTTGAAGCTAGTCAACCTTGTCGTCGGGCAAGTTGACCAAGCGGAAGTTCCGAAATTAATATTGTTATCGCGTGGATTGTAACAGCAAGCGTAGCCATCATCAACTAGCGGCCCGTAAACCATAAATCCGTTGCATTTAGTTGGCACCTAAAAAAAAAAAGGATTCTTATGAAAATTTTTGGATCAAATTTAAAAAATAATAATTCAACACTTACATTACTAGTTGAAAGTTGAAAATACGTGCTGCGCTTATACAAGTCATCATTAAAAATTTCAGGTTCTGGAATATTATTTTCTTTAGCTATAAGTTTTAATCCTAATAAATGACGATCGACGCCGCGACCGTGTACAACTTCAGTAGCGTAATTTTTATGAGCATCCAACGCTGCTAAAAGGTTTTTACATCTTTGTTCTTTTGTAGAATTATTATCAGTCATTGATTTGCAAAATTCAGCAACTTCTTCTGAACACGTTCGAATGATATCAGTTCTTCCGTGGACGTATTTCCTTAATGAACCTGATTCATATTGAGCTGCTGGTTTATTGTGAACCCTAAAATAAACATTTTAATAATTTTGAATTTTAAAAAATTTAAAAATGATTTTTTCTCACTTACTTGTAATAAGCTAATTGGATTGCAATTTGAATGAAACTATCAGGGCTGACTTTTAATTGTTTTAATTGATTTTTCCCGAAATAAGGGAAAGTAAACCCAAATACGTCTAAATCGTTGTTTAATCTATCTAATTCCCTGCCGGCGTTTTGAATAGCTCCATGAACAACTTCAGACACGTTGAAAATTAATTTTTGAGCCTTTACAAAGTTTATATAGTTGCTTAAGTTCGGTATTTTGTTTCTAAAAAAAGAAAAAAAATCATTTTAAGAAATTTTTGTGACAATAGCTACTTAAAAAAATTTACATACAATCGATCAATTACGAAATCAGTAAGAACTCCTATCGGTCCTCCTTCTGCTGGACTGTGCTCATATGCAATACCAACTCCATCTGATCCAGCACCAATAATAAACTAGATAATAAAATTTTTTTAATTTAACAAGAAAAAAAATAGACTCGTTAAATTTTATTAATTTACCTGAATTGTTTTATCGTACCACCTGTTCCCACCATTGCCCCTCATCCCAAATCCGTGTAACAATAACTTACTACATCTTGTTTCATAATTCAAACCACTTCCAGTAGTTAATGGTTTATCAATGCAAACAACAAACAATGCTTTTTCAACATAATTTTCTAAATTAAACTTATTCAATTCATCTAAAAAAAAAATTTACTGTAAAACCTTTAAAAATATTTTTGACAACAATAATTCTTACTATTTTTTAAATCAGCATAAGATTTAGCCCAATTATCTCTATGTTCAGTTGTTAAAATTCCAATAGGTGGTCCAGGAGCAGAATCACCATCCTCTACGATATCTCTTAACATTCCATAAAATTGAGCAGCACTTAATGGTGTTCGTGTCCCTTCTTCAAAAGCAGGGACACTATAAATCTTAAAAATATAAATAATATTTAAAATTCAAAATTTATTTTTTCATCCCCAAAAAAAAAAAAAATTAAGTAACTTACATGATTATTATACATGACAATTATATTAGTACTAGGGTTACTCGGATCTTGAAACAGTAACTCATCTTTTGGGATTTTAGGTATTCTGCAAGTCCCAAAAATTTTATTATACTGACTCATGCATAATGGATGACGACCACCCAACATTTCTTGACGAATTTTCCCCCTAAATCATAAAAAAAATTATTAATCATGTCATTCGAGATTTTTTAACTTTAGAAAACTAAAAACAAACCCTTCTATAAGTGCATTAAAATCCAAAGCAGCTGCCATAACATTTGCTGCGTAATTAATTTGATCATGTTGAGTCTTAAAATTTTGTTGTGGCCAAACCAAACCAGGGCTTGAAAATATAACGACTGGACTTCGATATTCTAAATATGCTGTTGATAACCACCAATCTGCAAGCTGACAGAAAAAAAATCATTAATTCCTCTTTTTTTAAATTATATCTACAAAAAACTTACCCAATTATCAGTTGACAAAGCTTTTTGTTCTAAAAGCTTCTGGAGTTTTGATCCAACCCCAGAAGGTGAACTAAAACTCTTCAATACATTTTGTGTTAAATTCAATTGGCTGTTATCTCCAAAAGGTTTAACTGACCTGTAATAATAAATATTGCCTTAAGGCTAATATTTTACAATACATTTGCTTTCATCGACCTTGATGACAATTATAGATTTAACGCTTACTTTAAATATTTTTCTAATGTCTTGTCTAATGGCTGAACTGGTAAAGGCGGAACTGTAGTAGCACTTACAGGTTCCTTTTCTATTGAAACATTTGTCGACATAGGACAAAATTGTGTTACGGATAATCTTCTCATGGACGAAGCCAGGAGAAATAATTCCTTTTGCTTCATGATGTGGCTTATTGGAATCATTTCACGAACTGGAGACCCTGCAACATATATTATGAATTACATTGTCCTAAATCAAAGGAGAGAATTTTTTTTTATTAATAAGCAGGGAAGTTATTTGCAGATGAATATTATAAGACAAAACCATATGGAATTAGAAGCTCATAACCCCAAGGACAGATAAAATTATAAAAAATTTCACCAAATCCAGCACCGAGTGATAAAGAGAGTTATTTTTACTCTAATATTTTTCAAACCTGGTATGTCTTGTAATTTCATCTGATACACTTATGAGCTGTCATAAAAAGTTAAAGAATTTACCGCACGGTATTCAAATGTCAACAACTTTATCCCCGCTATCAGCGAGAGCGAGGTTTTAATAAATCTTGACTTTCAACTTTGCTACTGTAAATACAAAGTTCGAATTGTAGTACGGAGAAATGACGCTAACAGCGCTTGAGTCTATTTGCCGCAATCTTTAATCCTAACAGTTACCGTTATAATTCCGTTGCTCTTGCTCATCGTTAATTTGCTTTCTTTTCTCTTTACTAAATTTTTCCAAAAAAAATCATAATGCAAAATTAAAAAAATTATATATTTTTAAATATACACTTACCTACACATGTCCAGGTAGGACATCTCTCCGGCATTAAAATGCTCATGAATCCTGCCATTTGAACATTACCTACCACACGATTTTCTTACATTATACATCACACTAATCACAAAAAACACGACCGGTTAATAATTATCATGAGACTTTCATATCGATTTATCGGTATAAGCAAACGACATTCAGAAATTGATCCTTCCCGCAACTTAAATTAACATGGCCGCCGAGAATTTGTCTAAATTTTACTTACATAGGACGAAAGTAGATATTCCTGAAACTACTGTTGAGATTTTAAATTCATTTTTTCCATGTATCCTTTCCTTCCACAATTAGTGAAACTGTTATTTTAACACATCATTTTCACCACTGTAATCGACTGGATGTCTGCTGGACGCCATTTTATGACAGCCTCATGGCATTCAATAAAATGCCATTTATTTCATGGATTAATAGCAAAGCCGTTTGAATATCAATGCTTTTACCTTTTTAAATGAATTATAGTAAATCTTCACAATCGAAATAACTAATTAATGTAATAAAATGAATTTTTTCTTTCGTTGCAACTCAGACGTTCACTTGTTCAGAGACCGACCGAGACTACGTCATTCTCTTATGCTTGATTCGGGGCCCAAAGCAGTGTTGCAAACATAACAGTAGCAAATTTTTTTGCGCGGCCATTTGAATCAATTTTTGAATTTTCAGGCAGAAGCTGTAGAAAAAATCATTTTCTAATGAAAAGCTGGCTACTTTCTTTTTCTTTTATGAAATCCGATTACCCTCATGGAACATAGAGGAAAACAACATCAAACTTTCATGGTGAAAATTAGGATTTTAAACGATCGCATTGTAAAAAATTGGAGATGTCTAAAGATAATAAAATGAAAGGGACAGTCATATTTATAAAAAATAATTTATTTATTTAATTAACTAACAAAATTATTCATTTTAAAAAAATATTGCACTTAATAATTAACTAAGATTACGTCCAGAATTTTCGCAGACCGGAGAATCATGACCGCTAACCCCTCTAAAAGCTGTTGTTATATTATCAGCTGACTTTTTTGTAGGCGCTTGATAATGCCTTTCGCAAAAGCTAGCTATTCGCTCACAGGCTTCTTCTATCATTTCCTCTGGAGCTGTTATCACTAATCTCATATAATTCGGATAGTCAAAGCACTACAAAAAAAAAATTATATTATAACTAAAAACGTTGTTTTAAAAAGTTTTAAAAGCAATAATTTACCTTTCCAGGCAGACAAAACACGCTTTCCTCCATTACCATCCGTTCAACAAATTCAATTTCATTCCTTATATCAGGGAAAAATGCGAAATTTATTCCAACCATTATATACATAGCTCCTTTGGGCATCACTGGTTTTAGCCCAGGAATTTCAGACAGTCGTTTGTATGCGATTGTAGCGTTCCTCTAATACAAAAAAAATTACATCATTCACATTGCTTAAGAAATTACAAAATTAATTTTAATAAAAAATTTACCTGCAAAATTTTGATAGTGCTATTATAAAAATCAGAACTTGTGTTCTTAAGAATGGCAGGAATAGCTCCTTGAACTATTGTGTTACTCCCCATGATTCGTTGGCTTAAACGCATTAGTCCCATTCGTACTTCTTTATTTAAAATATTATTTCTATCATGTATTATAATCCAACCCATACGCCATCCAGGTATTAAAAACCTAAAAAAAAAATTTTCATTACATATAAATTGCTTAAAATGAAAGAAATTCAGTTTTGTAAGCCTGCTTCACCTTTTGGTGAGACCACTGCATGAAAGAATAGGGACTTCAGTGGAAAGAGAAGCTAAAGGATGAAATTCTTCGCCTGGAAAAATCTGAAATTAAATTAATTTATTAAGAATAATCAAGAATGAACACACAGCATCAAGCGTTTTTATTTAAACTTACCAAATGTTCATATATTTCATCTGCTATAATTGGAAGACAATAACGAGAAGCCAAACCTAATATTTCTTCAAGGTGTTTTTTATTATAAACAGATCCACAAGGGTTACTTGGATTATTAATCACAATAGCTACTGTATCTTCATCTATTTGATTTTCCAAGTGATTCAGATCAATTTCCCATCCTGTTTCAGGCTAAAGAAAACACAGCGATCAGTAAAATAATTATTTAACTATAATATGAACGTTAGTTAATGACTCACCTCCAAATTATACGATTTAACTTTAATCCCCAAACCTTCAGCCAAAGTCCTATAAATCGAAAATCCTGGCCTTGGAATTAATATATTCTGCCCAGGATTAGCCAAAACGGAAATGCATAAATCTAAGGCCGACGAACAACCACTGCATAGTATCACATC
Source organism: Liposcelis brunnea (assembly GCA_023512825.1). Classification (NCBI taxonomy): domain Eukaryota; kingdom Metazoa; phylum Arthropoda; class Insecta; order Psocodea; family Liposcelididae; genus Liposcelis; species Liposcelis brunnea. Next base: position 3,598,666 of record CM042070.1, read on the forward strand.
CTTTGGATCTACTGTCAGCTTTTCGGATGATGAATATTCAGCGACTGCTTCCCGGGCTTCCATAAATCCAGAACTCGGTGCGTATCCATTGTATTTTCCGCATACGATGCTTTTTTCAACAGCTTCAAGCACTTCTTTAGGCGGTTTTAAATTGCCAAACACGGTCGGGTCGCCTATGACAAGAAAAAAAAGGATGATGAAATTTTTTTTCAGATTTCAAAGACGAAAAATGCACTTAAAAATGAATAAAAATACCAAACACAAGCTCATAACCATTTCCTTGGTTCGCAGATTCGGTTGCATGTGATTTTTTTGAATTATTTTCAAGTGATAACAAAATTTTAAATTTTCGACATTTTGGAAATGAAATGAGGCCCCGAAAATGAACGATCAACAACAGCAACGAGGCGATTCGGTAAATGTTGTTTTATAATCGCAATTATTAAAACATTGTTTAGACTTTATATTTATTAAAATAGATTGAATTTATCAAAAACATAATTAACTGAGGTAAAATATTTGGTGGTGATAAAAAGTAATAAATTTACGTATTTTCTACAGGATTCAACTTGACTACGTTAAGGGATAGGGATGTGCGATTCCCAAAATTAGAATCGATTCTCGGGATCGATTCTCAATTCTTGAAAAGAATCGATCCACCGATTCTTCGGCAAAAAAGGAATCGATTCCAAAGAATCGATTCTTCGATTCCACATTTTCAGAATGGTATTTTTCGGACTCATATGCAATCAAAAAAAAAAAAAAAATTTAGTCAAAAGTTTCAAATTTCAAAAAAAATTTTTTTAATGGCAGATTTCAAGTGAAGTCTTTTGCTATCCGCATATATCGATTACCGAATGATACAAAAATTAGGCTAGAAGAAAGATAAAAAAATTTTTTTTTTTTAAATATTGATTTTTAGCGATTTAATTTACTCTTAAAAAAGTAATAAAATTAAATTCTTCTTTGGGGAATCGAACTTTCGATTTTGTCATTTTAGGAATCGATTCTGGTTGGGATCGATACCTCCAGAATCGGAGAATCGGAATCGGAATCGGACAAAAAAGAATCGATTCCTGAAGAATCGATTCGGAATCGCACATCCCTATTAAGGGATCAAAATATCAAAATGGCGTCTGATGCAGATGACGCCTAAAAAACCGTTAAATTCCCAGCAATCAAACTGGAGATTTTAACAGTGTAATTCGCGATTTCATCGTCGATTTTCAATAAAATATCAACGATTACTCATTTAATAATTGGGTGAGTACCAAATTGATACCTATCAATGCCTTAATCATCTTAAAATTTCTCATGAAAAACCGTTAACATTGCCGGCCGTAGAAAAATTGATTCAACGTCATTGATTTCAAAATCAAACGCAAAATTTTTGTTTTTCAAACCTTGACCGAGATTATTGCAAAATTAGTAAATAACCCTTTAAAAAGTTTCAAGCAGAGAAAAAACTTGGCAAGTCTTTAAATATTTCTTTCTTATTTGTAAAAAAAAAAACAAAAAACGGGTTCTGGAGACTTTATATCGACGTAATATATTTTTTAACATACGTTTTAGATTTAGTGCCAAGTTTTCAAAAGTTGCTCTTCCAGTATTTTATTTTTTCATTTAGTATTTTTGTTTTAAATGCGTCATAGGGTCTGGTGATCAGGCGACTTTATCTTTGGTCAATTTCAAGGGGTGTGTCTTTTTTTTTTTTTGAAGTTTTTTTACTGACAATGACCCTAAACGTGAATCTTCTTAAGATTCAGCGTCCCTTAAGATATATGATAACAAGGTCAACTCGAATTAATGCAGATTATGGCAATGAATAAAAGAAATTTCACATAAACAATTTTTTTTTGTTGCAAAAAAAACTTACAAAATATTTCCTTGACAAAATTAAAAGAAATTAAAAAGCTTGTTTACCCTATGACAGGTTGTTTGTCCTGTTGCTATGCCAATTTTCTGTGGCTAATTCCAGTTGGCCTTGAAAGAATCCACGTGTTTTTTATATTTTTAGCCCTTTTGCAAAATATAAAAAGCATCGGCTATTTTTATAATGAGAGTTTTTATGGGGTTTTTATTATAACTTTATGATTTTAAAAAAAGAAAAATGTGTACTACATAATTTTTTGTTTTCAGGGTTGAACTCGATAGGAGAAATCATGATCAAAGAAAAAGGAAAGATATGAAGACGAGTTTTGTTTTGTCTACCGGTATTGATGGCGCAATATTAATGGTTTTGTTTGTTAGTATTTCCAACTGGGTAATTTAAAAAAAAATTGTATTTGTTTTAGACGTAATTAAGACGTGGAAGATTTCCAAAAAGAGTGATACGTTTCTAAAAAAAATGTTTACTTTGCAGGAAAGAGGAACAGATATGAACAAGCCCTGGAATGAAGGCCAGATTGAGTTTGCTGGCAGGACCTCATGAGACAGAAATTATTTCAAAGACACCAGCTTCATGCAAAATTCTCTTCATGTAACTTAAAAGGCAATATACTGCGACCTGCAGGCTAAAACAAGACATGGAAATACCAACTGCCCTAGATATGGAGGTTTTAGTGCACCTATCGATTCTACATACGTCTCTGACCATTTTGCCCTTTTTTTCAAAATACTTCCTGTCAATCTTTTTAGTTCTGAAGATAAGTAGTAACAGAAAAATTGGGAAATCCCTTAATATGAATATCGGAGTCAAGAGGAAATATTCACCAGCCCTTGCTAATAATTCCCTGCGCGCGCATTCGATCAGGATGTACATTGCGCAAACACCGAGTTCTAAATCGACAGCAAACGAATTCAATTGGTTTCTACAGATTTTCATTGCTATGAAAAATTACAGTGGCTCATAAAGGAGACTGATTAGTTTCAGGTTCGTCATTTTAAGCCGAAAAAAGCCCCTAGTGAAATACGTTCTTAGCACCGCCACTGCTAATTAGTAGTGACTCCCATTGAGGACCCTCGTGAAACTTGTTTGTCCTTCTTCTAACCTTCTGATTAGTACCAAGAGAACACAATAAAGTGACTTAAGCTCTATAGTGCGAGGCCTGAATGCCAGGCTCTGGCATTCCCGATGGCAATCGAGCCCTTAGAGGAAGAAAATAATCCAAAATTCTTTTTGTTGGGAATAGCTAAAGCAAATTGATTTACTTTACACTGTATAGGGTCGGACATTTTTCTTAGCTTAAAGAAAATTATAAATAAATAAGAACTAGGCAAAATCTTTTTGCCCCGCATTATTTTCAGAATACTTGAGTGATTTCCAAAAAAATTTCTCGAGAAAGATCTTCAAGTGGGAAAAAAAATTAAAAAATGATTATTTTCGAGCAAAATGTAGAGAAAAAATCATTTTAAATAAAGGAATTTTGAGGAAGTCGGCCTAAAAAACGTCTAGAAAAGTCTACCAGAGATTTTGAAAACAAGTGCTAGAGCTCGAAAATGTTCAGCTGATGAGCAAAAAGTACTGAAAATGAGCAAAAGGTTTTTGTTTATTAAGAATAGGAAACGAAAAATCTTTTTTATCACTTAAAGATTTTCATATCACAGAGAAATTCACATCTTTGATATGAAAAAAAATTCAGGAATAACTTCTTGTAATTACAAAGGATTTTTCTTAAAAAGTTTTTTGGGAAATCAAATCTGGAATCAATTTTTTTTTGGTGAGAAAAAATGAGGGATTAATTATTTCTTCTCAAAGTAATCTTTTTTACGATCCACACAAAATCTCTTAAAGAGCCACGTGATCACGGCAAAAATTCTATGAATTTGCAATTTCGTAAGAATAAATTTTTCTGCTCTCATTTTAGCGGCCCAAAATCTTAATGCATCTCAAAAAACTTCTCAGATAATCTAACAATTAATGGGCTCTTAAAAAATCTAAGTCTGAGCACTTATTTTTAGACAAAACCCTTTTTCCCGCTTAAAACTGTCAAATTTCAAGAACAATGAGAATAATTTTTTAAGCATTTAATTTCCATCAACTTCTCGAGCTATTTAGAACCTTCTAGAAAATTTTTTAGGTCAATTTTTATTTCTTTTATTTAAAATCCTCCCATCAAATTAATTTTTTATCGGGCACTTTACTCTTAAACTTAATATTTTTTTTTATTTTTAGAACAAAATCTTACCTATAGACAAAGCAATCATCTGTTTATTAGGATTCGGCTCCAATTGCAAGCTTTCAACAATCGCTCTAATCGGATTATGCGTATTAACCGCCAAATCAGACGCTCGAACGTTCCAGCTTTTTTGATTACACAGATCAACCGTCATTTTAAAAATTTTTCAAAAAACCGAAAAAAAAATTTACTTTAAAAAAAATATTCACCGCTAATACCGATAAGGAACTAAAAACACAACTGAAGAATCTCAGGTATTATCAATTTTATTAAAAGCGGTATGATAATATTTTAAATAAAAGTGGGCATATATTAAAGAAGCTCACTGATTGGTCAGTTTCATGACACTCCCTGAAATGTTGTTGTTTTTGTTATTTTTTTTATTAAAGGACATGCTACTAATAAACATAGGTATCAATTTCGATTGGAGAACTCGCGCTTGGAGACAGATTCCAGAGCCACATCAGGCTTCTTACATTTTAACATGAAAGGAAATTTTTTTATTAATCAACAAAAATTTAATTTTTTCTTAAATATATTGTTTTTTTTCCTTTAATACATGCCGAAGCGAATGAAGTAACTAACTCCGATTGAAGTATTATAATGTGCTATGAGAAATATACAAAACGTTGGGCTAAAAAAATATTACAATAAAAAAGCAAAATAAATTGAAAACTTTGGTTAAAATCACAGCAATCATGCTAGTTACTGTCATTTCGCATAAAATATTATTTTCTTAAAAATATTTTTGATTAAATATTTAATATTTCAATATTTTTAATATCACAAACGCTTATTAAATTGAGAATAAATAAGCTAAAGATGAGTGTGATTTCATTTATGATGATTTTTTCCAGGTGGAACTGGAGTTCGTGTAATGTTTAAGCGGTAAAAGGAAACTGCGCTGGAAAATTTTATGAAAGACGTAAAAAGCAGAAGACGGAAGTGTGATTCAAAACTCCACCGTTAATATCGCTAGTTTTCAATAGCGGCCATATTGTTTAATGTTTAAACAGATTAATTAGATTTCAATACAATACAAGTTTAATACATCAAGACACAATCCGGCCTTTATTTTAGCTTCTAAAATAACGGTAAGAGGTTTTTGTTGGTCACTAGCTTGTTATATTGAAACGTTATTCCTCCATTTTGGATTTTACTTAAAAACTTTTTGTCTAAGCCGCCATTTTAAGCAGAAAACTGGCATCTGTCTTTAGATTCAAACATATGAACTAACTAGATGGTGCTGCAATAAATCGAAAAGCTGTCTGTGTATGAGCTATGAGCAGTGATTATGCTTTATATCAATTTTTATGTTCACAATGATCAAACTAATTTTTCCAAAATTTTTGGGACTTTAAAGTCTCCTGAAATGGAAAATCAGGACATTTACAAAACTAATTAATTGAACTAAAATTTTTCTTGGCCAAATTTCATTTTTTCATTTTTCTTGGCAAACAAGTTCTCTCGGAATTTTTCTTGTCAAATAAATTTTCTCAGAATTTTCTTCTCGAACAAATCTTTTGATCATCTCCCATGCACAGGACTTAAAATTCGGTTAGACGAATTTTTAGCCTCAAATTAAATAGCTGTTTAAGCTATGGGTAGATTTTTTTCAGGCCAAATTTTAAAATACCTGATAGGCACCATTTCCGATGTAAAGTTAGAAAAAATTTTGGAAGAATAAAACGGGCTGAACCTGATCGCAGCTCTATGTAATCTCAACTGGTTTTTGATTGGCTGAAGGACGAGGACTAGATAATTAGAAAAGTACCTAGCGCCTAAACCTTTTTAATGAAGCATTTAAAATTTTCATTTTCACGCTCTTCATTTTTGATATAAAATCATCATGATTTAGTGAATAAAACTTGAGCACCTCTTCTTTCTCAACAAAATTATTGAGCGACCTCAAAGCAAGAAACTCACTCTTTCACACCTCCAGTTCCACCTTAGAATCTAAAACACTCATTGATTTACTTAAAAGGCATTTTAAAACCCAACTAATAATTTTCTGACCTCAAAATTTTTAAACTTTTCTTTCAGTATTAAAAAATCTCAATCAGAAAAAGGCTGACTTGAAACTAAATGCCTAAAAAATCATTCCCATGTTTAAAAAATAAAATAATTAAATATATGGCGAAATTTTAAATTCATAATAACCCTTATCGTTTTAAATGTAAAGCATCTTTCTTAAAAACTAAATGCAACATTGGTTTGTTCAGAAATTAAAAATGCATTGATTCCCCCCAAAAAAGAAAAATTAGGCTTCTCCTTAATAATAGGAACTATTTAAGTAGGTATACGAATTTAGACACCACACTGCAGGTATCGATAATTAAATAAAAATAAAAAAGGCAGACGACCATAAGTTTAATCCCAGGAAAATTCTCCTGAAGAAATTATTGGGAAGAGACTTTTTTTTTGTGGGATATGCCTGAGATGCTTTCAGCAGAATATTTTTTACCCGATGTCTAACCTTTTTTCTAATATCATTAAAAAAATTTCTAAAATATCTAAAATATGTGACCTCACCTGATTCGAAGGCCACTGTGTCACTATTTGAGCACGTTAATTTTTCTCCCTAAATAAATTTGACACTAATTTTCATAACTAGTCAGAGAAAGGCATCTTCTTCTACGTTTTCTTCCTCTGAGCTGGCTGAGTCCTATCTTAGAGCCCGATATGCTTGACCTTTCAACGTGCCATTGTAATGAGACGGAAGCTGAAATGAAAAGAATTTTGAACAAGTGAAAAAAAAGTAAACAATCCCATTTTTAAGGTTAGGATTTCAGTTTGTCAAAATGTCTTACGAAAACGCAAAATTCTTAAGAATTATGGTCCTGTATTTCTTCTGACAGTGAATGACAGAAAAAATACGAAATATTTTTACAAGCCGACATTAGTGGATAGTTCGTTAAAAATTTAACCATAAACTGAAACTGAGTAATTTTTTCCGGAATAGAGCTTAATGTGCAACTATTTTTAAAGAGCTTTCACATAATTTAAACATACGAGCAATTCGTTTAAGTTAGTTAAATAAAAAAGGGATGAACAAGGCTGAAGCCAAACCTAACCGTACCATAACACAATCGAAAGTTTATTCCTAAAAATCGAGATAAATACGTTACCCAACATGTTTATTTGTGATAAAATCCTTCGATTATCCATTACTACTTCAAATTAATCGACCTGATTACATAATAACAAATAAATAATCGCCAAATAAAACAATTAAAACCTACAGACGCGATCAAACCGAGAGAACCGAAAAAAACTAATAATAAGCTCGTCGTTTGTTTTTTCAAGTACAGCAAAATCGTCTTGTTGCCAGTGACATCATAAGTAAACAATAGCAAATTGGAATTAACATTGATTTTTATGGACATCGTTCATTTTAAAATCCAACTTTCCGATCAAAAGTGTGATCTATCGTTCCAAATGAGGTTTTTAAAATTTAAAACGAATGAGCAGCCATTTTTATTGCTGTCGAAAGATCATGTTACAAAATAATGAGCTTTGTAATGCATTTTTCTCTCTTTTCAGGAAAATTGAGTTATTACAAGTAAACAGTAAAAAAATAATCGGGTTATGGCAAAGAAAAGATTTTAATTTTGACCCAGTGAGGCTCTATAATGTTTAAGAGTTTAAATGTTTGGCTTGATAGAAAAATTAGCAAGATTTCAGGGAAAGAGCAAAAAGACATGTTGGCAGAGCTAAATTAGCAAAAGAGTTGTCTAGTCAAAGTTTTCCTTCGATACAGGTTTGTTGATTAGAAAAATTTCTTTGGTAATTTAAGTTTTCTTATTGATAAAATCATCTAAAATAAATAAATAATTTTACTTACCGGAGCTCCAATACGGGATAAGTATCTGTTACGTATATGAAAACCAGTATGTGGTTGCAAGAGATCATTTGGTGTGATATCTGCCATTGATCCAGATGCTAAAAGCTTTTCTCTTTCTAATATTTCCGCAGCTCTAAAAAAAAAAGGAAAAATAAATTAAAATAATCAATTTTTTTTTTAAATAACAAAACCTTCCAATAAATGAACTTACACTCTATCTGCTTCATAGACTTCCCTCTCTTTCACAGTCATATTTAGAATTCCTAAATTAACCGAATCATAAATCCAAATGACAACTATAGCTATCAACGAAACTGGAATAAAAAAAAAATTATGAAATGATTTTTTTTTAACGTAACACAAAATTTTAGCTTAACTTACTGCAAAGCCAAGCCAGGAAGAAAACTTCTAATAAAAGATAACCACCAGAATCAACAATGATTCCAGCTACTGTCGTAATTACAGCTAAACCTAAATTTTGAACTGACTGCATTCTGAAAAAAAAAATCAATTTTTTAAAAATTTATCAAGATTAATTTACTTAAACAAAGAAAGTGTTCTTACATTCCATATGCAGTTCCTAATTGGTATTCTGGTATAACAAGGGCTACCATAGGCCATAAGGCGCTTGCAAGCATTGAATAGGCCAGACCTAATATACACATCCCCACGTACGGATTTACAAACGTAAATGCTAATAAACCATGACTTCCTATTGAAACCAATATAGATATAAAAACCCAGAAAATATTTTTCCCAGTTTTATCGACTAATAAACCTAATATAGGTGAAGCAACTGCTGATATTAAGTATACAATACTGTTGACTTTGTTAGCTGCATCAGGATCAAATCCAAATTTACGAATAAAAAACATTCTGGAAAAAAAAATTAAAACATTTCAATACAAAAATAAATGATAAATTAAAACAAACTTTGAATACTTACTTCCCCAATGCAATGAATGGAAATACTGCAACGTAATATGCAACACAAACTACTGAAATCATCCAAAAATTTAAAGGAAAATCTTTTACGTCACTTAATCTAATAACTTCACTATTTTGTTGATTGTTTCTCCTTCTAAGAGCTTTCTCAGCTCTTTTGTCCATCCAAGCTAGCAAGACGGCACTTAGTAGTGATAATATACATGTAGTTCCAGCTGAAAAAATTTAATATTAGTTTCAAGTGAAATAGTTTAAAAAAAATTTTGAAAAAGTTATTGTTTACCTAGAAGAAGAGTTATTCCTGTACACAAATATCCTTGGTAATAATTACTGACCCAGCTGTAAATTGGTTCCATCACTATGAAATTAACAGTGGAACCAACTCGAGCAAAGCTTAACTGAAGTCCAAAAACCATATTAAGTTCTTTGCCTTTAAACCATAATACAGCATAATTGTTTTGGGCTACGGCTAATGATTCTCCACCAATTCCAAAAACAAATCTTCCAATGACCATAAGCCAAAAAGCATTTAAGATACCTCCAAATGCAAAAATTAATTGTCCAATTACAACTAGTGTTGCGTATATACAAGTACCTAACCTAATCCCAAAAACTCTGAAAAAATTAAGGAAGTAAGAGAGGGGTCTTATTTTTCAATTCACAAAGCAGCACCTAGATCGATTCATTACCTATCTATTAAAAATCCTCCAAAAAAGCATGATATAACATTCGGCCAAGAATAAAGTGAATATAATAATACAAATTCTGATGTAGTGAGATCCATATCCCTATGCAAATGATTCTGCAAAGCCCCAGGGCCATCATAACAAAAATAAGCTCCTGAAACAAAACATTAATATATTTTATCACATACATCAACCCTGAAATAATTATGAATCATTCATGGTCATGTGTTTGGTTTTTTGTCATATAATGCTTAATTCCTCTATTACATAACCAACTTTTTCAATAAAAGCAAGAATAATAAGGGTGTGTAACAAAGAATTCAATTAAATATAATACGGGAATGATTCATACAATCATGTAAACAAAAAAAAAAGCGAATGAAAAAACATACCAAATCCAAGAACACACATTAACATCAACCCCAGAAATCGTTGTCCTGGGGCTCTTGGATCGCAGCATCCTTGTGGCTGGTCTTCCTCTTCTTCTCTATTTTCATTAGGAACAATTAATATATCACTATCACTTTGATTTGATGTCTCTGCCATAATTACATAAGATAAATTAAAAGAAAACAAAAAATTAAAAAAAAGCTGTTGATCTATGCGATTAATGACACGTCGTCTGGTTTTTTATCGGGTTCCTGACACGTTTAAACATGGCGATGAGCGCGTCCGTTTTCATTTTTCAAATTTTATTTTCTCGAACATCTAGGTAATGTTAAGTAATGTTTGATGATTCTGTACGGTTTTTTGTGCGAATTAATTCGAGATTGTTTAATACTTAATATACAAAATCAAGTGCTAAAAGGCGTACGAAATCAAAAAAGAAAAATGATTAAGTACCATGGCCTTCTTCTTTTAATAAATCAAGATGGCGGTGATGTTAGCCATGCTTGTTTTGGAAAACAAATATCTTACGTTTTGGTTTTCTGATTCATTTTTTCACATTTTAAAAATGAATTTCTACGAAAAAAGCTGATAAATACTTTATTTAAGAGTAAACATGATTACGTGATAGTGAAATTTTCTTCTGACGGTTTAATATGGCTTCAAGATGGAGCAGCGAATTTGTAGTGACAGAGCACAGGGACCTGCAGGTATCTATAATTTTTTTATCTAAATTATGAAAGTATTCGTGTTAGTAATGATAATGATTTTTGTTATAGGCCAGTGCAATGACCATGGATAGGGATGGCAATAATATACTACTTGCAGGGTAAAAAAAATTATTTTATACCCATAAAATGTATTTTTTTGATTTCACTAATTTTTTTTAGGAAGCGATATATTGCTGTCAAAAGTTTGACTGATTCTTCTGATTTGCTTAGAAAATTTGTAAGACATAATAAATATGAAGTAGGAACTGCAGAATGGAATCCAACTATAGTCAATAGTCATTTTTGTGCTATTTCAGTGAGTATTAAAAATTTGAAGTAGACTTTGTTGATATTTGTCTAAATGTTTACTTTTATTTTAGACAAATCAAAGAATTGAACTTCTATGCTGGAGGGAAAATAATTTAGAACTAGCTCATACTTTAAAATTTCATACAAGGCTTGTATCAGATTTAAACTGGCATAGATTTGATCCTAATATTTTAGCCAGCTCTTCCGTTGATACATTCACTCATGTTTGGGATATCAGAGACCCCAGAAGACCTTCAATTACATTTTCAGCTGTTGCAAGTGCTAATCATGTCCGATGGAATAAATTATCGTCATTCCTTTTAGCAACAGCTCATGATGGGGATATTCGAATATGGGATCAAAGGAAAGGAACAGCTCCGATTCAATACATATCTGCTCATTTAGCCAAAATTCATGGATTAGACTGGAGTCAAACGCATGAATATCAACTGGCATCATGCAGTCAAGATGGCACTGTAAAATTTTTTGATGTTACAAATCCACGATGCCCTGAAAGTATAATTCAAACAGCTGCTCCTGTTTGGAGAGCAAGATATACTCCATTCGGGGAGGGATTAGTAACTGTTGTGGTGCCCCAATCTCGACGAGGAGAAAACAGTTTACTTTTATGGAATTTATCAAATCAGTCAATGCCTGTACATACATTCGTAGGGCATAGCGATGTCGTTTTGGAATTTGAATGGAGAAAACAACGTTTAGATTTTTCAGATTATCAAATGATTACTTGGTCAAGGGATCAGAGTTTGAGAATTTGGAGGATTGAGCCATTTTTACAAAAGTTATGTGGTTATGATATGGATGGGGATAGTCGTTTAGGGGAAGATCTAGATTCTGATATTGTTAACATAACGAATAATGGTTAGTTTTTTTTAAATAAGGTTAGATTATTTTAAAAAATCAATTTTTAAAAAAAATCATTTTCAGATTTGCCGTCTGTGGATTTGAATGGTTTCGTGACATTAGATAATGATCTACCAGCTGTGGAAGCCATTAACGTGGATTCATTCACCGATTTGGAAAGCACTCAGTGTTTAGATAGAAGCTCTTTATCACCTCAAGATTCATCAAGAAGTTTAGAACTTGAGCTTTCATTATTATCAACTAATATTAATTCTAGTCATTTTAAATTTGATGAGGTTAGTATGAAAATTTTTTTTTTTTTAAATGTCAAATAACAAAAAAAAATTTTCTTTTAGATGAATGTTTTAAATCGAAGCTGCATGGTAACAGCGACAGTTAATTCTCACGTCGTCTCGCTTCAAATTACATTCCCGCCGAATTATCCGTACAATGCAGCTCCATCATTTCAAATCGGAGATAATTCAACGATTGACACATTACTTAAAACTAAATTATTAAAAGTTTTAAAGCAAACAGCCCAACAACGTGTTAAGAAAAATAGAATTTGTTTCGAAAGTTGTTTAACCCAGTTAGTAAATACATTGGAAAGGACAGTTCAAATGCAAGAGATTGAAAATAAAACACCATCGAGATTGCCAGCATTAGAGCCGTCTTTAAATATTGCAAATTCTTACCTGTATGGGACTGTGCATGATGCTCATATCCCGTATCCAAAAACATGCGGGGCGAGATTTTGTAGCGTGGGTTAGTTTAATTTTTTTAGTCAAAATTAATTCCTTAAAATTTTTTAGTAATAATAATTTATCATTGATTTGCAGATGTGTTAGTATGTTTTTATCGGCCGACATATCCAAGAAGAATGTCAACGAGACCAGATACTACAACCCCTAGATCATTATCAGCTGTAGCTACAAACTCATCTTATTCAAATTTAACCTATCCAATGATGTTTGGTATTCCTACGAGCACTCAAGATGTAACGGATGGGTCGTTGCCCTATTATATGCAAGGGGTAGGCCTTAATTTTATTAGGATTAAGTGGCGCCACAATGTGTAAAAATTTTTTGAGGCAAAAGTCACCTTCTTGCCCTAAAAAATTTTTATGACGTCACAGTTCAGTTTTCATTCACAATCTATCAACTTTTTTCCAGAATGTGAATCGATCTCATAGCTCAAGAAGCGGAAGCGTCCACATTTCCGGAAGGCCGCAACCTAAACCTTTAAAAACCGTAACACTATACGACTGCTCTAAATTATTTTTTATTCATAAAGAATTGGGCGAAAAATACGTTTTTGATCCGAATGACGTGGCTGGGATGTGTTATAAAAACGCAGACATCGCCGGAAGCCTTCGACGCCAAGATTTAGTTCAAATTTGGACTTTAGCAGCTCTAGTAGCAACCCCATTTTCACAAGGGACCGAAAACGATGATGATATCCCGTGGCCTCACCACCCATTTTCAAGATCTCTTATTGAATATTTGTGAGTAAATCCTTAAAACTTTTGAACCTATCACGCAAAACTCGAAACTTTATTTATTTTTTTTTTAGGATAATGCATTACGCCAAAATGACGGACATCCAAACCGCTGCCATGCTTTGCTGCGCCTTTTCAGCCAAGAACGATCACAAGGGATTTGGGAATAAAAACATTAATAGCAAATCCGTAACCGCAACTGTAAGTTCAGAGGGGATTCGTAATTTTAAAAAAAAAACACGGGGCTTAAGGTTCTTTGTCTGCTTAACATTTTTCAAAGGGGATCTATGAAAAATTTTTCTCTTACCGCATGAACTCAAAAAAAAAGCATGTACGAAATTTTTTTGAAAAAAAAAAGAATATTTTCTTAAGATGGTGAAATTGATTTATTTGTTTATTTGTAGCGACTTGGAACTGGGAAATGGAGGCTAAAGGTAACTATAAAAGGATTAGGAAAATTAACAGGAATGGCTTTTCATTCATTTTTTTTGTTGGATAACCCGCATTACATTACTAATTTTTTTTTACGATATTGAAAAAAAAAATTAACAGGATTATTTATGGAAAAGAGGGATTGATTTTTTTTGATTTTTTTTTACAGCCTGGGGGATCGCCGTATCACACGATTCATCCAGCGGATACGACTTTGGAGGGATGGAATTTTCCAGCGATCAAGCAAAACAGATCGAATTCATGGTCGGAATCGTTGGATGATTTGAAATTTATGGCAAATATTTTGGAGCACAGGGAAATGGCAGAAATCGATTATGAAAAGAAGTGAGCTTGATTTTTGATTCATGGCGTAAAATTAATAATTTTTAAATGAAGATGTGTGATTGTAAAAAAAAATTAAATTCTTTACAAGAAAAAAAATCAAAATTAAATTTTTTGCCAAGATTTATTTTCTTGATGAAATTAGTTTTTAGCGCAGATTTAATTTCTAAACCGATAAGTCAATTTTGACTTGAAATTTAATTCTTAATAAAAATTTAATTTTGATCAAAACTAAATTTTCAGCAAAAATCTAATTTTTTAAACCAAAAAATGTTTCTGAATAATTTTTTTTATTGCAGCAAAATGTTGGACGACAAGAATTCAACCTTATACGACGAATTCAAGAAAAAATACGCCGACATTTTACACAGATGGAATTTATTAGAAGCTCGAGCTCAAGTTACCAAATTTTTATCCGTCTCAATCGACCCTCATCGTACAGTCGAATTTTTAACCGAGTGCCAAAGCTGTAAAAAACCAATAATCGGCCCTTCATATTGCACATCATGTAAAAAAGTTACCTTAAGATGTGCTGTTTGCCGGATTTTAGTAAGAGGTAAATTTTTCAATAAAAAAATTAAAATTCTGCACAAAACAAAAAAAATTTAAAAAAAATTATTTTCAGGTTCTTCCAATTTTTGTTTAATCTGCGGCCACGGAGGTCACACAAATCACATGATGACTTGGTTTAAAAACGAAACATCATGCCCGACCGGTTGCGGATGTAAATGCGTTAAGGAAAGCTTAAACTTATTCGAAAGTTGACATGAAACTTCTTTTAGGTAAAAATAATAATTAAAAATGTATAAATTAATTTTTTTTAAAAAAGAAGTTGATTAAAACAATATTTATTCAAAATATGTAAAAATGTGAGTTTATATTACAATGAATTTGATTTTGAGGACAAATTTTTCAAGTTCCACTTCCATTTTGATTTATTTTAAAAACATAGCATTCACCTCACATTTAAAAAGCTTTTTAAAGCAAGTAAGCATGAAAAATAACATTTTTTTTGCTTTAATTAACCCTATTTAAATGTCAGTCCGATATGAAATGATTTAGCTAAATATTTTAATTACCACAGCATACGAAGAAGGACGCAGAATCATTTGTTTTACATAATTTAATTTGTGCTATTTAATTTTTTTTAAAGTGAACAAACTAATTATTGATTATACAAAATTGGCCACTTTCGATTTCGGTTAAATATGAATATTAATAATTTTTTTATAATTATAAATAACCCGTTGACAGAATCAAAAACAAGAAGCAGAACTAATGAAATTACTTTAAAAACTAATATCAGGCAATATTAAACATTGCTATCGTTTTTTTTTTTCATTTTACATTTAATTTTTTTTTTTTTTTTGAAAAAAAGCGCTTAAACGTTCATGAGCAGCTGATTATAAACGATTTTGTTAATTTTTTGGGGGAATGACAGAAAAATTTAATGAAAAATAAAGTAAATGATTTTGGGCTTTGTGTCATTGGCAACGTTGAATTGAAAGCTTTGAAGTTTGGTTAATGTCTGCATGAACGTGGCTATCTTTTGGCTCAACGTGGCCAGTGCAAAGTCATAGAAAGAACAAGGGGTGGAGTTATTGCACTAAAGCCCAGGAAATCAGATTTAAAGACAAGATTATCTTTATCTAACCAAAAATCTCTCGGGATTGCCAAAGAAATTTTCATCTCTCTCATTTACTTTATTTTGACTTCTCTAATACTCGAAATTCGTGCTAAAATAAACAATTAACGAACGTAACCAATGCAAAAAAATTTTCCTCTAGCTACAATAAACACTTTGTATACTAAAAAGTTCGGAATTTCCTCTGCTATATTAAAAAACATAATAAACTGCTTCGTGCTTTCCTGTAAAATTTATTCGTACATGCTTTTTCTTTTTACTTGGGGGGAATACATTAAATTTTTTGTACTTAAAAAAATTTCTTCATCCTATAAAGCATTTTCTCTAATTAAGCTCAATTAACGGAGAATTTTATTGTTTAAAAGCTGCTTTTAAAACAAAAAATTGATTGTCCGGTTTAAAACCAATTCAACTACAAATTTAAAAAAAAAAAATAGGGAAAATAAAAAGTTGGTCTCCATTGATCAAGATGCTTCCTCCTTCCAGTCAACATCACAGTCTTGTCGTTCTGTTGTAGCAGCTACGAAATTATTTTTTTTATTATTATGGGGGGATTCTGTCTACTTTTAAATAGTTCTAAAGAAAAGCTAACAGTAGCTAAAAGCTATAAAGAAGCCTACGTCTACCTCCACCTTAAAAAGGCACAAACAACACTTACCTTTCCAAAAGACGCCTTTTTAATTCCGGCGGATATGTAACGTAAATATAATGCTCATTTTGCCCTAAATCTCCCATATCAGTTGGTAGTTGATAATATTCATCCCCGTATGGCGGTTGCAATCTTGAATTGGTGTGATGTAAAGGTGATGCTGTTCCGCTAACGTTACCGCTAATTATGCTCCCTTCGTCAGAACTACAACGTAAAACTATATATTTAGTTTTTGAAATATTGTTATGATTCTGGATAAAAAAATTAAATGGGATACTTACTCAAATAATACCCAAATAACGTAATAGACCATGCAAATTCCTAATGAAAGTACCATTACTAGGACGAATACTAAACCCCATGGGAATGGTCGTAAGTCGCCGGGGGAATCTTCCCAATATCGATCGCATGTTAAGTACCAGCATACGGATCGGTTTAGTTCTTCTTCTACTTCTTTGAAATCTTGTACGGAGAGATTTACTAGCAGCCCGGCTATGCAGTCTCTTACTAGCGTCTAGAAAAAAAAATTCATTATTATTGAGTGTGAAAAAGCAGATTTTTTTCTTGTCCGAAAAACTTTCAAATTTTTTTAGCAACTGGAAATGTTTTCAGAATTTTATTTTGTTGCAAAATTCTATCCCGATTGGCAAACAAAAACTCAGAATTTTAAGTGCTCAAGCTATGAAAATTTCGCTAAAATCAGCTCCGGACAGCCCTGAGCTTTTCTCTACTTCTGAGTTCTGATTGGCCACCTGTGCAAATGCTTTCGCTATTCAGCTCATTTACCTCGCATCGCTGCTTTAATTTCTGCAACTCTTCAGGTTTACAATTAGCTTTAAGCTTTTGAAGCTCGCTTAATCTTTGTTGCTTCTTATCAGTTGGTGGTAAAGCAGAATCTACCAAATCGTTACTATCACAGGTTTCCTTAGTCGCGTTACCATCACTATCACCTGAATTTGGTGAATCGTTCGTTGATGAAGGCGGCTTCGGACTTTCACTTGTTCCCTAAAACAAAAAAAAATATCAACAATTGTAAATTAAAAAAAAAACTCCCCAAAAAAATTATCATACCTTTGCGCAAAGATTCTGAGCGTTTATAGGCGGAGGCGTTGGCGTAACAATCGGTTTCGATTTTCTTTCCTGCGTCACCGTTCCTTCTTCCTTAACCGGTATACGAACTAACTCCCTAGGACCTGTTAATGTGAGCGCTGTCCTATAAGCAGTAGCTTCTCGCCATATTTCAATATCCGTATTCACTGTACTTGGATCGTTTAAAAACTGACTACTCATTTCTTGCGTTATTAAAACTTCACAACGCATAATATCACAATAATCAGCTAAGCATACGGCGTCTTCCGCCTAAAAAAAATTACAAAATTTTTTACTTAAAAATTAATTAATTATTTGAAAATAAATTCTTACCATATTTATTAAACTTTTATGTCTGTTATCGAAATGCAACTCTAAATATTTTTCTTCGTAAAAAGATTTCCCGCAAAACCCGCAGCTCCATTGAGACGGTCGATGCTGTTGTTTTGCAGCTTGTTGCGGTCCGAAAATGTCCCGCATTGGATGAAATGGGCATTCGATAGGGATTTTTACTTGGTATTTTTCTAATACAGGAGTCCATTTCTGTCAAAAAAAATATTTTCATAAATCAAAATTCTCAAGACGTCAATTTTTTTTAAAAATTACCTTTTGTATTATTTTTCGGACGATAGTTGCACTATCTCTCGGACATGAGATTTTGAACACAGTTGGTCCTGGCCAGGGTATTATTGTGAGCACAACAAGCGCTAGCACCTGGAAATAAAAAGAAAATACATTTTAAAAAAAAGATAATTTGCTTGAGTGGAAATCCTTGAGCATCAGCAATCATCAAAATTGCACCGGAAAAAAGGGTTCAGAAGGGTCGGGGTTGACTGAAAATATCGATTACTTCACGTTCGTAAACTACCCCTGCGCCGGAGTTATTTAAATTCATCCCTCGAGTATAATTTGATAATAACGTCAATATCCTTCGATTAAAAATTTACGAACAAGCATATTTCTTAATAATTAAAACAATAAAACAATCATATTGAAACACTTTGAGTAACTGTCAAAGATAAAGGTAGTTTATAGATTCGAACATGATATATCCTGCTAAGGATGTTTTGCCGGGTTTCTAATGACTTTTATATAAAAAATTACTTACCTCGCAGTTAAAATATTTGGTCCTCATTCACATTTTTTTAATTTCCCCTAATCCAACCCGGAGAATCACGCAATTTTCATTCGGATGAAATTTTTGACAAAAATTCAAACATTGGTGTTTGAATGTTGCATTAATTTCGACTACTGTAGTCAAGTATGAACCATTACATTCCTTATTAATCATTTTAGTATTATTAATTAATATTATATCACTCTACAGTATAAATATTCAATTAGAATTGTAAAAAAAACGAATGGCGTCATTCGATCTTGTAATAAAATGGCAAAAACCGTTAAATTTGGAAAAAATCGAAAAAAAATTTTTGTCACTTCCGATTAAAAAATACGTGGCAGCAGAATTCTCATTTCCGTTTTGTTTTCCCGGAGAGCACGTCTATATTGTTCCAATATTGGCAACGCTTGGCCCGTACTGTATCAATATTGTGGCAATATAGCTTTCGTATTGACCTTGCCGCTTTGCTCTACGGGTTTCTTTAATTTTTTAATTATAAACTCCCACCTATTATTTTTGTTTCATCTCGAATTCAATGAATTTTCTTTAATTAATGACTCTTCCGTTAATTAACTGAATATTCGTTAATTTTTTTTAAAAATCAGGTCAAGGAGAAAAAAAAATGGCAACAAGGCGAATGACTATCAAACATGGCGTCTTGTTTTGTAAGAAAGTGAACTGTCAAAATATCAATTGTTTTGTTAAATTTCTCACGGATTAATCGTTTAAATAAAAATGACGTGGGAATTTTTACGCCGTACAAAGCCTGCTAAAAATATTTAAATTAATCTTCATCCGTTAATTAATGGATTAATTCAAATTACAATGTGTCCTTTTCTTACGGTGGTAATGTACAATCATTCTTAAAAATTATAAAATAAACATGAGCGGAAACGTTGATTATTCATTGGAAAACGATAAAAATTACGGCCACGGGATAATATGCAGGAATTGTGTCGTAAGAAAATATTCAGAAGGGGGTTCGGCCGTAAGGACCGTTCATCCTGGAACCTTCGTTCAAGTACATTCAATTCGACAGGATAACGTATTATTTTGCACTGTTAGTGATAGTGGACAAGTAGATGGAGATCAGCTAATATGCAAAAGAGCTGATATTTTGTTTGTACCTGAAAATTTATGGGGTCCTCTATTTACAATCGAACAATGGTCAAGATTGTCAATTATAGAAGATACAAAATTGGCTGAGGCAATTGGGAACATCACAGTTGGAGATAAAGTTCAAGTTTTAGGACCTGATTTTTTGGAAATATGTATTGGGAATGTTGCATTTAGGAATTCAATAGCTAAATTAGGATGTGGGGTGTATTTTGGGATTAAAATAACGGTAAGTAAAAAAAGGATTGTGAATAGTTTTTTGAAAGACTGAATTTCATGTTAAATTTTTTTTTCAGAGTTCAAGAGAAGCGGTTTTGTCTGTTATTAGAAAAGTCTCGCTACTTGAACCAGCTACAAAAGGATTTCCACGTGGTTGTGATATAGTTGTTACAGTAGATAAGATTCGTCCAATTAATGTTAATTCAAATAGGGAAAAGTCAATTCTTCAGTATGATAAAGAAACTTCTAAACAATCCTCGAAAGTTCATTCCAGCAGTGAAAATATTAATAATTCAACTTATAAAACAATGCTGGTGCTGCATTTAAAAGAAAAACCGAATAGCACGAAGAAAATAAATAATTCCACAAATGAGTGCAACATAAATTTCATTGCCAGCAAGAAAACGACCATTCCAGACATTCCGTTAGTTATAGGAGATGAAGTTGTTTACATAGATTTGGACAACCCTGAGAAAGGCGTTGTGAAATGGATAGGAATGATAAAAAATTCAATAAAAGTTGGAGTTGAATTTGAAAATCCAATTGGAAGTGGAACAGGGACTGTAGATAATATTGAGCTATTCAAAGCTCGTTACCAACATGCAATGATAATGCCACCCGAGGGGCTAATTAAATTATCAGATTATCTTGCTAACAACACTAAAGAACATAGCAATCAGCATAAGGTTAATAATAACAATAATTATAACAATTTAAGATCAAGTGAATTATGCTGCGAGAGAAAGTTTAGTAGTGAAGATAAATTAAAATTATTAAAATCGAATTCTCATCAATGCCTGAAACATGCTGATAGGACATTCCCTGATGAATCATTTCAAAAATCTGAAGATGATTTACAAAAAAGTAAACATAAGATTTATAAGTCGGAACATATACTTGCTGATTCCCTTTTACATCATAATTCAAGGAGTTTTGATTCAACTAAACCAACTGAGAAGAAATTAACTAATAGAAGGCAATGTAATTCAATGGATAATGATTTGTTACTTAATAAGGAATCAAAGTTGTTGATTAATTTTCAAAATTCAAATAATTCGATTCAAAAAACTCCAAGTCAGGATTTGTATGATTTAATGGGGCATAACTGGCAGAAGCACGAGGAGATGATGAATAATTGTAAGGAGAGTAGAGTGGGAAGTTTCGAGGAAAATAATATAGAGATTTATCAGAATAATTATGAGCATGAGAGTGGGAAGGACAATCAAAATAAAGGTAAGGATCGTTAGTAAGGTTAATTTTACTGACTTACCCAAGGTTTCCAGCCTTAAAATTAACAGTCTTGAAAATTTTTCTGAAAAAAAAAAAAAGAAAACCATTAATAGTATTTAGGCAGAGTGTATTTTTTTCAGAATAAATTTTTTGTGGAAAAATTTTAATGTCACGATCAAGCGTGGCCAAAATTTAAAAAAAAATCTGTGTCAGGGCAAAGATCTGTGATCAATATTATTTAAAATTATACATTATTGAGCAAATACTTTCAGAATTTAAATATTTCCAGAATTTTTCTCTCTGAGCAAATATTTTCAGAATCCAAAGAAAACCATTTATTGCAATTAATTTTAAATAAAATGAAATTAGAAACTAAGTCGACCTATTAAAAATTATCATCTAGACATATTTGCGTAACCCCAAACCAGTTCAGCCTGTGGTCATGGATATTTACTACATTAATTTGGCAAAGAGCGCCCTAAACGACGCTCGGTCATGTTTTTATAAAGCAAAAAAAAAACCAAAAAGTATGTTGAAAAATGCTGCCAAGATATTTATAAATAGAACATTGGTCCTGTTGCAGAGACACTGATCTACGTAAACTCTTTAACTTCCTCTAGTTGTTTAAAAGCTCGTGCTCGGAATAAATCTTCATTAAAAAAAATTAATTATGTTTAATTCCGGTTAATTCTTTTTTGGGAGAAAGAATTAAAATGGTGTATACGAGTGGGAATAACAGTTTGCGACGTAACGCAAATAACAAAATGACGACCAGTAAAAGTTTCGATCATTCATACATTCCACTAACGGTTTTAGAACAAAAATCCTGGTCGAAAAAAAGTGATTCGAAATTTTCAAACGATTCGGTCGAGCCGTTTTACGACGTACCCCGAAAAACAAGCCTATGCTGCGTTCGAAAAAATTCGTGCGATTCGAGCTTTTGCAGGAATTATAATCGCGGCGTAAGACGTCACACTTTAGCTCGGGTTCATTATAAAGATCCGGAAATTCATGAATACGCCCGCATACCCGGAGGTATTGTTTAAAAAAACGTAAATAAAAAAATTAAAAGTCATTAACCTTGTTTTTTGTTGTTGTAGATAATTGGGAATATTCGGAACATTCAAGCAGCGATGAAAGCCCGAATTATTACGATACGCCAAAACCTATTTCGGAGAGTTATATACCTGGCGAATTGGGTAAAGGTTCTGTCGTCGAGCTTACTTATAAAGGAGAGCCACATTATGGTGTAATTAGGTGGATTGGAGTGTTTCCTGAGGATAGAGAAACTCGGCCACAGAGATTAATCGCTGGGATTGAAATGGAAGAAGAAAGAACTGGGTTTACGGATGGAACTTTTAATAGTAAAAGATATTTTAATTGTAATCCAAAGAAAGCTTTGTTTATACCTTTGCATAAATGCAGGAAGGATTCGAGGTTTACGGAGGAGAATCAGAAGCAAAATCTTGCATCAAAATTAAATTGTAAGTTTAAAATATTAAATTTGGTTCCTATTTCCTAATTTTCAAAAGCCGTTAAAAGTTTATACAGAATATTCTCCAAGCAAAAAAAAATTTATTTAAAACTTTTTAGGAGTCAAAATATTTTCGAGAATTTTCGTTTCAAAATTTTTTTGTGCTTATGAAATTGTTTTAGGAAATCAGGACAAGAAAAAATTTATCAAAAGATTTGGTACCCCAAGTAAAAATTATAGAAAATTTGTTTGATAAGCTAAGATCATCAAACAAATTAGTTTGGAAAAAAAAATCCTACAAAAATTTCCTCAACAAGAAAAATATTAAAAATTAATTTGCTCAAGACAAATACTGAAAAAATTTGCTCGACAAGACACCTGACCTGAAAAAATTTGCTCGACAAGACAACTGACCTGAAAAAATTTGCTCGACAAGACAACTCACCTCAAAAAATTTGCTCGACAAGACAACTCACCTCAAAAAATTTGCTCGACAAGACAAATCCTAAGATAAATTTTCTTGGCAAGACAAAGTCTGGCAAATTTGCTCGACAAAACAAATTCTGAAAAAATTTGCTCAACAAGAAAAACCCTGACAAAATAAAATTTTACCCAAAAATTTTTATGCTTTTAATAAGTTCTTAAAAAGACCTAATTTTCCTTCTGTGAAGACCCCAAACTCTCGAAAATTTGGGAGTTTGATATTGAAGTTTTTAAACTAAAAATTCTTTAGCATTTTATATTTTATTAAATTAATTTTCTGATATTTTCAGTGTTTGGCCAAATCGATTGCCCCGCCGTTGAAGGAATAATCCCGCCAATAAATCGAAAAGGAGATTTAGAATCTATTTGCGGGAAAAATCGAGGAATTCAGGGTCATCATAATTCTTGTTATTTAGACGCCACGTTATTCGCAATGTTTGCATTTACAAGTGTTTTCGACAGCTTATTATATAGACCCCCAACTAAACACGACATACCTCAATATAATGAAGTACAAAGAGTATTAAGAGACGAGATCGTAAACCCTCTTAGAAAAAATCTTTATGTAAGGGCTGATCGAGTCATGAAACTTAGAACTTTGCTGGAGAAATTAAGTTCTGTGTCCGGGCTAACATGCGAAGAAAAAGGTTTGTAGATTTATTTTTATAAAATTTCAATTTTTTAAACAAAAAAAATTTAATGATTAATTTGTTTTAGATCCGGAGGAGTTTTTGAATTCATTACTGGCGCAGATATTAAAAGCGGAACCGTTTCTTAAATTGAGTTCCGGTCAGGAAGCTTTTCATTATCAGCTTTTTGTGGAAAAGGACGAGAGGTTAACTTTTCCGACAGTGCAACAGCTGTTTGAACAAAGCTTTATTACGAGTGATATTAAATTAAAACAAGTTCCTTCATGTTTAATCATTCAAATGCCAAGATTTGGGAAGTCTTTCAAAATGTATCCGAGGATTTTGCCTCCACAATTGTTGGACGTAACGGATATTATAGAAAATTGTAAGTAAGAGAAAGAAATTTTAAAGATTCATCAAGATATTGCAAAGAATTCATCAGGAAAAACTCGAGAAGTCAAGAATCTTTTAAATGTTACAGTCTCAAAGACAAACCTTGAAAAAATTCAATTTTTCTTTTTCTAGCACCGCGACAATGCACAGTCTGCGGGAAACTAGCTGAATACGAATGTAAAGATTGTTTCGGCCAAAATGGCATCGGAAACGGCTTAGAAAGTATATCCTTCTGCAAAACCTGCTTGGAAACAGCTCATAACCATCATTGCCGAGCAAGGCACAACTACCGATCATTAACAGTCCCTGTCGAATTCTCCGAACTCCAGGAACATTGCATCATTCCTAGACTTTTCATGGAACTATTCGCAGTTGTCTGCATCGAAACATCACATTACGTTGCTTTCGTCAAATGCGGGAGCGGCTCGGAAGCGCCATGGTGCTTTTTCGACTCGATGGCCGATCGCAAAGGTAAATAAATTAAATCATTATCACCTTTCACTCAAAAAAAAAAACAATAAATTTTCTTTTTCTCTTAGGCGAACAAAATGGCTACAACATCCCGGAAATGGTCCCATGTCCTGATTTGCCTTACTGGCTATCAGAAGACGGAGCTAAAACTTTAAACGAAATGAGAGATGAAAGGCAGTTACCCGAATACGCTAAAAGATTATTATGCGATGCTTATATGTGTATGTATCAAAGCCCTGATATGATGATGTATAGGTAGACATTCTTAACATTTATTTTAAAAAAAATAACAACCCACCTGCCTTATTTTTCGCAAGGCTATTATTAATTTAAAAAAGTAAAATAATGGCGATATTCTCATAATGTATATACGTAATTATTATAAATTCGATGTAAATTTTTATTCATTGTAAATCTAATAATCGCTAAACTTCCAATATTATAATATATTTCTGTGAAGGGTCGGGTAAAAAAAATTTTCAGAGATATATATATTTATCGCTAATTTTTTTAAAAAAAATATTTTGAAAAAACCGTTTATGGCTTTTTTTTAAAAAGTTATCAGTCATGTCATTTCTGTTTTTGAAAAAATTTTAATTATCAGTGGTCTCTGAAAGTGATATTAGTAGTATATATTATATTGTTATTCTGGTCGAATTTTAAGTATTAATAATAATAAAAAAAATAATTATTTTTATCAGAAAATATAATAATTAGCTTAGAACAAATGATTAATTTAATCTTTAAATCTCACAATTTATTAATTAAGGGCTAAAGCACTTTATTATATAAATTTTTAAAGAAGTGTCGAATTGTTTTGATTAGTTGAGAGGTTTTGCAGCACTGAAATTTTTAATTTTATTTTTTTTTTTATAAAAGCATTTGTCTACGCGCATCAATTTTCATTTTTGTCATTCATTTTTCTTAATTTTACAAGGATAATTCATTTTCTATTTTTTTTTTTAAAGATATGGATTGTATTTTTTTTTAAATTTTGTTTTTATGAGTAAATAATATATGAGAAAAAAATTTTGCAAAGAAAATATGGTTAATTTTATTTTGATTTCTTGAGGGAAATTTTTCCCACCCATTGAAATCTCCTGACAGTAGAATCAAAAATGAATGGGGAGCCTTTGGTTCTTCAAAAAAGCCTCATAATTATCCCTAAAGCTAGAATTCGTTATGAATGCTGTAAGTTAATTATTGTTGCTGAGAATACTCAAGAGGGAAAACTGAATAGCTTTACGAGTAGCTCAGAAGAGTTCTGATCCTCCTCTAGAAAAGATTAAATCTCCTTGGACCCGTTTAGCTTTTATCATACACAAAACATTTGTGCATTTTGAGTATTTGAGGAAATGACATCTGCCATCCCATATATAAAAAAAAAGTAATCCCAGTTTGTTTTTAAAACGACAATCGTAATATTCAACTTCCAGTTATTCATAAAATCAAGATGAGCTTCCCTACATCACCATCATAACACGTGAATTCAATAAAAACAGGCAATCTTAACCAGGTCTACAAATACGGTAAAAATCTTAACCTTACCTGAACACCTCCGGTATTGAAATGCTCATAGATCCTGCCGTTTGAATGTTACCATACGATTTTCTTATTTCATACATCACAATAATCAACCAAAACCACAACCCGTTAATAATTATCATGAGACTTTTATTTTAATATCGATTTATCGGTATACACAAACGGCATTCAACAACTGATCCGTCCCGCCACTTTAATGAACATGGCCGCGGTCATAACGGCTTTTAGATTGAATCAAACATTTTGCATTGTGACAGCAGGCAATAAAAAGAAAAAATTAATTACATAAAGAGCTTACCTTTCCTCTTTGTCTTCATAATCATTTTATGCACCTAAACACATTGTTAATTCACTAAAAACTAATCTTTTTAGCGAAAACAAGCCTTGTCAAACATTTTTTTCTCCAACTTGCCGTGGAATTAGAAATGATCATAACCTCAACTGTTTACAGTAAATATCTTTTTTTCTGGTTTATTTATTCGAGTAATACTTCAAATTTATAAACCTTATGTCGTTCACTCGTATCAGAAGATTAAATTTAATGAGTTGGGCCACAAAATCATGATCGGGAAGTTCAAGATTCTTACTTTTGGGATGGGTCCTTATTCTTGTTTAATATGGAACAGTAATGCATTATTTCATTGTTTCAGGGTGTGAAACAGTTAACAGGGAATGCTGACAACTAACAATGCTGAAACACTAGCTGGAGACACAGAAACTAAACGTAACCTAAACTGAAATTATGAAAAGGATTTACATTGCTAAATGCAGATTGTGTATACAGTGACAGGAGAATTTCCCTGCTGTGACAACTAGTAGAAGTTGGAAATCCACTTGATACCTAGAGATGAATGAAATGATATCAACCATGGTAAAAAAAAATTAAATGCTTTTATTTCTTAAAATTTTTTTAATAGATTGTAAATTTTAAAATATAGAACAAGCATTTTAATTTTTTTTATATTATTTATTTTTACGTAACAATAATGGCGAACTGTTCACCTTTTTTTTCTCGGATTTACGTCAACCTACCGATAACAATCATTCAAAAGAAGAAGTCGATTTGATTCCATTTTTTTTTATCAACACTTCATAAAAATACATTCGTCACTTAGCCCTTTTATACAATTAAGACGTTTTCTTTTTTGTTTTTTTTTAATATTTTCTTAATAAATGTTCCTATTTAAATATTTGATACTTTTATTTATTTTCTTTACACTGTAATTTTTTTTTCTTTTTTTTTTTTTTATCCATTTTATTCTTTTTTAGCACTGGCAATGACTACTGTAGCACCACTGACGAACAAATACCTTTTTTTTTGTTTTTACAATAAACAACTTACGATAATGCTATTTATTTAAAATATCCCAAACAATTTTTATTTTTACACCTAAGAAATTCCTGAAAAGATAAACAAGAATTTTTTTTTTTTAATTTTTTTCCTTTTCATTTTAATTGAAAAAATGCAAAAATATTTAATATATATATTATATAGTTATATGCTTTTCATTTTTTTTAAATAATTGATTTTAAGTTTTCTTGTTGAATTAAATTCCTAGTTTTTTTTATTAAATAATTACATTTAAAAAATTTTGGAGAAAAATGTCTATCTTCGATTTTTTTAATAATGAAAATTTCAGTTCTATCGATTTTTTCCCTTTTTTCATCGGCTGGTTTAATTAATTTAATTCCCTTAAGATAATTTTTTATAAGCAGAATTTTTTTTTACTAAAGCGAATTAGACTTAGGAATTTTATTAAATTTGGCTACCGTGAATTGAGGTCGTCTTTTTTGAGCAAATTAAATTTACTTTGAGAAAAAAGACCCCGTTCACTTTGAGTGGACTTGTTAAAGAAAATTTTTTAAATAAAATTAGTTGACCGAAAAAATATCGTGAAACGTTCCCAATTTAAGATTTCAATATTTTAAAATGAAAAAATTAGCGTGACTTATTGAGATTCTGGAAAATGCCAAAAAATTTGCTCGTTGCTTTTGATTATTCGAGCAAGCCCAGTTTATATCTTTGGTAAAATTTAAAAATATTTCATCTCAAACCAAAATCATTTCACGATACTAACCTAAATATTAACAATGACACTTTCACGGGAAAAATTTAACAAAAATAATACATTTTCGGCCAGCTAATTCTTTTCAATCTTTCATTAACAAACCCATAACATTAAAAAATTTTACATAAATCATAAATAAATAAATCCAAAACTTTAAATTCATTTTTTACCATCCTAAGTCAGTTTAATTTCCTTAAAACATACTGAAAGATTTGTAAATATAAGAGAAAAAACTTCGTTGAATATTTTCCGTTTTCCGTTGATTAAATACTTTTCAAAAAAAAAAAAAAAAAATATAGTCAATAAAACAGAAAATTTTTGTATATGAATAATAATAAAAAACGATTAATTTTACAGCTAAAAATAAACACAACGAAATTTTTAAATTTTAATTAATCCTTTTTTTTAAAAAAAATATAGCGACAATTTTTTTGGAAAAAAAAATTCCTTTGAAGGCATAACCTCGTTCATATCGAATCCTAATAATTAGGTAAAAATACATTCAACAAAGAATACGTGCATGTACATGATTTATTACAAAAAAAATTGGATATTATATATATATATATTTATATAAAATAGCTAATTTAACAGTCGAGTACCAGTTAATTAAAAAATATATTAAACTAAATAATAACGGAATACTATACGAAATGAAAAAATCTTTTATTATATACAGGGTAACCAAATTTATATCAAGATATTCAGCCATTTAAAAGTTCCTAGGGGAAAACGGGAATCCTTGAATTTAAAAAAAAAATGTTGCAGAGCAGATTAATTTTAAAAAAAAATTAATAATAATATACAACCCCCCCAATAAAGCTTTTTTAATAACTTTTAAGCGGATAAATATTTTTTTGATAAGTTTGACCACTCTGCATACACTTAATATTGTATACATATAAAATTTATTTGTTCAAATCATAACTATAGCGATTATCCTTTTCTCAGTTTTATTGCACGATTTAAATGTGGGACTTTTACAAAAATATTTAACTAAAAATCCATTTCCATTTTTTGACTTAATCGAAAGATGTAATGAATTTTTAGAATTTTTAATTCATCGGCCGTTCCTTTAATATTCTGATTTTAAATTTATTTTACATTTTTTTACTAATAAATTTTTCAAATCTTTGGTAACCAACCCAATTTCAGACTTTTAAAAAAACGTAAAATAAATTCTTTTCATTTCGGGAAGACATTTTTTCCTAAAAAAAAAAAAAATTTTTTTTATACGCCCCGATCGGAACTAATGGGAAGACAGTTTCGTTTTTTTTTAATAATTAATAAGGAACGACATTCCTGCTTTTAAAAAAAATATACCGGGCAATTTAAAAAATAGGAATTTGATTCTCTTTTAGTTTCCCATGACACAATCACAGCGAATTAATTATTTTAATGTGACGTCATATTTAAAAAAAGCCCATGGAGATTGATTTCCTATTACAACATAAATTAGGCTACGATAATTTCAAGAAAAAACACTGTAAGTTAAGCTTTTATATTAAAAGCCAAAAAAAATTAATTAAATGCGATTATTTCTCAAAGTATAAAAACTAAATAAAAATACACAAAAAAAATGATTCTTTTATCTATTCAAACTATAATGATGTTACAATAACAGAGAACAAATAGCTAAATTTTTTCTTTACCTAAAAACAAATAAATCCTGACTTGAAATTGCAAAAAAAAAGATTAATAAATAAATAAATTAAATATAAACACGGATCATGCATTGAAAAAAAATTATTAAGGGAATTTATTATTTATAATTATTTAAAAAATGCTTTAATTAATACTTGCGATTATCTTTTCTCCTAAAAAAAATGACATGTTTTTATTTTTTAATATAAATCTCTATTACTGTAACAACATGAATGCTTTTAGAGCAAATATGTCATGTCTGTAAGTTAGAAAAAAATAGTAAATAATAGACGGGTCATGTCTTTAAGGTTAATTATGAGCTCCCCAATCGATGAATCTTTGCATTAGAACGGCAACGAACACTGCGAATAACGAAAAAATACTCAGAATGATGATAGCCCATTGCTGATCTGTAAACTGCTTGTTTTCCGTAGCCTGAAATAGAATTAAAAAGGTTTTAGGGAGAGAAGAAACGAAAATTTAGGTGGTCGGATATAAATTGCCACACGAAGCATTGTAATTTTCTAAATGGTTTGACACACTGATATCCTTTTAAAAAGTTGACCCGTTAATTAAATATCCGTAAACCCAAAATTGACCCAAGGAGTGAATAAAAAAAATTGTACTTACTTGTGCAGTTGTTGTTTTAGCCATGGAAGTAGTTTGAGGCGCAGCTGGAAGTGTTGAGAATGTAATTGGAGTGCAATATGCCCCAGGTAGTTCCCCGTTGCTTGAAACTCTGACAGGGCAAACTCTTACACTGTAATCTACACCGGGTTCAAGCTCACTGAGTTGAAATTTAGTTTCGGAACCTCGGTATACCTGCAATAATTATTAACAAAAAAAAAATTACTTTCCCGTTTAAATTTTTTTTCACAAAAAAAATTTATTAACACGCACCTGTTTATAATCCTGATACCTTAACCTAGAAATCTGAACTTGATAAAGGACGGGATCGCTAGAATGTATTCTACAAGGTTGCCATTCGACTATACTACTCCTCTGCGTAATTTCGGAATATTTTAAACCTTTCACGGCTGGAGGAGGAGCCATTGAGGTCATATAACTAACTACTTCTGAATAATCTCCTTGACCGGCATCGTTCGAGGCCCGGATTCTGAAGTTGTGTCGCGTTAGTTCCTGCAGCCGATTTAATTTGTACGAAAGCCCTGTACCTTGGTAAATAACTACAAACCTGCAAAAAGAAAAATTATTAATAAGTGAAAAATATTCTTTCATGATTTGAGAATGGGGAAAAAGATTTATACTTACTCAGAGGAACGAGGATTCTCCATTTCCAAAGTATAATTCGTAAAATCTAAATTTTTTCCATCGCCCCATTTGAGCTTAATAAAATTATGTCCTACATTGGCGCATTCGAGATGAGGAGGCGAGGGGGGTAATGGTGAAGTAGTTGCTTTTAAAACCGGCGAAAAAGGTCCAGCTCCTACACTATTGACAGCCTGCACTTTTATCCTGCAGAAAATAAAAAAAAAAATTATTTTTTGGCCATTTTGAAATTGTCTTCTAGCTGCATCTCTAGTCAAAAGTATCAACTTTCGAACTCACCTATAATTAGTTTCTGGACGTAACGAAGAAATGGTGTGTTCCGTAGTAGTGGCCGTGAGAATTTTATCACCTAAATCAATATTATAATGCGTTATATCAGATCCGTTACAGGAAGGTGCAACCCATGATAGTGCTATCGTCGTCGGCGTTGCTGAATAACGTAACGAACCGACAACAGCCGGTGCCGATGGTGGAGTTTTAGCTTGGGCAATTGGAGAATAATCACTAGTTCCGGCACTGTTAGTAGCTTGAACGCGAAATGAATATCCCGTGTTAGGGTGAAGCCCTTTCACTTCGCAACATGTATTTAGTCCATGGTAGACAGGAGTAAAATCGTCTTTATCAGAATAACACATTTCAACTTTGTAATCAGTCACTGGGGC
Source organism: Liposcelis brunnea (assembly GCA_023512825.1). NCBI lineage: Eukaryota > Metazoa > Arthropoda > Insecta > Psocodea > Liposcelididae > Liposcelis > Liposcelis brunnea. Next base: position 3,630,526 of record CM042070.1, read on the forward strand.
TCCGTTCGATCCCGGCGCGGACCATGTTACTATAGCGAGATACGGCGTTCTACAACATATTTGCGGTAGGCCGGGGGGATCCGGTGCCGCTGCTCCGCTTAGTACTTCTACGCCTTCGGACCACGGCCCCACCTAAAAAAAAAAATGGGAATTAGTAAAATCTCATAATTTTAACCGGAATTATCTTTTAAGTTTAGGAAACATACCCCTGCTCTATTAACAGCTCTAACATGGAAAAGATAAGGCTGTCCAGGTGAGAGATCATTCACGACACACTCTGTTTCTGGACCGTGGTGAACTAAACGCTTGCACGCATCCGGTGCTGTCATTTCAACTTCTAAATCGGTAACCGGTGCTCCTCCATCATACTCAGGATAACCTATTTTTAAAAAAAAACCATTACTTCTAAATTTTTAAAATCTCCTCGCTGAATAATTAGCCGCTTGAAAAAAAACGAAGTCACTTCTAAAAAAAATCTACTTTCTAATTTTTTACTTCGCACACGCTTTTCGTTAACTTTAAGCAGCACAACGTGGATTATTATTAAAAAAAATCATGCTGAAAAAAAATCAAACCCACAATGTGCTTTTTACTCTCAGCAACTTGCCTGTTTGATTTATTTAAAATATTTAAAAAGTTTCGTTGTGCTCCCTACATAAATTCGAAACCCAGCCAGGGCCTATAAATTATAAAACCGAAAAATTTTAACATTTAAAAAAAAAATTGCTGGATTCCCCCCCTTTCGAAAAAAAATACTTACTGAACTTGAGGGTTAGGCTGTGAGGCCTTGGCTTGCCGTGTAATCTCGGCGGACCGCACGGCCCCGGACAAACTGGCTCCGTGGTCACAGCACAAGGTTCAGAAGGATCGCTTTTACCACCGGGACCGCTACAAGAAACTCGGATTTGATACGTTGTCCCTGGATTTAATCGGTCTAACATGCATTCCGTATCGAGACCGTCGTAGACCGTTTCATATCCATTCCCAGAGTTCATTTCTAAATGGTAATTGGTGAGTTCGGTGCCCCCTCTATCGTTAGGAGGATCCCATTTTACTTTAAAAGAATGAGCATGTATCCTGCCTTTAACAGAAGGACGTGAAGGGGGACCTGGACGGGATGGCAGAGTTCTGCATGTTACTTCTTCTGACCATCGAGATGGACCCTCTTCGTTTTGTGCTCTTAACTGCAAAAAAAAAAGGATAATTAAAATTGTTACTGCTTGCTTTGATAAGAAAATGAGTTGATAATTTTTAAAGTTGTTAAAAATGATTTATTTATAACTCGGGTTATTATCGGCAGCGATTTGCTTTTTTTTAATCTCTTTTTTTCACGCTTACAAAATTTTTTAATTGTTTAATACTGATTGACGTTACGACGGAATTGACCGTTTCCGGCTTCCGTTAGTGTCTGCCTCATTATTTAGCATTGTTATGACTATTACGATGGCCTAATAGACCTAATTTTTGTGCGCAAATTTAAGCAGCACGACAAATTAATTTTTGGAATTTAAAAATTAGGCTGGCGAAAAATTTTTGGCTAGTATTTTTTCAAAGCTAAATTTTTAATGAATTAGGATTTGTTGAAACCAAAGGCCTCAAGCCAAAATTCCTTCAGCCAGGAAAAATTCTAAAAAATTCTTCGTTCAACCCAAAAAGTTCGAAAAAAATTTGTTTTTGGCTTAAAAATATTCTAGAAATAATTCCACAAATTTAATAATTTCACACATTATATCTGGCAGGCAAAAATTCTCCAAATGCCCGCAGAAAAACTATTTTTGGGCTCAAAACTTAAAAAAATATTTTTCCAAAGCCAAATGTAGCATAAAATAATTTCTAAGCCCTAAATTCGACAAAAAAAATTTTGAACCTAACCAATAGTATTTAACCTTAAAATGGGCTGTAGACAAATCTACTCACTCTAAATTTATAGTCGGAATGTCTCGTTAATTTCTCAACATTATAACAGCTATCCTTTCCATTATACAAAGATAAAAATCCATGACCGGATTTTTGATCGTCCATTTGAAGTGTAAACTCATCATCAGTTGGCCGCTTAATCCAGGCCAATCTCAAGGAAGTAACAGAGGCCTCTTGCAACATAGGTGGAGCTGGTTGAGTTGGAGGACTCCCGCAAGTCGAAAACATAACCACATCGGAATAAACACTGCAAAGAAATAAAATTATTATTAATAATAAATTTTTTTTGGCGAATTTACATTTTTGAAATTTGATTTACCTTCTGCCACATTCGTTGGCTGCAGCTAATCGGAACCTATAGCACGTAGCAGGTTGTAGCCTGACCACATTATGTTGCTTACTCTTATTTTTATAAATATCTACGAAACCGTCTCCTTTCCCCTCGTCTGATTCAAGGATATATTGCGTGATGTGTGAACCGTTATCAGGGGGAGCATTCCACCTTAATTGCAAACTGTTACGAGTTCGGGAAATGCATTTTGGAGGCATTGGTTGATCCGGAGCACAGGGCGGCGTTGTAAATACTTTCGGCTCCGAAGCTGAACCCTGTAACTCGTCAAGATGAACTTTCAAACAAACGGAATACTCGGAACCGGGTCGTAGATCTTCGATCCTGTAAAATAAAAATAAAAAATTATTTTTAAAAAAAATTTAAATTATATATATTAATTAAAAAAATAATCCGTACCTGCATGATAGCGAACACCCATTATAAATAGACCTATATTTTCCGCCTTTTGCAGTATCGGCTAATAAGACTTCGTATAACAGTTCAGACTCGGAAATATCTAATTCATTATTCTTCTCACTTTCAGAAAGTGCAGGCCACGATAATAACGCGCTTCTAGGCAATAGTTCTACCACCTGCGGTGATGTCACTGAAGATAGCAGTTCTACTATTAAAGGTGAATCATCTTCCTCGTCTTGGACGCTTGAGCTTTCTTCCCCGTCCTCTGACGTTCCAACTGAGTTCATTCCCCTATCTTTACCAGACCCTTGATTTGGAGATGTGCGGATTTTTAATCCATTTACTAGATCTGAAAACAAAAAAATAAAATGATCAGTTACACAATTTTTTAATTATTTTTCTAACCTTAAAATCGCTTATTCCACCTCTTACCTTTTCTCGGTGAATACGGCGGACTAGGCAAGCCTGGCTCCCCTCTTTGTTGCTTTTGTTCCAATTTTTTCTTCAACTTATTATATTGTCTTTGCGTTCGCTCATCTTTATGGAAATGCTGTGCAGGGCCCGAAGGTGGCGGGGAATGACCAGGTGCGGCTCCTAACACCCCCGGCTGTATAGGTGCGAAATGTGGAGGAGGATAGGGAGGCATTTGTGCGGCGAAGAACGGCTGTGGAGGCTGATTCGATCCAGACGCGGGGCCGGGACCCTGAAACAAAAACAAAAAAAATTACAAAAACTGAAAAAAAAAAAATCATATACACGACTGATTCATATGTAGACAAGGCAATAAAAACAGATGTGCTAATAACTGCGGTTAAATAAATCACATTGACATCATCATCATAAAAATCATGTTGCCGATTCCCCTTCCCTTTTTCCCTCCATTTTATTTTTTTTTGATTAATTTCCCATGTGTTTGAAAATTAAATCAACCGAGTTAAAATTTCACACTTTTAAAAAAATTCATTTTAATTTATAGGAGTGGAGAGACTGTCTTGCTCAATATATTATTAAAGCGCCAAAAATCGATATTACAGCTAGTAGTGGGCTGAAGTTTTTGCAAATTATATTAATTAAAAAGTAAATGTTAAAGAAAGGCGGAGTAGAAGCCTGTAAGATTATTTAAATTTTGTACAGATTGTATAGTTTCATGCCTTGAGTGTAAAAGGAATAAAAATAAGAGCGCCCGTATATAATCGATCCCCTTGAGAAAGTTTTTTACGTAAACCAACTGCATAAAAAAGTAACTTAAATTTTTTTTTGCAGACAAAGAAAACGCAAGCTGACGCAATTTTCCACAGCCCATTAAAATCGCACTTAATTTTTCTCTTTAACTTTGGTTTCCTACTTTTTCTGTTAAAAATGTTTTTAAGATCATATTTCTTTGAATCCTTATTTGGGATCATAAGTAAAAATCGACATTAAAATCGAGTTTGGCACCTCTGACAATGTCGGAAATGAGTACCATGTCGAATTTTTTGTAATTTTTTAAAAGGAGCTCTGTATGGGGCCTTATTTGGGGCCCTAATCAAAAATCGTAATCGGGGTTGGATTTAGCGCCCTCGAAAACATCGGAAACGAGTACCATCTTGCCTATTACGAAAGTGAAGTTTGTAAACTTCATAATGAGCTTATGGAAGTTCAACTTCAGCTTAAAGTCCCTTACTATCGAAGTCCATATGGTCAAAAGACTCTAAATCTATTCTATTTAAAGTTTATGAAGTACAGTAACTCTATTCCCGCAATAGGCAAGATGGTAATCGTTTCCAATACTTTCCAATACTGCTTGGTCGATTTTTATACTAATTCTTGTGTGGGGCTCAAAATAAGGGCCCCAAGTTGCGCCCTATAGTACAATAATCAAAAAATACAACATGGTACTCGATTCCAATGTTTACGAGAGCGAAAAATTCAATTCTGACAACCATTTTTCAATCAGGTTCTCAATAAGGCCCGTAAATGAGGCCCCCTTGAATACAATTAAAAAATACGACATGGTATTCGTTTCCTACATTTTCAAAGGCGCCGAACTCAATTCCGGTAAAGATTTTTTAATCACACCTCTTCTAAAAGCCCTAAAATAAAAATCTATGAAAATTAATCAAAAAATACAAGATGGTACTCGAGTCCTACATTTTCAAGGACAACAAATTCAATTTTAATGAAATCGTTCGCCTACAACTCGATTTTAGTAATATTCCAGAAAAGCGAAACATCAATAACGTTACGCTGACCTTATTTATTTTTTAAAAAAACTCATTTCTTTGTTTTATTTCAAAGGACGAACCTCTTTAAAAATTATTGAAAAAAAAAAAAATAATCATTGTATTGATTGCCTGTTAAATTTGAAGTGAGCGTTAAATTAAAATGTTTTGAATTTGATTAAAAAAATTCATTTCCAAATTTGCTTTTGTAGCAAAAATTCTAAAAATGGACCTATCAATCTGGTTCGCGACCTTTTTTAATTAACATAATTAAATGCCCCAAGTTAAAATTTCTCGAAACGTTCCTCATTTACCTTAACATCAGCCTCATTGCTTATTTTCCGATCTCTCTGCATAACATCAATCAACAAACATTTCCAACCATTTTTTCGAACATGAACCACGTCAACATTTAAAACGTTTACGTATTCAAACTGACGTGGTTACAAGTTGGCAGCCATTACAAAAAAAAAAAATCTTTTTAAATGTCATTCGTTATCAGTTCGCGCAAGCTCAAATCGCAAACTTTAAAACACGCTAGTTTAATTATTTAAACTTGTCAACAATAATATAATTTCGTGCCGTTGATTTCTAGTGTGACTAATAACAGAAGAAAAAATTTCTAGATTTTATAAAACCCTGCCCGAAAAATATTTAAAGGGTTTGAGTGCGAGAATTGCCTTTTGACGCAATATCTCTCATCGCAAGAGTAACTTCTTGACCTTGGGTTTGAATGAACGTTGCAATTTACAACCGGAAGTTCAATTAGCCCAATCATTAAGTCATCTTTTGTCACTCACAAGAACTTCTTTCACTTCTTCATAACAAAAGAGCCGAAATATTTTTTTTTTGAGCGATACTTACGTAATGTGGAGGCAAAGGTACCATTGGATGCGGGCTAGGAGATAGTATAACATGTCTCAAAGCTCCGCTTTCGTCTACTATCTGTTGAACGAGGTGGCCAGGGGGGACTTGAACTGGCATCGGTATCGGTGGCGACGAATTCGTCGACACCATAGGTACTGTCACCGGACCTGAAAATAAAAATAAAAATTTTAAAAAAACTTGTTAATAAAAAAAATTATATTAAAAGTTTTTTTTTTTAAAAATGTAAAAAAAATGACGTCAGGTCATCGACAAAGAAAATACAATAATTATAGGAGTCGACACTGTATGACGACCTTGACAGTGGTGGGTAAGACAGCCTTGGCAGGGCAGTCACCTCAAACGCAACTACTAAAATATTTTAATTCCCGATTGGCTAACACAAAAAATAAATAAAGACAAAATGATAATTAATAACGAAAAATTAATTTATCGCTTAATTGCTGTCGTTTCTTCTTTATAAAAGTTTAGGAAGTCTGTCTAATTCGATAACCACCTACTGCACTTTCAATGTTACATTAGATTACTGTAAGTTTTTTAAGGAGCGATGGTCTTTGACCGTGTGAACGTAAAAGCGTGTTTTTTAAGATTAAAATTTAATGCTCAATAGCATCTCATTATGTGAGTAGGCCCGAAGTGATTTTATTTTATTTTTATAAAATCGATTTTCCATATTCATCTCATTATGATGTTAAGTTTGGTTATTTTTTATAATTAAGGATCAATTATGTTAAGTGAGAAAATTTTATAAAAAAGACGTTATTGTGTATTAATATTTATAAATGAGATCGGAATATTAATGATTGGATTTTTTCTTTTGAAAAATACTTGGGAGGATTTTTCTTTCAGGTGATTATATTCCCATCGATGTTTTTTTTTCCCGGTAAGGATTCATTTATTTAATGCAAATTAAAAAGGAGCTTTAAGGTTAAAGGAGTTTAGAGTGAGTTTAGGGGCGGGGTTTGAGGGGGGATGTTAACTTACATAAACTAAACATGGAGAAATATTTTTGCCCCTCTCCCAAAAATTTACTGAAGCAAGAGTGAATTTTAGCCTTAACAAACTAAGTTGGCTAAGGTCTAATCTTTAAAAAATTTCGAAGGGGCTTCGGAATTTCGAAGGGGAAATTTCTTTAATTGCCTCTCCTATGGATATCGGCGATCATCATAGCAATTTCTTGCCATGATTATTTACAAGAAACAAGTAGTGTGGTGGTTTTCCGTTGCCTTTCACAGCGCAGTACTACAGCCAGTTTCGATTGTTCTAATCCTGCCTAAAGATGCCATTGGCGAGAGCAATGAGCTAAGCCTAGTCCTATTATTATCTCGTAACCCTGAGCAGGGACCCTTACCAGATCCTGACCTGCCGGGTCAGAAGGAATCTGGAGCTCCAAACCTGTAGTGGGACTGTCCCGATTCGGAGTTCCCACCGACAGCCGAACCAGGCCAGGCGCCATTTCACCGAAATCTGGGAAAAGCAGGGACCTTGAAAGTACACGGAAACTGGTCTAAAATAAAGTGGAATAGTTTTTATGTTGATTACTTTCTATAGAGCCGCAAAAACATTCGCTTCTCTTATGAAAGGTAAAATTTTTAGGAGGGAATCTCCCCCAATTTTTCCTTTGGTTCCCCTAAGAGTTCGAGAGGTCTAGATACAAATATCTGCAATAACTGCTATTTTTTGTGTCTAAGCTCGGCTAGCTCAGTCTGCAAACCACAAGACTCTTAATCTCAGGGTCGTAGTTGTGAATTCAAGCCCACGCTGGACGAAATTTTCCGGATAACGTCGACTCATTAAGTGAAATAAACTTCTACCAAACACAGTTCTTGCAAAAAACACAGCCGAGTTTTATCTTCAGCTTTTCAAAGTTTTAAGATGTAAAAATAAGCCAAGTTTTGAAAGCACAGAACATTCTCCAGACAAATCCTATAGCCTACGGACTGCAAGAACCTTTAAGAATAAAACGATTTCTTAAGCAGATTCTGTCAATCACACAAAAATTCTTCTTTTTTTTGCCTTTTTTAAAGACCTTTCAGTCTGTTTAGGAAATCAGCCGGCTTTTTGTGAAAATGAATGTCATGAGTCCTTCTATCTTTTGGGCGGGCAGCTGGGAGAACGGGTACTTCGGGCTCTTCCCCCCCTTTTTTTTGAGGGTTGGGGATCTGGCGATCCGCCTAGGCACTGCTGCCAACCTGTGACCTATTGTACCGTTCCCTTGCTTTAGGTGGGCTGCTTGAGCCGGAGTCCTCTTTAGCAGGGGCCAGGGCTCTGATTACCATTGGTGTGGGAAAGGCTTCCCCAAATATTCTCAGCCGGCGTATGGATGCAGCTTCGCAGATACAGAGTATGTGTTCCGCCGTCTCCCTAGCTCCTTTACACAGCCGGTAAATTTTCGTTTCGGCCTTTTTCATCCTGAAGAGATGAGCCCGAAGATGCTCTTCCCCTTGGTGCTGCTCGGGCTTGGCTACCATGGTGCTCCCGCCAGTACCGCCTCCTTTGCCTCTACGACGTCCTTCACTCCTCACTGCTCTTGGATGTTCTCATTGCAGACACTGTCCAACAGTCTTCCCAACTATTCTTCGCAAGGTTCGCATTTCTGCTACCCGCAGATTGCTTTTCGTAGCCTTGGTGTCGACCCGGCTTTCTATGCCATATGTCATAATTTTTCAGTCAAGCCTCCTAGGTTAAGACCATTTTGTAAGGAAACTTAAGAATAAAATCTAAGGTGTAAGACTAAAAGATATTAAAACTGAAGACGAAAATCCCAATCACTGACTCATTTTCCTTTCATAATTCTTTTCCCAGACTCATTAATCCTGCCACCATTCCCTGGCGAGAAAAATATAGTTCAGTTTTCCTTATTCGGATTTCCAACCTTAAAAAAAAAAACGAAAGCGATGGGCTGTGATGAACCTTAAATGACAATATTATTTATAACCCACATGACAAATTAGCATAATGTTTGTAAAGTGGATTTAGTGTAGGAGTGTACCTGGAACCGTAGCCAGTACAAGACCTTCGGGTAGAATATTGACCTCTGCGAATATTTCACATAGCAACCAGCAGCCGATATCGGAATTACGTCGTCCTTGGTTGATTTGACAATGTCTGAATCATTTACTCCGGACTCCTTTTTTTTTTCCTCCCCCCCAAATTAAAACTGGTTTGGTAGATATCTTAATTTTTCTTTTTAAATGTCAAACGTTCGTTGCTTTCAATCTCAATCGCGAAATTAATTCGCGGATTTTTTTTTTGGGGGAGACGAAAAAATATTGGTAGCACTCTACCGCACACAGATTCATCGATGAGGTTGAACGTTTTTCTTTATTACTCAAGTTTCCACTTGAGGTCCCATAAAACGTGTAGTTCTTCGCTCTAATGCGTTAGTTTATTGCCTGTTTAGTGACACCAAAACAATTATCTTAGCAACTCTTCTAACTGGACCAATTTTTTCCTGGTTAACTTGTGTAATGCGAACAAAGACAACAACAACAAAAAAATCGTCACAAAAGTAACTTTGATAATTAGCCAGGAAAGTAACAAAATCTTTTTTGTGTTTATTCTACATTTTTTTTTGCTCAATTGTTTCACAGACTAAAAAAAATTCATCCAAGGTATATTAATAGAAAATTTTCTTGAATAATTATGAATATTTATAATAAATCATAGGTAACAAGGCGTTCATTAAAGTAAATTATCGGTGTTTTAAATTTTAGGCGCAGTTTAAAGCTTAAAACTGGCCGAGAAATGATATCAAGTGTGAAACAGAAAATTATAAATTTTAGCTATTTTGTAAGCAATTATTGGAGTGTCATTAGGACCTGAAACAGGGCTTGAAAATAAATATTGTATCACAGTTCAAAATATTTGAGAAAATTTGAAACTTTTACGTTTCACTTGGGGATGAAACCTTTTCGATTTCAAATTGAATGCAAACGAGTTTCAAATGATACTTTCCTGAAACTATTTACACAAATAATTTCAATTTGAAGTCAAAAAGTTTCAATTTTGAAACTTTTTTGAAAAGTTTCAATTGAAAAAAGTTTCAATTTGAAAAGTTTCAATTGAAAAAAGTTTCAATTTGAAAAGTTTCAATTGAAAAAGTTTCAATTTGAAAAGTTTCAATTGAAAAAGTTTCAATTTGAAAAGTTTCAATTGAAAAAGTTTCAATTTGAAAAGTTTCAATTGAAAAAAGTTTCAATTTGAAAAGTTTCAATTGAAAAAAGTTTCAATTTGAAAAGTTTCAATTGAAAAAGTTTCAATTTGAAAAGTTTCAATTTGAAAAGTTTCAATTGAAAAAAGTTTTAATTGAAAAAAGTTTCAATTTGAAAAGTTTCAATTGAAAAAAGTTTTAATTGAAAAAAGTTTCAATTTGAAAAGTTTCAATTGAAAAAAGTTTCAATTTTAAGTAAAAAATTTTCAATTTTGAAACTTTTTTGACTTCAAATTGAAACTTTTAGGCTGAAACTCTTTTTTTCTCAAATGAGAATATTATTTTGAACTGTGATGCCTTCCAAATTATTCAAGGTGGAGTCCGAAAATAGCCAGCATTGATTTTGCAAAATTAGAACCTAAATTCTCTATTTGCCAACTTTCATTTTGCTTTTTCAAACAAGCAATTTAAAAGCTTTTTATCAAGTCCCATATCAGAGCAAAAGCAAAAAAAAACAACAACAATCATAATCATTTTGTACCTTGTTTGTTATTCCATTCTTAAAAACCGTGATTTGCGTAATAGCTCATTTGAACGGACGTCATTTTCATGTTGTTTAGTAAATCTAACAAAAGGTGAATGTTTTGATTTTTATTTTACATTTCCTAATGCACGTTTATATCCTGCCGATGAAAACAAAAAACTTTATCGAAATCATTCCTCCGAATATTTTTTTCTCGATTTCATGGAGATCCCCATAGTTATGCTCTACGCATATAAAAATAGAAAACAAACTCTTGAGAGAGATAATGATGAAATAAAAACTAGTTTGGATGGATATAATAAGAAGTCGTGGAAATCCATTTGAAAACCACTAGATCGAATCTCCTTTTCTCAATCACAAGTATCATAACAGTGCTTTGCCCTTCACAGTTAAAATCCATTCCTAATTACATTGTACATGTCACATAAGATAAACATGTTTCTCTAATTCAAAGAATGTCGCTAGGTTAGTTTTCAACGAGGGCAATTATACTTAAAAAAGACTGAAAGAATATTTTAAGTCAGCAGCGAGATGTAAAATATTTTTCGGGGAGGGAATTTTTTCGGTTTTGTAAAAAAACCCCCCCTGAACGCACCCATTTTGCAAACGGTACCAAGTGACGTCAATCGTGTCATACTCGCAGGAGTGCCGGAATTCATTTTCTTGATAATTAATTCACCTCTGTGAATGCCTCATTTGGCCGCCCAGTATTCGACTTGACGGCTTTTGATTATAGGTTATATGAGATCATCGCTCGGGTTGTGTTTTTTTTTTTATTCTTTTTCTTTTCTTTTTGTCGCCTTTAACACCATTCTTTATGATTTATTTTTCGCGGTTGTGTAGGAAGTTGAGAAATGGCAAATGCAAGATTAGAAGAATGAACTGTTAGTTCCATAATATTTCTTTTTCAAGATTTAATCAGTGGCGTTAGGAAGTTTTCAGTGAATAGGTTCTAGGTGCGGACTGGCACACCGGGCCAATCTCCTCCGTCCTCGAGTTTTTCGAGATCATCTGGTTGAAGCCGACTGGTACTTTATTTAACTTATGATTCTGTAGCTTCCGTAATGACATCTCATTCCTATTTACCTGAACGGTAAACGCAGGCACATAGCCAGAGGGGGGCCTGGGGGGCTCAGCCTCCCCTGGAAAATGTTTGGGCCCATGTGTTTTCCCTATCCTCCATGTTATAAGGGGTAATTTGGAGCCCCTCCTAGTAGATTTTGTGCCCCTCCTAACCTGGTTCTTTGGCTACGGGCCTAGGTAAACGAGGGGATATTTTCTGCTTGCGCCCTTTGGAGGAACTAGTCCGGGCCTGGATGGTGCACCAGTGAAGAAATGTGGTGTGAAAAATTTACAATAGAGAATAAGCTAGGACCATCATCTGTCAACTTCTGTCATTCCTGGACGAAGGTCTCCCTTATTTTCGCCGTACTTCCTCGTCTTAGGCTCTTTACATCCCCGCCACCTTCTTGATACCATTTCATTGGCTAGGACCATATCCTGTAGGAATTGGGTTTCAGCCTTAAGAAAAAGTCCTTTTAATTTCACAGTCGAGTACTTGCGGCGCCACTAATTCCTTGTGTAAATAAACGTTTAACACTTTACACTATTTCGTACAAGGATAACACTAACTTAAAATTTTCCGCCAGAATTTGTGAATTTTTCATGGCAATGGCGTTCTATTATGTTTTTTAAATATCCTTTTTTAAGGTTCTTCGATCCTCTGTTCAGAGCTATATTCTCAAGTCTTTATTTTTCCAACCGGCAATAATTTTGATTTTTGCAAATCTCGAATAATTCTCTCTTCTGTTTGGGAGCTTCGTAGCTCTTCAGGATTATTTTCTCTGCTTGACGTTTTCTAGGGGACGAGTAAATAAAGTCTTCATCGCGATTATAATTTGTAGGTTTTCTATACATTGTAGCATAAGTGAAAACACAATCCTGATTTCTTTTAAAAGTAAATGAAGGTAGGGAAGCCATGATGCCCGCCTGAACATTGCGACTATCCATGCCCTTACTGTTTAAAGCTACTTAAGTCAGAGTTCACTGAAGAAGTCTGGGACTTTCTAAGGGGCTAAAGCCCTAATCACCTGAGGTGAAAGAGCCTGAGAGGAGAAAGTCGCCAACTCTGCATATCGAAATCCTGGCTTCTCATTGGCTGTGACCAAAATCGTTTTTAACGACTTCCGTTAATTGGCGGTGACGTCATATGTCTTCTGCTGCTCTGTTCTTAACTTACGTTTGCCAATCAAAAAGCAGCAATTTAGTTGCCAAATCTCTTTTTTCTTTTAGGTTCTCTTCCTGAGCTTCAGGCTCCTTAGCTCCTGTACACCATCCTGGTTTTCTCCATGTATCTTTGCTCCACATATTTCCAAATAAATGACTGTTTTAACTATTAGTTTTTGCCTGTTTATCGCTTCAAAAACCATTATGACCTTTTGAGTCTCCTTCTCCCTAAAATCGAACTCATCTAGCCTCCCAAAAAATGTCTAGTACCGCCACTGATATTAAGTCCGGCTGCAAGCCTACACAACGAATTCCCCTTCCCCATTATTTTTAAATCCAAGCTCTCTATTTATCCAAAAATAAAAATATCAATGATTGACCTGACTATTCTGTAAATAAATTAAGTAAGCCAGACATTTCAAACAAACGTGAGAATATCGATTTCCACCTGTTGCGTTCCCGTATCGTCGACTTCCTCAATCAAAAATAAAAATTTCATTCTTATGCAAAACTAAAAATAAAAAAAAACTACACAGGATGGCGAAAATCTTTACCTTCGACCTTTCTTATAACCCCGTGAATAAATTATGAAGAAAAAAAAAATTATTTTCCCTAAAAGATTTTATCTTAAATGACCATAAGCCGTCGAACATGAAGTACTATGCAATCCGCTAATGGCCCTACATTATTCAGATACCGATTGAAATTAAATAATAATATCGTATATGTAGGCCGTTTGAAAGTTGTTTTTTTTTTTTATAATTCTAACATGATTGTTAAAAAAAATAAATAAATAAAAAGAGAGGGTTGTCAGTCAGCATTACGTTGATAATCTTAAATGTTATTTAAATTCAGTCAGCGATGGAGAAAGAAAAAGAAAATGAAAAAAATTATCTTTTGAAAATTGCAAAATGTCGTGAAGCCATATACGGTATAGCGAAAAGTATAATGATTACTGTCGTGGCATTTCTTTTTTTTTATTTTTATGTAGGGAAATTGCATATTACAAAGTACGTGATGGTTATGTAACGTGATGCATAATTTTTCATGTTTTTTTAATGCGGAGTTGGTAAAAGGGTTCACGTTGTCTTAGGTAATGATTTAGGACTAAGGTAAACGTACTGTTTAGTGCGAAAGCTATAAAAATAGGTAAAAAGAAATTGATGTCTGCGGATGGGATATTCAGACAGGATATAAATATTCGAATGAATAGGATTCTGCGGTGAAACGTGAATTTTTTTTTTAGAGAAAAAAAATTAGAAATTACCAATTCCATTAAAGTTATTTTTGTTTTTAAAGGTTAATATCATGCTTAGGTTCCTCTCCATTGGGATTGGTTAGGCTTGCTACTCAGCGGATATTAGTAACCAGATGAGATATTGATAATAAGGCCTGGCCCAATATTCGTCTTGAATATTGAACAATATATTGTTCGTGTTTAAAAAAGTTTCAGATGAAAAGGATTTATTTATTTTTCAACTAACTAAGGTTTTCTTGAAAGGACGCAATACTTGTCATTTTTGAAAATGAACACCCATGTTAAGCTTATGGAGAGTTAAACTTTTTTACAACACATTTCATGGTTAAATAGGGAAAAATTGCAGCAGGATTTAAAAGAAGGTTTGAAAGGAGTTCAAAATATTTGAGAAAAATTGAAACTTTTAGATTTTGCTGGGGGGGATAAAATTTTTCCGGTTTCAAATTGAATGCAAACGAGTTTCAAATGATACTTTCATGAAACTTTAGGTTGAAATTCTTTTTTTGAGAATATTATTTTTAATTGTGATGATGCCAAGATCCGGGGTGTTCCTGCCCTTCATGTAATACTTAAGTAGATGTAGATGTTACGGGTAATTCCCGCTTTTGAGCAATTCTAGAAATGCCCGGGCAATTCTGAGGATTGCCCAAAATGTTGCCGGTCATTTCTAGAACTGCCCAACCGCTGGCTAATTCTAAAATTGCCTAAAATATTTTCTAAGCAATTTTTAGTGTCCAACTTATACAAATCGTCTCCTTGTTTGTTCATTACCCCACCCATAATGTTCCTGAACTCAATTATTATTTATTTTTCAGCGTTTCCTTTCCATTATTTTAACACTAGTCGGAAAAAACTGCGAAATAATGGGAAAAAAGTTATCACTTTCTCTACTTACTATATTTATTTATTGCTATGAGCAAAACCGAAATTAATCTTAGCAAAAGAATTCTAAAATTGCCCATCGCTTGGTAATTCTAGAATTGCCTAGAAAATATTTGAGGCAATTTTAGAATTAACCAGCGGTTGGGCAGTTCTAGAAATGACCGGCAACATTTTGGGCAATTCTCAGAATTGCCCGGGCATTTCTAGAATTACCCGTAACATAGACACTAATGTAAGCTTTTGACCACTATGAAGGGTCATCTATAGGGACTCTAACCATGCTTGGTTGATTCCGGGGCAATGAATAAAAATGGGGAAATTGGACTTAAAAATTCAAAAAATATATTTTTCAATATGTTGGTCAACATATTCTTCATTATATTGCACTATATTTTCATTTGGTTTTTAAAATCCCATGTATTCCCATTTTGCAATAAATTCCCCGGAACCAACCAAGCCTAATCAAAATCCCTTTCGACGACTCTTCAAAATGACCAACAGTTTTCATCAATATCTGCATCCCCTTAAATATTAAGTGCAGGGGCAAAAACATTCACGTATTAATTTCGGCTCTTAAAATCCGGTCCTTAAACTCCGGTCATTGTTTTATGTTATTATCTTTACATTGAAGCTAATTATTTACCTACCAAATAGTAAGAACACAATATCACTCTATCCTCTTTGCTTCCACATACATTTTCTATACGTTAATGATTAAAAGCGTGCAGAATTAAAAACTTACCATAGTCCCCGTGAACTGTACACATTTGCTGTTGATGCCCGTGTTGTGGACATAATTCCTGTTGTTGCGGATAGAACTCCGAGTAGTATTCATATTGTGCACAATACATTTCCTCATTATTATGAGAATCCACTGTCTGGCCTGCCACCATAGCATCTATTCTCTAAACTTTCTCACCCCACCGTTTCTTTTTTATTAAAATTTAAAAAAAATAAATATCACTTCTTTAATTTTTGGCACATCACTTTATTTTTTTGTATATATCACTCTGTGGACAAAAAAAAAATTGATAAAAAAATTGTCAGGCGGGTTCCCTCGTCATATTAAACGATTTAAGAGATACCATTAAAAGACTCATCGGGATAAGAAAGACATCACTTTCTTTTCATCGAGCTACTAACTCAGCATTAGTCCTCACTATCATAATTTAATGTAAATAATTATTATACCAAGAAATGACGACATCATCATCATCATCTTCATATGATTACAACATTCACAAACTGACTGCATTACTTCACTACTTTGCCTTCTAGTCCTTTTAACCAAATCATTATGAAGAGATTGCAAATCCACTTAAAGCAATCGCTTTGTTTTAAGGAAATCAAAAAAAAAAGCCCTAAAATCATTAAAAATTCGCTAATGAAAAAAATCTTAAAGCCTGTCACGTTTTTGATATCGCACAAGACAAATAAACATATTTTCCCCGATGGATGCATCAATCAATCAATCATTTAAAATAAATGCAGTTATGAATTGAAAATGTTAAGCTTCATTGCTTTGATATTAATTGAGAAAGAATAATATTAAAAAAAACAAAAGACGATTGCAACAATAGTTCATGACTGGCTATGGACGGACCACACCTAATCGGTTAATAACCGCATGGTTGATATTGTTATGTGAATGAGAGGTACCCCCGATAACCTAAAACGAGAGTATGTTTGATAAAAATAGATTGATATAACGGAGAGGACCTTTTTTTTAGCCCCAAGGAAATGCTCTTTGCCCTAGATTGGTGATTTTTTTTCTTAATTTCAGACTATAGCTAAAGCTTGGTGCATATACCCTGTACTGTACCTTGGGCATATGTTGCAAGGACCATCATGCTGGGCAAGGTCGAGGGTAAAAGAAGACCTGGTCGTAAGAATCTCTCCTGGTTGCGGAGTATCCGGAATTGGACCGGGTTAGCCGTAGAAGAGCTCTTCCGCATGGCCGCCGATCGTGAAAGATTAAAGGAGCTCCTCGGATCGATCGCCTAAGCTCGTGTGCGAGCAGGGCACCCAAAGAAGAAGAAGCTAAAGCTGGATTGCTATACCAAATTCGGAAAGAACACTCTTCTCCGTCTGAATATTTTGAATTTTATATAAAAGATTTCATTTAGATCTTTTCTGGAAAATTTTTCAAAAACCGATTTGAGCGGAGATTTCTAATTCGTGCTGAACATTCTGAACAGATTGCAACAAGCACATAATGAAGATTTAACCGGAAAAAAATTTTTTGTCTAAAAAATTTCTTGGCTCAATTTAAACTGAAAAATTTTCTTTGTTATTGCTCCCACTTTTTTTGCTTTTGCATCAAGTTTCTAGCTTCATAACACGTTAATCCTTACCGTTAATTGCTTCAGCAATGCTTTAGCAGGGACGGCGCCAAGGAGAAGGGGGAAATTTGACCCCACCTAATTGGGAAGAATAATAATTTTGATGTAATGTAACACTGTCCGACTTTGGCCCCACATGTAAATTTGTGGTCCACCCTTGGCCCCATCCAGAATTTTTTTCTGGCCACTGTGCTTCAGTTTCTACTACTTTGCACTTTCAGCTACTTTGGCATCCATCATTTAGCTTGAGCGTCCATTATTTTGCTTTAGCGTCCATTATTTTACTTAAGCGTCTATTATTTGCTTTAGCGTCCATTATTTTGCTTTAGCGTCCATTATTTTACTTAAGCGTCCATTATTTGCTTTAGCGTCCATTATTTTACTTAAGCGTCTATTATTTGCTTTAGCGTCCATTATTTTTTTTTAGCGTCCATTATTTTACTTAAGCGTCCATTATTTGCTTTAGCGTCCATTATTTTGCTTAAGCATCCATTATTTTGCTTAAGCGTCCATTATTTTGCTTTAGCGTCCATTATTTAGCTTCAGCTAAAATTTTTTAAGGTTTCAGAGTTTATTTTTCAACTTCAGTGTTCATCATGTTGGTTTAGCGTCCATTCTTTTGCTTTAACGTTCATTATTTAGCTTTATAGCGTCCATTTTTCAGGTTCAGCGTGAATTATTTAGCTTCAGCGCTCATAAATTTGCTTTAGCGTCCATTATTTTGCTTTTAAGTCCAATATTTAGCTATTACTCTTGATTATAGCTTTCACTTTTTGGCAATTGCATCAAGCTTTCGCACTGACCACTGGTGCGATCAAGTCTAGAAGGATGCGGCGGGCAGGACTCGTGATGCGGTCTCCAGCGGAGAGGAATATTTACAAGTTCTTGCGTCTGCCCAGCGGTCACAGGGCAGGCTCAGGATAACGTTCGTCAGGATGCCCTCTCCCTGGGGGTCAGGAATTTGCAGGTTTCGGCTTTGAACTGCGGTCAGTGGAAAATTTGCTCAGGGCTTCAGGCCTTGAAAAGCCAGTAATCAAGAATTCAATTAAGAGCTTTATCATCAATTTTCCAGTTTTCTTATTAATTCTAAAATAAGCGCTCGAATTAGAACAAAATTTGGGAGCACCTTTTCCTTCAAATTAATAAAATATTTTTTTTTTAAAAAAAACCTTGCCAACTATTTGATCTTCAGGCATTTTAAACGAAACCTAAATATTTATCCGTATCAAGTTCCCAACCCTTCAAAATCTCAATGCGCACGTTCTGAAAACCTAACTCTATGCAAACGAACGTTCGAGAATTATCAATCAGCTTATGTATAATAATATTATTTTTTTTCTACTTGACATAACTCCTTTCGCGACCTTGACATTTACTTTGATGCGTGGACAATTGAAAATTTGACTGACCTTGCTTCTGAGCTTTTTTCCAAACAAATCTACATAATTTTCAAACGATCCTAAACAAAATTTTCGGGATTGAAATTTCACAAAACATCGGAATGCGGCTATTGTACAAAAATTTTTATATAATAAATATAAAATTAAAATAGAAACTTGGGCAGGGTTGTTTTTCATAATGAAAGTATTTCAAGGTTAAACCGATGAACTACGTCTAGACATTTCACGATATCTATTGAAAAATATTTGACGAGAACAACGTTCATTTATGTATACGATATTTCAAGGACGGTTTCTCTGTACCTGTTCAATATCGGAAATCCATCATCAAGATTGATTCTCGTGAAATTTTTGTATTTCCATCGAAATCTCAAGCCTCCGGGCTATGAAACGATTCCGCGGAACCAAAAACTCTCCCCGGGGGATTTTTTTTGTGTAAAAGGATCATATTGCAATAATAAAAAATAAAAAAATGGATAAGTAGTGGGTGAACGTTAGCAGAAGGGCTTTGCATAATAACAAGGAAGCCTTGATTCGTTTGTAATTAATAAAAATGAATGAATCGCACCATATTCATTCATTCGGCGCTTGATTCTATATGCTACAGCTCTTATGTCGTAAGCCTATTTATTCCTTTTAAGTTTTTTTTTTTTTTGTCTTTATTGGAATAAGAATCGGGGAAAAGGGGATCGAGCTGAGGTGTGAAAAGAAAAGATTGAGATGATTTTGAAATAAATTTGAAGTGTTTGAAGTCCGCAAGTTGAGAACGGGGGACTTGGGTTTTATTAGGGAGAGGATTTTTAAGCATGAGATTTGTTTTAGGCAGATTCAGTGTCAGTCGAGCTATACGAGCCTTAAGTTAAGCTACTGGCAGCATTGGCTAAAATAAGTTTAGCTTAAAATAAACGGCCATAAAAAGTTAAGCTAACTTCCAAAAAGTAGAAGTTTAAAAAAAAGAACATTAGAGCAAAAGAATGGATGCTGAAGCTAAATAATGGACGCTGAAGCAAAAAAGGGCGAGCTAAAGTATTAAAACTGAAGTTGGAAAATTGGTGCAAAAACTGAAAACTTGATGATAAAGTAATAAAAAGACTTAAAAGAACTTTAGGGGGTTTATTAGGGTTCCTGAAGCTTTTGTGATTTCATTTGGAGATTTTAAGCAACTTAACTAATTTTGGAAAGGCCTGTCCAGCCCACTTCCCACTTAGAGCGCTATAAAGGCTCTACCTGGATCCAGGAGTGGCTCATATGAGCTACACTTGGATTTTTAATGTCTTCAATGGGCTGAGCTGAAACTTTTGAAGCCGTTCAAAAGCTAACTTGGTCTTGAAGTGTCTTGAAAGGTCATTTATGAGCATTAAATTGAAACTGCATCGGTTTTAACGAACCTGAGTAGCTTCTGCAGCAAATTTAAGGTCTAGGCTCAACACTTCTTCTAATGCTTCGGTGGCTTAAGCTAAAGCTTATAGCAGCTTTAACTCAAACCTATGAGCATTTGGGAAAGCTTCTAACTTTTAACGTTCCAAAAGGTCGAGTTTGGTTTTGATTTAAGCCTATAATGGCTTTGAGAGATTTAACTTGAGCTTCTAAAAGCTTTATAAGATCTGAGCTAGTCTCTAACATCTCAAAAAAATTCATTCGGGTCGATAACTGCTGAATTAGGTTCTGCCACGGTTCGCTCTGGCTTGAACCTCGCGAAGACTTTATACACTGAGCCTAATTTGGATTTTCCTCTTAAAAAAAAATTCCCAGGCAAAAATCATCAAATCTTGATATATTGCCGAGCTGGATAAATAGCTCATTTAAACAAAAAATTGAGTAGTTCAACTGATCGCAAGGCACGTTTAATACGGATGTTCCTTACGTTGGTGGTCTCTTTTGATTCCCGCTCGAAAGGCTCTTTTTATTCAAATAAGGCTCATTTAAAAAATTTTTCATTCATTACCCAAAAAATTTTTCACAAAAATCTGATTCCTTAATTTTTTGAAGGACCACCCCAAAAAAAAAAATAATCGGAATAGGCTTTTTATTCCCGATAATCCAGACCACCCTATATTACAATAACATTTAAAAAAATTATCGAGAGGAAAAAAAAGACCCTGTATAGAGTTTAGAGAATGAAAACGGGTATAATGGGTCAGTACAAATCAGAGGTCAAGGCGATATTGACACCACGTGCGAGCCATTCAATTTCATTTAGGCAGGGTTTTCGACAATGAACTTTTTTTTTATAAATATCTCCCATAAACGCTTTCGTCTGGTTTAAAAAAAAAGCTCTTAATATTTCCCAAGTTTGATGACTTTTTTCCCCCTCTTCTTCTTCGTTTGAAATAAAACAAACAATAGGGATTTGAGATTTAATTTTTATTGCGTCGTATTGCGTAAAAGTGTGAAAAGGGAAAGAATTAATTTTTTAGAGGAATAAATTTCGATGTGGATAAATTTTTTAGATCTGAAATCGGTTTCTAAAAAAATTAACGTATAGTCAGTGGCG
Organism: Liposcelis brunnea; assembly: GCA_023512825.1. Taxonomy (NCBI): domain Eukaryota; kingdom Metazoa; phylum Arthropoda; class Insecta; order Psocodea; family Liposcelididae; genus Liposcelis; species Liposcelis brunnea. The sequence goes on from CM042070.1 coordinate 3,651,576, forward strand.
GCCTAAAAGCTTCTAGTAGAATCTGAAACTTAAAATAAACTTTTTAAAGCTGTTAGAAACAAAGATTAGTTTTTAAATCGGCTAAAAGCTCGAGTTTGGCCACTCCAGGCAATTGCTTCCCAAAAATAACCTCGATGGAGGAATTCTAAGCCTTCGCTACAAGCTTTTGGGGTCCTTTTCAGCCTCTTGCTAAGAGCAAAGGCTATCACTGAACCATAAAAGAGATCCTAAATTCTCGAATCCTCAAAATCTTTAAACAGAACAAATTCTAAATATCTCCTTAATGAACAAAAAAATCTGGGAATCTTCCTTTAACAGAAAATGTTTTAGAAATCTTCTTTAAACAGAAACAGTTCTCGCAATTTATTTTAAACAGAAAAAATTCTGGAAATCTTCTTGGAACAGAAAAAATTCTAGAAATCTCCTTTAAACCAAATATTCTGGAAATCTTCCTTGAACAGAAAAAGTTTTGGGAATCTTCTTTAAATAGAAAAGATTCTGGAAATCTCCTTTGAACAGAAAGAATTCTGGAGAATCTCGTTAGAACAAAAAATTCTGGAAATCTCCTTTGAGCCAAAAAATTCTGGGAATCTCCTTTGAACCAAAAATTCTGGAAATCTTCCTTGAACAGAAAAAGTACTGGAAATCTTCTTTAAACAGAAAAGGTTCTAGAAATATTCTTTGAACAGAAAACATTCTGGAAATCTTTTTTGAACAGAAGAAAATCTGAAAATCTCCTTATTGAACAAAAAAGTTCTGGAAATCTCCTTAAACAGAAAATCTGGAAATCTCCTTTGAGCCAAAAAATTCTGAGAATCTCCTTTGAACCAAAAATTCTGGAAATCTTCCTTGAACAGGAAAAGTACTGAAAATCTTCTTTAAACAGAAAAATTCTGGAAATCTCCTTTGAACAGAAAACATTCTGGAAATCTCCTTTGAACAAAAAAATTCTGGAAATCTCCTTTGAATAGAAAAAAATCTGAAAATCTCCTTATTGAACAGAAAAGTTCTGGAAATCTCTTTAAACAGAAAATCTGGGAATCTCGTTAGAACAAAAAATTCTGAGAATCTCCTTTGAACCAAAAATTCTGGAAATCTTCCTTGAACAGGAAAAGTACTGGATATCTTCTTTAAACAGAAATATTCTGGAAATCTCCTTTGAACAAAAAAATTCTGGAAATCTCCTTTGAACAGAAAAAAATCTGAAAATCTCCTTATTGAACAAAAAAATTCTGGAAATCTCCTTTAAACGGAAAATCTGGAAATCTCGTTAGAACAAAAAAATTCTGGAAATCTCTTGTGAGCCAAAAAATCCTGGAAATCATTTTTAGAGACAGAAAAACCTCTAAAAAATTTAACTTGGGCCTCTGAAAGCTCAATCCACCCCAACCAAAACTATTCCATCCTAATTTCCTGTCATTCACACGTTCCATTAAAGTTCATTTTTCCCTTCCAAAATATTTTGTAATCAACATTTTTTTTTGACTGGAGAAATTCCACTTAAAGTACAATGTACTCGAAAGAACCAGTTTGTGTCTTTTGAGTAACGTGATTTACCTTGTCTACGTTCTCGTCTGCACGATTAGTATTCTCATTTGGTTAATGGCATGACTTTTTTTTCTTATTATCATTTCTTAAACTGATTTCGTTATAACTCCTTTTGATTTAATCGATTAATTGCAGAGTAGGAAATAACTCCCATCTCGAATTTCTTGCATTATCCACAAAAAATTTTAGTATTAACGAAATGGAAAAAAAAAAAACTCGACAGAGTCCATTCATCATTATTAATTATACGAGGGGAATTCATAATTGTCTTTTAAAATGCTATAATTTCGAAACATTTTAAATAATGACTTTGGCTAAAAAATATTATATAAAACAAACAAGATTTTAAGTTTGGATACCATCCCAATATCCGGTCTGCGTTTGTTTTTTTTTGTTCCGCTCTAATTAAACTTAAAAAAAAAAAAAATCATTTCACCGTAGGTCAGTCACAGTGCGCAGTTTTTTTCTCAAATGTCCATAGGCGGCGCTAGGTATTTAGGCCACATCTGCTTAGACCATTGAACTAAAAAAATGGCTGAGACCAAAGCCGGCTTTAAAACGGCTCTTAAAAAAATTATCCACGAGCTTGAGTACTAGAAAATTGGCCAACAAGCCCGCTGATCTATTTTAGCCCCTCAGCTATCTCCGCCTATGATAAATTTATCGATTGGAAATTTTCAGGCCAGCCCATAAGTTAAGCATTAGAACAAAATGATTGACACATGTGAAACGTGATAATTGAACGAATCCTGTATACGGGCGAATTTTTATTTTAAAAAGTCCTCAATCTTTCATATTTTTTTTTTTTTTTAACGTAAAAGGTAGTACGATGAAACATAAATGAGACAGTAATAAAATGTATTGTTTTTTCTGAGTCGAATCTAATGAGTGGGCACGTTTTTCACATTAAATCTATTGGAGATTGTTTGGTACGGTATCGTGATCGTTTCTTTTGTAAAACGGGGTTAGTTCGCCTTTAGAAAACGACGACATCGAGGTTCTAAAAGTTTTGAATAAATTGTTTTATGATGGTTTTGAGAGTGGGAAAAATTAAAGACGTCTTTATCGTGGCGTTTATAAAATTATTATTAAAATAATTTTTTTTAACGAAATTATGGAGAAGTTAGGATTTAGCTTTGAAACAAATGCCGCTTGTAGTTTAATTTTACAAGGAATGCTCCTGCTCTTTCCGGTTGGGATTTATAAGACCTGACAATGGCGCCCCAAGGCCCTACGAAAAAAAAATCGAAAATGTGCCCTTTTAAATTTTTTAACTCAAAAACTAAATTTTTCAGAATTTCTATAGCTTTTGGCTTCTTTCGGGAATCTTCGTTCATATTCGCATAGTTTCGTTAATGCTCGGCAATCTTCGGATATCTTCGGTGGCAAAATACTACATTAATGTTTGAGATTTTTGAAAGCTAGCTCTCCGTTATTTTTCGGCAATCTTCGTTGCTTTTCGGAGTTTTTCGTTTCTGCTCGACCAGAAAAAATTCTGGACAGTTCCTTTTGTCCAGAAAAACTATTTTCCGATCACGAAAAGTTCTAGAAAGTTTTTACCTGTTCTGGAAAAATTTTTGCCAGACCAGAAAAAATTCTGGAAAACCTTCACCCGAAATAAAAAAGTTCTGGAAGTTTTTCCCGCAAGAAACTAATTTTGGAATTTTTGCCCCAACCATCAAAACTTCTAGGAAACTTTTCTCTGAACAAAATAATCCAGAGAAACTTTCCTTCGATCAAAATCAAAATCGAAGAACTTTCCTCCAATTAGAAAAAATTCTGGAATTTTAACCCAACCAGAAAAACATCGAGAAAAACTTTTTTCTGTCCAAAAAAAATTATTTAAAACTCTTCCCCGATCAGAAAAAATTCTAGGAAGCTTTTTCTTGATCGAAAAAAAATTCTGATCATATTTTATTCGATCAGAAAAATTCTGGCAAACTTTTTTCCATTGGAAAAGATTCCAAGTCGTTTTTACCAAACCAGAAAAAATTCTGAAAAGGTTTTTTTCCACAATAAATTCTAAAAATCTTTTCCTAGATCGAATATATGATTTTTCTTCAAAAAATAAGTTTGCCCACCAAGGTTTTCATCAAAAAATCTCCTCAATCTCTTCCATTTTAAATTTTTTCTGCTCTGACCAAAATTTTTTAAATCACCTCTTAAAATCTGAGCTTTGAGAAAACTTTTGGCCGTCGAAATATTCAAAGACGAGACATAGAAATCATTTTCAAAATATATTTCCTGGACTTTTATCTCCCAAAATAATTATCCTTGGCCTTTCCACATTCTCTACCAAAATTGATCCAACTTCAATCATCCATTCATGCTCTTATTCCTCCTCGACTTCATCTCACACTCATCCAAAAAAAAAATCTTTTTAATTTCTCTTCCAAAAAAGAATTAGCGTGCCGAATTTCATTGGACTCCATAGCCATTACTGTCACTCGGGGGCTTTTTTATCGTCTTAATTACAAAGATTTAAAAAGAAATAAACAGTTGCATGGGAAAGAAACGGAATATTTATACAGGTAGTCGAGTTCACGTGCAATAGAGCATGTCATACTTTCGAATATTGAATGAATTAATCTCCATGAAGTAGAAAGAAGAAAAAAAAAACCGATAAAGAAATTAAAAATTTAAAATTGATTAGTCCAGGCTCAATATTTTTATAAAATAAAAATCATATTGGATATTCACCGATTTGAATTGCAAACTATTGGTTGAATCAGAACTATCTCACGAAGTTCAGTTGCATAGACCGATTGCAGCATGCAAACAAAAGCAACATGAAGCCTTCTAATTATATGATATGAAAGTAGGTTAACAAACTGCGATTTATATTAATTCCGCGATTGTTTTGTTGACTTTAAAAGACCGCCTCATCTTTTTTTTTTTTAAAAAAAATGGATTCACCCTGAAAATCAAAAAAGCAGACATCCCTCGAGCATATGCGCCGCTTTTCAAACCTCATCTTTCGCCACAATAAGCTTTCATCAATCTCTAAAACTTTTTGTTTAGTCTCATCGTTCGATAATTAACAAAGAATACACACAAAACAAAAAATAAATTGGAAAGTTCATGGCCGATTTAGTTTTCTCAGCCGAGCTTAATAAAAAGCTTAGAGGAGAACTCTCTGGAGCTCGAACTTGGCAAATTTTTACACGGTGCCCTTTTAAACCACACGAAGTTGTGGCAGCAAAAAAACATTACATAAATGTTTTTTGACCGAAGAAAATTAAAAATATCAAAGTAGACTGACTTGAAAGATAATATCACGGAAGAGACTAGAACATTTTACGTAACATTCAACAATGACTGGTGCGAATCTTTTTTTCTCTCTCTCTCTTCTTAAACTTCTGAATGCATGTAATAATAAATGTTATGAGTTGAGGGAGGAGAGAGAGAGAAAGAGAGATGAAGGAGAGAGAGAAAAAAGATTTTTCTATAATATTCTTTTGTGTGCAAGATGATTGGCATGTGTCGACAATTAAGATAGTTTTGAAAGAAAATAAAAGTATTGGAGGGTTATAAAACGGGGACCTAATCGATTTCTTCTCCCCGTATTTTTCTTCTAACGCAACAATTTTTCAAGATCTTTTTTTAAGGAAAATACGGAGTTGAAAGGTAAACATAATGGGGATTTATGTAAACGAACGGGCGAAAGATATATAGCGGATATGACTTTGAGGTTGTGTTTAGGTGTTAGATGCGAATATTTTTAAAGGAAAGGATTAATTATTCTAGTGGTCCCAGCAAGGACCGTAGTCAGTGGGGAAATAATCTCTTTCCTTCTCTTGAGAAGATTTAGATTCGCCTCCCTCGTAGATAAAATTTGAAATTTCAAAATCAATTAAAAATTTTGCCTCCTGCTAAAAATTCCTGACTTCGGGTCTGGTCCCAGCATCCAAATGAAAGGACTAGCAATCTTTTCTCGGAAATATATTTTTCTGTATCAGAAAACTTGTTCATGAATTTTTTCAGGACTTTTCTTCTTTCCCACTTTTCTATCAACATTAATAATTTTCCCAACTTTCCTCAATTTTTTTAGATCTTTTGTCATCAAATATAATTTTTAAAGTCCTTTTGTACCCTAAATATTCCCAGAAAGGGAAATTTCCAGTAAGTTTTCGTTGGAACAACAAAATTCTGGACATTTTGTTTTTAAAAAAAAACTTATTTTCGGAATAATTTTCACTAAAAATAATTACCCGTGAAATTTTCATAATAATTTTCCTTATTCAAGGAAATTTTTCCAGAATTTTCAAGATATTAAAATTAACAAAAGATTAAGAATTATTCCCTGACCAAACGAAATTCCGGTAATCTTTTCCCAGATCAAAAATTTTAGAAAAAAATTTCAGTAAAATCGTTTCAAACAAAAAATTCTTGCAAAAAAATCTAAATTTGGCATTACAATTTTTATTTTCAATATTTTTTGGATCAAAAAATTCTAGGTCAATTCTAGGATGAGAAAATAACTTGAATTTACTAAAAAATTCATTAAAAGAAAATATGAATTGACAAATTTTTCATTTAAAAAAAAATCAGAACGATTTTCTTGATGAAAAAACTTGATAAAAATCTCAATCTAAATCTCTAGAATTAAGAAAATTTGTTTAGTAATAGAAAAAAAAATGGGCTAAGGGGAGTGCACTGAATAAAAGGCAACATGCCAGCTCATTATACTCTAAAACACAATCTAATCATAACCATTTTTTCCTTCACCTTAGCCTAATCTGCAAAAACTCCAGTTTCAACGCCCATCTTTGCTCTTCTTTCCTAACATCAAAGAACAATTTTCTCAGCACAACTAATATCTCAAACTTAAAGAATAGCAGCATATTTTCTAATTAAACATCCAACTAAATTTTTCAAAAAAATTGACATTATTAATGATTCATTTCCCTGAAACCTCTCAAAGACATCGCGTCGATGGATAAGCAAGCAAAAAATTACATAAACAACCGGCCTAATCTTACACCTGAGAAAACTTGGCCATTAATCAAATAACATTTCAGGGGAAACACGCTTCAATCTTTCTCAATATCAAAAAATTAATCTCTCATTCTTTTATTAGCCAAATCATATCAATATGACATTCACAAAAAAAACTTCTAAGCGCAAATAAATCTCCATAACCGAATAACCTACATTCGCAGGAAATATCATTTTAGCCATAATGAGTAGGAGGTCCGAAACGAACAAAAAAAAAATCAGCAATAAAAAAAAACGTCCATTTCATTAACATTTAAAAAAAAATTAGCAATCCATGAGAATTCCCACTAATTCTTTTTATTATACAAAACTCCTTCCGTTCAATTAGTCTGGACATAAATCCATTTTCTTAATTTTTCCAGTGATTGATTTTAAAAACAATAGAGAGTGCCTTGCGTAAGAACCAACAAGAGAAATGTTCATCTCAAAAAAGAATAAATAGAGCGAGTTAAAAAAAAAAAATTTTTACAGAAAAAAAATTCTCCCCAAAAATATTTTCAGCCAGCCCGACAATTAATTAATACTGAATAATACAAAATGCTTCAATGTTAACTGAGTTAACTGAGAGGCATGACGACGAAATAAAAATTGAGTTTAATTGAAAGCTATTACATTGTCATTCACTATTTATTGAGAATAACAACAAAAGATGTTGCAAAGGAAGATTTAAAAAAAAAATTTTTTCAAGAAGAGTTTATCCCAGCAAAGTTTAAATATACACAACCCTAAAGGGAAGAAGTCCTAAAAGGAAGGTTTGGTGTTGAATGTTGAATGAAAGACATTCCAATCGTGATTTGAGATCACCTAGAAAAGAGAAACGACCGCCACAAGGCAACACGGCAAGTGTATACTGTATACCTACTAGATACCGTTATCGCAGCGACGCATGACCTCAAAATATTCATTTCAAACACACTGTACAAGTCATGTTTACAAGGAAGTATACCATAATAATTCTATACCTTACAGATTTTTTTTTTAAAACAAAAAAAAATTTTTTTTTTTCTCTTAATATTTTCAGGCGTACTATAATTTTTTAATCTTCCTCTCTCGTCGATTTATTGCGCTACGATCGATTAATAATAATATAAAAAAAAGAATATAGAAATTGGCGAGATGGTCGATTTTAAAGATAAAGGATCAAGGTTTAACCTAACGTGCACGATTTAGCCGATATATCCGGAAGTTCAAAGTAAAATCGTTCGTATTAAAAAAATGAAGGGATTGTTAATTGCCATAATGTTAAAAAAATTTTTGAGTCAAAAAAGACTTTTAATATTTTGTCTTAATAAGGCTACACAAAAGCGTTTTAGCGAGGAATGTTTTTCAAGTGGAGTAAAACTAACTCATCTTAAATTGATTTAATTAAGGATCATTTATAGGCTTTCTTAAATCACTCAAGCCCATTGGTTCTAAATGACGACTATGGAACTATACTCTTGCTAACTTAAATCTACTCACTAATTTAACTCAACTCTAACAATTGAAATTTCTGACTATGCCATTTTGACTCATTTGAAATAATCAGTCATTTTCACAAAGTCAAATCTACGGTCTACAAACTAAATCACTTTTAAAATGCCTGACTAAAATCAAGGAGTTATGTTTTACTTTAAAAACATAAGTCAAAAAGCCTTTTTGACCGAGTCAAGTCAATCTTCTCTCAGCACTTTGAAAACTCAAACGTACCAGCAGGCATGATGAATTGCCCATTTTCTTAGAATCAAACAACCAATCGTCATTTTGACCTTAGTCAATAAGTCGTTTTGACACAGTCAAGTCAAATCGGCTACCTAGACAAAACCAAATGTTATTATTTTACTATGATATTAATATTAAATTACCATTCGATCAAGTCTTTTTCCTAATTGACATTTCCACCTCAATATGAGCCGCCTAGTCGATTTGACTTAGTCAAATCGTCATTTTGACCAAGACAATGGGAAACTCCTCATTTTGACCCAGTTGAAAAGTTATTTTGACTGAGTCTCGTCCCTTCTTAGAAAATCCAGTTTTTTAATCATTACTAGAAGTTCAATCATTTTCACCGAGAACCAAGTAAATAGTAGATTTTTATTTTGAACAATAATCGTCCAAAATTATCAATTATTGATAGGCCATTTTGACTGGGCCAAGTCTGAACAGCCACTGATAATGTGATGTCTATTAAAATATCATTTCGACCTCCTTAAAAACCGAAGTCAAACCGTTTATCTTTGAAAAACACATCGATAAGCCATTTTGACAAAACCAGAGTCAAAAAGGCAACAAAATTCGAGTCAAAACACTCATTTTAAAAGTCGTTGATATTTCCACAACAAAACTAAGTAATAAAAGTCATTTTTAGCTTTTCATTCGAAAAGCCATTTTTACCAAGCCAAGTAGAACTGAACAGCCATTATGAAATAGCCCTAATCAGGGTCATTTTTGGGGTTCAAGTTCTATGAAACTAGAATAACCACTTAATCGGGTTCTTCAGTATAATCCTAAGCATTCCTAATCTGAAATAAGAGCTATTTTTTAAGCCTGGATCAGCCAAAAACTTAAAAACGACAAGCAATCGGATGTGATTACAAAAAATTAATAATAATTATTAAAATCCAAAACCATCTTGTCAAAAAAATTTAAATTTCGACTTTGGAATGCTGAGTAGTGTCTACTTCCGTTTTGTTTTAATTAAAATTTAATACTCATATAATATTACACAGACTGAATCATATAAAATACCTTCTCTTCCTCAATCAATAATCCCCAAACAATCACCTGACCTGCCACAAAAAAAAAACCAACGACAAAAAAATCCATCAATTCACAATCGTAAAATTTCTACATCTCAAAACTAATCCATCTCCCACAACTCCTCCCCACTTGACAAATATAAAGCCCCAATCCGTCCTTGATCATATCGCATTCCATTCTACATTGTCACATATTAGGAATTAATGCCACGAGCACGTTATACCTGTACATTAAACATTTATTTTTTCCTCAAAATTTGGCGCCCCCTTAAAAACTCCGAGCCAATATTCATTGAAGTAAAAAGAAAAAAAAAAGAGAATTCGGACCACTTTCTACTTAACATAATACACATCCGGCTTTGTGTCGGACACCTTCACCTCGGTTGCATCGCGCAGTGCATTATTATACCTCAAAGTGAAATTGTTAATTGCATTTCCTGGGTCTTGTCAACTTGCGTCTGCCATATTTAGTCCACCACTCCCCTATTTGTCGCCTATATTTGTCAATCCGGGTTTAACAATCCAATCGATTATTCAAAACTCCTGAACTTAGCTTAAAAAAAATAATAGTTTCAAAATATTCATCATTCACTTTTTTAATGGCTCCTCCAAGGTCGTTTTATATATTTTACTGAGAAAATAACGTCACAATTAACGAAATGGAATTCCCCGAGTTTTTAAGTTAGCAAGTCGATTCCATACAGCCATTTCACTTGAATTTTAAAATTAAACAATATTTAATGTACACGTGCCAAAAAAACTCATGAATTGAAGTGTCAATCTTTTTTTCTTAAATATTTTTATTTTGTATATAATTATTATCAACGTGTTGACACTCGGCTTATACATTGGGGCGCCACCATCTTAAATTACATAAGAGCGAGCTGTCAGGGCACCCATAATAGCCACGTGAACAAATATTTTTTTTTTCCTCAAAAAATTCAAAAAGCGAGACATCTGTATTTAGCCTTTCATTAATTTCTTAATTGGCGATTATTTGTAATCATAAATTGGTCGAAACCGGCCAGAATCAGTTTATTTATATCTCCCATCATTAATGCTGTCATTATTTTCCTTGAGAGAGAAGAGCTAATGCTCACAAAAAAAATTGAATACTAATTTAGAAAAACAATAGCTTTAAGCTGAATGATATGAAGATGGTACTTTTAATGTTTATCGTTTTAACTGAATTCATTGATAAGACATTCCTAATAAATGAATAAAACTCTCAGAAAGGTAAAGGAAATATCGTCAATATTTATCTTGAGGTTATCAGATCTACGAGAGAGTAATTCTTGATTTCTGTAAGATTGATAAATTCATTGATTTGCAATTTGCATTCATGAGTTCACTTAGTCAACAAATAAACTGTCCCTTAATCCCAAAGATATCGCATGAAAAAATTTCAAGCTATAATTAATCCTTTTAAGATTTCATATATACAATTCCCAGGTAACATTCACATCACACAGAAAAAACTTAACAATATCGCTTAAAAAAAATTTTCCAGATGAAAAACTTAGCAATCGACTAAATTCATTTCCCAGGCTAATCAACCTTGCCAATCCGTCCCTGGACTTAATCAGGTAGAGGGGGCCCCGTTATTTATATTTAAAAAAAACCATGAATCACCTTCTGTACAGGGTGTGAAATAGAAACCGGCATTTTATCAGGTGATTTTCAACGTCAAACAAACGAGGTTAATTTTTCAACGTTGAATCTTTCACCTTTAAACGGGCTTCTAACCATAACGAAAAAAAAAATTAATAATTACTTTCTAATAGGATATCCGGGGAGCCCCAAATTTTCTATTTTAAATTATACATCAAACGTCATTTTGGTAAACCGACAACGAAAAAAAAAAATTGCCTTTGCATAATGATTTGTTTGATTGATGCAAACGGGAGGATTTCGTATTCACGTTATCAAATCCACCAAAATCTAATTAGCGAATTACCAAGCCAAAAACCGTGTAAATTAATAATACTAATAAAAAAACGAACCTGGATCTGGAAAACGAGATTTAGAACTCGTTTTTCAACCTAATGCATTCCGAACGCGAAAAAATTGCAGCCATTTTGGGTGAAAAAAAAACAAAAGACGATCGCGGCTGATTTCAGAAATCAAAAGCGGCAAACCGGAAATGGGAAATTGCCGCAAAATGGACGCTATTCCCAAAATTAATAACCGAACCGTTAAATAATCATCATTTCATATTAAATCCTTTCGAATTATCCGTAAAATCATATTGAAAACTATTTATCCTCAATTCAATCAAAATCCCTTTCATGATATCAAAATTCCATGACATAACCTAACCTCATTCGAACCTTACATGACACCGTTACTCGTTATCAAAAAAAAAAAAAAAAGGATATACATTAACAAGAGAATTACTTACATAAAAATCCTTATACAAAGGTTAAATAAATATAAAATCCTAATCCCAAAACATAAAAAGGGAACCCAAATATAATATTAATCACTTAAATAAACCGATAATCCACATGAATTAAAATTTTTTAAAAAGCAAAAAAAAAACACTTCAAATATGTAAAAAACAAGGAAAATTATGAGAAAAATATACAAATTAATAAAATATTAAAAACGATTAAACACAAAACGAAATCCTGAATTTGACTGAATCTGAATACGTGTCTAAGTATTGAGAGGTGCAGTTCGAGGCTCGTTCGCCGGCATCCGCCATTATACGTGGATACCCGAGAGACACGGTTGCGAGTTTACGTTGTTACCCGAATTTATCCGAAAATAACCGAAGTTGGAAGGTCACTCACTCGGTTTCTTAATGTCAATGAACGATCCATGATACCAACATTTATTTTTATTGTTGCAATATTTTTCAATGAAACTTCTGTGCATTTATGCAATACTCGAAAAAATATATATTCATAGCCTTTTGTTATAAATTAAATCGTTATTTAACCTGGACATTCCAGCGTCCCCCGCCATTTTTTTCATTTTCCCTAAACTTTTCCATTTGCCCTTGACATGTAAATATTCACAATGTGAGCGTTTACGTTTTTTTTTTCTTCTTTTATTTCTTATGTACCTGACGGAATGGTAATAATAAATCTTGACATTCCAATATGCGACTGCGTTGCTTGAATGATTAAGTTTACAGTTTGAAATTTTTTTTAAACTCAAGCTGTAAAAATTTCTAATTTGCTTCAGTAAAAAGGTTAAGCTGGCTATATTAATCCCTCGTTAATTTTTTTTTTTTTTTGTTCTAAGTACTGATTATTTCAATTAAATTTTTCATCGCCGGGGTAATAAAGATTAGGTAATCGTATTTAAAGATAGTAAATTGAAAAAATAGAAAATTTCATAATTAATCGATTTATATCTGCGAATCAAAAAAATTAAAATGAAAAGATTTTTATTTAAGACTCTCTTATTAAGGCATTCCAGAAAAGAAATATCATCATACCTGATTGCTTTTATTATTTAACAAAAATGGCGGCTAGTCATGTTCGAAAGTATGACCAACTTAGATTTCCATGAGATAAAAAAAGAGAGAGATATAAAAATCAAACCGTGTTATTAAGGTTTTTAATTTTTTGAGATTTGAAAGGTTTGATTTTAAGGAATGTCATAAAAATTTTTTAAGAGAAAAAGCCGCACAAAAAGTATAAAACGTCTGATGCGTTCTGCGTTATAGGACATAAACAAGAATGCGACAATGGAGTGTTGATTCCCCATTTGACCGTTGAGATAGCGCCACATTTGACTTTATTTAGCTTATGGCGAGTGTGGCGTTATCTTGACAGTTTAATAAGGAAGCAAAGGAAACAAACCTCAAGATTTCTCAGAATTTGCCTTGTCGAGCAAATTTTTTCAGGATATGGCTTGTCGAGCAAATTTTTTCAGGATATGTCTTGTCGAGCAAATTTTTTCAGGATATGTCTTGTCGAGCAAATTTTTTTAGGATATGGCTTGTCGAGCAAATTTTTTTAGGATATGTCTTGTCGAGCAAATTTTTTTAGGATATGTCTTGTCGAGCAAATTTTTTTAGGATATGTCTTGTTGAGCAAATTTTTTTAGGATATGTCTTGTTGAGCACATTTTTTTAGGATATGTCTTGTCGAGCAAATTTTAATTTTTTCTTAACGAACAAACATTTTCTTCAATCTTCTGGGAGCAACAGACTTTTCAGGTTCTTTTGAGATATTTCTTTCATTTACAAAAGAAAAAAGTACTTTTTTAAACAAAATCTTTTCCAACATCCTGAAACTTCACCCAACTTTCATCTCACTTCCAACTTTTCTTTTAAAAAAAATCAATTAATTACAATTACAAACCGCGAAATTTACAAAACTTCCGTTTTAATCTTTCACTTAACAATTATTCGTCACAACTTTATGCATAAGAGCACACGTGTCATTCATCTTATAAAATCAATGGTTTATTAATCAATAACCAATCACACGGTTAATTAAGTTTCAACCAGCAAACAGCAAACGATTAAGGAAGGAAATCTTTTAAAAAAACAATAATTTAGCCAGCCCCAGTTTACCTTATCGCACATGGGGAGACTAAAAGGGCCGTTGCCCCTTTTATATACGCACACACAAACGCACACCTCGGAATGTTTTAACTCAAATAAAAAGAAAGTAATTTACAAAACAAGCCGAAAAATTCGATTGGTTTAAAGTGGACGTCTGACAGTGTAAACAAACTAAATTTAAACGCTCAATAAAAACAATTTATAAAGGAGATGACGTAAAGGATGGAGCATCAAGAAATCCATATGAAAAATAAATGCCTATAAGAAAACTTTAATTCTTATTTTTTAATTTTTACTGCTTTTATGGATGGTCAGCATGTTTTGCAATTATTTGTTTGTTTTAAGAGAGATCGAATATCTCTGACATCATGTTTCTTAAAGCCCACGCATTATTTTAAGAAAGAAAAAGAATAAAAAGTTGTTTAATAAGTCGAACTTTATCGACCGATTAGAAAGAAAATGTTAAAAGGAGAAAAAATTAGAAAAATTACATGCGTGAAAATTCTTTTGATAAAATTTTAACATAAAAAAGTAGGGGGAAGTGGGGCAGAATAGATTTGAACAATAAGAAAAAATTTCTAAAAAAATGTTTTCACGAATGCGCTTGTTTTCTGCACACAAAGTCTACATGCAACTTCAGTTTATAAAATTAGGGCTAAAATAAGGCTTAACGGAAGTTGAATCAAAATAAAGCTGACATGTTTCGGCGTTTTCTTCGAAAAAATTTTCATAAGCTCCAATCGGGTCGTTTTTCATAAATATTATTTTGTTTTAGAACTTTTCGAGATTACGGATGAAAATAAGGCAATGGCTTGGCTGAATTGGGCTTTTTTGGGTAACTCGGATTAAAACAAAGTAGACATGTTTTCTCGTTTTCCTCACAAAAATTTTAATAAATATTTTTCTCCCTACAGTTTTTGGAATTATGGCCAAAAATATGGCTACGAAAGGGCTAAATTAGGCTTTTCCAGATAATTTAAGTAAAACTAAAGTTGACCTGTTTCGGTTTTTTCCTCAAAAAAATTTTGCAAGACTTTGATAGGATGATTTTCCAAAAAATCATTTTTCTTCTTAGATTTTTCGGCATTGGGGCTAAAAGTAAGGCTGGAAAAGGGCTAAAATTGGTATTTATGGATAACTCGGGACAAAATTAAGTTGACCTGTTTCGGCGTTCTCCTCAAAAAAAAATTGCGTGGCTTTGGTGAGGCCATTTTTAAAAATTTCAATTTTGCTCTCAAGTTTCCAAGATTAGGGCTAAAAATCAGGCCATAATAGAGTTGAATTCGATTTTTTTGGTTTATTCTGGCTAAAATAAAGTTGACCTGTTTTGGGGTTCTCCTCAAAAAAATTCACGAAACTCTGGCTGGGTTATTTTTCAAAAAACGATTTTTGTTCTACCAAGTATTGTAAACTGGGGTCGAAAATAAGGCTGTAAGAGGGTTGAATTTGGCTTTTATGGAAGGTTTGTGATAAAATAAAATTGGCCTGTTTCGGCGTTTTCCTCAAAAAAATTCCTGGTGCTCCAGTAGGGCCATTTTTTGAAAAATATTTTATTTCTTAACAGTTATTAAAATTAGGGCTAAAATTTGGCTTTTCTGGCTAATCCCAATTTGAGTCATGATGAAGGTAAAAAGTGTTTTCAGTGTTACACTCCAAAAAAATTTACCCGGCGTCTAAAAATGCAATTTTCACAGCCATATTCTATTGGTGCTATGCTCTCCCTGGGCTTATTCCAAACGTGGCCCTTCTAGTCCATTCTTACTTAGTTTTTCTCGAGCACAAGAACATAAAAGTGGCCGAAAAAATTCCCCCAACGCTTCCGACTGCAATTTAAAATTTCGCAAAACTTCTTCGTCGCAATAAAATTCTGACGCCGCTGTATGAAGTACAATAAGAAAAAAAAGGCAGGCAGGCAGGCGATTGCAAGGATCAGGCTTTGCAACCTTGTATGAATCACGACTGTTTATCTTCAATAATTCCCGATAAAATAAGTACTGGATGCCGTAAGCTAAATAGTATTAATGACTACCAAGTTATGCGAGGGAAAACTCTAATTCATCTTCATCTTGTCAAGGATGACTTTTAAATATCTAACAAGTAGACTTTTTTTTCTGACCCTTATATTTAACTTAACCGAAGAAATTTCACAATATTTTTGCCATGATCATTCTGAGGTGACGTATAACCGCAGGCATGTCATTCTCGCTTATTAAAAACGTTTATAACTACGATGAGAAAACTGGGAAATCGTTTTATTTATATAAAAAAATTAAAAAAAGAATATTTAAATCTAATAGTTTTTCAATAAGGAAGCGAGGCTGAGCTGCGTTTGCTGCTCAGTAGCTCAAATGAATTTGCCGCTAAGTGGCTCGGTTTGCCGCTAAGTGGTTCGGTTTGCCGTTAAGTGGCTTGGTTTGCCGCTTAGTGGCTCGGGTTGCCGCTAAGTGTCTCGGTTTGCCGCTAAGAGGCTCGGTTTGCCACTCAGTGGCTTAAATTGCCGCTTGATGGCTAGTATGAATTTGCCGCGCAGTGGCCGAAATCCGTTTGCTGCGTTTGCTGCGCAATTAATCAAAATTGCCGAGCTATATCAGAGCTTAAAAAATCATTTGCGAAAAATCTGTTATTAATCGCAGACTGAAATCTGAACCGGATTTTTTTATAAATCTCAAGAAACAATTATTTTAATTAAACTGCAACCTTAGCAAGAAAACAGGGCGTTTATGAATATTAATCTAAACATAAAAACAAAACGCTGCGGCGCCCAATGCCCACATAATGTCAAAAGTCAAACTTCATCTTGCTCTAATTCCTGGAATCCTATTTCAGCAATCCATTAAGATTAAAACTTCAATTTTACAAAAAGGAATCATGCGCTCAGTGAAAGTGATAAATCGCAACAAAAAAATATTCAAAAAAAAAAAAAAAAAATCGCTGCCTTTTTTTGCCATTCTTCTTAACAAAACTTTCTATTCGATTATTCATATCCAGTCTACCGTTAACCTTCCAATATTAATTTGTTTCGCCATCACTCATTGATATTTAAAAGCCGAATCAACATCCTAGACCTTTTACCAAACGGGAAGTTTAAGCCCTTAAAAAAAACCTGCATCCCAAAAACAAAAATTGACATGAATGAAGCCTAATGAAGAGTTTACTCTCTCGTGGGTGTATATCTTATGAGATAACATAATTTAACAAGTGGCTTCTTGTTTTATCACAGAAGGCAGTTTCCTGTTTCCTGTTTTAAACGCAAACATGGCACTCTTTGTTCCATATTTCCCGTCGAGATTTTTTTTCCCGCAAAAAAAAAAAAAATAAATAAATAAAAATGAACAGCCGAATTTTTTTTTAATATCGAAAAACGCCTTGATGTGAACGATTATGCGGTTTGGAATGCTTATCTGAGAAGAATCTTGCATGCTGGAATATTTTACAGGTCGTTGACCTAGGCACGTTATTGAATTCCAATACTTTTCTCCTGGAGATTTAAATTTTTTTTAAGGTTTTAAACAGCGGCGTTTAGTTTTATTTGTTTCGCGAAAGGAAACAAATTTTTTTGATCAGAAGTTTTTTAAGTAAAATATTTTTGGCAAGAACAAAATTATTTACGGGTAAAAAATTCAAAAAAAAATTTTTTACAAAGAAAATTGTGAAAAAAAAATGAAGAAGTATTTTTTGCAAAAAAATAGTGGGCAAGGTGGCCAGGCTGTTTGCCGCTCAATGGTCGGCCTGAGTCTGCCGCTCTGTGGTTCGGCTAAGTTTGGTCTGATGGTCTGAATTAGCCCCGCAGTTGTCGAGCTCCGTTTGCCGCACGGTGGCCGGGATTTTTTCCCGCGTGCTTTACAGGTGTTCAAAAATTTATTTGCAAAAAATTTAAATAATAATAGGACACTGCAACGCTAATAGGATTTTTCTTTAAATCTCAAGAAACAATTATTTTAATTAAATTGCAATCAAACTCCTGAGACAAGGAAAAATTCTGGCAAATAGTTTTAGCATAAAAAAAATCAGCGTATCAGGCATCTTAGTCCCTGGCTCGACTGCTATGGGGCTTTGAATATCTTAAATAGCGAACAAAATGGCGATTCGCTGGGTCTAGAGACCCAGTAAATAAACACCCTGTGCACGAGTTATCTCAAAACTTCAAAAAAAAAAATTCTTGGCCTTGAGGGTTTTCTTAAATTCTTCTTTATCCTGAATCTTTTAACTTCTTATGCCCTGGAGGTATTTACCTCCTTCAACTTTCCCTACGTCCCTGCGTTCCAAAGATCAAGACTTACTCATTTTAAAATTATCTAATCGAACATATGGGAAACCAATCGAATCCCCCTCGCCATGTTTTCAAAACAATTTTCTTAAAAAATATAATATTTTTAGATAAATTAGCGGTTGTGAAAAAAAGTCACGTTCAAATGATTCATCCACAGAGTGAATTATTTTCCCGATGCTCCAAAAATCACATTAAAACTTGCGCTCTTTTTAAAAAAATTATTACTTCACCTCATCGTATTGTGACTCATCCCTTATCGCTGAGATGACGAAATTCCTCCGGTAACTTAATACCCTACCTTGTTTGGGCTCCGAGATAAAATTCAAAAGAAAAAAAAATATTAATCCTACCTTTGAAGACTTGAACATGTTCTCCCATTTGAAGACTAATTGTAACTCCCGGATACACGTGAAAATCCACAACATGTTGCTGAAGTCCTTCGGCGGAAACGTTTGAACCCGGAAAACGACCGCACACAGCACCCTGCGGCTCGAAACCGGGGGGGAATCGTATAGTCGGAGTCGCGCCCGAGCCCCCCGGCGAAGGGAAAGAATGAAAATGATGATAATGGGTTTGACTTGCGGATTTCCCGTTTTGATTCGATCGCGAATTATTATTATTTGACGTTGTATTGGTGCTAGACGAACGCACTGGGGCGGATTGGGCCTGTCGCGGCTCCGCCGTCATGTCTTCGTCCTGAACTTTCACCATCCGGCTTGAAGTGATGCTGAAAATAAAACAAAATAGGGAAATTATTATTATTGAAAAGGCACGTGGGTGAACGTCCCACTCCAGTTCTATTCAATTCCATTTTTAAAATTATATTTTTCAGGGCGGAAAATGATTCTGAGCCTTGAAAAATTTTTATGGGCTCAGAATGAGATTCACAAACTTTTTTTGCAGAAACGCTTATTTCACCTCATATTCACCAATTATGAACCTTTATCAAATATTTTATCTGCCCTAGCTGACATTTTCAATCACCCATGTATCCCACCCATGCTATATAAAACCTCGAACAAACCTGAAAAAATTTTTAAAAAATATCAAGCATGAATTTTTTTTTCAAAACTCAGAATCAAACCACACCCTATTCAATTACACTCAATTTCAAGTTTGGCAATGAAATTTAAATCATAATATCAGCATAAAAAAAATTCAAAGAAAACATATGCTAGTCATTTCCCAGAAAAAAATCTCCAACACGATTCCATTTCCAGATTGATCCAGACATACATTAAAACTACTCGTCTTCCCAACCCTGATTATCCTACCCATTAACCTCCCTCACGATCCATACATATGAAATCCACCTACACATAAACACGAAAGGTTTAACCGCTCTGAGAATAATGCTTTAAAATTCCAGATCTAAATCATAATAATTCAGAATTCCAAGCATTACCCCATTGATACGTTTCCACTCATCAAAAATCCACTCCAATTTAATCATCTTAAATTACAACACATTTTTTAAAAATAATGCATTAAGATGATTTAATCATCAACAATAGTAACTGATAAGAACTCCATTTACAGCCTAAAAAATTCATTCATAAAATTAATCTCAAATACTATTTCCTTTTGTGAAATTATTAACAAAAAGAAAAGAAGAAAAAAAAGAAGAAGAGAGAGGAAAAATGACCTTGCACATCCACAATCCTATGTTTTCATTTTAAACATTAGGCATACCTGTCAAAAGTTGTTGACGTAACACCCCTAACAACGGGGATCCCGATTATTAAAACAATAAGTCAATCGGGAATGAAGAATGATACAAGGAGAAGTGGAATGATTTTGATTCACGACATAATTGAACATAATTTCAAGAGTTATTAAGAAACGTATGGAATTCTGACAGATATACGCCCACAACGACCGAAAAAGTCGGGTATGTTAAGATACCAAGTATCTTAACCATCACCGGGAACGGTTATTGTAAATTGTAAAATATCCACTGAATTACACGCCGGATAATAGGCTTATGGTCTTTGTTATAATATAAGAGAAATACTCTTACCTAGAATCCGTATTTCCTTGTCAAAACACTTCACTACACTCAAAACAACTCGCCATATTAGTTACGTTTATTGATTTCTTACATGCGCAATAGAGTTGTGCAAGAAATTTGTTTGCGCGGCAGACTACGTTAATTTTTCAGCGTCTTCTGCTACGTTATTTTCCTATTTTTATTTTTTTTAAACACTAAAAATTAAAAAAATTCTTCTTCATTTACAGACACCGCATAAATAATCATTTTCACATCAACTCAACGAACTGATTTAAAGAATTGCTCCGATAATTAAATAAAAACATCGAAGAAGAAAATGGAAGCTTGTCAAAAAATTTCGGCAGTCACCACGTTTGCCGCCATTTTGCCGCAAATTAATCGGTAAAAAATTTCTTTAAAAATGATGATTTTTAAAAATTCCGGAAAATGAAAGTCATCAAGGGACAGTCTTCAACGTTTGACAGGTAATAAAACCCTAATAATAATAAGTAGATTCAAAAATCGAACAATAATCTGTATTTCTAACGTTTCTCAATAGGCTTTAGGAAAAGCGATTTTCATTTTTTTTCTTTTTTTTTATTTTAATAAAAAAAATGCATGTAGATTGTTTAATGAAAGTAATAATGTATTATGTGCTATGCAGATAAACACTGCAGTTGTTTTCATCTCTGTCAGAAAAAAAAATGATAGAGTGGGCAATAAGCGGTGTGAATACATCTTCGACGAGTGGAGGGCCGATATGTCGAAATTTTATGACAGACAAAAGGCGGCTTGCTGAAACATTCCTGGCTGTTGGTCTAGCAGTGCTTCTTGTTGTTTGGGGCTATGCTAACTTAACCTTACCAAAGACTAACAAATATGTGTACAAACATCAGACTGGAAAGACTCTTCTTCTTGTTTTGTTTTCTGTTGCTTTTGGGATAGAAATTGGCTTTAAATTTGCATCTAAGACTGTGATATATCTGTTGAATCCTTGTCATGTTATGACTGTGATACAGGTAAGCATTATAAATAATTTTTGATTCCTAATAGTACTCAATACTAAAACCGTTTTCTTTTTTTCCAGCTATATTTGCTGTCTGCCACTCCAAGCAATAATGTTACTGCAATGTTTCGAATTCACTTAAACTTATTAAATGGACCCATATTAGCGTTTCTTTTTCCAGAGACTGATAACAGAAGGGTGAGTTTAAGTTATGAAAACAGATTTTATTAAACAAAGGTTAGGTTAAAGAAGATTTTTTCTATTTAAAATTTATCATTTTAGTTACCTTTTGAAAAATGGATTTACTGGATTCAACACAGTCTATTACTAATAGTTCCTACTTATCTTCTTAAAGAAGGAGGTTTGTATTAAACCATTGCAAAATATTTAATTATTATCACAATTTTATCCATCAACTTTTTTTTTACAGGAATTTATAATGTTGAACCGTTACATGATTTATCATGGGTAACACTTTCCTATGGGCTGAATATGCTCTATCATTATGTTTTGTTGCAACCTCTTGCTTTGGTAAGTAAAATTTTAAGAAAAAATTTCTCTCCAAAAAATTTTCATTAATTGAAATAATTTTTTTTTAGCCAACGGAGGTGAACCTGAACCACATGCTTTGCCCTGCCGATATGGACCCTTTCTCCGGACCTTATTACCGAATTTGTGCAACAATTCATCAAGGGATCCTCTGCCCATTAGCTTGTAAATTAGTTTGCTATTTTTTAGCCACTTCAGTTAATGATAAAAAAACAGAACTAGTCCACGTGAAGCCACGCAAAGACAATACTGTTAACGGGTTTTCAGATTTTAACAAGAAATCGGAATGAGGATGAATTTAATTCTTAAAAATGCTTACATAGCGGTTTTTAATTTTTTTTTTAAATATCCAGTGATTTAAGTAAAATTTTATTTTAATTCCGTTGTAATATTTTAGTACTTTCCGTCCTTTAAAAAAAATTAGAAAATAGGGATTTTAACTTCAGCTTTGTTTTAAAAAAAATCCTCTCATTTTTTTACTTACTTATTTAAATCACTGGGGGACAATATGGTAGTGTAATTGAACAATAGACCGGCCGAAAAATCGTGCCATTTTTGCTCAAAAAATCTTTAACTGAAAAAAACACTTCTAAAAATATTTCTCGTTAAAAATTAAAAATTTTTTGGGCCGATCTGTTATTCAAGTTAGACGATTTTTGGTTGAGTGCCTATTTTGTTAGATAATAGTAATTCATTAATTCTTCATATTAAAATTGTTGGGTTGCTAGATAACGTAATTTAAAGTCATGACTCAACGAAAAATCATTAGATTATAGGATTAGTTAAAAATTTTTAATAATGAATAGCCGAGACGAGGTTGAAATGAAAAATATATTTTGTACTTTAGCCTCTTCTTATCTATTCACGAAAATTATAAAAATTAATTTTTGCCTATTGCACCCAATTTCGATATCAATTTCTTTAATTAATTTATAATTTCGGTGAAGCGTCTAGTCAATATTAGGTAAATGGCCTGAATTAATAAAAATGGTGCTTTAAAAAAAAATTAATCGGTGAAATTTTTTGAACACAGCTGGCAATAAGTAAAAGAGGCCGTGATTGCTTCCGTAAGTTTTAAGTGTAAGGGAGGAGAAATCATATAAAGGAACTATTCAAAACAATATTTATCTTTAAAACGTTTCTAAAAAAATTTCTCTTATAAAAATACTATTTATGCATATTTAAAAAAAATCTTTTAAATTAATTCAAGCTGTGTAGTTTGCAGTCTAGATTGAGGTATATAAAATTGATACATTGTATATTTAGGTAATGACTTGATTTTCCCCTTGTGCGTAAAGTGCATTTTATAATAAAAATATATCACACGTCGGTACAGAGTGTTTTGGAAAAGCGAAATTAAGTTTCAAATTTTTAAATTTGGCTAATAAACTTTCATTTAAAAATTCTCGTCAATCTAAAATTTCAGTTTTGTATACTATAATTTGTAAGCCTTAAGACAATCAGCCACAAAATTTAACCGCATTAAAAAAAATTAATTTAGTTTGAATTATCATTAGGCTTTTAGATGCTACGAATTTGTTGAATTTTTCTTCATTGTATTTTTGCATTTTAATCCTGCATTTAAATTTCAAACTCATCCTTAAAAAAATTTATACATAGCCAAAACTAAAACCGAAACACTCTGCATTACAAAAAAAAAAATTAAAATTTTCCCTTAAAAGTATACATCTTAGAGGTGTGCTTATCTTTTTAAAATTTAGATTGGACGATATAAATAATAATTGCCTTGGCTTTGTCTTGTTAATTCGCACTCAAAATATAAAGAAAAGCTTGTTTTTAAATCTTTTAATCAAGATTGATTAAGATTAAATATTCCAATAATTCACTTTAATTCTAATTAAAATCACAATTCAATTATTCATAATATCATTAAAAAAAATTTTATTCATCAATTATGATTTGTGTTCCTTTGTTTTTTTTGTTAATAACTGCTCAATATTGTACCAAAGACTTAATTTTTTTAATTTAATTTTAAATTAATTTACTATTGCTTTTATTTTTTTGTTTTTGTTCAAATTTTTATGGTAATAAACTTAACATTACTATTTAGGACGGAATCATTTACTTTTTTTTTGGTATCATAATACTGAAAAATATTTCATTTTGAGATCCTTTCACTTTGGTTCAGTAAATTAATGCCTGAAGAGGTAATGTATACCCATTCCAGCAGCTAAGCCAGTCATTAAAATAAAAACGTTACTCCTGGCAGTACTTCCAGCAAGCTAAAAAATAAAAAAAAATAAGGTAATAATTTGACAGTGATGCAACAAATAAATTAATCCACTTACAATAACATAATAATTGCATCTGTCTCCTTGACAGCATTCAACACATTTCCAGTCTTCATACCAGATATGAGTACAATACTTCATAGCTCGACTTCTACTTTTCTCACACTGCGTTCGAGTTGAACAAGTTTTTGATATGTAATACTGTTTATCAGCTCCCTGTCTCCAATAAGGCATGGTACTCCATTTAACTTCCGTTTGACAAGCATCTTCTCCTTGTTCACAGGTTTTAATCGTGGTGAGGCACTTATCTAAATTGTTTTCCTGGTTTTCGCAGACGTAACATTCCAAGGCGTGACCTGTTATTTAACGAAATTAGTATTTACAAGTTCATGAATCGAAAAATAAACGAATACTTACTTGAACTAATGTATAAAATAAATAAAAACGATATAATTAGTGTTACATGTTCCATTGTTTGTTTGTATTTACGCCCTTCCTGCCACGATATTTTTTTTACTGCCACGTCGAAAAAAAAGTACTTTTAAGTTGTTTTTTTTTGTTTGTTTTAGTTTTGAATTTTATCAGCTATCACTTGAAATTTTCTCTGTTTCTTACGTAAAGAAACTTTTTTCAACTTTCAAGAAAGCTTTTTTATTTTGGTCCAGATTAGGTTATGTCCTGTAGACCCGTTAATGAGTATTTTGGTAATGGTGGACAGAAATTAGAAGACTATTAAAGAAAAGCAAATTTTGAAAATAATACAATTTAATTTTATTACTTCGATCGATTCATTGCCATTTCGTATCTAAAAAATAATTCTGACGATTAAAACATTACAATACATACTACATAACATACCCAATAGGGAAAGAAAAAAAATCTTTGGTTTGTTTACGACACCCAATTCCGTTCCACTAAAGAACATTATCTTCCACCTGGTGAAATGTTATATTTACAAAATTTTGATGAAGTGATTTGGTGGAAGAGGCTTTATAGGAAGAATTTAAACCGCGGGTACGTATACACATTGACATTTTCATGTTCAAGTTTAAAATATGGCACAAATTTAAATACATACAACTAAAAAAAAAAGAATTGAACTAATCTCATTAAAGCCACTTTACCCACGATTTTTAATGAAAGATCAATGATTTTGATTTTTATGTACATGATGGTGAAGTTTTTTTTTTAAAATGCAAGCAAGATTATTTTTACAATCTTTGATGTTGAAGCAAATAGTGGAATTCAGACTATTCTTGTACTTTTGACTTTATAAATTAAAACCGAAGAGAGCTGCTTTGCAGTGTTATTAGCTCTTCATGCAATTGAGGAATTTTTTTTAGATAGACTAGTATGTAAATTATAACAATTAGGAAATGACTCAACAAGTCAAATATTTTTCCAAAACTTCTTAAATTTCCATTTGATGGCAAGAAAATTTTTTTATGTCTCTGATGGTTTTTCAACAGTTTAAGACTTAATAACCATAATGGCCAAACTGACTAGCAAATCTTAATCTTGATTTACAGAAAATATTTCAATAATGAGTCATCTACAAAGACATTATCCCTCTCTCTCGTGACATTTTCACTCAGCTATCAAAACTGCATAATTTGAGTATCCATTCAAAACTTGCTTCACTGCATTTCAATCCTACATCATAATTGTTCTGGTTAACATCTTCATGATCTGCGAAACTGGAAGATCAGACCCTTTTGCATTCATAATAATGCTGACACTAAATTCTCTGTCAAAAAAATTAAACAATTAAAAAAATTTAAGAAAATTTACAGGTAAAAAAATTGTAAAAACACAAACCTTTAAACTCAACTACAAAAGCCACATAAACAATACATTTACAAGATATTTTGTACAAATTCCTCCAAAATATCCGCCAGTCATTTATAATTGAACACCACACTTCATAAAATATCATTTTAACTGTGGTGATCAAACAGATGTGTTAGCCATCTAATGGTGGTCCTAAATACACCATAGATACTTCAGTATTGCCATAAACAGCGGAAACTGAAGGGTACAGTCTTTTATCAGGGAGACCTGAAAAAAAAAATTGAATTGATTAGATGCACGAAAAAATACACATTCGTCATTAGACTTTTACTCGATTTACCTCGAAATGCAACACCCAAGAACTCGTAATTCTTTTCAAAAGATAAAGTATTATCATCACAGTCTAATATAACCCGTATCCTCTCACCGACTTGATATTTAGGTGCATTGTGTAGTAGAGGATAATTTCCTTGAGAATCACCATTATGCAGTAAATGATTATCGACTAAATTCCAACCCCAACTTTGATCGTCAGATCCTAATAAAGCGATATATCCATGACACTGAAGAGGCGCTTCTGTTGTAGTAATACCGATAACAGCAACAGTACCTAACGGTCCCTCCCAAATCACTTCCCAGGCATGTCGCCCATGCCGAAAACCTATCTTCCCCCTCGCCGCGTCCGTACTTTGAGCGACCGGGTTCCTATGTAACGTAAATCCGTTAGCTTTAATATATACATTCCTAGAACAGTCCACTGGGTTCCAAGCATGGTAAAATGCTCGTAATTTAGCTTTATATGTAGGTACAGACGATAGTAGATCGGATTTGAGTGCTTCTTCCGCTAATTTTCTGACACAATGTAACCGCCACACATCGTTATTTTCGTCATTTAAAAACATATACCAGTTTTTACACACTAGTGAACAATTTCTAAGATCGTGCAAGTCTAAATAGGAAAATAACACTTCTAAAATATTATCTGGCAGCGTCGCAGCTATTCCATCCACCATTTTGCCGGTTTAAGCATTGCTACCAACAAAATTAACATTTTGGCAAAGAAATGAAAATCAGCTGATGATGTAGCCCGCCAATTTTCATTTCTCCGTCTTATTTTCTTTTAAAATGCACTTTGGAAAGTTGTTAAAACTTTAATGGTTTTAATGTACATACCGCTGAACAATTATTCTAACCTAATTTGTTAATTCTTTGAATAAACTGAGGAATTAACGTATATGTGTGAGGGAAAACAATTATTTCCCGCGGCAAATCACCACAGCTGATGAGTTTGCCGTGTTGACGTTTTTTTCATTTTCCCTTGCTTTCTTAATTAAACCTTGATAAATAATCATCAAAAACGATTAAAATCTTTGAAATTTAACTAATTATTCGAAAAATATGATTTGATTTCTTTAAATCAAGTAAATATTTAAAAATCAATTTTTTTATTTTACGAGCCGATTCAAAGAGTGCGTTCAGTTACTCTATGAAAACCTGGCATATGAGGTCACGTGACGCAATTGCCGCGAATCAGCTGCTCTGCTTTGTTTCTCTATCTGCCGCCAAGCTTATATTAGTGAAATTTGCATAGTGGTTCGCCTATTTCTACCAGTCCGTTCCGTTTTATTCGCCCGTTTTTATATCCGTGAATCGCGTCGATTTAAGGTTTAATTTCTTAACTTCTGGATTCCGTCATCCGAACTTAATTATTCATAAACGTACATTATTTATCCTGAAGAGAAATGAATATGTTCTTCAGTCGCCATTTTGTGGAAGATCTGGATCTGGTCGAAGAAGTGGTCTTGTGTAAATGAATAAATTTCGGTAGTTATTAGTTTCGGCATCGCATTTTAAATAACCTTTCCCGATAGTGAAAATCCTGAAAATGTCTCTACCGGTGGGATCGACTAATTTCCTGATCCACGATGCAAATGGTATGTAATTTTATTTAGGCTTTCGATGGCTTGGTAGCGTGTATGAATGGCGGACTGCTTGGGGTGAATTTGTCCTTCAGACCTTTTCAAAACCGGTCTCCAGCTTTTGAATCCGATTTCGGATCGAATGTTGATATCTTGATTTCAAGTCAAGGCCGAATTTTCTTTTTTTTAATTCCTGCTATTGTAATATTGCTATTTCCGTTTGTACATAAATCAGGCGGAAATGAACGCCTATTCAATGCTCATTTAATTAAGACCCAAATTTTTTTAAAGAGTCAGCTTATTTAAAAAAATCATTTATGAAAATCCTGTTAGATTCTAAATAAAAAGGGATGAGATTCGAAGTAAAAATAAATTGAATAGAATGAAGGGAAAAAAATGGATAAATATGGCTTCAGGTAATTGGGATTCCTACTTTTTTTTTCTTATGTGTGAATCTTAAGGGTTGAATTTTTTTTTTATTATTATAACCTGAGGAGTTGAAATCAGGTTATAAATTGTTTTGATGTTGATCAGTGAAATTAATTACATTTTCTGAATTGAATGTGAATAAAAAAATGCTTTCCAAGAGATTATTTGTCATTTTAATCCTGAAAAGCAAATAATTGATTGTTTTAGCTAGAAACTTTTTCCCTGGATAAATTAATTTTTTTGCTTTATTTTAATGTTCTCAGGTAAACCTCAGGTGATTAAAATAGTGACTACAGGTCATGGCAAAGGAAACGTATCTACTGCTGGAACGTCTGTAATAAGATCAAATGTTATTAAATCGAGTCCAGCAAGCACACCAGTGAGAAAAATTTTAACAGATGATGATAATTCGGTAGGTGAATTTTTTTTCTATTTAGTGGAAATGAAATTAATTGCAACAAATTTGACAAGAAAGACTTAAATATGTCGTTGACCCATTTTGTGATTCCTGAGTTTGAATCAATGCTTGAAATGCTCTTGAATTTGAAGCGAAGTGTCAAGTCACTTCTAAAAATTGGTTTTTTGTATTGATATCATGTTGTAGACCCATTAGGTTGATTTACAAGCTTTCAACTGGCCAGAGAGTATGAAAGCTTTAAGACAGATGAAAGTTAGCACTGAGGTTGTGCTGAAAGTCAGTAGAGCTGTTCTGGGAGCAAGTAGGCTTGCCAAGAGCATTACAAGCCAAATTTAAGTCCGTTGAAAATGTGAGAGTGCTTAGTTAGGCTCTTTAAGGCCCTTGGACCCTTGAATGTTATTAGAAGTGGCTGCTTAGATTTTTAAAACTACTCGTCATCTCAAAATGTGCCTACGCTCGAAAATAATGTTCCATACTGTGATTATTGAGTTAAATTAATGGCGGGGGTGCCTGAATTGTCTTTCTAAAGACAAAAATGCCAGATTTGCTACTCCCCCTCCCCCGAGATATTAAATTCCTTTCAAAATTAAATGCCACCCCAAAAAAAATTGTATCCAATGACAATTTAAGAATTTTTGATGATTAGTGTTGACATTAAAGATCTCTCATCCTTCAATCTCGGATCCTTATCATTTAACTACGCATAAAAATTTACACCCTTTTAACTCCGCCTTAATTTCATATCAGGAGAAAAAATTATGAAAACGTTAAGTATGAAAAATTATGACGCAACGATTTAAACGCACATACTACTTTAACTGCAAAAGTGGGGTCGGAATAAGAATAATACCACCCTTTTTTAAATAGTGAGTCGAAGAAGAAAAAAACCGTTGGCTCGTGACATTATTTTTCGACCCTTCCTTATATTTCTTATAAAAACGTTATGAAAAACCATCTGACGTTTCCTTTTAATCAATTATTATAATTTTTTCTTTCTTTTTTTTTTTTTTTTAAATAGATTGCATCGAATAATTCGACGTTGCTTAAATCACGTTATGTGACGTCATCGCAACCGGCTAATACGTATAAAACTTTTGCAACTTCGGGTGGATCAATTACTAAAAAGACAATACAGTTGACTCCAACGCAGCTTGTAAGTATTTTGGGGGGAGTAAAATTGAATGGGGAGGCGGGGGTGGGGGGGCGGCCCCCTGGAAATGGGGAATAGGATTTTGGTTTGGGAGATTTTGAACAGCAAAAAAGGCTCCAGAGTTTGAGCGTTAGGGATTTTCTATTAATCATCCCAGAAAAAATTTTTCGGTGGGTTTGAAACGACCTTTTCCTGGCTCCCGCTTGGCGGCGCTAGCGCAAGAGATTTTTAAAATTTTTAAAATTTTTTTTACAGCAGGCAATCACCAGCCCACAGGCCAATAGTGGAAGTAAAGGTCCTGCTGGACAGCAATTCAGTACTCAGAAAATGATTGCAAAATCAATCGTCAATACAAATGCAAAAAGAAGCGCGACGGATTCGGATAGCTCGTTATCAATGACGGATTAGTAAGTGCCAAAAAATTCTTAAAATATTTTTTTCAATTTGTTCGAGTTATTTATTTGAAATTTTATATTTATTGCAGCAAACGTCGAAGAGCTGATAAGTTAGGCAAAGGTTTACGACATTTCTCAATGAAAGTCTGCGAGAAGGTTCGACAAAAAGGCACAACTTCATATAACGAAGTAGCTGATGAGTTGGTCGCAGAATTTACAGGCACTCCATACAAACCCAATCAAGAACAGGTTCGTGTAATTATTCGATTGGCTCTAAAAGATCTATAACCCGGTGCTGTGGTTAACTCAACTGAAGAATCTTCTGTCTTTAGCCCCAGTAAGGCCAGTGGCTGAGCATGAAAAGATCCAGCGTCAAATTTTTAGTTTCAGAATTTATTTGTCAAAAAGTTTTTCCCCAATATGTTTTTTGGTGGAGAAAATTTCAGAGATCGAACTTAATTGATTGAAAAATTTGGTAGACAAGATTTGTTTGACAGGAAAGATTTACTCAAATACTTGGTTGACAAGGAAAAATTCTGAAAACTTTTGTTCGACTGTTAAAATTCTGGAAACACTTGTTCGACTAAAAATTCTGAAATAATTTGCTTGAGGCCAAAAATCTGAAAAAATAATTATGGCCATAAATTTTTATGGTTTCAATAAGTCCTTTAAAAGTCCCTCATTCTCCCTTAAAAGACCCTATAGTCCCAAAATTTAAAAAAAATATTTTACCCTAATTTTTTTTTGTTTTTGATTTCAGAACTATGACCAAAAAAATATAAGACGAAGAGTTTACGACGCTTTAAACGTTTTAATGGCGATGAACATTATTTCAAAAGAAAAGAAGGAGATTCGATGGATAGGACTCCCAACCACGATCCTTGAAGCGAATAAAGACAACGAAAGAGAAAAGAAAGAAAGACTGGAAAGAATTGAACAGAAAACGCAGGATTTGCAACATTTAATTTTGCAACAAATCGCTTTTAAAAATTTAGTTGAGAGGAACAAGAAACTTGAAGAGAAGGGAGGCCGACCGGCTCAAACGGCCGCCGTTCAATTGCCTTTTTTAGTTGTTAATACAAGTCGGAATACAATGGTGAATTGTAGCGTCTCCAATGACAAGTAGGTTTCAAAACAGGAATCGATTTTGTGCTAAAAAAACTTTTAGCTGATAATATGTTTTTTTTTTTTTCAGAACTGAGTATTTATTTAACTTCGATGATAAATTCGAAATACAAGATGACATGCATGTTCTAAAAGGGATGGGAATGATGATGGGGTTAGATAAACGGTCGTGCACCCCGGAAAATTTTTCTAAAGCAAGGAAAATGGTACCTAGATCTCTGGAGCCATATGTCGTACGTAAGTATCGAAAATTATTAAAGGCGAAAAGTGAAAATTACAGAGTTGAATGAGGGAAATTGTTCAAGGTTAAGGAAAGCAAATTGGAAGTTATCACGCGATTTTAAAAAAGTCAAACTTTAAAACGAAATCACTTTTTTTCCTCATAATTATCGAGATTTATTTTTTTTTTTCAGGCAGAAGGAAAAATTTTGTTTTATATTTTGCAGTTCGTTGATTATTTATGTGACTAACAGTCAATTGAAGGATCTCGTGAGAGAATTGATTCGAAATTAATAAGAAAAAATTCCGAAAAAATTTGCTTGGCTAGAAAACAAAAAGAGAACATGAAAACCGAAGCTTCTCCCTCTCTCTGTTTCAAAGCTCCATAAAAATATCTATTCTAATTTTAATTTCATATTTTCACAGAAATGTATAGACAAGACGACGACGATGACATGGGTAGCACTTCACTTTCACAAGGAAATCAACAAACCGAGTATTTAGAAGAATACTTGGAAGATGATTCCGATTTAGGTAGCGACGCTGAAATGGAAATGCATTAGTTAAGTTTTTATAATCGGACTCCTTTTATTTTTCTTACAAAAAATAGCTTAAAAAACCAGATTTTTAAAAAAACCGAAAATAAAAAATTGCGTTATTTAAAAAATGAAAAATTCTTCTCCTCTTAAAGCGAGAAAAATTAAAAATTACATTTTTAAAAAAAACCAATGTAAATGTAAACAATAGAAAATATGTTTATAACGAGTAAACAGATCAATGCCGTAGATTTTAGTGAAAAAAAAAATATAAACCAAGTGTACAGACTATATAATTGAATGTCAAATGCTCAAGAAACGGATTTTAAAAAGTGCTGCTTTGTTTTTTTTTTCGGACGATGAATTTAATCAAATTATAATGAAAGATCTGTGGGATTTAGTCCGGGTTGTGTTTAGCAGGGCTTGTAAATATTATTTGCGAAAGGGAAATGAAAACGAATTTTTCATTATTTATTTTATTTAAAAAAAATACAATAAGTCACATTGCACCAATACAGTATATGATTCAAAGTATAAAAAAACTATTGCATTGGTTTTTTAAATAATTGATGGAAAGATCGGATGGAAAGATTTTTTGTAAATAATGTTAGTAATGTTAATTTCCTGCTCACGGTCAATATTTTTTTTTTGTTATGGATTTTGATAAGTTTTCATGCATCGTAGGTTAAGGTAATTTTTTTTAGTAAGGTTTTGAAGGATTCATTAAGGGTGGTTTGAAAAAATTGAAGGTTTAGAGGGTTTTGACTTCGACGGAAACTTAAGTTTATTTTTAAGTTTTTTAGGATTCTTTTTAAAATAGATTTTTGTCTGAAAATAGTTTTAAACTTTCTTTTGGTCGGAAAATTTTTTTTAATGCCGCAAAAAATTCATTTTGCAACTTTTTTCTGTGCTAAAAGTAATTTAATATTTTCTTCTATCCAATACAAGAGAATAATTATTTCGATCAAAAAAGAGATCCTGAAATTAAAGACTTGCCTAATTCATCTTTTCAAATGTCCATCGTTATTGGCTAATCGCAACTGGTAAAAATTTGTGTTATTTAGCTCATGAAACAGATCAGCCAATCATCAGATGGACAATCACAGTATAATTCTTATTATAGTAAATCTAACCTCAACTGGTTACGGATATTGAAATAAAATTAACTGAGAATAAATAAATTCACTGTTTATTTAGCGACTCGCTAATTTCAGGCTCTCTCTTCAATAATATTTGCTGCAACTTGTTTAGAATAATTAATTAGAGATGTAATAATTAAGTAATATTTCGGAACTACTGTAAATTTTTAACAAATTTTTTAATTTACAGTCATTCCGGTAAAATTTAGACGTTATAAATAAAAGCTAGACTAACCGTTAGACGTTAAGTTCAATATTATACTCTACATTATTGGCCCTGTCGCCACGATAGTTATTTAGGCTCTAAATAATTCTCCTGTAAAGTTGCAGCATAAAAAAACTAATTATGTCCAAGTTACCAGTTTACAGCATACACAAAAATTCAGAAGTTGTAAAATCCCCTAAACGTTTTTTTTAAAACCACCATAACCTCACAAGGTTAAAAAGATTCTCTTTTTTTTAAATTTGATGCACATTAGCTCGATTTAAAAAAAAGAAGAAATGGATGGGAAAATAAGATGATAATTTTTTTTAGGTTAAGAATTTGCCATAGCGATTAATAAATATTTATCTATTATACAGTATATTAATTAATTTTAGAAAAATTTTTCATCTTATTTTTTCGAACGCTTTCAGTACGTTTTTTTTAAAAATTAATTTAAAAAAATAATAACTTAAGAGGCTTGATAAATTGAAATTTTTTTTGCATTCGATTCCGTTTATCCAGTGCAATATTATGATGAAATTAATTTTCATGGAAATGTAAGGTATATATATGGTGTACGTGGCTGATCTGAAACAGTATCAGTTTTTAAAAACATTATTCAATAGATTTTTTTTTATTAAAGTTTAAAATCTGTGTAAAAAAAATCAAATTCACTTACATGCAAAAGCACACGATGTTTTACATAATTCGAAAGCTCGTTGTAGAATTATATTGCATTATAAGAGAGCGCCTCGAGTAGTGTAAATTTAATGTCTAATCAGAAATTGGATTTCTTTCTTTTTTTAAAACATGTTTTTAAATTATTTACTCGTTTCTGTTCTTTTTCTCTTTTATTTTGTAAATATGTACTCTGTCAAAATTGATTATAAAGATTTTCAGGTGTAAAATAGCCTACATTTTTTAGATCATTTGTTTCATCTTTTAAACTCAATTTCTTGCTAAGACAAGGCAGCTGTTGGTAAATCAGCTGTTGGTTAAGTCTTGAAGCCATCAAATATCCTGAAACTACGAAATGTAACATGATTTTACGCTATAAAACCACAAGTAATATCCAAATGTGGAATGAAATTATTTTTCTTACTAGACCCAAATTTTGTGATTTAGCACATAAGAGAGGATTCTATTTATTATTGAACAAGGTAAATGCTCCAAACTCATGATATTATACGAGAAATTAAGTAAAATTTTTGTGAAAAGTTGAGGTTAGGTCAAATTTTAACTCCACGACGTTTGCTGCTTCGTTCTTCTAGTTCCACGGTAAATTTTTGAATCGTCACCATCATTGCATCCTTTGTTTTCATTCGGATTTACGGTTTTTTGCGAATTAACTGTGTGTTATAATGCAGGACATGTTTTTAAAGATAATTTTAAAAGGTATGAGCTTTAAATAATTGATTTTTTTGACTTTCCTTGTGTAAATATTTAGATAAAATACGTGTTAATGGACTTACTGAAAACCGTTATGGCGGCCATGTTGATCTTTTTTTTTCATTGAAAATTTTCCATTTTTTATACAACTAATTTCGTATATTTCGACTTGAAAAAGAAGTAGCACACACGTTTTATTCATTAATTGTGTTTGGGGTTGTTGTGCCTGTTTGTATATTGAAAAATCATGGATTATGTTAATCGATTATAATAATGTGTTGTAGGATGTTGCAATAGCATACGAGGATGCAACGAAAGCCGGTTTATTGCAAAACGTGAAGCATTCGGTAAATACATTTCGAGAACGTGTTCGACATGTTATGATGGATCGTCTGGCCCAGATTATGACTGATCAAGTTGGATTATAGGAATCTGAAAATGGATGATTTGCTGTTTGGCCTGTAAGTCTGAATTCATTTTTTTTTTAACAAGCAGAAATTTTTCCATTAGAAAACAAATCTTTTAAGCTTGTAAAAAAAATGAAACTTCAATGTCGTTGCAGAGATTAAAGTGATAAAACACCTTTTATGCATTATCATTACAAACAGATTGTTTGCGATTTCTAAGTAAGACAAAAGTCCAGAACACCGAGTCTGATTATTCAAACTTATCTGTAGTTTTCTTACCATTTGCTATTGATTGCTTTTATGAGAAATGAGAGTGAAGATAACTTAGTTTCTAACTAAGCTAATACAGTACTTAAGAATAGTTTTCACTTCCCTGTGAAATCTATTTCTACCTCAAGCTTTTTTGATATTCCAAACATTTTCCATTACTACAACTAAATTCGCTTGGAATATCATTCCCTTTTCCTTGAAACAATGAAATTTTAATAAGGCCTGCCTAACCTTGAAAGATTGAAGAGGGAGGAGAAACGTAAACAAAACAATATTCCCTTTAAAATGAAACATTCTCCGCTTTGAGAAACAAGAAAATAATTCCTTGTCAATTCTTTAAATTAAAACAATTAAGTCAATTATGTTTTTCCCTTATTCCGTTAATTTGTTTACGTATGAAAATTTTTGAGGGAAGAGTTTCCTCCTTTCTTTTTTTTTGATAAAATGCATTTCATTGTGGCCCAATTAAAAATAATCTCATCAATGCGTACAGTAACCTCCTCTCCCCCTTTTTAGGAATCTGTTAATTCGTGAAATTATATCTCCCTTTAACGTTTTAAAAAGGGGAAATTAAACCATACTTAGCTTTTAAGTGAAAATTTCTTGCTTAAGTGCTAAACTTGTAATCACTATTTAATCCTTCATCAAAATGAGATTATTTAACCCTGAGCCACCAGATGATGCCTCTGCTAAGAAATATAATACAAGAGAAACAGATTTTTGTTATGAAATTTTTCTCCCCCATTTTTTTCCACCCTGAACTTAATTTTTCTTTTTTTTTTTTTCTAGCTTGAATAATTTCCCGATAATACGGGATTTTAGAAGGAATGAAGGATGACCTAATTAAAATTCTCGAGCTTTCCCACAAAAGGCAAGTCTAGACCTGTCTATCTATTAACTTATTAGTCGAAACGGAGAAATGCGAATTCCGTTTTGCTGTCTATTTAATGCTGAAATACGACTATACACTATCATTATTATGATTATTATAATTAATAATTATTATTATTAATTATTTATGTCAATCATAAAGTTTGCAGAAACGTTCAGCAGCAGATGACGGTTAGAGTGACGTCTTTCGTTCGCACCTTTCATGTTTTTGGGGGATGCAAAGGGTCAGGGAGAAACTTTCGGTGAAGTTTTGAGATATCAAGTCATGTTGGTTTTATAAATAAAGATCTTTGGTGTCGTTTCCTGGTTGCCTGAACCTTCCGGAAAACATTTATTATGAGCTTTTCCAGGAAAGGTTTATATTTTGACTTTAGATATTTTCTTGTTGATTGATGGTTTTTAAGTCGAGGGAAGATAATTTTTAAAATTTTTCTTGGGGAGCTTGTGGTGAATTATTGAGGAGGTAGACAAATAGAGAGCGCTAGTGTCGCATCTTAGTTCAAGCAACATAATGCCAGCAAAATAATCTAGCTTCAGCTGCTAGGAATTCAAATGAAAATCGTCAGAGCCATTTTTTGTTTCAGCAAAATTACTAAATAGAATGTTATTCAAGTTAAGCCAGTCAGAGCATTAAGGAGCTTAATTTAAGCCTGTGAAAGGTCTTAGTTGGATTATATAGGGGGAGACAGTCGCGGAATTCTGCCATTGGCTGCAGCTAAATCTAATTGGGCGTAAATAATTTGGCCGCTAACGATCCTAGCTGTATAGTTTTGTGTTTAGCTTCTCAATTTTGCTGCAAACTAATAAATTCGACTCTTTGGCTTTTGCCATTTTTCAAATTCGTGACGTTGCAATGTAAACGATTTTAAAATTGCTCATCATATTGCTTTCGAGATAAGGCCTCCTCCTTACAAGAAGAAAACATAAACATGAAAAAAAGCAGAAGGGAGTCGCAGAGAAAAAAAATAATCTTATCTCCTTTTCACAGCCGTTACGAAGGGATTAACGAAAATCCCTATAAGCAAATGTTCCTTCTTATACATCCTCTTGTAATTTTTTTTTCTTTTTTTAAGCCCATTTTCCCTCGCGAAATTAGTATGATACCGCAAATCTGGTTATGCATAATATCAAGCGGGGATATGAGAGAGAAAAGGAAAAAGAAAATGCGTGAGGTCGAATATGAGGCTCGCGGAGAAAAGGAGGCGAAGGGGGAGTTGTAAAAAGGTCGGAATTACATGAATAGCATAAAAGAGATAAGAGAATGACACCGGGACTAAAAGCTAAGATAACTGACTAAAGTATATTACTCAGGGAAATCCATAATTTTATCAAAAGGGCGATATAAAATATATTGAGGATTTTTTTTTAAAAAGAAAATTTTTTTGTTTTTTTTTTTTTTAGCTTGGATAAAAGTCACCGGTTGAGCTAGATTCGCGGCAGCCATTAATTGCAAAGGTCTATAAATACATCAGACGGAAATTGAAAATAAGATAAATGGGTTTCTATCCCCTTTCTACTACTGCCACTCCTGTTGCCCTAGTCATTTCAACCTACTTCTGCTAACTTTTTACATTCTTCAATGCTTTTCCCCTTTTTTGACGTTTTTTTTTTCCCCGCGAAAGAATTATATAATGATTTTTTGATTTCTTTTTCGGTAAAAATCAATCATTGGGAATGGAAGTGTAAGTGAAATGAGATGAATTGAATGAGATCGAAAAAGAACAGATAACTTAGGAAGTTTGGAGATTATTAAGCGGAATTTTTGGGAAAAACGATGTTCACCATTCGATGAGAAAAAACTCTAGCTGTCTTAAGCCAATACAGGCTAGGAGGTGATTACTCGAGCCATACTAGAGACTCTATTAGATTTATCGCGGCTACTACAAGCCCAGGTTTCTTTTGGGTTAATAGAGGTCTTGTATTCTTTTCTGAGGACCAAGCTAGGACAGTATGGATTTTATCTTGACTAAATTAGGTCACTGCAGGCTCTCAGAAGCTTAACTAGGGCCCATTATTTGAAATTATGTATTAATATTTTTTATTTATTTTTCAGGAAAAAATCAATCAATGAAAATGGAAGTGTAAATAAAGTTAAATGGATTGGATCGAGACAAGAAGCTGATGAGAAGATTGGTCTGGAAAATGGACAGAGTTCTAGACATAAAAACAAGATCTCGAGAACTTCATCAAAGTACCGGAAAAGTACAGCCTCAATAAGCAGTCGGAAAGACAGTAAGTTGGGTTTTTTTATGATAATATCATCATTATGCTAAACTAGATGTTTTTAAACACTTCTAGACAAACAACTCTGAATCGAATTTAGGGCTTATTCCGCCAACAAAATTTAAAAAATTGATCGACCAATGTTTTTACAAAGCGAAAAATTCAATTTGAAATTCAAATCTAAAGATCCTGCCAAAAACGCCATATTTGAGCTAGAGCCCTGCACCGGGCCGGACTCGGGCCAGAAAATTTTGGGTGGCAGTCGGACCGGGCCGGACTCGGGCCTGAATTGTGCACTAAGATCATCGTGCCGGGCCGGACTCGGGCCTGACTATACTTTTTTTACATTACTCTCTGGGCTACTCTCAGCCCAGAAACAGTCGATTCAATTCTGTTTTTACATGGGCGATGAACTTCATCGGATGAAGTTAGGTTGATTTGTATGAATACTTCAATATTTATTAATATACAATAAAAAAATATAAAAATTTAAAGTCGGACTCGGGCCGGACTCGGGCCGAGAATTTGGAAACCACAGTCGGACTCGGGCCACATGGTTGTCGGCCCGTGCAGGGCTCTAATTTGAGCTAATGGCACCATAATTGAGTTAAACTCTTAATTCATTGGCTGATTTTTTTGGCGCGATAATTCCATTAATAGAAACAAAGGATCAGCAGACTCAGTTGTGCAGTGACGACGACAGAAAAAATTTTAGATGGGGCCAAGGGTGGGCCACAAATTTTCATATGGGGACAAAATCAAACAGTGTTACATTACAGCAATATTACTGTTCTTCCCAAATAGGTAGAGCCAAATTTTTTCCACCTGGGCGCCGTCCCTGCAGTTGTGATGTCATAATTGCGCGGTTCATTTTTGGCGGGCTTTTCAGAATTTGAATTTCAAAGAGAATTTTCAGCTACTTCTTAAAAATTTTTTTGCTTTATCTTAGAATTAATTTAACACTAGTGCAAGTTGTCTATTTGTGGGACCAACCTCAAGAGGTAAATTGTGGATGCTCTGCAACCAAAAGAGACTTTATTTAAGCTCAGAGCTTGCTCGAGACATATTTTGTAGGTGTCAGGCGCTTAGGACAGAATAAACACTATGCAAATTAGTTACTTGGGCAGAGAGCATATTATTGGGCAAAAACCCCACAAAAATGACCACATGAGTCAGTTTTACAACAGTAAAACATCTCACGTTCTCATTAGAAAGAAAAAAATTCTACCTTGATTAAACACAAAAATACTAGAAAGCTTATTCCCTCTATTAACAAATTTAAAAAAAAATATATCGAAAGCCCATACAATCTATGAGCTTATCCATGAAGGAAAATAGAGAGAAAGGGAGGGGAAAGGTTAGTGATACTGATTCCAAATGACAGTCCCTTCACTCGAGCCCTTCGCCAAACCCCAAATCTAATTACTCCGCCGCTACACGTGTACACAGTGTTACACAATTACTTTCACAACCTTCAAAACGCTACATTTTTCTTCTCGTTTCAATTATTTTACACCTTTTTCCTCTCCTCCCCCTTCGATTTTTTTTTATATGAATCAATACCGTCTAGAGATCCAGACTGGAAATGATAAAACGAAAAATAAAAATGGGAATTTATTCACGTTCTAATGAATATTGTAATATTTTTAACCGGACATATTAAAAAAAAAGAGAAAACTCAATTTTCTCTGAGATGAAACTTTTTTTTAAAAAAAATTAAAATGGTGTTATTCATCGCTGTAAGGGTTTTGATCTTTAAAGAAGAAAAAGTTTTCCTAATTATTTTGCCATGTGATCAGGGTGGCCCTAAAGAAGTCGGCCCTGAACTGCTTATATAAGGTAGCTTCAGATTCTATACTAGAGTTGCCAGAAAATTTGGGCGAGAATCCTCTTTCTTGAGCATTGGCCCTGGCTGATTTAGAGTTAAGGGGCCAACAATTTTGCCCTGAGTGAACCCTTAACGACCAAATCTAGGCCTACAGGATTCCCTTCTGGGTAACAAATTTCAATGGCGCCATTTCACCGAAATCT
This sequence comes from Liposcelis brunnea, assembly GCA_023512825.1. Taxonomy (NCBI): domain Eukaryota; kingdom Metazoa; phylum Arthropoda; class Insecta; order Psocodea; family Liposcelididae; genus Liposcelis; species Liposcelis brunnea. The sequence goes on from CM042070.1 coordinate 3,691,989, forward strand.
CGGAGAGGGGAAGCAATGTTTAATAAAAAATCCAGAAGGGGGGCCTGGATTTTTTTCTTCCATAAGCTGCCCCCCTAAATGGCGCCACTGACCAATTCTTTCAACTCACAAACGAAGCCTAATTCGTCTTCAGCGCCTGCAAAATCCTGGGTGCTCTGTGCCGGAAGAATATGTCTACTTAATTTTGAGTAAAATCCTTCCTCACTTTGAAAAAAATTCAATGCGCGTGCGGGGTCAACTTTCCTCGGATTTCACTTCAAATCCCGACATTAATTCTAAAAGTTGAAAGTTTAAAAAGAAGTTTATCAATTTACAATTCTGCCAACTTGATAAAAGAGACATAAATCAGGCTATTAAAAAAAAAAAAAGGCTTTTTAAGTTGGCAAGACGTTTAATACAGATGATTAGTTTTCAATCGGTTTTTCATCGAAACTACTGCTCTCCTTAAACTTAGCAAATAAATAATTATATATTCTCAAAGAAAAATTTTCCCCCCCAAAAAAAATTCATTTATGTTTTATTTCTATTCATGCCCGAGGAAAAACTTTACCCTTTTTTTATCCTACAAAGGAATAACTCATCTTAAAATTTCCCTCAAAGAAAAATTCTCTCACATATAAAAGACAAATGATAAAAATATTTGCCAGGAAATTAAATGATTATAAAAAAGATGAACGGGGTGGGAGATTTTGTGAAAAAAAAAATCCGGAAAAGCATCTTTAATATAAAAAAAAACAATACGGCCCGTTATTACGTTCGAGGTTTTTACGAGGAAATAATGAGACGACATATGGTGATGAGAATATTTTTTTTGTGTGTCGTCGCGTATGATTTTCATCATATATTCAGCAAAAATTATAATTTTGCTAAATTGATAGCGTTTACGCTTTCGGAAAATATTGTGCGCGTCGTTATTATCGTTTAAGTAGCGGAAAAAAATTATAGCCCCGGTTTTTGTTTCGGGATTTTTTTTTTAAAAATGGAAAAGCATGGGAGTGAATTTAAGAACAATAAAACAGGGGAAATCGTAGCGATACTTCTGCAACTCCTGGAAGACTGACAATAGCTCTAGCTGATGCAAATTTGGGTCACTAGAGACTCTTACCAGCTCAGGAGCTATTACGGGCTCTAACAAGCTTAGATTAAACTAAATAGAGACTCCAACTAAATTCGTTCTGATCACTAGAGGCTTTATCAGGCTCAGTCGAGCTGTAATTCTTCCTACAAACTTGTCTGCGAGCTTAGTACTTGAATATTACTCGCGAAATATATATAGTAAATTTTCAGAGAGAACCTCAAGGATTGATTCTAGGGCCGCTGATTGGTGGTTAGTTACAGTAAAATCAAGAAAGTCTAAGCTAAGCTAGAAAAGGCATTAATGACTTGTGCTTCTCCCACTTAAGCCATTCATGGCCTTATCTAAACCAATAGAACGCAATCACTGACTAAAGCTTACTTCGGGTTCAAATTTATTCACAAACAAGATCATTTTTTCCTTCAGACCAATGGCGTTCCAAGCCTTTTTTCCACCTTTAACACGACTATAGGGTAGAAAAGTATTCTATTTTCGCTCAACTTCCATTGGACACCCAGGAGGCGTGAACGCTGTCCATCATTAGAGTTTTTGGTGCCTGACATGGGAACTCTTCCCCCTTCAACGAAATGGTCGATGAAGAGGCATATACAAACCCATTAGTATTCTCCTTTTCCCTAAACGCGATTCGCGACCTAAGTTTATAGGGAAGTCTTAAGGTAAAATCAAAAATGAGATGCGTTCACTGCATCACCCGCACCACAGCTACTGGCACCTTTAGTACTTACTGCGTGGCAAGCCAGCTGGTGCGCTCACATCTTGAAGATCTCCTCTTGAGTAATACAATAGGTATCCAATATGTGTATCCAAATGGTGATGAATTTCACTTCACTTTTGCTCAGCTCTGATCACTTTCCGACAAAATAAAAATTTAAACACTGAAAAATAAAATAAAATTAATTATGAAATTTCGCACCAAAAATTATTATTTTCTATGTGCAAATATCTCGCACGTTAAGAAATGATAAAATAAAATAAAAACTTACTTAGTTGTTAAATTTTTAAACGATGCGAATGCTTTGGAAGTTCGAGTTCGACTGAGGATGGCGGGGAAATTACGTTGCTTATATAGGAGCGACGGTGGCGCTGCTGTTGGTAGCCGTGGGAACTACGTCAACAAAAAAGAGGGGAAACGATAGCTTAATGGGAAAAGGGTATATGTGAATAGGAAATCGATCCTTTGTTGAATATCTTGAATTTTTTCTTATAAACTGTAAATCTAGTCTAGATTTGTTCGTATTTTTGGCAAGAACGCCTCTGCTTCAGATCTAAAAAATTTTTTCTCAGCTCATCTGTTTATTGCCATGGCAATACAGTTCTCGAACGTTCCTAATAAATCGGATTCTATTGATCGATTTAAGTTTTCTTTTTACTCAACTTATTAAGAGAACAAAAGTTTTTAACAAAACAGATTTCCCTTGAAGAGTTTAAATAAAACAAGACAACTTTAAAAATGATTTCCCTTTGATTAATTAAAAAAAATTTTTCTTATCCCTTTTTATAAAAAAAAGATAGGAGAGGGGGAAATGGCAGTTTAAAGTACCAGATAAATTTTCATCCCCATGGGTCGAGAGAGCTCTGCCGCCGCCGGGAAAAAAACCCCGAATCCGATAGCTATCAAAAATCTCTATGAAAATTCAAAAAGTTTAACATGGCGTAGAGAAAAGATTCACTGAAGCGTTTATTTTATTTCGAGGGGTTCAAACACGCATTTTCAAATTTCGTGTTTTTAATATTTTTCTTTTTTAAATAATAAAAAAAGAAAAAAATTCGGGGGGCCAAAATATTAATGATAAATTAACAAAAATTTGAGGGGAATTCGAGGGCGGGAAGAGTACGAAAAAAAAAATGTAAAGAAAAAAAAAAGTTAACTTCCCTATTTTGTCGCAGTCGGCTGAATTTGCTAGAATTCGTCCGTGATGAAAAATGTCGATTTATGCAAACAAGAAGCAGTGAAACGTGATGTTTCGTCAAAATGTCTGTTGAAAAGCACACGAAGCGTTAAAAGCGGAAAATCCATTGCATTTAATAACGAACAAAATCCATTTTTTTATTCATAAAAAAAAGAAATAATAAATTTTCAGGAGATCGAACGTTTTGTTTATTTTTTTAATTATTCTAGGTCGATGGTTTAAAATAGAACATGAAAGAAATTTTGTGATCCAATTTTTAGTTTCGATAATAATTCTATCAATTATGATTTAAACGGTCAATAATTGAGATTGAAATATGATTTTTCATTCAATCATTAATGTTATTAATGAGATTTTTTTAAAATATTGAATCTGTGGGAGAAGATAACAGGGAGTTAAAAAAGAAGAGTATGGGCCCTAGAATAGATACTTGAGGTTCTCACTGCAAACTCAACGTAAATAGAATGTATGTCAAAGACAATAGAATACACTCGATTATTTTTTAAACTTCGTTCGTGGGATTGGCCCTTATTAATCCTTAATTTTAGAATCTGTTAAAAATGTTTTCTGCAACAAGTTGAATGTTGAAAATTCTACTAGTTGGCATTCCATTCCATTGTCGCATTCATGCACATCTAAACTCTGCCAGGGCAGAATTTGGCTTAAATGAGGCCTCTGATTTTTTCATAAATCCAAACCTTTCCCTTTAGCATTTTTCCCAATCTCCCAAACCTTCTTCCTCAAACCCAATTTTTTAAAACTCAGATTAAGAACGCCTTCCTTGTAATGCTTATGCAAACCACCGCACGGTGACGTTGAATCATCAATCATATCAAAGAAGAAAAATTAGGCTTTAGTGCATTCGATATTAAACCATTTTTTTTCCTTTCCCCCTCTTTCTTTTTTCCTTCATCTTCTTCGCAATTCTGCTTTACGTTTTTGGCGCCCAAACGTCGAAACATATTTTTACGGTAAAAAAATCTTTTTTTTTTTGTCCATCGATTTAAAAACGGGACGAGCTTGTTTTAAAAAAAAAAAAGGTTTATTATTAAAAAATATTTCTCATGTTTATCATTCACGTTTCGAAAAAAAAAGAAAAAAACCATCCCCGGATTTTTTTTTATCGAATTTTAATCTACGGTGTATGAAAATTTGCATTTTATTTTTGTGACTGCGTTTCCCCGTGACCCGAGAAAATAAAAATATGTCTACGAGTTCTTTAATCTCATTTTTATTAAATGTCTACCTGAACCGTTTTGTTTTTAAGTAATTTATTTTATTTTTTTTTGTTGCAGAGTCGAGATGTTTGCATTGGAAATGAAAATTTTGAATGAAGTTTTGTGCCGAGCTAGTCAGCAACGCAGCGCTCAAAAATTCTCAGAAAAAGATTCGTGGGCCAATTAATGGAACTGATAGAAAAACTCAGTAGAAACTGGAGAGAAAAAATTGGGGGGTTTGAAGATTTTTGAGGTAAGTTTGGGGCCCATAAAGTTCGGCATTAAATTCTTCATTAGATTTTCTAGTTTGACCTATAAATTTTTAGCCTTTTTTCTGCGGTGCGGGGAAGGAGATTTTCTACAATTTATTATAGAAAAAATGAACAGAACTGTTGTCTTGTCTTTCTCGCTAAATTTCAGCAAATACTTTTGCCCAATAAAAAATTTAGTGTAATTCTTCTTCAATCAAAAATTTTAGAAGCAATTCCTTGGGAGTAGAAAATTCTAAGAAATAGTTATGAAAAAAGAGAAATTCCTAGCTAAGAAAAATAGTACAAATGTTTCTTGCTAGTCACCAGTGAAAAATTCTTGTGAAAATTCTGAGTGGGTTCCAGAAAAATTCCAAAAAAAAAAAATTCCTGCCAAAAATATTTTTAAAAAAATTAATAGTTTGAAAAATTTTTGGAAAAGATGCTATAAAAAATTTTTATCGCAGAAAAAACGACTGAGAAAATATTAAGGATACTTTTTTCCGCCAAAAAAACTAATGAGGGGGGGGGGGGGCAAATTAAGGGGATTCCAAATTTTGTTAGCAATAGCACCTGCAAAATATTGTTTTAATATGTTCTTTAAATTTTTCAGGAAGAAAACGAAGAGTTCAGAACAATCAAAAGAGCCACAAAGATAACGCGGGGAAGCAGCGAATATTTCCGAAGAGAAATGAAGAGCCCCGACAAAAAATACGACTATTCTCGAGCACAATTTTGAAGAGCAACAGAACTGAGTGATATAAAGAGGACAAAGAAGCATGTTGGAGTGGCAAGAGGCCTAGTATTAAGCTATTGCTACGTTAGTGGATCTTAATTGCCTTTGCTATAGCTACTAGGCCCCACTAAAAAAATAGTTGATACTTTTTCCTCGCATTGCAAAACATTTTGACGCAGCATCTCTAACATGATTCGGGCTTAAAGTGACCGGGGAGAAACGTGTTTTAAAGTAAGCTAACTCCGTTGCTAACAATGCTGACCCTTACCTCCCGTGTATAAACTTGCAACTCAAAAAGAATTCCCCCTTTTGAATTTCGTTTCTTTGTCACGTTCAAAACTGCATGCGCACGCTAAAAATTTTTAAGCCTTTCTCGTTTTCTAAATTTTACAAACTTGTATAAATTATAATTTTAAAAAAAGAAAGGTTTGAAGGGATGCTTGACAATTTCCAGTCAAAATTCTGTAATTAATCGTGAGCCACATATTTTGTGTGTAAATTATTTTTAAAAAAATATTTGGGATGCAGATGTTAAAATTTTCTCAGCTAGCCCAAAAATCATTCTGAAAAGTGAAGCAGTCTGTGATCGGTTTTGAGACTTAACATTATTAAGAAATAAGATAAAAGTCACTGACATTTAAACTTTCTCAAACAATGACAATCGTTTTTATAAAATTTTCTAAAAAAAAACAACCTCTAAACTAAGTTCTCTGCGGTTTATAAATAAAATTCCTATCCTCAGGATTTTGCTTTCCGAGTTGTATGGTGCAATTTAAATTTGCCGCGTCTGACATGCGGTTTTAAAAGTTATTTATTTTAATGAAGTTTTAACCAGTTGAGGCTAAGTTATATACATGTTCCATTTGAAAACTAGAAAATGGGCGAGGATGGACGCGGGACTCACGGAGAGAGAAAACAAGATCAAAATCTGTTTCACGGAGCTCGCTGTAATTGAACGCCCCTTTAAAAAAAAAAAAAAAGTTAATTTCAAAATCGGGATTAGTTTTCCCGAAAACATTTTCCATTTCCTGTTCAACTCCCAGAGAGTTGTTTACGATTTTGATTCGGAAAAAAATTAAACGTGGAATAAAAATATAGCACATAAACCTCCAATTACCGTAACACTTGTCTCGTTTAATACGTGCACTTGCAAACACTTCCGAGTAAACGGAAATGGGAAAAGTTGGGTTTTATGTCCCTTGAATTTTCTCTATTAAAACCAACCGACACGGGATATGAAGAAAGGGAGGGAGGGGGGGAGTTCGATTAATGACCTATATATTCAAATATCGATTAACCATCCCCGCCCCTGATTTATAATTTTCAAAAAGGAGATATAAGAAAAATAATGCCGCGAGGGATTTTTGTAGAGATGACATCTTTTAGTTGCTTGTTTTGTAATTATTTAATTTATTCAGTGTAGGCGTTAGCTTGTCTTCAACTTTGACCTTAGGTCATTTATAAAGGCGACTTTATTAAACACCTTGTAAATATTGTTATCGTTTTTGAAAAGTTTATGATGTTGATTTAGGGACGGTCGGGAGGACCGGGCAGGGAGACCGGAAGCGATTGTTTATATAAAAAATATTATAATTAACTTTAAACTTGGCTACAAGTGTTTTGAGAAGGAGAGTAATTTTTTTTAAAAAAAATGGTTCACGTTGCGCATTAGTAGAAGCATTTTTCTGAAAAAATGTCTTTTTTTGGTTGTTGTGGCCCCCCTGAAGGCTTTTCCTGAAGACTTTCTGCTGCAGCCCACTGACTAAGTTTAGATTCCAGTCAATAGGTTCTCTCAAGAAAGCCAGTTAGCCAACTTTCTGGCTGCTAAATCGATTGGCTGTCACCCTGAGCTTAACATTCGCCCTCTGACTTACTTCCCTCATTAATTTTTTTTCAACCAGATTAGGTTAAGTCCATACCGAACCCTTCCATTATTAATCCCTTTAAACACTGAACCTTAAGCCTTCTCTCTTTCCCCCTCTCCACTCATAATTAAAGAAGTTTATTAAAAACAAAAAAAGGGATTTATTACGTTAAAAAAAGAAACTTTTTTCTTTTTTTTTCTCTCCCCTCGCCAAACTCTTAACGGTTTGTGGAAAAGAAATTCATCTTATTTTCCCCGAAAAGTTTTTTTTTAGTTCTGTTAATCAAGATGAAGTTGAAATGAAAATAAAACTTTGTCAGGAATCGATTCTTTAACACTTGAGGTCCCGTCAAAGCTTTTCTTTGATTAAAATTGGATGTTAATCAAGGATTTTTTTTTAAATTTTCTTTTCGGTCAACTTCTACGAATCCTGGATATTAAATCGAGAAGTTCTAAATGTCAGTGATTATCATCCTACGCATGTTTTCAATTAAAGCAATGTTTTTTTTTTAGTTATTTAAGTTAATTAAGGTTATTAAATGCTTGTTAAGGAATGGCTTGTGCCCTCGATGAAAAATGTACACATGTGGATTTAATAACCCTAACGCTGATCATTATAAGTTATCAAAGGTCATTTAATCATTAAAGAATGCGCGAGGCGATCTAAGTCATTTCGATTAGGTTAGAATTTGCGGGTCCGAAAACTAATAAATTCTTTGACAGAGGAATGCCAGCGTCCGTTGCAATTTTTTTAATTTGATAAGCCTCAAAGCTATTTGTACATTGCCCCATATTGGAAAAAGACGGAGAGATTAGTGCACCTTTGATTTTCAGCTGTACAAGCCGGCACCTCTCTTGAATTGTGACTAAAATCTTTTATCCCACTGACTACTTCAAGCCATTATGACTAATATTGAATTATACTCTCATTTTTTCTTTCCAGAAATGAAGCTTTCAGTCTGGCCAACGAGCGCATCCGTTCTGCTGGGAAACAACGGAAAATAAGACCGGCAATATTCAAAAGTGACTTACAATAAAAAAAAATATATTTGATTAAAAATATTATAAAATTGTCTTAAATTGATTGATACAATCCTTGAAATTCCTTATATCCCATTCCAATGCTATTTGTGTTGACTTCAAGGGCTCATTCCGCCGGTTTTTTGCGAAATCCGGGAAATTCGATGAAAAAGTTGGAAAAACAAACAAAACCCTTTGCCTTTGCTTTTTTTTAATTTCGCCGAAATTTTAAAAATCGCTGAAACTGACTGGTTGAGTTTCATTAAGTCCTATAACATGGAAAAAGACAAGAAATCCCGAAAAAGTTCGAAATAAGTCAGTTGTAAGCATTTATATTTTTTTAAAAAAACTGCGCTAAAATTTTAAAAAATTAATTCAATTTCATAAGTTGGTACTACAACTTCCGTTCCGTGTGTTTTTTTGTTGTTTCCACATGGCGGTGAGTTCCAAACCAAAATGGCGTCGGTTGAGATTGTCTACACGCACTTGGTCTCGTAAAAGCATTTAAGTGGTATTATTAACGTGTGTTTTTTTGAATATTTTATGAAAAAACCTTACAGCAGGACATGTATTTTTGAATTATAAACTTTCCTCGTGCTATTTATCATAAAAGTGCCAGGATTAAGTGATTCAACATGATGCGGAAAAAAATGGCGGTTGAATCTGGAGTCAAAGCAACAATGGAAGTAATCTATCACTTTTATTTCATTATTGGTAAGTACTTTAAGTGAATTTACGTCCTTATTTTCGTTTATTTTTTTGTGTGATAATGTGGCATTTGAACAGGTTTAGCGTGTGCTAAGGAAATCATGAAATAATGAGAAATTTATTATTGAATAGGGCAAACCAGAAGATTTCCCCGATGTTACTATCATTGTGTGAAGATGTTTTAGTGTTGACTGGTCAGTTATATGTTCATAAATACATCTTGTAGGCAGCAGACAAATCACAGAAACAGATTTTATTTCTAGCAACTTTTAAAAAAATTAATACAGGGGAAACTTATTCATATTGCATCTGAAAAATATTGATGAACATTTTAGTGTATTTTTGAGCGGTATGACCAATTATCATAAGCAGATGATTCCTACCTATTCTCAAGCTGTTCTCCCCTCTTGTCTTATAGATAATATTAACTTTGTTTATTTTTTTCAGATTATTTCTTGTCGAGGCATGTTTCAAGGACAGATAAGGCAACTGATGGAATCCCATGTCAAAGCTTCTAATGGGGAACCGATGTCTAAGCTTCTAACCTAGACGATGAATTACTAACAAGGTAAATTTTATTTATAATCCAAGTGCTCTGGTAAACATTTCTTGTTGGACACATAATTTAATTTAATTTTTTTTTCTTGCAGACGAAACTAATTTGGCCACTTCAACCTTCATAATGGGTGCCATGGTGGAATTCATCAATAGAAATGATCGTGAACTGCTATTGAAATAAATGGAAGAGGAACACGTCAAAGGATTTTGGTAATGTTCATTTCTATTTTTTTCTAGTATTTTTTTATTTCAATTTCAAATTTTTCACATTAAATAAAATATATAACTGCATAATATCAGCAAATAATTGGTCATCTTAAAATTGTTAGATATTTAAAATCGGCGTTGATTTATACACTTACAGTAAATATCATTTTTGCATTTGACGATTAGAATTGATAACAAAGAAACATCAACCATGACACCAATGATCCTGGCATTGGTATCTTTTTTTTTATATCAAGTATTCACCAACTCATTCTTTCTGACTGTAGCTTAAACATCCCATTTTTTTTCCTATGAACTATGTGCACTTGTGAAAATTAGGTGTTATTTTTTTTTAATAGAACGCAACATAATTATGAAAATCCAAAGTCCTTTCACATAATCGTTTTGTTTGTGAAGTAAATTTAGTAAAAATCGTTTAGGATCAAAATTAAGTTGAAAATGAAAAAGTTGTTTTGCTGGTGATATCCAGTGAACGGGTCAATCAATCATCTGATAAGAAATTTTGAACTGGGACTCATAAATCCAGGATTTAGAGCATTGTAAAAATACTTTAATTATTGAGGAGCGGTAAAATGTTTTGTTCTTATTAAAATTAAAAAGCTAAACTTGACCAGGCAAGACTTTCTTCTTGTAAAAAAAAAAAGTATCGTGAGCTTCGTGTCGTTTTTGTTTATAAAAAATGGCGCTGTCATCGCAACGTCAGTACCGCGTACTAAACAACCTTGCTTCTTAGATTTGCCTATACCGGCAGGCGGCAGCACAAGCCGGTAGATTTATTATTTTTATTTGCAATTGCAAAGTTGGCAGCACTTTTTTCTTAGTTTTTTTCATCATGGCTAAACGTTTTTCGTGTGTCAATTTTAAAACTAAAATATAAGTGTTTAAAACGCATGAAGATTGATTCAGGTGTAATAAATACGTTCTTCATTAACAACAGTAATCGTTTAATACACTAATAAGGATCCCGGCCGGAGTTTAATGTGATAAATAATGAAGTGAAAAATGGCGTCGGTTGACAAGGTACGTCGTTTGACTGTTGCCTCGGATTTGAGTGCAATTAAATCGTATTATTTTGCTAATCTTATCTTATATTTCATACATTCAAGTTATTTAAAAGTGTCGGCCGCTTATATTTTAAAATTTTTTTTGTTTGTTTACCATGAAACCGTTAATTGGTTAATACTTCTGGGATGGGCATTAGGCTGGAGTTATTGATGGAAATGTGCTTTTTTATATTTTTTTTTTTTTAATTGCAATTTAGCTGAATTTAGAATTGACTTGTTTCTCGTTAGTTAAAATATTCCAGAAAAAGCTATGATAAATAAGTGAAACATCAAATTCAGTTGCATTTTTTTTTTTTGCTTTGTCGATTTCAAAATCGTGCAGAATTAGAATTAAATTTTTTATATTTCTGTTTCGAAGGGCAAACAAGTCTAATGTTTAATTTTTTTTTGTCTTTACAGGTCATTCTTGGTAATGTCAGTGATCTTCAACCTTCTGGCAGCACATATCCAAGAGGAACTAAGTGATGAGGAGGATTTCATCCATGGTGAGTTTTTATTTTTCAAGTATCGTTTGACTCAAATTCCAAAAATAATTCTGTTTGAAGGTTTTGGTTTAAGCATTACCCCTTACATAATCATTTTGTGTGTAAAGTAAATTTATAGAAAAGATTGGTTAAGGCCTCATTTGACTGAACTAGCAGTCTCGCCTGTAGCAATCCAGCCTTTAGAATCAAAATAAAATTTGAAATGTTTTTGATGATTTTTGATTTCAAGTTGATGCTTAAAAATTATTTCGCTGGTGATAGGTATTGTAAAGGGTTGAAAAATTGTCTGATAGGAAATTTTGATCTGTCATGAATAAATCCTTTAATTTTTTTGGTTATCAGGAAAAAAAAACACAGATAATAGTCAATGCAATTTTTTTACATCATACATAAGAACTTTGGTGGACTTGTAAAAATTGAGGGAATTAGGCATTTAATCAAACGTAACATCGGTATGAAAATCCAGGATCCCCTTCCAGATTAGTTTGTGAATTGAATTTTTAAGAAAGATCGTTGAGGATCAAAATCAAGTTTAAAATGAAATTTTTTGATGATTCTTGATTTCAAGTTGATGCTCCGGTGTGATGGAGAAATTTTTGTTAACGTTTTTTTTGTGCTGGAAATTTTGCTTACAATTTTTTTTTTTTTTTTGAGACAAAATATCAAATATTTTTGATTGGAACAATTAATCTTAACTTTTTTTGTTTTTTTCAGGTAGAGGATGGTCACTCCAATGGGCTCAGTTGTGACATGCTCTTCACTATAGCTTGTCTAGCTTCTTCCATCAGATTTCTCCGAGTAGGATTGAAAATGATGCAGACGAAAAACAGAAGAGGAACATATTCCAGGATTTATATAGTTGTAAGTTTATTTTTTTAATAGACGCTTTGTATAAGTGATGTTCATTAAAAAACTGGGGATTAGGGATTAGGCAGTTCGTTTGGCAAGTTCGAGATGATAGGTCCACTCATACCTTTAATTGTGTGTAGAGTAGCATCAAGCTTTAGCCTTGAGGTCCTTGTTAGTGTAAAGAGCATCGGAGACCAAGCTGCCCAAAAATTTTTATCAATTTTAATTTTAACGTTACAAATATTTTGAATATCTGATACTAAATCATATCGAGGATTTTTTTTCCTTTTTGCAAAATTTTTAATTAGTAAGTTTAAGAATATGCACATAGTGTCACTGACTTTCGTTACCATAACGATTGCCGTGTCACACGTGCTAAATTAATTGGTCACTCACCCCAAGAAAATTGAGGGCCAAATATTTTCATTTTTTCCAATGGAAATTCCGTTGGAGGAGACGTAAGTCTCCATCGTGGATTCTGATGGTATTTAAGCACTAAAAGTGGGCATGATTTTTAAAATAGATTTAGTCGGTGAGATAAGCACTCCAGCGTGAGAGTTTTTTTTACGACTAAGTCGTTTTAAGAAATTCGGTCAACTGCTAGTGCTTGTGTCCAGTTTCCACCTAACCTTGATCAGGGCTGTAAAGTCGTACACTGTAATTAGGGTTGTTTCGATTTATAAGTATACTTGTACATTTATAAATTGAAAGACCCAATGAAGCGGTTAATGACTTTGGATCCCTGCTCGACATGCCAAGGCTTAGCCTGGGCCGGAGTTAGTACTAGGGTCATATGTTGGTAATGAAACCTCGAAAGCTGCTTATATCTTAGTATTTTCGGGGGTCAGATCTGTTGGTGGAGTTGCGACCGATTTAAATCATGCGGTTTCAGGCAAAGGATGGCTTAACAGGGTTATGGAAATCACGAAAAATGTTAAATTTTTTTCTTAGCTTCATGAGATAGCGGTGTCTTTGAAGAAAGGCCTTTCATCTTTTTATTGGACGTCTTGTCGATCTTCAACTTTTTTTTTGTGCTCTAAAGTTTTAATCGAGGAATAATTTTTTTCCCCATGTGCAATAAATGATCTTTGCAGTTAAATTTTTAAGCTTCTGTTTTTTTTTCTGGTAAGATTTGAATTATTGAAATAATTTATTTTTTTAAATATTTTTCAAAAACTTTCTCATTTATTTTTTTTTTTTTGGTTGGAAGTATTTAGTTGAGGAGTGATGAGATTCATGTATTAGCTTTATAATTTTTCACTTACTTTTTATTTGAGTTGTAAATATTCTTAAGGATGAAGAGATATTTCGCTGAGATTATTTAAACATTTTCTACACTGGGATTCTTTGCAACTGTAAAATTGGTTTCTTCCAGACTGAGAGTAGAATTTCCTTATTTTTTTCATGTTTTTATGAATAGGGCCGATTGGAGCAAAAGATGTAGCCAAAGGAATAAAATTTCTTAACTAATTTTAAATTTTAGGAAAATATTAAACAACTTTTTGGAGCTTTTTGTGTTCAAGAATTTTTACTGGGAGATTTTTCTGTGTTAAGAAAAGAATATCTTTAGGATTTTTGTGTTTAAGAACTACTAGATTTTTTATCTTCAAGAATTTTTCAGATTTCTTTTGGGATCAGGTTCTTGCTATCTCTTAGTTACTTAATATTTACTGGAGAGTAACTTAGGCAGGGTGTAAACATTTGTGTACAGTTTTTTTTTAAAATGACAATCTTATTGCTGAGATTTTTTTTCTAACTAGTATTTCTATAGGTTTTTTTTTTAAATATCATTTTTTTTTTTTAAAGTCTGAACAGCTAAGGATGCAAGTTTTTTAAATGGTACCATTCATATCGTTTTCATTTATTTTCCTCTTAAGAGTAAGGACATTTTAGCAGGGTTTGTTTCTTTAGGTTTTTTCAATTGCAGTGTCAATAGGGCGAAACCGCATGTGAAAATTGGAAGTGACAGAAACCAGCGGGATTGTCGATTATCGGCTATAGCAGATAGAGGTAATAAAGAAGGCATTAGGTCGGCAAGGAAACCAAAAGGCCAACCTCAGGGGGAGGTGGCAGCCCCCTGTTGCATTAGCCCTCCTCTTGGCGCCTCAAGCCTGCGGGCGAGCCATACGGGAGTAGGAGGCGGTCGTAGCCCCGGTTGCCTCGGCCGGGGTTAGACGTGGTAGAGGAAAAGCCCGGTCAGATCCCTTGGGATGCCTCTACCCTAGGGATAAAGGACCTGGAGGCGGAGAGGTCTGCGATTTCAGGAGTGCCCACTCTTGGATGAGACGATGGGGCGGAGATAAAAAAAAATCAGGGAAAAAGGTTAAGAGATTGAAAAAAAAAATTTCTTGAAAATACTTTTATGAAATTTAAAAAATAGCCAAGCATAATGATCTCACCTTGTTTCCTGCTTTTTTATAAGAGGGTAGCCATAACTTAAAAAAATAAAAAAAATTGAAAGAAACTTTTAAAAAAATTGACTTTTAAAAAAAAACAATATTATGGCTACTTTCTTAAAGCAAAATGAACAGGAGATAGGGAATACAAGGAGGGAGGAGAAATCATAACTTAAAAAATGTTTAAGGAGAAAAAAATGATTTCAAATCTCTGCTTGTCTTATAAAAGAATGCGCCGTAATTGAAAAAAAAATATTACTTGGGAGTAATATAAAATAAAAGAACATTAAAAAAAAAATTACGGCGCATTCTTTAAACACAAGACGAAATGGCAAATTGCAGACTAAAGAAGTACTTGACTTGGGACTTAGAAAATTTTCTAAGTCGAATTTTTGGATGTCCATTCGTCTTGTGTTCGAACTTATAAAAAATTCGCGGTCGCGTGCGGGCACCTTCCCTGCCCCGGACTCGTCCCTTGTTCCCTATATGGGAATGGGGGATGAGGAAGGGGTACAAGGAAAAGGGGGAGGTGCCCGCTTCAGGAGGGGGGTGTATCGCTCGTCGTCTTGAAAAAAAATGAACAAATATTGTATATATCATTGTATTATATTTTATTTCAATATATTAATTACAAGTTTTATTTTATTTTATTTTTTTTTTTCAATTAAAGTTTTATCTGAACTTTTGCTTTGATATCGTTTTATCAAGTTCAGATTGGATTAATTTTTGTTAATTGATTTGCTTTTATGAGCATTTAATGAGGATTTTTTAAGATCTTTTTGATTGTTAAAAAATCCTCATTTAATGCCCTCAAAGGCAAATCATTTTTTTCTGTTAACAAAAATTAATCCAATCTGAACTTGATAAAACGATATCAAAACAAAAGTTCAGATTAAAACTCCTAACCTTTACGATTATTACTGAATCAAGCCGGAATATTTTGTTATTTGCAGTGCGATAGTATTAAGTTTAAAAAAGAAAGTATTAATTAATAAAATTTAAGGATTCCGGCTTGATTCTAAACGATAAAAACCATCAGACATTTTTATACCAATAAAAGCAATAACTTAGGGATGAGCAAATTAAATACTGACATTGTTTGACTAAAATACAAGACACAATGAATATCTTGTTAATTAAAATAGTTACTCAAAGATGCATGGACATTTATTTTCTTTAGAGGTTCTGAACCCATTTCAAAACTCCCAATTTCCAAAGATTTATTGCAAGAAGTTCAGAACGCCCAATTGCCAAAGATTTTTTTAAAAAGTTCAAAACGCCATATTAAATTTTTTGCAAGAAATTCAAAACGCCTAGTTACCTAAGATTTTTTTTAAATGATCAAAACTCCCAATTGCCAAAGATTTTTTTGCAAGAAGTTCAGAACAGCTAATTGTCTAAAATTTTTTTAAATGATCAAAACGCCTGATTGCCAAAAATTTTTTCAAGAAGTTCGAAACGCCCAATTGCTAAAGATTTATTTAATTAGTTCAAAACGCCCAATTAAATTTTTTGCAAGAAATTCAAAACGCCTAGTTACATAAGATTTTTTTTAAATGATTAAAACGCCTACTTTCCGCAGATATTTTGAAAATGTTCTGAACTTAATCCAAAACGCTTAGTTCCCGTTAGGGGCTTTGCTACTAGTTCAAATGTATAATATCTAGGCCTATAATTAAAACTTAGATACAAATCTAGCCGTCTATCGGAAAATACAAAATAAAATATTTACTCTGGATTAAGTATTTCACCTAAAGTCATTGAAAATAATAATTGCTCATCCCTAAAAGTTAAAAACAACCATTCCATAGACAAAAAAAAAAAGATTAAATTGACACAAATCGTGAGAGTACTAACCTTTTTTAAACAATATTATATTAAATTAAGTTTGGTCATCATTATCAAAGGTAAGAATTAAAGGAGAGCATGATATTTGTAACTATCTAAGAAAAAATTGCTTGAATTTAGGTAATCTTCTTAATATAAAACTAACGTACTAAATTTTTTTTTTTGGTTTTAAAGAGAATATCTTAAACGGATACTTTTTACAAAAGGAAAAAAAGCAAAAAATTTCAACAAGAAAAGCTATTAGTCTTGAGCGTAGACTCAAACTAATGGAGATCATGACCAAATTTATCTTACCGGCAAAAATTAATTAACTAAATGGTTAGTACCCCCTAGATTCTTATTTTTAAAAAAGAAAACGGTTGATCCAAGCGATAAATGCATAAGCGTATCCACATTTTACAGACTGCAGTTTTCCCCGCCATCATTTTTAAATTTATTACAGTAAAACCTCCGATAGCGGACTCCCGCCGTAACGGACCAAATTTCCTGGAACAGATTTTTCCCCATAAAACCCCATGTATTTTTTCCTCCTAATAGAGGTCTCCTCCAATACCGAACACGGACAAAATTTTTCAAATCTTTCCCTATCTATTTTCCCTATTCAGATCTTTCCCTATCTAGACAAAAATTTCGGGCCCAAAGTGACCTTTATAGAGAGGTTTTACTGTAATATCAAATTAATAATGCAAAATTTTTTATACAAAAAAAAATTGAAATTTTTTAGTTTAAGATAATTTGTTCTCTCCAGTGGATACGCCCATAGATAAATGCTCTTTAACTTTTATACTACTTTGACAATATCTAGCTTTTTTATTTTTAAAAAAAAAGGCTAAAAATATAAACCCTATTCGAGATTTTTGAACTTTCTCTTTGTCTTTCCTTTTTTAATTTGGAAAATCTCGTTTTTTATCGATTTTATAATTAAAGAGCACTTATTATCAACAACAATAAACAAAAGATGATGCAATAAAAGGGTGACTACACATTTGTAACATTCAAAAAAAAAAAAAAAAATGACCAAATTAGTTTTTAGAGCAAAATAAAAATTAAACTTAAGCTAAAGTGAAAAGTCAAACGTTTTTAAACGAAAGTTAAAATGAAATTTTTTGTTGCCAACTTTTTTTTTTAAAAATAAAAATCTTATAAAAAAAATTTTCGGTCAGAAAAAAATTTTACTTGTGAAGACTGACACAAATGTTCGGTTAAAATTGAAATTTACATCAAGCTGAATTTAATTTTTGGCAAATATTCGCGAGTTTTAATTTTCTTCTTTCTTTATTTCAAATTAAAAAAAACTGGGTCGATTTAAGAACAAAATTGTGAGATTTATACAAGAAACTTAAGTGTGCAAGAATCGAACTTGGTTTCTTAAAGTAATTTTAGGGCCCTCTGAGGAAAAAATCTAAGAAGTTAACAAGAATTTTTTAAGATATGAAAAATTTTTAGACCAACTTAAACATTACAGGCTTGCAGCATAAACTCAGAATTTTTTTAAAACATTCTTCCTCTTGAAACTTTTTTCTAGTTAACAAAATATGTATTTCGTATTGAAATTCAGGTCATATCATTAAGTCGAACAAGTTTTTCTCTCAGAACTCTAATAGTCAAATAAGTTTTCTCAAAATTTTAGTAGTCGAACAAACTTATTCAGGATTTAAATAAACATGTTTCGTCTGAACTTAAGAGTCAAACAGCATGTTCTCAAAATTAATTCGAACAGTCAAACAAGTTCTCAATTTGAACAATCGAACAATCTCTTTTAGAATTTTAATACTTGAACAGCCTTTTCTCTAAACTTAATAGTCAAACAGGTTCTCTCCAAATTTGAGTATTCGAACAAGTTATGTCAGAATTCTGTCTAGTCGACTTGAGATTCTGTAAATCTTTTGTTACATTTTCCTTGTCGACCAAAATCTTGTCCTGTCAAATCAAGCATTATTTCTATAATTCTGGATAACATTTCTTTCTTAAGATAAATTGCATAAAATTTTTAGTCACCAAAAAAATCAGGAAAAACTTTTTGCAAACAAAAATATCAATAAATTTTCTGCTAAAAAAATTAATAGTTTTTCTTAGTTTTGACAAGAAAAATTGGTCAGAAATTTAGTAATAAGAGGAATCTTTAACAGAAACCAAGCTCGTCTCTTTTGAAATTGTAGTCACCCAATTTAAAAATAAAAGATAAATAATAAACACACTTCCCACCTGGAAAATTCTTCGCCGACTCGTTTTCCAGGTGTAACTTGAAGATATTTTTATTGGTGAGTGTTCCCACGTTGAATAAGAAGATCAAGCAAGTACATGGAAAAAAAAAAAAATAATAAAATTAGAGATCAATTGATGAGAGAAATTTGTAATAAGAAATAAAAAGATCATACTTACCAAATAATAAAAAAAAATAAACCTGGAATTTTCCCACGTCGTTTTCCGAACTGCGAAGTTGAAAGAAGAAGATTCCCCCAATGCCGAGCCAACCAAAACGATTAATTTCGAATTTCCCTTTTCGACGATATTTAAAGCGAACCTTATCTACCGCAGGCCGCCCCCCGGCCCCGATGAACGTTTCCGCACAACATTGCAAAATATATTTTACTTTTTAAAGAATCCGGATTTGGACCATTAATGGATTCGATAAAAAATAAATAAGTTGCAGTGTCGAGGGGAAATTTCCAACGAAGCGTGGAATCGTCATGTCGTGTCCGTCAGTTGCGAGCAACTTCTCAGGCATTACGCCTCCATCCTCATGCAGCTATAGTCCAGCCGAATGACGGCCGGACAGCCCTGACTGACCCAATCGGGAGCCGCCTCGGAATCCGACACGTGTCGAACCCAGGCTACGTTGACTCCGTCGTTCAAAAGACACGGCGACGGACTCCACCTTGAGGTTCCTGGTCAGAGGTCACCTGTACTTGACACAGGACCCTCGACTAACTCTTTACTAAAGGAAAATGGATGAAGGAGACACCGTATCGGAAATTCGCCCGCACCAAGACTACCGTACCTACGGGTAATTGGGTTAGCCAGGTATACGGTTGATTTCCGATAAAATGTTGGGGGGATGGGTTAAAAGGCTTAGGAACGGGTAGAGGATGGAGAAAGAGCTTCGCCATAAGCCGCCTCTCTAAAAGGCACACCAGCCACGCCCGGTGGTTCGTGCATCCCCTATGGCCATGCACTCGAGGTCGACGCGAGACCGCAGTTACCTCACTTGCGTCAGGTAATGCCGGGCTCACCTTAATGCTAAGGTGACCCACGCTCCCGCACCCCCTACCCAAAAATTCGCGCCCAGACCACGCCCCCGCGAATCGTTTTGTTTGGCTAGCAACGAGGGCTTCTTCTTCTCGCCGCTCTCAGCGGACTTCTCAGCTACTCCTTGGTGTTGATCTTCTTCCTGCAACAAGGAAAAAGTAATTAGAATACAACATACAAAACCAAACAAAAAATTATTCAACTTTATTGTTTAAAACTAGAAAAGAGACTTTTTCTCAGTCAAAATAGTTTTATGATTTTTTCTTATCGAACAAATTTTGTGGTTATAATTACTTGTCCAGCAAATCTTTTCATGATTGTTTGTTGTCGAACAAATCTTTTGATGATATTTTGTTGTCGAAGAAATCTTTTCATAATTTCTTGTAGTCGTACTGATTTATTCAAGGAAAAATATCCCAAAGCTATATGTAATCACAAAAATTTTTTGAAAAAACTCCTGAAGCACAAAGAAGTTAAATTTACTTCAGAGAAACAATTCTGTATGACTCCATAAGCAACAAAAAATATTATGAAGAAATTTTCTTCTTCAGCAAAATCTTTCCAGCTTGTAAAAATAGGAACGTTTGATAGTTATCTTATGACAATTATTCTTGACAAGAAATTTTATTTGCTTAACAGAAAAACAAATTTGTTACAAAACAAGAGATCCCCCCCCATAAGCAATCAAGTCCTTGTCAAGCAATTTTTTAACAATTTCTTGTCAAGTAATTTTAATGAAATAAAGAACTGACTATGATAAAGTTTTAAACAAAAAAAATAAAGACACTTACCACTGACAAGTCCTTTGGTTCAATCATCCTCCTTTTTTTGAAACTGACGAGTGCTCCCATTTTTCTACAACCTCTTTTTGCAGGCTGCCACAGAAACTACAGCAGCAGATGTCACATGGTGTGTGATGATGAATTCATTTCAGCGAGAAATCAACCTGAAACACATAAAAATACAATTAAAATATTTCCAAACTTACATTAACAAAAAAAAGGAGACCGTTTAAGAAAAAATTGTGATCAAACAAGCATTTACAAATGCAAAACCGTTCCATTTCTTGGTGAATATTTATAAATGATTATTCCCTCGAGTGAGTACCCTGAAAAACGATCGAGCTAAATGATCCTCAAAATAAAAAAACCGAATTCTCTTCTTCTGCCACATTAAAATTTTATTTAATTAAAACAATATGACTGCTCTCCTTGTGATTGATCCACAATTATTTTTAAACATGGTTATTCATCATATTAAGGAATTGAAACAGCGGCAGCAAGTAAAAATGTTTCTAATCAAGATATTTGAAAAACCTTAACACAAAAATTAAAATAAAATCCCGGCACAGAATAATAATATTTGAAAAAACATACCTTAGTAATCCATTCTCTTAACTGATCTTAATCTTACAGCTTTGCTGTCCTCTACATCAGAAGCCTTGCCAGCTGATTATCGTCAAGCTGTATCATGTTTGGAGATGCATCAGAAAATTATTTTGTTCTCGCAGAATTTCATCACCCATGTTGATCTAAGCCTGAAAATAAAAACAAAAAAATTATAATATTTTACAGGCTTTTAATTATAAAACGAACAACTGTTTTTTCTCTGTGCTAAGTAAATCATTTTGAATTGACTCGATAAAAATCTTTGACATTTTTTTCAGTTCCTAACACATAAAACTTAACACAGTCCTTTACTTCCTTGCAAAAAATAATTTTTGTTAAAACGGTATTCCCTTCTGAAGATAAAGTTAATTGTTTTCACATGCTTCCGAGAAAAAAAAATGACCAAAATGATCATTGACTGTATACAGTCAATGATCCAGTCAATGATTTAGTCATCCAGTCAATGATTTAGTCCAATGATTATCATCCAGTCAATGATTTAGTCCTCACTAAACCTTAACCTTGAAGCTCAGAATTTCCTTACTGTAATAATTTTTCGAATAGCTTACAATAGTAAAAATATCCAAGAGCAAATCAATTTGGTTTTATGTCTGTTTTGGGGTTAAGATACGATAACTTCATTCGAATACTGAAACACGAGGCTGAATGAACCAAGTTTTTAACCGTGAAAAAAGCTTTAAAAATCCAGGACTAGCACTAAAAATTCAGAAAAATGATAATTTAAAATGTGCTTGGATAATTTTACTTAGATAACTCACCTCATAAAGGAATTTCAACGAAAAAAAAAAAAAAAAAAAAGACTGCGACAAAAGCGGAGACAGAAATCAAAATGGCTTCCCTGCCCCTTGCGGCCTTGCACAAATTAATTTTGTCTTCGCAACAAATTTTAACACCACACCACGTCCCCTCAATTATTCGAAAAAAAAAAGAAAAAAAAGAATCGTTTAAACTGTGTTTCGATAATTTTACTTATAGATAATTCACCTTGTGAAGGAATACAAACGAAAAAAAAATAAAAACGACATAAAAACGTTAATGATTGAATAGGGAGCCTGAAAATCAAAATACCTTCCCTGTCACTTACACCGAACTAAATTTTTTTTTTCTCCCAAGAAATTTGTGCACTACATTTATAAATAATAAATAGGATTAACTCTTACAAAAATAAAAACATTTACCTTCGTTACATAAAAAATTCGTTTCGGATTTGATTGATGGGTGCTCGATGCTTTAAACAAGAGCAATGGCCAAGCTCGCATGCGCACGCATCACATCTATTCAATTAGAGCAAAAAATAGAAAATAATAACAACAAACGGATTTTTTCTTTTCGGTAATAACATAAAAATAAAAAAATGCACCAAAAAAAACCCTCCAAGAACCGATCATGGCCTCAATAAATGATATCTTTTCAAAAATTAAATGTAAAAAATACCGGAGCAATAAAATGGCCGACCATGCGCGCGCATCTCACCTCACCACGACCACACCAACATTTCTCGAAAAATAATCCTTGCTTTTTTTCTATATTTCCGTAAATCGATCTCGGTTCGTTTAAAATTTTTTCCTCCCTCCGTCGTAAAAGAAATTGAAAATTTTGAGTGAATCTCGTCGAGTTAATTATTCACAGCCACATACTTCATACAGATACTCAGATGTTTTTTTGTAAAGTCGTGTGAATGACCTTGACTTTGCTGTCAACTACGACTAGTTCGTCTTGCCTTTCCCCCTTCCCTTTGTAGTCAACGAAAAGGTCGAAAAAATAAAACCACAGGTATAATGCCATAAATAAAACCCCTCTGTTATTCAAATGAATAAAAAATCCTTCAAACAGTTCAGTTTTGTCGAGCTGAAATTTTTTCGTTGTGTCCCCCCCCCCCATTTTTAATTTGGCAAAAATTTCATCGGTTTTTTCCACAGACTAAAAACCTGGACATGAAATCAAAGGTTTTTTTTAAAATTGAAACCTCCTCATGCAAATAAGTCAAATAATTCATATCGAGAATTTGCAAATTTAAACATTCAGATTGATTATTGTGTAATTAAAATTCTACTTAACCTCGTTCATGAAAATACAAAAGTCATGGGAAAATGTCAAAACGTGGCTTGAGTAAAGTAACACCTCATTTTTTTAAAAACTATCAAAAAGATAAATATTAAAGGGCCACATTTCGAGTTCTTAATAAAATCCTACAAAATCAACTATAAGGCCTAAAATAAACTGAAAAAAATATACACGATCAAAGCAAAAAATACTCATGCACTTACACAAAGTGAAAAAAATGGGATGAAATGCCAAACTCAATCATGTTTTGCCTTTGCTACTTTTTGCAAATAATTTTCAACACTGAGTATTAAATTAAAATCATACTGCTTACTTAATAGCCACTGCAGCTGATTATTAAAACAAAAATACTGAAGACCTTGAAGGCTCTTAAAAAATACTCCTCAGCAAACTCTTCACAAAAAACTTGAAAAAATCAAAGAATTTATTTATAAAAGCATTACATAATGCTGGAAAGTCACCACTCAGCAATCTAACTGCACCCACTGTCAAATTTACTGAGCTTAACAATTCAATTTCAAGCTTTAACTCAATCATGACTGCAAAACCGTTCAATTCTACATTTAAAAACAAATCCCTTACCCTCAACTGCAATCAGGAATAAACTCAACGCAAAAGCATAAACAAACCCTTCCGCCCTCTGATTTTGAAATCCTGAACACAATCTCCTTGAAAAAATATTATATACACACAGGCACTAAAAATTATAAGCTAATAGTCTGCGGAAATATCCCAAGCCCTATCTTTGCATTTCTTGAATCTCAATTATAACTTAGCAAGCCACACATAATCATGAATAATTATTCATGATTATGAAGTTTTAACCTGTTAACAGGTTAAAATGGGTCTTGTCCTATGTACTGTATACAGCTTCTAATAGTAAATCTACAATTTAAAATTTGAACCATCAAAATGTTCACCAAAGTATACCAATTAAAAATAAAACTTACTTGAGGTATTCCATACCACCATGAACGCGATTTTCCCTCATGGTCACCGATTTTGCTCAAATTTGGTATACGGGTTCCTTTTGACATTTAATGAAACTAATTTGAAGGATTTTGCGAAAAAAATTTTTTTAGCTGAGTTCTAGGCATTTTAGTTTTTAGGCGAAAACGGCAAAAATCGCATATGTACAACTTTGATCAGTCATAACTTTGTTATTTTTCAACCGATTTAATTCGGCAAAAGTTTTTTGAAAAGTACACATAAAGGACTACCAAATATAATTTTTTGGTTTTTTTCGAACAAGGGTGGGGGGAGGGCCACCCCCCCAAAAATATTTTTGACACCCCCAAAATACCCCATCATGAATTTTTTTCAAAATTTTTTTTTGAGTTCCTAACACTCTCCTTTGAGTCCCTGTAAAATATTTTTCTTGGGCCGCAATTTTTACGGGAGCTACGAATTTTTATTTGCATTAATGCGGGGGTGCCACGGACATCGCTATCCTTAACTGAAGCATAACTCAACGGAATGATGAAAATTTATAGATTTTGATGCAAGGGCTTTTGTATAGGGCTCTTATACATCCACCTAAAACTAAATTTTGCCCCCCAGCCCCCCCAATTTGATACCTGGCTCCACCTTAGGCTCTAAAAAATATGAAAAAAAATTTATGTTTTCGACAGTTTATTTTTTAGAAAAAAATAATCTTTTGTATCAGCCATGTAAAATTTAGACTTCAGAGAATAAGAAAACCCCCCTGGACCCCCTCCGGAAGGGGTGCGGGGGGGGGGGGGGCGGCGGCGGCACTAGGATGCGCCGAAAAAATTCCATGCCTGCGATTTTGGTACTCACCCCAAAAATCCTTTTACATAGATGTCAAAACACGGTTTCAATTTTAAAAAAAATTTTTTGAAACGCTCAGTCCAAGCTCAAGGCGAAAATAAAAGTTTGGCCGATTAGTATATTAGGCGCCTTCCTTGATTCCGTTAACAGCTTTTAAAACGCTGTATGTTTTACCAATAATACTCGTAACTTATGTTTTAAGGGTCGTAGAATCCGAAAATGAAGGTATTAATTTTGCCAACTTCATGGCAAAACGGCTAATCATATTTGGCCTCTAAAAAACCGCATTTTTCTCCCAAAGTTTTTGAATATTCCTAATTTTCGACTTGGGGTATGTGCTTCTTTGTTTTAAAATAATTCCTATTTATTTTACGAGTTCGTAGAATACGAATATGGGAAAAATAATTTTGCCAAATCAACGGAAAATGGCACAATTAGGTTTTGCCAATAAAAAATGGTATTTTCTGCCATAAAAACACGTTTTGCCGTTTTACCATGAAGTTGGCAAACTTAATACTTTCATTTTCGGATTCTACGACCCTTAAAACATAAGTTACGAGTATTATTGGTAAAACATACAGCGTTTTAAAAGCTGTTAACGGAATCAAGGAAGGCGCCTAATATACTAATCGGCCAAACTTTTATTTTCGCCTTGAGCTTGGACTGAGCGTTTCAAAAAATTTTTTTTAAAATTGAAACCGTGTTTTGACATCTATGTAAAAGGATTTTTGGGGTGAGTACCAAAATCGCAGGCATGGAATTTTTTCGGCGCATCCTAGTGCCGCCGCCGCCCCCCCCCCCCCCGCACCCCTTCCGGAGGGGGTCCAGGGGGGTTTTCTTATTCTCTGAAGTCTAAATTTTACATGGCTGATACAAAAGATTATTTTTTTCTAAAAAATAAACTGTCGAAAACATAAATTTTTTTTCATATTTTTTAGAGCCTAAGGTGGAGCCAGGTATCAAATTGGGGGGGCTGGGGGGCAAAATTTAGTTTTAGGTGGATGTATAAGAGCCCTATACAAAAGCCCTTGCATCAAAATCTATAAATTTTCATCATTCCGTTGAGTTATGCTTCAGTTAAGGATAGCGATGTCCGTGGCACCCCCGCATTAATGCAAATAAAAATTCGTAGCTCCCGTAAAAATTGCGGCCCAAGAAAAATATTTTACAGGGACTCAAAGGAGAGTGTTAGGAACTCAAAAAAAAATTTTGAAAAAAATTCATGATGGGGTATTTTGGGGGTGTCAAAAATATTTTTGGGGGGGTGGCCCTCCCCCCACCCTTGTTCGAAAAAAACCAAAAAATTATATTTGGTAGTCCTTTATGTGTACTTTTCAAAAAACTTTTGCCGAATTAAATCGGTTGAAAAATAACAAAGTTATGACTGATCAAAGTTGTACATATGCGATTTTTGCCGTTTTCGCCTAAAAACTAAAATGCCTAGAACTCAGCTAAAAAAATTTTTTTCGCAAAATCCTTCAAATTAGTTTCATTAAATGTCAAAAGGAACCCGTATACCAAATTTGAGCAAAATCGGTGACCATGAGGGAAAATCGCGTTCATGGTGGTATGGAATACCTCACTTAATTAATAATCCCTCATCCAAGTTATTCTCTTTTCCTCAAGTATTAATTATTGTTCTCTCCATTAGAAGCTTTTGCACCAGATTATAATTGTCTTGTTTGCCCTCAGAAAACTGCCTGACAAGAGATGAACCTGAAGAAAAATAAAAATATCGTAAAATTGTTACTAGACAGAGGAGAATAGCTTAAAACTATAAAAGCATTTATACAAAATGATTCTTTCCTTTGTTGCAGTTATGTGAATTCCCCCAATTGATCTGGATAAAAAAAACTAATAGTGCTCATAGGCTAATAATAATTCTTCATCAAATGCTTTATCGATACTATCCCTATATTCTTTATT
Organism: Liposcelis brunnea; assembly: GCA_023512825.1. Lineage (NCBI taxonomy): Eukaryota > Metazoa > Arthropoda > Insecta > Psocodea > Liposcelididae > Liposcelis > Liposcelis brunnea. The sequence continues at coordinate 3,718,655 of CM042070.1, forward strand.
TAATTCAGTAAATCCATATGTCAAATTGAAAGTTTCTTCTACCATGAATACCATTTTTTTTTCTCATTTTAATAGCACTGAAAAGCGATTTGTCCAATTCCTATTCTAAGACACCACATTAGTAAAAAACAGATACCCAGAAAGATCTTATTATGAATATAACCTCTAAAAACTTCTTTGCTTTGCTCTTATTAAAATGATTTCCTCATTAATCCACTTTCCAAAGTACCCAGTAAATCTTAGATGATGCATCATCACCCGAAAAAAAAATGTGAAGCCTGGACGTAATTTAATTCTGGTACTTACCACTAATTAAAATAAGTTATCCATTCCATCGTTCGTCAATTGATTAATTCCATCGAATACAAGGCTCACTAGAACTTTTCTTCATTAAATACATAAAAAAATTACGTTAAAAATATGATTTAACTACTTTCGCAAAGACACTAACGACACACAACCGACGCCATTTTGATTTTCAAGCTCACCGAGCTCACCGCCTTCTAGATGTGTGCGGTCCTCTGACGGAGCGAACGTTGTAATACCAACTTATGAAATTCAATTTTTTTTTTAAATTTTAGCGCGGCTTTTTTTTTAAAAAATAAAAAGGCTTACAACTGGCTTATTTCGAGCTTTTTTTCGTGATTTTCCGGTTTTTCTCATGTCTTGGGGCCCTGTACCGATTTCGGAAAAAACCGGAATGGAATGAGAATGGGTCCTTTGGGGCTAAACAAATGGGGAGACACCAAAAAAAGCCAAAAAAGTTGGCTCCAAGCGGCCATTTTGGGCCAAAATTGAAAAATTAAAAAAATACACGGAAGTATTGAAATTGCATAGCCTTAAAATGGCAGAAAACAGAAATTCTTCAGATATTTACTTCAATTTGCGGTTTTTGTATTTAACACCGTACGAAGAGGCCACTGCAAGTTTATTCTTTGACTTTAGATCGATCGGCCTAAAATTCAAACTTACCTTCATTCCCTAAACCAAAAAATAGCTCCAAGTCCTGTTCATGATTAATATTCTAGAGGGTATGTGCTAGGAAAGGAAATCAGATTTAAAAAAAATAATAAATAGTCCATAAATATACAAAATTGGTAATCGTTTATTTATTATAAATAAATTTACAATATATAATAGAATCGAGGGGGGGAAGGAGGTAATATAGAATCGAAGAATAAAACCATAAATCAAAGAACATTCGGTTTCCTTTATTTAACGCTAAAACAAGGAAGGAGAAATTATGATATGGAAAACGCAGACGGGGGAGAGAAGAGTCTTTTTTGGGGTTTTCAAGTTAACTCTGAAAATTTTCCCTCATTTGAATCTTTGCCAAATGTCACTCTGTTATTTAAAATGCGTAAATTTAATAAATTACATTATAAAATAAAAAACGTCCAACCGGACCCAAAAAAAAAATTACCGGGCACATTAGTACGTTGAAAAAAAATTGAATTATTAGACTAGATCGAATTATAAGTTTAATTCTTCAACACTAAAAAAAAATCACAAAAAATAGCTGCCGTTAAAATTATAAGAGCTGAGAATTATTTTTTAGGCCGTATGAGTGTCATTGAATTTCTTTTTGATAAACGAGGAGATTTTAAATAAATAAAAAGGATTTTTAGGCCTTTTGTTGTTAAATCAAGCCTTGACAGTTAAAAAAAAAGTATAACAAAAAGAAAAAGCCTCGCTTTAAATGCTAAAATAAAAATACAGAAGGTCTTAACATTTAAAGATCATTTCTTTTCCGGAATTTAAAAAGTCAGGCTTTTTGACAACAGCAAAATTACAAAAAAAAAGAAAAAAACGAGGCAATTACCTTTCGTTTTACGAATTAACCTTCCATTTTTATGCAAGCTCCCGATTCTGTCTGTGATTGATTTTTCACCGTGACCTTTTCAAATCAAAAAAAAATTTCCCTCTGATTAAAAAAAAAAGTGATAATTAACGGGAAAGCTTGTTTTTATTTAAATAAATGTGAGAGAGAAAGAGAGAAATGGAGCTTGCTAAGGATTTTAGAAACATAAATCCGATTTTGAATTTGTGTGTTCGGTTTCTTAAATCATCATCAGATTTCGAGAAACCCTAAATCGGATTTAGCATCCACGTTCAACAAGATATTGTCACAAACAGAGATTTCTAATATGCAAATTCAATGTCACTCATGTATGTTCTTTTTTTTAAAAACTGAGAAAAATGAAAATGGACGATATTTTTTCAATTGTTTTTCTTTTTGTTCAATTTTATCAAGTTTTAGAGATAAATAATTTCATTGTAAGAAGACTAGTAAACTACACTGTACAATAGTTATACATTTTTATAATTCATATCTTTTTTTATTTATTTATTAAAAACTAAAGTTGGCATCACTGAGATTTTTAATCCAGAAAGAAATAATGATACAAAATATTATAATTAAAAAAAAAATTGACCGGACTAGATTCGTTTCCTAATAAAAACCAAACTTGACGTTTAAAAGTTTTTTTTTAGATTAAAAATTTACAGCATTACCAACATTGTTCTGATAAAAGTTTGGCGTTTTATTTTTTTGAGTTTTAATTCTTTTTTTTTTTTTAAATATTTTGATTTGGTGGAATGCGAATCTTTTGAGAATGTGATGCAAGTTAAATAGAAAAATAAATGGAATTCCATAGAACTAAAATTGATCGATTAAAAATTCACTCAGTAACAAATTGATCGATTAAAAATCCATTAGGTAAAAAATTGATCGATTAAAAATCCATTCAGTGAAAAATTAATCGATTAAAAATTCACTGAATGAAAAATTGATTGATTAAAAATTCATTCAGTAACAAATTGATCGATTAAAAATCCACTCGGTGAAAAATTGATCGATTAAAAATCCACTCGGTGAAAAATTGATCGATTAAAAACTCATTCAGTAACAAATTGATCGATTAAAAATCCATTCGGTGAAAAATTGATCGATTAAAAATTCATTCAGTGAAAAATTTACTGATCAAACTTAACGCATTACAATTTAATTTTACGAATGGATAAATAATTAATCATTCAATGAAATATTTGTCAAGATACGCATTCCTTTCATAATTTAACTGGTGTACAAATTATCGTTGAAAGCATTTTTTTAAAAAAATCACGTATTAATTATTTTTTTCTTTACACAATAATCCAATTCAATTGTTCATTTTCTTTTAAAAATTAACTTTTCTTTAAAGTTTTCTAAAAGTACTCAAAATCGATTCCGAAAGAAAGGAAAATTATACAATAATCAGTCACTCATCACAAAGTATTTTAAAATTTACGGGTTTTTACAAAACAAAATACAAACACCGGTAAATCAAAATAATTTCATAGGATTTCAGCCCGAACTGGCCAAAAAAAATCTATTTAACATTTTCCTTTTCGATTTTACAATGCCACCGGCCTACATCCTATTTTTTAAGGCTTCTTTAGCAAAAGAACAAAAATAAAAAATTTTGTTTGTGCAACACGACGTTGATCTTATTTTAATGAATTCTTTTTTTTTTTTTTTAGGGGGAAAGAAAAATGCGATATCGGATTTCACACTCGAATGTAAATTTAACGCCGGGGTTTTTTTTCCTTCCACGCTTTTTGCATTTTTCTTTTTCGTGGAATTTTATCTAGCGGAAAAAGAAGGATTGAATAATTGGGCCCCGGTTTTTTATTTTATGATTAAGTTCAATGTCGTGCACGCTTTTTACAAAAAAAGAAATTTCTTTTTAATAATTTTAATAATCCGGAATTTTGCTTATTTGTTATTGCTTTTAATTTCGATCCATCACAAATGAAGAAATAGACTAAGAAAGATTTTAACAAATTCACATGAAAAAAGGGAATAGTTAAAAAAAATTAAAAAATTGTCATGTTGATAGGTGGTCCACTTTATAATAATTTTTTAATAAAAATTTTTCCATTTACATTTGTTCAGTCTTTTTTTTTTGGAATTTAAAGCGCATGACCCACTTTTCATTTTGGCGCAATTTTTAGCCAAAAAATTCTCTGGCCCAAAAAACTTTTGGCCCACTGATTTTCTTCCCTTGGCACGATTCCCATTTTTATCATCAACCTGTAGAATCCCAACACAAAAAAAAAAAGATCCTGGAAAATAGATTACAAGATGAGCTTTAAAAAAGCGTTTAACGAATGATAATGACGTGATTTTTGTTAAGACAAATGGCCCTCGTTTTAATTACTTCCTACTTCATTAATGTTATTAATGACAAACGAGCTGCGGGAGTTTTTTATTGCAAGAAATAAAAATCAATTCCATTTAAATAAAAAATCTTGTTTAGCGCTTTTTTGTTTTGAAAACTGCCTCCTGTTTTTTCCCCGCAGTTTGTTTTTTTTTTTCGTGGAAAGCCCGCATCAAAAAAATTCTCGTGTATCTTGACGTCCCTTTCGTGATAGTTCACTCGAATAATCATAGAATAAAATTTTTTTCTCATCGGTTTCTGAGAATATCTTTTTTTTTTAAACCTTATTTTTTTTCTTTTCATGCGGAGGAAAAGCCTCCTTTGAAAGAATGATTACTCGGAAAACCGCCTTTGAAAGGAAGAATATGTGTAAATATTTGAGAAGTTCGAAAAAAATGAGATTACCAGTTAAAGGGAATGATCAAAAAAATAAAAAGTTGATAAACGATTTTTTTTTGTGAAGAAATTTTGGCGACTCGTGGAACTTTCTTTTACGCAGAAGGAATCTTTGCATTCATTTTAAGTAAAATTATAAAAATTTTAGTATGAGAATAAAAGCAACTTGACACATATTTCTGGAAAAATTATGCTTTTAATTTTATGCTGATTTATAACCAGAAAAAACGAATGAAATTTGCCAGAACTTTTCAAAAAAATTTCAAGTCAATTTATGAAAAAGGGCAAAAAATGGCAAGCTAGTAAAAAATTTGTTGATTAAAATGTTTTTAGTAAAAAATTGACTGATTAAAAATTTTATTCTGTGAAAATTGATCGATTAAAAATTTTATTCTGTGAAAATTGATCGATTAAAAATTCATTCCATGAACAATTGATCGATTAAAAATTTATTCAGTGAAAAATTGATCGATTAAAAATTTATTTAGTGAAAAATTGGTCGATTAAAAATTTATTCAGTGAAAAATTGATCGATTAAAAATTCATTCAGTGAAAAATTGATCGATTAAGAATTCATTCAGTGAAAAATTGATCGATTAAAACTTCATCTAGTAAAAAATTCACTGATTAAAAAGTCAATAAATGAAAATCTTTAAGTTTAGAAATTCTTTCGACTAAAAAATTAACTGGAAAAAAAATTCAGGTACTGAAATTCATCGACCATTTTTATTCTGTGAAAATAAGCTGAATAATAATTGATCAAATGGAAAATTCTTTGAACGAGAGTTTAATCAGAAAAAAATTTGATGATTATAAATTCTTTCAGTGAAAAAATTATCATATACATGTTCATTCAGAGAAAAATCAACCAAAGAGAAAATTGGTCGATTTATAAAGACAATTTCTAGCTTTTTGTAATTATTTCTCCATAATCGACTAAAAATAAAAAAAAATTCTTCAAAATAGTAAAAGCTCGGATTGAACTCATCGACCAACAATAGTTCTTGAAAATTTTAGTGCGCCCCAATTTACCAGACTTTAAGCCTGGCTTTGATTTTGTGATGAAATTTTCGTTTCGTTCAAAAAATGTAAATGGAAAAATTATTTTATTTAACAAACACGTGGCCATAGAATCGTTTTAAAAAAATTTAGCGTTCTTTTCTATCCAACATAAAAAAAAAATTACATAATCCAGGCACTTAGCCACAACTTTCAAAAATTCTACCGCCACGCGATTGCTTTACAATCTACCTTCGTTTATTAAAAGAAACCGAATTATTTTTTATAAAAAAAAATCGGAAAAATCGGCGTCCACCTAAACGTAACTCATAAAAAAATCATTTTTTCCTCGTTTCAATTTAAAATATATATTCATTATTTACATTTCGTTAAGGAGAGAAAAATGAGATCGAAAAAAAATGGCACTACAAGTGTCCTTTTTTTTTTACAAAAAAAAATCTCCCATCACACGAATTTAAAAAAAAAATCGGGAATGTAACAAGAATTATTGCTGAGTTACCATTAAAGAAAAAAAAAATTACTGAAATGATTCCGAACAGCTTCCGTTCATATGATGAGATTTAGTCTTATCAAACGTATGGAACGTACCGTTATCAAATGGAAAACCCTGCCGGGTGTTAGTTTTATAACCATTCCGACTTATATCGTTATTAGATTGATATTTACTCCTACAAATGTCCACACCGTTCAACGGATGACTATTGGTTCTGCAAATATCACCTCCGTTTAAATAAGTAAACCCATTAGCGGCGACGTGGCCGTTCCGCGAAGAAGATTTATGCTGCCTTTGAAGGCTCCTCTGCCGCCTTCCCGTCCCTTGATTATCCCCGGGTAAATAAAAAACCCCGGGAGGCGTGGGACTGGAGGCGAAGAGCTCTAGCTACAGTTCCGTGACCGGTACCTGCTTTAAAGTTTGTTGCTGGGTCGCCCTTACAAAATAATCCTCATCCGCGAATGTTTTTTGATATTCATGCTCCTTCCTGCTGATCGCCCTATTGTTCCATTTATACCCTTTCAACATGTCCTGAACGGATCTTCTATATCTGTATAATAGGAAGATGATAAGAACAACGAACGCGACCGCGATCCCGCAAATCGCGCCGATGATGGCTTGTTGCCGCGTGTCGTGCAACGCGCATCCTAAATCATCAGGCGACAACGCGCGAAGGGAACGTTCTTTTAAATGCGTCGGGGACGCGCATAAAACTTGACTCGCGTTCCTTCTAGCTAATAATTCTCTTAACCACAGCAAACCGCATCCGCATTGTATCGGATTTTCCGCTAGATCGACTTTGTGGAGCTCGGGCCACGCGACTAACGATTCGGGGAACGTGGTGAACGCGTTATCGCGTAGGACTAAATTCCTTAAATTCGGCAAGCCGGCTAACGCCCCTTCCTCGACTTGCGCCAGTCTTTTATTGCTACTTAAAGTAAGTGCTTCTAAATTTAAATTATCTTTCAACGCGCCTTTTTCGACTTTTTCTAATTGGGGCGCCCCGGACACGTCTAATCTTCTTAAATTTGTTAATCCTTGAAAGGCGTTCGCTTCCAACGTTTGAAATTCGTTCTGCCCGACGGATAACTCCTCCAGTCTTGACATTACGGCCAATTGCCGAGTCGGTATCGATCCTAATCGATTATCGGCTAATCCTAAATTTCTTAATCCAGTCAATCCGCGAAACGCGTTTTCACTTATGTTCACCAAACCCGCACCAACGAGATCCAATTTATATAATTTGCTTAGACCTTTAAAGGCATCGTCGGGAAGCGTCGTGAACGCGTTGAGTCCGATGTGCAACTCCGCTAAACTTCCGAGGAAAACGAAGGACCCGGTCGGGACCGCGCGGAGTTGATTATCGTCCAAATATAAAACGCGAAGTGATGATAACCCGTAAAACGCAGCGGGATCGACCCGCGATATCCGATTTTGCCCTAAATCCAATTCTTGCAATTTGGGCAAAGTGCTAAATAATCTAGCTGAGAGTTCTTCCAAAAAATTACTCCTCAAACTCAACACTGTTAAATTTCTTAAACCGATAAATGTTTGATTTGTTATTGATGATATTTTATTGTGATTTAAATGTAGCTCGACTAATTTTTTTTGGGCTTCGAAGCTTTTCATTGGAATGCTAACGAGGTGGTTGTAGGCCAAATCGACGTATTGGAGTTCCCCGTAGAATTGGAAAGCGGCGTCCACCGTTTTGATTCGGTTGTACTTGAGGACTAGGCGCTGGATTGACGGGTTGAGCGTGATCGGGATCACGTCGAGGTTTGCGTCCTTGCAGGAGACGACGAGGGTGTCGTCGTCGCAGCTGCACCCGTTCGGGCAGAACGCGAGGGCTTGAGCGACTGATGCCAGGAGAAGGCCGATGCAGATTAGTTGGAATAATGGGACGTGGCCCATTTTTCTAGCCGGCCGGCATCGTTTCGTAACCGTCACCTAAAAAAAGAAGAAAATCAATTAGTGAGGATGCCTCAAATCAAAAAAAAAAAATTTGGCCCAAATTTATATAAAGCTCTTAAGAAATTCATTCGGTGAAAAATTGATCGATTCATCTCGAGATTTATGCAGTGAAAAATGGATCGATAAGGAATTCGTTCAGAGAAAAATTGATTGATTAAAAATTTACTCAGTGAAAAATGAATCGATTAAAAATTCATTCGGTGAAAAATTGATCGATTAAAAATTCATTCGGTGAAAAATTGATTGATTAAAAAATCATTTTGTGAAAAATTGATCGATTAAGAATTCATTCTGTGAAAAATTGATCGATTAAAAAATCATTCTGTGAAAAATTGATCGGCTGAAAATTTATTCAGTCAAGAATTTGGTCGAATGAAAAATTTATTCAGAGAAAAATTTATAGACTAAATATTCCCAGTAAAAGATTTACTCAACAGAGGTTTATACAGTGAAAAATTGATCGATGAAAAATTCACTCGGTGAAAACTTTATCGATTAGAAACTAACTTAGTGAAAAATTGATTGACTACAAATTCAATTATTCAAACTAAAGGTATTAAAACTCATTTAGAATCAATTTTATTACAAATTAACTGACTATAAAAGAAACTTATTAGATTTCTTTGTATTTTCCACAAGCTAAGCGTAGTTGATGCTTAGTTTAAGTCAACTTAAAGTAGTTAAAGGTTCTTTTAATTAGGCAAACGGATCTAGCAGGTTTCGCTCGACTAAGTTAAAACTTTCCATTTCAACCAAATTATCCCCGCAAATCTCTGCACCAAGACCCTGCCAATAAAATCCCCCGAAGAACTCTAACGTTTATTCCCACGTAAGCTCTAAAAATCACTTGTCTTAAAAACACTCGCGTAAGCAATTTAAATGCCCTTACCTAAAAATCCAATTTCAACAAGAAAAAAAAACCGGGAATGAAAATCTCGGAGACGGCTGACAATGAAACTCTTGGAAAAATCTTTAGCGATAATATACGATTGAAAAACAATTTTCCCCTTCCTTCCTCTTTTTCTCTTTTTTCTTCTTCCTCTTTTTATTTGTTTAACGAAACAAAGGAATTTATAAATAAAAATTATGTTTACTCTTGACGGTTTTAAAATACGAAGAAGAAAAAGCGTGCGTGGATTCGGGAAAAGGGGGAAGAGGAAGAAGAAGAAAAAAAAAACTCTTCTCTCTTTTTCTTTTCGCTCCCTTTCTCCAGAGGATCATCAGTCCATATTTGTTTTATCATGAGCTTGTTCGACATGAAAAGTGTCGGGAAAAATTTTTCGAGTTCAAGTTTTTTTGTATAAAAAGGAAATAAGGATAGAGTTGGTTTTCATAAGGATGAGAAAGATCGTCTCCAGCCAAATCGATAAAAGCATGCGTAGAACTTCAAAGGGGCTAATGTTAGTTTTTCGGGAAGTTTTGTGGTATCGCACAATTTGAGTAAACGATAAAAAAAAATAAATTTTTAATGTTTAGCTTGCGGAATGTTAAATAGCAATTTTTTCGTGTTATTTTTTCTTAAAGAAGAAAAAAAAGCAATTTCCTTTTCCACCCTTAAGATTTCTTTCTGAGAAAAGCTTCCCTCCTTAAAAATGCAAAAAATAATTTTTATTATTTCGCCGCCGGAAATTATTCAAAGCGTTTTTCATTTACTGTTATAATAACCCCGGTATTGATTTACTTGTATAATATTTGAGGAATGCTGTTTCGTAAAAGGAAAAAGCTTCCTATTAAATCCCGCAAAAATTTTGGAATAAAGAGAATAGAATGTTTTCTGAGAATCAGTAAAAAGTCTCCGAGGATTTGAAATTCGCGGAAGTGTGCGGACACTAGAGCCCTGCATCGGGTCGAAATTTCGGGCCCGAACCCGACCCGACAAAAAATTTTCAAACCCGAACCCGACCCGAATCCGCCTCCTCAAAGTTTCAACCCGACCTGACCCGACCCGACCCGACCCGACCCGACCCGACCCGACCCGACCCGACACGCTATCTCGGAACCCAAACCCGACCCAAACCCGACTGCTAGATCTGACTTTCGGACCCGAACCCGACCCGACCCGAAAATGAAATTAGCATGCATTATGTCAAAAAATATGAGAATTTGAGAAAGAAGAAATATGAGAAGAAATTGAAGAAATATGAGAATTTGGTGTTCAGACCCGAACCCAAACCCGACCCGAACCCGACGCAAACCCAAAGCAGTTGAACCCGAACCCGACCCGAACCCGATGCTTATCCAAAAGTTAAAACCCGAACCCGAACCCGACCCGAACCCGAACCCGAACCCGGAACCCGACCCGTGCAGGGCTCTAGGCGGACACAGCCACTGTCCAAAAAAAGGCACTAATTTTAATCAAGGAGCTCGCTGGAGAAATCGAAGTTTAAAACATGCTACTCAATCTCTTCCCTCATAACCCGATCCCGCTTTCCCAAAGCAAAAAAAATCCCTAAACAAACTTTATTTTTCAAAAGGGAAAATAAAGACATTAATTGATAGATCGTTAGATTTCACTACACGTATGCAATTTTGCTTGTATCAACTTATTGCGAAAAGTTACTGCATTTTCGTAACATGGCGTTTATGTGCCATAAAAACCATTTTTGCTTTGCGAAGCAGTTCGATTCGTGATCGGTTTATTAATGCGTTTATTATATGGGAAACGAGGGAGGAAACACATGATGCCTGAACACGGCGTTGCCAACCATCATCCTCGTGTTTTCTTTTTGTGCTAGTATTTTTTTGCAAGTACGTTAACGTTTTTATTTTTTTTTCGAGTTTCTCTCTCTGATTAAAATCCCGCAGAGAGATTTGAAAAGAGAGGATATAAATTCAGTTGATAAGAGAGAGAGATGGAAAATTTGTTTTCATCTAAATAGGTTCTGTTTATCAGTTATCCATATTCAAAGCAAAATTGAATTAAATCAATCGTCCTTGCTGAGTTTTAGTTTCCCATTTCCAAAATGGATTTAACTCTCATATATACCTTTCATGTTTCCCAAAGAGCTATTAAGTCATTTCAACCCTCCCGATAAAATCCTGGAAGGGGTTAGTTTGAGCTGATTTTCGGGCTTAAAGCCCGAAATTCTCACGTTAAAGATGTAGGATTGGCTTTGAACGCATCTTGAGCTTCAGAATTGGCTCTGAACGCATCTCGAGCTTCAGAATTGACTCGGAACGCATCTCAAGCTTCAGAATTGACTCTGAACGCACCTGACAGCTTCAGAATTGACTCTGAACGCATCTCGAGCTTCAGCATTGACTCTGAACGCACCTTAAATCTTCAGAATTGACTCTGAACGCAGCTCAAAGCTTCAGAATTGACTCTGAACGCATCTCGAGCTTCAGCATTGACTCTGAACGCATCTCGAGCTTCAGAATTGACTCTGAACGCATCTCGCGCTTCAGAATTGGCTCTGAACACACCTTAAAGCTTCAGAATTGACTCTGAACGCATCTCGAGTTTCAGAATTGACTCTGAACGCACCTGACAGCTTCAGAATTGACTCTGAACGCACCTGACAGCTTGAGAATTGACTCTGAACGCACTTTAAAGCTTCAGAATTGACTCTGAACGCACCTGAAAGCTTCAAAATCGACTCTGGACTCACCTCAAAGCTTTAAATTTGACTCTGGGCGCTCCTCAAAGCTTTAAAAGCAAAATAATGAGAAGCAAAGCTCAGGCCAATCGCAGTTATGGTTGAGTCAATTTTTGGCTAAAGTATATTTGGGCAAAAGTAAAACATGCCGCTTTCAGGACAATGTTTCATCTTCTTCTTTGTTCTCTAGAATCCGCCACTCATGTCCTCCAGCTATTTTCCTAGTTTTCTTCTATTTTTCGCCGTCGCGGTCTCCATTTCGCGAAGTCTTCCATTTTATCTCTATCTGCTTCATAGCATCCATCACCTCAATCTCCCTGCTCAGCCTGTGCCAAAGTTTCCTCCACCCTTCCCCACTTTTCACAGCTTCAGTCCAAGAACTATAAACTACTAAAAAACATCCTATCACAAAAATCTCCTCCGAACCCTTCCAATAATCCCACGGGTGGAAAAATACGTCTGGCGCCTAAAACGATCAAGACAATGTTGCCTCCCCTTCATTGAGACTTTTTTTACGACTAATATCAAGTTCAATTTTCCTTCCCATGTTTTTCCCCCAGAAAAAAAAAAAACATCATCAAATCTCCATTCAACTTCTTCTCTAACAATCCACCCTGTACATTCCGAATTATATCCTTAAACGATTAATATATAAACGAATCGCATATTGATTGGGATATAATGCTTTACAAATGGCGCGTAAAATTCAATCCATATACCAATTACACATTCATGAATTCAATTAATAAATCAAATTAAAACTCACTTTTAGATTGCTTTTGCTTTTAATTAAATTTTTCTGAATTATCAGGTAAAAAAAATATTTAAAAAAAAAAAAAAAAATAAATTGTAATGGTTGGCTGCTACCCCCATTATCCCCTTTCGGAGCGCGTTTCCACCCCTGTTAATATGAATTTCGTTACGTGATCGAGCGGGTCAGATACCGATCTTCATGACTAAATTATATTGTTGTCATTTCCACTTTATACATTGCAATTATATCTAATGAGCAGCCTCGTTTTGCCAGGTAGATGCTTTCCTGATATAATTATGTTTGGAAGGATTGATCGATATAATTATAACAGGTCAGTGGCGGATTGTGAGGCATCTGGCAAGGGGTTTATAAAAAATAATCCGTTAGCGTCATTAAATTAAGAAGTAAATTAGGGTTTAGCTAATGAGAATCGACTGCAATTAGATTCACGCGCAGATGAAACTAACAAAAAAAAACTTTGATAAACAAAGAAAGTTTAAGAGCCAGTAGAAGCGATCGAGTGACCAACTAACCGATTGATTGACCAATTAATCGATTAATCAACCAACAAATCAATCAACCGATCACCGGACAAGCTAAAAAGTTTGGCGACCAACTAAGTGATTAATAAATTGACTAATAAATCAGTGACCGACTAATTTAATCAATAAAACGATTAATGACTACTTAATCAATTAGTCAATTAATCACTATTTGATCAATTAGTCAATTAATCGCTATTTAATCAATTAGTCAATTAACCGATCAACAAATTACTCGAAAAACAAACCAAAGAGTTTGACTATCATCAACTGACTAATCAATCAATCAATCAATTAATCGATCAATCAATCAATCAATCGATTAATCGATCAATCAATCAACCAATCAATTAATTAATCAAGCTGCCAACTGATCGATTGATTTATTGATCAATCAATCAATCAAGTTACCAATTAATTATTCAATCAATCAAGTTACCAATTATTCGACCAATCAAGTTACCAATTATTCAATCAATCAAGTTACCAATTATTCAATCAATCAAGTTACCAATTATTCAATCAATCAATTCATGAATGAAGTAGTCAATCAATACAGCAACTGACCAACTAATTAGTCAACTGGTGAACTAATAGGCTAAGTAGCCAACTAAGCAATTGCCTGGTGCATTAATCAATCAATTAATTAATTAATCAACAAACTAATCATCCGACTGACTAAATAGATCAATAGTCAAACTAATCAATTAAGTGGTTAACTAACTAATTAATTAATCGATTGACCAACCAACTAGTTAATTAACAAGTCAATTAATTGATTAACTGACCGACTAATCAGTCAACTGGCAAACTAATCGATGAAATGGGCAATTTAATCAATATAAATAATTAACCAATTTATTAATCAATTAATCAACTAGCTAGTTAATCGACTGACCGACTAAACAGCAAACAAATCAAATTTGAAATGAATATTTTCTCTCGAAATTACAATCCAATGCCCTGGAAATTTTTTAGCCGGAATTTTAAAGCCCTAAGAGATTTCTTTAACAAAAAAACAGTTCAAACGTTTAGGCGTGATAAAAATGAGGTAAGATTCGTTTTTATATACCCGTTTTCAAATTGCCTTTCCCCTGATCTATTAGACCCGCATACGACATGACATTATTATCCGACTCCCCCGTGCTCGTTTAAAGTGTGGGGCATTCGTCTTACATAACGATTGCATTTTATCGAATTTTTGATCCTTTTAACGGAACGAAAAAAATTCTAAGAAGGCTAACTTTCATTCATCAGCGCAAACTGGCCTAGAAGAAAAGATGTAAAAATTTTAGCACAGGTCCAGAAATTTTTGGGGTTTTAACTTTCCGTAAAAAGGGCAAATATTATTTCTACTGATTTCGTTTTCTTTTCGTGTAAACTCAATCGCGAAATCGGGGGGGGGGGGGGGGGGGGGGGGGGACCAACCCGCAAAAATAAACGAACGTGGTTTCCCACATTTTTCTGAATTAAAAATGTTGGGCGATTCACGGTAAGGGAGGATAAACGTTTAACGAATGTCGTATCGTTTACACATAACTAATTCAAAAAATTAAAAAAAAAAATGTTATAAAACGAGGAATGTGACGCAGCATCCGTGACACAGATTATTACTTTATGGACCAGTTTCCTGTGTAAATATCCGAGACCATTGAAAATTGTTTGTCCTTTTTTTTTTCTTCTTTCCTTTTTAAATGACATAACCCATTCATCTGACTCAGACTGTCCATTAATTTTTATTTAAACAACCCCTTAAAAAACTTTCATCTCGTCCAATTAAGGCGCATGTCTCTGAAAATATTAGATTTATTACTATTTAGTGAGTCCCGAGATTAAAAAAGAAAGAAATTTTTATCGAGAGCTTGGGTTTCGATTCCGGGTATAAAAATACAACCGGTTCCCGGATGTAGAAAAAAAAAAATAAAAAACCCTTAGCAAGAGCTAATTTTTTATTCCACATTTCCACTTTTACCTTTTCTCTTGCTTTTTTTCTCTCTCTCTCTCCCCGCGACCCTTTTCTCGGTTCTTTTTCTCCTGGCCCCGATCTCCCCTTCCTTTTCTTTCAAGGTTTTTACTTTAAAATCGTTTTCAGATATGTTTCAGTAAGAGAAATATAAATTAGGGAATGGGAAATATGTGCAATAGAGAAGGAATTGAGATAATGTAAAAATAAATTGAAATCAAAAAGAGCTTCAAGGAGCCTCTATGCAGCTCTTGATCTGCCATTCGTTAATTGTTTAGATTGTCAATCAATCGGTCAATAGGTTAACCAATCGGTAAATTGACTGATTAACTTAGTGGATTAGTCAATTGACGCCTAGTGGTTGAGTTTGCCAAATGATTCGTTAGTTAGATAATTAGATGATTAATCCAATGATCTGTTGGTCACTAAATTAATTAGTTGATTAATTAGTTAGTAATTCGATGGATTGATCGAATGTTTAGTTGGTCATTTGATTTATTTGTTGGTTGATCAGTCAGTCAACTAATTAATTAGTAGTCAGTTGAACGATTAGTCAGTTGGTCGATTGATTAGTTGATTGATCGATTGACTAAGTGATGAATTAGTTGATTAATCGATTGATTGATTAATCTACTAATTAATTAGTTAGTCAGTTGAACGATTAGTCAGTTAGTCAATTGATTAGTTGATTGATCGATTGATTAATTGATGAATTAGTTGATTAATTGGTTGATCGGTTAATTGACTAATTAATTAGTTAGTCAGTTGAACAATTAGTCGGTTGGCCAATTGATTAGTTGATTAATTAATTGGCTGATTGGTTAGTTGGTTGATTATTTGGTTGATTAATTGATTGTTTGGTTGGTTAGTCGGTTGATCGATTAGTTGATTAATTGGTTGATTAATCGTTAATTATGAGTTAAGATCGTTAAGATCAGTTGATCGTTACATAATTAAGTGATTGGTTCGTTCGTTAGATGACCGATTAATCAATTGGTAATGAATTGACCGATTAATTCGTTAATTGATGGAGGCGCAAGTGATGCTAATGTCTCGCTTGGAAGTTCAGACAAAAAAAATATCCAAAGATCCAATCTTTTTTTCCTATTCTCTTTTTTATTAACCAACAATTTAAAAAAAAAAAAATGAATTAACTTCCATTTCCGCATTTTAAATCTCAATTCGATATATCGAAAAATTAAAAAAAAAAAAAAAAGATTTCGAGTATAAAACTGCAGCGAAATTAAAGGAGCTTGATTTACGACTTAAAAGGCAATTACAGCATTGGGTTTTGCGGACGGAATCGAGAGATCTCCTCTCCCCTGCCCCCTTTTCATCCCGTTCCCCTCCCTTTTTCGCTTATTCTCTCTCCCCCTCCCCTCTTTCACTTCTGAGAGCTTGGGATTTTATCCTGTATAAATTGCAAATTACAATGCAAAATTTTACACAAAGGCTTTTACATTCGGGGATGCAACTGAAACTCCCAATTGAGATTTTGTATAATTACCTCTGCGTTTCTTCGGTTACGGTTTACGGCTCTCGGATATTTTTTTTTTTTTTCAAAGAGACAATCGAAGATTTTATTTTAACTAATCACGTTAAAAAAAATATTTAGGCGAACTAAAAAATTTTTTATTTACATCATTTTTGCTTCAATAATATATTTCATATCTCGGGGGAAATCAGAGCAAAAAAAAAATATACGCGGGGAGAAATTTTCTTTTTTCGTTCATGGCTTTGATGTTAATTGTCAATTTTAATATCCGGTGATGTATACAGTTACAAGAGAGAGGAAAGGTCAACCTGGCTATCAAAAGCTAATGTTTTGCTATTCAAGATTTCATATTTACTCAAATTTCATCAGGTGAAACGATATGTTTATAATGGAGTCCGCGCGTGAAGTGGAGTGAAGGTGTAAATACTTACTCAAGGATTTCCCTCCCTGCTATCATGTAATTAATTCCTATGTTGCTTCTATCCCTATTTTTGACCCTTTCCGAAAAGGAATGATAAGAACCCCTTGACACAATCAACCCCTTTTCCTACCTTTACAATACCGCGTGGTCGGATGTAAGTCTCATCCCTTTACATACCAGATGTTGACTTGGTCAATTTATTGGGGAATGCTTTCGGTCATGTTAGGGGTCAAGTTGTCATATGACGGAAGGAGTAAAGCACACGAATTATAGCTTAGGGGCGTGGTGTTTATTTTCACAAAACATTTCAGGAAGGAATTTTTGTTTAGAGGCCGACAGTTCTGGCTGAGAATTAAAATTAAAAGATTTTCCAAGAAATCTTTTTTCTAGAAAAAAAAAAATCATAAAATTAAGGAAGTGAAAGCTTTCAAAAGTTAATTTTTATCCTTAAAAACACACGATGAATAGAATTTCGTTGTTGATGAATTCCCAAGGTGCGATTTTATACTCTATTATAAGCACAATAGTCACGCAATCGAATCTGATGTGCTGTATCAAAAAAATTCTACCTATCTTTTTTTATTTTAGATTTTTTTCTAAATCTTTTCATAATTTTTACTAGTCGAACAAATCTTTTCATAATTTTTAATTTTTACTAGTCGAACAAATCTTTTCATAATTTTTAATTTTTACTAGTCGAACAAATCTTTTCATAATTTTTAATTTTTATTAGTCGAACAAATCTTTTCATAATTTTTAATTTTTACTAGTCGAACAAATCTTTTCATAATTTTTAATTTTTACTAGTCGAACAAATCTTTTCATAATTTTTACTAGTCGAACAAATCTTTTCAAAATTTTCACTAGTCG
The DNA here is from genome assembly GCA_023512825.1 of Liposcelis brunnea. Classification (NCBI taxonomy): domain Eukaryota; kingdom Metazoa; phylum Arthropoda; class Insecta; order Psocodea; family Liposcelididae; genus Liposcelis; species Liposcelis brunnea. The sequence goes on from CM042070.1 coordinate 3,736,381, forward strand.
AACAAATCATCTGATCATATTATCATGTCGAACAAATCTTTTCAAAATTTTCACTAGTCGAACAAATCATCTGATCATATTATCATGTCGAACAAATCTTTTAACAATTATATCATGTCATAATTATATCATGTCGAACAAATCTTTTAACAATTATATCATGTCGAACAAATCTTTTGATAATTTTTTCTAGTCGAACAAATCTTTTAAGAATTTTATCATGTAAAACCAAAGTCAACAAAATACTTCTGAATTTCCTAAATACCAAACCACCTCATACATGTTTAAACAATCTCCACCCCGCTCCCTATCAATCAAATATTTAATTACAACAATCCAATCTCTCACTTCCCCGAGATGAGAATTTGATAAACGCAACCCGATGTAATAAAACATTTTCAAAAAATGAAAAAAAAAAGGAGGAATGCGTCAAAATTGACGTTAAAACAATATGAATGCCATGGGGGGAGGGTACGTCGTCCAAAGACCCTTCAGACAAATGTCAAATGAATTTCATTATAAGAGAACCCCAAATTTCACATCAAAAACTTGTCAGATTTTTGAGGAGAAAAAAAAAATACTAAAAGGAAAAGAGAAAAAGAAATGTTATTTATCCGTGTCTGTCCCTGAGTGTGCCAGGAAATGTCACGGTTGATAATAATTACCTTCAGCAATATAATTATTATACATGCGATAGGGTTCGCTTTTTTTCTTAGGCGGGGTTTAGACTTCTTGTGACACGTGCCTTTAAGAGTAGTAAACTTTCAATCATAAATTAAAGGAATCGTGCTTTTTGAAAAATTCCAACGTAAAAAAATTTAACTTATTAAAAACGTATAAATTATATTATAAAATACCTGAAGGGGGTTGAGAAATTATTAAATGAAACTTATATTAGTATGTTTTTGACGTGTTTCGGTTTTATGAACTGATCGCTGTGTGTGTGAGCGCCTCAAAGAATTTAATGTAATCTAGTTTTTTTTTAAGGAAAGGTGCATTTTGTATGTTCGAAAATCGGGCTAGGATTTGACGTTGGCAGATTGTTTCCGGTGCTAGCTTTTAGTTTTCTTTAAATTGTGAAATGCGTAAAAGCAGGAAATTCACAAATAAATAAGATATTTAAAATATAAATTTTAAAGAAAAATTTATAAAGAAAAATTTTAAAGAAAAATTTATAAAGAAAAATTTATAAAGAAAAATTTTAAAGAAAAATTTATAAAGAAAAATTTTAAAGAAAAATTTATAAAGAAAAATTTTAAAGAAAAATTTTAAAGAAAAATTTTAAAGAAAAATTTATAAAGAAAAATTTTAAAGAAAAATTTATAAAGAAAAATTTTAAAGAAAAATTTTAAAGAAAAATTTATAAAGAAAAATTTTAAAGAAAAATTTATAATGCTGAGTCTCCACTTGTGAGTTAATCAACAACTTTGATTATCTTTTCTTGTGCATTAATCTTTAAACCAAAAGAAGTATGGTTTTTTTTAGTCAATGGCGTTGCTTGTCCAAACATTTTTCGTGTTTTTAGATGTTCGTTGATTTAAAAAGTAAAAGGAATTCGATGGTAAAAAAGTTAATCCACAAGGAAAGTTAATCAAAGTTGTGGATTAACTCACAAGTGGAGACTCGGCATAAAGAAAAATTTTAAAGAAAAATTTATAAAGAAAAATTTTAAAGAAAAATTTATAAAGAAAAATTTTAAAGAAAAATTTATAAAGAAAAATTTTAAAGAAAAATTTATAAAGAAAAATTTTAAAGAAAAATTTATAAAGAAAAATTTTAAAGAAAAATTTATAAAGAAAAATTTTAAAGAAAAATTTATAAAGAAAAATTTTAAAGAAAAATTTATAAAGAAAAATTTTAAAGAAAAATTTATAAAGAAAAATTTTAAAGAAAAATTTATAAAAAATTATTATTTTAAATTTTGGCCCACAGCAGCACCAGAAATTTGACCTTTCATATCCCGGAGAGTACGATCCTATTTTTTCGAGGCTTATTAAAAGAAATATTTAGAGCAAGAGTGATTTTTTCCTCACAGCAAATTTTTTTGAATTTTGGCGCCCAACAGCGCTGGGAAATTTTTTCCAGGAAAACGCCCAAAGACTTCAATTAAATTTAACCCTTTTTGGCCCGAAAAGTCTGATTTCGTTTTTATGCGCTTTATTAAAAGAAAAATTTGCAGCAGTATAATTTTTCTCTCACAGAAAAATTTTCGAATTTCGGCGCACAACAACGCTGGGAAATTTTTTTCAGGAAAAAGCCCAAAGAGGTCACTTGAGTTTAACCCTTTCTGGCCCAAAAACTCTGATTTCGCATTTATGAGTCCTTATTTAAAGGCCAAATCCAAACAAATAAGTGTTGGGGGAAAATTTCATTTAGCGCAAATGAGAGAATGCGTTAGAGGAAAAAATTCTAATCCGCCACTGGTTGAGCCATGCATTTCGTATTATTTTCGAAGAAAACAAATTGTTTAAATTGGATTCAAAGACAGACAACTGTCAATGTTTAAGTCACGAAGACGGGTTCGATGGACCTGTTGCTCTTGAATGTGACGATTTCAAATCAATCATGTCGTTCTCATCGATACGAGAGAGCAATGACTGACGTCTATCGAAAAACCAAAGACTTAATGCGTTCCATTAATTAAGAAAAAAAATTGGGGATCATATACATCCCACAAAAGTTTAATGAATGAAAAGCATTCTTAAAATGGGCGAAGAAAAAAAAACGCCATCATACAAGGAGAGAGAAAGGAAATGAAATGGGGAGATGGAGGGAGGTTTGAGGGAACCGAAAAAGGGAAGAGAGAGAGAGAAGGGGGGGTTGAAAAGTTTTCATAGTAATAAGTCCCACAAGTGATATATCCACCCCACAAAGTAGAGAAATTCACCCCATCTCCCCAGGGCTCTACCAACACTTTGCTATCTTCAAACTCCGGGAAGGGAACTTGAGAAATTCATACACCTCGTCCATAGACGTTCCCTTCCTCCTTTCGAGGAGAAAAAAAAATGAAAATTATGAATCTAAAACAGGGATTTGGAGAATTTCCATATTCATATCGTGGGATGTGGGCCAAGGGGGGCAGATGTCTGTTGCTTTTTTTTTTGGGAGTTGAATGGAGTGAGGAAAAGTTTTAAAAAAAGGGTTGATGTACGAAACTAAACGGCTTGAGTACCGTTTTTTTTTCCCTTATCATTTTTCCCTTAGTGGGGAAAAAGGCAACGTCCGCGGGTAAAAAATGACTTTCCCAGCTGGAATCTTTATAAAAAATCGATATTCTGAAATGGATCTAACCACCAAGATAAATAAAGTTAAAGGTTTTATTCTTGTAAGAACAGAATTTTCCTTTTTTTTTTTTAACATAAAAAAACAGAAGGAAAAACCTTTCTACATTTTCGGAATTACCATAAAACAAACAATTTGTACATACTTGAGAGGTTTCAAGAGGGTGACACGGACGCAGTATCGGGTAATATACATAGCTCGTGTCATACGATATCATGATATTACTTTCTTGCCATGTGCGATAATACAAGAGAGCGTGAAAATCCTTTACGGAAACTTGATCTCGGAAAAGGCTTATGGGAAAATCCATAACGGCCTATTTAGAAAAGAAGAAGGAGAAGGTCAATGACGATTGAAAGAGTATTACATTTTTTTTAGTAGACGAACCTAGCCAATCAAATGCTTTCTCTTAAATGGCTAAGCCTCGCTAGCAGGCCTAGAGATCCTAACAAGGAGTGGATTTCGTGACGGCGCCAGAAAAAAAATCTAAATGGGGCCAAGGGTGGGCCACAAATTTTTAAGTGGAACCAGAGTCTAATAGTGGTACATTACTACTCCAGGATTTTTTATTAAATAAAATTCAACACACGCCTTCGTATTAAAATTCTTTTATTTTGGCTATGACATTTCAGGAGCCCCTGGCTCCCATCTTCAGGCCGTTATTAAAAATAAAATTTTACAAGAGGTTATTTACATTAAAAACATCATCACAGCCAGTACATTACTACTGTTTTTCAAATAAGTGGGGCCAATGGAGGCCAAATTTTTCCCCCCTGGCCTCTCCTACGCCCCGCCCCTGAGTGGACATTTTATAAGCCGTCAGCTACACAAGAGGATGTCATGATCTCAAAAAGGGCTTCGTCATTTTGCCCCATAAGCTTTACCGCCAGTCTGGGATCATATCGGACTCCAATTCGAGAACCTAAGCCCCCCTTATGCAGCAGTCGGCTCATCGAAGCGGCTGGGCGCCCTAGAGGCCCTCAAGAATCCTGTCGCCTCTTTAGAAAAAAATTGACGTTCTGAATTCTCAAAAAGAAAAAAGACAATTCATCCTACATTAAAAATTACGCTAATCTAAATTTTCTGGCGCCCTTTTGGCCACTCCGCCACTGTGCTCACATTTCCATGTTATTAAATGTGAATAATCCCATTTTCCCTCGCGCGGCGAATAATATAAGACGCCGGTTATTTTGCGGGGCATATTAATCATTTAAAAAAATGTTTATTTTTTTAAACTCGTTGCACCTACTCGACACAGCGGAAAAAGTCATTAAAAATGGAAAAAGGAGAAAAGGGCGGGGAAAAAAAAAAAGGGGTTATCGCGGGCGAAAGGATGGAAAAGTACATGGAAGAATAAGAAAAAGGAAAAAAAAAAGAGGATCCTTGTCAAAAGGAATAAAAATTTGATGGAAGATATTTCCTGACATGAATACCTAATACAAAACCGCCATTTAAATAGAGGGGAATTTCCGATGTCGAATTATACAATGTTATGCTCTGTTGAAAAAAAAAATTTCACGAATTTATTATTTTTTCGCTATTTATTCTTAATGAGTTGGAGAGTTTTGTGTGCGGAGGTATTTTTTTTAAAAAATGAGAGGAATTCCTTTTATGATTATTTTAAAAGGTTTTCGAGTTTTTTAACTAATGTAGTGTCTTTGTTTTTTTTAGATGGAGTAGAATCTTCTGGGAATTTTTTTTTTTAGGTATATGAGGACTTTATTAAAGCAAAAGCTTTTGAAGGAATGAGTGTCATCAACCAAAGGTGGCGCAAGAATGTCTCTAGATCTTTTATCGAGGCACCAACGTCATCTATGCGCCAAAGGAGGCGGAAGAATGGAGGCACCAACATCATCTATGCGCCAAAGGAGGCGGAAGAATGGAGGCACCAACATCATCTATGCGCCAAAGGAGGCGGAAGAATGGAGGCACCAACATCATCTATGCGCCAAAGGAGGCGGAAGAATGGAGGCACCAACGGCTTCTATGCGCCAAAGGAGGCGGATGAATGGAGGCACCAACATCATCTATGCGCCAAAGGAGGCGGAAGAATGTCAATGAATTTTCCAGAGAGATACTGCAATCACTGTGCGCCTTTAAAGGAGGCGCCAGAATGACTTCAGGTCTTCTGGCACGGCATGCCGTGCCAGAATACCTGGTGCCGCGGCACCTACTCCACCAAGCGCCTCCAAATCAAGTGAATTCCACTACACGAGGCTCTAAAATATTTACAACCCCGAAGAACTTCAAAAATTGGCTTCACTTGCTTATTATCTGGCCTTAAGATTTGATCTATTCTGATAAAATTCTGTGCGGTCAATTACTGCCTCCTCGACTATTATTCCCTTTGGTCTGACTTAATCCGGACATCCATTCACACGATTCCCTGTGAAAAGAGGGGAAGTTAGTATAAAGAAATAAATAGGATTAAAGTTTTTCTTTACTTTAAACGTCTTAAGGTTTCACGCGGGGACACAAAACTGTCTCGTTATTGTATAAATAATAAATGTAATGTTGGATAAAAATGTGTGTAAACAAAATCCGGGTCGGAAGCTGAATTTTTTTTTTTGTTCTTCGCCAAAAAGACGGATACCAATATTTACCATTCGTTGACAAACACACATGATTTCTTATAATCTTTCTCTCCCCTCTCCCCTCTCTATTGTCCGTTCGTTTTGTTCCCATTGTATGATAAATGGGTAAAAAAGGACAGTATGAGGTCGTCTGTTTTGAAGAAGAAGAAGAAAGCTTTTAAAGGAAGTAATTTTTCATTCTCTGGCATATATTTGCGTCTCAATTTTGTTTGCGATAAAATTCAATCGAAGGAAAAAAAAAGAATTAAAAATGAGGGGGAAAGAAGAGCGTTAAGGAAATAGCGTGAAACGTGCTTGGTGAGAAAGAGAAAATACTAATCAAGGGAAATATCAGAAGGAATTTAAATAAGGAAAAAAAAAAGGAAAAGGTAAAGAGAAATAAAAAGCGGAAAGATAGTAGTAACAATAATCTGCAATCGGGGACCATTCAAGTCGAAAAAAAAGAAAAGGTGAATTTTAAATGGGATTTTTATTAATTTCGGGTTCGCGCTGCAGCTTTTAAACCGGTCGAGTAAGCTGATAAAAGTAAGAAGGTGTTAGTGCAGCTATTATAATCTTAACTGCTAGCACATGATGAAAAGGGTTAGGTTAGGTTAGGTTAGGTGCCAGAATCTGAGCGATCTACTAACATCAGAGGAGGCTGCCAGCCAGCCAGAATGCAGATTTTGTCCACCCCTAACCTGACTGTTTTGTTTAGAAAAAAAAATAGTGTAAAGCGTTGGCGCCAATCTCGATCCAGTAGGACGTTGAAAAAAAAACAGGAGCAAAAAAGCCAATACAGACGACACCTCACGGTTGACCCTTAAACCGACGCAAACAGGAAAACGCCCATTCTATTGGGGATTACAACAACGAGCGAGATCTAAAGACATTACGGAAACATTTTCATAAAAAGAGAAGGAAAAAAAAAACGCTCGAAAAAATGAATTCAAAGGGATTTTGAAATAGTTTAAATTATTCCGGAAAGAAAAGCATAGCAACCTCTTTTTCTTTGAAATTTACTCTTGGCATTCTTTATCGTGGAACATAATAACTTAATAACTTTTTCACAACGAGAAACCAAAACAGGAAACCATTTAATAATAAAAAAAAAAATCCTCAAACAAAGAAAACAAAATGCAGATTAAAGAGAGAGAAGAAAAAAACCTCCGTTAAGAACCTGTGGGATATTGTCGTGTCATGTAGGTTTGACGGTATTTCTGGTAGGCAGTTTTTTTAAAAATCCAACCTTGAACCTGAATTAATTATAAGATGTTCCACGTAAAATAAAGTATATAATAACCCCAAGGTTTTTCCTAACATGAAACAACACCTACTGTTTTATTTAAAAAGAAAAAAAAACGAACACCTTTCGTACCTGCTAACTTTATTAACATTTTTATGCACCGAACTTGAATTTCTGGCATCGTTCAACTTATTTACACCTTTTTTTTTTTTTCGTGGCCAACCATTCGTGACAATAAATGAGGGAATACAATTATAAATCGTCGTAGCACACGCTTTCCGCGGTTTCTTGCATCAATTCTCATCATGGCAAAGGATAATTTTTTGAATGAGCAATAATTGAAAGCTCTCAACAAGCAATTAACCTTTTCCTCCGTTTCCCACCCGGGTTTTATCTTCGATTTTCTTTTTCGCCTCCCGGGGAAAAGGTTGTAACTTTATAAATTTAAATTTTGTGAATGGTTCTTTTCATTTTAAATCATCCGCGCATTTATTTTAATTAGACGCCTCTTTTGCTGTTAATTTAAAACCGAGAAGCTTTTTATAAACGGTTTTGGAATATGACGGATATGGAGTTGGGGGAAATGTGCTAGAGGAAAAGCGGACGGCGCAGCTACTGTTAGTTTTCTGCCCCAAACCGAGATTTATTTTCAGTTTTTCAAAGTTTTGAGATCTAAAAATTAGCCAAGTTTAGAATTTCCTCCCGTGCCTCCTTTTTCGGCCTGATTCCCCTCTTCGCTTCGAACTTCATTTTTCTCTTTTCAAAATGAAAAACTTACCTGAAAAAAAAGAAAAGAAAATAATATTAGTAATAATTCAAACATCGCTGTAACGCAATTGCCTAGCTGCATTTCCGTATACAATTTTTATCTCCCGAAAAATAAATGATACAAAAAACCAATCCGACAAAAAAAATCATTTTCCAAACAAAATTACTTCCATAAAATTTTTTTTATCTCACTTCCCAATCTTTAGGTCTCTGATTCCTTGCGCATTCTGCGAGCTCCCCCCTCCTTTCTTTTCTAATATTTACGATTACTCCCGCGTTACAAAAATGACGGTAAATAAATGCGGATTGGAACATCGGTGACGTCACACAAATTTCGAATAATGCGTTTATTGAAAATCGTTCAAGAGAAAATTCCGATAAAGCACGGTTCGCATTACACCATTCAGATTTATTGTTATAGAAAATATCTAATGAACTTCGTGATTTATGTATTGTTTCAATTCGATTTTTTTCCCTCCTTCTTTCCCTTTTAATCCTGCCAAGAATCCTCCCGAATCTAAAGTCGATGATTTCCTTTTTTTTTTTTTTTTTTAAGTCTTCCCCTCGGATTTTCGTTGTATTATTCAAAAACTATATTTATTTTTCCCCAAAACGAAAATGCATTAAATTTATTCAACAACTGGCAAAGAACAGCTCGCTCTTGTCATGTTTACGTTTCCACTTCAACGGCCTCGAAATTTACCTTTCAGCGAATCCTCCTAGCTGGACTCGAATCAAAAAAAAAAAAAAAATTCGGGAAAAATTTTTGTTGTCATTTTTTCTCGCTTTCGGGCAAAAATTCTTTTCATCCCAGAAAATGCCTTTTACAAGTTTTTTTTCGGGGAGGGAGTAAAAAAAAAACAAAGGTTGCGAAAATTTAAACAGAAGGGCATGAGGGAAAAAAGGAGCCCAAACACAACAAGCTATCATGAAATTTTGATTTCCCAACCCCGGGATTCTGTTTAAATCCTTTTTTTCATTTTGTTTTCAACTCATTGATATTTAATTTCGTCTTCTTTGTTTGCCTTTCGCCTTTATCTTCACTTATTCATCTCTTTACTTTTTATCCAGACTACCTTTGAAACATGAATGTTGCATTTGGGTTGAAAAATTGAAAAAAAAAAAATTCTCATCAATTTCATATTTTAGAGAGAGTTTTTGGGGAGATGGGGGAAAATGCGTAGCATTAAAAGCGAATCGACTGTATGGAATAATATTTGCGTAGAGCTTTTGTAAGCTTTTTACCTTTTATAAAAGAAAAAAGCTTCCTTGGGATCAGGTTTGTTTTGTAAATGATAAAATAAAGAGATATTGTGATTACGAAATTCGAGAAGAAGCGCAGACATACACCTCCATTAAAAATTCATTTAATAAGACAGAAAAATTCATTCAGTCAACCATCTATAGTCAGTCAGTCAGTCAGTCAGTCAGTCAGTCAGTCAGTCAGTCAGTCAATCAATCAGTCAGTCAGACAGACAGACACACAGAACAAACGAACACCTAATCAGACAAACAGCACAACAAACATTGATTCAATCAATTAATCAATCAATCGATCAATCAAACAAACAAACAGATAAAAGTCGAACAAACATTCATTCAATCAATCAATAAATCAATCAGACAACAGTAGAACAAAAATTCCTTAATTCAATCAATTGATCAATCAGATAAACAGTTGAACAAATATTCAATCAATAAGATAATAGTCGATCAAACATTAATTCAATCAATCAATCAGATAAAGTCGGAAAAACATTCATTCGATCAGATCAGACAATAGTCAAACAAACATTCACTATATCGATCAATCAAACAACAACAGTCGAACAAATATTTGTTCAATCAATCAGACAACAGTCGAACAAACATTCATTCAATCAATCAGACAACAGTTGAACAAACATTCATTCAGTCACTCAATCAATCGATAATTCAATCAGAGAAAAGTCAAAAAAACATTCATCAAAATAAATTTAATCGAAAAAACATTCGTCAAAAGACGATCAGACATTTATTTGATCAGACAACAGTAAAACAAACAATCATTCTCTCAGACAACAGTAAAACAAACAATCATTCTCTCAGACAACAGTAAAACAAACAATCATTCTCTCAGACGACAGTGAAACAAACATCCATTCAATCAATCAGACAACAGTTGAACAAACAGTCATTGAATCAGACAACGGTTGAACAAACACTCATTTAATCAATCAATCAGACAACGTCAAGAAAGATTCGTTCGATCAGATCAGACAACAATCGAACAAACATTCATTCAATCGATCAACCAATCAGATAAAAGTCGAAAAAACTTTCATCCGATCAAACATTCATTTGATCAATCAATCGATCAATCAATCAAGAGAGTAGTACAAACATTTATTCAAACACACAACAGTTGAAAAAACATTCGCTCAATCAGACAACAGTTAATCAAACTTTCATTCAATTAGACATCAATCGAACAAACAAATATTCATTCGATCAACCAAGTCGAACAGGAGAACTGCCAAAAAACGTCACCGAAGGAAACCCGTAAACGACTTCTCCCCAAATCTCTTCCCTGTTAATTTCAAATAAGTAAGAAATATATCAAAAAAAGTTAACAGCATTCCCTACGACATTTTGAAAATAAACAGATTACTTTAAAAAAAAATAACAACAACAAAATACAAAAATAAAAGGAGTTTAAAAAAAATGGGATGCTGTATCCGAGGCACGTGTGCAGGGATGTCAGTATGTTTTTGCTCCCTTCTCTCTAGGTGTATATATACACAGCACACACATTTACTCCCGTAATATTTCGTGAAAACGTGACGGGGGCTCCTGCCATCTGGGCGGGTAATCAATACGTCTTCATTATTCATATTTTCCTCTCGAGCTTTTAATTTAGCACTTAGTCTATAATTTACACGTTTTCACAACGGAATGTATTTCGATTTACAATCATTTCCCTTCCGCTTTGATGAAATCGGTAAAAGTTTTATAACAGAAACTCCCGAAACTTTTCATTGAAATATATGATTAACCTTCCTTTTCCCTCCCTTTTCCTCGGTTACATTTATCTCATCAGAAATAAAGTTGAGAGAGGGAGATAAGATACGGAATAATATCAGGAACAAAAGAGGGAAAAAGGGGAATCAGTCAGTATGTCCGACACATGCGGATCCTGCCAAGTGTATATAATTAAATGCTTCGTTTGCTTCCTCCCCCCCCTCCTCCCATGAAAATCCTTTGTTCCGTAATAAAAGTTTGTCAAATTTTACAGTTTCCACCGCGACCTTAACAAGATTTTCTACTTTTGCCCGATAGGCAATAAACCCGAACACCGGGAACGGATGGAAAGTTACGGATGTTTCTTAACTTTTATCAAATCATCACGATTATTGACAATAACGATTAGGAAGGATTAAACGTCGGAAAGTTTTTTTTTTTCTGATGCTGACGTTAAATCAGCAAGATTTACATTTTTTTTCATCGTCTCGAAAATTGAAAAAAATGCGGGAAAGGTAAACGTAGATTTTTTTTCAAAAAAAAAAAAGAAAAAAACTCCATCCTCCAACTTATTTTTCGTAATGCCGACTCTAATTCAATTAAATCTTTACTGCTTTCCTTTTTTTCTCATTCCCCGTGTTCGCGTTGAAATAAAATCATTTTCCTTTTTTTTTTTTTGCCCGGTGTCTCGAATTGCAATTTCTAATTCTAATTTTCTTTCCGCTATTCTCATCATGCATATTAAAAAACCGTATATACGCAGTGGCGGATTGGTAACAAGAGCGCAGAAGTAGAAGAAGCTAACTAAGCCAAAGAAGACTTTGGCTTGAGTTAGCAATGAATGCAAAGCCAAACAGTTGAACAAACAATCACTCGCTTAAACAATGGTCAAAGAAACATTCACAATATCGATCGATCAATCCGCAGTCAAACCAACATTCATTCAATCAACCGATCAATGAGATAACAGTCGAACGAATATTCTTTCAATCAATCGGATAACAGACAAACATTCATTCATTCAATGAATCAGACAACAGACAAACAAAAATTCATTATATTAAACAGACAACAGTCAAACAAACATTCAAATCAATCATTCAATAAATTAATCAGACAACAGCCGAAAAACCATTCATTCATTCATTCAATCAATCAAACAGACAATAAACAAACAAAAATTTATTCAATTAAACAGACAACAGTCGAACAAACATTCAATCGATCAATCAATTAATCAGACTACAGTCGAACAAACATTCAATTATTCAATCAAACAGACAACAGACAATCAAAAATTCATTCAATCAAACAGACAACAGACAATCAAAAATTCATTCAATCAAACAGACAACAGACAATCAAAAATTCATTCAATCAAACAGACAACAGTCGAACAAGCATTCATTCATTCAATCAATCAGACAACAGTCGAACAAACATTCATTCAATCAATCAGACAACAGTCGAACAAACATTCATTCAATCAATCAGACAGCAGTCGAACAAGCATTCATTCAATCAATCAGACAACAGTCGAACAAAACCTGATTCAGTCAATCAATTGACAACAGTTGATCAATCATTCATTCGGGCAGGATGATCACAGATTTGCAGTAGTCCCTAAAAATTCCCTTAAAATTGCTCTAGAAGAATTAAAAAGTCTAAATCAGTCGCGTAAGCAGCCAAACGCTCAAAATGGCGGACCTGTGACAATCCGCCACTGAACGTGAAAATGGGCTCGGCTCGTCTCCCTTAAGTTTAAATTTGCACAAGTTATCTCTTTTTATACAAACAGTGATGTGTTAATTCAAGGCGTTGGGCGTGATGTATTCCGAGAAAGTGTCAAAGCCCAAGTGCATAACTAGGTAAAAAGAAAAACCCCCAGAGCGAAAGGGATAAGAAAAGGAAGGAGCGTCAGCTACGTGCACAGGAAAGCAGACACGCACATTTCGAATATATCTAACGGTATGCGTGAGATTACAACAGTACGGGACCCTTGGGATATTACAACCGGGGAAACTGACTCACCGGGAGAAGCTGACACAAAACTTGCATAATCTTCCCTTTTTAGTTCATCAACCCAAAAACTCAAATTACAAAAGACTCCAGGTTCATTTTTTTTTTCAAAAATTTTCTTTACACAAAATTCTTCCTCCCTTTTTTTCGGGGAAGTAATTACAATAGAGTTAATCTAAGAAAAGGGAATCTAAATTTCACAAGCTGAATGATGTATCGTGTCGAGGAAGTGCGTGCCAAGGTCGACATGCAAACTAAATGGAGAGAGAGAGAGAAAGAGAGGACCTCCCCTGTAAACCCTACAAACTCCGCGGCTTTAGCTTAACGGTATTTACATAACGAGGATTTATTTAACAGCCATAACATCGTGTATAATTTAATGTGAGTTGGGAGTCGGAAAACAGCCATTATGTATCCTAACTGGGACGTAGGAGAGAGAGATATACAATTGCTTTGCTTGCTTGAACCCGTCGAGTTCGAGAACTCTTGGCACCTCCTCACACCCTGCTCCGGGGGTTGTTTTTTTTCCCGAACACGAAATGCGATCGGTTGATATTTGAAAAAGCTTTTTTCGGAAAGCGGGGAAAGTTTTGTGTTGGTGACCGCAACTTGTCCATCAAAAAAGCTGTTGTATGTAAATGTAATTGCTTGACAAAGATATGACATCTGCGTTAGACAGGACGTTTTCCCTACAAAACAAAACGATTCGACCGATTAGGTTCTGTTCGGTTAGAAATATTTAAAAAAAAAACGGAGGGGATGGAAATTTTTGAAAGTGAAAGCTTGACAAGCTTTTTAGGGAATGAAATTTTTTTAGGCGGAAAATGATGCATGGGTGAAAATGCAACGAGAGATTACTCTTGCTGGGCAAAATAATTTTGTTAATAAAGCTTCTTGGCAGGGGCGTCGTTTCAGCTCCAGCTTGGGGGGGGGGGGAGCAAAAATAAAAATTCTTGGGGGGACAAGAAAAAAATTTTTGAGGAGAGCAAAAAACTGAAGAAACGGAACGTTTCTGACGTTCCGGGAACGTGTGTCCTATATGGGGATCTCAGAATCTTGGGGGGGGGGGCAACTGCCCCTGCCAGCCCCCCCCCCCAAACGACGCCCCTGCTTCTTGGGATCAGGAACGTTGAAACGAAATTAAAATAAAATTGGTCAAAAAAATTTTGGTGTTCCAGAGTCTTCCAAGATAAATTTTTATGGCCCCATCACCGAAATCTCAGGGAGAGGACAAACACTTGATCTTTGGGGGAGCATCACTCAACTCTTAGCTAATAGAAGAAATTCTTCCTAAGAATTGCTTTCTTCATGATTTGAGTTCAGACCGACATCAGTAAAGTCACTTTCTATCTTTCCTAATTTTTATTTTTGGGCCCGCTCTTAAAAAAATTTCTTGCATCCATGTTTTTTTAACTACAAAACATTCTACGAAACCTCCTGAAAGTTTTTCGTACTCCTCTTACAAAATCCAAGCGAAACAAGCTAATTAACACGAAATCCTGCTAATTTTTCAGCGACGACACGCGTTCTTCCAACTTAAACCCCCTTCTCCATTAACCAAGGTGCAACTCGAAAAATAATTAATTAAAGAGGATGAAATTAAGCGTGAAGAATGGCTGCAAAATAACTCAATTGTCAAGAAGAGGGTAAAAAAAAAAAAAATGGGTAATTGCTTATTTTAATAAATTTAAAATATTAGGGGTTGCCCCTGCCGACTCCAACCAGAGAGGGTGAAAACCCAAAAAGAGAAAGAATGAAAAAAAAAAAAACTTCCCTTGTTCGGTCCAAAAATTATTTATGAGTTTGTTATATAAATATTACGTGCTTTCTAATGGTCTCGTAGCATGTAATCCCCGTCTGCACGTTTTCCCCCTCGAAAATTTTTTTTAGAAAATTGTTCGATGGACGATTAATCAAGTGTATTAATTACTCGTTGAACAAATTCGACGATTTTTTTTTCTCTCGTCACAATGTGCAGAACCAGGCGTGGACGAATTTACCCGATCGCGCACGTAGAGACCGTAGGTGGCATTCATTTGGTTTCTTTTATTTTGTATTGTAAAAATGCGCCATATGTTCGCTTCGCGCAGGGGTGTTTCGAAAATAATAACAAAAAAAAACGACGTCGTGGGTTCATTTCCGTCTTTTTTTTGTTACAAATAAAAGCTGTATTTATCGGCCGTTTAGTAAACGAACGATCGGTTCGTGGGGTGTGTGGAAATTAAATTTTAAATTTTCCAACTTTGCCCTGGTCAACCATAGAAAACACCGTTCGTGGCCTCGAGCATGACCGACAGAATCTCCCTGTTGCACCCCAATCCGGGGTAAATGAAATATTTAAACGAAAAGTTGAGGGGGGGGGGGGGTGAAGCTGGCGCAACGGGGATGTAAAACGGTGATTGAAAATGAATTTTCACGAGCTGGGAACTTCATCATTCATATATATTCTGATTAACGCCGATTATTAAATCGTTTACGCTTAGGGGATTTTTAAACGGATTTATATTTATTTTATTTTTTTAAAAAAAAAATATTCAACGTGTAGAAAGGAGAGAATTTATAAAAACAGGATAGTTATGCAACCCGCAATGCTTAGGAAGAAATCGAGCTTCTCCTCGCTCTTTGTAGGAGCGCCATTCGGAAGGGAGTAGGGCAGGTTAAGTTAAGTTAGCCAAAGATCTTTTCAGTGGCGGAGCCAGAAAAAAATTCTGGATGGGCCAAAGAGGGGCCCACAAATTTTATTGTGGAGCCAAAGTCGAACAGTGTTACATTGCAGCAATATTTCTGTTCTTCCCAAATAGGTGGGGCCAAGGGGGGCTCAATTTTTTCCAGCTGGGGCCACGGTCCTACTGGCCCCCGCTTGGCGCCGTCCCTGGATTTTTTTCCATAAGCTAAGCGTTGCATGAAATGGCGCCCTTATTTTTTTAACTAATTATGGCTTTGAAGACCGGCTCAGGACCACAGCCCAGGTTCGGTCCAGCTCAAAGACAAAGCTTAACATCAGAAAAACAGGGCTCGAACTCAAGGAGATAACCACTAACTTATGAAGGAGCAGGTGTTTTTATTAGGTTAAAACCGAAAACTATAAAAGGTGGCAAGTTGTTTACAGAATAAAAATTTCGAATTATATTTTTTTTTTTACCCTTTTACAAGTACGAAAATGTGAAGTGGCATAAATGAAGGTTGAATGGTTGTAGGAAGGTTTGTAATAAGGGTAGAATGAAGGGTAAAAAGGAAATCTAGAGCATCAATCGTTTGGTTTTTATCTTCGCAGTATTTACTATTATTGAAAGAAGATCAACAAAGAAATGCGTGACGCACACAATTGTTAAATGGGGTTAGCACCTGAGATATTTTTATGAATGTAGAATTTTTTCATGATAAACCGTTTGAACGAGCTAAGCCACTGCTGTTGGCTTCGCAGGCCCTCTAAATGACCAGATCCTGTCTTTGATCAGGAGTGCGAGGTTACTGCGGGTGGGCCTGCAGCCTAGAGAGCCTAAAAAGAGAGCGCCAACACTTTATATTGAAATTCTGGATTTGGCTGTGCCCAAAATCGTTTTCGAGTGACTTCAAGTTGATTAGTGGTGACGTCATACGTCTTCTGCTGCTTGGTACTTAAATTATGTTTGGTCACAGCCAGGAGAGAGCACAGTAGCCTGATCTGCAGCATAAAAGGAGAGAGTACAGTAACCCGTACTTACTAAAAGACTTTTTCCCCAATCGCAGAAAAATCCTGACAAAATAATCGTTGTAGTTATTAAATCTTACAAAATTGCCATTCTCACAAACTCTATACTTCAAGTATATTCACCCGAAACAAAAAATCCCATCGTAATTATATTTAATTTTCTTTAGACTCACAACAATTCCCTTGAAAATCGTCCTTCGTTCTCAGGAAATCCTCACTTTAGCTCCTTAACAACTTTTACCTCTTTTTAAATTACTACAAAAAACTGCAGCAGAGGTTCAAAAAAAAAAAACCTCGAATCGCAGAAAACAATGATAGAATTATAACGGTCGCGTGACTATAGCGCTTTCCCTTGAAACAAATTCAATTTTATTTGTTTTCATTTATTTCTATATTCCCGGTGTTATTTTGACGGATATTCAATCTCTTTATAATTTTTCTCTCTCACCCCTTTTATTATTTTTTAATAGCAAACGTCAAAAAATTTAAAAAAATCTGCATGGATAAAAAAATTTTTTTTTATATATATAAACATACCTTGATGGATATTTCTATCAATGGACGAGACGAGTTTGAAGGCAAACCGGCCCAGACTCGTTATCTTTTTAAAAAAAAAAAATGAATTTATTACATTACAGGAATCTTCCATTCAACTGCGCATGATCACTCTTCTCTCTTCCTTTTTTTTTTTCGTGCCAAGGTGCTAAACCCATTTAATAATGATAATGACATAAGGTAGTTTCCACCGAGGGGCTTTAAGAGAAGACGAAGAGAGAGAAAAAAACGTCACTAAGCTTTGCATTAAAACCGCCTCGGGAGTCATAAAAAACCTCGACTATGCAAACTCCTTGAGGCAAAACTTCGAACAAAATAAATATGGTAGATTGAATGGAAACCGTATTTTCATCTCCTTAGGGAGTGACTATCGGAAGAAAATACTGACCTACTGCGACTTCTCTCTTTTTTTTTTGTTTGTTTCTGAAAACGTGCAATTAGCGATGAATAAAAATTCTGGCAAGTTTTTTTTTTTATTTTTCTTCTTAAATGACCTTAGTTAAGATAAGAGGGCTGCGTTAAAGTTTATTAGGGAGGCACTTGAAATTTTTTTTTTGGAGTGGTTTTAGTAGAGCCACTCGTGTGGAGTTGCCAATTTCTCAAGTGTCGTAAATATTGAAAAGTTGGTTGGGTCGTTTTGAATTTTTTATTCAGGGAATTATCCGCCACTGATAGTTACAACTATGAACCAAGTTTTTTAATTGTAACTAATCCATCATTGTCAATGCTCTTGACAAGACAAAAAAGAACAGTTCTACGATTTGAATATTGGGCTAAGAAAAAAAAAAGAAGGTCCTCGTACAACCAAACCCTACATATTCAAATCAAAACACGGCACAACCCAAAAGGTCTAAATATTAGGGTTCCTACCCCCGACCAGAAAAAATCAAAAGTTACGTTTTTTTTTTCATTCTCCTTTTATTTTTTTTCACCCCTACTGACACGAATCTGCGGGACGAATTAAAATGTTATTTATGATGCATCTGTCCTTTCTATCAATTATATGATCATAGTTCGTGTATATTCATTTGCATTTGTTAACAATATTTTATAAGGGTGGTGTATTTTTTTCTCACCCCTTTTTTTATATCAAAAAACTTTCGCCCATTCACTCTCGTTGCCCCGCGAGTTGTAATCAGAGGAGTAGACTAGCGACTAACTAAAATCACAACATTTCAATTGGACGCCGATTAAATTTCCAACTGCGCAAAAATGGCTCCCAAAAAAAATTTAAATTGTTCGGGGCATGGATTTCAATCCCATTTAGAGGTTAGTCAAGAAAAATGGAAGCGTCAATAGGCTCTCTCACTTCGTTCGGTCACCATTTTTCACAGGCATGAACTGGCTCTTCCAAAAAGCATTTTTTTAAAAAAAAATTTTCAGCTCGCACTCTAAGAAGATGGGGTGAACTATAGACTAGTACATAAGAGCCCTGTCTTCTTATAATTCAGGTAAAATTTTTTTTTATATAGAAACAGCAATTTTAAAAAGTTTGTCGCACTTTTTAGTGTAAAATACGCCATTTCCTCTTCGTTTTTTATTTTTATTCACCAAACAATCACAAAAAAAATACATTTGCTGAAATAAATATTTAAATATTCTAATTCTAAGAGCTGGCTCTTCCAGAAGGAGCTCCAAGGCGAATCCATAACATGCATTTTTATTTATACTTAAAAACAATCATCGGTTCTCACTCTAAGAAGATGGGGTGAATTACAGACAAGTCCATAAGAACCCTGTCTTCTTAGAATTCAGGTAAAAACTTTTTAATTTAAAAATTGCAATTTTAAAAAGTTTTTCGCACTCTTCAGTGTAAAATACGCCATTTCCTCTTTGGTTTTTATTTTTATTCACCAAACAATCGCAAAAAAAATACATTTGCTGAAACAAATATTCAAACCCTAATTCTAAGAGCTGGCTCTTCCAGAAGGAGCTCCAAGGCGATTCCATTACATGTCTTTTTATTTATACTTAACAAAAAATCGTCGGCTCGCACTCTAAGAAGATGGGGTGAATTATAGACAAGTCCATAAGAGCCCTGTCTTCTTAGAATTCAGGTAAAAACTTTTAAATTTAAAAATTGCAATTTTAAAAAGTTTGTCGCACTCTTCAGTGTAAAATACGCCATTTCCTCTTCGTTTTTTATTTTTATTCACCAAACAATCACAAAAAAAATACATTTGCTGAATGAAATATTCAAGCACTAGAATTTCTTCCTATTTGTAACAACCCTGATCCTAAACCTCAAAAAATCGTTTCAAGAGCACACAAATCATATCCCTACTAATGACAAATGCCATCACCAATCACTTGGAGTGATGATAATGGTAAAAGCTATGCTTTTTCAAGGTCGAATTTTATTACACAACTCGCTTGTATCTCATGCATGGCATGTTTTAATGGTATTCAGTTTAAAGGAGTCACATTTCAATTTTTTTTCCCCCCGAAACGTCTTTGTTTTCTTTCACAAGAGCACACACACACATACACTCATTGTTCGTGATTATTTTGCATCATTATCCGGTAGCTTTGCGTGCGTCTTTAAAAATTTAAAAAGCTACTAAGCGATTACATTAACCTGTTATCATTTTATACGAAAAAAAAAAATTTTTTTCCTTTCAATTTGACACGGTCCTCAGGGAAAGAAATAACGATGGCACCTGATGAGATTCAAGTGTTCGACTATAGTCACCATAAATCTTTTTAGTTAATTTTAAATGGTGCCCTTAAGGTATAAAAGTCCATCTCTATCGCCCACGCTTTGACCGAGGAAACAAGTTGTAACGCTTCAGCAATTATAAAACACTGTTTTTTTGGGAGAATTTAAAAAAAATTTTAAATATTTTTTTTGTGTGGGATACACGGAAGGGAATCTTTGACTTGAGGGGGGACTTTTATTTCTCAAAGATTTTTAGCGAAAAGTTGTTTATTTAATGGCGTGGTGTTCGGTTTCAAAAATTTAAAGAACCTGGAATAATTTTAATGGACTTAGCTCAAGCATTAAAAGGCTCTTCTTTCCTTCTCGGAAGGTTTCGAAAAAATGAATTGTTTTTGACTCTCTGAGGCCTAAGCTGAGGATTGACTCTGGGGCCAAGTTTTGGGTCAAACTAAAAAATTTGGGCAAAAATGGGATTAGCAAAGGAGGATGAAGAACTCAAATTCTCCTTAAGATTTTTTTTTAAGATTGGTGGATTTTTTTAATTCAAAAATTTGGGCTTGGTCCTGAATTTTTTTTAATTATTTTTAATTATTTGTAAATTTATGTAATGGAATACGGAGGATGGTTGTTTGACCAGTTGAAAAGCGAGAAGGAGAAAAGAAAGCGCTTTATTAATATTATTAAGTATTAGTTAAGAATAATTATTTGAGTATAGGAGACCGTTTTGAATATCAATTGTTTTATGAGATAAAGTATTAAATCTTAAATATCGTCGTGGTAAATTGCAGTGGCGGATTGGGATTATTTAAATCTAAGATGTTTAGATCCTGAAGAAGGAACATTAAATTTTGTTGCAGTTTCGGAATAAAAATTTTCCCAGAAAATTTGATTTTTAAAGAAAGAATTTTTTTTAGCTGAAAAATTTTTTAATTAAATCATCGAACAATAATCAAAAATTTTTATTAAGGATAAATTACTATTTCTTTTGCGATTACTAAAGACTATGAACTGAATATTCTTTCAATAAAAAGCTCACAAAAAATTCTATTATACCCTGTCTCCATACTCTATTTAAATAGCACCGAGGATTATTCGAATCGCTATTTAAATGACCGACCGGAAGTACTTGCTTCTAATTTCGTTCGAAAATTTTGAAAATATAGCTTTATTTTGAAACAAAAAAAAATGGCGAAGAAAATAAACATTTTAAAAAGTAAGAAATCCGGATATTAATGAAGCCTTCAGCCTTCTGTAAGTCACAAATGTTTCTTTTATTCAATTTTATAGCTTTTTGATTCCATATTAGAACTCTAAAGCCGAATTATCTTTTTTATAAACTGAACAGAACGGGATCATGGAGTCAAGTACTTCCGGCGAGTAGTTTAATCAAGAGTTCCGATTAATCCGCGGTGCTATTTAAATAGAGTATGGAGACAAGGTATTAAACAAGGAAAAACTCTGGAAAAATTTTTTGACCACTAAAAAATGTGAGATGAGAAGAAAAAATTCTTTTCTTTTCCAACAAGAAAAAGTTTTCGGAGGGGAAAATTACAGAAAAAGTCATGAGCTGAAAAAAATTCTGCAGAAATGGTAAAAAATTCATAATGAGTTTCATCAAGTTTTTGAATTTCCGGGGCAAAATCTAAAAAAAATTTAATAAATTTTGTGAAAGAAAATTTCAGGAAATTTTTTGAACACTTATAATTCTGAATTTTACCTTGTCAAGAAAAAATTCTAGTTTCACTTTTCCTAGCAACCAATTAACAAAATCTATTAAATATTTCTTCATTTAAGGAGAGAAATTTTCCATTTGAAGTGCACTTTTCTTTCTAAAATTCTATTTTCTCGGGCCTTTGCAGATTGCCAACAGGAAATGCAAGCAATAACACTTCCTCATTCTAACATTTGCAGTTAAAACAAAAGCTTACCCGAAATAACATCAAAACTGAACAATCTTCCAGCTCAGTAAATTGCATCATAGCAATTAAAATTTATTCGACTTTAACTACACTGTATAAATTTTTTTTTTGCTAAAACCAGAGAGATACAGCTTAACACCGACCAGTTTATTACATTACGATGCGAAATCTGTTACCTTTTCATTAACCGTACGATAAACTACATTTTGTTTGTGTTGAGCACCGAGAGAGAAAGATCTTTCATAATCATTTTCCAGGTCAGACACATATTAAAAACTTTTATATATAAAAACGGAAAAAGCTTTTTCCGTTGCACATATAAAAAAAACACGTGAAATTAAACGTAACGCACGTTGTGCATTACATTAATTTAATTATTCTTTATTATTTTCACAAAAAAAAAAACTGGAACTAACTTTTAGCAGCGAAGACGAATTCACTCAATTAAAATTTCACAACATTCTCTCCCCCCAATTAGGATTTCCCATCAGGATTTTCGTTATCGGGGAAGGGCTCGTAAATTGGAATCCAAATAAAACGACGAAGTGGAAACTTTACCTGTGTATATGGGTGGTTGTTTTATCCGGAAGGGTGCACTTTTCGGGAGAGAAAAGTTGACGTGAGTTAGAAAGGAGAGATTGGATAGAGAGAGAAAGGAAAACGTTGAAGATGTTTAGGAATGGTAATGAATAATTAAATTTTTGGCTCTTCCTATTTGCTTTTCTGTCATTGCTTGATGAACGGAAACCGAATATATTAAATCCTAAAACCCTCGCAGGGTTCCCCGTTTAAAACAAACGCCTTTTGTGGTTTGTCACTTGTAAACTCAATTAAAGGCGGTTTAATGTTTGTGTTATTGTTTTTTTTTTTTTTTTCAGTTTTTTTTTCTTCGGGGAGTAAAAAAGTAGGTCATGTGGGTATTTCTTTATTTTTTTAAATATCGGTTTACGCTTGAGGAATGAATGTAATATAAGCTTATTATGGTTATTATCATTTTCACGGACGATGAAAATGTAGCGATTTTACACTAAGTAGCGAATGACGTAATTGGGTCTTTTTTTAAAGGTTTAAGATTTCACGTGGTTTGAGAAATTTTTTAGAAAGAACGAGTGTAAGTGGAAGAGTGGATGGTATGCTCAGTGGCGGATTGATCGTATATTAGAGAAATTTTATAGGAAAATCCTGTCATCTTCCACCCCTATTTTCTTCAATACTCTTGATGTGCAAGGTCTCCCCCTAGCTACCTCGCGTTTTTATCTTCCCGAATCCCGGATCATTGGTCCGTATTTTCACTAAAAAGCATTTCCTATAAATCCCAATTCTCCACTATACAAAAATTTCCCCAAAACTCTAATCTCATTTTTTAACAAAACCAAAACATCTCCTTATCCTTCTTCCCTTCCTCCATTTTACTTCATTAAAAAACTCCCCCCGTATAATAATATATATCCACCGTATAAAAACGTTTAAAAAATCGTTAAAATCTTTTCCTATCCTCACTCAACTCCGATATTCCGTGTCTAGGAAAAACTTTTCTCAAAAGAAATCACCCTCTCGCCATTGTTGATTTCTTTAAGAAAAATCCGCATCGTGCGACATGTTATTATTTCCTCTCCGGTATTTTTCATTTTTAAACTTCCATCGAGAATTTTTAATCCATTACTCCCCGAAAAAAAAAAAAATATGAACTGCTTAAAAAAAACCAACCGTCGACGTTTTTTCCTTTTTATTTTTTGTTAACTTCCGTATCCGTTTCCCATTCTTTTAATAACAACAAAAATTTTTCCTCGTTTCCACAAATAGTTTCTCTGACATCCGCTTTCCAGAAATCTTCCTTCTTTTTTTTCCCTTCATTTATACGCATCCGCTTTCTTTCCCATAATCCAAAAAAGAAAAAAAATGAAAATATAATTATCCTGAATATTTTTCCAACGATTTGACCTAAAAAATTCTGAGTTGGCCACATGTTCACCCATGATCCAAAAAAACAATTATTCCTAAATTATTCCTAAATAAACAATTGGGAACTTGGGCCACACGTTAAAAATTCAAAAAAAAAAAAAGATCCTAAACATGTTTTTAAAATTTTTTAAATTTAGCCACTCGTTCGCCCATAATTCAAAAACAAAAATTGTTTTAAATAATGTTCATCAATTTTCCCTAAATTATCCTGAGCTTGGCCACACCTTAAGCTTATAGTCCAAAAAAAATTTATCCCTAATATTTTCCGTCAGTTTTATATTTGGCCGCATGTTCGCCCATAATCTAAAAAATCATGAATTTTTTTCATTTTTGCTGATATTTTTGGGGGCCACCGCACGTTCACTTCAAATCCAAATAAAAATGATACCAAATATTTTCATCCATACCACTACAATTTTTTCAAGTTTGGCCACACGTTCGCCCATAATCTAAACTAAAAAATTATCCTGAATATTTTCCGTAAATTTTATCAGTGTTTTTTGTGTTCAACCACACGTTCGCCCATAATTGCCAATATTGCCACAATTTTTGAATCACACGTTCGCCCATAATTCAAAAACCAAAATTGTCTCAAATATTTTTCAATGATTTCCTCTAAATTTTCCTGAGTTTGGCAACACGTTCATATCTATAATCCAAAAATTGGCGACACATTCCTATACTTAAAATCCAAAATAGCCACACGTTCGCCCATAATCCAAAATTACAAAAATCCTAACAATTTTTTATTAAAATGACGCAAACATTTTTCAGTGGATAAAGGCCACATTTAATTTCATCAATTTCACCGAAACATTTTTGTCTTTGGCCACACGCTCGCTTATAATCAAAAATTTTGATTGTCTGGAATATGAATGTAGCCAAAATTTTGCCCATAATCCAAAAGTATAATGATCTTATTTTTATTTAATATCACCAAAAAATTTCCTCTTTTCGTTCACACGTTCGCTCATAATCCAAAAATTGGATTGTGTCAAACACTTTTCATCAATTTCGCCAAAGTTTTTTTATGTTTAATCACACGTTCGTCTGTAATCGAAAAAAGTAGAATATTTTCATCATTTTAGCCAAAACTTTTCGGTTTTCAGCCACACGTTCGCCCATTTTCGACCGAAAAAAAATGACTAAACATATATCAGATATTTTGCCTAAATTTTTCCGTTCGCCCATAATCCAAATATATTTTTCATAAAAATATCGCCAACATTTTTTGAGAACGCACACGTTCGCCCATAATCAAAAAAATTTCACCAATTTTGCCAAAAACAAAAATTCATCATCTATTACTCTAAATTTTCAACTATTGCGCCACCAATTCAACCGTAATCTTACAAAAAATTCTCCTACATCAACTTTGCCTAAATTCTCAGTTTGGCCACACGTTCACGTGAGTCATAAGACTTCAACATAAAAGACTCATGTTGATCCCCGACACATATAAACAACCCGAGATAACTAAATCCGAGTGTTATCACAATCCGTAGGTATTATGACTTTCTTTATCAAGAAAAATGACTCATAACTCAATGTTATTTTTTTAAATCAGCAAAAACTTTTCGGCGTTGCCGATCACTTACAATAAAAAAAAAACGGTCAGTTTGGCGCCCAAAGGGCGGCGGCAACCAGAGGGCACGCCTCACTCCACATAATAATTATCATTTTGTTATTAAAACTTACATAATGATGCAGGTATCCATTCAGGTATGCGGTTAACGGTGAGAAATCCCAGGAAAAAAATCCAAAAAATTGAGATTGCAACATCGAAACATTTAGAAAAACCAAACAAAAACAAATCCTCACACTTTGATCACAAAAAAAAAAATTTTTTTTAATTTAAACAAAAGCGGCGTTCACTACAAATCTCACTTTTAAATTTTCTTTTTTTAAATTCGTTAAATTGTGTTTTTAAAAACAAAAAATAATATAAAAAATAATCCGGCGAGAAAAACACATAACAACGACCCCCGTTCGCTCTCAGACTGAAAACTTCGGGTTCAAAAGCAAATCATTCACTGCAATAGCGCTCCTTTCGGATTATTTTTTAACTAAATCAAACGGTTTTAATCCTTAGAAGATTGTCATTCGCCTTTAAACTTCCATTAATGTGATCCCTCATTTTAGATTTCGATCGACGGTGTAATTTTAGATGACGTCACTTGGAATCAATTCTTAGAATGAGAAACCGCCAACCGGAATGTTTACCTTTACAATTTATATGACAAGTTTTTTTTTTTACAGTGTTGTCAGATTATCGAATTTCATATCCACAAACACGAATTCTTTTTTTTCCGAAAGCGTTTTTTTATTTTTTTTTGGGGGGAGAATTAAAAATATACGTCGTCGACACGTTTTCCCATCCAACGATGTGTAATTTTTTTTAGGGGGGGATGAATGCGGAATTTTCGTGAGGAGATTCGTTGTTGTTGTTATAATGAAATATGTATATGATATTGTCACCGTGTAAATAATAACGAAATTAATATTTTCTAGTATTGACACAATGAATGCGATATTACGTGATATTAAAGCCAGTTCATGAGTGAGGATTGGATTATTATTGTTGTCGAGAGGATTGCGGAATAAATAAAATTATATATTAAAAAAAATTAAATTAATTGGAATAAGGGAGAGGGAAGGGGGTGATGTCATTAGGGATTTTAGAAGTTGATTAGTTTGGGAGGATGGAGAAAAGATTTGAAACAAGCCAAGAACTAGTTTTAAAATCAGACTTCTGCCTTTTCAACTTAAACGTCAATCTTTTAGCTTTGAGACTTAAGAGTCCATTTCACGAATTTGCAGTGGATTGTTTAGATTTAGGATCCGATTTCAAGGTTTATCTGGCTTTAGCTGCCATATTCTAAATGTAGCCTCCATTTTCTACAGGCTGAAGATTTTATTTTCTAACTTTAGCACTTTTATGTCTATTTTTTAAACTTTGGCTTTCATTTTCTAACTGTAGCATTTGTTTTTTAGCTTTAGTATCCAATTTCAATAGCTTTGATCTTGACTTCCTTGGCTTGAGCTTCTATTTTTTAACTTAAGAGTTCATTTTCTCGGCTTTAGTTTCCCATTTTCAAACTTTAGCCCCCATTTTCAAACTTTAGCCTCCATTTTCTAGCTTAAGCCTTTCTTTATTTTCTTGCCTTTAGCTTCCATTTTTTAGCTAAAGCCTTTATTTTCTTGGCTTAGGCTTCTATTTTATTGGCTTTAGCGTCAATTATCTGGCTTTAGCGGCTCTTTCCTTGGCAGTAGCTTCCATTGTCTAGCTGTAGCGTCCATTGTCTAGCTGTAGCGTCAATTTTCTTGGCTTTAGCCTTCATTTTCTAGATTTAGCCTCCATTTTCTTGGCTTTAGTCCCATTTTCTAGCTTTAGCATCGATTTTCTAGCTTCAACGTTTAATTTTCTAGCTTAGGCTTCCATTTTTTAACTTTCGACTTTATTTTCTTGGCCTTAGCGTCGATTTTCTAGCTTAGGCACCCATTTTCTAGTTTAGGCTTCCATTTTCTAGCTTTAGCATCCAATTCTGTAGCTTTAGCCTCCAATTTCTTGGTTTTAGTCCCATTTTCTAACTTTAGACTTTATTTCCGTTACTTTATCTTCCGTTTCTTGGCTTTAGCGTCGATTTTCTAGCTTCAGCGTCCATTTTCTACCTTCAGCGTCCAATTTTCTAGCTTTAGCGTCTATTTTCGTTACTTCATTTTCCATTTCTTAGGTTAAGCATCGATTTTCTAGCTTCAGCGTCCAATTTTCTAGCTTGCGCGTTCAATATTCTAGCTTAGCTTCCATTTTTTAACGT
Organism: Liposcelis brunnea; assembly: GCA_023512825.1. NCBI lineage: Eukaryota > Metazoa > Arthropoda > Insecta > Psocodea > Liposcelididae > Liposcelis > Liposcelis brunnea. The sequence goes on from CM042070.1 coordinate 3,763,873, forward strand.
ACGATTTCATTTTCTTGGCCTTAGCGTCGATTTTCTAGCTTTAGTGTCGATTTTCTGGCTTCAGCGTCGAATTTTCTAGCTTAGGCTCCTATTTTCTAGCTTTGGCGTCCAATTCTGTAGCTTTAGCCTCCAATTTCTTGGTTTTAGTCCCATTTTCTAACTTTAGACTCTATTTCCGTTGCTTCATCTTCCATTTCTTAGCTTTAGCGTCGATTTTCTAGCTTCAGCATCAAATTTTCTAGCTTAGACTTTCATTTTTAAACTTTCGACTTCATTTTCTTGGCTTTAGCGCCAATTTTTTAGCGGTAGCGTCCACCATTTATTTTTAATATCCATGTTCAAGCTTTGTATTAAAATTTTTCATCTTTAGCGTAGAATTTTTAACTCTCAGGTCAATTTTTTTAAGGCTTAACATTAATTTTCGATTTTCCATTTTAAATTTAAAACTTTTCACTCGATTTTCAGGGGAAAGCAGGAAGAAGGAGTCCAAGGTCCGAAAAGCTAGAGGTCTGGGGCCTCGAAGATCCTAATCGCCATTGTGACTACCAATCACCTTCAATTTAATCAAACCGGATTCATTTCTACTGGAGACTAAAATCCTGTTATGCCCGGCTGCAGTCACCGCTTCTTCTTTCCTTGCTCTTGAAAAACAAAAAAGCCCAAAACCCGCTTTGCATCCTCCCTTGAAACCCCAAGAGCATTATCAAGAGCCCTCATAAAAAAATCTCTTATTTACTTATAATTGGCGCCTACGCTCGAACATAAACTCCACCGCAAACCCAATAAATAAATCACCCTTTTTTTTTTTTGGTTAAGAAAATCTCTCCCCACTCATAAATTGCATTCATAATAAAAATTCAATAAAAGGAGAGGAGAAAAAAAAAATTTATACGATGAAGAAAGACGTAAAATCGGATCAAAGATCGGATGCAAGAGAGTGTACTTTAAGTTTCAAAGTGATCGATCACCCGAAATGAAAGAAACAATAACCCTAGGGGTTCAAAAAGGGTCCGATATCTGTCAATTCACGTTGAGTAATTCAAACTTGCGATCCCCATTTCCGATTCTGGCTTTTTAAAAAATAATAATTTTCAAGAAAATAATTGCCACGGTCTGTAAGTTTCTCCTTTTTGAAATCCATTGAAAATAAGGAAATTAAAAGCGGCGAGGGGTCGGTTGAAAAGTATCGACTTTAAACATTCCGGATTATGATTTTTTACAAAATGATTTTGCTCGAAAATTTTTCGGTCGCGAAAAATAAAATTTGATCCCGGTTATGAAATTAAGGAAATTTCCTGGGGAAATTCGGGTCCCGGCTAAAGAAACGGAATTTTAATTAGGGTAGATACTTATTAACTATCCCCGGCAATGTGAAATCAATAGAATAAAAACGAACAAAACATCACAGCAGATGAAAACTAAGTCATTACCCAGGTAGAATCTATTGAAACCTCTTGAAGAAGAAGAATAAAGAAGGAAAAAAAAAAAGGTTGACGAATCAATAAAGCGGTGGATTGTGGTTCTTGGGTCAAATGCCTTAAGTAGGGGAGGACCTCAACCTTCAATCAACCACAAAGACCACTTTTGGATTTTTCAATTTTTTTCCTCCTTCCTTCCTTTTTTTTTTATTTTTCAAGTGGGCTATTAGAATAATTTTTATTAAACTATCATGTTGCGTTTCCGTAATTGGATGTAAATGATAAATTTCTTTTCCGGACACAAAAGAGCATTATCGACCCGGGGGTAAAAAATCCAGATATCGAAAAAAAAGGAAAAAGAAAGTTAAGTTCATCAGACGCCTGCCGATTTATTAACAGAGAGGAAAAAAAAGGAGGAAAAAGTAAAAAAGAAACGAAATGGAAAAAGAAAAAAAAAGGCTAACAAGAAGTTAGCTTCAGAATTCAAGACGATTTCCGAATCAGCAAACAGAATAACAAATTATCATTTTTAATTTCTTTTTCGAGTTACTGAGGTTTAAGAAACAAAAACTTGGAATGTATAATTCTTTCTTTTTTTTTTTTTTGCTTTTTTGCTTTGCTATTTCTCCCCTTTCCTTGAATATATTTATAAATTCCGCCGTTTTTGAAGTTCAAATTTTGATTATCGTTGTTAAAGAAATTATAAGTGAGAATAGCAAGTGGCGGATTGAGCGTGGGCGTAGATTTAAACTGGAGGAGAAAGTGGCCTAATTTTTGAAGGGTAAAACTGATTTGTAATTGGCTTTGACCAAAGTCGTACTTAATTAGATGCAATTGATGAGGAGTCAAGTTCAGAAGCTAAAGTGTTGAAGCGAATGAAAAAATAGAAGCTGAGGCTAAGAAAATAGAAGCCAAAGCCAAGAAAATGGACGCTTGAGCCAAGAAATTGGATGTTTCATTCAAGAAACAAGAAAACAAACGCTAAAGCTAAGCAAATGGAAGCTAAAGTCAAAAAAATTAGAATCAAAGATTCGTGCTTTAGCGCCAACCATGTTTCAAGCTTTATAATTTTATTTAAAAATCGACGAATAAATTATTTGAAAGCCTTCATTACTTTAAACTGATCACCGTATAATGATCAAGGACAAGGGCAAGCGAGAAAAGTCTGTCATAAAAGTCAAAAAAGTGAAACGGTAAAGTGAAAAGTATAAAAAGTGAAGTTTTAATGTTACCACGGGAAAATTTAATAATTTTCAAAAAAAATTTGTGGACAGACAGACAGACAGACATCCAGACCCTCATACACACAGACACCCTGAAGGACAGACAGACAGACAGGTGAAGTACTCGGTTAGAGCTTTACGAAAAACTATGTAAAAGTTTGAAATTCGGGAAAACAAAAAATTTCGATTTTCGCATGATTACAACGCTTTAGCGCGGCGCTAAAGCAAAAAATGGACGCTACAGCCAAGAAATTGGACGCTACAACCAAGAAAATGGAAGCTAAAGACAAGAAATTGAACGCTTGAGCCAAGAAAATAGAAGCTTCTTTTTTTTGATCTGGCAGGGATTGACTTTAACCACGGATCGAGTCTATTCGCCACTTCCGTTCTGTTAAAAACTCTTAGCAAAAGTCTTAGACCATTCTAACCCTTAATGTGACGAGGGGTAAGCTTGTCGAAGGGTTCACTCTTGTCACAAAACCATTTTGCGAACAAGAGTTTCATAGTCAAGCACTCTACCACTGCACTACGGACGTTTTTTTTTTCTAAAAAAGGAAGCTTAAGCCAAGAAAATGAACGCTAAGGCCAAAAACAAGACAGTGGATGCTAAAACTAAACAAATGGACCTTACGGCTAAGAAATATGGACGCTAAGCCAGGAAAATGGAAGCTTCAGTCAAGAAGATGAATATGCCGTGTGAAAAACGCTAGCCCCAACTCAGCTTGGGCTAAAACAGTTAAAAACTAGTGCTAAAGCAGAATCTCGCTGACGCCCTTTAATTTTCTCATACGGTCAACCCGCCACTGGCTAGGGAGATGGAAAACCGCCGACAAAAATGATTTTCGCAACGCTTTATGAATATTGTAACTGACAAATACAAATTCGTATTTCGGTCAATAATCGTATTAAAATCAAACTCGGGTTCTGCTGTTCGGAATTAAATAATCAACGTATCCCCCCCCCCCCCCCCCCTTCTTCTTCCCACACTTCTCCCAAATATATTTAGGTTCACTATATGATGGAGTTGTAAATCTCAGTCCCTCCTAAAGTCGATATTCCCATGTGTCGACTGATAAGCTTTTCCGAGGTAATTAGGTTAATTACCATAGCCGTGACAGTCATAAGAGTTTCCTATCTCCTCTCTCTCTCTCTCTTTTACCTTTTTCGTGAAAAATTTATATCGAGGATATTTTTTTTCCCGTAAAATATTAAAATGGGGGGGGCGTTATATATTATGAGATAATTAATTAATCTAAAAAACAATTGGGGTTGTGAAATATCGTTCGGAGGTGAAAATTTTTAGTTTATATATGAGAAAGGGTTTAAAATGTGAGGAAGGCAATGTGTGAATGTAAGGGATTATCACATAAGAGAATTGAATCCTTTGGCGATGACATTATGGACCCCAAGGAGCTCATGAAGCCGCTGTTGAATGGGATTGCTTCCTTCCCGGAAGGATCTAACCTTTTTGATATTTAAAGGGTGACAATGGTACCCGGCAAATGTAGGACAATCGAGTAACTTAGCAGTGTCATGAATAAAACGGCGTAGCTATCATTTCAGTAGCTGATTCAAAATTACAAGGCCTTTGAAGCTTTTTAGGAATCAAGCTGAAAATTTTACTTAAGTGATTTTCCAATGAGAAATGCACAATCAAAATATTTTGAAATTCTTTAAAATATTTTGAAAATATTTACTTATTTATTTTCAACTACGGCACAACAGGTCCCTAGCCCCTTTTACAGTGCAGAAACAATATAAAAATACAAACTACGACAGACATTAACAAAAACAAAAGTAACAACAAAACAAAAAAATATTTTTAAACATTCGTGAAATATTTTACAAATATTTGGTGAAACCGAATCAAATATTAAGATTTTGAAATATTTTAAAAATATTATGGAAATATTGTATCATTCAAATATTTGAATAACGACGACAGACAGGCATTAACAAAAACAAAAGTAACAACAAAAAAAATAAATATTTTTAAACATTTGTGAAATATTTTACAAATATTTGGTGAAACCGAATCAAATATTAATATTTTGAAATATTTCAAAAATATTATGGAAATATTGTATCATTCAAATGTTTGAATAACGACGACAGACAGACATTAACAAAAACAAAAGTAAAAACAACAAATAAATATTTTTAAACATTTGTGAAATATTTTACAAATATTTGGAGAAACCGAATCAAATATTAATATTTTGAAATATTTCAAAAATATTATGGAAATATTGTATCATTCAAATGTTTGAATAACGACGACAGACAGACATTAACAAAAACAAAAGTAACAACAAAAAAAAAATATTTTTAAACATTTGTGAAATATTTTACAAATATTTGGTGAAACCGAATCAAATATTAATATTTTGAAATATTTTAGAAATATTATGGAAATATTGTATCATTCAAATGTTTGAATGGGTTTCACGAAATATTTGTAAAAATTCAGATCCGAGCAGGTTCCAGAAAATTCGCCAATTTGTCAGATTTAGAAAACTCGAGATACGCCATTTTCTTATTGGGAAAATCCCTTTCATGCAAATCCATATCAAACTGATTCATACGAGTCCACGTGTCATCCGCTATAATTCTTCTTACATGCATCCGATAATTCTTTATCTTTAAAATTTTACATGCAAGTCGTATAATTAATCGATTTGATCCGATTCCAAATTAATCGTTAAAAGATTTCCGACAAATTAATCTCTCATTACGCAACCATTTATCTATGGATTAAGGAAAGCATTTAATCCTTTACTAGATTACACGCATTAGAGTATCCCTCGCGGAACTTTCAAACATACAAACATGCGTTAATCCGAAATATATATTTCGCCCACAAAAAAAAACCCCCCTCATGACCTAAACCGACCGAAAACAACGAAATTCCCCGGAAAAACGATGATTTTATTTTTTTTTTAAACTGACACAAAAAAAAACAGGGAATAATTGGAAATCGGAGAAAAGAGGGGCCAGCGTTTCGTATACATCGATGACGTCACAAAACACTCAAAATGTTATTGTTTCATTTTCCACCGAACTCCCCCCTTACGAACCCCTAAACCCATATATTCGTAAAATGCAGTTTTAGAGAGTCTGCACAACGTTCGAAAACAGTTAGGGGTTTCTCGAGTGCAAACTGCGGGACGTTTTACCGCCAATAATATTTTATTAGTCTTAGCAAACATGAAAACTTTCCTGAACGCGTGACCCATCTTGAGGCAACATGTCCCTAACTTAAAGTGAATGTGTGACCCATGCGGTGTCTTTAACGATTTTTCCCTTTCGTAAAGGGGTTTTCACGAAAAGTCCCCGGGATGATTTTGGACAACCCTTAAATTAGAGTTTTTCAAGGGGTGCATATGACCGTAGTTTGTTTGTTGATAATCATTGTTGTTACCATTGTATTGTTTATTTAATATGATTGGCGAATTGATTTCTTGTTTGCTTCTCTGGTTTTTACTCGTCCCCCCCTTCCTCTCTCTCGTTCCCAATTTGTAACGAGGGGGGGATTTTTGTAAAAAAAGAATGGAAGAATAAAAATGAGGAAAAGGTTTTATGAAAGTATAACGCCGCTTTGGGAATGCTCACTCTTATGTATGAAAGTGAAAATTAGATCATGAAAGAGATGAAAGCACAATGGCGGAGCTTTTGTAATCTGAGCCTTAAGGCGAGTAACTAAATACAGCTGACAACATCGAAAAACGGGAGAATGCCGATGTCATATAGCTTAACTAGGAAATTTTTAATGTAAATAAAACGGTCTTTAGTAAAAGATTTAAGTTTTGTTGAATGTTGGAATTGTTATTTATGCGAAGGGAATTACTCAGGAGCCAGATTTTCAATTAATGAAAAGGATAATGAATCAGAAACTGCCTTTGAGGATTCTATCATTTAATATGAATCCGGAAGTTTTTTTGACCTCATTTTCATTGGTTGCTCATGCGTCAGTGACGTGGATATTGAAAGGGTAACCCCCCCATCAAAAAGAATTCAATTTGCACCAGTTGGTCATTCATAAAATTTTATTTTGAGGTCTAAAAAAAATATCTGGCTAGTTTTTGCAACTGCTTCTGTTGTCTAGAACTTTTGCAAAGGGTGTGATTCTTCCATCTTACCGATTCATGGTCTGTTTTAAGCAAAGAATTCAATTTGCGCCAATTGGTCGTTCATAAAATTTCATTTCAAAGTCTAAATAATAAATCTGGCTTGTTTCTGCAACCGCTTCTGTTGTCTAGAACTTTTGCAAGGGTATGATTCTTCCATCTTACCGATTCATGGTCTGTTCTAAGCAAAGAATTCAATTTGCGCCGATTGGTCGTTTATAAAATTTCATTTTAAAGTCTAAAAAATAGTCCCGGCTTAATTCTGCAACCGCTTCTGTTGTCTAGAGCTTTTGCGAAGGGTATGATTCTTCCATCTTACCGATTCATGGTCTGTTCTAAGCAAAAAATTCAATTTGCGACAATTGGTCGTTCATAAAATTTCATTTCAAAGTCTAAATAATAAATCTGGCTTGTTTCTGCAACCGCTTCTGTTGTCTTGAAGTTTTGCAAGAGGTATAGTTCTTTCACCTCACCTATTTATGGTCTGTTCTAACTAAAGAATTAAATTTGCGCCAATTGTTCGTTCATGAAATTTAGTTTCATGCTTTAAATAATAGATCTTGATTGTTTCTGCATTCGCTTCTGCAATCTAAAACTTTTGCGAACGGTATGGTTCCTCAGATGAGTGTGAATTCATCATCCTGAAATTTACTTAATCGAGAAGGACAAGGAACTAGACGAAGACATATGAGTAATTCGGATAATAAAATAAAAGACTTTGTACTAAATAAAAAAATTAAAGACAGCGCTTTGAAGAATGGTTGGAACGCCAAAACACATGCACTTGTGGAACCATACCGTCTGCAAAAGCTCTAGAACGCAGAAGCGATGTAAAAATCATCGCGAATCACTTCCTTACATACAGACATGTAATCATATCCACGAATAACTCTCCCAAATATAATCCTGTAAGTACAACTCCAGCTGGAATGTGCACATATTAAGGAACTATGTGGTGAAAAAGCTCTAGATTGCAGAAGCGATCGAGGAATCGACGCGAATCGATTCCTTATCATTCATTATTAACTTTTTTCGATAAACAATTCACCCAAATCATTCCTAAAGAAATCAATAAGGCTTTTAGGTAGAGAAGCACAACCAAACAATAAAAAAATCCATTAGGCACGAACATTTTAAAATAAACCGTTCAAGGAAACTATTCACGACCGCATAAAAAAATATATTTCGCCACTCCTCGATGCAATACAAGACCCGCATTATTTCCTATTTTTAGATTGCCACGTGCCATTAACTTATACGAGCATCTTACAAAAAAAAAACTTAAGCAAATAAAATGGCACACTTGAAACGTTTGACTTTAAGCGTTCGCCGAGATTTAGGATGTCAATCGAGCGTCACCCCCCCAAACATAAAACGAACAAGTACAAAGCCTAAAGTAACCCCGAATCGTCGCGCGCGGGGGGGACGAGCGAGGATGGGGAAATCAGAATCAGAAAACCGGGGAAACTGGGACTCGATTTAAAACGAGATGAATCCAGAGATTAGAAACCCGGGGTTTCCATTGTGATAACAAAACTTCCGGAATCAGCATTGCTTATTAAGCTGTATTCAAAATGCTTTCAATTACTGTAAAATTTCTTTATTTAATTTTATTATGGCTCGTATAGAAACATGGATCCATTTAGCTATCTTGATTCTTGTTTCCTACTTTTTATTTTTATTATTATTAAATTTATTTCGCGGGAACGGCGCTAGCTTCGCGACAAAAGATGTCAAGATCTGACGAGGGAAGAATTGTTTTCACAAAGAAAAAACAGAAGAGAGGGGAGGGGGAGTGAGTTTGGCGCCTTAGCGTCTGATAAAATGTAACGTTCGCGTCGATTCACTTGACTTGAACGAATCTAGGGCGTTACGGAAGAACGGATGCATTAAGTGCGTTCGCAATCGTCTGCAGCCATCGAGCACGTGACCGTTGGGTTTGCAATTACACGGGGTTAATAGTAACAAGGGCATTTCGCTCCGAAGAACATCCAGAATTATTATTTTAATTTTTTAATTTCGGTTATCGCCGGAAATGGAAATCAGGATGATTTGGCTGGAAAAAAATGGATTTTTTAATATTTCTCAAAAATATTGCTCGGAAGGGTTTAGGAAATATTTACAGGGGTAAATTTTTGTGGTTTGTTGTGAGTGGTTGTGCCCTTTTCGCATTTTTAATTCACGACTGATTGAATTGTCCCTTTCTGAATAAATTGATTGCTTTGCCATAAATCAGAATGATTCAATTGAGCAATCAAAATTATACTAAGTTCAAATTTGGTGACTCATTTCGGGGGAAGAAATTTTCAGTGAAAGAATCCAGAGGGGGAGAAACAATTATTATCGACCTTTTCCTATAAACATGATTAGAAGAATACACACAAATCGTAATGGAGTCTTTTCATTTCGAACAAAACTTCGTAGCGGCTGGATAATTAAGATAATTTTTTTTTCCTCTTCTGCGCGCGATGCATTTTGTTATCGTGGCAGTGGCTAAATATTACAGAATCGAAGAGTCAGTGACGTCATCAAACTTTTCGTTAAAGAGGTCGAAAGGGAGGAGATATTTAATGAAGGAGAATTTCAGGGATTTAAGATAAGGTGGCCATCTTAAATCGGGCTTATAGTGGCCTTAGCTTGATTTATAAGGCTTATACAATTAAGTTTAGTGGATGGGTCCTAATTTTCATCACTGACTTTAAGGTGAAGCGATGACTAAATTACAGGCCTGTAGCCAAAAATTTTTCGTAGGGGAGACAATTGCAATTCTAGGGGGGGCAACATAAGTCTTAATTTTGAAAATTTGATCTTTCCAGCAGTTTAGATTGTCAAAAATTCTTCAAAATATCTAACTTTTACCCTCAAGGGGGGAAAATAGCTACCTCTCTAGGGGGGGCAAACAGACCTTCTAGGGGGCAAACAGACCTTCTAGGGGGCAAACAGACCTTCCAGGGGGGCAAAGAGACCTTCCAGGGGGGCAAACAGACCTTCCAGGGGGCAAACAGACCTTCTAGGGAGCAAACAGACCTTCTGGGGGGCAAACAGACCTTCTAGGGGGGGCAAACAGACCTTCTAGGGGGGCAAACAGACTTTCTAGGGGGGCAAACAGACCTTCTAGGGGGCAAACAGACCTTCTAGGGGCAAACAGACCTTCTAGGGGTGGCAAATGCCCAGCCCTGCCCCCCGCTGGCTACGGGCCTGCTAAAAAAATTTTTACCATTTTCAGGTTAATTTACAGACTTATGTGTCTAGTACAGGCCATTGTATGCTCAAGGCTTTATACTGCCCTTAATTCTAAACTCCCAAAGAGTTTTAGTCGATTGTTAACAACGAAGATCGCCTTTAAATTTTCTTCTCCAAAGAAAAACTTTTAAAATATTAAAATTGGCATTAACATCAAAAGCCCTTTCGCTTATTTTAAAACCCGAGAAACAATGCCTTTCAACTACCCCTTCCCCTAACGCCGAGGATGCTAAAATTGAATTTTATCAATATTTAAATAATGATGATGACGGTGATGATAATAATGAAAACGCCCTCACCTCAGCTTTAATGCGATTATCATTCCTTTATCGTATTCTTCTTTATTAATACTTTGCATTCCTTGTAAAATTTCCGGGAGTCAAAAGAAGGGAGCCGCGAACTTAAACAGGATGACTTTCGAAAAAAAGAGCTACGAAAATTGATAATTTATGAAAACATCCCTTCTCCCCTTAAATACAAAATGATGTATTTACCTTTTTCCCCTTTTAAAAATTTCTCGGCTTAGCCGAGAAGATTTTTTTAGGCGTGAAAATGAATCGGAGTTATTGGGCTTTAGCATAACTCCCAATATATTTATAATATGAAACTGATAACAAAAGCCATTATGCTCCCTTACCCTGTTTATAAAAGTTCCATTTAGCCCCAGCGAGGAAAAAAAATTGAGGGAGTTTCGCTAATGTTGGGTAAATGACTTTGAAGAAAGTCATGAGAATTTTTCACAGAGAGGCTTTTAAGTTTGATAATTATCATTTTTTTTTTTTTTTTTACAAAAAGGGAGAATATGGTTTTAAATTTTTCGCGCTTGAGAGCGCACGCTCGAGTTAAAAGCATACGCATTTATACGTGCACACATACACACTCTTAACCGCATCATGCGAGCGATGGAAAATCAGTTATAAGATGCAAGAGAAAGTTTCGAGGAAAGTTTCTATTCTAGGTTACTTTACACTTCTGCTCGAAAACCTTCCTCCTTTCAAAAGGAATATATACGTATGACAGTGAGGGGGAAAGGGGGGGTTTGGGGAGCAAAAAATTTGAAAGGGATCCGGTTGTTTATTTATCAAAGTTTAGAAGATTCCCAGGGAGGAATTCATTTATTCTAATATGGTTTCGATTACTTGTTAAGGGTTGAATGCTCTTTATTAACGTAATTCGGTTTTCAGAGAACGCGGCCTGAATTTTGATGTTGCGAACCCATACGGGGCAAAAAAAGGGAGTGGGGGGAAGGTTTGTCTGTAGGGAAATACACGGTGATTATTATTGAGGGTTGGTAGAGTTTGTGAAAAATTTAAAAAGCGATTGTAGGACCGTACAGAGGGAGAGAGAATTGGGGTAATTTATGATCTTAGGGCTGCGGCTAAGGAAATATAAAGTATCAGAAAAATAATTTTTTATCTTTCACAAAAAAGACTGAAGAATTTGAGCCAAAAAATTTTTTATTGCTCAAATTATTGAAAACTTTTTCTGTTTTTTGAGGGCGCAGGTGAAAATATCACTATGGTGACTACAGAATTCCAACAGAGCTGTTTCTATTTATTAAAAAAAAATTTCACCTGCACTCTAAGAAGATGGGGTGAACTATTTACTAGTCCATAAGTGCACAGTCTTCTTAAAAAAAATTTTAAAATGAAAAACTGAAATCCCAGAAAGTTGTAGCATTTTTTTCCATAAAGAAAAAATCTCAGAAAAATATTGGGCAAAACAATACATCCGCTGAGTGAAAAGAGCGCACTGAGATTTTTTTGGTGGCCGATTCATGCCAGTTTCCTTAAAAAGTATCTGTCTCAAAAATTTCTAGACACATCCACGAGACCTCAAGTCCTGACTCCCTTCCCTCCTGCTTGGCCCACACATGAAAACTAAATATTTTTCTTGACTAATCAAAATGCCTCACTGGAAAAAAATTCTTAATCATTTCATAAAGCGAAAATCCAGACATCAACAATGACATTATCATTTTAGTAATTGATCATTTATTTATTTTATTAATTCCTTTTCAAAAAAAATTCTCATTCAACATGACTAGCCAAAATCATATTTATTGATGACTTGCTATTCCACATTTTTTTCTTTGGCTTCGAATCCTAAACGCATTTTCTGCATTCCTTCTAAAAAAAAAAACTCAAGACCCATTACATGACCTATTTTTTCCACAATCCAATAACCTGGATTAAAAAAGATTTAAAAGGGAAGGTCAAAAACCTATACGTTAAATCATATTTAAAATTTCCCCCGTTTTTACCCTCTTTCCTTTTTTTCCCTTGCGGACCTTGCCCTCGATTCTCCATTACATCCTGTCCCCGAAATCCCTTTTTAAATATTTGTTTATTCTTATTGACATTTATATTTGTTTTCATTTAGGATTCTCGAGTCTTTTTGTTGATTCTTCCATTTTTTCCAGGAAGGATTTCTTATTTCGGAAAATTTTCCCTACACGTTAATTCGGGGTTATTAGGGAAAGTAAAGGAAAAAAAACTAATGAATAGCCATCAAACAGCCCCCGTTCAGATTCCTTTTCAAATATACGGGCTTTAATGGTCCCAGCTTTCACTGAAATAAATCTCAAAGAATTTTAAAAACCTTTTTTGCCCCGAAGAATCATTTACTTCAAAAAACTCACGTTTATCCGGTCTCTCTCCCCCCCCCTCGCTCCCCTTTTTAGGATTAATATTCTCAAACCGAAATCAGGGACGTATGAAGGGGGTTAAACACGTGCGCGAATTTCCAAAATGGCGGTTTAAAAAAACCTTCACCCCCCCCCCCCCAAAAAAAAGATCTGCGGTTTCTCTGCATTTCAATTTTTCTGGAATCGGGAAAACATCATTTGGGATTTTGATAACCTCCAGCAGCATCCTCAACACAAAAATCAATATCCGGTTTTAAAAAAATGATTTTCGTATCATTATTTTTCTTTCTCTCCCCAACTGGTGGCCACTGACTTTTTTTCGTATCACGTCCGATTCACGCACGTACCCGATGCTGTCTACTCAATATAAATTCTAACGTTCCTCCCTTCATTGCATTATTGATTCCTCAACCTTTATTTATGACGTTTCCCCGTAAAAAGTTTTCTCGTGTCTTTTTCATTATTTATACATTTTTAAGACTTACTTGTCAATCTCAAGACATGGGAAGTCCATCTCAATCTTGTGGACAAGTGATACTCTAATATTTTTTCTCGGCCGGAGCTGAATGGCCTGGAGCGCTATTCTCACCTACACTAAAGTTCTCCGTACGACTTAATTCATGACCTCGCTCTCTCTGTCTACTATTTAAAATAAACATAGTAGGCCGCGTAATATATTTGCATTGTTTCCGAGATCGCTTCTGTTATCTAGAGCTTTTGCAGATACTATGATTCCCAAAATACGAGAATTCGAACATTTTAAAGTTCAGGATTCATCTTAAATCATCAGGAATTGAATTTGGGTCCACGGTCTGCTCAAATTCATCAACATAGAAGAATAAAGATACGATTTTCCAAGGTTGCATAATCGCTTCTGCTTTCTAGAACTTTTCCCAAAAAAGTGTTTCTTGTTTGACAAATTTTAATTTCAAATTTCTAAATAGGGAAAGTCGTTTGCTAAAATAAATTCTTTTCCGGGACCAAGAAAATAATCTGCAATGATTTCCCCATCGCTTTTCAAACCCAGAGCTTTTGCAGACAAGACGGTTCCAAAACTACAAATAACTGAACACTTGAAAGTTTAATTCTCATTTTAAAGCATTAAAAACTGAATTTGGGTGAATCGTCAACCAAAAAAAATAAATATCGAATGATAAAGAAACGATTTTCATCGATCTCGCAATAGCTTCTGTGTTCTACAGCTTTTGCAAGCAGAATGGTTCCACCAACACACGCATCCGATCATTTGAGCTTTCAAGCGGATTTTGAAACCTATTCTGATTTTAATAGACACTGAAAAGTCCCTCACTTTAATATTCTTCTTCTTCTTCCAGCTTCTTGTCTCTTTTGAAAATGTAAATTTCAGGCGTAATAATAAATTCAAGCTGATTTGTGGAACCATACCGTCCGCAAAAGTTCTAGATAGCAGAAGCGGTTGCGGAAACAAGCTAGAATCATTATTTAGTAATTGAAATTTAATATTATGAACGACTAATCGGTGCAAATATAATTCTCACTGTCTGCAAAAGAACTATAACTTATTAAAACGGAACTACACCATTGCAAAAGTTCTAGATTGCAGAAGCAATTGCAGAACCAAGCTAGAACTATTATTTAGTGCTTGAAGCTGAATTTCATGAACGACTAATTGGCGCAAATATAATTCTCACTGTCCGCAAAAGGACTATACCTTATTAAAACGGAACTACACCATTGCAAAAGTTCTAGATTGCAGAAGCAATTGCAGAACCAAGCTAGAACTATTAATTAGTGCTTGGAGCTGAATTTCATGAACGACTAATTGGCGCAAATATAATTCTTCGTATTAAAAATAATTTTTTGAATTTCGAAATAAATTTTTTTAAATTGATCAGTGTCATTCTAAGCAATAGGAAACCTTGCCTGGCTTCTACCAGTACAAAACTATTGCCGAAAAAGATAAAAACCATAAAAGCCGCCATAAAAACCAGGTACGCGGGGCAAAACGATAACAATTGAATTAAATTTAATTCAAAGATATAGTAAAGAATCAATTACTACATCCTCACCTAATAGAAACAACAATAGCGTATCTTTATTGCAAAACTATAAAAAATATAACGTAATGGACCAACAACCGTTCATAAATTTTTTTTTTCCTTTTTCCCCGTCTCCCGTCTCTCTCTTTTTTCTTCTTTTTTTCCTTTGTTTCCTTTTTTCCCTCCGCTATTTTTTTACGACTACTTTCAAAGGACAATAAAATCTGCTCTTCTTTATTATTTCTCTTTTTTTTTTTTCCTTTTTCCTCCTTCGCTCCCAGTAATTTATGATCACACGGGGACAAAGACGCTGATTAAGTTATATCCTTATTTTGTCATTCACCGAATCCTCTACAGGGCGAGCGTTTAGTCTTGTGTTTTTTATCTCTTATTATGAAAATATAAATCTTAATGAAGATGTTGCCTCTGAGGGATTCCTAGTAGAATTTTTTAGGAGCAGCTCAAATTCCTCAAATAAAAATAAAAAATCAAAATCTCGCTTTAACTAAAAATTAATAATTCCTCACAACGATTTTTCATTTATTAAAATTATTCCTGTGGCGGGAATCGATATCGAAAAGGGATATCGATCTCTCAACATGAGAAATGTCAATCTACCTATGGATGAATTATAATAATAGGATCGATTCTGCTCAGCAGGAGGCGAAATAATGGACCGCCTGCAGCCGGAATGACATCGGAATGCTTTTTACACTCATTTGACTGGAATATAACCATTGTCCGAAATGGAAAGTCTATCAACCTACATCTATCTACACTCTAATAATTATCACAACTTTTTTTTTCACTAACTTTTCCCTCTCGATAAGAGTAGATAGCGATGACTATCCGCGGGGCAACCATCGGTTTCCGAGGTTTTTTTTTCCTCTCTCTCTCTCGTTCTTTCGCTGCATTTTGTTTGTTTATCTTTCTCTATATTTTTTTTCTCCATAAAAAAAGAAGAAAAAACAATATCTCACCGCTTGAGGTCATTCGAAAAATTCTAACATCCTAAAAAAAAAAAAGGAGGAAGAAAAAATAGAAAGGAAAGTCTGTGGGGTGATTTTTATCTCAAGATGTCTAAATCAATATGGTGGATGTCTTTATTTAAGATTGAATGTGGTTCATTGGTTAAGTTTTGTTATCGAAGAGGAATATTTCTACAAGGTTTTTAAAGGATTTTAGAAGATTTTAGCCAAGAAGATTACTTTAAAAGTTGGACGATTCGATGATATCCAGACTCAAAGTTCAAAAAAACGAAAACCCGATTTTGATGAACTATTTCCTGGACCAAACTTATTCTTCTTTAAATGCCCGCTCCTCGTCGGAGATTGGCGACCATCATGGCCAACCATTGATGATTTTACTAGGAATATCAAATAATGTGGTGACTTTCCATAATCTTCCACATCGCAGTACGGGAGCCATACCATTGATCCAACTCTGCCTCCTGATTACTACCATCTTCAGCCCTCGGTCAGTATTAGCCAGTGCTGCCCTTCACTAACTCATAACCCTGAGAAGGGAGCTCACCACACGGCAAGGACGCCATTCCTTGAGCAAGACAAAACATGCCTCACCGGTTACTCTACCGGACCAAACTACTACAGCCCAATAATTTTTGAAAAATTCATCGAGAAGCAGGATTCAAACTAAAAATCAGACTTACCCAGTACTCCGGATTGGCGGAAGACATTTCGAAGCTGATCATATCAATCCAACATCCCCGTTAATATCTGCAACAAAATTTAAAAAAAAAAATTAATTTCTCGTTGCCCCGTGAAAGAAAATATGAACCAACATCAAACTCGTTACTTAACTCGACCATTCCCTTAGCTCCATGGATATTTAACTTTAAAAGGGGTTAAGAAAAAAAAAACGGCGCCATCTTGCTAAAAAATATTTTTATTTCCGCGCTAAAAAATCCATTATAATCTATATAATCTGAAAGCATTTGTTTAATTTTAAAGAGAGGAAAAAAAAACTCAAGGTATAAGAGAGACGTTTTAAGAAAACGAGTTGAAATCCCAGGCAATGAATCCTAGCGCGCGCGAGAGAGAAAGAGGAACATCCCGTTTTTCCCTCCCCGCGGCCCATCTTTCCCATTTTCCCCATCTTCTTCTCCCTTCAGTGACTTTACGGTAGCAAAATTTAAATATTATTATGTCCACATTCGTTGTGTAAAAGCTTTATGATAAATGATAGCGAGTTTTGCAGCGAAGAACACTTTTCACCCCCTTTCGCCCCCCCCCCCCCAAAAAAACCCTTCTCCTCTTGTTTCCCCAGTTTCCCCCATTAAAAAAAATGAATTTTTCTTGGACTCCGCATGCTGCTGGTTGGAGAGGTGTATAAAGCTTGCTTCGAAAAATATGATTGATGATGTTCATTTATTTATTTAGCTTTTTTTCTTCTTTTTTTTTTCGCAGCGACCATATTTAAAAAAAAAAAAATGCTAATTTTCCAAAAAAAAGGAATTTTAAGGTTTGTTTTTTTAAACATAATTCAGTCGTTGGTGGCACATCTTGCGATTCGAATTCAAATTCTCAGAGGAATAAATATGAATGAATGTGGGAACTGCATTGAATGAAAAACTGATATTATATATGAACGCTTGATTTCGTTTAAAGTTATTTCTCCTCCAGGCTGGTTTGTTTTATGATTTTTAAGGGAGCTAGGCAATTTAAGAAATGACAGAAAAAATATTAAAGGTCCCGTACAATAACAATCGTTGCAGAGATATTGCGCTATGTTACCGTGATGTTGCGCAATATTGCGCAATGTTACCGTGAAGTTGCGCAATATTGCGCAATGTTACCGTGAAGTTCCGCAATATTGCGCAATGTTACCGTGAAGTTGCGCTATATTGCGCAATGTTACCGTGAAGTTCCGCAATATTACGCAATGTTACCGTGAAGTTGCGCAATATTACGCAATGCTACCGTGAAGTTCCGCAATATTACGCAATGTTACCGTGAAGTTGCGCAATATTACGCAATGTTACCGAGATGTCGATCAATGTTTAATAAACTACTCTTGTTATAGTCACTCCTCGCCTAATCCTACTGCAAGCCTGTTACAGCCCCTAATGACCCTAACCTAGCCTTTTGGCTCTTTTGACTTATGGCATCAACTGCGGATTCTTGCTACGCCACTGTTCAAACTTCTCTAGTTGACGGAAAGAATCATAATAAACTAATTAGAAACAATTTTTCAATAATAATTTGTTTCGAACAAAGGATGAATCCGAGAACAAATCTAAGAACACATATTACATGTCAAAATTAAAATTGATTTATGAAACGATTTTTTTTTTATAATAATATTCCTGGCGCATGCGGGGTCATTCAATAAACCATCAAACGAATCTTTTTTTTTTAAAAAATAAAAACCGTAAAAATACAATATTTTCAATATACGGAGGACGGTACATGATAAATCGTTAAGTTAATCCCGCTTTGTCAGATTTTTGCTCTTCTCCTTCTGTTTTGTTATCTACCCTTCTATCAACATCCTCCCCGGATTTTTTTTCTCCTCGGCTCTTTAACTTTTTATTTTAACAATGACCGAACCGAAACAATAGTTATTATTATAGCTATCCGTTTTTATGTGGAAAAAGAGAAATTTAGATTTTAGGGGGTGATAACACTTCCTAAAATGGATAGGGGCAATTTTGCGTGATGTGATTTTTCGAATTTACGGAAAAATAATTACCCCGTGAGTCTAAAAATTTAAATTCCTTCCCGCGCTAATTGATTTTTTAATAATTAAACGATTCATTACGTCTATTTTTGTTTGACTGAAAGGGTTGATTAGCATAGAATATGAGCATTCCCCTAATAAAGAAAATGAACTTTCCAAATGTGTAAAAAATAAAAGGGAGGAGGAGGGCGAAAGAGAGATGGAGAGAGAGAGTGACCTTTAGAGCATCAGTAAAAGGAAGTAAAGAGTAAAAGGCAGGAGATGAAGATGTGAAAGATAAGACCGAAATAGTCGAGAATGTGCGGAATCATTATTCAATAGCGAGCTTTTACCGAGGGCTTTTTCAACGAAAAAGAAACCTAAGATGATTCGTCCGAATTTAATTTAGAACATCCGAACCTTCGCCATTTAAAAATTGCTTAATCTTTCCGATTCCGGATTTCTAAAATGATGTTGAAACTTTCATTTTAGAATCGCGGAAAGATTTTCCTCCCCCGGAAATGTTTAAGAGGAAACATTTTCGAAATACTCAACGGTTATTTATATGATTCAATGATCTCTATTAGCAAGTTTAAAGGGAGATCGTTCAAAAAGTAACGGGCAGTTTTGCGATAGTTTTGTCTTTTCATTTGGAAATACAGATCAGCCCGAAAGAATGACGTCAGACCTGAACTCTGAATGTGCTTCATATGGAGTCGATCGTCGTCTTAATCGACGGCTGTGACGTCATTCTGGCTGTTCATCTCTGAGCTATTAAATCGGAATCTAGGGGCCACTCTCCTGATGGTAACGAACTTTGCCCATTATTGATGGCGCAACCGATTAGGGTAACCGGTGAGGCATGTTTTATCTTGCTCAAGGAATGGAGTCCTTGCCCTGTGGTGAGCTCCCTTCTCAGGGTTATGAGTTAGTGGAGGGCAGCAGCTTCGCTAACACTGACCTAGGGCTGAAGATGCAAGGCTTAGGCTCAGATACCGGGAGGCAGAGTTGGATCAACGGTATGGCTCCCATACTGCGATGTGGAAGATTATGGAAAGTCACCACATTATTTGATATTCCTAGTAAAATCATCAATGGTTGGCCATGATGATCGCCAATCTCCGACGAGGAGCGGGCATTTAAAGAAGAAGAAGATGGCGCAACAACTGTTCCCACCGCCCGATTTTTAAAGCGGGAAGGGGCAAAAGTAAATCGTGAGTGGGCACGCCGAGTGGGCTTTTGCCCCTCCAAATTTTCATTCGACGGCAGCGCAAAAAATTCCGACGATCACAATAAATTTTTCCTCGAATCCACAACACCCGATGCCCTCTTACTTCCTACGCCAATGCCGGGTCAACGTTAGGAAAAACTTCTCGAGTTTATAATGTATGTAAATGGAAATAGTTTAACGAAGAGTAAAATCATAGCGACCATAAAAGGATTTAACTTTCGCCATCTCGTGGGAAAAGGAATAAGGCTAAGAAGGCTTTAGAAAAGGGAATTAGGTTCAATCGAGCCCCCAATAAGCTTGACCCATATTCTTATCAACATCCCGGGGAAAGAAGAAGAAGAAGACGACGACGACGGAAAAAGGGGGGAAAAGCCAGTATGTGTGAAATATTATTATAATGTAAGTAGCATTAAAATGAGCGACGAAAAGAGAATTTCCTAAAGAATTTTATGAGGATGCCTCTTGGGCTAAACTTTTTTTTAAAATGTTGAAAATCACTTATGTTTAACTTTCAATTTCCTTACGTGTTTTATCGTTGAGTCCCACGCGCGCTGGCGTTTTCAAAATGTTTTGTGAAACTTTATTACGTTTAGAACCGTTATTCAAAATTGAATTTTTATGGTGTTTTTCCATGTCGAGGGGGGGGGGGATCTTTGGGAGGGGAGGAAAAGGCAAAAAATAATTATTCGGGATATTTTTCTTCTTTCGGGGGGAAAACAATGGCCAAAGACGAATGAACCCGAAATTTCCCCAAAGTCCCGGGGAGTCTGAAAAGGGAGACTATATTAATTGCGATAAATAGCGAAACAGCTTTTGTTAAGCTAAGATAAACATAAATAGCTGGCAATTGTTTTTGTTATCTAAATAGATAAATACGTCGTCAACTGGGTTTATGAGTTCCGAAAACATTGTTCTTGTTTTTGAGTTCTTATGACATAATTTAGTTTTATACTATAGGAAAATGGTTTTCAGCTTCGTCAGGCGAAAACCCTTTTTTAAAAAGGACGACGACAAAAGAGGAGAGAAAAAAAACCAGGGTAAAGTGTGCTGGGGGGATTCTTTTCAACTTTACGCATAATTTAATGGGAAACGGATGAGAACGCGAAGTGGGAGATCGGTTTGTTTTCAAAACCGAGAGAGAAAAAAAAATGGAAGTGAGGAAAAACTTGGGAAAAGGAGGAAAGAAGAAGAAGAAACATGAGAAGCAAATGAAACTAATTTGAAAGAAAGAAAATGCCTTGAGGGTATCGTTTTCGACGTATCACGGAAAAAAGATAATGTCGAGGAATCATCTGAAAAAGGAGCAATTAACCCAAGGCAAGGGAAAAACCAATGGGGCGAGATCAGAAAACAAAACAATGGGAGAAGGGGGGATAAAAAAAGGTAAAAGGGAGTTTTTACGAGACCTGACGACTAATTTGGAAGTCAGGAGCGAACCTGCGTTTTTTTTAAAAGCTTTGAGTATTCTTCTGTTATTTAGAGGGCAATTCTTCAAAACTTAAAAAAAAATTCCAGACATTAATCTCTTTAAAACAGAATCTCCTCTGCTAATAGTTTAAGCCGACGCATTTGAACACCGGTTGCAGCGGAAACTAAGGAAAAGGGTACAAAAAGGGTCTGAAATCATCCAGGGCAAGAGAGAGAGAGAGACGGGGAAAGGATTTTGAAACTACAAAGACTGTAGATTACGTCTAAAGTTATTTGATAACCCTAGAGGGATGATATGGTCGAGGAAGTTTTAGGGGGCAATTCTAGCGAGACTCCCGGGTTTTTGGTTGAATGATTATACCCGAGGAAAAGGGACCTTCGCTTTTAAACTCGGGGAAAAATCATTTTTTTTTCGTAAACAAATCGATTTAGATACGGCTCTTACCGTGGGTGTTTCATCTCAGTTGCAACCGTTTTCATCGATAACAATAGAGATCCCAAACGATAAAAGAGGCTTTCCCGAATAGAAAAGCAAAAGGAAAAGGTTCAATTAATCATTTTGATGACGCGGAGGAGGATTTTCGACCTGGTAGACATTCTCAAAACCCCAAAAACGAAAGCCTCTCACCTATCACCTTAACATTATTCATTTGTGTTTTTTTGTCTCCTTCAACAAAAACCTTTCCCCATTGTTCCCCCTCCTTTTTGTCTTTCAGCCCGAAAATCAAAGCTCCTTTTGTTTGAAGCGGCAAAAACGAAAGTAAACAATGATACACCTGGTTTTATTCGATGTTAACTAAGTTACTCAATTTGTAAAAGGTTTTTGCGTAAAGAATGTAGCAGCAGCAACAACACACAAAAAAAACCGGGGGAATTCAATTTTCTTTTTACAATCGATGAAAATAGATCTTCCGCCTCTTTATATTGCTCATTTGTTCCTTCAAAAAATTCAACTCGTAAATTATTATCCCAGAAGTGATCAAAATAAATCTCCAAATGAGCTCTAATGGAAAACTCAATCTCAAACTAACGAAATAAATCTTTCCTCCGCTCCTGATATTCTATAGATTTAACAGAATAATTTTCCCATTTATCGTCGTGTTCCCCCCCGAAAAATTTAACCGGCGAAATTTTTTCTTTTTGTTTTTCGGGGAACCTGACAAATTTTTTTTTCTCCCTGCCCCTCTCTCGGTTTATTGAAAAAAATATAATAGTAATTTCGTGGCATTATACCTCAATCCCCGCGATTCCATGAATAATGCAGCGAAATTTTGATTTCACCGATTTCTTATTTATAAGATCTTTTTTTTTTCTTCTTTCCCTTTTTTTTCCCGGAGACCCCTTTCTTTTCTTTTCTAGCCGCCTTATACTTTCTACTTTCTTCTTTTTTTTTTTCATTTCCCGCTTCCTTTCTTTCCTTTCTCTCATTTCCGATTCAGCTCATGAACATTTGAAAAGAGCCGCTAGACTACGAGACTCATCGGCACCTTTTTTTCTTTAGATCGCACAGTGGCGGGTTTCCATCAAAAAAAAAAAAACTAAAAACTTTTGTTTTCTCTCCCCGCTTTTTCCCTCGAACGGCAAAATCCTGCTTGATATATATAAAAAGGAGAAAATAGGATATAAGGCTTTTTTTTTGTGCATGGGAGCCGCTACCGACGACAGAATAAAAACGAAAAACATTAAAGTTTCAAACGTTAGAAGAGAGAAGGAGCATGTCCATTATTTCTTATAGCTCCCATCTGTGACAAGTATGCTATACATTATGCTATCGACCGTCGCTGCTCCATTTTCTTCGGTTTCTTACTGTATACAGGGGTTTTAGCTTAACTTTTAAACGGTTTAAAATCTTTTTTTACGGGTCAGATTTTAAGCAAAAAGCTCGAAAAGTTTTTATGGGGCCATTTAATAGATACATGGGGGAGAAGGTTGTAAAAAAAATATTTCTCAGCGTGTGGGATGGATTTACATTTAGAAGAAGTGTCGACCGTGAAATCTCAGGAAAATTGGTTTGTCTTTGAGTCTGAGCTGATCTAAACAAGGAGGAGGGAGACCTCAAATTTTCTCGTTGACTTAAACAAGTTAAAGTCTGTTAAAAAAATTAAAATGAAAAGAAATTAGAAATCTAATTGAACTACGTCACCTCTACATTTCTCAAACAGTTTAAGTTAATCTAAGATTGGGTTGTTTTAATATTAGTTTTTCGAAATGTTGACTCCTTCCTTTTCAAAAATCGACTCGTCAGTTCAGGGACTTCGGGAGTCATGACGTCATTACAGAGATTTCAGAGTGATGACGTCATTACAAAGACTTGAGAGTGATGACGTCCCTCCAGAGACTTCAGAGTGATGACGTCGTTACAGAGATTTCAGAGTGATGTCGTCCCTCCAGAGACTTGAGAGCGATGACGTCATTACAAAGACTTGAGAGTGATGACGTCACTGCAGAGACTTAAGAGTGATGATGTCACTTCAGAGAGTTCAGCCATGATGTCACTTCAGACACTTGAGAGTCATGACGTTACTTCAGACACTTGGGTCATGACGTCATTTCAAACTCATGACATCACTTTAGAGATTTGAGAGTCATGACGTCAGTTCAGATACTTCAGAGTCATGACGTCACTGCATAGGCTTGAGAGTCATGACGTCATTTCAGAGATTTCAGAGTCATGACGTCACCATGGGGTCTTGACGGTATCTTGAGGGCATGATACCATTTTGGGTTAATGATGTCAGTTTGCTGCCAAAATTGAGTAAAAAATAGATTGTGACGCTGCCACCCCGGTTTCTAGTTCCTAATTTTTCCTACTCGGAGGAACTCCCTGCAAGTCGAAGACGTCTGGCTAGACTGTAGCTGAGTTGAGGAAACAATTCATCGAGCAACTTTCTTCGGACGGGAGTTTCCGATTCGCACTTTAACTAAATTTTCCATTAAAACATTGCTTCGAATCTGCCCATACTGCTGCGCAAGATGGAAAAGCAAAAGATACGAGAAGATGAATATAGGAAACGGGAGTATTTTGATTTCAAAACAGTTAGAATGCCATGAATTTGAGCACGGAGTAATGTGGCACAGTTGTATGCATCATTAATTATGTATTTAGTTTGCAACGTAAGATGAAAAGCATATGGAAGAGGAAAAGGAGGAAGGAAGAAGGAGGAAGTAGTAGTATAGCGAGAGAAGAGAAAAGGGGATATACCGTTCTTCCTGATGCTCATACAGACATCGTGTCAGCTGAGATTTTGAATTGCTAATATATTTAACTTTTCCCCTAATTAGTTTTCCTGATATATCGGCGAAGGAAAAATATAACGTTTCTTCTTTTTCAGGGGGTTTTGTTATAACAAAATTTTCGCGGGGGCGGGGAGAAATATAGAAAACAACACGGACGGGTTCACCAAATTATTGAAGAAGAAATAACTAGATAATATAATAACGTCAGTTTTCATCACGTCAAGAAGTGTAGTTTATTTTCCGGTATTTTAGTTTTAATAAAGAGCAAACCAGTCTTTTCTGGTTCTAATTTCACGTTTCGTCTAAGCTCTGAGCAAAATGAGTTTATTTCTAAAAAAAAAAAAGAAGAAGAAACAACGAACAAGAAAATCTGACGGAAAACGTCATCGACATTCCCTTTTTTTTAAAAAAAAAAGGAGAAAAGAGGGAATTGTTAGTTTATTTTAAAAAAAATTGTAATTTTTCTCGCTGTAGTTGCAATTGTCAAAGTTTGAAGCGGTTTGGCGCGAATGATCGCTGCCACCAGTTTTTATTTAATCGGCTTTGGCTAAGCGAAGGAAGTTGGAATCTGTATGGGCTTAATTTTTAAGGTCAAAGCCAATCCGAAGAAGAGATTTTAAGCCCAGATTTAGCCTGAGTGTGAAGCTTGAGCTCGCTTCGTTTCCATAACGCAAAAAAACCTCGACTTGTTTATAAAATCTCGCTTTCTTAAACCTTCGAAAAAAGGAAAAAGTAATTTCGCCATGAAAAAAAAAAATCTCTACGTTTTTTCCTTCTTAAAAAAGGAGACGACAGTTTTCTCTGTTAAGTCAAAATTCATGAAAAATTCATAAAAAGTTAGAAAACAAGAAACGGTTGAACAAACGGACATGTAGAAGACTGCCGAGACCCCCAGTTAAAAAAAGATTTTCTAAAGTTTTAAAGAAAATCCGCTTTAAACAGGCAAGATTACTTTCTCACTTTGAAATGACGTCACTTCCGAAGAAAATCCTTTTTACATTTTGACAAAATTTAGAGCCTTGTAATTGCCGTACCTATACAGCTATTAATTTTAAAACGTTTTGCGTTGACTGCCGTGCAACATCTCCCTTGTTCAATTTTTCTTCTTTTCACTCAACGGGAAATTCAAGAGGAGGAGAGCAGCCCCTGCCATTATTTTAGTAAATCGTTACCTTTAAAATAGAAGACTCGCTCAAGTTGAATAGTTGGACCTCCCGATTTTATTCTTGCGAGTTTTGACAATGCCCTCGGGCTCAAACACCAAATTTTTAGTCCCTGGCTCGATTTGCCTCTTGATAATTGAAAATAATTAGTTATAAAAGAATCGGATAATTGAAAAATAAATATAAAATAAATAAAATATACGTTAATAATTATTTAACGAAACTCATTCCGATTTCCCATATGAAAACCGCTAATTAGAAACAAAGTAAATTTAAAAAAAAAAGAGGGGGGGAAATGTCATTAAAAAATATCGAAAAAACGATGCAACGGTTTAACCGGACTTCGATTTTCATTATTAATGCATTTTGTATCATTCATCAAATCCCGATTATTCTGTTGTGCTTTTTTTTCCGCGGGTCATATGGTAAAACATTAAATAATTAAGCCTGTGACTCTGGAAATGGAGCTAGAAAAAATTAAATTAATACGAGGGGGATTTGCCATTAAAATTTTATAGGATTTTTTAGAGAAGCTAAACTCGATTTTCAGGAAGCAGAAGCGCAAGATTTGCAGATTTTGGGAAACATTCAGCCAAAGTTGGAGACCGGCTTTGGGCTTCAGGAAAAATTTCCCTAAATTCAAAATGTAAAATTGAGGATTCAGTCACATGGCCATTCTGAGTTTTATTGAAAGAACTCTAATGCGAATTTTAGACCCAAACTTGAAGCTCAAAAGGAAATTTAAGCCCAAACCCGAACAGAACCCGATTTAAAACCCGAGCCCGACCCGATGCAGAACTCTACCCCCCTGCTTACTTCGCTTAAACCTCGAAATTCTAGCTATTCTCAAGTATATTAAATCAGGGGGGAAAAATGAAGAAAAAAACTGAACCTTTCTCCTTCCAATTTTTTTTTTTTGAGCTAAAAAGAAAAGCATCGCCCGGACACGTGTTAACCGTCACGTGTGCTGATTTATATCCGACAAATCCAAGGAAACGATTTTTAATCTCTACGTGTCTGCACCGAACTACGTGTTTTTCGACTTTATTCTCACGCCTGAAAAGTGACAAAAAATAATAACTATAAGAAACCTCGTGCGCAAATTCCATTTAACACTAAATAACCCCCCCCCCCTCTCGCCCCTCTCCCCACTCCCGTTATTTGATATGAACTTAATCCGATCGGTTCCCCATCGTGAAACTGAATATCTTCATCGAAATTTAATCAAGTCCCCCTCGTTATGTTCAAGTTTACAAAGTGATCTCCAATTAACGCGTTTCCGACTAATTAAATTAAAAAGAAAAATTTATTTCCTTTCCAAGAAAAAAAGATAGAAATTTAAATTTTTTTTCCGGGGGAAATAGTAAACAAAAAAACAAAAGGAAGCCCCCGCCGAATCAAATCTAAAAAAAATAAATTTAAGTTAAGAGAAAGAAATAAATTTAATCAAGTCTTCCCAGCTTGGAAAATGGGAAAGTCGTTTTTCCCGTTCGATTCATTCGATGGGTCGTCATTTTGTAACAATTTAATTTGATTCTTTGTTAAAAAAAAAAGAGAAAGAAATAATAAAAAAAGGAGGGAAAAACCTGAAAATGCAATGTTTCTTGCATTGAATGATACAGGTTCGCTTGTCTCTGACACTTTGATACTTTTCAATCCCGTTTGGAAAATCGTCTTGTATGGAATTTTATTTGTAAAAAATCGATTGGAACGTATTTGTCTCATTTCACTTATGTCTTAGGAGGATTTTTTCTCGTGTTTTTATCCTATTAGGGGAAAATAGCGTTTTTTTTTCTTATATTGGGTCACAATCGTTGTTTATCTTTATTTAGGAAAAGCGACGGGGAATGGGAATCTCGTTTGGAAATAAATGCGATGTATGAAAAAAAATAAATAAACAGTTCGTTCTGTTTTATTTTTTCAAAGGAATGACAATGTTTAAAGGATCGTTTTTGTTCCATGTAATCCTGGTTCATTTTGTTATTATTGGGACAAAGGCGAATTGAGCTGCAATAGTCCTGGAGGTATTTCGTTAATAAAGATTCTAAAAATCGTTTAAATATAAAAATTTTCTAAAAATAAAGAATTTACCACAAGAATTTGAAAAAAATTGTTGCCACAAATAATCCAGAAAAAAACTTTAAGCCAAAAATAAACTGAAATCTCAAAAAATTCGAAAAAAAAATCGTTGAGAGAAAATTTTAAAGAAAATTAATGACAAAAACGATCTAAGAAAATTGTTGATACAAAAAAAATGGTTGCCACAATCCACAACAAATTGTTCCCACAAATTCCCAAAAAAATTGTTGCCACAAATTTCCAAAAAAATCGTTGCCACAAAAAATTTCCAAAAGAATCGGAACACAAAAAATTTTAAAGAAAATTACTGGCGCAACAAAATTTTCAAAAGAATCGTTGACACAAAAAATTAACTAGTGGAGACTCAGCATTAGGAAAATTACTGACACAAAAACGTTGACGAAAATTGTTGACACAAAAAATGTTTGCCACAATCCAAAAGAAACTGTTGCCACAAATTTCCAAAAAAATTGTTGCTACAAATTTCCAAAAAAAATTGTTGCCACAAATTTTCAAAAAAAATTGTTGCCACAAATTTTCAAAAAAAATAGTTGCTACAAATTTCCAAAAAAACGTTTGCCACAAAAAACTTATTTTTTCTCAAGTCCCTTAAATTTAAGAAGAAACTGAAAATTTTAATGATTTCTATCATAGATGTGGCAGGTAAAGAAGACCAGATTTACCTAAAAGGAAATTCCTTTCCCCCTCCCTTTCCTACGTACATTTACGTAAATTAAGACCAATCTGTAAAATCGAAACCGTAAATCAAACCATTCAAGGAAGGGGGAGCCAAGTCCATTGAAATAATAGGGAGAAAACAAGGAAGAAAAGATAGAAAATTGGATGTAGTTAAACAAAAGAACATAAAGTACTTGTATATATCCATGTATTTCCATTATACCAGAAAGTAATCTGGTTCCATGGTTACCACAAGGGACTATTTTCGGTCCAAATTTCATTAGACTTTAACCGAGGCAAGCTGTTGAGGTAATTTTATTTCTTTTCATTTGGCAACATTTAACCCTCCTCCTATTTATTGATATTTCCTTTTTTTTTAATTTTCACTGGGTCAAAGAAACTCTTATCGAACTTATTCTAGACAATAATGAATATTAACGAGGAGCAGAGAGAAGGAGAGAGACGTTGAATGTAAAGGTGCGTTCCCGAGAGATCACCATTAAGAAAATTTCATTCCGTCCAACTATTAGCGGGAACATCAATCTTTATCCCGCGATCCCGCGTTGCGGAGCCTCATGATAAATGGCGCAATATCACATAGGTTTATGACGTATGAGTTATAACAGTTCTCTTCGTTTTCTTCTCTCTTTTCCTCTCCTTATAATATACACAGAGAATAGTTTTCAAACTTATTAACATAATTTAAAACGAACGCGTTGTAAATGGGTAAGGCGGTTCCCCGGCTCTGGGAATTTCCTTTTGTTTCCCGACCAGAAATTCTCATTTTATCTTTTCTTCGTCTTTTTTTTTCACCCCTCCTTATTTTTTTTTTGTTCCGTATTGCAGAGACGAATATGGACGCCTTTGAAGTTTCCGGGCAAGAGGGGAGCGAAAACCACCTGTACACTTAAAACTCCGGGAGGGAAAATGAAAGGGCTGAAAGGGAACCCTTTATCAAAAGGCTCGAAAACTTGGGAGAGCAAGAGAGAGGAAAAGGACGTCGTTTTATCAAAGTTTCAGAAACAAAGTTTCAGGATGTCCACGTCAACGCAGCCTCCTAGATCCATCCATCACTCTAACTCATCGACCTTTTGATAAATTGTTTCACAATAACTTTATCCTACCGGAATCTTCATTATTTTGTTTTTCTTTAAATTATAAAATTTAAAAAGGCAAAATAGTTTTTCTTTTTTTTTTTGAAACGGGAAAAAAGAAAATGGAAGAGGAAAAAAATCAAACATAAAATATGAAAATAGTAGAAGCACGCAAGGAAGTGTTGTCAAGGTGTTGACAGGCAGACTGACAGACACGCAACGTGAATTTTACACGTGTTTTATTAGAGTTAAGAAGAAAAAAAAGGAAAAAAAAGGTAACCTCGACCTCTTTTCAGTGTTTAGGTATTTAGGGGAAAAGTGCTAGAGTTTAATCTAAGCCGATTAATCTTAAGCCCGCCATTAAAAATTCGAGTTTGATGAGGATTAAAGAGGCCTAAAATCCAAAGCTCATAATATTAGAATAGCTCAGTGAGTGATGTTCTGCATCTTTCTTCAGAGTTCTTGTAAATTTTTTTTATAAATTAAATTTTTTTTAAATATTTTGTAGCAAAAACTTAATTTAAAAATTTCTGTGGCGCAAACTTTATTAAAAAATTTTGTGGTAAAATTTTATTTAAAAATTTTTGTAGCAAAAACTTAATTTAAAACTTTTTGTAGCAAAAACTTAATTAAAAAATTTTTGTAGCAAAAACTTAATTAAAAAATTTTTGTAGCAAAAACTTAATTAAAAAATTTTGTAGCAAAAACTTAATTTAAAACTTTTTTGTAGCAAGAACTTAATTTAAAAATTTTTGTAGCGAAAACTTAATTTAAAAATTTTTGTAGCAAAAACTTAATTTAAAAATTTTCGTAGCAAAAACTTAATTTAAAAATTTTTGTAGCAAAAACTTAATTTAAAAATTTTTGTGGCGCAAATTTTATTAAAAAATGTTTGTGCTTTACAAACTTTATGTAGAAATATTTGTGGCACAAACTTTATTTAAAAATTTCTGTGGCAATTTCTTCAGAATTTTGTGTGGCAAAAGCACAAGAAAATTTTTTTTAACCTGATGAAAGCTTTAATTCATTAAAATCACTTTTTTCTCGCTGAAAATCAGGCAGCTCTGACCGTTATTACGGGCCAGCCGCTTCTCGACTTAAATAATGGCGAAAAGTACCCACAAAAATTTTTTCGGCCAATTTCCCCTCACCCCTAAAAATATTAATACATTCCAGCATTAAAAAAACACTCCTCGAATTAGCCGTCGTCGTTTCAAAAACGTTTCTACCCATTTTCTTCCTTTTTTTTTTTTTTTGAATTGAAGCCTTAAATCGAAGAGAGGAAAAGATAGTTTCATTCAGGACGTCAAAACTTTTGAAGCTTTGTCGATTCCTTTCGAACTCGAATTAAAAGAACGGGGAGAGAAAAAAAAAGACCTTCAAAGAAAAAGTTTTTGAGAAAAAAAATAGTTCGTATTTTTATTCCGGGAGATGAAAAAAAAAGAAGCCCGGGTATGGTTTATTCGATTTAGTTTGTCAGGTCGTAGAAATGGCCGTCACGATAATAATTTCATTTTAAAAAATATATAAAAATCCAAAACGTGAGTTTTTATTATTTTTTATTTTTTTTACTTTTCGCTGGAGAAATTAAAAACTCATTAGTAATTTAGCTTTTCGACAAAAGGGATGACCGAAACCCGGGGTAAAAAAAAAAAGGGATTTTTTATAAGTGGTAGGAGACAATTTCTAACCCTAACTCTGGGTTTTTTTTTACCCTTCCCCGTCATGACCACAAAAGAGAAAACAACAAAAACCCAAGGAAAACGTGGCGGAGTTGGAATTTTTCCTTTTTTCGAGAGGTATGTGAGTATATCGATCCCGATAAATTTATCTCGGGGAAAAATTAAAGAAAATAAAAAAAAAAAACGTCGGGGTTCGGTTTAGGAAGTGAATTACATCCTATATCAAACGTCAGCCATAAATTTTAACTCGAATGAATAAGTCAAGATTGTTTTAAAACTCAAAGTTAAGAGGTCGCAAAATGTTAAAGTTGCTATAACCTCAGGCAAAAAATAAAAAAAAAGAAGAAAAGGGGGAAGAAAAGGTGGCGATGCTTTCAAACCATAATTTTGCGGAAAACCAAAAGTTTGGCTTTATAAGAGAATTTTATGCTTACTTTTGAATCGGTTTAAAAATGGGGTTTTATCATATTTTTCTCAATGAAAGGAAAGAAGAGTATGAATTTGGAAATGGCGACTTTAAAGAATAAGAGATTTTAACGAAAGAAGAATCCAGAAGAGCCAAAGAAGAAGAGACTCCAAGCCAAACATTTTTCCTGACATTATCTTTGCTACTAAAAAATCTACAAAACCTTTTGGCGACAAAAAATTTTACAAAAACTTTTTGCCACTAAAAATTCTTAACCAAAAATTTTACAACAAATTTCTGTCACAGAAAATTCTGCAATAAGTTTTTGCACCAAAAATTCTACAAGAAATTTTTGCCACATTACATACAGCAAATAAAATTATTGGCCAGACATTTAGGCAGCAAAAAAATTTTAGGTTAGGTTAGGTTAAGACCACTTAGATTAATCTAATGTAGCCTTGTCCCTGCTCTAATTACCCAATTAAAATTAAACTGAATTATTAATTTCATATTAAAAAAATTTCGTCACTTTAAAAATTCAAACCGAATTCCTCGAAATATTTTTTAAGTCATGACTACACGAGACGATATTTCTTGTCTAAAGTGTACACGCATATATCTGCATTGAATATTTATAGCCTTACTGCACTTTTAATGGCATTTCTCCTGAAAATCGATTTTCCGGGCGTTAAAAAAACTTTAATAAAAGAAAAATGAGAGAAATTTAATTTTTATAAAATGTTTTTTTTTTTAGTCCGGTCGACGACGTGTGATTTTCTTTTTTTTTGTTTTTAATTCTCTGAAATCTTTTTCTTGTCTAGCCGAAAAAAATTTTTATATATAGAATCAAAAGTTTTTTTTTTTTTTTGGAAAAAAGAAAAAAGAGACAAATGCTGTAAGTAATAGTCTGACAGTTTGTCGTGTTCCAATGAAGGAAATCATTTATCGAACGAAAATGCTCTGCAGAAAGAAAGCTCTGTCGCCGACTGAAAACTCGACAGTAAAATATTTTCAGATATAAAATTACAACCAAATCGGTTTCTTGTATTTTATACTACTGAGCGAGGAAATAAAATTCAATCGGGTTCTTTTTTTAACATCGCAATATTTCACGTAATAGCTTTAGCGCCCAAAATAAAAAGCACTGCAAAAACTCAGCTTAATGGCTTGAGGAAGCTCAGATCAATCTGGCCTGGCAAGAACTTTATACCAAACTTAATTCGGCCTTTAATTTTTCTAAATTAAAACTTATCTCTTTTCAAAATTCCCCAAGTAGCTAAAATTCTATTTCACAATAAATTAAATAGCAACAAAAATTTTTAGTGAAAAGAGGATCATGTCGTTTCATTTCTTCCCTAAACCCAAGTTCAAGGAGGCGGTTTATCGAAACTGGCAGTGAGATCTTTTAGAAAATGAAGAATGAAAGCACAAAAGATCTTTAATGGAGCAAATGAAAGTACTGTGAAACTTCTAAAGTGTTCCCTACCGGAAATAGACCCCTTTTCGAAAACCTTTTCTACTCTTTCCTTGAATAAGTCGAAAGTGACCGGAGTCGCAGGAGAAAAGCGATTGCCTTTCCCTTTTCATCCGACATTTATTCAATACGTACAATTTCTTTTTTTTTTCCTTCTCAGGGAAAAAATGTATTAGCCGGGAGAAGAGGTAATGGCATTGTGAAAAAAAAAATTGAGTTTAGAATAATTCGTAAGTACGAAACACCGCGACCGCATTTTTTTTTTTTTTTATAAGAGTTGAGGAAAATTTGTTAAACTTGCTATTTTGTCTGGAAATTAAAAGAAACCAGCTTTTGAGAGAGAGAGGAAGGGGTTGCGTTAACGAGGTTAACTTAGTTGGGGAGATTTTCAAAACCATTCTGTCATTTTATTTGTCGGGGGGGGAGAAGGAAGAGAAAGAAAAAAAAATAGGAGAAAAAAACGGAGGAAAACTAAAGGCTCTTTCGGGGAGATTTATTTTCCGAAACACAATATTACTTTTTATGCGATCGGACTAAACGTAAGAGAACTAAAAGGTCAGGCCGAACAATATTGTCGGGGATCTCCGGGAAATTTCACCTTTGAATCAGGAGATTCTTGCTTTAACTTGCTGGTTGTCTCAATGAGCTTCCGCGCCAAAAAAGCAAAGATTGGGCCCCTTAGATCGGAGAGTCTTCTCTCACAGCTCTTCTACACCGCTAAATGTTTTTCTGCTTGACCTTCAATTACAGTATCTTTGCTTTAGCTTCCTTTATCTTTGCTTGAGCGTCCATTATCTTTGCTTGAGCGTCCATTATCTTTGCTTGAGCGTCCATTATCTTTGCTTGAGCGTCCAATATCTTTGCTTGAGCTTCCATTCTTTCCTTGAGCGTTCTTTATCTTTGCTTGAGCTTCCATTATCTTGAGCTTCCTTTATCTTTGCTTGAGCGTCCATTATCTTTGCTTGAGCGTCCATTATCTGTGCTTGAGCGTCCGATATCTTTGCTTGAGCTTCCATTATCTTTCCTTGACCGTCCTTTATCTTTGCTTGAGCGTCGAATATCTTTGATTGAGCGTCCATTATCTTTGCTTGAGCTTCCTTTATCTTTGCTTGAGCATCCATTATCTTTGCTTGAGCTTGCTTTATCTTTGCTTGAGCTTCCAATATCTTAAGTTTCCTTTATCTTTGCTTGAGCGTCCATTATCTTTGCTTGAGCTTCCATTGTCTTTGCTTTAGCTTCCACTATCTTTGCTCCCTCATCCAGTATCTTTGCTTGAGCGTCCATATCTTTGCTTCAGCTTAAATTGCCATTATCATTTACTACTGATCTTGTCAAATTATAAAAAGCATTAGGAGTTCAAGGTTAGACAAAAACAGGACTGCAGAGGCTGCAAACCCTATTTTAGCTACAACTCCTTTTGACCAAACCTCTTTCTTCCCCCTATTATGGATACTAAGTAATGATTGAAGCCGCAAACGGGTCAGGACCACATTCCCCATAGAGACTAAGCATCCAACCCACACCGATGCCAAAATGTTTGATGAGAAACTAGAAAAACGATACCGAATCCGCTGAAACCCGGTTTTAACACACGGGTCGAGGATAAGAAATGGTCTAAACCGCAAACAAGAGGAGCGTAACCCAGAAGACTTGGGGGAAAGAGAACAGGACGATGACCGCAATATCCTCGGAGAATAAGCATTTTCTCTTACACGGAACCTTAAAATGTTTGACGAATTAATTTCGATTCAATGTTTCTTGCCTCCACTTGGGAATTCGGGCGGAGGCCTTAACTTTTTCTTCGCTTTCCCCTACAAACAAGATTTACATAATAGCTGACTAAGCTAAGGGGAGGACCCGATGAGTGAGGAGTTCTTGTTAATAATGAGGTGAAAGTCATCACGGAGAAAGTGAGCAGCGAAAGAAAGGAAGTGTATAGAAAGTAAACAAAGGCTCTGCCGAATCCACAAAAGCGATCTGGGTTTGTTAACTCAGCGAAAAGATTAAATGTAAAGAGGAAAAAGTTCTATTTGTTTTTTGAAACGTTAAAACGGCGAAATGAAGAAAACAAGTACAGACGAAAAAAATGGGGTGAAAAATAAAAAAAAAGTTTACCGGGAATGGATTTTTTAGTTTTTTTTTGTATGAGGGGAAAGTTAAGGGATGATTGAAAATTGTGAAAGTTTTTTTGTATGGCCTACTGGGTTTACCAAGCTTCATGCGTAGCTAAACAAGTTGTAGCTACCATTTTCATTTAGTCTCGATTTAAGAAGCGGATACCACCAGGTGGACGGCCATGCTTCCTGACAATAAGCTCTATTGTCTTTATTTGAGCTTCCAGTATCTTTGCTTGAGCTTCCACTATCTTTTCTTTGGCTTCAACTGTCTTTGCTTAAGCGTCCATTGTCTTTGCTTCAGCGTCCAATATTTTTGCTTTAGCGTCCATTATCTTTGTTTTAGCTTCCACCATCTTTGCTTGAGCTTCCACTATCTTTCTTTGGCTTCAACTGTCTTTGCTTAAGCGTCCATTGTCTTTGCTTCAGCGTCCAATATTTTTGCTTTAGCGTCCATTATCTTTGTTTTAGCTTCCACCATCTTTGCTTGAGCTTCCACTATCTTTCTTTGGCTTCAACTGTCTTTGCTTAAGCGTCCATTGTCTTTGCTTCAGCGTCCAATATTTTTGCTTTAGCGTCCATTATCTTTGTTTTAGCTTCCACCATCTTTGCTTGAGCAGCAACTATCTTTGCTTCAGCGTCCACTATCTTTGCTTCAGCTTCCATTATCTTTGCTTTAGCTTCCAATATCTTCAACTGGCGTCTCCTCTTGGCATTGACTTAATATTAGGCTAAATCTACAACAACATAAACTTTCTAACTAATATATAAGTGACGCTCTATTATTCCCAAAAATGAAACATTTAAAATCCAATTTAACTAAAGCACTATTACCGTGAATTTTGTACAACTTTAAAGCAAATATTATTAGAGGCATTATTGTTATTTGTTTATTTGGCCAGAGAAAACATTACATCCCGTGAAATACTCACGTTTATTGCCACAACGTTAAAATTTCAAAAAAAAAACTAATAAACATCCCTCAGTTTATTTGTTTATTCCTTTCTTTTTCGCAAATTAAATATTTTTTCCTGCGTTTAACCTTTTTTAAAAAAGAAATTCTTTTCTTAAATAAAACTTCCGCAAAACTCCTTTTTATTTTTTTTTTTTTGCTCAAAATTTCATTCCAGTTCATACTTTACTCATAATTCATATAATTATTTTTATATTTTCCTAAAATCCTTTCGGCAACGCGAAACGCTTTAGCGCGTGAATTTCGTTAAATACTTTTTAAAACTTACCGGAACTTCATTTTAGCAACTTTTAACGTGGATGAAAAAGTTGGGGGGAAAAACAAAAAAAAAAATAATAGAGCGTCACTTTTTTATTATTATTTATCTTTCTTTTTTTTTTAAAAAAAAAGGGGGGGGGGAGAAGTCCATTGTGTACCTTTGAGCTTCCTGTTTATTTCATCGCTGCCAGACCAAAAGAGAGTTCGAGTTTTTTTTTTTGAAAAAAAAACTTGAAAGTTAATCGTTTTCCCTCATGAAATGAATTCCTTTCTTCTGCCGCCCATACTTTTTTTTCGGGTTTAAGGATGAATGGCAAAGTGAGAATGAAAAAAAAAAAAAAAGGGAAAAAATAATTTTATAACCGGCTGAGGACTTTTCTAATTGCGACAAAAAAGGTATATATTGTCCATTTCTAATATACTGATGCATTGTATTTTTCTCCCTTGACTATTTTCTTTTATTCGGAAAATTAAAGAATCATCGTTGAATAGAGTTTATTTTCTTAAGGAAAACTCGATTTTCGAGGGAAAATAATTTTTTTAAAGTTGTTCGGGAGATTTTAGGCAATGGGCTTAGACTCAGGCTCTAGTTCATAAAAAACACACAGCACATCCTTCCAACTTCCTCACCAAAAAAAAAACTTATTTCATAATTATAAATTGAAAAAATTTAAATCAAATTAACTAACTATGTAAAAAGACACATAAATAAATTGTTTCCTAGTCACTTATATCCTTTTTGAATGAAGCAACTTCGCTCCGCCTTGTTTACCATGACAACCAATGACGTCATCCCCCCCATCAGCGAGCTCTATATAAACAACTGCGCAGCGCTGCCAGCGCCAGTATCGTCTCGACCTCTGAACGAATAACATCGAACTAAGTTAAGTAATAGTAGTCCAAAAATTTTTTCATGAGTTTTTTCAATATTATTACAAGTGAGAATAAAATTAATTAGCTTGTTTCATGCATGAATTTTAATCGGAGTGAAAATATGATATAAATAACTTTTGGTAACTTAAAAAAATTTTAAAAATAATTTTTTCTTTCAATTTTTTTGCCTGCGCTCTTTCTTCAGGTTAGTTTTAAGTATTATCTCTTTTTTAAAATTTTTTCAAAACTTTTTGAAGCTTTTCAAAATGTTTCTTGTGGTCAAGAATTTCTCAAGAAAATTTCCCTCGGCTTTTTCAAAAATTTTGAAGCGCCAACTCTTCTAGAACTCCATTTTGTTGCCAGCCAACGGCCTCCACACCTTGCCGCTCTTGACGTCCATTTTCCCTGATCCAACATGATTCCTGCGGCCTAACCTAACATCGTACTTCCCACTATTTTATAATCATCATCATCATTATTATTTCGTCCATTTTTTAAAATCCGACAATTTTAATTACAACTCAATACAATACTCTCATCCTCTTAACGACCGTCTAACTTAATACCAAAGCTGCTTAACAAGGAAATCCTTGAAAAAAAAGAGAGGGAATAAAAAAGATAGGGAGAACTTGGCTCTTGGTGTCGTGTTATAGATGAGAAGGTTATAAAAGAAGGCAGTAATTAAATGTTTTAATCAGAAGGAGGAGATAAAAAGGTCGAGACAAATAGCCCTGTTGTTTCTCCTAAGACCATGATATTTGTCTGTAGCCTGAGCTATTGAGATCGGTGTTAACCTCAATCATTAAACAAAATGTCTTCCATTTTTAAAAGAGAGAGAGAGGGGGAGGGGGAGGAGGAAAAAAAGCCTATATCCTCTTTATCCTCGTTTTCCTTTTTTCCATTCTCCGATATTCAAAAGGGGCAGAATGCCAATTAGCTCGGAATACGTTAATTTAGAAGCTCAAAGTCGGGTAAATTCCGACTTTTGCCGACTGGCCTTCCCCCATAATTTTCAGGATATTGATATCGATTCCTTTGATTTTATATCCTCCCCTTCGGGTTCCAATTTTCCTCTTTGAACCAAATTCTTAAAACGTCTCTTATGTTTAAACAAGTTTGTTTCCGGGAATTATCCTTCTTTATATATATATAAAAAGGAAAATCATCGATTAATCGTGAAAGGGGAAAGAAAAAGGCGGGAGGAGGAGGGGATGGGGGGAAAAAAAAGTCAAAACGATAAATTTAAAATGTCAAGAGAGTAAAACCATCATTTCTGCAATTGTGCCAAATGTATTTAATGTTTCCTTAATAAATAATCGTTTAGATTTAAAGCCATGTTGTGAGACAGTTCCATTTTCCTTTTCCTAGATTTACTCGTTCTGGTTCGTTTGGAACGCAATCTATATGACCGCATGCAAGTGTTTCACTTGGAAAATGTCCTACGATTTAGGAAAATTAACCGAGAGATGACAATATTTTTCTTTTTAGATTATAACCCTTTTCCACTGGCGGCGCCACTTATTTTTTCTTTTCCTTTCTCCAGGAAAAACGCCTTCGAAAATCACGAATGCTGACACACTGGAATCGAATCCCTGAGTGGACACTGGTCTATCAATATAACTCGAGAGCCCTTGAAGGTTTTCAACTCGAGACACAGTACAACGTTGATCTTCTTTTCGAACTAATGATCTCTTCTCCGCATCCGCTCTCCTCCCTTATTTTCCCCAAAAACCCCACTCGTATCGTTTACGGCGAAACGAGCTTAAATCCCTCCGCTCGTATCATTAAAGGGTGAGAGATTAAAACGATGATCCCGAAACATCGGGACATCGGGAAAATTTAAACGGTTTTAAAAAGCGAGGGCTGGAAATATTCGGGGAAATCGCTGGAGTCGATTAAAACTAATGAAGCGATTGATTAATCGCCGCAAAAATAAAGCGACGATTTTGGAAAAGTTTCCTTTTCGGGGCGGGTGAAAACCGGGGGCAAAAAATAATTGAAAACTTAGCAAGAATGATCGATAACGACCTCGAGAAAAACCTTAACAAGTTTCTCACATTCTGGAAGGAAAATTGTCTTTGTCTAGAAGGGAAAAAAACATTTAGCTGGGAATAAAAGCCTTTTCCCGGATTTTCTTGTTTTTCGTTTTCTAAAAAGCGGAGTTTTCTACAGAACGATGTTTAGTTATTTTCTGGATAATATGCTTTAAAAAAATATGTTTTTATATGGCACACTGAAAAGAACGGAATAATTTTAAAGCTCATCACAAGAATTTGGGAATGAAGTTGACGGGGAAAGGAAAGCTAAGAGTCAAAAATCAAAAGTTTTGTAGTAGTGAAATAAAAATCAAAAAAATTGAGGTTATAAAAACATGGCCGTGCGCACTATAAATTATTTTTGTATGACTGTAGTACCTAATTTAGCATTTAGAAATATTTTTCTTTTTAAATTTTAAATATTTTAAAACTAATAAAAACATAACGAAAACAAACTTTAAAAACAACGTCGCCATTTTGATCCAGCTGGGTTTCCATGGCTATCGGTAAATAAAAAACGCGATTACCGCGTAAATTTTTTTCTTCATTAATTTTTCATTCAATTTTGAATATAAAGAAGCGATTTTTTTAGTCATAAACCATCTACGAGTTATAAGCTATCGATTGGTATAAGTTTCATGAGGCTTTGATTTTAAATAAGAAAGATTACCGGTCTCAAAGATTTTAAGGGTTTGAGTCAAGTATAATAAAAATTTTTTTACTTACATTAACCAAAATCCTCGAATCCTCGAAACCTGGAAAAAATAAAAAAAAATATATTTAGTATATTCAACTCCCACGAAATTTTTTATATCGAAACTTTCTTTTTTTTAGAGAGGGGGAACATGCTGACTTGATGCTTTCAACAAATCTGTTTCTGAAAAAAAAGTCTTGACATTTTTTTGATAAAGTTCTTTTTAATATCGGGGATATCGATAAACCGATTCGACCGTGGCAGCGGAATTTTTTACATGGCTGATTTCTTAAACGATTTCAATGTAAGAAGAAGAAGAAAAAAAAAATATTCTTTAAGTTATGAGTT
The DNA here is from genome assembly GCA_023512825.1 of Liposcelis brunnea. NCBI lineage: Eukaryota > Metazoa > Arthropoda > Insecta > Psocodea > Liposcelididae > Liposcelis > Liposcelis brunnea. Next base: position 3,803,995 of record CM042070.1, read on the forward strand.
CTCATTTTTTTTTTTTTTTTTTACTTTCTTCCTCACTCTCTTCGCCCCGAAGGATGAAATATATTTCTTGGAACTTTTCGAAAACAATGCAGGCCGTATAATTAATTGCAAAAGACCTAAAAAAAAATATACGCACCGCATTAAAAATCCTTTTACCTTTATTTTTTTAAATATCCGTACACAAAACATAAATCTTCGAAAAATGTATTTTTTCGACAATACGAGGGAAGGAGAAAATATAGCAACGACATGCAACATCTTTCCTCCCCGTCGAATGTCCGCTGCTGACGGGCGTTTATAAATATAATCCACATTTATTCAGAAATGGAAAATCTTTTGACTGCTGTACTAGTTTGTGTGTTTTTTTTTCTTCTTTTACGTCCTAGCCATCCCCTTCCTTCTTTATCTCTTAACCTTCCTCTTTTCCACCCCGTTATTTTTACATTATTCCCTTGCTGTCGTCTGCTGCTTTTTTTTCCTTTCTCCACGAAAACTCGTATCTTCAAGCTTTTCCAGCGGCTATATTATCCCATCGTAAATTTTTCCCAGCGTTCTTTCTCTTCTTTGCGATTTTTTTTTGTTTTGGAGAAATTTTTATACGATTTTCATCTCTGAGAAAAATTTCAAGTCTCCAGTTTTCTTTCAAAGGCGAAAAAGCATTGCTAAGCCCAATTTCAAACTAATTTTTGTACAGAAATTTTTTCAGCTTTTATTTCCACTCAAAAAAAAAATTCACCTACATTCTAAGAAGACCGAGCAAACTATTGATTAGTCCACAAGTGCCCGGTCTTCTTAGAATGCGGGATTTTTAAAAAAAATTAAAAATTAGAAGAGTTATTTTATTTTTTAGTGAAAAAAAGACCGATTTCTCTTTGTCTTCAATTTTTATTCTAAACATTTTGGGCAAAAAAATTACATTTTTCAGTCCTATTTTTAAAAACTGCAAGACCTGGTGGGGCTGCTTAGCTCGGTCAATCCTTAAAATCGACCCATCCCTCCAACTTATCTTCTAATCTAACTAAAATTCTCCATGTACAAGATACTTATCTTGTTTTTAAAATGAATCTGAAAACTTTTCGGACCGAATAAGCACTTTAGTATAATAAAACAATTAGGTTACCACCGAAATGCGAGAAATTTTAGTCCAATCGCCGTAAAGAAGTGGTAACCTCTAAATAACTTAAGCTCTATGGTGAATGTTAAAATTTTAATCGCCCTCTGAGCTCATTCAAATTCTAAAACAAGGATAAAAGGCGGGCAAGGGGGGGAGAAGCTAGGAAAAAGGAATTAAAATGTCCACCATTTTGTTTCATCCCCCCCCCCTCGAAAAACGTTATGTGGATATTTGATTATAGAGTTTTATTATCTTACATTAGTTTCTTATTATTGTATATTAAACCCAATTAACTAAAAACCCTTTCCCCGAAAACTTTTAGCCGGGTTTAATCTCGCACACGATATTATCTCTGTTTTTAATTTTTTTTGGCTGAAAAATATCTCGCCACAAATCATCGAAAAAGGGCGAGCATTAGAAAAATATGTTGCGTTAACTTATTACATCGAAACATCCGCGATAATGATTTTCAGAGGGGGAAAGGTTAGGGTCAAAAAAAAAAAAAAAAGGTAAAATCGAACTTGACCATTAATGCACTTTGATCATCGAACCCCTCTTTTCATGTTTAAGTCCGCAACATTAACCACGGTCACCGCCCTTATCTTGAAATTGAAAGAGGCGGCAGGTGTGCTCATAATAACTGAAAATCCCTTTTATTGAACAAAAACTGAGAGAGCCCGTGGATAATTGAACATCTTGAGATTTATCGATTTTAAATTGATTAGTTCCACGATTGACTTTTTTCGTGTCACTTTCATGTATTATTTGCCGACATGCCGGGTGCTCGCCGAGTGGTTTTTATTTAAACACTACCGTGTGGAATGATGAATGAAAAAAGGTTCTTCAAGATGTTTGATTTCTTTGTGCAATAAAATTCTTTAAAGGTTTTTGTTAGCTTGGCCCAATTTGAGAATAGCATGATGATAAGAGGAAAGAGATAAGATTTGACGAGACAATTTTTGGGGCGTGGTTCGTGTAATCCATTATCGTTAAATTTTTCGCCAACGTGCAAAAGGTGACGATCAATCCAGAAAACGTCATACTTTAATCAATCAAGTTTTAATTTTTGAAATTAAACAAATCTGTTAAAATTATTTTTTTGAATCATCTTTAGTTTTGACTTAAAATTGCTTAAAAAGTTTAAGGGTTTTGCCTCCCAAAAAAATCACGCAAAAGCGTTCTGAATTTTTCATTACAAAATAAATTCGATCGCATTCTAAGAAGACGGAGCACTTATAGACTAATCAATAGTTCGCCCAGTCTTCTTAGAATGTATGTAAATTTTTTTTTCAGCGGAATTAAAAACTGAAAAAAAAAATTCTGTACAAAAGTCTTAGTTACAACCTGGGATTAGCTACTCTCTTCTTCCAAACGACCTTTTTGCCTCTAGACAGCCAGAGGAGATCGCCAGAAGATCCTGAGGAACGTTAGCCCAAAAATCGCCACTCCGAAAGAAATTTTTTCGCCTGAGTTGTAAAATCATTCCTAAAGCAATTTAATTAATTTTTAAATTGCTTCGGAAAATCCCCAATCGACCTCGCTTATATTCCTCTACATTCCCCCCCCCCCCCCCCCCGGAAAAAGCATCATCCTCACATACGGAATAATTTAAGGTGTTAAATAGGATATAAAACAAGCGGGCGGGTTTAAAGGTTTGAGGGGGGAAAAAAACCCTTTTTGTTTTTTGTTCGGCGGCGGCGGCGGGGGGAACGGCCGAACGCCGTCAATAAATCAAGCAAGCTGATGGGAAGTTGTAGTAAATAGGACAGCAGAGTTTAAAACCAAAAAACACGTCGTGAGGGATGAGATGTGAAACACGGGGTGACAAAAACAGTTGGAATATGAACCTGTGACCACTTCCGGGTCTCACGGGAAGCGGAAACTGTTAATTACTCAATTGTTCCATGTCAACAAGTCTTGTTTTATGTTTGTTTAAATCAATTGGATAGTTCGATGACGGATTCTTTCATCGATTTTCCAAGCGATCTCCCACCGCGGTTTTTCGCAACCGGAATTTTCTCTTTACAAATTTTGCAGTGAGGGAATATAAAAAATCCTGTATTACGAGTTGGGGCTAGATGGGGGCCCAGGAAGAAGCCTCCCCAGTTTTCTGTGCCCTTTTCTCGAAAATGGATCCCGGCAAGATAAGTTCTAATAAAAGTAGTTGTAATTTCTTGTTTTCTTCTTCTTCTTCTTCTTTTGTAAAGAATGTGCGATATATATGGGAAAAGAATGACAGCCTCAACTTCTCTTTCATAGTCGCTCGAGCTACGCCTGCTGCTGCTGCCCTTCAGTTGAAGCCGTCTTAGGCCCAAGCTAAGACTGCTAGGCGCCTAAACTAAAACCTAAACATTTAAGGTGGCTCTGCACTGCTTTCCATTTCTTCTAGCCAACTCCCAGAATTTTTTTTTTTGTTGAAAACACGAAGCACTTAAGGGGAAAAAACCAAAGTATAAAATTACAACATTTTCCGCTTGTTTTATTTAAATATGGCGGTTGGATATTTTAATTTTTTTAATTAAAAGGTTTCCGCAGGAGGAGAGCCTTATCTTCAAGATAAAATAAATTTGTTTCCAGTTTCCTGAACGCTGGTTTTTTTTCGAGCCTCCTGGGAGGCCATACATGAACTTGTTTTCATTACATTATATTTTTTTTTCGTGTTTGTTTTAACCTCAATCTCGGTCAAGATTTCCTTGTTTCTTTTTTTTTTTTTTTGGTTAAAAACCTTGTTATTATTTTCCGCGCGAAGTCGATAAGAAACACAAAGGTGAATAATTTTTTTTTCCCAGCGAAATAAAGACGGGGATGTCAAAGTGAGTGTGGATGTTTTGATTTAGGTTAGTTTTCAAAAAGAAAATTCCTCGACGAGGAGTGAAACTTTTTTATTTGAATAAATTTTTCCCCGGGGTGTGATAAACAATTTTGTTATAAAAACAAAACTGGAAAAAAACTTATGTTTTCTCCAGTTTTTTTTTTTTTTTTTTGTTCTGGCTGAGAAAAAGTAACCGGGAGCGGTTTTTTGCACGACTTTTGTTTTCCAACGTTGATCCTATTCTTCGACTTTATGCAAAACAAGAAATCGTCTATACAAAGAGAAAAATATATACAAGGATAACCTCATCATTTATGCGGGGAGGAAATAAAAACCAGTTGGGAATATTTACCGGTATAAGGTGTTCCTTAAATTTGAAAGAAATATTTCCGCTTTATTCCTGAGATATCAATTTTCAAGGGGTTTGAGTTTAGTGTAGCCGCAGAGGATATTGGGAGCATGATGGTAGCTGGAGAAGAAAAATTTGTGCCTAGAAATGAAAATTTGGTTCCGACAAAGGAAAATTTGGCGCCAAGTAAAACTTGAGGCCAAAAAAGGAAAACCTGGTGCTAAGAGGAGAAAACGCAGCACCAAATTTTCCCTCTTTGCTTTCATCTTGTTCCAAGTGTCCCTTATGGCTACTCGAAACTTACACATTGTGAAAACACCATTTTAACAGTTTCCTTCCTCAAACTCCTAAACACTCTCCTTTAAAATTCAAAATTTTTTTATTATTAAATTTGAGTGAAAACGAAGGGCGAAAAGGTTAAATAGAGGCAACGAGAGAAAAAAAAACCGTTTCACTAAAAATTTTCTCACTTTTTCCCTCTCTTCAAGAACCAACAAGGCGAAAGGTTGCGAAAATAACCCGCTACACCAAAAAAGAAAAACTCGCTCGCCGCGTCCCGGCCAGATTAAAATGTAAAAAGAGGAGAGAGGTGGAATCGGGTTGTTTTTGACGACATATTTACATATTTTCTGTAAAACAAATGCTTTAACCATGTGTTAAATTTTTCGTCAAAAAACTGAGAAAGGGATGAGAGTGTTCACGCAAAACTTTTTAAAATAAGCTCTCCTCGTGTTTCCCTCCCGTCAACTTTTCTCTTATATTTCCCTCTCTTAAAAAAAAGAAAATTTTCAAAGGCGTTGGATATGTATCATATCAAACGGAAATAAAAGAAAGAAAAAAAATAAAGCAAACAAATTGGTATGACGTCAGTTGTAATTATCAAAATGGTTCCCGGTCTAGCTACCCTGGCTGGTCGGGTCATTTCAAATTTGAATCCAACTTTTAAATTAGATCCTGTGGTTTCTAGTCCTCTCTCACTTTACAACATATTCTACATCTTGCTAATGAGTTCTTTAAAGCACGAAAAAAAAATTTTCATTCCTTTCTCCTATATGCAGTTTTTTTTTTTACAAAATTCGAGGGGAATTAAGTCTAAATGTATCGAACGACCTCGAGGAGGAAAGAGGTGGTCGATATAAATAGACATAAAAAAGGTTTCTCGTTTTCCCTTTTACCGGATGCGAAATCGTCAAAGGAAAAAACTCCAAGGATGATTAAACCGTAACGGACTTAGATTTTTAAAAACCTTTTTCCCCAATTTTTATTTTTTCTTTAGTGCATGAGGGCAAGGCCTTGATAAAGCAGTCAAAATCGAAGTTAGGATACTGCAAATATTCCATTTTAAATCTTGAATCGTAATTTGAGATTAAATTCGATTGAGTTTAGCACTGAATTTGAGCTCAGTTTGGAGTGCCTAAGCTCAAGCTAGTCTTGGGATTAAAGCAAAAAAAATGCCCCACAGGAACTGGTTCTCGAACTCTTCGAACTCTTAGTAAACTTGAATTCCTAAAAAATTTCTTCTTTTTCATTTTTCTTCCTATTCAATTTTCTTCATACTCATTTTTCTTCATATTCATTTTTCTTCATACTCATTTTTCTTCACTCATTTCTCTTCATACTCATTTTTCTTCATATTCATTTTTCTTCATACTCATTTTTCTTCATATTCATTTTCCTTCATACTCATTTTTCTTCATACTCATTTTTCTTCATATTCATTTTTCTTCATATTCATTTTTCTTCATATTCATTTTTCTTCATATTCATTTTTCTTCATACTCATTTTTCTTCATATTCATTTTTCTTCATATTCATTTTTCTTCATACTCATTTTTCTTCATATTCATTTTTCTTCATATTCATTTTTCTTCACTCATTTTTCTTCATATTCATTTTTCTTCATACTCATTTTTCTTCATATTCATTTTTCTTCACTCATTTTTCTTCATATTCATTTTTCTTCATATTCATTTTTCTTCATATTCATTTTTCTTCACTCATTTTCCTTCATATTCATTTTTCTTCATTCATTTTTCTTCATATTCATTTTTCTTCATTTTTGATCCCATCCATACTTAAAAACTTGGGCAACAATCACCCTCACACTTCATTTTTTTCTAATTACTTTGATTTCCAGTCCTCTCCACTCCCCATAAACTACTGCAAAATGAATAATCGAGAATAATTTCAAAACACTATCGCTCAAAATAAATTTTAACAACCCCGTGATTGAGAACTAAATTTAAATTTCGCATACCATTGATCTGTTAATAAAATTGTAAAACCCTCGTACAATTTAATACGAATAGGAAATTAAAATACGAGGGGGGGTTTCGTACTTTAAAGATTATAATTCGTTTATTGTTATTTAATTATAGATTTCAATTTGAAAATGTTTTTCTCATTCGAACTTGAACTCAACGCTTTCAACTTCCGCTGATTTTTTTTTTATTCTGTTTTATTTCCTTTCTTTTTTTTACCCCTCACTCGGAAAAAAAATCCTTTTTTTTAAAGACGAAGGATAATTATTATCAAAAAGTTTAATTCGCCCATAATTTCCTCGGTCGTTTTAACTTGCGAAAACAAAAGCGCGTCGGAGGTTTTTCCTCGAGATAGACATATTGTTTTTTGTAATTATCTCGAGGAGTAAGAAAATTTTCACGATACAAAAGTTATATAAGCTTGATAGTGCCACGAATGTCATTTATCTATACTTTCTTATCTGTCTCCCTCGTTTTACACTTTTGTTATTGTTCCTATCGTTATCTCTTGTTAACTTTTCTCTTTCTCTCCTTCCGGTTAAAAGGAATCATCTTTTCCTTTCTTTTTTTTTATCATCATAATTTTGCAAAATTTGCACATTTTATTCTCTGCGAAGTGCGAGGGCGGTTGAAAAAATTATGTTTGAAAGAGATATCAAATGACAGTAATAGGTAGTGACCCTATTATTGTCCGTGGTTTTTGATTGAGTAAAATTCCAACGTAAAGGAAGGGGGAAATTTGATACTTTTTTCGACATGCTGGAAAGATAGATTTTCATGGAGAAAAAATATCTCTGATATGTATATAATAATTGAATTATAAAAAGCATTTTCTAAATCCACCCGCCTTTCATTCAAAACCGCATTGTTTCCTTTTTTAAGGTCGAAATTGTATTGTAAGATCTTCAGTGGCGCAGTAAGAACGAAGAAAAATGACTATGATGAAAAATGAATATGAAGAAAAATGAATAAAAAGAAAGATGAGTATGAAGAAAGATGAATATGAAGAAAAATGACTATGAAGAAAAAATGAATATAAAGAAAAATGAATATGAAGAAAAATGAATATGAAGAAAAATGAATATGAAGAAAAATGAATATGAAGAAAAATGAAGAAAAATAAATATGAAGAAACATGAGTATGAAGAAAAATGAATATGAAGAAAAATGAAGAAAAAATGAATATGAAGAAAGATAAATATGAAGAAAAATGAGTATGAAGAAAAATGAATATGAAGAAAAATGAAGAAAAAATGAATATGAAGAAAGATAAATATGAAGAAAAATGAGAATGAAGAAAACTGGATAATGGATATGAAGAGCTCACCTCAATGATCTTAAGTTACTCTACCTAACTCTAGCTTCATGCATTAATTTCGAGCCTCCAACTAAGGTCAATTTTAACGACTAACTTCTTTAATTTCCACACTGAAACCATCCGGAACAAACCGGAAGGAAATTTAATCACAATTTCAATCATTCCCCTTTCTACCTCCTTCCCAACTCCAAACTAGTATATTTTTCCTTTTTATGATTTTGATGAAAGAAACATTGGTTTCCTCTGGAGTTTCTTTTCCCCTAAATAAAAGTCGTTTTTATTCATTGCAGTGAGCGTGGGAAAACTCAAAAGAAATGGAAGTAACAAAAAAAAAAAAGATTCCTCACAGGAAAATTCTTCAAGAATATAAAAAAAAAAGATTGTAATTAAGAAATTTTAATTACGTTATTTCGATGACCTTAAAATCCAGGTTCCATTTTAATCTCGTTAGCTATAACCAAGAATTCCATCCAACATAAAAATATTTTTTTAACGAGCTTTATACTCTCGTTTCTTTTTTAAAAAAAATATTTACAACTCTATCATAAAAAATGATTTAGTGGTTACTGCAGGAGGTCAATGATGCAGTTTATTTCTATAAGAATGAAAATTACTTCTTCCAAAAAAGATGTTTTTCCTCGTCTTGTCACTTGTCACGCATATTTCGTGGACTGAAAATTTCTTTTTTTCCACATTATTATTTTTTTTAATAGCCGTATAAAAAGTTTTTCGTCGGTCGGAGACATCGCCGGCGAAAGTTCTGTCGGATGCAGAAAAAAAAAGGTATGTCAAGAGATTTTTTGAGGTTTAGTCCAACATGTACGAATGTAACATATGGAAGTAAAAGAAAATGAAAAGATGAGTTATTGCCCCTTTCGTATAAGGTTTCCTTTTCCTTTCCTAATGGAACGGAAGAAAAAAGCTTTGAAGGAAAGAATAAGAAGAAGAAAATTTATTTTTTTTCAATTATCCCTTTTCTGTAATATTTCGATATTAAAATTAAATTGCCCATGGAAGGGAATTTTTTTTAGCAAGGAATAAAATTGTCGAAAATGAATATCGATTTCACATTCATCATAATGGCATATTCATAGAGTCCAATGTTAAAACAGTGGTTATGTTCTGGAGAAGTGCCCAGTTCCAAACAAATGGCTTTTTCCAGACTTAGTTACTTTCCGTACTCTAATTTTCGGTCGAGTAAGATTTTTATTCATGTAATTTTTGTGTAGCGGCGGACTGGAAGCGATTCAACGATTTAAAAACTCTTGGCCTAAGCGCCCGAGCTCTGAAAACCGTGAATCAAAACGAACCAGCTTTGAACTTGATCAGCTGGAATCCATAAACTCTATAGAAATGATCTGATACACGTACTCTTGGAATCGTTCATTATTGGTGAAGATCTTTACCAATAATTCATTATAAGGGAACGACATTAATTTTTCTAATATCTTAGAATCATTTGATCGGAACACACTAGCTCAAAATCATCTCATCGGAACGCACCAGCTCTAAAATCCATTTCATCGGAACGCACCAGCTCTCAAAGCCATTTAATCGGAACGCACCAGCTCAAAATCATCTCATCGGAACGCACCAGCTCTAAAATCCATTTAATTGGAACGCACCAGCTCTAAAATCAATTTCATCGGAACGCACCAGCTCAAAATCAACTCATCGGAACGCACCAGCTCTCAAAGCCATTTAAACGGAACGCACCAGCTCTGTCGAGCATTTGATCAGAAATCAACGGCATTGAACGCAACTAACAAATAAGGCACGAGCCCGAAACTCAGAAAACTCAAAAGCAGACACTTCGAATGCACCGAGCTTGCACGCAACTTATGAAATCTGTTGCTGCACCCAAAACCAGTATTTTTAGCCCAAAAGCCAATCCATCACTATTTCTTTTGTCCTCCTTTTCGCGCATGCGTGGAGCACTCTTACAAATCACGAACCCTTACAACAATTTCCCTCTTAAAAAATCGAAATCCCATTTTTTTAATTATGAAAATTTTAATATCCCTCGAAATGATTGAAGTTTCGATCTTAAAATTCAGTAATAATTGCCTTTGAGAGCTTTCTAAGAGGAAATAAACTCTTATCGTTTAATTTTTTATTCAGAATTTGATTTATTGAAATAAATTGAAATAAAAAAAAAGGGGGGGGGAGAGATCTATCCGACTTGGTAGTGACTCCGATTATGTAGAACCCACGAAAAAAAATTCCAAAAAAAACGTATTAAACACGATACGCTGGCGCTTTTTTAAAATTAACAATCTTAATTTAATTTTTTATTATACTAAACCCAAAGAATGGAACGGGTTGAAGTGGAGAAAGATGAGGGAAAAAAATATGAAAAAAAAAGAGGCGAACAGAAAGAAAAGTTTTAAGGGGGAAAAAACTCGGGCGCTGAAAAATTTTAATTTTCTACATTTCTAACACGGAAATTAAGGAAGCGTAAAAGATATTTTTCAAAAAAAAAAAAAATATCGCATTAAAAAAAAGAAGTCGGGTAAAAAATGAAGGTAGAAGAAAAAAAAACGTTGCGAGCCCGATGACAGTAATATTCTGAAAGTTTTGAAAGAAAGTGGAGGAAAGTTAACCCCAACATAGCTCATTATTCCATATTAAAGCGGGTTTCTTAAAAAATGTGACCATAGAGTAAAAACGATTTGTTTTTATTTTTTACTCTTTAACTTTAGATGTCAACTGATCAGAACGCACCGACTCTGAAGGCATCTCATCGGAACGCACCGGTCTGATTGATCAGTGATTTTGGCCTGACTCGCTGGCCAGTTGGGAAATATTGGTGCGTTCGGTTAACTCGAATTGACTAGTTGAGTTCCGATCAAAAACTCAGAATGGGTGCGTTCGGTTTGGAGTACCACCACTCCTGAGGTGAATTTAAGAAAAAGTTTACATTAAAAACTTGTGAAAATTCCTAATATGTACATCCGCCATTTTTTCTCATCTTTCCACTAATGATGTTTTCAATCCCCCATTAAAATGACCCCGGAAGGCAACTGACAGAGATAGTAGACTTAGCTCGGTTGCATGTTACGGTTTTTAATGGGTTGCATGATGATTCCTAAAAGATAAAACCCGATTGCAATTTAGGATTAATTGGGAAAAAAGGTTTTTATCGATTTTTTGCGAGTTAAAACACACACATATATAAGGAAACAAACGCGAAAAGCAATTATGATTTTTATTTACGAGAAGGGAGGTGAAGCTGGGGAGATAATTGCACAAATAAACTCAATTACGATTTCCACATATGCGGTGCTAACGCGGTTCAAGGTACGGGAAAAATTTACTAATTTTTTGCGTGTAAATGGCAATACTCGGATTTTAACCCCAACGTGAAACCGAATGGGGGATTTGCTAGCAAAAGCACCTGCATGTTATCAAAATTTGTTGGCCAGGAGCAAATAAAGTTTCTGGATACCGACCCTGATTTTTAGTCTGGTAATTAATTCACCGACTTTAACACTTAAGTATTTTCATTCTCAACGTCACATTTCTTCGCACCTGCTTAAAAAATCGACCAAAGAATTTTTCTTTTAAATACCATTTAGCATGAAAAACTTATCTTATAACAAATGGCTATATTTTTATGAGAAAACTTTATTCAAAAAAAAAAAATCTTGTTAATTACTTTGAAAAGTATAAGAAAATCTTTCATAATTTTAGATTTTATAAATAAAAAAAAGTTAAGAGAATAAAAAAAAATTTTTCTCCCCTCCCTTCGTTATTTTTTCCTTTCAGCTTTCTTTTCCTTTTTTTTTTTTGTTTTAATAATTTGGCGCGAAAATACGCTCGAATAAGAATATTTAAGCAGGCTGTGGAATTCCCCTAATGGGAAATGGTTAACGATCTTGACACAAGCTCTCGTTTAAGAAACAAAGTAATTAGGAGAATTTTTTTTATATGAGAGGAATGTGAAGGCGGAACAAAGAAGATAATTGTTTTTTTTTTAAAAGATAAAAAGTAAAAGTTATACTTTAACAAGGCTAAATTTGGACTTGAGCAATAATAACGCTGAACAGGTGCTGTTCGGAACGCACTAGCTCTCAGTGGATTAGTTCTGAACGTAGCCTGCTCTGGAGGAGTTTCATCGGAACGCACCGGATCGGAAAGAATCTCATCGGAACGCACCGGCTCCGAATGCATCTCATCGGAACGCACCGGCTCTGAGTGTAACTGGTCACAACGCACCGGCTCTGAGTGTAACGGATCGGAACGCACAGGCTCTGAGTGTAACTGATCGGAACGCACCGGATAAGTTGCTCAGAACTTCCGATCCGATGCGTTCAGAGCGAGTGCGTTCCGATGAGTTGCATTCAAATCCGATGCGTTCCGATGAGTTACATTCAGAGATGGTGCGTTCCAATCCGATGCATTCAGAGCCGGTGCGTTCCGACGAGACGAAAAGTTTAATAATCCTGACCGGATCGAAATGCACCGGCTTTGAATCCATCTAATCGGAAGTTCTGGGCAACTTACTCGGTGCGTTCCGACCAGTTACACTCAGAGCCGGTGCGTTCCGATGAGATGCATTCGGAGCCGGTGCGTTCCGATGAAACGAAAAGTTTAATAATCTTCTTAATTAATCAGAATGCTTCATAACTCTTCCTTTACTACTCTTGAAAAAACAAAATAAAAGAAACATTACAGTTGTAAGATGGCGGAAAGCGTCGAGGCCGTATATTCATGTTAGCTGGGGAGACAATAGTCCCACGAGATCTGTGGGGAGGAGGGTTGGTCTTGACCGTAGCGGGGATCTAATAAACCCAATCCATGTTTTCCCGCTCATAAACATCGCCTAAAGGTGAATCTTTTTCAAAAAGAAGATACAAGGGTGAAAGGTGAATGGGGGTCGAGGGGAGTTGGATTTTTTTTTTTACATGCACACATTTTTCTTTCCGTTCCTCTCTTTTCCCTTTTGAAACAATTTGTAAGGAAAGTAAATAGATAAGGAGAATTAGAATCGGTAGAAAGTTTTAAAAGAGAGTGGTAGGAGGGAGGATGGAAGGCGATTGCAACGAGGCAAGACGGAATTGAAGAAGGGCCCGGTAATAATCACGTAGTTAACGTGAACGGGAACGACATAAAGGAAAATGGAGACGGCGACGAATCCTCTAATTTAGAGAAGTTGAACGGAGGATGAGAAGGAGATCAAATGAAAAGGATTTCATTTTGTTATTCATACCGGGGAAATAAGGGAGCGAAAGGGGTTATAGCCCCCCCTCTCTCCGACTCGAACAAACCTTTTCATCGCACATTCGTTTATAATGTTTTAAAATGTGGAGCACCGACTGACCTACCTCTATATTTATAATGATGGGTTTTTGTGAGTGTTATGAGTGTTCTCTATTCAAATGTGGTTTATTAGTTTCTTTAGCTTCGGGGGTTTTTAGAGAGAGATGCGATTGTAGACTTCTATTTGATTAATTACAGGGAGATATCTTGGAGTTAGCCAGTGGCGGAATAAAATTTTTAGAAGAGGGATGTGAAAGGTTTGGCCGGGATTAAGATAGCTATGAGTAACTCTGAGATTCGAGGCCAAAGCGAAAATGGTCGCAGCCAATAGATTTTTTCCTACAATCCACAGAGGCAGCAGCTAGACCCATTTGGGCAGAAGGAGCCCCCCAGGCAGGTGAACTTATTACAAGATGAAAATTAATTCCTTCAAGAATTTTTCTCCCGTCCTCTTGAGGGGCAAAAAACCCTCGAACAAAAAGAAAATTTTCAAAACGTTGCACACGCACACGCAAGCCATAAAATTTCTTATCTCGAAGCAATCTATGTTGAATGTGCCATCGAAAAAGTCGAAGCAGTGGAATCTTTCCAGATTTCCCTTTTCTTCTTCTTTTTCCTCTCGACATCGATCACTTTCTTAAAGGAAGAAAAAAAAAATTGTGGTTGCCTTGGGAATTCCCCGAGATACGGGCCGTAAGCGTGATTGAAAACATTTCGCCGCCGAAACAAAAAAAAAATCCTCTCCTCCCACATCGCAAAGTTACGACGGGGGGAGAGGAAAAGTGTGAAAATTCACGGGGATAGAAGGATAGTTATAAAAATCTCAATTTCCAAGTCACTGTAGCACCGTTCTATTGTTGCACGTATCTCACCCATTCAAAACCTCTTGAAAATCCAATAACAAAAGAAGAAATGCTAAATTAACTGAAAAAAATTCAAACTCGAGCTTTTTGCTTTCTCGTCTCGTTTTCGATTCCTTTTTTTATTTGAGGTGGACCAATCCTACACGTTTTAAAATTTTCCTCCAGCTCGTTTATCTTCTAATTGAAAAAAAATCGTCACATGTCATTTCCATATCAACTCTTCCAAAAAAAAAGGAAATCTTAAAAACTCGAATTATCTGCCCTAATGACCGTGTAAAAAAAAATCAAATTTTCGAAAATTGGGGGAAAAAACCAAGAGGAATTTTTTCCCTTGATAAGAAAAAAGACTTCGGAGAAAAGTAAAATGAGTGAAAGTTGATGGAAGGTTTTGATTTGGAGGAATGGAGGACATCGGGAATAAAGGGGTACGAGGGAGGGGAAAATGGTTATGTAATCCATCATTCTCACCCCTTTTTTCGGGGGAAAAACCTCTTCCCTCCTCTCTCTTTTCTCTAACTCATTTTCAATGCGGGATATCGAAAAGGACATATTTGGTTAATGATGTGAATATTTACATGCGTCACTCACTTGTGGAAATTGCCGGATCACATAATGACCTACTTTTAGTTCCAGTTTATTTTTGAATTCCTTTTTCGCCTTTTCTCCGCCCCCTCTTTATCCTCTTTTCCCCCTTTCTTTTTTTTTCCACTTTCGGTGCGGAATTCCGACAGGAATGTTTCATCAAACGGAAGTAAATCAATTCTTTATTTCCGGTTTTGAAATAAAAATCCCGATTGAATATGTCATTTGTTTTTTAAAATTTTTCCATGCTGGCCAATTTTTTAGCCAGGCCAGCCTTGCCTCGGCTTTAGGTTCTGTTTAAGCCCATCATTTTTTTGTTCAACTCTGTTTTTAGCAACTCTGAAGTTACTCTAAAGCAAAAAAATAACAGTTTGATCTCTTTGTAGCTATAAGACAACCGTGGATTTGAAAAGCAAGATGAAACATGTTTTGAAAAGTTTTTTCCTTCAGGCCGTCGAGTAAGAAACTTCACGTTACGCTCATATCATAAAAAACTTTTTATTTTAGCACGATACTTATAGTCAGCATTTTCTAATGAATATAAATAAACATTTTTTCTTGGCTTTGGCTTCTTCGTCAGTAGCGTAAACTCAGAAGCTTCTGCGAGCCAGAAGTTGAGCTCAGGATGTGATTCGAGCTCTATAAAGCTTAGCTTGGATTTCTATCAGCTCAAGCAGATCAGGTTCAGGTTTCTAACAGCTTAAGAGAGCATTTAAATGCACCGGCTCCAAATGCAACTTATCGGAACGCACCGGCTCTGAATGCAACTCATCGGAACGCACCGGGCTCTGAATGCAACTTATCGGAACGCACCGGGCTCTGAATGCAACTCATCGGAACGCACCGGCTCTAAGAGAGCCGGTGCGATCCGAGAGCCGGTGCGTTACGAGAGCCGGTGCGTTCCGAGAGCCGGTGCGTTCCGCCTGGCGGCTTTAGGAGGATCCAACAGCTTAGTTTGGGATTTTAACAGGTTAAAAAATTTAATTTGAGCTTCTGTTAGCTCCAACGGCTGTAGAGAGTTCATTTTCCGCCTTTGACAGATTTAAAAAATCTTGGTCAAGTTTTTGCTCTACCCAGCTCATCAGGACTACGCCTCAGGCAGCTCTAGCCAAACCTAGTTTTGGACTCTTCTAACTCTAGCTAATCTAACAATCTTACTTAACGCCAATCCGCTTCTGCTCTCCATTCGAACTTCCAACCTCTTAAATCATTTAAAAAAAATAATCTTTCAACAATTTTTAGTTTGTTAATTTTTTTTTATTAGAACAAGAAAATTGTTCCTTGATTGCTGAACCGTTATCTTATTTTAAAGAACACTTTTAAAAAAGAGAATCCTTACATTAAAAACTTCTTTGTCGAACTTCCCTTTTTTTTTTATTCCCCTTCTTTTAATTTGTTTAAATTTTAATTATTGACAAGAAGGATCTTTTCGACGCCGCGACGAATCGTTCTCTTCCAACAAAAAAAAGAAAAAGAAAAAAATTAAAATGAAAAATTTGAA
Source organism: Liposcelis brunnea (assembly GCA_023512825.1). Taxonomy (NCBI): domain Eukaryota; kingdom Metazoa; phylum Arthropoda; class Insecta; order Psocodea; family Liposcelididae; genus Liposcelis; species Liposcelis brunnea. The sequence goes on from CM042070.1 coordinate 3,820,057, forward strand.
AAGTTCTCACGAAAAACGTTTTTTATAAAAGAAAAAGACATAAAATTTTTTTTTTCCTTTTAATTGCGCTACGAAACGATCGTGTCGAAAGTGCCTAAATTATCTGCCCAATTACACCCCGTGTCGCAATAAGGAACTTTAATTCGAGAGAATCCTTTCAGCGCGAAAATCGGTTACTTGTATTTATTCAACAATTTCCCCCGAAAATTCTCAACCTTGAGGTACGTCTGTACATTGTTTTACAGTTCTCTTCCTTTTCTCTTCCATTCGACCTTTTTTTTTTTTTTAAACTTATCCTCGATACATTTAACGTTCCTTTTTTATTCCTGAGAGGATTTTTAAATCCGTTTTTGGCGCCCAAACGTCACATGGTTAGTTTAACTCAAAAAAAAAAGACGAACGCCTCTTGATCCTCGGCTTTATTATTTTTCTTGGCGCTGAAAATGATTGTTTCTGCGAAAATTAAATTACCCCACCTGATCCCATTGGAACAGACAACACCTTTGAGTGAAAAAGTGAAAGACAATTGAAACAAAAAAAAAAAACAAATGAGCGTCACCAAGATCAAAGGATTATGCTCGATAGCCTTTGGGTTATTGAAAATGATAGTATTACCGGGGTGTTTTGTGCTTTCGAAATTGTATTTTCTGTTTGCCTTTGAACGACACCTTTCACAAGCATTAACTAAATACGAAATGTTTTTCTCTGTTTTTCGCCAATTTTCCTTACAGGACTTCTATCGCTTTTTCCTCCGTTAAAAACATAGAATTATAAAAACACCTGAAATTTTATGGCTTAGCCCAAGCGACACACAAACGCTATTTTCGTCTAAACTTTTCCTTTCCTTCTTTAATCTCTCGCTGAAAAGTTTTTAAGACCAATAACGAAATAAAAAAAAAAAAGGTTTTTACCAAACGTTCGGGGAATGTGGTCGCATGGAAAAAGATCAAACGGAGACCTGAGAAATCGTTCGGGTGCTTTAGTTTTTTTTTTTTACAATATCCATTTGCCTAAAGCATTGGGAAAAAATTTGATGTTTATGGAAGCGAAAGTTTTGACTTTTCTATCCGTTTGGAAAATTTTTTTCTATTTCTAGAATTAACTTCCGGTTGAAGTAGAAAGTTAAAATTGTAATAAAAAGAATCTGCGATGATCTGGCAAAAGCGGAATTATAAAAAAATGAAAACTAAAAATTAAATGTGGAAAAAAATGATTTCTTTTTTGAGAAAGGTGAAAAAAAATCATTCGAACGTTTCTAACGCGGCGGGAGCAGGCTTGGGTATTTTGAAAATAAAAACATTTCAAATACTATTTTCAAATAGAAAAAATGGTATTTTCTATTTTTATTCCAAATAGCAAAATCAAAAACTATTTTCTGTTTTTATTTTTACTTCATCATCCAAGTATTTTTATTTTGAAAATAGTTTCTTCTCAAAATAGTTTATTTACATTATTTTATTTTAAAAATGTTACTATTTTTTTTTCATTTGATTTTGATTATATTAAGATGAAAAATTTTAAAAAAAAATACTTTCAGATGTTTTTTTTGTTTCATTTTAAGGACCCAATTTTTTAAAAATGATAAAAACTATTTTAAAAATCTGTTTTAAAAAAACTATTTTAAAAATCTATTTTAAAAATCTATTTTTAAAAAAAATATTTTAAAAATCTATTTTTAAAAAAACTATTTTAAAAATCTATTTTTAAAAAAACTATTTTAAAAATCTATTTTTAAAAAAACTATTTAAAAAATCTATTTTTAAAAAAACTATTTAAAAAATCTATTTTTAAAAAAACTATTTAAAAAATCTACTTTTAAAAAAACTATTTAAAAAATCTATTTTTAAAAAAACTATTTTAAAAATCTATTTTTAAAAAAACTATTTTTAAAAAAAACTACTATTTTTAAAATACTATTTTCTATTTTTTATTTAAAATAGTAAGTCAAGAGACTATCTTCTATTTTATTTCAAATAGTCAAAAACTGAACTATTTTCTATGTCTATTTGAAATAGTATTCTCAACTATTTTACCCAAGCCTGGGCGGGAGGCGTCCTTCCCTTTTAATCTGCCTTATTTGAAACCTTAAAAACCCCAGAAATTTCAATCGATATGCCCCCATTATTAAAATCCCGGATCTCAAATAGCTTCATCATCCAATATTTTTAATTGATGAAATTAAAAACTTGGAACTAGAATCCAACGAAAATCTGTTTAAGACGGATTTTAGATGGAAGGAAAATGCGAATTCTTTATAATCGAATAAAAGTCGTCTGTTTAAACTATACAACTCTATCGTCTTCTCAAATCGAAAAATTTACCCCCCCTTGAATTTTTTTCAGTCAATGACGGATCAAACTCCCCCCCCCCTCCTTTTCTTTCTGTGTGGGTTGTTGTTGTTTTTCGCGTTCCTCGTCTTCGGGCAACAAAAGAAACTTTGGTTTTAAGTTTCAAAGCTTTTCTTTTTTTCCCCAAATTGAAAATATTTGTTAACTTCTAGCCCGAGATGTAATTCCATTAACCTTTCTCGAGTTAAGGTTTTCGAAGTGGTCGATTCTCTTTTTTTTTTACTTCCTTCTTTAAGCTTATCTTAAAAGTCTTGTATACTTCAACCCTCAGGGGAAAGTTAAAAAAAAAAGTTTTGGAAAATGATTATGCAAGGTTTTCGCCCCGGAGAAGGAAAACGCCAGACAAGAAAATTGTTACGAAAATTTTCAAGGAAACAAAAAAAGTTTCGGCAGGTTTCTTTTTTAAAAAAAAAAGAAACTTTCACCACACGGGGACGAAAACGATAACGGGAACGATAACCGCGACGGTGAAAGTAAAAAAAAAAAGCGATAAATAAAATTTTCCTGAAGTGGTTCGAATTTCAACAGGTTTATGAATATTTGATGATATTTAGTAACCATGACGACCATATAGAAGAAAAAGAAGAAAAAATTAAACCGGAATTTTTTTTCCTAGGTCAGTAATCGATTTTCAATCCTTCGGGGGATTTCTTTGCGAAATTAGCCAGGAGCGTCGAGAGTGATCTCTAACAAGCTTCATGAGAAAACCAATTTTAACAGCCATTAATACGAGTTCTGTAAAGGTCAGGACAGGCTCAAGCTCAGGACGAGCCAAACAATCGACTTCTAACTTCAGTTTTTTTTTAGCTCACCCATCTGGCGCAGAATTTTGTTTTTTATCCTCATTTATTAATTTGGATTAATTTCCCTCTAGAAAATTTCTATTAACATTCTTTGTAATAAAATTTCGATTAACTTATCCGATATTCTTCATCTCTATTCTCTCTCTCTTGTACATGTGCCCAGCTCAAAAGATTGTTCGCGGAGTTGACTCACCCTTGGAATCATAAATCATCCCTGTTGACTTTACCACCATCACGAAAAATATCGGTCACCTTAAAAGGGAAATAACCCCGACATTATTAATACATTAAATTTCCGCCGACTAACCTACATTTATCATTCCCTCCATATGAGAATCAGCAGAAAAACATCCGCGACCAACAACAAAAAAATAAGAAGATTGTTCGCGTTGAAGGCATTAGGCCTTCTAAGAATATAATTTAATGCTCAACAAATGCCAAACTGACTTGAGGATATAAATTTATAAAGTTGGCAGTATTTCATGGTGGCCGGGTTTTCAACTTTTCCCCGATACCTTTAAAATTTCTTAATCTTCCTTTTTGGATACTTGAGATATTTTCCCATGTTTTAACTGCCTCCTGGGGAAGAGGGCTTGATCCTCATTATTGTCATCCGAATAACGCATATTTCTCATCGATCTAACAATGACTGGAATTCGATAACCGAGAATACCATTGCCCTATTTCTTATCATCGTTTTTGAACCTTTTTGGTATTTCCATTAAATTGGATGAAAATGACTTCACGTTTTCGAGCTATTTCCCTCGTTTTCACCCCCAACATCTCCCTTTCGTCATTTCAAATAAAACATAAATGACTTTTTCTTTGTGTCGATGGCTTTCTCTTTTTTTAAGTTTCTTTGATTTCCTCATTTAAAAAGTAATTTCAGGGACGTAGATAGAGGCAAAGAAAATGTTCAAGCTTCAGGGAAAGCCTTAAACTTAATACTTTTAAGTTAATTGTCAAGTTCTTCCAACTGGACAGCCATGTGACAATCCGCAGGGGGGGTGCAGGCTTGGGTAAAATAGTTGAGAATACTATTTCAAATAGAAATAGAAAATAGTTCAGTTTTTGACTATTTGAAATAAAATAGAAAATAGTCTCTTGACTAACTATTTTAAATAGAAAATAGAAAATAGTATTTTAAAAATAGTTTTTTTAAAATAGATTTTTAAAATAGTTTTTTTCAAATCGATTTCTAAAATAGTTTTTTTCAAATCGATTTTTAAAATAGATTTTTAAAATAGTTTTTTTAAAATAGTTTTTTAAAATAGATTTTTAAAATAGTTTTTTTAAAATAGTTTTTTTAAATAGATTTTTAAAATAGTTTTTATCACTTTAAAAAAAATGGGTCCGTAAAATGAAACAAAAAAAACATCTAAAAGTGTTTTTTTTTTAAATTTCTCATCAAAATCAAATGAAAAATCTTGAATTTGAAAAAAAAAGTCTCCTAAGCAAAAAAATAGTAACATTTTTAGAATAAAATAATGTAAATAAACTATTTTGAGAAGAAACTATTTTCAAAATAAAAATATTTGGATGATGAAGTAAAAATAAAAATAGAAAATAGTTTTTGATTTTGCTATTTGAAATAAAATAGAAAATAGTTTTTGATTTTGCTATTTGAAATAAAATAGAAAATAGTTTTTGATTTTGCTATTTGAAATAAAATAGAAAATAGTTTTTGATTTTGCTATTTGAAATAAAAATAGAAAATACTATTTTCCTATTTGAAAATAGTATTTGAAATGTTTTTATTTACCCAAGCCTGTGTACGAGACGTAACTGACTTAAATGATACGACTCATGTCCTACTACTTTTCTTCTTTCCACAATCCAACGCTCAAGTCAACTAAAATTCTTTTTACCCAAAAATCTTCTCAAAAAACCGCAAAAGGATTAAACCGTTGAAAAGGCTAAATAGAAACCTCAAAACTGGAAGCAATGATTGATGGTGCAGAAAATTTAAATCAGTTTCGTCTCCGTTTCCCGCATCCCTTTCCTCCATCCGCCCCCCCAAAAAAAACCAGCAATAACAAACACAACTTGAAAGTTGTCTATTTCCTTGCGAAAACTATCTCTCATATTTATCATACGTGTCAAGGAGGAGAAAACGAAAAAAAGAAAAACTTCCCGACTAGAAAATAAATTCCGCGTGATATATTTATTTACATTTTTATATCTTTTCGTTTTGAAGAGGTAAGTTGGTGACAGATGGGGTTTAAAGCGCCACCCCTTACTTTGGGCGCCACGGTGACGAAAGCACTAAATCGCCAAGAATTATGAACAAAACCGGTGTCTCAGGTGGCCTCCTCTTATTTATATATTTTTTTTCTATCTTTCTAAATTAACTTGACACCTCCTTTTCGAGACTTTTTCTCCTCCTCTTTTTATTTCGAGTCTCATCCTGACACTCCTAACGGGTTTTTTTTTTCCCCGCTTGTTTTTAATTTTAAACAAAGAATCCTAAAGTTTACGGATGTTTTTATTTTCATCGCCTTTTCCCACGCTCTTCTAAAGAAAATACTTCCGCGAGCGTTTCCGCGGGTTTTCATTGCGAACGGGGGAAAAATTATAAACCGAACATAATTTTTTTATAAGATGCTATTCCGTTTATAAAACAAACACAAAAGAGGTGGTAAATTATTCATTTCTTTAACGTGGGCACGGAAGGAAATGAAGTTTCAGACATGACATCATCCAGACAAGATAAAAGCAAACAAATAAGGTAAATGCCTTTCCGAAGATAATCTCGCGGGAAAGATATACAAACAAAAGAAGGGGGCGTGGCTCTGTCAATTGTTCAACAAAAGAGCATGAACGAAAGAGCGAGAAGAGTAAAAAAAAAAAATGTTTAAGCGCGAGCTTTTCATATTGTAATGATGTGCGAACGATTTAGAACAAAAGAGAATCGCTTCGGAAAATGCAATACATCATGTTTTAACAATCACTATTTTTTTTTTTTCAATAATAAAATGGCGGGTGGTTTTATTAAAAAAAAAATATTGAATTTGTGCGGTGAATTAATTAAAAATAGAATCTAGGTCAGTCTTTCAATATGCATTTAAGTGAATTTTTTGATGATTTTTAAAATTTATTTGGCCGGTGGAAAATGTTTTGGATTGAAAATAAAATCTGCACTGAGTTGAAAAGAACTGTGAGCAAGGGAAGTAGAGGAGTGAAGATGCCAGAATTACCATAGCAACCAAAACGACGTCTAAAGTCGTCAAAATTACGTCTAAAAGGCGTCAAAATCACGTCCAAGGCGTTTAAATTAGGTTCAAGACTAAGAAAATTACGTCTGATGTCGAAACTCCTCCTAACAGACCCCGAATTACGTCTAAAAGACGTCAAAGTTACGTCCAAAAGACGTCAAAATTACGTCCGATGTCGAAACTGCTTTCAAGACAGCAAATTACGTCTAAAAGGCGTAAAAATCACATCCAAGGCGTTTAAATTAGGTTGAAGACTTAAAGATTACGTCTAACAGACGTTAAAATTACGTCTGATGTCGAAACTCACCCTAACAGACACCAAATTACGTCTAAAAGACGTCAAAATTAGTTCTAACAGATGTCAAAATTACGTCTGATGTCGAAATCGCTGCTAGCAGACTACAAATTACGTCTAAAAGACGTCAAAATTACGTCCGAAGTCGAAACTGCTTTCAAAATACAGCAAATTACATCTAAAAGGCGGTAAAATCACGTCTAAAGGCGTCTAAATTACGTTCACGACCTCAAAATCACGTCTAACAGACGTCGAAATTACGTCTGATGTCGAAATTACTCCAAACAGACACCAAATTACGTCTGAGAAAATTTGAAAAGGCCTCGAAGGCGTGAATGAATTGAATACGAAAGGGTTTGAATGAAGGAGTTGGCGCGTGGAAAATAATCCTTTAAAATGCAATAAAGAAAATAAACATAGGGACAAAAAGGTTTTGCAAATGAGTTATTTATTAACTTTTTTTCCCTCCCCTCACCCCATTTGCTTATTTTTTTTTCCACTGGAAACACACCCAGAAAACAGCTGACGATCCTCACGCAACAATAGATCATTATTGCCGTTCTTTTAATGACCCCGAGGGCGTGAGATGGGGAGGGGGGAGAGAAAAAAGATCCGAGGAAAAATCTCGCTGATAAAATGACAATGACGCATATGATTAAATCAAAGGCGGTTTAAAAATTAATTAAGAAATAAAAATATCGAGGAGGGGAAAAGGATACGGAAACGCCGAACGCGTCAGACGTCTGGGGTCACCCCCCCTTCCCCCCCCCTTTCTCCCCTCCTCTGGTTTGAATAGAAGCACAGTTGAGTGGGTAATCTCTATTTTCATTACACCTCTGTTTATTAAACACCTAAATGCATTCACCGCAATACATTTCATTTACGGGCGAACCTTCCCTCTCTGTCTGGGAAATCTAAATGATTCTCTTTACATCAGCTGTCATTCTCGAGTCGGAAATGCATCGGGATCATGATCGTGATTTTCTTGCTTAATGAAGTGGCGGCACAAAATTCACCATCGCAGGCAGCGGGGACATTGTGCCACCGTTTTTTCAACAGATTTGAAAAGGGGCATTTAATTCCCTCTTAATTCTTTTAGATATGTTCAGCTCATTTCAATAACACGATTCTCTAAAAAAGCTCCTACACCAAACCAGTTTCAGGCTTCCAGCCGCCATTCAATAAACATCAAAGTTCAAAAACTCTCTCAAAAAGAAAGAAATTAATCGATCAAAACTTCAATATAGATTAATCGACACTAGCACAATAACAAAGTCATTGTCTTTCAGCAGTTTGCCAAAGTAAAAGTTTTTTAAAGAAAGAAAATCCCATAAAAACATCAAAGTCGAAGATGATGATGATGATGATGAAAAAGGAGGAAAAAAAGGAGCGTTTTAATTTAGCTATATCGATAAAATCAAAAACTAGATGTTAAGACACTGACAAATGGACTTGCTTATAACATTTTCCGAGTTTCTAACTTGAACAGTGGTTTCCTGTTATTAATTAACTATCTCGAAAATCTAATTTGACGTTTTAAATGAATTGCCGCCGACTTTTCACTCATTTACACTATTTTTTTTCCCCCGTCCGCCTTCTGCTGCCGCCACCGTCCGAAAACTTCAAATAAATTAAACATCTTCGAGAATGATGGGACTAAAAAAAAAAAAAAAGATTCTTTAAAAAATAATTGCTTTCCCAGAATATTTTTTTTTCTTTTTCGAAAAACTGGGGAGGAAAAAAATATTATTGGCAAGCTGCCTCGTCTCTGGAACTCTTCACGTCAAAATGGCAAAAAAACTTGGACGTTAGGTATAACAACTTCGGGAGGAAAAAAAACAGTTTTTTTAAAAAAAAAAAAGAAAAAGATTGTTGGGCAATAGAACGATTCCTGAAATTGGAGGAAGGAGAAAAAGAAATGTAAGGGTGGAAGAATTCATGTGAAAAGCAAAGAGAAATGGCTGTGTATAATGTGTATCATCCGCGATGCGGGGAGTTAAGTAATACGTACCTTCCCTATAGCCTCCCCCCCTTAAGGGATCCCCGTGCCAACTACTGAGAAGGGATGATCACAGTCAATCTACATCCGGAGAACTACTCCCTTCCCATTTCTCACCTATCAAACCATAGTGCTGACATCGAATCCCATCACTTCCCTTTTCGAAACCTCTTTCCTTAAACCATATTCTTCTGATTCTAAATATCTAACGTCCTTATCTTTGATTAAAGATTCTTCTTTTAGACCATTCTCTTTCCTAATACAAAAGATTCTTTTTTTTTTCTCCCTTCGAATTGAAATGGTAACTTTATAAGCCCTTTTATTGGAGATTTTATTTCGATTGCTTTGTCAATTTTTTTTCTTTCCTTCTCTCTCTCGGTTTTTTTTTCAAAAAATGAGAGCAAAAAGAGGTAAACCGAAAGAAATATCCAAAAATTCTTAGAATCAGTAAAGAGGGATTAATTAAAAATATTTTTTTTTGAGGATTAATTGAATCGAATTAAGTCTGCTTGATAAATTTAAGGATTTTCTTTTGTTGTTGTGATTTCCTAGAAACACATGGCGGAAAAAACATTGTTAGAAGTATAATTACGTCATTACTTGATTAAATTTTCAAGTAAAAACGGGAAGTATACTTGAAGACTCGGGTGTATGAAAAGGGCTAAGTATGAATTGAAAGGGTTTTTAGAGACTTTTATCCTTCTTTAAATTTTAAACGGGTAACGAAGTTCAAGTACGGGAAAAGGTATGTTTTTAGACAGCTGAGCTGACGGCGCATGAGTGAATGCATCTTTAGATGCAACAAAATAAACTAGGGGTATAGCAGTCCGGGAAGGACCACTCAATTTCTCGCTCAGTCGGGGTATAGCTTCATTCGATTAAGGCATCATTGGGGACTTGGGAGGTCAGGGGGGGGGCTTGAAATCAGGAAATAAATCGAAAATTTAAAATCATTAACTATTAATTAGTCGAAATCGAGTCCCATGTCACCGCTATGTGTAAAACTTAAAAATTTTCGGTTTTTCCGGATTTTCCGGGAAAAATGTTAAAAGGAAAAGTTGTTCCTAATAAGGTCAGGTATCTCCACACAAAAAATAAGAGAAATCGTTAGAGCCGTTTTCGAGAAAATCTTTGAAAATTCATTGTTTGGCCTTTTTTGACCCTGCTAAAGTTCTAAACTTGGCAGGGTTGCTTTCGAATCACAAAATGAACCGAAAATTTGAAATCCCCGACCATTTTTCAGTCGAAGTCGAGTCCCATGTCGGCGCTGTCAGTAAAACTTAAAAATTTTCGGTTTTTCCGGATTTTCCGGGGAGGGCGATTTTTCACGGAAAAATGCCAAAGGTAAAAGTTGTTCCTTATACGGTCAGGTATCTTCACACAAAAAATGAAAAAAAAATCGTTAGAGCCGTTTTCGAGAAAATTCCCGAAAACTGTAAATTTGGCCTTATTTGGCCCTGCCAAAGCCGTAAATTTAGCCGGATAGTCTTGATGATAGAATAACAGTTTTCCCTCTTCCTGAGGAAGGCGGTTGCCAATTTTCGTTGCGCTGGTTCTTTCGGTTTCGGAAACACAGGCGAAAAACGAAAGTGCACGAACAGACGAACGGACATACGGACATACGGACGTCAGCCCCAAAACCATTTTTACGGTTATTTCTCGCCATTTCACAGCAAAATACGCAGTTTGGCAAAATTTCATTTTTGACACGACCGCAATACTTCCTCACTCTAGGGAGCTCGAAAGTAAAAAATCTGTGCGAGAAAAATGAATACGAAATTCTAAATGATTGATCTTGTTGCTTTTAATTTTTCGGATCGAGGGGCACAGAGACCTGGGGATCCCTCTCCCAGCGTCTGTGCCCCCCTTGGCCTAAGATTTTTGACCAGGAAAAAAAAATTAGATTTGCAAATAAATACAATTTTTTTCCGGTTAAAAATTCGTACACACACGTAAAAACACGGACTGAGAAAAAACCTGAAGGTGTAATTCACGGTGTCTGGGTTCTTATCCACTCAATTTTCCCGTCTATTGACGAAGTTAATCTCGATTTCGAGAAAAAAAAGAGCTGAGAGAGAAGAAGGGAAAAAAACCTTCTTTCGTTTTATTCGTCATCGTGTCCAAGGCGAAAGCAACAAAAAAAAAAAAAAGATATCTCCGGGATAAATATTTCACTCGCATCATATATAAAATGGCGGCTATTTGTTACATTTCATCTTAAATGAGGACTGTACTCCCCGGTTTTATTTTGATTGCCATCGGTTGACAGCGTGATGCGACTATAAATGACAAAACATAACAATAAAGAGAAAGAGAAATCGAAAATGCAATGGGGAGAGAAAAGTTGAGTAATAAAAGGCACGTCAAAATATGTGAAGATGAGGGTGGTAGAGAGTGAGAGTCGTGGGGTTTCGAAAAAGGAGAAAAGAAAGCCGCCGGAAACGGAAAAAAGAAGGGAATGGATAACCCTCTTATAAAGGGAGGTCAAGATACATATAAGATGTGAATTCATAAATAATTAAAGGGATCGATTTTCGGTTTCGTGGAAGATGGCGACGGTTAAGAGGAAGGTTAGGAGAGTGTGATGAGACAAAAGGCGGAAATTATAAATTTTCGTAATTCCAGTCTATCTTTATTTAAAAGGAGAAAGATTTTGTACAGGATGTTCTCACCTCCAAAGAAAAATCTCTTCCTCACGAGTAATTTCCACTAGGGAGTTAGATTGTCTACCAGCCGCGGCTGAGCGGGCTATTGTTGCAGCGATGAATGGAAGGGTGAATGCTGTGCGACCAATAGGGCGGCCTAGGAAACGGTGGCCGGGCAACGTTAGGAAGGATGCCCAACGCCTGGGGGTAGGAGATTGGCAGAGGGTGGCTCTCAATCGAGTCGAATGGAAGGCGGCGGTAACTGCGGCAGTAGGACTCCAAGTACTGTAGAGCCATCAGAGTAAGAGTAAGTAAGTAAACTAGATTGTTTGCTACACACGGGGAAGCCATGTTCTTGCCTTATTGTCCCATAAGCTTTCTATGAAGTCATCATGGTTCTTCTGTAGACGGCGACTTATGAAAGTGTCCACTGCCTGTTTTTTCCAGCACTTATTGCGTCTATTGCTGGATATAGGAATGCCATCTTTCTCGATCCTCGGCTGTTTTCATCCAGTGTAAGCCCGCCGTTTTCTTTAGGTCGTCGTACCATCGGCTTATCGGTCTCTTTCAACTCACTGCCCAGCCCATGGTCTCCAAACCAAGATTTTCTTCTTCCATCTTTCGTTCTAGCTACGTGACCCGCGTAATCCCACTTCAGTTTCGCCGCTCGATCAATGACGTCAGTGACCTTTGTCATTCTTCGGACCGCTTCGTTTCTTGCCCAATCTCTAAGAGATATCCCTTCTTCTTCTTTACGTGCCGTCTCCGCGTCGGAGATTGGCGATCATCATCCCAATTTGAATCTTGGATCCGGCCGCCCGAAACAGAGATACAGAGACACTCCCTTTATTCGTATGCTTCCAACTGTGCTAAACATTTATACGGTTTTGTCTCTGCCCAGCTAAATCTTCCTAGTTTGGCTGCTCTCAGAACCAATCAACCAACCAATACCAATCGAAACCCCAAAAATGATTTCCTTTCAAATGTTTTAAGACCTTCAACTACTGTTTTCTGAATTTATTATTTCATTCTCATTCATCCTTCCCCCCAAAAAAGGTCGCGCTAGAATGATTTTGTTTTTGAAGAAAATAACAAAACAAAAGATCACATTCCAACTAATGGAATAACTTTCTTTTTTTCTCTAGACGTATTGATTTCGATCATTATTTCTGATAACGATGAAGAAGTTCTGGAAACACTTTTATTACATGCTAAAGCACTTCTGAAAACGCGGGAAAGAAAATCTCTAACATGCATTAAATTTAAACATGTAAAGCACGTAGTTACTTGATGTAATGTATTTCACCCGCAGAAGGAAAAGCGTGGAGTAAAAAAAAAGAAGTATGAGATATACAGGTGTTGCAGATTTTTTTCCAACAAAAAAAAATTAAAGGATGACGCAAAAAAGCAACAGAAGGCTCTGGAACCACCCCTGCAAAAAAGCACGGTACTTTTTTTTAAAAGGAACATCCTGTATCAATCGCAACAAATTGCGAAAATGTATCTTGATAGCGATTTCCCATTTTATAGCTCCCGACTGTAAAAATGTAAATTTTTATTTCGGCAGTTCTGATTTTATTGTTATATTTTACCCACGTCAATGTTCTCCATTTTCTTCGTATTGTCTCTCTCGGTCTTTCTTTTTCGGGTCGGGAGTTTTTAGGCTGAGGGAATAAAGCGTTACTCATTAATAAATACCTCTTTCGTTTGTCGAATGTTTTCTATTTAATTGAAAAGCATCAACATTTAACGAAATTAACAACGTTTCAACTCTGAGGGTATAGGAGAACCAATGGGAAACTAAGATGAATGAGTAGCCGTGGACTTGAGAACAAATGACCTAATGAAATTTACATTAGCAAGCTTCTGACGCATTAACTGAAAGACCGCTGGTAAAGTTTAGTTTTGAACCGACTGATACTCGGGATAGGAATAGGATGGGAGGATATTTCTCACGGGGGAATAAAAACCTGAAACCCCAAATTTTAAACCGCTCCAACTTTGCCCCTCCTACAACTTTGGAAAAGTTTGTGATTTAGATCTTTCCCCGGGTACAAAGCTCATCGGGCCAATGGCGAGATAATATTTTCTGTCCCCGACCCGCAGTTTTTTTTCAAGGAACCTAGGCGAGCGTCCCGAACGCACCTCAGAGTAGTGTAGAGCGTGCCGAACGCACCTCAGAGCAACTTCGAGCGTCCCGAACGCACCTCAGAGCAACGTCGAGCGTCCCGAACGCACCTCAGAGCAACGTCGAGCATCCCGAACGCAACTCAGATTAACGTCGAGCGTCCCGAACGCACCTCAGAGCAACGTTTAGCGTCTCGAACGCACCTCAGAGCAACGTAGAGCGTTCCGAACGCACCTGAGAACATAGAGCTTACCGAGCGCATCTCAGAGCAACATTAGACTCCTTTAACTCATTCACGTTTACAATTACTTCTCTGAAAAACTTTCCCCTTTCATTCTCAGTCTTGGCGGGAAAGAAAAATAATTTACAGTTCAATGACGAGAATAATTTTTTAAAAGCCGGTAAGCTTAAAAAAAAATTCCCTTCAGTGTGTTTTTAACTTAACCAGATTCCTGTGAATAAAGAAAGCACTTCCCAAACATCTCTCTATAAGAATTATATTCTAACCTTTCATATTTATTTGCTTTTACTTCCCGACTAAAATCAATATTTCATTTTTTCTTTCTTCTTCGCGTGCCATACTCGGAACCGAGCTTTATGGCGACCTCTCTCTGCGTGAATCTTTTTTATTAGTATAATTACTCTTACTAGAGATGTAGGCGCCGAGTAATTCCGCCTATAAGCTCAAATGTTTTTCAATGGCCCCTAATTTTTAGCCAAAAATTTAAGGGAGCTGCAGCCATCTCCGCTCTTTTTTACCGCGCTTGCGCTGAGATAAACCGCAGAGGAGGAGGTTGAAAAAATAAAAATAAAATCCCTTTTAATAAATGAGATAAAGCCCGCTGATTAATTAACAACGTTAAAGGTTAGTTTTATTTGTATCTCTGGCAAATATAGTAACCGACATTGAGATTCTGATGGAAATTCGTTTGCTCTGTTCGTTTGATGTTGTCTACGTGTTTAAAATGTTAACTATTCCTCCGATTCTCAATAATGTGGAAGCCCCTCCGCCACTTTGAAATTAAACTCATATAACCAATATGCGAAATGAGAAGTTTAGACGAGGTTGGGGAAAAAACAGTTGCACGTCAAATTCACCCTTCCCCCCTCTCTTTTATAATTCCACTTGTAAAGGAAATTACTCCTGTTATAATTGATCAAAAACCTAAAGGTTGGCATCATCACAAAGAGAATAGAAAACCAGGTTCGTGCGTGCGTTCTATTATTATTACAATTATTAGATGATTAATAAATTAGTTATGGAGTTTAATGGGTGAATTTTTTTCAGGGGAAAAGGAAATCGTTAGATAAAATAAGTTTTTTTTTATTATTAAGAATTAGAGTGGAAGGATCCTGCGGGGGGAAAATCTCGAGTTCCTCTCATCTCATTTCATTAAAACGAAAAATGCCCAAGCGAATTCGAAATTCATAGAATTCGACATGTAAAACAGAAAGGAATTGGGATTGGGTTCTTCGAAGCGAAATATTAATCAATTCCAATTCGTTTCTAGTTTTTTTGAATCTCATGCGAGTTACTCCTATAATTTTTAATAAGAGAAAACGGATTTTTTTTTAGAAATATTGTAGGTTTGTGAAAGGTGCGTTCAGCACGCTGTACGTTGCTCTGAGATGCGTTCGGCAACCTCTGAGTTGCTCTGAGATGCGTTCGGCAAACTCTGAGTTGCTCTGAGATGCGTTCGGCAAACTCTAAGTTGCTCTGATGTGCGTTCGGCAACCTCTGAGTTGCTCTGAGGTGCGTTCGGGGCGCTCGACGTTGCTCTGAGATGCGTTCTTCAAGCTCTATTTTGCTCTAGAATGCGTTAAGCACGCTCTAAGCTGCTCTCAGGCTCTTTCCTTCTTATAAAAAGTAATGCAGGTGCATCCTAGATGAGGCTGTGTGGTTCTTCTGCAATAATATAGGCAGGGGATCTCTATGAAGGATGCTGGATGGCCATTTAAATTTCAATTTAAGGAAATCAGTGCCATGGTCAAGGGCGGATCCAGAGGGAGGGCAGATGGGCACTAAGAGCCAGGGAAATCCTCTACCCTCTGTGCCCCTCCTTGAGATCCGCCCTTGTACACCTCCTCCATTTAGCGATCATCGTCTTCATTAATTCTCTCTTCGCACAGCTATCTAAAAATTCCTTCACAGTTTTTAAACAAAAACCCTTTACCCTTTAAAATTAAAACGGAAACCACTTTAAAACCCCCGGAAGCAAACAATGGAATCAATCAAATCTCAACAATGAAGCACAAAAAAAACTCATCATTTAGAAAAAAAAACAACGACTGCATCCGTTAAATATTCTTTTTTTCCAGGCGTTTTAACATTTTTACACAGTTGGCTAACCTAGCCGGACAGGCGAAATTAAAACGCGTAGAACCTTAAGTAGGTCTTTCATTATTAATCCTCGGAGATTAAAGTAGCTGACCCGTTGAAAATAAAACGTCGTCTGGTCCGACTTTAGAGAAAAGCGAACAGAGAGAGAGAGAGAGAGAGAGGTTTGCGGGGTTGGTAAGCAATAAACCGTTTCACGCGAAAACGTGTCCGCATCATTCTACTCCGGTTCCCCTCTTTACACACCTTTTTCCCTTTTTCAGGATTATTATTAATTGGATTAAGTTAAACCTGAGTTTCACGCACTTAATCTTATTGCGTGAAAAGCCATGTGCGCGAAGGGAGAAAGTATAAAAAAAATGTTCTTTTTTAACTTTTCGACTTTTTATATCCAACCGGCGCTTTCCATTTTGCCAATTGACTTAAAAACGATCATTACCGGATGCGGAAAACCGAAAAAGGAAAAAATTTTCCATCCTTGAAACTTTATATGTATACCGTGGGATCTTCTTTGTTTTTATTATAGCGAGTTACCGAAGTTTGAAACGACCGCCATTTTATTTGATTATATGGGGGGATCGTGCACCCGTAAACGATGGATTCTAAGAGAAGAAGAAGAAGAAAACTTTCATACTTTTTTACGTTCGTCTGCTATCTGAAGGCAATTTACGAAGATGATTTTAACGCCGTTGCAGTCAGCGGCGTTAGTAGGGAAGAAAATTTCAGGCAGCGAAATCGGAGCCAACATCCTCCACTTACGACACTTATCCGGATATACAAAGCTTGAAGCCTTACTGCCGCATCGCAGAGTTTCCGCCATTCAAAACTATGAAGAGCGGAAGAGATGGCTAAGGGCTTGAAGGCAACAGTTTCCACTCTGGATCCTCGCATTGACCTCTTAGTTGGTATCATTGTCACGTGTAACCGTCGACCCGAGGTACCGAAAGACAGGCGCATTCTTGAACCTCAGGTTCCCAACCTCCAGAGGGTTTTCATCTTTCAGATCAATAATTTCGAGCCCTATTCGACTTGCGGCCTCTAGTAACTTTCCGCAAAGGCGAAGAACCTCCTCCATCTCACCCAAGATGTCAATGTCGTTCGCATAGCCAAGTAACTTAATCAGCCCTCCTACATTTACGCCGCCAGGGTTGGTCTCGATGGCAGGCACCACCTTCTCGAAGACCAACATCCTCAAGTGCGAAAAATCCCAGTAATCAATCAATCAATCGATTATTTCCCCTAATCGCATTCACGTCACAACATTTCAAAAACGTTACAAGGTTTTAGGCCACACTCAAGGTGCCTGGCCCCAAAATCATTCCAGCGGACCTTAATCAAGAGGTGACCTCCTACTTTGATTCTGAACCGCTTGAGAAACAAAGTAAAGATGCTATTTAAACAAGTTACAACTTGCCTCGAGTGAGATCTGCAAACATGTTTCAAAATCCTAAAATTTACATGACACGTGTTATTAGCCGGAGGCAAAGAAGTTTCGAACCTGAGATCTCTCCTAGTGTGAGGTTAGGGCACGTTAACCACTAAGCTAAAAAGCTCGACTTTATATATATATTTTTTTTAAAACAAACAAAAAAGCACGAACGACAAACCATTTACTTTTATCTCAGCGGATTTTTTTTTTTTTTTTTTCAAAAAGCGAGTTACTTCCGGATTTCACCTAATTAAAGGAGCTAAGTATAATAAACGTGGAAAATTTACAATTCCAGAAGCATGAAGCGTTTTACTCCCAACCACTCCAAAAAGGAAAAGCAGATCAAAAAGGAAAAAGATGACAGCGCGTCTCTCGTTTTAAGTGAGAAATAAAATAAAAAACTTCACCCCCCCCCCCTCCCCCCTCACTTCCCCTTCCACCGCTTCTTTTGAAAGATATGTATATAACAAAATATAAAATTCATGAGAGGTTTTCTTGGATTTAATGAAGAAAAAACACAAAGTCAAAGTTTCTAACAAACAGAAAACAGAATTAAGAATTCTTGTCATATTGTTAACCGCAATATACAATTTACAAATTTCATTATTTTTAAGGGTAAAAACTTGGGAAGGTTGAAGGGCGAGGAGAAAGTGGAGTGGGGGACGGTTTTGAATTTACTCGACTGTTAATGGCATCCGCTTTTACTTATTTATATTGATAAACATCCAAAAAAGCGGTTCCATGTCAAAGGTATGACCCGGATATTCCAGCCAAAGGAAAAAGATCGGCACGTGACTCAATTATCGGACCACCCTGCATTTGTACCAAGAAAATTCTTCCAAATCAGTAACGATTACATCCAGCACACGTACAAGGTGCGAAAACGCTCTCAAGTCTTTTTTCTTTCTCCCTATCATTTTTTTCTTTTCGAGGGGGGCTATTAAATTCTTGACGTACAAAAAAACTTTAAGAATGTTTCACTTGGGAAAATGTCAAAACGAATGTCATTACTCATGATTCAAGTGCTTTCTGTTCTCATTTCAGTCAGCACGGGATCTCCCAACACAAAGGAAAAGCCTTTTTTTTTTCCTTCTTCTCTCTTCTTATCCTTTTTTCTTGCAGAAAAGCGTTGTGGATTATCGGTGTGTCTGAAACGGAAATGGATTATTCACTACAACGCCCGAGCTAAAGAAAAAGAAAAAAATGGCGGAGTGTAATAAATGAGAGAAAAATTATTTTGTGTGCCTCAGCAATTTTTTTTTCCCGCCATAACTTTAATGTAATACAGCTAAAACGGGTTTAAGACTCTTAGCTGAAGATTTTTCACCATTTTTCATAATAGAGAAGAAGAACCGTGACTTTGTCGCCAGGTGGCGTGGCCTTGATTTTAAAAACTTCCAAGAACCCAGAAGCAAAATCTGACAAAAAAAACAGTGGCAAAAAGTATTGACTGGAAAACTGACCGTGGCCCAAATCTCCAAACTTAATTCTTTGTCCCGGCCAATTTCTTTACGTCCCCGGTGTCCTTTTTTTCCTCTTAAAAAACATTTGTCAAAAACATTGACAACATCCTCAGCGAAAGGAGCAAAAAAAAAAAAAATCTTTACCAAAGAATAATGCTATGAAAAATAGATCGAAGCAAAAGGAAGGAATAATAGAAACGGAAAACATTTTTTATTTAAAAAAAAAAAAAAAAGCAGCGGAAAAAAAAGACAAACAAAAGAGAGAGGAATGACGTAGACAAATGACGATGGTCAGTATGAGAGTGACATATGAATAACGGAGACGATATATGTCACTAGAGATGGGCCGTGAAATACAGACAATGGACCCGTCCGCGTTTTCATGTTTACGTACTTGATAATCCCGGACAAGAAGGGTAGGGCGCACACACACAAAAAAAAGTAAGAAAAGAAAAGAAGAAGGATTGGAAGAGAAATCATATACCCGCAAAAAAAAAAGTCAGAAGGACGTCAGAAGTTGAATACATTTTTTTTGCTGAAGAATATAAATTCTTGATAGGTTTTTACGGTATGAAAATGGGTTAAGTGGTTGTTATTGATATAAAAATGGGTTTAAAGAGAGATTTAGAGCTACGGTTTTTTTTGGTCGGTATGATACAAGAGCGGATCCAGATGAAAGCACAGGGGCTCGGGGGTCCTTCCTCTCTGGATCTGATAGAGCGATTTAGGTCAATCGTAACAGCATTATATTAGACCTCTGTGCCTGTACGCCTCAGACCCTAAGACCAGGTTTTGATTTGGTCATTAGCCTCGATCCGGAAGAGCGTTGTCAAGAAAGGGTGAGGTACACCGTAGCATTGGTACGAAGAGCCATTCACAGGTCCCAGCATCCTCGAATCGGAAGTAGAGTCGGCAATCCGGAAGGATAGGACAGGAAACCTCCTGGCCCTCACGGCATTCCATCCTCGACGTGGATGGAATCCGACTGCTGACAACGTTTTTTTAACAAAGTGTAAACGCAGGAAGTTGGAGTATCTTGGGCATATGTTGCGGAGACCCAAGTACAGGCTGCTGCAGACTATCATGCAGGGCAAGGTCGAGGGTAAAAGAAGACTTGTCGTAAGAATCTTTCCTGATTCCAGAATATCCGGAGTTGGACCGGATTAACCGAAGAGGAGCTGTTGCGAATGGCCGTTGACCGTGAAAGATTCAAGGAGATCGTCGGATCGATCGCCTAAGATTAAATGCGAGCAGGGCACCCAAAGAAAAAGATCTTTCCATCGCTCTTTGCCATTAGACCACTTTTAATGGCTCCAGCCATTATATGTTCGCCTGGGAGTTATGAAAAGGGCCGAAACTGAAAAGGGTCGAAAATTTCAAAGTTTCAAAATTTCTTCCCGTCGAGGAGTTATGAATAGGGCCGAAATTGAAAAGGACCGAAATTTTCGACCCTTTTCCGAAATTGAAAAGGACCGAAATTTTCGACCCTTTTCCGAAATTGAAAAGGACCGAAATTTTCGACCCTTTTCCGAAATTGAAAAGGACCGAAATTTTCGACCCTTTTCCGAAATTGAAAAGGACCGAAATTTTCGACCCTTTTCCGAAATTGAAAAGGACCGAAATTTTCGACCCTTTTCCGAAACTGAAAAGGACCGAAATTTTCGACCCTTTTCCGAAATTGAAAAGGACCGAAATTTTCGACCCTTTTCCGAAACTGAAAAGGGCCGAAATTTTCGACCCTTTTCCAAAATTGAAAAGGGCTGAAATTTTCGACCTTTTCCGAAACTGAAAAGGGCCAAAATTGAAAAAGACCGAAATTTTCGACCTTTTCCGAAACTGAAAAGGGCCGAAATTGAAAAGAACCGAAATTTTCGACCCTTTTCCGAAATTGAAAAGGAAGAAATCCAATCTTCGATAATAAATTTAAAAACAAGCCTAGAATTAGAGAAGCATCCGGAGGCATCCGAGTGCCCAGAAGATGACGTCTGCCGCAATTTTCCTATAGATAGTCTTGTAGAGTTAGGTTAGGTTAGGTTTCCGAAATTGAAAAGGACCGAAATTGAAAGGACCGACGTCCGACTCTTTTCCACTTTTGATCAAGATTTTTGTAAAAGGGTCGACACTGAAAAGGACCGACGGAAAAAGGGTCGAAAATTACTTTCGGTCCTTTTCATATGATTCGGTCGCCTATTCCCGTAGTGAGGAGGCACTCTAAGAAAAAGAGGACTCTACTGCGGTGAATATGGCCCAAAACTTTATAGACACCGGCCTCTACTCTTAATCCGGGCAGCGACCTCCCTGTTGATATCATTTCGCACGTGACGAGAGACCCAAGATACTGAAATTCTGTAACATTCTTGAACCGTATTCTTTCCACCTCCAGAAAAGTCCCATCCTGCCTAATCCTCGCCATCTTCATATTCCTTTATTCCAAATAGACATGCTAATAAAACTTGCTTATTTCCGAAAATAATACCTCCAATGTTCCATTTTTTTATATTTCAAAAATAGGCAATCCTCATCCCTTTCCCGACCTTGAGAATCGCTAACTTATCCCGTTGACTTACAAAACTTACATCCGTTGAATAGAACTTATGGCATTTGTGTGTTGTTATTCCATCTGAAAAGTTGTTGTAACGACTCGCAACACACACAAAAAAAAATATAATCATAATTTTTATTCTTTTCTCGGGTTGTTTCAAAGATGAGAGGAAAAAGAAAAAAAAAGAAAATAGGATTGGGATGAGATTCCAAGAGAAGAAAATAATCGAAGGTGAGTGTACAGGGAAGAGGCGTTAGGTGGATGATGATGGGGGGGAAAAAAATGGAAAGAGGTGAGAAAATGACTCTTCTTTTTTTTACTCTCTCTTCTCTTTCGAATTCCCTTTCCTATACTTTTCGATATCGTAATTTTTTTTTTGTTTTTATTTTTTTTAATATTTTCTCGATATCAGTCAGGACTGGCTTTTGAAACAAAGCCAATATATAAAGATACAAAAGCTTATCGTTGTCAAGTTGAATGAAGTAAAAAATCCCGATGAACGGAGATGATTCTTAATGGAAGGGTTTTTATGTGTGTGTATAAAAAAAAAGATGTAATAAGTATCCTGTAACGTAATATGCAATTAAGGGTTGCACCTGCCCCCTTAATTCAGGTTCGGTTTTTGATGCCTTCAAGGTACAAAAGTAACGCTTATCAATTTTTATGAGGGTGTTTCAAAAATTATCGAGGAAGCTAAAATTAATCCCGTAGACAAAGACGGGTTTTTGGCTTCTGGGTACTTAAAGCTCGAATATTAAAATTCTTTTTTATATATGAGAATGCAGGTTTAAGGGGAAGATATATCTCGCGGCAGGACCATTGATCATATCTTTAAAATATCTCCCCGTGTCACAAAAGAAAAGTTTAAATATTAAAAGCTTCATATTTCGCATCCGCTAAGGTGAAAACTTTTCAAATAAACGACGTGCGTTTTGAATGTTTAAATAATTCAAAATCGTCTTCTTTTTCCCTTTTTAAAAAGATATATATACAGTATATATATACACAGGATGTTAGGCCTAGGCGGGGTTAACAATAAAAAACTTTGCCCACAGTATGAATTTTATTCTGAAGAGTTTTTAGCTTGAAGAGTAAGAATTTTTTAGAACTTTTTAATAAGGGCTTACGCGTGCCTTCCGGGAAAAATGCTTGTTGATTTTTCTTGAGAACAAGAAATGTAAAAAGGAAAATAATGGGAAAATGGTTTCTCAAAAAAGAGAGCAAAAGGTGGTGAAACAAAAGCAGTAGTGCTTTCTGGGTCTACTTTGGCTGGACACACTTCTCTTCTTCTTTCAGCCCACTCCTGAGCATAGGTCTCATCTCCCAATGATTTCCATCCCGACTTGTTTTGAGTTCGGCGAATCCACATATTTCCGGCTGTTTTCCTTGTGTCATCCGCCCAACGTTCCGACGCTCCGCCTGGTTGTTCTTGGCCTCTTTTATCGTCCTCTCTCGCGACATGGCCAGCCCATCGCTATTTAGCTTTTACCAATCGCTCCTCCACGTTGGCTCATATCTTGGACCCAACACATGACCAACAAGGAGATCTTGCCCCGGTTGCACAAAGATCATGAACTACTTGCGACCATAAAGCGCAGGAAGTTAGACTACCTTGAACATATGTTGCGGGGATTCAAGTACATGCTGCTGCAGACCACCATGCAGGGCAAGGTCGAAGCCGGACCGCCGATCGTGCAAGATTTAAGGAGCTCGCCGGATCGATTGCCTAGGCTCGTGTGTGAGCTTACATTGGCAATCCTCCTCCAGGTTTGGCGCATCTGCCCTTGACGAGCTCCAGATTCCTTCTGACCCGGGCGGTAGCAATCTAATAAGGGTCCTAATAGGGGCAGCAGTCCCACCAGTACTTGCTTGAGGCAGAAGACGGTAAAAGTTGGCTAGGCTTGAGTCCAGAAAGCAGGAAGCAGAGTCAAGGACTGACGGTGCTGCGATGCGGAAGATGTTGGAAAGCCACAGCATTAATCTCCCTAGTATAGCCATCATGCCCGAGGTCAGCCGATCTTGTACGGAGCAATAAGCTTTCCAGCCATGATGGTCACCAATGCCCGTAGCGAGGAGACACTCTAAGAAGAATCGCCCACCTTCCTTCTTCTCCTAATATTCTTCGGTGGTCATCTCTGAGACTAATATCAAGCATGGCACGTTCCATAGCTCTTTGTGCTTCTTGGAGCTACCAGCAGCTTACACTGGTAAGACCATCGTTTCTAATCCGTAGATCATGATTTGGACACAGTAAAAGACAAGTTCCAGCATGGTGGCAGAATCAGGCTGCCAATTTTTTAAAATAATGATCGGGGAATGGCAGCTAAATCGAACAGACTTTCAGACCATAGCAGGCAAAATAGTTGAAAGAGCCAAAGAGCACATTCTAATGTTCCAATAGTACCAATGTTCAATAAATGAAATTAAAACTCCTTAGCAGTCCATGGTAACCATAGGTAGGGTAATTGGTGAGGCATGTTTTGTCTTGCTCAAGGAATGGCGTCCTTGCCCTGTGGTGAGCTCCCTTCTCAGGGTTATGATTTAGTGGAGGGCAGCAGCTTCGCCAATACTGACCTAGGGCTGAAGATGGTAGTAATCGGCAAGGCTAGGCTGAGATACCGGGAGGCAGGGTTGGAGCAATGGTATGGCTCCCATACTGCGATGTGGAAGATTATGGAAAGTCACCACATTATTTTATATTCCTAGTAAAATCATCAATGGTTGGCCATGATGATCGCCAATCTCCGACGAGGAGCGGGCATTTAAAGAAGAAGAAGCAGTTCATGAAAAAACAAAATTTCGCAGTACTCAAGTTTCTAAAATCTACCAACTATTTTTTTTTTTGTTGAACGAGGTCTCCTTCCATTTTTCTGAATCCTCTGTATCAAGGATTTTACTTTTTGACGTTCCCCTTAAGATACATTCTTTTGGGAGCAGGTGAATTTCACCTGTTTGATTTCTAATGAACTTCAAGATGAGTATCTCAAATGTAAAATTATTAAAAACATATTAGTTTTCATTCACTAATTTAAATATCCTTTAATTTTTTTTGTTTTTGACGTTAGGTTGACGTGTCATGAAAGTATACACACGAGATGAGATTGGGATTTCATAGATAAGATTTTATAATATTCATTAATACATTTGTTATTTGATCCGGGAATGACCTGACGGGTGGAATAGTTTCTCTTAAAATGATTTGGTCTCTTTTGAGACTTGTCAGAACTGGTTCATGTTCATTATTTAAGCACGTCAGTGTATCCTCTTGGTAATTTTAGGCGTTTTCCAGCGATGGGATTTGTATTTCGCAGAAGGTAATCAAAAGATAAAGTTAATAGTATTTCGTGAATAAGTAAAAGGGAAAATATTTTTTAAAGGTTAAAACTCCATCACAAAATTCAAGGTTTAAGAATCGTTAAGTAATTAAAATGATGTGCTCAAAGAACATATTCTTTCCTACGAAAAAATGGTGCCACCCTTAAATCGAGCCTACCGAATTTTCCCAAAGGGGTGGGGTCGAAGAATCAGGAGTGAGTAACCTAAAAACTTTTGATACAAGCATAAGAGAATTGAAATTCGTGGAAATCTATAATCGATAAATTGGTGCCCGGGTCAATAATTTTAAAATGAAAACAATTTTCTTTCATGTTTAAGATCAGGGAAAATCAAAATAAGAAGTATTTGACTAATCTTCTAACCCTGCCAAATGTAACATGTAACAACTTGTAATAAAGCTTGAAAAAATGAAACGTTCCTGAGCAATTCAATTTCTTAGAATTTTTTATGTCAAGAGGTTTTTCAGAATTCTTGTCAACAAATCTTCTAGTTAAAATTAATAGTCAAACAAATCAGTTGATAATTTTTACTAGTCGAATACGCACACAACCACCTTACCAAATTTATGATGCTTGAGCTCAGCAGATTTAAATGAAAAAAAAAAACGTGTTGACTTACCTGAAATAAAAAAAAAAAAATATATTAGTCATATTAGTCATTTTATATCAAAATTTCGGTATTATTTCTCACATTATTTCAGGAGAGAGTTATAAAAAAATTTTAGGAGTTATTGGCATGATTTTTTTTCACTAAGGGCCATTGCCTAGTCCTCTACTGACCTCTATCTTTATAACATCCCCAGATTTAAAATAAAAACACCTTTTATCGCTAGAGTCCAAAAGGCTGGAATGGGCGGGGTTTAGGGCCAGCAAGGGCGCCTGTGTCTGGATATACGTTTTTTTTCAGCTTTATATTCCGAATAGGGCTGATTTATAAAAATCAAGACAAAAATATCATTCGCAGCAAAAAGCTTTATCATATTTTGGTTTGGCCACAACACGCCACTGCAGCGATTTTCCCCTTTCTTTAAAAAAAAAATCCAGGTAAGATTATCAAAAACATTTTATTTCTCCATTAACTAAAAAAAATATCAAGGGGGAAATGTCTTTTTTATGATCGTTTAAGGTTATACAGCCTAATAAAAATCAGTTAAACGGGTGCCAACGTAATAATATCCCCGCTTGCGGGGGGGAATTTAATTCCGAAACTTCTCTTCAATTAGCTCAAGTGGATTATAAAACGATGCAAAACGACGAGAATGTTTTTGACGTTAGACCTATCGGTATATCTTAATCCATCAGTTGTCTCACATTTGCCTCTGGCAAATTTCCGCTTTTATTAGATCAAGCTCTTCATATAAAAAAGTTTTTTTTATGGAAAAAATATCGATGCAACGGTTTAAGCTTTAGACACTTAAAAAATTTTACAACCGATTTTTTTTTTAAATCCCGAAAAAAAAGGTCAGCTGGAAACGCTGTCCTTTTTTTTTTTTTTTTTTAAAGCCGTAATTTACAATGACACTGGGAAATAGATTTATGAAGCTTACGGTCCATATTTTTGATAAACTATTGACGTTATTTTAACGTCGTAAATGGAAATTATAGCACGGATTTTTTTTTTTGTTATGGGGAGGGGGCTTTGTTACGGGTAAGGATCGTTTTAGACAAGTGGAAACGTGTCACTGAGTCATGAGGACAGAAAAGAGGATTTAGGTAAAATCCAGGGAGAGTTAAAGTTTATTTTTTACGGGAAATGTATTTTAATTGCGGCCATAAACATCGTCATTAGGCCATCTTAAAAAATTTATTTGATTTTTAGAAGTTTTAAATGAATTGTGTTGGTTTCAAGAGATTATTGAGGCCACAGGATAAAAAGTTTCTATTTTTTGTCCGTCAATTTTTTAACCCAATATTCTACTTGAGCGTCAATTTTTTAACCCAACATTCTACTTGAGCGTCAATTTTTTAACCCAACATTCTACTTGAGTGTCAATTTTTTAACCCAACATTCTACTTGAGCGTCAATTTTTGAACCCAACATTCTGCTTGAGCATCAATTTTTTAACCCGACATTCTGCTTGAGCATCAATTTTTTAACCCGACATTCTGCTTGAGCATCAATTTTTTAACCCGACATTCTTCTTGAGCATCAATTTTTTAACCCGACATTCTGCTTGAGCGCCCTTTTTGAGACTCATGGCAAGTTTAGACCTTTGACCAGCCTGAACTAAAGCATATCGCATCGGTTAGAGTTAGGATTGCTTTTGCCTATTTGAAAAAAGTCAGGAGTAAAAAGCTTTCTTGTTTAACGGCTTCAGCATATTACTCCGCACATTCTAAAAATAATTTTAGCCAATTTTTTTTTTTAAATTCTATAAATACCTAAAAGGTCACCGGCCACTTCAATTAATTATATTTCACCTCGAATGATTATTATTAATTTATCGAGGGAGAATGTCTGAGCTAAGCCACCCTCGGGGAAAATATTTCAAAAAACATTATACATATTCCATTTTATATAATTATATCCATTTATTTCAATACTGTTTTGAAAATTATGTGAAAAGTTACTCTTAAAAGGCTTTTGACGACGAAGCAAGGCGAGAACTCGACGAGGGAGAGAGAGAGCGAGGGGGGGGGGGGGGGGGGGAGCTATTAACGATGAGAGGGGTTAGGGTTAAATAAATTAATACAATTGAAGGTATAAACGATTTATATATTATTTTGAAAACCGGGGCTCCGGATCTCTATCGCTGCCAAACAGAAATGTGTGTTTATTTTGTCAAGGATTTAAATTTTCAAAAGTTTGCAAAATAATACTTTTGGGAGGAGGAAAAAGAGCTCCCCGATATTATTTTAAAACCAGTCAGCAATAATTCAGCTCCTTTTTGAAGAAAAGCACTTCGCTTAAATAACTTCATCATCAAAATTTTCTCTTCCGATGCTCTGGGAAAACTTTTCAACGAAAGGTTTTTCAGCGAAGGGAAAAAAGGAATTTTATAAGGGAGAAAGAGGATTGCATATAAAGAATGCTTCCGGCGTGAAAATCAATTCACGAGTCGGGTTTTTTA
The DNA here is from genome assembly GCA_023512825.1 of Liposcelis brunnea. Lineage (NCBI taxonomy): Eukaryota > Metazoa > Arthropoda > Insecta > Psocodea > Liposcelididae > Liposcelis > Liposcelis brunnea. The sequence continues at coordinate 3,847,668 of CM042070.1, forward strand.
TTATTTAAAATTATCATTTAGTATGCAGCCTTAAGGATCGTTATTGTTGATTAATTAAAGTTGAATGAGTTTAGAGAATCGGTCGTGTATTCAGTTTTCTTCCCCTTGAGCGTCAGTTTGAAAAATTGGCTGCCAGAGCAGAAGGTGAAGTTGAGAAAATGACGCTCAGACTGAGTTTTGTGTTAAAAATAAAGCTTGAGCATGTCGAGTTAAAAATTGATAGTCAAGCAGAACGTTGGGTTAAAAAATTGACGCTCGAGGAGAATGTTGGGTTAAAAAAATGACGCTCAAGCAGAAGGTCGGGTTAAAAAATTGATGCTCAAGCAGAATGTCGGGCTAAAAAATGGACACTGAAGCAGAATGTCGGGTTAATAAAAAATTGATGCTCAAGCAGAATGTCAGGTTAAAAAATTGAAGCTAAAGAAGATTCCTGGGCTAAAAAAAGGAGCTTAGGCAAAACGCTTAATCAAATTTGGATGCTCAAGCTGAATGTTGGCTTAAGATATATGTTAGAGAAAAGCATATCGTTAAATTTCGCTTTGAAGCAAACAAGATAACCTCTCTATACATCACGTCTCCCTCATCTGTTGAGACGTTTCATTTCTGAGCGACGATTTCTCCTTTACTGCTTATATAAAAAAAATTCTTTAGCATATCTCAAATTGAATCAGATTCACTTCGAATAATCAAAGCCATCCCCCATAAGAAATAAGTCTTGGAATGCACGTCACCCCGAAAACCGGAAATCTATAAGACGTGCTACGCGGGGAAAGGAATATATACGAAAAAAAAAAAATTCCGCGTCACGTCTACTTGACAAATTTTCAATTTTCCTCTGTATAGGTATATTGCATAACATTTTTCCGTATGATATTCACGGATTTGGGACATAAAATTGATTTGACTAGACCCTGACAGGCGAGCCCCACTTATGTCAACCTATCTCTACTGAAGAGGGGGCGAAGATGAAGAACAGGGGGGGAAAGAAAAGATTGATCCAACATTTCTCTCTTTTATCTATCTCTCCCTCTGTCAAAATGATATCTCGAAATGCGACTCTTCATATTTTCGCTAACACGATGAAAATCTGTTAATCGGATTTAAAGGGGGGGAAAAGCAAATACCGGAAACGACTGCTTACTTAAGTATTTAGCTTGGGATGTAATTAGGACTCTTGCGCAAATGTGAAATAATATCGATTTTCAACTCCCTTGCATAGACACAAAAAAAGTCAACCAATTTTCAATGTTTTTCAATTTCATCCCCCCCGGATAACGACATCAAAACAAGAAAAAAAAATTCTATCAGGAATTCAGCTGTAAAGCTGACAAAGGAAAGCCTTACCCCTTGTCTTGGAATAAAATCACACCTGTCTGACCTCTTGGGAGTTGGAAGCCTCCACTACCGCTTCCTCCTCTATATTACTCATACTCCCCCCCCTATTTTTTTTTCAAATCCCAAAACCACGAAATCGCACAAGCCATGTAAAATATTCCACTCACTCTCACTCTTTTCCCTTGTTTGAATTTCGTTACATGTATTTCGAATTTTTTTTCCTTCCCCGGCTACTTTTTTTATTTTTGAATGCAGTTCAGGGCAAGGTGAATTTGAACGGGAAGGAGAAATGGATGAATAAAGTTTTGAAAGATTTAGGGGAGAGGGAATATTTAGCGGGGGAGCCAAACTTATAGATGGTTGAATGCCTTGCACTGGGAAACAACATAAGAGGGACTCGAAAACAATTTTTCAAGAATTTTTCCTCATCAAAAAAAATTTTCCCGGATTTTTTCTTATCAAAAAAAATTTTCCCGGATTTTTTTCTCATCAAAAAAAATTTTCCCGGATTTTTTTCTCATCAAAAAAAATTTTCCCGGATTTTTTTCTCATCAAAAATAATTTTCCCGAATTTTTTCTCATCAAATAAAATTTTCCCGGATTTTTTTCTCATCAAAAAACTTTTTCCAAATTTTTTTACCGAGAAAATCGTTATTTAATCTCAAAATAACCATTCCCGTGGCGAATTTCACAAGAAAAATAATTTTTCCAAGAAATCCTTTCCCAAACTAATCGAGACGATAAGGGAGAGCAATGGGCAATCATCGCTTCTTATCCCAAGACCAAAACTTACTTGCTGATATGCACGGATCCAATATAGACCTCCCATCGGGACCAATAAATTCGCGACTCTTTAGATAAAATGCCTCGTGTTAAATCTGATTAAAGCCATAAATCTTATAATTTATTAATTAAGGGAATTTCTCGGTAACAAAACTTTTCGCTTCAAGATATCGCATTAATACAATAATATACTTACGGCTCTATTTTCTCTTCTGATTCATTGTTCCGAGAATTGAAACAAAGCAATTAAAATTTTAAAGTAAAGCTAAAATCTCCTCCTTTTAATTTAGGCGACGATCGTTAACGTTTGATTTCTTTGTTTCAAGCTTCCCAGGGATAAATTAAATCAAGTTGCATAACCGAGACGCTTCAGGCGTTTTAAAAAAAAAAAACGCGTTTTTTTTGTTATAAAATCCAAACACAATCGTTTTCCGAAAGTTTTTATTTTTAATAAACTGACAAAAAGCTCGTAAATTAAATATTTCAACAAAAGAGGACACGAAAAAAAATATTTTTTATAAAATGATGCTTTTCGCACATCTGCAATGCGATCCACGCACGTTAGCTACCACATGTGGACATGCTTAATTTCATTTAAACTTTTGTAAAAAAAAATTTTTTGAAAGGTAAAAAAAAATTTTAAAATATAATAAAATCCTGACGGATGACGAAGGAAAAAAAAAAGCTGAGCTTTATGACACCGGCACTGATTCAGATTTATAGCTTTTGATTATTGTTGTCGGTTATGTGTTTCATTGTGTGTTGTTATCGATGTATTCAATAATTGTATGCTTGCCTTTTCAATTTTTCAATTTTATGGCAACTTCCTTTTTGATTTATCATCAAATACTCTTTTTTTTTTTCGGTGGCTTTTCCGATGAAATCCTCGGCTTCATTTATGCGGAGCTGTAATGGGATTTCCTCGCGTCTAAAAATAATTTATGGCTTGTTTTCAATTAGATACAAAAAATGCGAGAGGAAGGTAAAAAGTATGAGGAAGCTTGAAGAAATTAGCCAGGGCCACAATATAGATTTTATAAGTTTTTTTTTTAAAAACGCCTGAAGCGTCTCGGTTATGCAACTGGATTTCACTTATCCCTGGGAAACTTAAATAAAACAAAGAAAAAAACCTTTAACGATCGTAGCGTTTAAAAGGAGGAGGTTTTAGCCCTTTTAAGCCGTAAACTGAAAAATTAGAACTAAAACCAAAACCTCCAGCTCAATTTTATTGAAATTTCGAAAATCAGCCTTAAATCCGAATTTATCACAAAAAATGTCCGTTAAAACGCGTTAATGTCGCGTCTAAAAATAATTTGTGGCTTGTTTTCAATTAGATACAAAAAATGCGGGAGGAAGGTAAAAAGTATGAGGAAGCTTGAAGAAATTAGCCAGGGCCACAATATAGATTTTATAAGTTTTTTTTTTAAAAACGCCTGAAGCGTCTCGGTTATGCAACTGGATTTCACTTATCCCTGGGAAACTTAAATAAAACAAAGAAAAAAACCTTTAACGATCGTAGCCTTTAAAAGGAGAAGGTTTTAGCCCTTTTAAGCCATCGACTAAAAAATTAAACTCAATTTTATTGAAATTTCGAAAATCAGCCTTAAATCCGAAATTTATCACAAAAAAATTTCCGTTAAAACCCGAACGAACCTTCCTGCATATGAATTATGCAATAATAACAGAAAACATAATCAAAAAAGGTCATCTCCAGGTCTCGACACATGTTTTAACACATAGTACGCGTTATTTTCATTCAAGAATAGAACAATTAAGTCCTTGAATGCAATCTCCGTTTAAAATCATTTAACAGTTAATTTCACACTCAATTGCTTTTGAAAATAATTAATAATTCCTACAAAAAAAAAACCGAAATTGAATAGCACGCCCTCTTCTTCCTCGTTTTACCGCACGATCCATTTTTAAAAAAAAAAATTGAAAACTTTTCGTTTATCGGAATAATAAAAGAGGGATAAAGGCGCGAGGAAGGGGGAAACTCAACGAACCACGCGCGTACGATCCCTGATAAAATGAAAAACCTGTAACATCAAAAAGAGAATAAAATATGTAAAACCTAAAATTGGATATTAAAATTATAAGAAAGTTGGTATAAAAGTTTTGGCAGAGGAGGAGTAAGTCGAAGAAGAAGAACAATAATAGAAAATGTATTCAAATATTCAAAATTGAGTTAGTAAGTTTATTAATTAGATCTTTTTGACTTCCGTATTGAACTAGTAAGTATTTAACCAAGCCTTGCTAAACAATAATGCCATCTTTTGTTTCAAAAGAAATAAGAAAACAACCATAAATAATAAGAGGTTTATTCGACAACTAGGAAGTTCATAACAATGTTTTAATGGGATAGTGTCGAGGAGAAGAAGGGGGGGGGGGGGGGGGCGCCCGGGAAAAAGAAGAAAAGGGGATCATTCATAAGGGCTCTATATAAGGTATATAAAAGAAAAGTTAGTTTGAAGGGATTTCCTCTTTCTCTCTCTCTTACACGACCTCAAAAATTTGCATTTTACTTTTGTCAAAAGATTTCCTATATATTCGAATTGATAAAATAAATACGAAAAGGGGGAAGAAAAAGGGAATCAAGAAAAAATGGCGCGGGAGTCAAGTTTTCTCAATATTATTGAAAACCCTTATCTGGGTCAAACATCTTACAACTTGAATTTAATATGGATTTATTGGTTTATAGAGTATACTTTTCTCTACAGTCCTCATCACGATCTATCCTCTTTTTTTTTAGGATTTTGATCCGTCAGGGGCGTCGAGAACAGTGATGGCAAAACCATTTAGTGTAAGTGGCCATCCGGATTCAGAAAAAAATGACAAAGTCGCCTTATTTACGAATCCTTGTTCTAGAATATCTTCTGCTCCTTCTACCTTCGCATATTTTTCTAAGTGGAACTAGAAGAAGCTGAAGACTTTTCAGAACAAAGCCTCCGTAAATAAGGCGACTTAGTCATTTTTTTCTGAATCCGGATGGCCACGTACACTGACATGGCTGCCTAATTTTCTTTTATGTAGTTCAAAATTTTTAATGGCCGACAGTGTGCCAGTCTCTTTTAATTTAAAGTCTATATGGCCCGGCGAAAAAAGACGATTTCTATCTCTTCGGAGCCTCAACGCGACTTCATACTTTATATCATTGTCGATACAGGCTTGGGTAAAATAGTTGAGATTACTATTTCAAATAGAAATAGAAAATAGTTCAGTTTTTGACTGTTTGAAATAAAATAGAAAATAGTCTCTTGACTAACTATTTTAAATAGAAAATAGAAAATAGTATTTTACAAATAGTTTTTTAAAATAGTTTTTATCACAGAAAAAAAATTGTGTCCGTAAAATGAAATAAAAAAACATCTAAAAGTATTTTTCTTAAAATTTCTTATCTTACAACAATCAAAATTAAGTGAAAAAACTTGAATTTTTTAAAAAAAGTCTCTTAAGCAAAAAAAGAAAAAAGAACATATTTAGTATGAAATAGTACTGTAGGTTTAAAAATGAAATACTATAAATAAACTATTTTGAGAAAAAATTATTTTCAAAATAAAAATACTTGGATGATGAAGTAAAAATAGATATGAAAAATAGTTTTTGATTTTGCTATTTGAAATAAAAATAGAAAATACTATTTTTTTATTTGAAAATAGTATTTGAAATGTTTTTATTTTCAAAATACCCAAGCCTGTTGTCGAACGAACTGAGATACTGAAACTCGGTGACGTTTCTAAAACTCAGTCTGGCCACTTCCAAAGGGTCCTAATCCTGTCTACTTTGAGCTTAACCCGGCGAGCCTCAGCCAATAACTCTCCAATGAGGCCACTGCCAGAAAATATTTCAGCCGCCTCAGTCCCATCCTAGTGGTTACTACTCCCCTTTACCCCAATTATCTCCCCTCCCCTAAATCCCCTTCGCTTTCCCACCTTCAAAAACCTCATAAGAACATAAAAAAAAGAATTTTAATTTATTAAAAGATTAAAAAAGGTAAAATCGTAGACAGCAGAGGAGACACGTCTAAAAATTTAAAGGAAAAGTCGAGGGAAAAAAACAAAAAGAGCGGGGACTATGGATAAGGTAAAATAAAAAAAAATTATTTTTTTGGCGAAGGATTTAAAAAAAAAAAAAAAAATATTTCCCATGAAAAGTTTTTACATGTAACACAAATTTATTCCAAAGATATTTTATTCGAAAAAGGGGGGAAAAGGGGTACGAGGAAAACATAAGGATATACGTAATGGGAGACCGGTGTTACAAGCCAAAAAACAGAGCAATGCAAATAGTGGTATGGTTATCGTCAGAATAAAGGTGTTATGTTTATATTATCTTTATCTAAGGGGAAAAGGGACGATTGAAAAGTTTCGCCGAGAAAATCGCGGATTGTTTTTATAAAAAAGGAAAACGGAAATATAAAAAGTTTTCAAAATTGATAATAATGATCCTGGAATATAAAAAAAAACAAGGGGGCGATGAGATGAAAAAAAAAATATGTTTTGAACCGAAAAAAGGCAATTTTTTTTTATTCCCCGTGCTTGCCTTATGTAAATGCGGGCATTTATATGCAAAACACAATATATTTATGGATTCGAAATTGCTTTACAATAAAATTAACACACTTTAAAGTGACTAACAACAATTTTTTTGACGACAAAAGGTTTGCCGCAATTCCGAGAGGAAAAAAATGCGAGGGGGGGGAATCAAAAAAAAAAAAAAAGTTGTGTGAGAGATTGCAATGTGTTTGTCCTTCTAGTGGATGAAACGACCAGAATGACTCCGAACTCGCCTTCCGACTCTGCCTCCCCCCCTTCCCCTTCCCTTATCCGCTTTTCGTCCTTCTTTCTTTAGCCTCTTTCCCTCTCCTCTTTTGCTGCCGCTCGGAATTAAATTACGATAAAAAGAAAAACAGCAAACAGACCCTTTCTCCATGTCTTTATTCCAGAGAAATATGCCAGCTCGGATTCTATTCTTTGCACTTTTTAAGGATATATTGGATGTTTTCAAGGGGATGAGACTTTTTTCTTGGTAGGCCATTTCATATAACGTTTCTGAAACGTTTTTCTGTCAACGAGCTTTTCCTTTATTTTTTTTTTAGTGGGAGGGGGAAATTCTTTAAGCGGGATAGAAACTTTGAATTTTTATGAAGTCGTTGACCCGTTTGATTGATTAAGCTGAGAGATAAAAATTTTTCCAAAGATTTAGAAAAGAACAAAACTTTTTGGGCTTGAATTATAAAAATTGGGATATAAGATTCGTGCTTTAGCACCAGCCACTTTTCGATTCTAATAATGTTGCGTACAGACAAGCAGATGAACATACCTTTTTCCTCAAGGGGAGTTTTTTTAAAACGCAAATTTAAGGCTTCTTCGTGATAAAAAATATCTCTCTTCAACTTTTTGTTTGAGCACCGCTGACCCCTCATCTATCAGGTTGAAAATTAAAAAACCACCTTCTGGTCAACGAATATTCGATATAAAAAATATCTAGCTATGCAAAGGACGCAAAAGACTTGCCCATCTCAACCTTTAAAAGGGCCTGCTCGATGGCAATTTTGTCTTTTGCGTCACTTGTAGAGTTATATACTATTCTATATTAGGACGGCGCTGCAGTAAAAAATGGAAAAGTTCCCATATATCACTAATAAACTTTTTTTACTGGACTTGAAGTCTTATTGCCACATAGTAAGCAGCTCACTAGAAGATCATAATCTTGCTTGCTTCACTCCAAAAGCAGAAAAACTTACCTGAAAAGAAAAAAAAATTATTAACTTCAAACATTAATATACTTGGGAAAAACTTTATCAGCTTCACCTATTCCTTTACTATCTCTGATGACCTCGTCTGCTTTTATACCTTGAGCTTTTAACCAGGGTCAGGAAAAATCAACCCTCCCCACTATGTCTACAAAGTCATCCCATGGAAATGATTTTCCACGAGCGTATTTAAACTTCTGTCGAGCGTTTATATTTATCCCAAGAATTTGCACCGTTAACTCATTTACGAGGAAACTGCAAAATATTATTCATTTCAAAAGGAAATTAACATTGAGTCAATACCTTCTAATAACGTTGACAACCATCGTCAACATAACCCGTCGACAACGTCGAACTTGTCAAAAAGAGAGAGAGAAAGCGCACAGCCGGCTGGAGACGTCGCCGTCACATTTCCCTCCCCCGACTTTGATTTAATAATTATAGCCCCCCGTTAAAACCACGGAACCCTCCCCGTCATCAGAAGAAAATTAAACACGATTAAAAGGTAAATCATGTAACGATCTAAAATCCTCCAAGACAAATTTTCATATATGGGCGAGTTAAAGCATTATACCACTCTGTCTCTCTCTCTCCCCGCAATACTCAAAACGGAGATACACAATTCATCGATTACCATTTAAGAGGTTTCCTCGTGGAAATTTGAAAATCCCCGTGGGAAAATCTTGACATGTCGTAGGCCGTCAGTCTTGTTTACAATTTCATCGGCTCGGGTTTGAAATCCTCCTTCTTTTACCCTCCCGATCGGGTATTCGGAGATCTCGCGGAAGAAATTATCGAACTCATATATGAACCCGCAGGAGAGTGCTAGTAATTCTGCAGAACTCCCACGACGGATTAAAAAGCAAATACGGACAAGACCATTAGACTAAGAAAAGCCCGGACCGATTCTTCCAAAGGCAAAAATAAATTAAGAGAACTATAAGGTTTCCTTTGAATTTTTTATTTTCATTGGAAAAAAATGAGCTTCCACTCTAAGAAGACCGTGCAATTTATTGGTTAGTCCATAAGCGTCCCGTCTTCTTAGAATCAATTAAAATTTTTTTAACTATTTTAAAGTTGAGAAGGCGCATCGGAATTTTCTCTTTAAATTGAACTAAAAAACTTAAAGCTAAATTTTTAACTCAAGCTTTGACAAGTCGGTAAAACAGCGTAACAATTGAACCAATTTCAAATTCCCATCTTTTCAACAGTAGCGGAGCCAGAAAAAAATTCTGGGTGGGGCCAAAAGTGGGCCACAAAATTTCATGTGGGGCCACGGCCTACTTGCCCCCCCCCCCCCCTTGGCGCCGTCCCTGCCTCTCAAAGTTTTATCACTTCCAGATGAAAAATTCCTAACTCCGCCTCTCCTCAAGCGTTTATTAATACGATCTAGATCGATGAGAAAGAAGACAACACATTTCCTCTAAATTCTTTTCCCAAACAACCGGTCTCCAATTTTTCACATCATGATCAACCATTTTAAAAACGTGATTTTTTCTCTCTTTCCCCTCCACGAAAAAAAAAAAAAAACTAAGAACTCATGTGTTTACATTCGACTATATATTTTAAAAAAATCGTTTCTTCCAGATTTTTCTCGTTCGTTTTTCTCAAGTTTGATAAATAGCTTTTCTTGTACGCTTTTCTACTAATTCGAAATCATTTTATGGCAAAAATTTATGATTTCTTTTCGAAAATTCTTTGATTTTTTTTTTACTTCCTTCTCCCCGGCTTTTTTCATCGGCTTTATTATATTCTTTTCTTTTTTTTGTGTGTTTTTTTTCCTCCGCGATTAACTGCAAACAAAACTTTTATTATACCTATTCTCACATCATCATCCATCTAAATCCTTTCCGATTTTTCATTTTAGATTAAATTTTTCGGATGAGCGTCAGCAAATTGGCAAAAGGAGGAATTCAAGACGAAAGAGGGGGAGAAAAAAAACAAACGAGAGCGCGACCGCTGAGCTTGAATGGGCGATAAAAAAGATAAGAAAATTGTTCGTAGTTTTTTTATGTGAAAGACTTCTTTTTTGTGTTATGAATTACCGCGTCGGCAAAAAGTTTCAATTTCACCGAAAAAAATAGACGGTTTTAGTCGAGGCGAAGCTCGTGCTAAGACGCAACTCAAGTCAAGGCTATGGGTCATTTTGTTAAGTTTTCAAACTTCTCACGAATAATCAATCTGAAATTTCAATGGGATTGTATCTTAAGGTTCTTCTTATTCTCAAAAGAAAAACTTATCTGCCTTGTATACTCATGGCTTGTACGCTTCTCAGCTAAAACTTTTCGTATTGACTTCGTACGTGACGTTAGGATAGGGATGAAAGTTTCTCAAGAACGTAACTTTTGTTTCTTGTATTTGTTTTGAGTACAACTTGAGTCTGATGATTAATGTTTAGGTAAATATTGCTTTTAATCTGATTTCGGCGGCGAGAGTTGTTTCTATTAAGAGAGAGAGACAGTTCAGGACATTCACGATCAGAATTTTTGGTACCAATTAAGCCTTGGTTTAAGTCAGCTAAAAAATCTAAAATCTGTACGCTGAAATCGCTTTAGGAAAAAAAAATTTACCGTTATGGTTGTCTGATTTTTTGAGTGCTCAGAAAGTTACCTCAATCATTTTTTCAGGAAAAAATAATCCTGCTTTAAAATTTTTTCTTTCAGTCAATTTTATTTCTAGTGCTCTAGTGCTCAGAATTATTTTATCTCCCTTGCAAAATCAATGACTCGTTTTTTATAAACAAAACGATGTTAATTTTCTTCCTATAGCTGACAATAATAATCAACATTTTTTTCTGAGACTTCAAATGCTTTAATCTGAGCATTCCTTAGACTCACGATTGCTCAGAAACATTCGGTCGTAATTTTTTTTAAAAAAACTAAGAAACAAAATAATTAAATTTTTGAGGCAAAAATAAAACTTCTGTTATAGCAAAACATTTTTCATTTCTAATGCTCATGATAGTGCTCAGAATTGCTCCATCCGGTTCAAAAACCAAGCTTAGCTCTTACAATTCAAACGAGGTTTAGTTGTTGGAGATTCAACGATCTAATACTTTTTATCAACTCGTTTCATTTATTTATTAGTTCAGGTTATTTTTTTTCTAGTGCTCAGAAATGCTCAAAAACATTCATTTTGTTCTTTTTGCATTTTGATCTTTCTAATGCTGAAGGATGAGTCATTCTGATTAAGTTTTTGATACAAAAATAAAATTTTTGTTATAATAAAAATTTTGGGATTTCTAATGCTCATGATAGTGCTCAGATTTGCTCCATCTGGCAAAAAAATCAAACCTAGCTCTTACAATACAAAAGACGTTTAGTCATTGGAGATTCAATGATCCAATACTTTCAATCTACTCGTTTCATTTATTTATTAATTCAGACTATTTTTTTCTAGTGCTCAGAAATGTTCAAAATACATTCATTTTGTTAAAATGAAGAATTAATACAAAAACGCCAATTCATCATTTTTAAAATTCTTTTTGCATTTTGATCTTTCTAGTGCTCAAGAATGACTTATTCTGAGCTCTACAAAAACTTGTATTAAGTCTTGAGGTTAATCTGAGCACTAGAAATTACTCAGTCAAAACATTTCTAGAATTTTTATCACTTAAAAAAAAACAAATGATTTTTTGAGATTTTCTTGAAAACAGCTTCGAGGACTTCTTATATTTTTTGTAACTAAAAACTAGACTTTTCCTAAAAAAATTTTCTGAGCAATTTTTTTTTTTTGAGAAATTTAAAATTTTTGGTTTGTATGAATAATGCTGTCATGGTATTCGATTTCGACAAAATTTAGGTCAAAAATTTCGAATTCGTGATCAATTTTTGATTTGGGACAATTTTGCCGCCTAAAAATTTCCTAATTTTGACATTACCGAAAAACGCGACATGAGACGAATTCCCAGCCGCTAACCGAGACTTGATTTCGCCTTAAAAATTTTCCTTTCATCCTCTCGTTTGCAGTCGAATAAGATTGTACAGGGTTTATTTGAGTTGAACACGTACCCGAAGGTCAGAGTTCCAACTTGCAATTTCTTATTTACAAAATCTTCTCTTCTAATCTTATTGCCATGCTCCGCTCATTAAAAAAACCACTTTAAAAAATTTTTCAAACATTCCAAACTTCAATTACATTAATTCCCCAGTAACAATACCAAAATTTCCTTTCATTCCCTGTCAACATCATTCCCATAATCCATCTAACCGCTCGTGACGTAATATTAGGGAATGTTTTTTAAAGCCAATGAGTCGAGTCGGGTGACATTTTGACCGCGAACGATCAAAACCAATATACGTTTCCAAATAAGCTCATTAAGGTATTAAAATTTTAATGCATCGCATCGTTAAAAAATTCTCTTTATTGATATGTAACTCGCCATGTGACTTCCATGCAGCTTCTTCACGGGAATCCACATGTAGTGGCCGGGAGGGGAAAAAAACAAAACAAAACTACTTTTAAAATCAAAAAACTTTCGTACCTTTTTTTAAGATTTCAGGTCCGAATTATTTTTTTTACAAAAAAAAAAAATATAAAAACAATAAAACACACAATTTTTAAATAAAAAAAAAATTTCACAATAAATAAGAAAAAATAATAAAAAAATTGATATGTGGACGCACTATATGTACATTTAAAACCCCACACGTTAAAAATCGTGGACGTTGAAACATAAATCGAAAAAACAAACCGGACCCGTGTTCCTGAACGCTTAGTTATCGGGAGAACGACTGCTGGTTCGAAATTTCGTAACGACCGTAGAACCCTAGACATTCGAACGGGGCGGAAAACGCATGCGCCACAAATCGTCTCTTTCGCCTCGTTTTCCCCATTCTTACCCGCTTTATTTTCCTCTCATCGCTCCTGATTTCCAACGTATCAATCTTTGAATCAAAATGCATCTAATGCAAGAAAGGACCGCGGGGGATGCCACAACCAAAAAAAAAAAAAAAATCGGATTTTTTTAAAAATTATAATATTTTATGTTAAAAAAAATTTACTTGACGTATTAAAAGGGAGACACGGGGATGAAAATGTGACGTAATGGGGGGAACATTAACACATTTTTACTTGACTTGGGTGTGTCCTGATGACAGGTCTGTGTAAATTACGTAGTCATTTTTCAAACTAAGGCTGTCACAGACTCTGCATGGAGCACATGTTGACAGGAACAGACTAATTAACGACATCCACCTATCCTTTACTTTTCTTCCCTCTTCGCTATTTAATTAGAAAATTTTTTCGGGAGGGGAAAAAAAATCGTTTCCTTCCGAAGGATAAAACTGGAACGAAAATAAAAAAACCTCCAACAGCAACACTCGCCCTGATTAGCATTTAAATAAAAGAAAGGGATGTAATAAGTTAACCCGCTAGAATTTGATAACGAGGATTAGCGAAGGAAGAGACAATGATGTAACGCAAAATTAATTTTGAGGGCTCCCCACTGAATGAAAACTTTGGGGTTCCATCTGTATGAAAAGTTTGTACACAAGGCGACGTAGCATGTTGCCGCTTTAAGATTGATGATTAATTTTGTTTATTACAGGTCGTTGTCTGCTGTTCGCTGCCGGAAGATGGAAAAATCATTTTCAAAAAAATTATAATCAATGAACATGCAAATTTTCGAGGATTTTTTTTTTTTATTCTTTCCCTTGTTTGGAAAAGAGTGGAAAGCGACAGATGTTGAATTAAGGTCATAAGGACGAATTTAGGGGTACGTTTCACCCCTAAGCATCGACGATATAAGCTACCCCGTAATTTCTGGGTTCATGATTAACACTTTCCCTTTTGTGCTTAATTTAGGAATCGATTCCTCGTTTTATTTGAGAAGGATGTCGGGGTAATTGATTTTTAAACCCCCCCAGGATGAGGATTATATAAATTGTAAGTAAAATTATAATGAGGATTTGGGAATACAATCCCCAAATAAAATTTCACAAGAATGAATTTTTTTGGCCTAAAGCTGTACAAATTTAGAAATTTTAATACAAAAATTTTAAGGAAAAATAAATGTTTAACTAAAATTTCAAAAAATGGATCAAACTTTAAGTGAATGAGATTTCTTCTAGTGCTCGGAATTCTGAGCTCTAGTGCTCAGAATTTCTAGTTGCTCATGATCAAGTTGATCTAGTTGATCTATTTAGTTCTAGTTCAAAATCTAATTGATCTAGTGGATCAAACTTAAAGTGAATGAAATTTCTTCTAGTGCTCGGAATTCTGAGCTCCAGTGCTCAGAATTTCTAGTTGCTCATAACTGATCAAGTTGATCTATTTAGTTCTAGTTCGATATCTAATTGATCTAGTGGATCAAACTTAAAGTGAATAAAATTTCTTCTAGTGCTCGGAATTCTGAGCTCTTGTGCTCAGAATTTCTAGTTGCTCATAATTCCGAGCACTAGAAGGAATTTCATTCACTTTAAGTTTGACCCATTTTTTTGAAATTTTAGTTGAAAATCAGAATAAAAATTCTGAGCACTAGATCAAATTTTAAGCACTAGGAAAAATGATTATCAGCAAAGGAGCAGAGAAGTAAATTTTCATTCAGAGTTTTTAGTTTCTTGTCTAGTGATCAGACTTGTACAATTTTACATTTACACAAATCTGAGCGATGCCAAGAGTTTTTAGCAAGATTTTGTTTCCATTGTCTTGCTATCGAGCACTAAAAAATCTATGAAGATATAGCAAAAAAATTGATTTACAACTTTTTATCTGGTTTCATTCTAAGCTTTCAAATGATTACATTCAATTTTTGTGCTGCATCTAGTGCTCAGACTTTTTCAGACAAATCTGAGCACTAGATATAAAAATTTTATTTCAAAACAAAAAATAGCAATGGAACTAATTTAAGATGTTAATCTCAATGTTAAGATTTTTATTCCCAAGTGCTCAGACTTTCTTTAAATATTCTGAGTACTTGAAAAATATAAAGTCAAATTTACAACTTTTGTCTATTAATGTATTTCAAGTCTTAACATAATTATTATTAAATTTTTGATTTTGCATCTAGTGCTAAGACTTACTTCACTTGCAGACAAATTGGAGCACTAGATAAGAATTTGATCAACAGCAACCAAACTGATTCAGGTAAGGATTTGAACTCAATTTTGAGACTTCAAGTGAGGAAAAGTGCTCAGATTCTATTTAAAAACTCTGAGCACTAGATAAGAATTTTGAATGAAAAAATTTTGTCTCTACTTCTCGAATATTAATATTTTCATACTCATACATCAAATGGTTTCAGTGTGGAATTATGTCATGAAAGTTTAGGCCAAATTACTACGCATTAGACACGAACCTAGATCATTGCTCGCTTTCCCCCCCAAGTCAACTTTTCACCCCGAAAAAAAAAAAAATAAAACTTCACGCCAAGAACTAAAGCCGCATCCGGTTTCCTCTTTCCCACCGAAGAAACACACAATTTTTACGAAAATAAAATATCCCGTAATAGTTTTAACTTTTCAAAGCCACGACTTTGAAAAGGATTACTAAATTCCAAAGTTGATGACTTTACGAACACACACAACACATACACGCAAGCAATAGAAAGCAGCAACTCCCCCAACACAACGATTCTTTCACCTTTAGATTAAAAAAGAACGAAAAAAAAAAAATACGAAAAGGGGCAAAAGCAAAAAAGGAAAAAAAAAAAAAGTTTTCCAAAACTAAAAAGTATAAACTGCGGAGAAAAGTGAAAATGAAACTCGATCGACACGTGGTCCAAATTCAATATTGACATTTTATATCTCTAGCACGTTTCTTCTTTTTTTTTTTGCCATCTTCCTTTGTCCAAAAATTTAAAATTCTAAAACACCATACCTCTTTTCAACTTATTGTTTACTGTTTTCTACCCGACAGAATTTCAAATATCTCTATCCTTTCTCGTCCTGGATTTTTTCCGATTGACTTATGGCAATATAAGAAAGCGCGAAATCTTATTTTCTTCACCTGAAGAAAAAAAAAGGGGGATCAAGGAGACGAAAATAAGAGATAAAGGAAAAAAAAACGTTGGTAATTTGTTCGGGATAAGAAGAGAGGGGGCGAAATCCCCAAGACGGAGAGATAATGAAGCATTTTGTCGAGTAATACGTCCCAATCAAGCTTAAGAGAAGAAAAGGGATGGACAGGAACAATGATTGAAAATGCGTTGGGAGATAAATGAGATTTTCATTGATGACATCGAATTAGTGCACAAGACCTAAGAGTAAAAGCATGACAATCGAGATCTTAATTTGTCCGCGGTTTAAGAACGGGATGTAACCGTGGTGGCTATTAAAGGACATCCCGTATAGCTTAACGAGTTTCTAATCTATGTCCAGTGGCGACTCGGTTCGTTGAAAGAAGGAGGGGGGAAAAAAATTAAAACCGATAATTGGGTTCGGTTACGGTTATGAAAAAAAAAATGCAGTAGAGCTGCTTTAACATGTGTTACCAATTATGAAAACGAAAAAATGTAGGTGTTATACATTTGGGCTGACCTGTTAACTAGATGGGGTGGATATCCTGTATCAATTAACCGAATGATTCATGGAAACACGGTATTGCGGTCGCAGTTTATCTTCTTTTTTTTTTATATTTTCGATCCCGTTTCGAAGAAATAGCGTTTTGTTTTTAGCTACTGGCACGTTTTATAAAAAATTACGGGATTTGATACGAATAATAAAGAGTTAGCGATTGTGATGGCCAGGCACGGATTGGCCCATCGGGGAAAATCCCGGTAGGCCCCTCGAACCGAACTTATAAAGCCTTACAAGGCTTGAAGCTTTATTGCCGCATCACAGAGTTTCTGCCATTCAGACCTATCCCTCCGCCCTCCAGTCCAGTCCAACGACCTGCCTAAGAAGACAGGGCAAATACTTGAATAAATTTCAAAATCGCAAGTTTATTATTAATATTAATTCTTTGATTAATAAGAAAGACTTTGTAAAAAAAAATTCATCAAAAGAAAAGTTTTAAATACCGAAAAATTTGCTTTGAAATTCAAATTCTAGAAAGCCCGCCAAAAACAGCCATGAATTTATGACGTCAGAACTGAGTCGGATCCTTTGTTCCTATTGGTAGAATTTTTGCGCGCAAAAAATTGAGCCAATGAAATGAAAGAATTCAACTCAGTTTTGACGTCATTAGCTCAAACATGGAGTATGGTGATTTTTGGCGGACTTTCTAGAATTTGAATTTCAAATCGGATTTTTACGTGTTTAATAAAATTTTTTTTACCGATTTTTTTTGAGAAACCTTAAATAAGAATTTAAGGACCGGTTAATGACGTTTTAAAAATTCATGCAAGTAGATTATTTTTACCCGCCCCGTGTGGAAGAACCCTGAGAAGTTTACTTTAAGCAGACGGTCCAAACGTACAATTATTCAAAGTTCACTTTCTTTGTCCCCCTCACACCCCTCTGCTCATAAAATGTAATAATTATCCTCTCATTTATAAATGAAAATCAAGGGATGAAAATGAGAGGAAAGGATACGCCCCCGTATCGGTGGAAAAGGATAAGGGAGATATAGAAGAGACCGTGTCGAAGACTACCGTATTATGGTTTCTATTGAGAATTTATCGCATTGTTGTAGCTGACATTCAAAGCTCGTAAATCTAACGCACATACACACACACATATACATGGGTGACTGAGCCATGGCACTCGTGATTTTTGTATTGTTATCAATCCTCGACTTTCTCCCCTTGTAATGATTTACGCCCCTTTTATTGATCATCGGGTATTAACAAGCAATAAGCCATAACACGTTCCCGCGTTCGAAATCCCCAAAACTAATCCCTAACAAAAAAAAAAAGTGTATATATCGTTGATCAAGAAAATCGGGAAAATCAGGGAAATAAAAGAAATTTTTCATCCCTTAGAGGGTTGGCAACAATGAGTCAAACATAACAAAATTAACAAAACGGCTGGAGCAATGTCTCCGCGTCACTTCCTGTCACGTCAAACCACCTTCATTTGTTCGCAAATCCCTTAACTCTCTGTATCGACTTGAGCTACTCGAGGATTACTATCTGTCAAAATTACTTTTCTTTTGTTTTTTCCTTCTCTCTCTTTTATTTAGTTTCCCGGGAATTATCTTAATATCTTTTCTTTCTAGTTTGTTGTCTTTGATCGAAAGAGAAAAAAGTTGAAGGAAATTCGGGTTTTTTTAAAACTTCGATTCCATTCATTTTTTTAATAATAAGTTGGTAATAATTTAAAGAGTTTTTAAGGGCGATTTTTTTAGCTCCCCACATGAACCTTTGATCTTAAGTATGCATAATTTGGAGTAGAAATATTGATAAATTGCAGTGGCGTAACAACCGGGCCCGCTAGTTCCCTCTTGCGGGGGGCCCCCCAAGAAATTTTCTAAATCTTTAACGGGGGGCCACACTTATTGAATCTGCGGGGGGGGGGGGGGCGAAAATATTCTTACGCCACTGATAAATTGCTGCTAAAAAAATATCAGTTTTTTTTTTTGGACACTGAATGAGATGTAGCATTATTCCAGCAGCTGGAAACAATATTAAAATGACAGGAAGAATAAGGAAAAGAAGGGTAGGTGGGAAAACCTTAAGGGATTTCAACCCCGACGTCTTTAGGGATGACATCGGCAGAGTTAAGTAATTCCGTGTCGTCAAGGGCTGCAAATTAATTACCCGTGGCAATAACGTATGTGCTTTTGACTACAACTGTCTTTCCTAAAACATAAATTCCGCGAAACTCACGAAAATTCCCGGAGAATACATCCCCGGGTTTGACCTTGTAACATTTTAAAATTTTCTCCTTAAACGGAAGGAATCGAACATTGTAAAACATAACCCTTTTCCCAACAAAGAGAGAAATAAAGAGAGAAAAGAAGGGGGGCAAACGATCGGCAACCGTGTAGTTTTCCTCTTTTACATCCTCCGCTCCCGCACTTTCCTCCCCCTACCCCGGACGGACCCTGAATCCACTTCATTAAGACCATCGAACACCGCTGTTCACTCTAAATCTAAGTTTTTAAATTGGATTTCAATCCAGTATTTTTACATGTCTTTCAACCCTATAACCACTTTACTAATGCGTTTGAGAATTTCAGTGGAAAAAAGCTCCAACTCTCCGGGGTAGGAAAAAATTTTTTAACCTTTTTTATTTCGTCCCTAGCAAAAAGCTTTGTAAATGAATCGCCTCCGGCGTTTCGTTATTACGTTCAGAGGCTTTTGATGATATATCGATCGCGAAATCGAGATTTCCAGAGCGTTTGGAGATCACCAGAAAAGCGACGTGGACACAATAAGATCGCCGTATGCGTTTATCATCGACGACCCCCTCTCCTACCCCTTCAATCCGGGGTTTAAATTGTAAGTAAATAAAACTCGCACACGTTAGTTGTATCATTTTGCATTTGAAAAGGTTTTTTTTTTTATTTTGACGGGTATTTTCACGGATTATTCCGATTCCATGTTCTGTATTCAAACATTTTCACCCTTACTTTTTTTTTTGATATATCCTTCCGAAAATCGGATGATTTCCGATATCTTTGTTGAGGTTCTCTGTGATTAGCGTGAGCGATCATTTGTAATTTTTTTGTGGGTTAAGATTCCATTAATCTGTGCGAAAATGAATTGGGGATTGATGGCGATTGATGGACATCGATAAAAGATTTGAATATGTGGAGGAATAGGGGCTAATGGCGATCAGGAGATAAGTAGGTAAAGTACAATGGAAATAAGTGGTCGAAAATGGAGAAAGGGAAGTTTTGGCGAAGTACATTACACGTCTAGAAACTTAAGTGGCTTAGATAGTTTCACTAGGAATTGAGAGTAAGAAAATCAGGGGCGCTATTTTAGGAAGTGAAGCCCTCGTTAAAGTAAGGCCAAACAGAACTAAAACCTCGTGTATTATTTGATATTCCTAGTAAAATCGTCAATGGTTGAAAACAAAAAAGCGCACGTCGTCAGTTTCGGGCAGGCCTTAAATGGCCAGAGGGTGACAGCGTGTTACTTCGTACAAATATCTGGGGTGTTGATTGAATGAGAAGTGGGATTACAGCTAGAAAGTCAAGGCTCGAATAGAGCAATCCAGGAGAGCTTTCATGCGAAACCTGTTGTCTAAAAAGGCAGGCATACACCGGGTCGGAGGAAAACATCCTGGCTCAAGAATTTAAGAGACTAGTACGGCCAAATTTCAGTATCCCTTTTTCGTTCAGCAGCCTCCAAAGTTAAGATCGCCAATGTCCGATGAGGAGCGGGCATTTAAAGAAGAAGAAGTTCAGCAAACTTACCTGAAAATAAAAAAAAACAACATATTAAAAAAAATAATTAATTCAAATTAGCTGCACAACTATTCCTAACCTGCCACGACTAGAAACTCAAGACTGAAAGAACGTTTTCTTCGCCAAACTTCACATCAATTTTAGGCGTTTATAAAAAAAAATGATTTGCATCTTTTTTATAAAAAAATACATTTAAACCAATCATTTTCTTTTAAAACTTTCCTCTTAAGTAACGCTCCTAAGTAGAATATATATGAATTCATCAAGGTTCCTAGAGAAATTACAGTTTATTATGCTAGAGGGATGCAACCATCCCTCCGGCCCCTCGGGACTCCTATCTGCCCTTCCTCGACGTATTATATCATTATTTACTGCAACTGCAGGCCGGCAGATTGTTTTTAATAAATTTGTATCTTCTTCTTCCCAAGGAAAATCCATTTCCTTTTGATGAAGATTTTGTCGTTTCCCTTTTTCTTTTTCCTCCCGTTTTCCACGGAAATTCTTCACACCAGTCCTGTGTAGTATAATAATAAATTTTCACCTTTTCCTCCTCCTCTCTCTCTCTCTCTTCTCGACTTTTCTCCCGACCGAAATAACTAAAAGGCTGTAATGTAATATTTAATATTCCATACTTCCAGAAGTTTTCGATGTGTTTTGCATAATTTGATTTTCGGGTTACAATTTTCCAAAGTATGACAAGTATCGCTTATCATGTTTTCCGGAAAAATGTTTTATTTCCTCGTATAAATAATGGCGAATAAATAAAAAAAGGTTGGGAGTTATATTTAATTTTGCGAATTGTAAAAGAAATGTGGGCGCGAGAGGACAAGGTGTTAAATTTAAAAAAAAAAAAAAAAAAACAAAAGGAGAAACAGATTGCCGCAATTCCGAGAGAGTTAATAAATCAAAAAAGGATGCAGATTCGGTCAAGTTCAAAAAGATAATAAAGCAAACGGAAGAATAAAACAATTAATAAAGAAAGTCCGGAAACCAAGGACAGGCTCTTCATTAAATTGAAATATTGAAGGCTGAATTAAAAACGGCGACCTGACTCCAAGCCAAAACATTTTCATCATAACACATCCGTTACAACCAATCTACTTTTTTATCTTTTTATAGGGATATTTCAACTTCACTAAGATTTATTGACCTTTTCAAAAACTCGAAACAGTTTGGACCGTTCTTTTTTTTCTCCTCTTTTTTTCTGCTGTCCTCCCCCCTAGTCAGATACATTCCCAGATCTTTTCAGAATTTTTTTTTAAAAATTCGTTTTGTAAGGGTTTAAAAATTTTAAAAAAGGGAAATACTGACACTCGGATTTATGAAAAATAAAAAAAAAACGTCTTTTAATCGGATAAATATTGGCAAGCCTCTATGTTTTCTGTGTTACTCTTGGGTGCAAATACACGGCAAAACATGTTTGCTAACAGGTTAGCAAAAATGTTAGCTAACTGTTCGTTAACTTGTTAGCTCAACATAACACGTTGAGCATGTTGAACATAACATGTTATGTTGAGCATGTTGAACACAACATGTTATGTTGAGCATGTTGAACACAACATGTTATGTTGAGCATGTTGAACACAACATGTTATGTTGAGCATGTTGAACACAACATGTTATGTTGAGCATGTTGAACACAACATGTTATGTTGAGCATGTTGAACACAACATGTTATGTTGAGCATGTTGAACACAACATGTTATGTTGAGCATGTTGAACACAACATGTTATGTTGAGCATGTTGAACACAACATGTTATGTTGAGCATGTTGAACATAACATCTTATGTTGAGCATAACATGTTATGTTGAGCATGTTGAACATAACATCTTATGTTGAGCATAACATGTTATGTTGAGCATGTTGAACATAACATCTTATGTTGAGCATGTTGAACATAACATCTTATGTTGAGCATGTTGAACACAACATGTTATGTTGAGCATGTTGAACATAACATCTTATGTTGAGCATAACATGTTATGTTGAGCATGTTGAACATAACATCTTATGTTGAGCATAACATGTTATGTTGAGCATGTTGAACATAACATCTTATGTTAAGCATAACATGTTATGTTGAGCATGTTGAACGTTATGTTGAGCATGTTGAACATAACAAGTTCTGTTGAGCTAACAAGTTAACGAACAGCAAGCTAACATGTTAGTGAACATGTTTTGCCGCGTATTTGCAAAACACTTACTGTTAGGAAAAAACCTTATTCGAGCAAACACTGGGCACCCCCTCGATGCTCGCCTGACGTAAAGACGATACAGGATAAAAATCCCTTTATGCGTATCCTCGCATCAATCATCATCCACGCGGTTGCTATTCAAATACGGCTACTGTATTTCACACCATTCCGTCTATGAATATTCATAAATGAATTTTACGCGGCTTTTAAGTTCATTATGTTAAAATCTGGGAAATCACCCTTTCCATCCATAATATTCGGCAGGGAGACCCTTCCGCATTTTTTTTCTCCGATTCTTTTTCAAACTAACGAACTTTGGCGAGGAAAATAACGCGGAAGGAGCCCGCACAAAAGAAGGGGGAACGGGGGGGGTTTGATTTCCATTTTGTTCTAAAACTTGGGATGCGATTTGACCGAGGGAAAGCTTAATTGGTATACCCAAAGTTGACATAATAATATAATTAATTCCGTCAGAATAATTGCGGGGAGAGAAGAAGGATGGGAGGGGGGGAGTAGCGTCGGAAGGCTCGTCGATATTTGCTGCGTTATTTACTCTGTAAATGTCAGCGGTTCTCCTCTTGGCAACGACCTTAAATTTTTTTTTTGAATCATCGCGCCTACGCGATTAGCAAAGTATACAAAATCTAGCCGGGGATAAAGTTTCCTTGTAGATTCATGATAAGGAGAAATTTGTGAAAAACAAAGTTTCATCTCATGTCAAACTTGACAAAAATTAGCTGACAAAATTACTTTTCAATTAGAAGTCACGTCGTAGCAAGGAAAATACGTGATCTGACACTGTGACGAGAAGAGGGGAGGGAGGGGGGATGAAAAGAGAGGGGTTCGAATAACATTTATTGACTAATTGTAACGAATTAAATCTCGAGTGCGGAGCATTTTGACGCAAGCGAGAAAAAAAAACGCCCGTCTTTAAGCGATTAGGCAAAAGCAAGACACAGGGAAATCTTTTTTTTCCTCCAAGATAATGGATCTTTTAGTCTTTTGGGTGGTGTTCCCTTAAATGGACAGAATTAAATTTTCAAAAACCGGGGAAAAAATTAATTCCAAATCCTTTAATAGCTGAAAACCATTAAAAACTTCTCTTGAGCCCTCAAAAACTTCCTACTTTCCTCACTTAATACGAAAAACGCTCGAAATCGTTTTTTTTTATCCTCGTCTCTCTCTCGCTTTCTCCCGTGCACGGTTTAATGCGAAGCTGCAGATGAAAGCGGCTGTCGTTGACTTTCAACCGTAGAGGAAATTTTCCCTGGCACATGACGTCACTTAAAAGCTAAACATCGAATCCGAAAACAACGCCGGAAAAAGTCCGCACGAACGAGAGTGAACTCCGTCCAAGCATTTAACTTTTCTCCGGGAGTGATTCTATATTTTTTTTTTCCACGATTATTGTCACGGATCTCGAAAAAGGGAACGAATGCCATTGCCAGCTGTCCGGTTTGTCTGTCTTTTGCCTAGTTTCTATTTCCTCTCCCCACTTGTCATTTTCATGACAGTCACGAGTTCCGCGTGTCCTTTTCCCCTTCTTTGAAATTTAAACCTTGACCATCCCAAGAACGAGGGAAAGCATATTCATCCATTCGGAATATAATTGAGGGTCATCGAGGATTCTCCCCGTTTGTCCCGTAATTGAAGTGATTTATATGCAAGCATATAGCAGTTAGGCTTGTGTAATTAGTCAAAATGCAGATAATTATGTTGCATATAAATTGCATTAGTATATCTGTCCTCCTCCCCGTTATATTAATAGTTACTGCATCGTTATCAGCTTGCGATAAAACGAACGTTCAACTTTCGATTTTAATATTTCTCGCGGGGTTGTCACGAGAAGTGAAGTTGTAAAGCAAAAAGTTATGGAAACTAACGGTTAGTTTCCATGCAAAATGAGTTATATTGGCACAGAAAATTTTAGAGCTTTAACTCTTGAATCGAAGCGAAACATTTTTTAGCATAGTTGTTTTTGTAAATGCTAACTTTGTGTGAATTTATGAAGAGAGTAACAAGAGTAAGTGTAAAGTGTGAGAGAGTAACAAGAGTAAGTGTAAAGTATGAGAGAGTAACAAGAGTAAGTGTAAAGTATGAGAGAGTAACAAGAGTAAGTGTAAAGTATGAGAGAGTAACAAGAGTAAGTGTAAAGTATGAGAGAGTAACAAGAGTAAGTGTAAAGTATGAGAGAGTAACAAGAGTAAGTGTAAAGTATGAGAGAGTAACAAGAGTAAGTGTAAAGTATGAGAGAGTAACAAGAGTAAGTGTAAAGTGTGAGAGAGTAACAAGAGTAAGTGTAAAGTGTGAGAGAGTAACAAGAGTAAGTGTAAAGTGTGAGAGAGTAACAAGAGTAAGTATAAAGTATGAGAGTAAGCGAGTAACCCTAAGCGCAATTATAAATATAAGAGAGTAACAGTAAGTCATTAAGTGTGAGTGTTAGCGAGGAAATTCATGTGCAACATGTTGCAACATGAACATGAATTTCCTCCCTTAAACTTCTCTAAAATATTTTTTGGTAACAGAATTTTGCAGAACAAACTTTTTAGAACCAATCGGGTGCGAATACACGGCAAAAATGTTCACAAACATGTTTGTGAACATGTTTTGCCGTGTATTTGCATCCAAAATTTTTTTGTAAGTTTTTACTGAAAGATTTTTAATAAACCAATTTTTACAGACAACTTATGGCAATTTTTTCAGCTATAGGTAATTTTGAAAAAAAAATTGCTTAAGTTTTTGCAGATAAAATTTTACAAATTAAATTTGCTTAATAAAATTTTTGCAAAAATTTTTCTTTCCCAATTTTGAAAAAACTAATTTTTTTTTTTTTTTGCTAAAAATGGTTCTTTAAATTCATATACATTTTTGCTTGGCAAAAATTTGCCAAATAAAATCCTTCCCCTGATTTCAGTTTCTCGGGAATTAATTCTCAGTGCTGAGTACTTCCTTCTTTTCCTCAATGAAACTCCTCTGATTCCTCGCGACGGCCCTAACTCTTTCCCCAGTCAAACCATGTGCCTGATATCCCCCTCATATTTTCGATTAACCCCTTTCGAAGCAAACAATCTTAGTCCGAAGCCTTGTGTGTCTATATCTACGTAGGAAGGCCTCTCACTTTAACAAAAGGAGAAACCCGAACAAAGGATTGAAGAAGAAACTCGCTTCAGGAATAGTTTTCCACTATTCAATTCAATTTATAAGTTCCCTAAAGTTTAACAAGGGATTCATATTACAGAAAGTGGAATGACTGAGCTAAATGTATAGAAAAGGAAAAGGCCCGCCTCGAATGTTTACTAATTCCTGTCCTCTTCTTTTATTTTTTAAAAACCGAATTTATTGAATCACGGTCTGGTGCATTTAACTATAACAAGATTTTTTTTCTTCTTTTTGATAATTTTCCAAGAAGTCGGGACAAGAGTTGTGGTGATGTTCTGGTCGTGGACCAGCGCAAGGCATTAAAACATTCATCTTGTTGGGAAGTTGGCGCGGGGTTTTAAGAAATTTAACATGATGCAACCCAGTTTAAACATCTGGGAGTTTGGTTGGAACGATACGGTTAACCCGGATGAAGAAATATGACTTAGAAATGAACTTGTAAGATTCATCCTTTACTCGATTGAGGATCGTCGACGCTTGGAAATGCCTCTTAAATTTCACATTCGACTTAAACCTCTCAAATTTTGAAGTTCCTCTACGATCTCCAGGGCCGTAACAACGACGTCATCTTCAACAAGCCACAAAAAATTTTTTTTCATAAGATTTAATTTGCCTCAATTTAGAAACCGAACCGCCATCTCCCGTCCACAACCAAAATTAATTTCAAAACAGATGAACGACTTAGACGACCTTGAGCCTATTTTTTTTCACGTTTGGCAACAAACTAGTTCATTGTAAACAGTATTCTTAGCCGGCTTTATGAAACAACATGCAGTTTACCGGTGATTTTGTTAAATTACACACCGATAGCGGTGACCTTCGTGGTAAACGCGTTAAAAATGTTTATAATGAAGATTATTATAGTTTTCAAGGGATACCTTATGCTAAACCCCCAATCGGAGAACTCAGGTTCAAGGTAAAAAATTTTTTGTGGTAATTTTGAATGGGATTATTTATGACTCTTGTAAATTTTTCTCTTAGGCTCCTGAGCCGGTGGAACCTTGGCAAGGAGTTAAAGATGCCCTTTGCGAAGGGTCAGTCGCCCCTGCCTTTTCCATGATTACTCGCAGGTATATTGAATCGAGTAATGAGGATTGCCTGTTTTTGAATGTTTACTCGAATAGTGTAAGTATTATGTTAGATTAATAAAGTGAGTGGCCCTAGGTCAACAATAAAAATAACTAAAAAAGTTTTTCGGCTTGCAAATTTTTTTTTTAGTTAAAACAGTTTTTTTAATAGCCTAGTTTTGACAAAAAAAATTAAGAAAATATAACTTTAAAAAAAATTTTTTGGCTAAAAAAAAATTTGGTTGAAAAATCTTTAAAAATTTTTTGGAGGAAATGCAGTTACTTCATAAATTTTTCGGAGGAAGCGCTATTGCTCCTCTAAAATTTTTTGGAGGAAGTGCAACTGCTGCTCTAAAATTTTTTGGAGGAGGTGCAATTTCTCCTCTAAAATTTTTTTGAGGAAGTGCCAATGCTTCTTTAATATTTTTCGGAGGAAGTGCAACTGCTCCTCTAATTTTTTTTTGAAAGAGATAGAACTGCTCTTCTAAAATTTTTTGGAGGAAGTGCAATTCATTCTCTAATATTTTTTGGAGGAAGTGCAACTGCTGCTCTAAAATTTTTTGCAGGAGGTGCAATTGCTCCTCGAAAATTTTTTTGAGGAAGTGCCATTGCTTCTCTAATATTTTGCGGAGGAAGTGCAATCGCTCCAAATTTTTTTTGGAGGAAGTGGAACTGCTGCTCTAAAGTTTTTTGGAGGAGGTGCAATTGCTCCTCTAAAATTTTTTGGAGGAGGTGCAATTTCTCCTCTAAAATTTTTTTGAGGAAGTGCAATTGCTTGTCTAAAATTTTCGGAGGAAGTGCAATTGATTTTCTAAAATTTTTCGGAGGAAGTGCAATTGATTCTCTAAAATTTTTCGGAGGAATTGCATTTGGTTCTCTAAAATTTTTCGGAGGAAGTTCAATTGCTCCTCTAAAATTTTTTGGAGGAAGTGTAATTCCTTCTCTATCATTTTTCAGAGGAAGCCCAACTGCTTCAAATTTTTTCAGAGGAAGTGCAATGGCTCCTCTAAAATTTTTTGGAGGAAGTGTAATTCCTTCTCTAAAATTTTCGGAGGAAGTGCAATTGATTCTCTGACATTTTTCGGAGGAATTGCAACTGCTCCTCTAAATTTTTTTTTGGAGGAAGTGCAATTGCTTCAAATTTTTTTTGGAGGAAGTGCATTTGCTTCTCTAAAATTTTCGGAGGAAGTGCAATTGATTCTCTAATATTTTTCGGAGGAATTGCAACTGCTCCTCTAAATTTTTTTTGGAGGAAGTGCATTTGCTTCTCTAAAATTTTCGGAGGAAGTGCAATTGATTTTCTAAAATTTTTCGGAGGAAGTGCAATTGATTCTCTAAAATTTTTCGGAGGAATTGCATTTGGTTCTCTAAAATTTTTCGGAGGAAGTTCAATTGCTATAAATTTTTATGGTGGAAGTGCAATCGCTTGAAAATTTTTTCGGAGAAGTGAATTTTTATGGCTTCGTACTGTTATATCTGCTCGGTGTCAGCTATCAATTTCAAAAATAGGTTTTTGGTGCCTCCCATGTAAGCAGCAAGGCCCAAAGCGAATAACGCTATGATTTTAGCCAAAAATAACTGAGAACAGCCACAAATCAATCGAAAATAGCCAGAAAATTGTCAAAAAATAGCTAAAGTTAGTCAAGAAGAAGCGAAAAAAAGTCTCAAACAGCAAAAAACGCTTGAAAAAACCAAAAAAAAGTCTCAAATATTGTGTAAAAATTGAAAAACGATAAAAAAATTTTCAGCTAACGGATTTGAAACCTGTCATGTTCTACATCCACGGCGGAAGTTTCAACATCGGCTCTGGCAACACCGATTTTTACGGACCAGACTACCTAGTTAGAAAAGACATCGTCCTAGTCACATGTAACTACAGATTAGGCCCATTAGGTAAACAAACCAAAAAAAAAAAACATAACATAATTCTAACCTTAACGAAATAAATCCCTTTGAAATATTTTCCCCCTCTCACTAAGGAACTATAAAAGGGAAGTCTATTGCCTAGCATGTATAGGATTACTTTGTCCCTGTCGCGCGATAATGGGCGACAGTCTCATGATAGCGACATTCTAATCCCGTGTAATTCTGTCATCCGTTGCAACAAAACGGACGTTATATCAGACTTCCCGTGACAGTTTTCTTATGGCACCGTGACTAAGATTTAATCCCAATTTTTTTTCTTCCCTCGCAGGTTTTTTGAGTTTGAACAGTAAAAAATACCCGGGGAATAACGGATTGAAGGATGTAGTAATGGCATTGAAATGGGTACGTCAAAACATAAAATATTTCGGAGGGGATCGGGATAATGTAACTATCTTTGGGGAAAGCGCCGGGGGAGCAGCCGTTGAATTTCTCATGTTGTCCAAAACTACCAAGAATTTATTTCATAAAGCGATATCTCAATCTGGAAGTGCTCTCAGCCCATGGGCTTTGTCGAGGAAGCCGAGGGAATACGCTTTCTTCCTCGGGGAGTTATTAGGGTGTAAAACTCAAGATGACGATGAGCTTATATCTTTCTTAAAGTCCGTACCTCCTGAGGATTTAATCACCAATGGAAGAAAAGTGCTAAGGATGTTACAAGTGAGAAAATTTCATCACATTAATTCTCATTTTAGCGTTTATTAAAATTAGATATTTTTTTTTTTTTAGCCGGATGAGAAATATGAAAGGAGCGCTTTTATACCTTGCGTTGAGCCTGAATCGGATGATGCGATTATTACGAGGAGTCCGAAGGAATTGTACGAAGCTGGAGATTATCAGGATGTGCCGTTTATGACGGGATTAACGAATGGTGAAGGGATCGTTTATTTAGATGGTTAGTATCCGTGTAAAAAAAAAAATTTTCAAGGTGTTAAACGTTACAAGGTTTGTGGTTATTGTTTGCAGATGGTGTACCAGTTTTAGAACATGATGAGGATTTTAAAAGATTCGCGCCATCGTTAGCTAGCTTAGAACAATCAAAAGAAATTATTAAAAGGATTAAGGAGCGGTATTTTTGTAATGGATTTGATGTTTCGTCGTATATACAGGTAATAATTGTGCAGAACTCGACGAAGTCCATTTCCAAGGGAGACTGCTAGCCTAGGTCCCTGAATGTCTCATTTGTTTCCCCTCTGTCCTCAACAAGATTCAGTCAAATTTCTGAAACTTCTGAAAATCTGCAGCGACCACAACTACGAAGCTTTGGAAACGACTCGCATCCGTCGACTTGGCCTCCAGGCAAAGTTGCGGACTTTTCGACGGTCAAAACATCTATCTAGAACCTGCCTGATCGTTTACTTCACCCCAAAATATCCAACCAATTAAGCCTTGATCACACAGGTGATTTAAGGCTGCGCAGTTGGCTTTCAGATCTCCTTTGTCTCCAATTGGCCTAAGTTCTTGGTTCATAACTACTTAAGGCCAGAGCAAATTTTTAGCTTCTCAGCTAATCCTGATTTCTCTTACAGATTTTATCTTCCATTTATTTCTTAAACGGGATTAATATCGTGGTGGAGAGTATGCAGAAAAATAGCAGTAGAACTAGCCCGATCTATTATTATTTATTCAGTTTTGATGGCGAAGGCGGATTTTACAAAGTTTTAATGAATTTAAAGCAATATCCAGGTAAGAATTTTTTAAAAATCGTAAATTTCTTCACTCATTGGGTAAAAGCGTCTTAACCTCAATTAAAGTTTTCCAAGCAAAAGTTTGCCAAAACGAGTATTCGGCAAAAAATTTGTTGTACCAATTTTTGCAAAAAGACTTTTATAAAAGAATTTTAGCGGGCAATAATTTTCTTTAAACGAAGCATAATAATTGACCTTCAATCAAATTTTTTGCAGAAAAAATTTTTTTTTGCCAAAAAACCTAAATTTGAAACGTAAAAAAGTTAAGTGAAAATTCTCAGTTGTTAAAAACTAGTAATGATAATGATTGATGAGAATGATGATGACGATAGCTAGAATACATATCCATTGGCAGATCCAGAGGGGGCAGCCTCCCAACTGGAAAAAAATATTTGAAGAGAAGAAAATTTTTTGAAAGCAGTGCACACTTTTTACTGTTTAGGTGGGTGCGCCCCCCCCCCCCCAAAAAAAAATTTCTGGATCCGCCAATGTACAAATTCTTTTCCTTTTATCACCAAGTTTTTGCCATCAAAGCCTTCCTACTCACCTATTTTTTTTTCAAAAAATTATTAATTTGTCTTACCTGAAAAGAAAAGAAAAAAACAATTAATTCAATTCGAAAACAATTAAAAACTCAAATTTTTAGCTTCATAAAAAAAATCGCTTAAAGGTTTCCTCCTAAGCAGATCTTGAATTGAAAAAAAAAAAAAAAACTAAAAAACACAAAATTAAATGACAAAAGAATCGAAACCAATCGATATTCATTTCGCAAGGTTTCTTTTCACTTTACTTTCTTTTTCCACTTTTCTTTTTTCGGGTTCTTGCTTTAATTAATCGTCAAACTTGTTACAACTTTCTTTTTAAAATGAAAGTCTTTTCTACAAGCATGCGTTATAAATGAGTTTTTTCAATTTCCCGGGAAGCCTTTGATTTTTTTCAAAAAAAAAAATCCCTCTCAATAAAAATCTTTCTTTTTTTTCCAGGCGTATGCCATTGCGACGAATTAGGCTACCTCTTCAAAGTAAACTTATTGGACTACGTCCCGGCTAAAGAAACCAAAGAAGATAAAACGTTAGAGACGATGACAAAATTATGGACTAATTTCGCTAAATTTAACGAGCCGACTCCCAAGAGTGAAATAGCCGAATGGAAACCCGTCGATTCCAACAATAAATATTACTTAGACATTGGGGATAGTTTGGTTTTAAAAACCGATTTATGTCGCAGTGAAATACAATTCTGGAAGGATATTTCCCGGTTTATATCAAACCGGGAGGATTAAAAAAAGGAAAAATAAAACTTTTTAGCTGAATAAAAAAATTGCGGTGATTACTCAAAAAAAAAAAAAAAAATACAGGCTCCGTTTGTATGTTTAAATGTCGTTGATCAATCATGCTAGTTGCCCCCTAAAAATATACCTGAAGGGTGAAAAAGCCCAGTCACATATAGAAACGATATTTCAAACGTCTCGGGAAGTTGAGCAGTGTCCGAAATGATTAAGATGAATGGAAGTAAGCGAGGAATGCCCAAGGGGGTCGTTCCTCAAGTCAGCAGTCGTGCCCCTAAGGACCATCTCACAGAACATCATCTGTTTTTGATCTGCTCTTCTTGTTGTTGTATTATTTTTCATCAGGGATGGACAACCTATTTTCCCCTTAACATCTTAAGCCATTTAAATTTATTACTTTATTTTATAAAATCTCGTTCACTCAAAAAAAAAAAAAAACTACATAACTGAAAATACAAAATTTGATGTGTTTCTAAACATGAAATGTTTTTATAAGATCGATTACGGTTAAGAGGCCAAACAAGACTAACCTTTTTCAATGTGATGACCGTTTTGTAATATATAAAACGATGTTGGGTTTTCACCTCTTTTCCTCTCCGTTGTTTTTGAAACGGTTTAACGGTATTGTAAACATTTTGTTAAATTATAGGAAACGAGCGGCGGGGAAAGGGCAAACAGGGCGGGGGAGCCAAACGTTAAAATTAAATTAAGATTTTACCTTTAAATGAAAATTATTTTATACGCGTAATAAACATGGGATAATTTGAGGTAGAGGAAAAAATTAGGTCAAAAGAGTTGGGAGTATATATAATATTTTCCGCTTACCGGGTTAGTTATTGATTAATTAAACGAATTACTTAGGTTTAATATTCTGATTCATGCAGTGCTTGCTCGTTTTATTTTTTTCGATATTGTATTTAGCGTCTCAGTTTGATGTGAAAATTTTTAAATAAATTCAACGAAAATTTTTCATTTATTTTAAAATAAATTCAATGAAAATTTTTCATTTATTTTAAAATAAATTCAATGAAAATTTTTCATTTATTTTAAAATAAATTCAATGAAAATTTTTCATTTATTTTTAAATAACTTCAATGAAAATTTTTCATTTATTTTTAAATAAGTTCAATGAAAATTTTTCATTTATTTTTAAATAAGCTCAATGAAAATTTTTCATTTATTTTTAAATAAGCTCAATGAAAATTTTTCATTTATTTTTAAATAAATTCAATGAAAATTTTTCATTTATTTTTAAATAAATTCAATGAAAATTTTTCATTTATTTTTAAATAAATTCAATGAAAATTTTTCATTTATTTTTAAATAAATTCAATGAACATTTTTCATTTATTTTTAAATAAATTCAAAGAAAATTTTTCATTTATTTTCAATTAGTCTTAGAAAATTTTTTGTAAAGTACTGAAATTTATAACAATGATATTTTATACCTAATTTTTATGAAAAAAAAATACATAAAGGGGAAAAATTTTAAGTCATCGACCCTGAAATCCTTTTGGAAAATTCGCGAGCGTGAACGAAAACAAAGACTCTCGGAGACAAATCCACGAAACCATGAGCTTTCCAAAGTTATAGTTAAATATTTAAATCCTACTTAATTGTTATGGTAATTGAGGAGAAGGATTCGGCTCGAGAGAGAGAGGGAAAGCGAGAGTTCGGGACGGTGGGGCAAAGAGGAACGTTGAGGGAGGTTCGGGGGGGTGGTATACAAACTGCCCTCGAAAAAGAGAAAAGAAATGACTTTTGTCTGGGATATTATAAATAATCCTTAACGACAATAAGCTGAACAAGTTGAAAGAGTGCGATAATAATATGGAACGAACAAAAGAATAAAAAAGAGGCTGAAATTTAGAGCTGGCAAGCTTTATTTCGAAATGCGAGAAAATTTTTAGAAAAACGCTCCTCCGTTTAAGAGAAATCCCTTATTTAGATATTTATTACGGATCTTTTTTTTTTCTTTTCTTTGAAAATATTAAAAAGTTTTTTAAAAGTTTAAAATTTTAAAATCGTTTTCCCTTTTTCTTGTATTATTAGGTCAGCAATGTATAAGGGTGAATGGGATTTTTGATATTATCTTCAATAAACTGATAAGATCTCTTTTTATGTGAGCTTAAATGTCGGGAGCCTTTTGATATAATAATACAGAGTTTACTTTATGGAATTAATTGGATTTTTTTTTTATTTGGTTGTAGATAAGGATGTGCGGAGGATCTGGTGGTTCGGAGTTTCCCGGCGGCAGTTCTTGGAAATGGACTACGTGGTCGGCAACATTTTAAGGTAGGGTTAAAGTCAAATTTATGCCTTTCTAGGAAAATGGATTTTGAAAGCTGAATCGAGCAAAGAAATAAATGGTCATCGAATAAGTTTTTAGAAATTTTAAACCAGGGCTTTTTCCGGGAAAATCCTCCGCAGCTTTGATTGAATGCAAGATATCGCTGACTGCTACTGAAAGAATTTTTCAGAGAAAAGACATACTGAACCCTTTCCGAAAAGAAATAATTTGAAAATTTTTTTTACTAAGGAAATAGGAAAAATTTATAGTGACGAAAATAAAATTTTAATCGTCAAAAATCAAAATAATCATTTGCGACCAATTGAATCTCTTTGAGCGTTGAAGGTTCATATCGAATGTTCAAGACGAGTTACTTTTTGGACATTATAGGCTTAAGTAATTGTTCTGAACATTCACGACCCATGTAACCTCTGAACCATATTATCTTTTTGAAAATTCGTGTAATCTCTTAAAAAAGTTGCGATCAATAAAATCTATTTCAAAATTCGCCACCCATGTAATCAATCTCTTTGAAAATTCGTGACCCATGTAATCACTTTGATTGTTTACGACCCAAACAGTCGCTTTGAACTTTCAACATTCACGACCCAAGTGATAGCTCTGAACGTTCGCGACCCAAGTAATCTCTTTGAACCATATTATCTTTTTGAAAATTCGTGTAATCTCTTAAAAAATTTGCGACCAATAAAATTTATTTCAAAACTCGCGACCCATGTAATCAATCTCTTTGAAAATTCGCGACCCATGTAATCACTTTGAACTTTCAACATTCACGACCCAAGTAATCGCTTTGAACTTTCAATATTCACGACCCAAGTAATCGCTTTGAACATTCAACATTCACGACCCAAGTAATCGCTTTGAACTTTCAACATTCACGACCCAAGTAATCGCTTTGAACATTCACGACCCATGTAACCTCTTTGAACCATATTATCTTTTTAAAAATTCGTGTAATCTCTTAAAAAATTTGCGATCAATAAAATCTATTTCAAAATTCGCGACCCATGTAATCAATCTCTTTGAAAATTCGTGACCCATGTAATCACTTTGATTGTTTACGACCCAAACAGTCGCTTTGAACCTTCAACATTCACGACCCAAGTAATCGCTTTAAAGGTTGACATCTCAATTTTTGTTTATTTTTCTCAATCTTTTCGAAAATTGTGCTTGAAACAAATTTCTTTAGCTCTGACGATCAATCTTCTTTCCAAATTTCTTCCTGATGATGCTCCCATCCGAAAGGGGGAAAAAACAATTGGTATTTTTAATTATTTCCTTATTCGCGGATGATTTCCCTCGTCACAGATCACTGATAGAGCCGTTACGGTTGTTAGATAAAAACTGACCCTTATTGATTTGAGTCTATTCATTTTTCATTACTGCAATAAATAAAAGCTCAAACTTACAACCCCCTTGCACTTTACACTGTACTTGGGGTGAAAACCACCCCCACTTGAAATGACCTTATCAAAACTCTTGGTGAGTCATTCCCTCAAAAACTTCAACGGAATTCTTTTTTTATCTACTGAAATAAAATAAAGTGCACTTCCCGTCCATTTTTTTTATTAAGGAAAAACCTTTCCCGAAACAAAATAGCCTAATTTTTCATCGAATGCTTTGTGCTTTTTACCGAGGAGGAAAGTATGTTTTTTTTTTTGTGTAAAACCAAGTATTTCATTTTTATTAGGGGGGTAATGCCCCGCGGGACCGATTACTCGTACTGTAGAAACACTTCCGCGGACATTCCGTTAAAATATTCAAGTAAAACGAAGTGGAATCACCGGAACGTGACCAAAACAAATATGAGGGTTGTCCAAAAAATTCCAAGGAGTAGTATTAATATTGACATGATAACGGGGATTAATTTAAAAGGGTAATATTGTGTTACGTATCCGATTTCGAGAAGGGGTTTTATTTTCCCCTGGAAAAAAAATTACTGAGAGATGATTTCGTCAGTGTTAACTATTAATGAAGTTCATTAGAATTCCATTTCAGTAAAATAAGAGCGTTAGCCTTTAAATGTGGTGGCTTGGATTAACGGAGGTTTTGTGAAATAGAGATTCCCGGATCGAGTTTCCGTTGTTTCTTTTTAATTCTGATAAGCAGTGATTGTTGAATGCGAGTGGGAAGTGAGTTCTGTATGGCCTAAAATAGTGGAAGAGCCCTCAAATGACTTCCCGCATTTTAGCCGAGTCTATTTGAATTATTGTGGACTTTATTTGGCCTTACATTGGTCTCTCATTGAGTCATTTTTTTCCTGGTGCCGTTCACAATTTTGTCAAAATTTCTTCTTCTAATAAAAATTCTTGTGAGAACGTTGCCAAGTAATTTCCTCAGTTAAAATTCTCACCTCCTTATGACTTTCTATTTGTCAAATTGAAAGAGAAAGAAGGAAAAAGAAGAACGACAAAGTAAAAATGGCGGTTCGGGTTTTAGGACAAACAGCTCGGTGACTATCACTCCAATGAAACGTAATTGGCGTCGCGCGGTCAAACTGTTCTCCAGCGAATTTCCCATTTCTTCCCTCGAAGGCTAAACACAGTTATTTTAAATCACGCCATCACCGAGATTATTCCCCGTTTCTTTTTCTTATTTCCCCGTGTCTTTTTTTCCCTTTCTTTTTTTTAAAAAACCTTTCGACGGAAAATCTCAGGCACATTCTTATCCGCATCCTCCGGGAAAATTGTATTTTTTTTCTTCTCTCCCCTCCCGACACCCACTTCCTCGAACCTTTAAATCAAAAGTAATAAAAGTTCTGTTCCGTCGATTGAACAAAGTAAGCTTTAGGGGCTTTTACTTTAAGCATGGATTACCCAAACGGTAGAATCCCGT
This sequence comes from Liposcelis brunnea, assembly GCA_023512825.1. Classification (NCBI taxonomy): domain Eukaryota; kingdom Metazoa; phylum Arthropoda; class Insecta; order Psocodea; family Liposcelididae; genus Liposcelis; species Liposcelis brunnea. The sequence continues at coordinate 3,884,248 of CM042070.1, forward strand.
ACGAGCTTATAAAAGCTTTAAGATTAAACGTTTAGGTCCTTTAAAACATTACGGCCGATTTTTTCTTACGTCTCCAGCTGACCTCTTTTTTTTGGGCGAAAAAAATCCTTCAAAGATTCCGTGAATAATTTTTAATCTCGGGGAAGAGTTAAATCAAAGGCGGAGTTAATCACCCTCAAGGCTTTTTAATCGCAACGCTGTTGGAATTCGCTTTTTAACAAGCGAGGTTTTTTGTAGACCGTGTTAAAAATTTTTTTTTAGCAATCCGAGTAAATCCTTTGGTGAATGGTTTCGCGTCGCCACTGAATTATCTTGTCATTTGAATATTGTTAAGCCATGTATCCCATTTGAAATGGAATAATGAATCAACATTGTGTAATGTAAGGTTTCAAACTGTGATTGCTGGATGGGCATAATCAAATTAGTGGCTCTTTCTGTCCGTCCATCTGCCCACTAATGAGTATCTCGATTGTTTTCCCTACCTTGTAATTTTTTTCTTGGCGTTTCTTTTTTCAACTCAGTTAGGTACAATTTTGAAAAAATTATCAAAAAATTTGTTCGACTACAAAAAATAATTAAAAGATTTGTTCGACTACAAAAAATAATCAAGAGATTTGTTCGACTACTAGAAATAATTAAAATATTTGTTCGTCTAGAAAAAATAATCAAAAGATTTGTTCGACTACAAAAAATAATCAAAAGATTTGTTCGACTACAAAAAATAATCAAAAGATTTGTTCGACTACAAAAAGTAATCAAAAGATTTGTTCGACTACAAAAAATAATCAAATGATTTGTTCGACAAGAAAGAATGATCAGGAGACCTGTTGCTAGAAAAAATTATCAAAAAATAATTAAAATATTTGTTCGTCTAGAAAAAATAATCCAAAGATTTGTTCGACTACAAAAAATAATCAAAAGATTTGTTCGACTACAAAAAGTAATCAAAAGATTTGTTCGACTACAAAAAATAATCAAAAGATTTGTTCGACAAGAAAGAATGATCAGGAGACCTGTTGCTAGAAAAAATTATCAAAAAATAATTAAAATATTTGTTCGTCTAGAAAAAATAATCCAAAGATTTGTTCGACTACAAAAAATAATCAAAAGATTTGTTCGACTACAAAAAGTAATCAAAAGATTTGTTCGACTACAAAAAATAATCAAAAGATTTGTTCGACAAGAAAGAATGATCAGAAGACCTGTTCGACTACAAAAAAATCTCAAAAGAAGATTTGTTCTATTAGAAAAATAATTGAAGGATTTGTCAGACATGAAAAAACTTTTAACAACATGTTGCCCCATTACAAAAATTCTAAAATTTTTTAAAAACCAACAACAAAATTTTTGTTAACTTTTGTAATTTTTGTTGTTTTAAATTTTTGTTTTTGTATTTTTGTGATTTCTGTCTTTGTATTTGTGATCTCTGGCTTTGTATTTGTATTTTTGTGATTTGTTTTTGTATTTGTAATTTTTTTTTTTGTATTTTTGTGATATCTGTTTTTGTATTTGTGATCTCTGACTTTATATTTGTGATTGTTGTATTTGTATTTTTGTGATTTCTGTTTTTGTATTTGTGAATTTTGTTTTTGTTCTCTTGCGATTTCTGGTTTAGTATTTGTGACTGTTTTTTGTATTTATTTTTATGATTCCTGTTTTTGTATTGGTATTCGTGATCTTTGTTTTTGTTCTTGTTGTTATATGTCAATTTTTCTAATTTTTCTCCAAATATTTTTTTTTAAATTAGAAAAAAAGCCTTGTGGTAATGAAGTTAGTAGAAAGAAGATTATATGTCTCTGCAGAGCTTAAGCTTCTTCGGTTAAAAATTTTTATCATTCCTCAAATAGCCCCATCAATGTGATTATTGTTATTCTTTTTATTTTTATCTGTCTTAGTAGTTTACAAATACCTTCTTCTATATTTATTTTAAACCCTCAAACCCCTCACCACAAAATCGTCGCTCGTTAGCAAGGAGTTTTATTTCCGGTTTTTGTATTTCCGGTTTTCTTGGACGGAAGTGAAAACAACTTCCTTTTTGAAAGATAATTAAAAGTGGATTTCCTCTTCATTTTTAGGTCCCCCCCCCCCCCCAAAACCTTGCCCTCCTATCCCAGCCACAATCCGAGTATACACCTCGTCATTCGCGGTCGAGTAACCCCGACTCTTATTTGACTTTTTAAAAAAAATTAAAAGAAAATTAAAAAAAGCTTTTTCCTCTTTTCTTTAATAAAACTAAAAATTCATTTCGTTTGTTTGATGTTTTATATACGGGATGTGATATTAAAAATATTTTTTTTTAACGAGGTAAAAACCGACATGGGTGTTTTTTTTTTTTTAAAGGAAAGGGGAAAACGGGGATAACAACCCCCAAGCGGGGCATAAACTGATCCGCATAGTATACTGATGTGGTATATAACAAAAGGAGTGAAATGTGCCAAATTGGAAATGTGTGTCAGAGACAGCACCCCTGTGGTTAGTATTAACATTCAAAACAACGAGTCAACTCACTTCGTCGTATAAATCTTCACTTATTTTCCCTCTATGACTTATTCACGACTTGCGTGTTTATTTACTTGAGGAAGTGTTGACTCTTCTTTTTTTCCGTATGTATGAAAGGATATGATTTATCTTTATCTTTTTTAGTGACCGGGTCGAGTCGGTTGTAAATTATTCATGAATAGGAAGTATTCAATGTGACGGTAGGAGGACAAGAATTATTAAGCGAGTCAGGGTTGTACTTTCACTTAAAAAAAAAAAAACTTCCACAGCTCTGATTCGAAATTTCATATTTTTTTATCACAGTAAGACTAAGAATTCTAGTTTCAGAAAAAGTGTGGCAATGCTTTTAGGCCTAGCTGGCAAAGAGGAAATTCAAAGGTTTTATAGAAAGTGGTCACTGACCACTTTCTATAAAACCTGACTTTCTATAAAAACTGATCCAAAAAGAGCTGACCACTGGTCAGTTCTTTTTGGATCAGTTTTCAGAATTTCCTGAACGCAATTCTGGGCTCAAAAATTTTTTGGGGGAGCTTTAAACACATTTTTCAGCTCTTAAAATAATCCAAGAATATCCTTTTCTTGCAAAAACGTTTACAAGAATAATAAATACCAAGGATGCTTGCAAATTAGCTCAATCCAATTACCCGATGGTTAATTAAATAACCCAAGCCTCATTAAATTAATAAATCAATTTCGGTTTTTAACATTAGCTAATTAATTTCATAATCGATTTTGTAGGATGGAAAAAGAAAACGCGGATTTTTTATTCTCTTCGTTTTATTTTCACAAAAAAAAAGAAAATTTTCTTTTTTTTGTGAAAATAAAAAAACGTTTGGCGCAGCGAGTGGGAGTATAAAAAAAAATATTTCACGGAAATCCGTAATAACGGGGATATGACTAAAATCGTGAAGAGACGTATCAGTATCACTTTAAGTAATAAATTGTCAAAAAGGAGAAAGAAAGCGGCAAAGTGACGGCAAAATTTGTCAAACAAAAAGCCCTGGGAGAGATCATTTTGACGTTTTGTTTTTGATACAACCCCAATTTCGTTTCACCCTTGGTTTCACGAGAAATAAAGCAGAATAATTTCAACGACTTGACGACAGACAAACTAAAGTGATTGGTTCTGACGTTTTCTTTAACTTCCTTCAGTCTTTTTCTTTTTCCTTTTTTTTTTTTGGGAAGATATGGCGGCGGAATCCTGACCGAATTATTTTTCCAAAGCAGGAAATATTTTTCATTTAGATGCGCTCTCGTAATGAAATTTGAGAGAAAGTGGGTAGATATGTGTGTGGATGGGGAACGAGACAGCGAAATGAAAAGCGCGGTGAAAATTTCCCGTAAAAGCACGCGGGGCTCTTACCGTTTCAATGATTACGAAATTTTATTAGAATGCCTGCCACAGTGGAAAGAATTATTAATTTACTATAACGACGGAGAAGAGATAATATGATTTCTGGAGAAAAGGGAAGCTACTTATCAACTTACGGAAGGAAAAACGCTTTTGCCAAGTTTGCAAAAACTTTTCCAGCCCTGCCAGAAAAATGACTTTGATTGTCATATTTGAGCCTCTAGTAACTAAAAATGATTATCAATTTTAATTATTTTTGATCATATTTTTTTTGATCAAAATAATTAAAATTGATAATCATTTTTAGTTACTAGAGGCTCAAATATGACAATCAAAGTCATTTTTCTGGCAGGGAGGTTTTAATTATTCAGGTTTTTCCCGCGACGTCTTGCATGTGGACTCTACTTAGTAAAAGTCGTGGGCTGGGAAAAGGGGGGGGGGGCCTCCATTCAACAGTAACAAGAGACTGGTAATTAATCAAGAAAACTTTCGACCCAGAAACCAAGAAGACAGATCGGTCCTAACACGGGTCGTTTAATCCAATCGCGTCAACTGAAAGCTAAAGAATAATTACTTATAAACTGACGTATCACCAACCATATGTCATTTTGTAGAACTCAAATAAAAATATCTTTCCTTTTTTTCTTTTCGTTTTTTTGCGCCCCCTTTCCCCTCGGTCTATACAATGCGGTTTTTCATTTTCTTTTTCTTTTAAAAAAAAATATCAGAAACAGATGTTTCTCATTTATGCAGGTTTTTTCTTTTTCGTAATCTGTTGGGGATTCGAATCCTTGCCAAAAATATCAAGAGGGTTGATACCAACATCACCTGATCGAACTGCAAAAGACATGGAAGAGTGGAAAGGTTATAAATTGATGGGAAGGTCCCATAGGAATGTCCATTCTCAGTGCTTGGTAAATTTTGATTCCTTTAACGTTGTGTAATTGATTCATCTTGCTGACTGTCAGCGTTATGAGAATTGCTTTGAATTTGAAATAGCAAAAAAAATTCTGTACCTCAGAGATCGTCGAATCCAAAATCAGACGACTGTCCTCCGGCATAAGTTAAATATAGGTGAGCTGCCATCTTAGATTTCAAATTCGACGTTGTTCTTCTGAGGTTATGTAATGAGAAAAATTCCTGAACGCAAAAAGAACATATCTAGAAAAATTCCTGAGGGTAAATTGAATTCTAGAAGAATCCCGGAATATCTCTAGAATTCCACTTAATATAAGTGGAATTCTAGAAAAATTCCTTAACACGAATTGAATTCTAGAAGAATTTCTGAAGGCAAGTTGAATTGTAGAAAAATTCTTGAGTGTAAATTAAATTCTAGAGAAATTCCTGAACGGAAAAAGAACATATCTAGAAAAATTCCTGAGAGTAAATTGAATTCTAAAAAAATTCTTTAACACGAATTGAATTCTAGAAGAATTTCTGAAGGCAAGTTGAATTGTAGAAAAATCCTTGAGTGTAAATTGAATTCTAGAGAAATTACTGAACGTAAGTGGAGTTCTAGAAAAATTCCTAAAACAAATTGAATTCTAGAACAATTCCTGAACGCAAAAACATTTCTAGAACAATTCCTGAACGTAAATTGTGTTAGTTTGAGTAAAGAGAGCCATCGTAACGCGGCTTGTTTCCGCTCTATGCATGATTTAAGTTGTCAACACTGCTGTTATTACATTTTTTATAGTCATCATTATGTAGTCAAAATATACAGTCCACGTTTATTTGAAAAATGCATTTATTGAAGATATTTCTGAACAGCCTAACATAAAGCTACAAATTGAATTCTAGAGAGATTCATGAAATCAAATTGAATTTTAGAAAAATTCCTGAACGCAAAAGCAATTCTTGAAAGATTCCTGAACGCGAAAACAATTGTAGAAAAATTCCTTAACACAAAAAAAATTCTATAGGAAAATTTCTGGCCTGCCAGAAAAATGACTTTGATTGTCATATTTGAGCCTCCGTGTGATGATGTCTAATCCTCTTCCTATTTTTCTCTTTTCAGTTACCTAAGATTCCTGTGGAACCGAAAGCTACTCCTACCCTCGAAATGAAATAAGACTGGATATAATTGCAAAAGAAGAAATGCATTATATTGACTAGGAATTTAGCACTCAAATATAACCTCAATCACTCTGTCGGAGTCACCAGAGGCTCAAATATGACAATCAAAGTCATTTTTCTGGCAGGGTGGCTTTAAAAACAATTCTGAATCGTTCCGCCGCGCGTATGTTTAATTCCCTAATTTCCAAAATCCTCAAAATAGTAACCATTGATGAAAGTAAATTCATGTACTCGTGAAAAATTGATTGATACTGATTGATTGACATATAGCGTTTCAATTAAATGATGGATCTTGTCAAATAGGTTGAGGGGAGTTTTCCATCCGAAAATAAAACCATCTTACGAGCCCGGTCGTTATGTCAAAAAACTGTAATTGACATTAGCAAAAAAAAATCCATTTCAATGTAAATCATTCCCGTTGTTGGAAAATTATATCGGCCTGATAACGCGGGAGGAAATTTTGACGGATATAAAGTCATCAATCCTTCGTTAAAGGTAAGAAAGGGAAAAAAAAAATTTTTAAAAAGGGTTTTTTGCCGGGAGTTGTATAATGGGATTATACCACCCACATGTTCGTAATGAGTGCGGTGTAAAGTTTTTATACTTGGGAGAAGGTTTTTCCTCGGAGTCGGGAAATTCTCCCAGTTTGCGGACCTTTTGTTTTCTTCCTATTACTGCCTTTTCTATTCTTCCCCAATTATGACATTTGGGATGGGAAAGGCTGGAAATTTTTTTTATCCTTTTTTTTTTCTAAAACGAATTAGAAACGTGATTAAGGTTTTCGCTTTTAAGTAGAAATGGCTTCGAGGTACATGTTTTTCCTCGTCAAGTAACGAATGACAAGCCCCTTACACACACGTTTTTTTTCTTTACCGTTTTGTGGAAGAAAAGTTTGTTATTTTAGCAAAACTAGCAGAAGCCATTCGAGAGATGAATCAGGCACAATAAAGCCACTGAGACAACTTTTCTTTTAATTTTTTTAAAAATAATCTCGAAAGGAGTAAACGTAAAAATAAACCGTTTAAAAAGTTATTTTGCTGACAAGTCTAAGGCAGTTATTTTGATCCTCCCCTTATTCGTGGGGAATCCTCATTCAGGGTGATGCCAACTTAGAAGTAATTGCTAAGGATATCCCTTTATATTTATATCTCTTCGTCAACATTACCTTTTTTCTTTTTTTTCCCCAAAACAGAAGGCCATAAATCTCGAACATTGCCGTGGTTTCATCTTGTCTCATAAATTTCCAAGAGTGCTTCTCTAAATCGGACACTTTTTTTTTTTTCATTTTGCATCCACAAAGAGAAGTCTTCGGTTACGACTTCTTTGTTGAATTCAAATAAACTCATCGAAATTGGTATGTGGGACATGATGGTTGCCATGGGAACACTGTGATAAAGTTAGGTGTAAAAATTGATGCTTTTCGCACCGTGTTTTCCATTGTGATTCCGAAATCGTTTTTTTCCCTCTCTCTCGAAACTCTCTCTCCTTTCCCCGTCAAAGATTCTTGACTTTCTTATTATATCAAGATTTAATCTTTTCTGGTCTTTGATCATGCGATACTTTGGGAGGAAGAGAAAAAGAGAGAGAGAGAAAAAATGCGAGAAAATAAAGTGCGAGAGAAAAAACATAACGTTTTTTTAACGCGCGTACAAATTAGATTTTAGTTTTTGAGATTTAAAAGACAAGAGAAATGTTTCATTTTTGTTAAAACAACAATTTTTTTTTAAAAAACTATGTTTTCGAATGTTGGAGCGAAGCCTAACCCTGACTTTGACCACCCTAAAAAGGTTTTTTCCTGAATAGTACTCGATAAGAAAGGCGTTTTTAAGGTGGTCAAAGTTAGGGTGTTCTACGGTATCCCTTTTTTTTAAACTGCCATTCTGTCTTATCGAATTTTACTCGAGTACTCTAGTTTTCCTCATCACTGAAAACAAAATCTCTCCGCTCCTGTTAGGCGAAATAAATAACCCCATATAATAAAACACTGTATGTCAATAAAATATCCTACATCGTTTTCGTGAAAAACATTACGGTTTGGCACAATTTCCGAAATCGATAAACACCATTTTAATCCGGGGCCAATCAAATAATTACATAATATTCCCATGATCCGATTATGATTCTCATCAGCAACCCTTTTATTCCTTTTTTCCCTCCTCCATACTATTGTGTTCATTTTTATATTTCTCTCTCTGGCACCACGCGAAAAAAATTGGACAGGATAACCTGTTCAAAGCTTTATCGAGTTTTCTTTTTGCAAAGAAAAGTCTTAATTTGCTTATTAGGGAGGAAATTCAAGTGTAACATGTTACGTAACATGTTGCGTAACATGTTACATTTGGTATATTTCACTGGGAAACATGTTGCGTAACATGTTCCGATGTAACATGTTTCGGAACATGTTACGTAACATGTCACCTTGTGAAATTTGCCTCGTAACATGTTAAATCATGTTACAAGTTTTGCAAATCATGTTACGGCCCTTCAACACCATGTTACAGCCCTTAAACATCATGTTACGGCCCTCCGACATCATGTTACGGCCCTCCGACATCATGTTACGGCCCTCCAACATCATGTTACGACCCTTTTAGATAATGTTACGCTTGTGAACAAAATATTACAAGCTTTCCAAAATATGTTGTGACCATGCCATGCTTTACAGGGCTTGTAACATGCTTTAGAAAGTTGTAACATTTTGTTCACAAGCGTAACATTATCTAAAAGGATCGTAACATGATGTTGGAGGGCCGTAACATGATGTCGGAGGGCCGTAACATGATGTTGAAGGGCTGTAACATGGTGTTTAAGGGCTGTAACATGGTGTTTAAGGGCCGTAACATGATTTAACATGTTACGAGGCATATTTCACAAGGTAACATGTTACGTAACATGTTTCCCTGTGAAATATACCAAATGTAACATGTTACGCAACATGTTACGTAACATGTTACACATGAATTTCCTCCCTTAGGGTTTAATTTGTGGAAGATATTTTTTTAATCTATGTACGGCCTTTTCCCCGCGGCTATAATAAATCTGGAAACGCAAAGATTCGAAAATGATTTAAGCCGAAAATAGTTAAAACCCAGATGGGGCGCAATCATCCATAGATTTGGGAATGCTAATCGGTTACGTATTTAGAAACGCAATTATACTTCATTGATTTCAGCCAAAATTTGATAGAACCTTCCTTTTAAGCCTATTTTAATGCGTGCAAAATATCTCATCGATCCATCGTGTCGTTTACCCGGAATTGCGGATACAAAAACCCAAAAAAAATCGCCCTTTTTTTTCTTATCGTTTCCAAACGCCTTCATAGATTTCAACCAAAATTTGATAGAACCTTCCTTTTAAGCCTATTTTAATGCGTGCAAAATCTCGCCTCGATCTGTTGCGTCGTTCAACCAACCAACCAGACGCACAGACATTTTTAAATCTTGCTATTTTCGAACTTCAGACCCAAAGCAGTTAAAAAAATCAAAAAATTGAGAGTGAATTTTTTTCCGAAAACAATGCTTTATCTGACTTCGTCGATAAAGCAAAAAAGCATATAGGGTTATTGACAACGTTCGTTTTTTTTTTTTCGGAAATAGATGATCTGTGCCCCACTTTCCCCTCTTCTTTTATATGTTGTGCAACTTTTCTCTGTATCGAAGGAAAAATCCACTTTATTTAAGAGTAACCTACAAAACAAGAGATTTACAATTATTGACATCCTGATCAATATCTTCTTTATCCAATCCATTCTGCCAATCTTTTTCCTTTTATTCTTCTGCAGATTGATAGATCCGCGATCAGTCTAACGGAACGTCTTCTCTTTGATTTCGCTTCAAATAATTTAACAAGATTGAAACTTTTATTCTCTTGCATTCATTTTCTTTTCTTATTTTTTAGGGCAAAAAAAAAAGACAGAAAAAAACAGTTCAGGAGTTAGCTAGATATTCTTTGTTTGGCTTATTTTATTCTTTTCCGTGACTTTTTTTTTTGCTTTGCAATGATGCAGTAAGGACGTTCTTCAAAACATTTTTATGTTTGCTGTTTTTGACATCGCATTCTCTATTTCCCCTCCCGAAAAAACTTTTATAATTTTTTTTCCCTTTCCCTTTATCGTAGCCGCGAGGGATATTTTTCTTCCTTTTTACTACAAAAGATAGAAAGAATGCATGAGGCCGATGAAAGACGTCTATTATGAAATGGATAAGCCCCGATTTTTGAAAAGGGCTTTCATTAATTTTTTTTCTTTTCGTATCAGCCTTTGGCAATTATTTTTCATATGGAATTAAAAGTGAGAATGTCCTGAAGTTCGTAAGGTAAAAGCCCCAGTTATTGACCAAGCCATAAGGTAAACATGTTTACCATATACTGTATAGATAATATGTTTAGCTTATGGGCGGTCACTGGGTGTTTTACCTTAGTTAGCCATGTGTATTTCTGGTGGCACGAATCAAGGCTGCAGATGGCACAGACATTCAAACCAAGGGCAAAGCTTTGATCTTGGATGTAGTTGGGTACCCAAACCACAAAAGAGTCGTGGAATACTTCATGACGCCGACGAGTAATTGCTGGCGCCACAGAAGAGACACTAAATACTTTCGCACCACAGGAAAGTCACTTAATACTTTATGGTGCCTCAAAAGAGTCGTAGATCACTTTATATGGCTCCACAGAAGTCCCAGAATTTTTTATGGCGTGACACAGGAGTCCTAGAGTTTTTGATGGCTCGAGCCATCAAAAACTCTAGGAAAAGAAAAACGATTCTGGATAGGGGAGAGATGCAAATATCCTCGCCTGGAAATGGTACATTATTTCCATATTTGATGGCTCGAGCCATCATAAACTCTAGGACTCCTGTGTCACGCCATGAAAAATTCTGGGACTTGGCTCTAAGAAAAGTCATAGAATACTTCATGGCGCCACAGACGTCCCTGAATTTTTGATGGCGGGACACACGAGTCCTAGAGTTTTTTATGGCTCCAAGAATAGTCACTGAATATTTCATGGCACCACAGGAAAGTCGCAGAATAATTTATGGTACCAGAGAAAAGTGGTATTCTTCTGAGAAAAGTGGTACATTACACTGTATAATTTTGACTTCTGGCTTAACCCACCGCAAAAATTTATATTAAGAACTCCTCTAACATATAAAAAAGGGGAAAATAAAAAACCAATATAGAAATTGAAGAAACTGGAAATAATGTACCATTTCCAGGCGAGGATATTCGCATCTCTCCCCTATCCAGAATCGTTTTTCTTTTCTTATGAAAAGATCATCTTTGAATTTTTTTTAATATTGTAAAAATGCCGTAACAAGATAAAGAAGCCCCCGATAGCTGAAATGTTAGGGGAAGGACGAAAAAGCGAATGGAATAAGTCAAGTGAAATATTTTTTTTTAAATTCTGGAACCACCACCGTTTGATGTTTTGATATTTTCAAGTGTATCTACTGAAAGGGATAAAAATAAAAAAGTCATTTTAAACATTTTAAGATAACCAAGCAATCCCATCGGCTAAACATAAAAATGCGAAAAACCACTTGCCTCCCCTAAAAAATTTAACCACCCCTTTTTTTTTACATTCTTTAAAAACCCCGAGTGCACTTGTTAAAGGTATATCGCGGACGGAATAATAAAATATTGATTTTCGAATTATCTACCAATAAAAAAAGGAGAAATCTTGGACTGAGTCGGATCGAGAAAAAAATCTTCCGGAAAATATTTATCGCACAAAGTCAGTATATTAGTCCAGTTTAAAAAAAAAGGACGGTAGCATTTAACGTCAAACTTTGTTAAGTATCACTTCTTGATTCGAATCAAGTTTTTAAGTTTCGATCAATACTTAAAAAAAAAAAAAGTTTCCTCCAAAAAAAGTTTGGTCAGGAAATGAATTTGGCAGATATAAAGGTTCCGTTAGAAAGAAAACTTTTTTGTTTCCTGCCTCTGCCGCCTCTCTTCAATTCCCCCTCAAAACAGAGAAATCCGATTCGGAAACACGTTCGCGGGGGGGGGGGATGAAGAAGAGTTTGGTTTTTATACCCGGTTAAATAAATTCCGTTGTTTTTACAAATAATAGAAGGTTGAGTTTTGTGACAGAAGGGCAAAGGATCAAAGAGCAGAAGTGGGCAATGGAATAACCAAAAACGATAAGAAGGTGCAGCTCCAAAAGCTAAGTTGATCAATAATCGCAACACTCGAACCGATTCCTTCCAAATTTTAGGAAAGTTACCAAAACCAGAAAATATCTATCGGGGGCTTCTTTATCTTGTTACGGCATTTTTACGATATTAAAAAAAATTCAAAGATGATCTTTTCATAAGAAAAGAAAAACGATTCTGGATTTAGGAAAGTTACTAAAACCAGGAAATATCTGTTTCTGTAAATTCTTGGAAATAAAATTCTGCATTCCCCAAATCTCGATTTAAATTCTCTCTCATCGGAAACGATGAAAGAAAGGTTAAAATTATGAAGAAATCATCCAAAACCCGTTTATTACCTCAAAAACCGATGATTCCATAAAAAACAATTTTAATATTAGGTGAGATATGTAACGGGGCCGGGGATTTTTCGAAAAATCACGTGAGAAATATAAACCATCTAATCCTCGGAATCGTTTTTATTCCGACAGGTTTAAACATGTCAGACCCATCCACTTTTCCTTCCACCATTTTATAATTACATAAAAACTAATGAACTCGCTCGTGTTACAATCGGAATGAAAGGTCTCTTTCTCTCTCTCTCTCTACCGAAAATGGGGAGGCTTATATTACGATGATCGCATTGAAATAAATCGCTATGCCGATAAAAGTAAAAGGAAAAAGAAGAGGAAAATCCTGACTCCGTAACGATGAAACACAAAAGCAGTGTAATTCAATTAAATTGTACTAAAGTCAAAATAAGTGGTTTATATGTGCATTGTGCTTCAAGCTCCACGAATCAAGAACAAAATAGCTTTTAAATATGTATAAAATACGAAGAAAAAAATTTTTTTTTTTTTTTCAAGTATTATTTTAAGTCGTTACGGGTTCTCGGTTACTCTTTTATTGTTTAATGGGTTTTTGTGTGCTAAAACTATGAATCCCCCTCATGGGTGAATGTCTCCCTGGATATTTATACCTTTGACCGATCGGGGGGAAACGTATCTTTGGGAAAAAAAGTTTTTCGTTGTAATAGCGGAAATCCGCCGGTCCGAGACTAATCAAGTATAAAAACAAACCGAGACGTTTTTTTTTTCAAAGTTTCCACGAGTTTTTTCTTTTTAGGGAAAAATGTTTAATGTTTTGTAATGAAAATCGGATTTGAAAAATTGCGATTTCTTTTTATTAAATTTGAAAAAAAAATCGCAAGAGGTGATGGCGACCAAGGATAATGGCAGATTTTATAATTTGGTGGGTTTAATGAAGCTGATGGGAATTTTTTTATTATCAGATGAATGAATGGTTTATGATTGGACTTTGCATGGTAAAAAGTGAAATTTCAATTTTAAAAAGAAATAGCTGAACAGTTTGGTTTTTGGTAAAATATTTTTTTCTGACACACTCCTCTTTCCAGATAGAAAAAATGAACAAATATTAATTTTCTCTAAATTTTTAAGACAAGACAAAAGACGATTTTCTTGATTGGTTTTTCTGCAACTAGATATCTCAATCCAAAAATGATTTTTAAATTTTTTTCCACAAAAATGTTTCCCAATTTCCAGCTCACAAAATTATTTTTGATTTTATTCTCATAAAAATTCTTTTTAATGTCCTCTCAAAAATATTTTTTCCACGTGAAAAAAAATTTTGAAATTTTTTTGAGAAGAAAATTAGGAATCGCATTTTTTCGCGAGAGGGAAATTTTCCCAATTTCCGTCTCATAAAAATTCTTTTCAATTTTCTTCTCTTCCTCAATCCTGCGTCAATCTCACTATCTAATATTTAATTTCTGGGCCCAAGCTCACATCTTCCATTTTCTCATTTTTAACCCTTTTATTCCCATATTTTTTCATCACTACTAATTTTCATTAAAATATAATTTACTTAAAAACGAAATTTTTAAATAAATTGCAAGTCCTCGTCTCCGAGAAAAAGAATAGCTACTTACAAAAAGACAAGGAAACACTTACGCTAAATGATATTTCCGCTTGCATTTCTTACAGGCGTTATTATTATAAAATATGCAATACAAGCTTGAAATATATTTTCCCAACATGTCACGCGTCATTACTGCAACTCTCATTTATTCCCGCATATCCTCATTCAAAAACAACAAACGAAAAAAAAAAAAAGGAAAAGGAAAATCCACGTGAATGACCGTTTTACATTTCCCCCGTAAACTTCCCGCTTTTGTTTAAAAAGTTTTACTCGAGAATTTTTTGATAACTTTATTATCGGAAACAAGAATGCAAAGGCATCTTTTCGCCCACGTTTTCTTTTCTCCTCTTCTCTTTACTCCTTGTCTCCCGCATCTTTACCGTTCCATTAAAATTTTCCCTTCCTCCCCCCCCCCCCCCCCTTTCCCTGACTCATCCCCTCTTAAATTGGTTTCGTAGACCATTAGAAGAGGTCTTTGTGATGGTAATTGCCGTTCTAAGATCCAGTCAGAAGAGCTCGGTCCCGTGGGGGAATATGTAAGATGTTGAAACACGCTTTTTATAACCTTCTTTCCTTGCGATATTTATGGGTGTTTTCACCTGATTTTATAAAACTTTTTGTTTTAAAAATTTCCTCGAGTTTGATTAAGTTTATACTTTATAGAGTAATAAATTAGACTACGTTTTTATATTAAGGGGAGGGAGGGGAGAAAAATAAAAGAACTCGTACGGAATTTACATGACAGATGAAGGATTTCCATCAGGAACGATGTAGCTAAAAGAAGAAAAGCTTCAGGTTTCTCTAAAAAATTTACAGTTTGATCTCAAAAAAATTTTAAAGTAAAAATGAGTGCTGAATTTTTTTTAAGTTGGACTGGTGCAGCGTGTGCTATTTTTAAAAAAATTGATGAAAAAAGTTCATGGCCCAAGTAATTGCTTTGATCACTCATGACCCGTGTCACTTTAAAAGCGATTACATGGGTCATGAACATTCAAAGCGATTACTTGGGCAATGAAATTTCGAAGCAATTACATGAGTCATGAACGATTAAAGTTCATGACCCATGTAATCGATTTGAATGTTCATGACCCATGTAATCGATTTGAATGTTCATGACCCATGTAATCGCTTTTAACGTTCATGACCCATGTAATCGATTTGAATGTTCATGGCCCATGTAATCGATTTGAATGTTCATGGCCCATGTAATCGATTTGAATGTTCATGACCCATGTAATTACCTTGAACATTCATGACCCGTGTAATCGTCTTGAACATGAGGACGTACAAGTCGGGTAATCGTCTTGAAAATTCATGACCCATGTAATCGATTCAAATGTTCATGATCCATATAATCACCTTGAACAGTCATGACCCGTGTAATCGTCTTGAACATTCATGCTCCATGTAATCGCTTTTAACGTTCATGGCCCATGTAATCACCTTGAACATGAAGACGTACAAGCCGGGTAATTGTCTTGAAAATTCATGACCCATGTAATCGATTTGAATGTTCATGACCCATGTAATCACCTTGAACATGAAGACGTACAAATTCTTAGCCAAGCCTTGAAGATTGTCAAGGAATGAATGATAGTTATTTAAAGTTCTTCTTCGATATTCATACTCAACTTATGTCCATTTTTTCCGATCAACATACTTTAGCCTTGCGAACATTCTCATCATTCATGCTTCAAAAAACCCGGTTAATACTTTCAAGATCCAATCGTATCGCCCTTAAAATTTTTAACGATCGGCACTTCCCATTTAACGAGAGTCTGGGAGAAAAGCAGACCATTTATTTTTTCCCGTAAGCAATAAAATCAGTGACAACCTTCCTCCTTCCCCACGTTGATCGGCATAAAAATTTCCGCGGATTCGGCAGATTTTCTTACAGGAGCGAAAATTAATATAGATCAGATTGCTTATTAATATAACGCGGGGAAAGCCTTTTTGTATGTCGTCGACACGTTTCTCTTTCATTAATCAGTCACCCTTTACCCACACCTTTCGCCGAAACCACCCCCTTTAACAAATTTTTTATTCAACGTCAAATCTTTGATAGAGTTTCCAAGAATAAAAAAAAAAAAAAAACCCCGAAAGGAAAGAAAATAAAAATCCCGTGATATTTTTTTTCTCTCTCTCCCCCTTCGCAACTTTATGACCGATAATTTTTCCATTTGTGTAAGAAGTTTGAATGAACGGGTTCGGGTTTTTAAATGGGGGCCGAGGCAGTCGCTACGTGAATTTTCCCCCCGAGTTTCTTACCGTAAGGAAAAACCGCATGGTTCGTTAAACAACTCCATGTTTCAACCGTAGGAAAAGAAGGAAGGAAAAAAAAAAGAGTTCTGACTTTCTAAATTCGGTTTGTGTCGAACATTTCAATTGACTTCCGCTTCAATTGGTCATATTAAATTTTTTTTTTAGTTTTTTTTATGAAAAATGGAGGAGGAAGGATAGCCAAAGAAAAATAAAAAGATTTTTTAGGGATACGTGGAGATGCATGGCAGATTTTTCGAAGAAATTGAAAAGTTTTGAATTTTGAAAGCAGGAAAAAGTTGATGATTTCTGCCCATGTGTCAGTCAATCCGTCTGGGGAAAAAGCCAAGGAAGCCGGAGCAAAGAATTCAGCGACCCTCCCTAAAATACGACCCAAGTAATCACTTCCGGTATTTAGGACCCGATAAATCATTTCCAGTGTCTACGACCCAATTAATCACTTTGAATATTCACGACCAAAGTAATCGCGTTGAGTATTCACGACCCCAGTAATCACTTCTAGAGTCCACGACCCGAGTAATCGCTTTGAATATTGACGATTCAAGTAATCACTTCCAAGTGTTTAAGACCCAGATAATTGCTTTGAATATTCACGACCCCAGTCACTTCTAGAGTCCACGACCCGAGTAATCGCTTTGAATATTGACAATTCAAGTAATCACTTCCAGTGTTTAAGACCCAAATAATTGCTTTGAATATTCACGACCCCAGTAATCACACTTTCGCTGCCATGACCCAAGTAATCACTTCCGGTATTTAGGACCCGATAAATCATTTCCAGTGTCTACGACCCAATTAATCACTTTGAATATTCACGACCCAAGTAATCGCGTTGAGTATTCACGACCCCAGTAATCACTTCTAGAGCCCACGACCCGAGTAATCGCTTTGAATATTGACAATTCAAGTAATCACTTCCAAGTGTTTAAGACCCAAATAAATGCTTTGAATATTCACGACCCCAGTAATCGCTTTGAATTTTTAAAGACTCAGTAATCATTTCATTGTTTTTTCTTCAAATAGCGGACAAGCTTTCTCTTTCTTTCTCAATTCTTAAATCAAAAACATTTATACTCTTTTTTAACAAAGATTACTTCTTACAAAAAAAATTTAAAGAGGAAAATATAAAAAATTCAGAATAAATCGCTTATAATATATTCCCCGAATGGCAACAGGAGAAGCCCCGGTTATGAAATTGATTAAGAATTTTACGAATAAGAATTTCCATGACGTTCCTTTTCTCTCTCGGAGAAGATAGATTGAAGGAATCTGAAGGTCCTTGAAGAATTGAGGCGAGGTGAATGCTGACGAGCTTTGAGGGCCCCAAAGGGACACGAGACAAAGCTCTGAATCTTGAATTTTCGCATAAAATCATTCTACACCAGAACTACTCCGGAATATCTAACTATGGATTATTATTTAACTTTCAGTTCAACTTTTATTGCTATCAGTGGCAAAGGAGGAAGGGGAGGGGGGGCTCAGGGGGGAAGAAAAGAGAAACTACCGCGCGTTATGCATTTAATCCGGGGAGAAATTGTTACGTTTTCGTCTAAACTTTTCTCCTAATTACCGAAAATTCTTCATGTTGGGGGGGGGGGGGGGGGGGGGGAAATCAAAATTCCAAAATTTCACATCCAACATTAATCTTGCAGATTATATAAAATATAATTTGAACAAATTTGATTTAGGGTTGAAGCTCATTATTCTTAGGTGTGGATGCCCTGTCACTAAATTGTGACGCGATTTCCAGGGTCCTCTCAATGAAATATGATTTTGTGCCTCTTCAGAATATTTATAAAATAGGAGTTTTATTTTGTTGAAAAAAATGATACAGAGCTTTGAAGATGGGTCAGGGCCGTGGCCGAAACCAGCAATAAGAACTCACAAAACGGGTTACGGCTCCTCGAAAAAAAAATTTCAGCCGCCTGGTTACGATTCTGATATGCGATTGAAAATTAAAGCGAAAAAGCTAGCGAAAACCTTAATATGAATTCCTAATGACAACGTATTTTATAATTTTTAATGAAGAAGCTAGTTCCATTATGTTGGTGGAACGAAGCACTGAGCACGGAGCATGGAGTGTAAATCAAAAGTCTCTCAAAACTTTTCTGTCATATCCGTTTCTATCTTGTCCTCCTGCTGTTTCATAACATTTCGCTCTTTTTTTTTTTTGTTGAAAAAAGTCTTTCATTTTTGTCATTATATCTTCTTTTTAAGTGGATAACGGTGTCGACGAGTCTAAAGTTTTTCTCTTTTTTTTTTTTTTAAACCAAGTTTTCATCGCGAAATGTTTTATTAAAAAACGTAGGTGTATGACGACATGCTTTCGGTTTGGCCCTTATGAAAAAAAAAGGTCATCTTCATGACTGTAATTAGACGTATTAAAAAAAATATTCTTCGTCGTTAAACCTTACGAGGAAAACTTTGTACGGGAATCATTTTTTTAAATTGATTTTAAAAATTCTATCCTCGTTTTTTTTTGGGGGGGAGGAAATTGTTTTTAGAAATTCGCAACGGTGTAAAAGAGAAATTTAAGTGTGAGATTATGTGTAATGTTATCAATATTAGAGGTAAACGTCAATCGATGAGATTAGTTTTTGTTGAAGGAACGTGTGAGCGATTCTATTTTCGTTGTAAGAGGGATGTAATTTTGTGGGTGCTATTGAAACGGATAAACTGTGGCTATACAATAAAAATTTAACAAGTAATGATGTCCGTTAAGAGCTAAACCATCCACACATGCTTTTTTAAATGCGAGGGGTGTACAAAGTATTTTCACAGCTGATGTAAGATGTACTCAAAAGTAAGGGCTTAAGGTAATTTTTTGCTCATGACCCAAGTAATCGCATTCAGTGTTCACGACCGAACTAATAAGGTTCAATGTTCACGACCCAAGTAATCGCTCTTCAAGTTCACGACCCAAGTGATCGCATTCAGTGTTCAAGACTTAAGTAATCACAACCAGTGTTCACGACCTAACTAATAACGTTCAATGTTCACGACCCAAGTAATCGCTCCTCAAGTTCACGACCCAAGTAATCGCATTCAGTGTTCAAAACTTAAGTAATCACAACCAGTGTTCACGACCTAACTAATAACGTTCAATGTTCACGACCCAAGTAATCGCATTCAGTGTTCAAGACTTAAGTAATCACAACCAGTGTTCACGACCGAACTAATAACGTTCAATGTTCACGACCCAAGTAATCGCATTCAGTGTTCAAGACTTAAGTAATCACAACCAGTGTTCACGACCGAACCAATAACGTTCAATGTTCACGACCCAAGTAATCGCTCTTCAAGTTCACGACCCAAGTAATCCTGTTTAATGTTCCCGACCCAAGTAATCTCGATTAATGCTCACGATCCAAGTAATCAAGTAATCTTGTTCAATGTTCAGGACCCAAGTAATCCTGCTTAATGTTCACGACGTAAGTCTTCTCCTTCTTCTTCAGCTTGTTCGCGTCCAATCCTGGATACAGACCTCTCCCAAATTGTTCCATGTCGAACGGTTCTCCGTTCTCTGGAACCGTTTGAATGATATCGTCACCGTTTTTGAGGTCTTCCCCTACTTTAGATGTTAAGCGTGGCCTTCATTGGGTTAATGTTACCGCCCACCTCTCTTGATCCTGCCTGGCCACATGGCCTACCCACGACTGAAATAATCTCTTTACGCATTCAAGGCCCAGATCGTTTATAGATAACGATTGCTTTTAACATTTGGGGCCTAAGAAATCCGTCTAAACTTTACCTCTAACACCTCGTACCACTCTCTCACATTTTTCTTCATTCCCAAAAATAACTCACTTAACTTCCCGTCGAGAAATTTCCATGAAAAGGTATTAAAGGAGAAAGGCAGCTATGCATTGTTTGTCGAAATTTCAATTGGAGATTTCATTCGGAAAACCAGTCGTAATAAACCATAGTTAACAATTCAGAAACTATTTCCGTGTGTACCATCGGAAATAAATTATCTCCGGCCCAAGTTTCTAACTTTGCGTATACCTTGGGGTGTTCTTTGCCGGCCCATGTCCTTCTGCAAATTAGTACGGTCTCTTGTTCCCAGGGCAATTATTCTTCACTTCACAAATTTTCCGAGCAAGAGAGAGAGAGAGATAGAGGGTTCGGAATAAAAAGACGCAACTTCCTCTCCTATTTTCGTTTTAAACTAATTTCTATTCACGTTCCAGGCAAAAAAAAGAAATTTTTTCCTCCGATATTTTTTAAATTGTCGGGGGGTAGCTCGAGTATCTAAAGAATGTAAATGCATTCTGCATTTACATTATTCGATACAATTGAAGTCCTTTGGGAACTGATTGACTCATCCCTTTCCCGCCTGCCCTTACGGTTGAATTCCTACATTTGCCATTCTAAAGTTACGACAACGTGATTCTTCCTTTCTCCTTTAAAAACATGGCAAACTCACTTTTAGCGAAAAGATGAAAGGATCAACCTTCTCCCGTCCGGTGATCTCAGAAAGTCAGTTTTAAGCTCTTAACTGAGGTCTTGCCATCTTTATAATGAGGACACAAGGATCTTTCGTAATGTTTTAAAGCTTTCCGATGCAAAAGGAAAAGTTTCCGGTGGCTAAGTGTATTTTAAATAAGAGCACCGAGAGAAAAGGAGATTTCTTTGCGTTATAATAATGCGAAAGGGGGAATTTTTTTTCTCTCTCTCTTATCTTTTAACGCCGATTGTTATTCTTTTTTTTTGTGTTAAATGAAAAAGGGCCGAAACACAAAGCACAAGGTAAGGCTTGAGTCGTCATTATCATAAAAAGTGACATTTTTTTCATTCATCTAGAACGGAATAAAAAGATTTTTCTTTTTTTTTGTTTTTTTTATTAGTTATACTTTTCAAAGTAAATGGTTTCTTTTTTAGTTTCTCTCCTGCTTTTTAAATAAGTTTTAAATATTTTTTTGCACGTGGTTGGCAAAATTCTTTTTCGAATTTTTGGAGCCCACTGAAGGATTTAGATAAAGGCAGTGATTAGTTTTTAGTTTAGAAATAAAGTTGTTCATGAACCAAGTAATCTTCATTACTTGAATTTTGATCAAGATCCAAGTAATCCCGTTCAATGTTCGCAACCTAAGTAATAGAGCTCAATGTTCACGACCCGAGTAATCGCTTTTGAAGTTCACGACCCAAGTAATCCTGCTCAATGTTCGCGACCTGAGCATTGTGTTCAATGTTCACGACTTCACGACCCAAGTAATCCTGCTCAATGTTCACGACCCAAGTAATCCTGCTCAATGTTCACGACCCAAGTAATCCTGCTTAATGTTCGCGACCTGAGCATTGTGTTCAATGTTCACGACCCAAGTAATCGCTTTTGAAGTTCACGACCCAAGTAATCCTGCTCAATGTTCGCGACCTAAATATTAAGTTCAATGTTCACAACGCAAGTAATCCCGTTCAGAGTTCGAATCCAAGTAAAAGCGTTCAATAATCAAAACTCAAGTAATCCCGTTCAGAGTTCGCACCCAACTAATCGCGTTCAATGATCAAAACTCAAGTAATCCCGTTCAATGATCAAAACTCAAGTAATCGCGTTCAATGATCAAAACTCAAGTAATCCCGTTCAATGATCAAAACTCAAGTAATCCCGTTCAGAGTTCGCACCTAAGTAATCGCGACCAGTAGTGTTCACGACTCAAGTACTAATCGCGTTCGGTGTTCAAGATCTTTAAAACCAATGCTTTAATTTTAGCAGTTCTGACACAAATAACGTCAGGTTTGAAGGCACGCGTTTTGTTATTGTTCAGTCACGTGACAGTCGCGCTTCCTCATTTCGTCCGTTTAATTTTTTTTTATTCCGGAAATATTGTCTGATAAAATCCGGGTAAATGAATTTGTTTGTGCATTGTTTATATTTAAAGCAGAGTATAAAAAGTAATTGCATTCGAGATTTAGTCTATCAAACAAACGTTGAAGTGATTGATTTTTATAGCCTGCAGGAAGTTGATAATGTTACACACGAACTGTTTTTATCGATAATATTTTCACATACATACGCAAAATTAATAAGTATAAACAGGATATAACGTGACCAATTTCTTTTTTTACAAGATTAATTTCCTCATGCTTTAGAAAAACTTATTTAGCAACAGGATTTGGAAATTCGTTTAAAATCCTTGCAAAGATAACGGAAGCTCGAGCGAAGTTAACCGCTACCTCGCGAATGCTTTATAATGCCTCAATAGCGTCATAGAATGCTTAGTGGTGAATACTTTCTATTCGTCCCTGGCTACCAAGGTCAGCCTGGGCCTCATCATGGAGCTCATGGTAGCTTCAGGTATCTCAGCTCCCATTTTCGGAGCCCACTGAAGGGTTTAGACAAAGGCAGTGATTAGCTTTTAGTTTAGCAATAAAGTTGTTCATGAACCAAGTAATCGCGATTAGTTGGTTCATTACTTGGATCTTGATCACTGAATACGCGTATGCAGTGATCAAGATCCAAGTAATCCCGTTCAATGTTCGCAACCTAAGTAATTGAGCTTAATGTTCACGACCCGAGTAATCGCTTTTGAAGTTCAAGACCCAAGTAATCCCGTTCAATGTTCGCGACCCAAGTAATCGCGTTCAATGTTCATACGCAGAGTATCTGCGTTCAATTTTTTCGACCCCAGTAATCACTTTTTAAGTTAACAACCAAAGTAATCAATGCTCATAACCTAAGTAATCCCGTTCAGAGTTCGCACCCAAGTAATCGCGTTCAATGATCAAAACTCAAGTAATCCCGTTCAGAGTTTGCACCCAAGTTATCGCGTGTACGGCCCTGTCCCCCCCTTTGATTAATCTCCCTCAAAGTTGTAAAACCGCCATCTCTTATAAAGAAACCAGGTAAAGATATATTTATATCTCCCATAAATATTTTTCACCAAAGCTATTGGATGGATGGAAATTTTTTTTATATCCCGCATAACGGCGTTATTATACGAAGTGAATCTATCCCCGGCCGATGACAGGAAAAAAATAAATAAATACCGCGGGTGGAGAGAGAGAAAAAAAAAAAGAGGACAGGACTAGAAAAGAACAATAAAAACCACATGACTGCAGAAATGCGGCTGATAAAAAGCCCGGAATAATTCAGAGAGCTTACCAAATCAGCTTTTCACACTTTTACCTAAAAGTTTGTCTCACTCTCCCTCCCTCCTCTCCTCCGTGTGTTCCGTTCATTTTGTTTTTAGCAAACATTCTCGCGGTTTGACCAACAAAACCCAAACCCGACACACATGCTGTCTTCCATATTACATTTATTACTCTTTGTCATTATCACCCGGGGTTCTGACCTCGATTTTTTTTTTTTTACCAACTTTCCCGACCCCCCCGATTTACATTTTTATAATAAAAACGAAATAAATATGAAACGAAGAGGTATAAACGGTTTGGATATGTATAAATCCGAAATCCGGGCAGGATTACGCCATGGGAATAGGTGATTATTACTTTTAATCTTTTTTAATGTCTTCGTTACAAGGATTCATAATTATAAATTGTATTTTTTTTGCGTTTACAAGGAAATTCTTTTTTGTTTTTAACGAGGATGTTAAATAAGTTTCTGTTTAACGTTCCGTGCTTGTATATGAGAGCTTAGGAGATCATAAATCGTTGTGGTGGCTGGTTGAAAGATTTTTGCATCCTGCAATGCAGTAGCTCAAGTTAAGGAAAATCTCACCCATTTACAAAAAAATGAGAGATTTTTAGGAATTTTTCTTCTATCTTCCTTTGGAGCTAAACTGGCTGGAGACCAGTAAAAATTGTAGCTGAGCCCAATGAAGATCCTAGTGGCCACAAGCCGATTGAAGCTTTTGAAGGTTGAAGCTGAGATCACCGAATCCAACTCGGGGGGGTCGGAAAAGTTGGTAAAAAAAATCGAGGCCAGAACCCCGGGTGATAATGACAAAGAGTAATAAATGTAATATGGAAGACCACTCCTCTCCTAACTCCCCCTCAATTCTCTCCTCACTCCCCCTCATTCTCTCCTCCCTCCCCCTCATTCTCTTCTCACTCCCCCACATTCTCTCCTCACTCATGTCATGTCACTTTCCTCACATGTGTGTCGGGTTTGGGTTTTGTTGGTCAAATACTCAAGCTAATAGTTTGACGGTTCGTTAGATAGAGACAATATAATTCGAAGCAAAGCCAGTAAACCCTGCAAAAAAAATGAGTTATAAGTTATTGAAAAGAGTCGAAAAAACTCGAGTTGACTCTTTTTGACTCAGATTTGACGAAAAATTGACTTATTTAACTTTTTTTTTTTTTGCAGGGAGCCCTTGAGAAAAGCTCAATGTCCTACTTAAACTCGAATAAGCCACTCAAGACCTAAGCGGGCTCTCTGAAGCCGCTCAAGACTTCAATATGCTTGTACTGTCTGCTTGAGCTGAACTCGTTAAAACACAAGAGGCCACTAACTTTATCGAAACAGCTTAATGGCCTGCCAATAAGGCCTAAAGTAGATCATGACGTCCATTTTCAGTCACACACCCAGGAGATAGGACCTCAGAGTTAGAACGTCGAATTTGAAAATCTCAAAATGGCGATTTTTCGTGTTTACCTTATGAAAATCGGCCATCTTGATGTTTTCAAATTCGACGTTCTAGCTCTGAGGTACAAAATTACTATACGTAAAGTGCTGTATACTTTCATTTCAGTTTTTTTTTCGTGACTAATACTCATACGTATATCAAGCACATGAAAAATTTTAAAAAATACTTGGCACTGGCAGCTAAAATTTTGTAGCCACCCCTGACCTATCCAGTCCTCAACCTTTGCTTGATTTTAAGTTGCCACTGCCAAATCGCAGCTATTCTCTAAAATTTTTGCAAAACCCATTCGATCCCATCAAACTTAAGCTCAGTTCTCATTCCCTTGCAATTGTTTATTCAAACAACGCAAGTAGAATAAACACCATTTCCATTTCCAAAGCAATGACCGCAAAAGAGAACCAAAGCGAAAACTCCTCTTCCATTACAAGTATAAATAGGAGCTTAAAACCGGGAAGAGAGAGGGGGGGAGGAGAGGGGGGGGGAATCATAACTCGATAAAGTAGCTTAAAGGTAGTAAGATTACCGAAGAGACTCGTCGCATATTAAAACAATGGATTCCTTCCAACGACACGATTGCACAATCACCACCGCCACGATAATAAATCCCTCTGTATATAAACTGTATATCTATCCCTATTATTATATTATCAATATATCTCTCCTCACGTTTTCTCTAAACATCTTCCGTTCGTTTTCTGATGACCTAGATAATGCCAAAATATAGAATAATGATATTAATTTCCCATGACAGATGATGACGTGCGACTTGGTAGTTTAAGAAGGATAGACACAAGGCTCACACCTAATTAGATCCTAACATAGGATTACCATGGGATTACCATCACGGTATAATCTTAATTAACCCGTGCTTTATTATTACCTGAGAATTGTTTCTTCTTTCCCTCCCCTCCCCTCTCACCGAAAATTTTCAAGTGTCTTTTCTCAAAACTTTAAAAGGGTTAAATATAACGTCTGGTTAGCTTCAGACAGAGAGTTTTGCGGGTTTTATTTTTGCCCTTTTGAGATGTGACGGAGTGAGGGTGGGGATCGTCTATTCCAAATACCGAAGTGGAGAAATTAATACCGACAGTAAATCTTCGTTAGGAGAATCAAACATAGTTAAACTGATTATATATCATTGTCAAGTTAAGTTGACAATTGGTCAACCCATTTCTCTCGGACCCATAATCTTAGATTTATATAAACTTTAAAGGGGGAGTTCCTTTAGAAATGAGGAGTTTCGGAATGATGTCATGTGTTATAAGAGCAAAACTGAGAGTTAAACTTGAAAGAGAATTATGAAAAGACAGAGGATTATGACGAAGCTCAGGAATGCGAGCTGAGTTTAGAATTCCAGAATTATCAGTAATTTGAGACTAAGGTTGCAGAGTAGTTCATAGGTCGAATCCGAGGTATCAGCATGATCCATAGGTCCCAGCTGGAGTTTTAGAATCATCCACTCCGGTATTTGGAATAGACGATCCCCACCCTCTGTCACATCTCAAAATGGCAAAAATAAAATACTGAAGTCCAAAGAATGAGATTGAGGCTCCAAAATGATCCATGGGTCCGTATGAGCTTCAATCCAGAGGTCTTAGCTAAGGCTTCAGATTGATCCATGGGTCCCAGCTGACATTCAGAATGATTCATATGTCGAGCCTGAGGCTTCAAAACGATTCATAGGTCGAGTCCCTGGCTTCAAAATAATTATTTTGAAGCCAGGGATTTATGGATCATTCTGAAACCTCATCTGCTGAGGTTTCAGAATGATCCATAGGTCCCATCTGAGCTTCAAAATAATCCATGGATCCCAGCTAAGGCTGCAGATTAATCCATAGGTTCCAACAGCCATTTCAAGATGATCCCTAGGCTCCTGCTGAAGTTTCAGAATGATCCATAGGTCCCAGACAAAGGTCCATAGGTTGAGATTGAGGCTTCAAAATGATCCATAGGCTCCAGCTGAAGTTTCACAATAATCCATGGGTCCCAGCTGAGGTTCAGGATGATTCAAAGGTCGATTCTGGTCTTCAGAATGTTTCACAGGTCGAGTCTGAGGATTCACAATGATCCATAAATCAAGACTGAGGCGTCAAAGGAATCTATAGGCCAAGACTGTTGAGACTGAGGCTTCAGAGTGATTCACTGGTCGAAGCTGAAGATTAAGAATGACCCATAGCTTGAGTCTGAGTCTTCAAAATGATTTACAGGTCGACTTAAGAATGATTTTTAGGTCGAGGCTAAGGCTATTGACAGCTAATAATACCTTTCTCTCTCAATCAGAATTTTAAGAATGAAGATTAAGTCACTAACTCATTTCCAAGTCGCAATCGATTTAAGAAATAAACCGTACAACATCCTAACTTTGACCACCTTCCCGATCAGAGAAAAAAGGGGGGGAATAAGGTTTTTTTTAAAAAGTTAGTTAGTTTTTATCAAACTCTGCTTTAATGATTCTTTTACTAGAAGCGTGAGGAGCCATAATTCAATTACGATAAAAATCTCCGGGAGAAAAAAAATTATGAGACGTGCGGCCGGAGAAGTCATTCCGGACGGTCCAACCTTTTTTTTTTATTATAAATGAAGAAAACGAGCCTACAGACCGACAAAAAAAAAGGTCCGATTGTCGCTTACACCCTTATTACATTTCCTTAAAGCTGAACATCACGTCCGCGAACGGCTCTCCTAATTACGCCAGGAAATCTCCTTGTTATAGGTCACGTACGCGTACCTCGTTCGCAAATTATTTATGTGTTTTTATCTTCTGTTGGTTAAATTAACAAGACTCCGATTCCCATCTCACGTAGTTTCTCCCAGAGTTCGACTTTTCCTTTTTTTTTTTAAAACTGAACGGTTTCGGGCAAATAAATTTGTCGATTAAAAAATTGCTTCGTTAATTAACATCCCAGAAAATCCCTTTTTAAAAAAATAAGGTAAAACACCCAGTGATTGACCAAGAACCAGTGACTGACCGGCCATAAGCAAAACATATTGTCTATATTATGGCCCGGTCAATAACTGGTGCTTTTACCTTACTTGGCCCAAGAAATTTTGTATTTAATATTTTAAAGTTTATGCTAGAAGATTTCCGTAAGTCAAACAAAAGGCTACGGGGAGAAAGGAGAAGCCTTTTCAAAGTATAACGTTTACCTTTTACCTTGCTCTATTGATTGGGAGTTCTATTATCCAATCCTTTTGAAAAGG
This sequence comes from Liposcelis brunnea, assembly GCA_023512825.1. NCBI lineage: Eukaryota > Metazoa > Arthropoda > Insecta > Psocodea > Liposcelididae > Liposcelis > Liposcelis brunnea. The sequence goes on from CM042070.1 coordinate 3,912,275, forward strand.
GGGGGGGACCTTTTCAGTAAGAAGCATAAAGTCATCTTACAACTCCTTCAAATATTCATATAAACCTTTATTGCTTTTCAGTGAATCATAAAATAACAATTTAGTTTTTAACAATGCCCATTTTTACTGCTTAACGTTGATTTCTCTGGGAATTGTAAAGAAATGAAAAATCTTGATAAGATTTTTTTTTTTTTTTCATTTTTGCTTTTCCAATGGGCGCTAAGAAAAATGGTCCTTAGATTTTTTTTCTCCTTTCAAATTTTTTATTAAGAGAAAAGGTTTTATGTGAATAACGGATTTCACTAAATATACGAATTATGTTTTCAATGAAAATTTTTGATGAGGATAAATCGGAAGGTTTGAGAACGTTGGAAATGGTCATTTTGATCGTTTTGTCTTATTAGCGAGTGAGGATGAAGAATAATTCAGAGCTATAAGTTTATAGTTGAAATAAAACTAAGATGAGTTCCTTTTTATTACGTTGTAAATCCAGTTTGAGAGCTCCTATTCTCACTCAAAGGTAGGATATTCACACATTCATAAACCCATTTTGATTTCGGCCATCAATTTTTTTCTCCCCTTTTTTGTTTGTTCTTTCTAACTAGGGAAAGATACTGAGGAGTCCTTCTTGGGTTTAACTTATAGTGTTAAAGCTCACAAGTAGAATTTTCTAGAATTTTGAACGCTTTCTGAGAAATTTTGAAGTAGACCTACTTTGGGTCTAAACTTTGATTTTTGCATTTAAGTGAATAGTGGCTGAGGCTTCAAAATTAGCCATACATTAAAATTGAGGCTTCAGAAATCCAAAGGTCGAGATTAACGATTCAAAATGATCCACAGGTCCCAGCTGAGGCTTCAAAATAATCCATATGTTCCAGCTAAAGTTTCAGAATGATTCACAGATCTCAGCCTGTGGACCTATGGATTATTCTGATTCCACAATCTCTTTGGTCCAAGGTCCAAAGTGCGAAATGACCCATTGGTCCAATCTGAGCTTTAGAATAATCAATCGGTCCAGCTAAGGCTTCAGAAGGATCCATAGGTTCCAGCTGAGCTTTTAGGATGATCAACAGATCCTAGCCAAAGGTACAAAAATCGAGATCGAGGCATCAGAATTATCCACAGGGCTCAGCGGAAGTTTCAAAATGATTTACAGGTCCCAGGTGATGCTTCAGAATGATCATTATATTTTTTACGCGTACCTATAGCTGGTCTCCGTCGGCGTGATAACCTTTTCTTTGCGCAGGGTTTGCACCCGTCGGGGTCTTGTATCGGCCGAATCTCTGTGTTGTTTAACTTCTTTCCATCTCTTGAATTGGCATCTTCATATACTTCTTTCCGGGCTCTCCTGGACAATTTGTCAGAGTGATTTGTTTTATTTTACCTTGTTTTACTTAATTTTTTGTCTTATATTTTTTCGTCTCTTGTTTTTGTTACACTATTTTCAATTTTTTGTTTGTTTGTGTGTTGTTGCTTGTAGCACTATAACTGGCATTAAGCTGTTGTGCCCAAGGGTAAAAATGAATAAATAAATAAATAAATAAATAAATAACAGGTCCTAGATAAAGGTCCAAATGTCGAGATTGAGGCTTCAAAATGATCCATAGTTCCCAGCTAAGATTTTAAAATGATCCTCAGGTCCCACAAAAGGTAAAAAAGGTCGAAACTGAGGCATCATAATGATCCAAAGGCCGAAATATCCAGATTGAGGCTTCAGAATTACCCAGTGAAAAATTTTTATATCTTTTAATATTTTTATATCATTTGAATATGAAAAAAAGATAGAAATTTTCGACTATCTTTTTTTCATACGAATATGAACTTCATTTTATACGAATCTGAACTTTATTTTATACAAATCTGAACTTTATTTCATACGACACGAAATGATATAAATATTAAGACATCATTAAATAATAATTGATTTGTATTGAAATGATGGTTTCAATATTGATATAATTTCGTTTTCGTATAAAAACAAGATAGTCGAAAATTTATATCCCTTTTTCATATTCAAATGATATAAGAATGTATAAGAAAAGGTATAAAAATTTTTCACTGGGTATCCAAAGGACCCAGCTGATGTTTCAGAATGATCCAAAGGTCCCAACCAAATGTTGAAATATCAAGATTGAGGCTTCAGAATGATCCATAGGTTCCAACTGACTCTGAAGCGTCAGCTGGAACCTATGGATCATTCTGATTGAGTCATCCTTACGCGAAGGTGACACCGTTCGCGCATAAAATTTTCGCATTTATATCAAGACGTTTTGCGTGTCAGGGAAAAGACATTTCCGTTAAAAAGTTATTGAATCGGTTTCGGCGAATAGTAATTACAAAATGGGATCGTCATAATAAGGACTCGTTGTCATCGTTAGAGAGAAAAATATTGCGATCGCTCAGGCGTGGCGATACGGAAAGTAAGTACATACGGTTGCACATGTGACAAATTCAAAAAAAAAAAAAAAAAAAAAAAAAAATAGTATATTACTTTACAAGTGAAACAAAAGACATTTTGCCCTTAAAAAGGTCGAGACGGGCAAGTCTTTTGCATTTCTTGTATAGTAAGATATCTTTTCTAACGAAGAATTCATCATCATATTTTCCTTTTAAGGTAATTCAGAAGGCTTCAGAATGATCCATAGGTTCCAACTGACTCTGAAGCGTCAGCTGGAACCTATGGATCATTCTGAAGCCTCAATCTTGATATTAATGATCCACAGGTCCCAACCAAAGGTCCAAATGTCGAAATTGAAGCTTCAGAATGATCCATAGGACCCAGCCAAAGGTCCGGAGATCGCAGTTGAGGCTTCAGAATGATCTACAGGTTTCAGCTGAGCTTCAGAATATTTCATTGATCTCAGTTGAGGTTTCAGAATGATACATGCGTCTCAGAAGATGCTTCAGGATGATCCATAGCTGCCAGCTGATGCTGCAGAATGATCCGTAGGTCTCAGCTGATATTTCAAAATGATCCGTAGGTCCAGACTGAGGCTTTAAAATGATCCATAGGTTCCATCTGAGCTTCAAAATAATCCATGGGTCCCAGCTGATGCTTCAGAATGATACATCCATAGGTCGAGACTGATTGAAAAAATGTACTCAAAACCAAAAAATTTGGAAAATTGAAGTTTGACCAAAAAACTTTCTGGTTTTAATATAGTCAACTCTCCATAAATGTCTTATGGAAGTCCATAAGCTAAGTATAGGACATTTATGGAGAGTCGACTGTATTTAGAAAAATCAGCTTAGAAGAGGTTTCAGGTTGTCACTATGATACAACTTTTTTGTTCCGCCTTTGGGGGCATCGCTATTGTCCCTGATTTCCTTCCCACAAGAAAAATATAACTCTCATCCCCGTTTAATCAAAATACCAAAACACTTAACTGACAGATTTATTTCATCTTAAGAACAATGTCGGGGAAACCCTTCGGGGTCATATAAATTCCCCGACCCCTTGAAAATCATATTTCTTTTGTGGTCTCATAAGGGAGGAGACATGTGTACACTATTTCGTGGCTTTTAATTAAATATTGTCCTTTTGTGTTTGCGACTTGAAATCGCTATACACCCGTGACGTGAATGCAAGGTGAACCGCCTGTATATCAAGCTATTATTAATACAATATTAATATTTCCCATTTTAGGTCTCAATGCGACTATATATTTCTTTAAGAGCTGAGGCTCGTAGGGTTGAGTCTAAGTACGACGGTGGAATGTAAAGATTATAATGTTAGGGAGTTTTGAATTGTTTCGGAATGTATTTTAGCTCCTTCCATTTTAGGCGGAGGAATTAAGATAACGGGTTCGCAAAACGGGATTGAAATTTGTGGAGGTGTTGGCTTGATTTTCGCTGGTCCAAAATAATTTTGTGCTATGTGCGAGTTTCAGGTTGACACTCGTTTTCCATAAGCTAATCATAGTGAATCAATGTCGACCTAATACTCGCAGATATCACAAAATTATTTTGGACTAGCGATTTAATAAATAAATTGTCATGATCATCAAATTAATTTTTAAATGACTATAAATTTCAGTCGAAATCTTAAAAAGAAAAACCCGACAAAAACACACTGCGCGGGGAAAGAGATAAAGAGAGGAAAGACATAAATGAAAATAACTTACATGTCACAGCTATACGTTTGGGTTTTATGAAAACGAAAAACTTTCTCAAAACTTTTTACTCGAACGTCGTCTTTTTCTCCCTCGCTGGTATATCCTCCTGCTGTGCCGCCGTCGTTTTCCTCGACCATTTTCATTTTCTCTTTACAAGTTTTAAATCGAATCCGATGCATGACTTAATTTTTTTCGTCGGATTTGAATTTTAAAAGAAGAAAAAGACGATCGGCTGTAAGTCTGGCTTCAAGTAACGCACAAACTCTGAAGTGATCTGCGGATGAAAGCCAAGGTCTTGGAATGCAGATCCAGACTGAAGCCTGAGAATTATCCATAGGTCAAAGCTGAAGCTTTGGAATGATCCATGGGTCTCAGCAGATGCTTCAGGATGATCCATAGGTTTCAGATGATGATTCAGAATAATCCACAGGTCCCAGCCAAAGCTCCGAAAGTCGAGATTGTGGCTTCAGAATTATCTGTAGGTCCCAGCTGAGGCCTTAGAATGATCGATAGTTTCACAATGATCCACGGGTCGTAGACAACGGTTTAAAGGTCGAGATTGAGGTTCGAGAATAATCCATAGATCCCAGCTGAAATTTTAGAATGATCCACAGGTCCCATCTGAGCTTTAAAATAATCCACAAATCCCAGCTGATGCTTCAGAATAATCCACAGACTTCAGGTGAAGTTTCGAGATCCACAGGTCCCAGCCAAACGTGTAAAGGTCAAGATTGAGGATTCAGAATGATATATAGGTCCCAGCCACAGGACTAAAGGTCGAGATTGGGGCATTACAATGATCCATAGTTCCAGCTGATGCTTTAGAATGATTCATAGGTCGAAGCTGAAGCTTGATAATGATTCACAGGTCGAGAATGTGGCTTCACGATGATCCATAAGTCATTACTGAGGCTTTAGGATAATTCTATCTACGAAGAACTTTCGGTTCCCAAAGTGTTCTAGTACCGTAGAACACCCTAACTTTGACCACAGTAAAAAGGTTTTTCCTGTATAGTACTTGATAAAAAAAAGCATTTTTAAGGTTGTCAAAGTTAGGGTGTCTACGGTATTTATACTTTTCCTGTCATAAGATTTGCCTGTGTTCTTCTTTAAAAAAAAAATTCTGGAAGCGTCACTGACCGAGCATTGACTTCAAAAAAAGGAAAAGGAGAAATAAACAAGACAATCATTCAAAAAAGGAAGCAGTGGAAGGACAGCAGCGGCAGGAAATGGAAAAGTCACGGGCTGAATTATGGTTCACACTCATATCAGATTCCGTTATTTCTAATAAATCTTAGCCTAGTCGGGATGTTTTAACTTTTTAAAGTTTTAAAAATTATATTTTTAATAAAAAAAATAATAATTTTTGGTATTTTAAAGAAGAAAAAAAGAAAATCCATTCGAGATCAATCCGACGCAGAAGAAAAAAAAATTGAAAAAAGACGTCGGTAACTAAACGGATTCCTAAATCCAGTCAGGAAATTGAAAAGTCAGATGACATTTAAGTAAAACCTGATCCATAACTTGCAAAAAACACCATTTCCCACTTTCTGTACATCCGTTTAGATATTTTTCCCCCTCTCAAGATGTATCAAAGTCAACTCGGTGTACGAATGTTTTGAATCTTGAAAAATAAGTATGTTAACATTTTTTTTCTCGATCCAAGGAAAGTATAAATTGGATCATTTTACAAGAAAAAAAAGGATGAAAATATTTTTTAAAAAAAAAGATTGAAGAGGAATATCAGAATTATTTCACAGCTAAAAAAACATTCAAGTTTATTTAGATAAGATAAATTCCTTCCCGCCCGAATTCATACCACAATTCGACACAACAAGTGGCAATTTCAATTCCCGCAGACTAATCCCAAAACAACTACTCAATATTCAAAACATTCCTCCGGGTCATCACCCAAACCGATGACTCCGACGGAGAATAAGGGTAAGGTTTATTAAAATTCGACTTCTAATAGACCCCCCGCCGACACAAAAGCCACAGGATGAAGAATATTGATTAGGAAAATCCAAACTCGGAAAACCGGTGACTCCATTTCATGCTTTGGCGAACACGTTGGAACCTGCCCCGGGGGCTCTTATTCTCGAAAATGGATGAGTTCCCAGTTAATATTTGCATGAATGCTCCTCTAATCCGATGACTAAACTCAGCGTCATGGATTCGCAGAAACTATTCTCGTTTTACAAACAGAGAGAGTAAAAAAATAAAATTCGAAACGAAATCCTTCAAAAGAAAAACGGCGGCCTAAAGAATAAAAAAAAAAAAAAGGCGAGATCTTTCTCTGATCGCTAAACTCAAAGCAAACATCCAATTCTACATCAATTTGCAAGAGAAGAATATGGAACAGATAAAGATACTCAAGTGAATCAAATCCAAAGAGAAGGAATCCGTCAAACCATCAGAAAATAAGATTTCTTTGTCCTCGGAAAAAAAAAAATAAGGAAATTTTTATTTCGGGTCGGAAGGGGTGAAAGGCTCAAGCAGAATTTTAGGCGTTTGCAAGAATATGGAAGAATTGGGGAAAAAAGCTCGTGAAATTAATGGGTTCGTCTGGAAGAAGAACAAGCAGACCAAAATGGCCAGACTACTAATGGCATAGATAAAATTTTGGCATTAATACAAGAAAAAGATAAAGCCAAAGAATTGTGGTCAAATGAAACGCCTGAAAGCGTTATGATATTCCCGGCAATAGTTTTTTTTATGAAAGAAAAAGAAGAACTCCTATTTCAGATTGCAGAAGTAAGCATTCACGATAACTTCGGAATAAATAATTTCAAGATTATATATTAACAGAATTTTAATTTTTTCAATTTCAGAATGCGGCTACTGACGAAGAAATCATTTTAAAAGTGAAAAGTATTTCTCTAAATCCTCTCCTTATGATTAGAGGTATGTATATCTAAATTTAGGGTTCATTAAAATTTTCAATAACATTTTTCCTATGAAAATTTATAACAGCGTAGTGAAAATAAACTTCACATCAATGTTATTAAATTTAAGACGGATTTTTTTACAGTGCATGTACCAGCTTCTAAAATATGTTGGAAAATTATATTTTTTATATTATATAAATAGGCTGTTTTCCCCACAACTGAGGGATAACATTTTTATTATAAATATATTTTAATTTATTGACTGGTCACTAATCGTCCAAACATTTTTAAAATATGTTGAAAAATCATATTTTTTACTTTATTTAAATATTAACCTATTTATTTTCTATAAATAGGCTGATTGCCCCACAACTCATTTTAATTATTCCATTTGAAGAAATGCTATCCAATAATAAATCCTTGACTCATTTTCTAATCGAATGCCTCTTTCGTCTTACTACTTGTCTCTCTTACTATGGGCCGGTGACTGTTGTAAAAGGTCTGCCTTAGATCCTCTATTCACAAATTCCATTGCAATTTCTCAAGTGAATATGAAGTAAATATCGGCCCGCCCTGCTTTTTACTACCTTTCATGTTATTAATTTTATTATTATATAAAATGTTTCATCCCCACAACTGAGGGTTATATTTGTATTAGAAATTTTATTATTTATCAACAAGCAGGACGTTGGCCGTATTTTAATTTTCAACTCATGAACAGCATTTAATAAACCGCAGCAGACAGACTTATTTCTGATATTCATAAATGATTTTCCAAATAACATGTCCTCAGGAAAATCAATCCTCAACTCTAGTATCAAACAATTCTGCTGACCTAGAGGTCTCCCTCTTGGTTGTAGCATGTTGTCATCGAAACCTACTCAAATTAAATTTAACAAATAAGCCAAAAAATACAGTTAAAAACAGTTTCAGCAAAAAATTTTCGAGCTGAAAAAAAATCTGATTGAAAGTTAAACCCGAAACCATTATAGCAAAAAATTATCGATGACTTTTTCTACTTAAGTAAACAATTAATGATGACAGATTGGAAAGAGGAGTGGGACATCAAAGTTAGAGCCGAAAGAACAGATGTTATTTTCATATATCCAGCAGAACAGCATCATAATTTAAGTTTAAACATTATATTGAAAAACACAGTTTCTGGCTAATGGTGCCTCCTAGTGCCCATGCCAACATAAACAAAAAATCTAGGAAACACTTTAGCAAAAGATTAAGCCCCAGAAAATTCCAATAAATACAGTGAAGTTCTAAAAAAAATGCAAAACAAATTCTAGGGAAATTGGCGAGTCTCAAAAGTTGTAGAAAAAAATCTAGCTAAAACCATTCTAGCAAAAAGTTACCAAATTCCAATTTTATGAATTCAAAATTTTAATAGTCTAACAAGTTTTCTCAAGATTTTAATAGTCGAACAGATTCCCTCAGGAATGTAATAGTCTCGAACAGCTTCTCTCAGAATTTTAACAGTCGAACAGATTCCCTCAGAATTTTAATAGTTGACCAGCTTCTCTCAGAATTTTAATAGTCGAACAGATTCTCTCAAGATTTTAATAGTCGACTAACTTCTCTCAGAATTTTAATAGTCGACCAACTTCTCTCAGAATTTTAATAGTCGACCAGCTTCTCTCAGAATTTTAATAGTCGACCAGCTTCTCTCAGAATTTTAACAGTCGAACAGATTCTTTCAAGATTTTAATAGTCGACTAACTTCTCTCAGAATTTTAATAGTCGAACAGATTCTCTCAAGATTTTAATAGTCGACTAACTTCTCTCAGAATTTTAATAGTCGACCAGCTTCTCTCAGAATTTTAATAGTCGACCAGCTTCTCTCAGAATTTTAACAGTCGAACAGATTCTTTCAAGATTTTAATAGTCGACTAACTTCTCTCAGAATTTTAATAGTCGAACAGATTCTCTCAAGATTTTAATAGTCGACTAACTTCTCTCAGAATTTTAATAGTCGATCAACTTCTCTCAGAATTTTAATAGTCGACCAGCTTCTCTCAGAATTTTAATAGTCGACCAGTTTCTCTCAGAATTTTAATAGTCGACCAGCTCCTTTTAGAATTTTAATAGTCGACTAACTTCTCTCAGAATTTTAATAGTCGACCAGTTTCTCTCAGAATTTTAATAGTCGACCAGCTCCTTTTAGAATTTTAATAGTCGACTAACTTCTCTCAGAATTTTAATAGTCGAATAAATTTTTAGTCGAACCAACCAATGCCATGTTCTCAAGACTTTTCTCAAACTTCTGGCCTTTATCCTTAGGTTCTCATCAGGCCAGAAATTTAGGGCTTAAAGCCTTATAAGGTTCATTTTTATTTATAAGCTTAATTTTTAAGTGCTCTTTATTTTATTTTGGGGTAAATCAATATAATAAAGAGAGAGTCCCAACTCTCCCCTCGGGAAAAACCTTTTTGATAAAATCGCCGCTCCCGTCTTAATTCCTTAAATGGAGGTTTTAAATGAACTTTTAATTGAGTTGGGTCATTAATTGTAATCCGGAAAGCAGTGTCCAACGACTTTAGTTTCACAACTTTTTGGTCCTAACATTTTCAAACATTGTTCTCGCTCAAAAAAAAAAAAAAAAAAAAAAAACAGAGAACATTCCGAGCGAAAAGTTGGGGCGCAAAATTTTAACCCGTAAAGACCGAGCTGAGGGAAAGGGTGAAATGTGCTGACAGGATAGATCAACCCCTTCAGACCACTTCATTAACATCCCTGACTTCAAGTCTACTCATTGTGCTAACAATAAGCAAATGGTAAACCACTTTACCGCTTACCGCTTCCTTCGAATAAGTCTCCATGCCGTTTCGGGTTCTTCCCCACCCGATATTACAATAACCCTTTTTCGGGGTTGAAAATCCGCAAAACCCGAGGTGGGTGCATGTTTACGGTCGTTAAGAATTTTTCTTTAACTCGCTGTTTTATCCAAGGGTATTGATTTCCAAGCGGATGACATCTAAAGTGAAAACTCGGAACTAAAAAAAAGAAAATCCGAGAAAACAGGGGGAGTTGGGTGATGTCGCCATCTAGCAGAAAAAAATTTTTGAATTTTTTTCTGATTTAAATTATTTTTAAAGCTGATTTTTTTTTAAAATTCAAACAGAAAATCATTTCTATTTGATTTTAGATAATTGATTAGAGGTTGAGGAAAAAAATAATTTTGAAACGACCGTGACAGGACTCGAACCTGCAGTCTTCGGATCCGAAGTCCGACGCCTTATCCATTAGGCCACACGGTCTATATCAACCCTATCAAAGGAATAATGGTACTTAACCCTTTTAAAATGACACCCTTCCCGTTGATATTTCTCAATGGGGGGGTGGAGAGTCGCGGTTTTGACCTCTTTAAAGAATTTTAAAGAGAATAAATAAACCGGGAGGAAATATTTTAATATTTTAACGCGTGTAATTCTGCTAGTGTATTTTTCACGGGGTACGGGGGACGGGGAAATCAATTTTGAGGCTGGGAGATTAAAAACCTACAAAAAAAAAATATAATCTCTAGCCCAGGAAAAAATTACTAATTAATTCCTTTTCGATTATGCGTAACTTGTAGTTTATTCTAAAATTTGTTTAGTGTTTTCGTTCCAGCCTTTATCTCCTGAGCGAAATGTTTCAGAATTTTAGAATTATTTCATGGCTCAAAATTGCATTTTTAGAATCTTTTGTTATCAAGCAGTTTTTCTTAAAAATTTTTTCATGTCAAACAATTTTTTTAAAAAATTCTTCTTATGGAAATTCTTTGTCGAGCAAATCTTTACAAAATTTCTTCTTGTCGAGCAATTTTTCTTGTTGAGCATTTATTTTTTTAAAAATTGTTTCATGTCGAGCAATTTTTTTAAAAAATTCTTCTTATGGAAATTCTTTGTCGAACAAATCTTTTCAAAATTTCTTCTTGTCGAGCAATTTTTCTTGTTGAGCATTTATTTTTTTAAAAATTTTTTCATGTCGAGCAATGTTTTTAAAAAATTCTTCTTATGGAAATGCTTTGTCGAACAAATCTTTTTAAAATTTCTTCTTGTCGAGCAATTTTTCTTGTTGAGCATTTATTTTTTCAAAAATTTTTTCATGTCGAGCAATGTTTTTAAAAAATTCTTTTTATGGAAATTCTTTGTCGAACAAATCTTTTCAAAATTTCTTCTTGTCGAGCGATTGTTTCAAAAATTTCTCTATTGTTGAGCAAATTTTTTTGGAGGGAAATACAGAATATCCTGCAAAACATCCTTGATTATTTTGTAAAAGTTTTCAATAAGTTTTTAGAAAATAAAATTTTGAAAACTTTAGCCCAAAAAAAATTGTACAGACAAATTTCTTGTAGCCTCTCAAGCACGCGGCTAGTAACAATCCAACTTCTCTAACTCTTTAAATTTACAATCTCAACGACAAATCATTAGATGCATCTTCGCAAAATCCAAAAAACCCTCTAACAATATTTCCCTACTTCGCAATTCTGGAACCTTTACTCCAAACCTATTTTCAAAAATAAATATCAACCAAAATTTGTAAACAATTCCAAGAAGGCTCCAACAACATCCTCCTAAAAATTTTTCGTTCAATATCATTTTTTAATCTTTCAACAACAAACAAAATGAGTGCGGTCGTAGCCGGCATTGTTCTTTTATCAAGCTTACTTTGTTATTTAAGGTAAATATTAAAACTTCTTTATCAATAAACATTAAGTTCCGACCGATTGACTTTCTTCATACATAACCTAACCAGACAATAAACAACAAAACAAAACCTCTTGAACTTAAATTACCTTCACCTTAAAAAAATAAAAAGAAAAACCGTTATCAGCGATCATTCATTTATCGAATACATTTTCCCTGTATATATTTACAATACTGCATTTTAAAATATAAAAATAAAATGTCCTTCAAAGGAATTTTTATTTTTCCTTGAACAAAAATTTTCAAAACTGGAGCAGAAAAAGTAAAAGTTAGAAGGTCGTTCCGCAAATAAATTTTATAGGATCTCCGCTTCTTTTTTTTTCTTCTTCTTTCCTGGAAGTTTTCATCGATCTCACTCTCTCTTTAGTGAAAACTTGGCTCATTTTTAGAACAGGGGGTTAAAATGTTAAAAAAAAAAGTCCGGGAGGGATAAAATTTTGTCTGAAGAGAAAAGAAAGGAAGAAAAAACCGAACTTCTTATCGAACATTGTTTGATAGGAATTTCTCTTAATTTTTGGATTTTGATATTCATGATTGTTGCTCAAGTCTTGAGCGTTTACTTCAGTGACGCTCACTTTGCGTCAGAAAAAAGGGACGAGGGGAGATTAATTAAAAAAAATCTTTAGCATTTTTTTCCTATATCATAATTTTTGGCTGAATTATTTTATCAAGCGAACTGAAAAACCAATTTCGACACTAGCGACAAAAATAATCATTTTTAGATATTTCCCTGGCTTCAGATTCGACAATTCTTCATTAACAATTATAATATGATTTAAATCATTCGAATTTTGAGCCTATAAAATAATTAATAAATCTATACGCGCGGCTAATTTAAGGCATATTTCATAAACTAAACCAATACAAAAAAAGAGTTTGTGAACATTTTTTCTGAAAGTGAAAAAACTAAAGTAAAATACTTTTTTTAAAGCAATTTTTTTTATGGCAAGAATAAATGCTAAGAAAATGAAGTCTCAATCAATTTCTTCTTACTAAAAATGACTGGGAAAAATTTTTCAGCCAAAAATAATCTGTAATAACTTTACAGTAAAATATGATTCTTGAAGCCGAAATTCATGAAGCCGACTCATCCTATCTGCAATCGTTATAGAGAACTTATGACTTCACTTACCTAAAAATAAAAGAAAAAAAAATTAATTTAAGTCACAAAAATATATCTGAACTTGAAAAAAATCCCTTCAACGTCGAAATCCCGCGATTATGAATCCCACCCATTCAAAATTTCGCGAAAATCCAAATTCACATCCCATCTCGTCAGTTAATCTTCTCCTAACTTTTGTGAGATTCACTTTTCTTCTTTTTTCTTTATATAAAAAAAAAAAATATTCTTATCAGTCCGTTTATTTTATTTTATTTTTTTTTTTTTACAAAAAAAATTTAAGCTCCCACTCACATAACGCATCGTCTCCTTGAAACATTTTTAGTATTGTTCCACGTGAATCTCCTTATCGTACAATAGTAAAAAAAAAATTTAAAAAAAACGTGGGCATTTATCGAACTCATTCAATAAAAATATTCGGAATTCTCTCAATAAAATAAAAAAAACATCGTTAATCGACGACAGTTTAATTTTCGCAATTGCGGGATAAAGTGCCAAAAAAAAGAAAAGTTTCCGGTCTGTGAATTTTCATTATCCGGTTGAATTAGTGTTTAAATTATAATTGTGCTAACCTGTTTTTTAACAAATCAATCAGCGAATTTCTTTCACTGCATTTATTTTTTTTTTTATCTCAAGCTATAAAAAGATTTCGCAGACTTAATTTTGATAACAAAAATTGTCAGTTCGAATATTTTTTTTTAAACGATGAGATCTCAAATAATCATCATGAATATTAAAATCTTAATAATTTTTCAACTAATCACGTTTGTTCGGACGGGTTCCATTGCAAGGATGGAAAATAAGGATCAAGCACCTGAAATCGAAATCCCTCAGCTAGGAAGGATTAAAGGAAAAATAGAAAAATCATATTTTACACATAGAAGGATTTATCATTTTTTGGGAATTAACTATGCTAAATCTCCGTCTGGGAATAGAAGATTTCAGGTGAGTGGCATAGTTAAATAAAAAGGGATGAAATTGGCCGCTGGGAAATCTCTGGACGCGACAAGATGCCACGAGGAAATAGGAAGAAATTTTTTATCTGGGTTAAGTTACCTTATTTTTGTTGTTTTCCCGTTTGTTTCAGCCGCCTGAACCATTTGGAGCCTGGGAAGGGGTTTATAATGCTACTAAGATGAGGCAGAAATGTCCGCAGGTTGACATGGCGTATTATCCATCGCCTGATCCCGGTCAGCTTGATGTTAAAGATGATTTGGAGGATTGTTTGGTTGTTAACGTCTTCACACCATCTGTAAGTATTCAAAAAAAAATTTAATTAATCGGTTTTGATTGTTTAAGAAATTTTAAATCGAGCCCTGGGAAATTATTTGGCGGGTGCCAACGTTTTTTGCTAAAATTTTCTCGACCCTGGGCTATAGCTGCACCCTCGCTTTTAATTATTTGATAAGATAGTGATGGGACGTTGGACTTTAGCATTATGAAAAGTTTATCAGAGAAGAAAGAATTAATTTGAATGATAAATGAAGTTTGATTAAGTTTGAAAAATTTTTTGAGAGAAAAAGAAACTTTAAGTTCTGTCATGATAAATTTTTGTGAGAGAATTATTTTTCGTTTTGTAAGGATATTTTGAAATTTTTGAATCACTCCAGCTCTAGAAAATTCACTAAAAAAATCATTTCAAAACTTCAAGAGTTTCTACGATTCTCTTTAAGTTTTTGAGGTTTCAAAAATTTTCCCAATAACTTTCTCGAAACTTTCGCACTCTCAAAAATGTTCTCAATAATTTTCTTAAAGCTTTCCATATCTCAAAAATTTATACAAAAATTCTTTCACAAATTTTCTTAGAACTTTCAACTTCTCGAAAACTCTCACAAATTATCTCATCAAATAATGTCTCGACAATGGTCTCACCAATTTTCTCAAAACTTTCAAGCTCTAGAAAATTTTGTTAAAAATCTTCTCAAAACTTTTTACCTCAAACTTTACTCCCAAAATTTTCCCTCAGATCTTCTGGAAAATTCTGTCAAGCTGTCAAAATTCTCTCATAAACTTTTTCAAAACTTTAGAGTTCTCGCAACTTCCCAACTCTCGATAATTTACTCAAAATTCGAAAATTTTCTCACAAAGTTCTCGAAAATTCCCTCACAAAGTTCTCGAAAATTCCCTCAGAAATTTTCTCAAAACTTCAGAAAATTATTTCAAAAATTTAAAGACTTTCCAATTCTCGATAATTTACTCAAAATTCTCTTGCTAATTTCTCGAAGATCAAGAATTTTTTCACAAATTTTCTCAAAACTTTCCAGTTCTCGAAAGCTCTCTCAAAAGCCTCTACAATTCTCTTCACTAGTGTGCCAGTTTCTTCCCTCACAACTTTTAAGCTCTCGAAAATTCTCTCACCAATTTTTTTAAAAGTTCTCGAAAAGTTCATCAAAAATATCAAATTTTTTTTAACTCTCACAAATTTTCCCAAAACTTCTGAATTCTCGAAAATTTTCTCGAAAACCTCAAAACTTTCCAACTTTTGATAATTTAGTAAAAAATTCTCCTGCAAATTTTCTCAAAAAATTTTTAGCCCCGGAAAATTCTCACAAATTTTCTGAAAACTTTCCAGTTCTCGAAAGTTCTCTCCAAACAAAGGTCTCTCAACAATCTTCTCCACGATTTCTAGCTCTCGAAAATTCTTAATTCTCGCACATTCTTTAGCTCACAAGTATACTTAATATTTAGAATCTCAAACCTTCCTGTCAAAACTACTACTTTTACATCAAAAAAAAAAACTTCCCGACACAAATTTTCATTATTAAAAAATCTTAAAAAAATTCTTGTGCGATTTCTCATGGCATTTTCGAGCACAATTCGATTTTTGGGCTAACTTGCTTTCTCCTCCAAAAAATCATTCATTTCTTGCCAACCAAAAATTTCCTCAGCCAGAATCCTCCATCCTCCATTCTTTTCCAACAAAATCATTAATAAAAAATCTTCATCTGTTAAAAAAAACGAAATTACACTTTACACCATTTAATCTTTCACAACTTAAAGTCATTATTAATAACACAAAAATGACATAATTACTCCAGACAAGAGCATTAGTCTCTTTTTGAAAATTTCAAGAGGTTCTTTCTCAACTTCTCTAATCCTCGAATTTTAAATCACTTTTCCTTATTTTATTTTCTCTAGATATCAAAATCCAAAGATGCTCCGTTCCCCGTGTTGTTTTACATCCATGGTGGATCATTTTACCTCGGCTCAGCCTACGATTTCCTCCCGGATTTTCTTCTAGAAGAGGATATCGTCTTAGTCGTTCCGCAATATCGACTGGGCCCGTTAGGATTTTTATCGTTACAAACTGATGATATTCCAGGGAATGCAGGAATGCTAGATATTATTTTAGCTTTGGAATGGGTTCAGAAATATATTGGATTTTTTAACGGGGATAAGGATTCGGTGACTGTTGTTGGTCAAAGTGCGGGAGCGGCAGCTGCGAGTTCGTTGTTGGTGACGCCGTTAATTAAGCAAGAAGACGGGCTGTTTCATAAAATGATTATTGAAAGCGGTTCGATCCTCGGAAATTGGGCGATTGATGATGATCCTGTTAAA
Source organism: Liposcelis brunnea (assembly GCA_023512825.1). NCBI lineage: Eukaryota > Metazoa > Arthropoda > Insecta > Psocodea > Liposcelididae > Liposcelis > Liposcelis brunnea. Next base: position 3,928,650 of record CM042070.1, read on the forward strand.
TCGGCTACGATGATAGCGAAGTTGCTTAATTGTCCTGTGAAGGATTTTAGCGCGACTGCTGAGTGCTTGAGGAATGTTCCGGCTATGGATGTTGTTAAAGCTCATATTAAATACGTGGTAAGTTTTAGCTAAAATTTCCTGGATGAAGAAATTTTGATAGAATATTTTAGCTAATGAAAATTGAATTTGAATTTTTACATGAAAAAACTTAAGTCAAAATGTTTCAGATGAAGAAATCTAAGCAAATTGTTTTAGATAAAAAAACTTCATATCAAATTTTTTGAGTGTCAAAATTTTCTGAATAAAAAGACCAAAGCCAAAAGGTTTTATAAGAAGAAATTTTGGCAAAAAATTTTTAGATTAAGAAATTTAAGTCCAAATAGTTTAGGTAAAGACGTTTAAGTAAAAATTTTTTAAATACGACAACTAGCCAAAAGTTCTTAGACGAAGAAACTTAATGCTATGTTTTAGATTAAGAAACTTAAGGCTATGTTTTAGATTAAGAAACTTAAGGCTAAGTTTTAGACGAAGAAACCTAATGCTAAGTTTTAGACGAAGAAACTTAATGCTAAGTTTTAGATTAAGAAACTTAAGCCTAAATTTTAGACGAAGAAACTTAAGGCTAAGTTTTAGACGAAGAAACTTAAGGCTAAGTTTTAGACGAAGAAACTTAAGGCTAAGTTTTAGACGAAGAAACTTAAGGCTATGTTTTAGATTAAGAAACTTAAGGCTATGTTTTAGATTAAGAAACTTAAGGCTAAGTTTTAGACGAAGAAACTTAAGCCTAAGTTTTAGACGAAGAAACTTAAGGCTATGTTTAAGATTAAGAAACTTAATGCTAAGTTTTAGACGAAAAAACTTAAGGCTAATTTTTAGACAAAGAAACTTAAGGCTAAGTTTTAGACGAAGAAACTTAATGCTAAGTTTTAGACGAAGAAACTTAATGCTAAGTTTTAGACGAAGAAACTTCATGCTAAGTTTTAGACGAAGAAACTTAAGACAGTGTTTTAGATGAAGGAATCTAACGACAAGAATTTTTAGATGAAAAAAATTTAAGTCAAAATCTTTAAGATGAAGAAATTCAAGTCAAACGTTTTTAGATGAAGAAACTTAAGGCGAAGTTTTCTAGATGAAGAAATCTAATGTCAAGAACTTTAAAGGAAGAAACTTAAATGAACATTTTTTAGATCAAGAAAAATTAAGTCAAGATTTTTCAAAGAAAAAAAACTTTAGCGAAAAATTCTTAGATGACGAAATCAAAGTCCAAACTTTTTATATGAAGAAATTTTAGCCAAAAATTTTTGCATGAAGAAAACTACTCACGAATTTCCAGATGCAGAAGCTTAAGAAACTTAAGTCAAAACTCTTATAATAAAGAAACGTTTAAGCTAAGATTCTTAAAATAAAGAAAATTAGGTCAGAAATTTTTAGATGAAGAAATTTAAGGGAAAGTCTTTAACATGAGGAAATCAAAAGTCAAGAATTTTAGAGAAAGGAAATTAAGTAAAAATTTTAAAATAAAACATTTTTAGATGAAGAAATCTAAGTCAGAATTTTTTAGATGAAGAAACTTAAGCCAAAACTTTCCACAAAAAAGGAATTTACTCTAAAAATTTTCAAACAAAGTAAACTCGGTCAAAGTTTTCACTACTTCAACCAATTTTATTATTTTCAGAATATAGATTTGGCAAATGGTGGCCGAGGGAGAGGTGCCAGTGGTATTGTTCTCCAAAAAGCAGGATATCTTCAATTTATGACAGAATACCCGCAAATGCTATTCGCCAATGGGAAATTTATAAAAGTGCCATTAATAGGAGGAATCACCCGAGACGAAGGAACTTCATTTTTTGCAAGTAAGTCTCAAAAAAAAAAAATCGGTATCATACACACTAAAATAAATTCGCACGGTCTTAATCTGATGGGCAGCTACCAAAAACCAATCTAAAGAGTAAAATTTAAAGTTCAAGGGCTTAGAATCCTCACGAGTTCTCTCATTGCTTTTTGGAACTAATAATCCTAAACTCTGCTAAAAAATTCATGACTATTTTAATTTTTAGATGTTTACGATGCCTTAGCATTAGCCAACATAACAGATCCAAATTACTTTCAAAGGAATTTAACACGAGATACTTTACGCTTCTGCGGCTATCCAGATTACACTGGCGCACTAACAGATTTCTATCACAATACATATTTCCCGAATCAACCGACCGGTTCCTTAGGCGAGCTTTCAGCTGGATTGATAGACGTAAGTCATCACAATTTCCCCTTAATTAATATCATAAATACGGTTGCCAAATTAAATTAAAAAGTTTTGATTTCAAACAGATATGCGGGGTGTTACTTCTAAAAGCATCTACTTATCAAACCGTTAGAAGTTTGTCATATCACGTTGACAGTTTTGCTTATTCCTTTAATTTCTACGGGAGCATTTCAAAGCTAAGAGCGTCGGATCCGATGTGGGATGAAGAATATCCGTTCCCGGCCGGGATAGCTCATTCGGATGAACTCGGATATCTTTTCCCGCAGGGTAATTGTAGTTATAATGACAGGGAGTTGAGGATGGTGAAGACGATGACGAAATTGTGGACGAATTTCGTAAAAACAGGGTAAGAATTTAAAAAAAATAAAATTGGCAGTTGTGGCTAAAAGTTTTTCCAGCAATTTTGGCCAGTTTTACAGGCTCACCAATTATGGCTTAACTGCCCCCATAGCTTCACTTCGTAATTACACTCCTAAAAGAAAGCCCTTAATACTTTCGGATATGGCTAAATTATTTTAAATAAACTTGGCTTGACCCTGTGGCTAAAAAGCTTTTTTAGGGCCTTTCTTGGCTGAAACAAAATTAGTTCAAGCCAATAGCGACGACTACTGGCCTTAATTTAGTCGTGAATTGCTGCCATGGGTTTAAAAGAACCTAGCTATAGCTTTTATTGGCTAAAATAAGGCCAAAAATGGCTTAGATTGGCTTACTTCGTACTTATAAGCCACTAACGGCGACTACCGGCCTTGCTCTAGTCGTGAGTTGCTGTAATCGGGTTAATAAAAGTTATCTTTAGTTCTTGATGGCTTCGATAAGGCCAAAAATGGCTAAAGGGATTTACTTTGCATCTATAACAGCAGCTCCTGGCCTTTAACTAGTCAGGAGTTGCTGTAATGGGTTTAAATGAAGCCATCTTTGGTTCTTGATGGTTTCGATAACGCCAGAAAGGGCTTAAAGGGGCTTACTGAGCCCTTTCAAGACGGCAAATATCATAATTTGAACTAGTGATTCCTTTCATGAGCCTAATTAAGTCCTCGAATGGCTCTTGCTGGCTTCATTAAACCAATTTAAGGCTTAAAAAAGGGTTCCCTTCGGGCTTTAAATGGCTTAATGGGCCAAATTTTAGAATTTCAGTCTAGAGTGTTCTCTTTTTATCTTAAATAAGCTTAGCTCAGAGGCCCTAAAGGCTCTGCGCGGCTTATTTAAGCCAGTTAAAATTTTTTTAAGCTAGATTATTTGGCTTAAGCACCATTTTGCTACATTTTTTGGGCTTCTCGTTGGAGCTACTTTGTTTATATCTAAAATTTGTGGCAAATCGTTACATGATTATTATTTTTTTCAGAATTCCAGGACCGGCTAAAGGCGTTAAGCTGTGGCCGCCGATGACTAATGAATTCGGGCCTTATCTACGAATCTCAGACGAATCGCAAGTCCGTCGAAATATTTATGATGAATATATGATCGCGACTAAAGAAGGGTTTTATACTAATAGCGTAGATAAATTATCAAGTTCCTATTTTCTAACTATTTATTTATCTTTATTTGTAGTTTTTTATTTAAATAAAATATATTATTGATTAAAAAAGGATTAGGGTAAAAATTTCTTTCAAGCAAAAAGAGCTTTAGGGCTTCAGCAACAAATTTCCATCACTCATATCGCTAATTCTGAATATTTAGGAAGACTAACGAGCAGTTAGATCGAAATGCAAACATGAAGATTCAAGTCTGATAAAAGGTGGGAATCTTGATCAAGGGCAAAGTTCACATATCACGCCAATGCATATGAAAACAAATCTCAAGGCTGCATCATGATTCAGCAACATTCTACGGGAAAAAAACTAACAATAAAAAAATATTTCACTTGTCAGATATCTATTATCAACTAGGCTTACTTCATTTTTATCAAAACAAACTTATCACCTTTGAAACGATCGATCTTTCGCCTCCTTCAAATAAAACTAATCTGAAATCGCACTTTCTATATTTAACCAGACTTAGCTCAGTAACAGATTCAGGGTGTTAGTCTTTCTGGTGCCATCTTCCCTTACTCCTCCGATTCTCACTTGGAGGTTAGTGGTTTAACTTTGGCTAAAAAAGGCTTCGCCCCGGCCTCTTATTAGCTGAGACAGCCTTAATTATAGCTAATAATGGCCACCTTAAGGCCACTAATGGCTTTTAATGGCTTACTTTGCCATCAGACTTTAGAAAAAGGCTATTCCCATTTTTTTTTTTGGATTTCGCTAATTTCTAGCACTATTCCTTTCAGGTCCACAGGCCATCACTTGAAAAAACATTGACAAAATACAAGGGACAAGTTGGAAATGAATAATTATTTACAGCATCCAAACATGACACTCTATTTAAAATTCATTAGTGAGGCCTAATAATAATTTAAAACCTAATTGAAACATAAACGGGTGAAATCATCCATTTTAGCGAATGATTCCATTTATTAAACAAACACGATAGTAATTTCACCGTGTTAATTCGTATGAACCTCCACTCTCTATCATTTTTTTTCATCCTGTTACATAATACTAATATGGGATGACAGGAGTAGCCAAAGTAGAATTTTATACAAATATGTAAGCAAAATCGAGCAGTGAAGCCTTAGGCCTTCTTTGTCAGCCAAGCAACTCTTTCACGATTTCTCAATTGTCTCGATTTTCTCGCTCCTCTTTTCAAGCCTTTCTTATACGCCCAAAAGCTTTCTGTAATTATTCTTGTTGACTTGGAGCTCTTTTATTAGCCAATGTTCCCGTCTGCCTTTCCTTAGTCCTCTTAAATACACAAATAAAAAATTTAAACAATTTGATTGCCTCCACGTGAACTACAACACATGTCCCAAATACGGTCAAGAACTCCAATTAATTATTAAACTTTTTAAAAAAAGTTTAAATCGTTTCGTACTCAAACTTTAACCTGAATATATATCATTAACAAAATTAAAGCTTTGAAAAGAAGATCAAGTTGAAACAAGTTTTGTTTTTTCAAACCCCTGATTAGCATAAAAAACTTGGGAGATAAATAGATACATAAACACCATACGACTTCGCAGTTCGGCTACGTCCTTCATTAAAGCAACACGTGAAAAATGGGAGATAATCAACCAATTGTCCGCATCGCTGATGGAGCTCTTCGCGGGGAGAAACTAGAATCTGTTCGTGGTGGTTCTTATTACAGTTTTAAGGGGATTCCTTACGCCAAGCCGCCTGTTGGGGATTTGAGATTCAAGGTAAGAAATTAAGTGTCAATATCAGAGAGAGGCTAAAGAACTATTTGGCTATCTTGAACTTTACTAGAGACTTAGTGATAACAGTGATTGAACTTGATTTTCTTCTTTTATTTTCGAAACTTCAGGGTCTTTTAAATGAAAAAAAATAAGGACTTTTTAGGGACTTATTAAAATTAAATTTTTAATAAGTCAATTTCATTTTTCAGATTTCTTGACTTTGCGCAATTTTTTTCAAAATGTTTGGAGTCATAAGTTTCTTCAGAATTTTTCCTTAGCAAAAAAATTTATTCTGAACTGCTTCTTGCCAGAGAAGTTTAATCAGAATACATTTCCTGTCAAAGAAGTTCCTTCAGAAATACCTTGTCAAACAAGTTTCTTCAGGATATTTTCCATGTCGAACAAGTTTCTTCCTAATTTAGTCTTGTCGAACAAGTTTCTTCACAATTTACTCTTGTCAAACAAATTTCTTCACAATTTACTATTGTCGAACAAGTTTCTTCACAATTAATTCTTGTCGAACAAGTTTCTTCACATTTTTTTACTGCCAAACAGGAATTTTTAAAACTGTTTTCTGTGAAACTAGTTTCTTCAAGATTTTTTCCTGTCAAACAAGTTTCTTCGGAATTTATTCTTTCCATAGCAAATTTCTTCTAATCTCTTAATTTATTTTTCTTGGCAAATCACTTTTTTCAAGTAAAAATATGCAAAAAATAAAATCCTAAAAAACTCTAAAAGCACAAAAAAGTTTCGGGGGAAAAAAACCATTATAGAACGCCTACAAAATTTTGATTGGCTGATCGTGCAGTCGCCATTTTGTCGTTTCAATATAATATAAACTTGAAATGAAAGCAGTGTTGCCAGATTTTTATTAAAGGAGGCTGCTACTGCGTAGAAGGAAGCAATGGCTGCAGCCATTTAGTCATTTTTTAGCGGCCATGACACTAATTGCTATTCATCCACTGAGTAGGTTTCTAGGTCAAGCTTACTTACAGGGCTTTGGTCCTTTAGCGCATCACAGGCGCGTTATCAGGTGGACATAATCCTCCAATCCGATACTTTCGCACGATTTGCAATCAACGAGGTATCGCCATCCCGTCTTAACCTCGTTCTTTATTCCCTGTTTCCAGAATTCAGGCTCCAGGAAGTTAGATGATCATCTATAAAAATCGAAAAATAAAAATTACAAACTTAACTTGATTTTCTTATTCTTTTTTTTGGCTGCAGCCGCCAGTTCCTGTGGAGCCATGGACAGGTACTCGAGATGCCTTAAAACACGGTCCTCAAGCCCCCGCCAGAGACATGTTCACACTCGTATATCTCGAAGAGAGCAGTGAGGACTGTTTGTACGTCAACGTCTACACCCCAAAGGTAAATATTTGAAAAAAAAGATTTTTTTAAACAAAATCTTAATTTATAATCTTTTTATAAGATCCCAGCAAGCAAAAACGATAAACTCAAATCCGTTCTCGTTTGGATTCACGGCGGCGCATTCTCTTCTGGCTCCGGGAACTCCGAAATCTACGGCCCCGACTACCTCATCACTGAAGACGTTGTTTTGGTGACAATAAACTACCGTCTTGGAGCTTTGGGATTTTTAAGTCTCCAAACTGAAGAATGCCCAGGGAATTTTGGTTTGAAGGATCAAGTACAAGCTTTGAAATGGGTTCAGCGAAACATTTCAGCGTTCGGTGGAGATCCGAAGAACGTTACTATCTTCGGGGAAAGCGCAGGAGGTGCATCGATTCAATATTTACTAATTTCGAAATTGACCAAAGGGCTTTTCCATAGAGCGATATCACAATCAGGAACGACTTTAGATCCATGGTCGTGCAGACCGAATCCAAGAGATTATGCTTTTGCATTAGGGGAAGTCTTAGGATGCAAAACAAATGACGAGAAGGAGTTGATTGAGTTTTTGAAAAAAGCGCCGCATAAGGATTTAGTTCAAGGAACAGAAAAGTTGCCAAAAATACTGAAAGTAAGTTTCTTCCACAATTCAATTTGAAAACCTACCAGATTTTTAGCTCTGACATTATTCATCCTATTTTGTAGCCAGACGCTGTTTTCATGGAATTATGCTTCGTACCAGTAGTCGAACCGGACCACGAAGGAGCTTTCATAACCAAACCTCCAAGGGACATAGTTCGAAGCGGTGATTTCAACGATGTTCCTTATCTTATCGGTTGCAATACTTTAGAAGGCCTCATTTTCATTTGGAGTAAGTGTCATAAGTATTCTTCTTCCTGCAAAAAAAATTATAAAATTAATTTCACTTTTTCAGGAAATACATTATACAAGGAATCAACAGCTGATGAAGATTTAGAACAACTTTTACCAGCTAATCTGCACGTTGAGAAAGGATCTCAAACTGCAAAAGACATTGTAAAGAAAATCAGAGATCGTTACTTTCAAAATGGATTCGATATTCAGAAATATGTAGACGTGAGTATTAAGAACAGCTCGGAAAATATCTGAAAGACTTTTCTTAATTCCGTTGCGCATGCGCCACAAAATGTCCTGCTAGCCTTTCTTACTTTAAATTTTTCTACTTCTTTTCAGGTTTTATCCAGGGTTTATTTCATAAACGGCATTCAAAAATCAGCGGACTGGATTGGAAAATTAAAAAACCGAAAATCACCCACATATTTATATCAATTTTCCTTTGATGGTGATAGAGCATTTTTCAAAAATGCTACTGGTTTTTCTGATTGGAAAGGCACGTGCCACGCCGATGAGCTTGGATATTTATTCAACATTAGTTTCAATCCAGCTCCGCTTACTTCAGGCACTCGAGAATATACAACTGTTGAAAGGATCACGAAATTATGGACGGATTTTGCTAAAAATGGAAATCCGACACCGAAAAATAACACCTGGAAACCAGTCTCTGAAAATAATTTCAATTACCTTGAAATTGGAGATAATGTGGAATTTAAAAAAGATTTTAAAGTTGATGAATTTAATTTTTGGAATGATATTTATAAGTCAGCGTGTAGCAGCAACAAATCAAATCTGTAAATTGATTAATTGTCATGAAAATAATTGTTAAATTTCTTTAAATATATTCTTGTCGAACAAATCTTTTGATAATTTCTCTTAGTCCAACAAATCTTTTGATAATTTCTCTTAGTCGAACAAATCTTTTGATAATTTCTCTTAGTCGAACAAATCTTTTGATAATTTTTCTTAGTCAAACAAATCTTTTGATAATTTTTCTTTGTCGAACAAATCTTTTAATAATTTCTCTTAGTCAGTTAAAATGGAAAAAAAATTCAAGCACCCAAAATGAACCGGCAGAACACAAAAAATTACATTATGAAATCCAAAACCAAACTTTAAGGTATTAAAAACTGAGAGCCAAGGGCTAAGTCTCTCCAGAAAATTTTAAGAGAAAAAATTTAATGTACTCACCATATTTTTTAACTTTTCCCCCGTCTCTTCACCGTCACATCCGTTAATGGGAGTTTGTTTTGCGCTGACAGTATTTTTCCCCTTCCTTTATCTCTGTTTCTCTGTCTCTGGTTTTGAATATCCATTGTCAAATTCTGAAAAAAAGAAAAAAATAATCAAAATCTAACTAAAAAAAAAATTATTCGAGTTTTTTCAGATTGGATAAAAACAATAATTCAGAAAATAGAATAAAAATCCTGGCCTAATGGCCGAAATTCATTTCGGCCATTCATATCTCATCCTAAAAATCAGAAAAACTGAATGAACCCTGACTTTATCCACCTACAGTCCCTTCATAAGACTATCAAAAAGACACAGCTAATTTAAAGTTCCTAAAGAATGCCTTCAAAAGCAACTAACGCCTTTCATACAAGCTGAAAAATAATAAAATAACATCAGACGCACTAACCTCAACAGTCAAAATTTATGAAAATGTTCACCTCCACATTGTCACTGAAAGAGGCACTGGCCTTTCGGGTCAAAATTGAGAGATTGAGAAAGGCACTAACCTCTATTAGGATATCCTCTACTGGAGATTTTCTCCATCTACTATTAGAAATCATAGCAATAGATATCAACCAAGGAAGTGGACTTGTCAGCATTAACCTTAAATTCAGAAACTTGCACGTTCATGGTCTAAAATCTGCATGGATGCTAAAATCTGCAATCTCATGTAAATTATCCTATTTCATCGAACTCCATCCCAAATTTTAATAACCCTTTTTCAGAGCTGACGTTAAAAACTACAAGTTTCAGCAAAAGCTAAAATAGATTTAACCATAAAATTTTAATTCCCCCTTATTACTGATTACAGTGACAGTCTTTTAACACTTGGTTCATTTTAAAATTTTTTAATTGCATTTCCACCTTTCAACGACAAATCTAACATGCTTTACATGTTTTACTTAAACATGTTTAAGTGACAACATGAAACGAGCTATTCAAGAAACATTTGAAGCTGCGTTTGATGAAATCTCCATATGCTGGTTCCATATGCTGACTTTTTCCCAGCAAAAATTCACAAAATTAATGATTGAACAACATTTTCAAATAAAAAAAGCATAACTTCCCAATAGCTTTCACTTGTCTCACTCATAAAATTTTCTTCGTAGCTTTATTTTGCAGATTTATGATTAATTTGCCATTTATGATTAAATTCTGAGCCACCATCTAAATGCAACGATTTTTAAACAGTTTAACACCAATCTATCAAAGAAATATTTGCCTTTCCATTGATTTTGCATCAGGTCCACTAGCGAGTCTCGATAACCAGAAAATTAATAAAAAAAAAATGCTGTGATGATCCACGTTAACACTAATGTCAGCTCACTTGAACAAAACACTAAAAAAAAATTACCATGAGATTTAAACTAATACTGTAGATGCCCAAAAATTTGTATTTTGTCGGAATGGATTTAGAGTTGGTAATTGTAAGCGCTTGTAAATTCATGTTTCAAGAAGGTGCTCGAATGAAGAAGCATTTTAACATGATCACCTATTTAATGACCACACTGACTTGTGTCACCAAGCCAAAACCCGATGAGATAATGTGCATCATTTCCAGGTGGATTGTAATTCGCTCATGAGCAGAACGAAGGGCAAAATTGCGTCATTTGTCAAAACTGGAAAAAAAAATTAAAATTATCTCAGTACTCTAACCACATTTACACCAATTTTTATTGTATTAATGATCCAATTCCTGATACTTTTTCAATAATGGAATCGAAGCACAATCGTGATTTAGAACATTCAAGAAAAATTAAAATAATGTTCCAGGGAAAAAAATGGCCGCTATGCATAGAAACAGTTATTTTTTGGCGGCAACCGTTACTCGAAAAATTTGTCATTATTACGCAATAACGTCAAAATATTTAAAAAGCTCGTAATAACCCACCTTGTCAAAATATAAAAAATCCCTTGTTAATGATTAAATCCCCGTTACAATTGTTTTCGCTTAAGATTTCATCAAATTAAAAAAATTTTATAGGAGGGAAAAAATGACCGCCATGAAAAAAATGCCGTTCTTCTAAGCGTCCGTGACACAAAAAAATAATAATTTTTGACATAAAACCGTCGAGTTTTAACGAAAATTTTTAACGATTCACTTCCATGTATTATAAATGATTTTTGCTGACGATCAAATGCCCATGGCAAACGTTTTTACGTTATATTTAGTCAAAGTCTTGACACGAGAAAAAAATGGCGATTTCAGAAACCTCGTTTTTTTGTAGATGATCATTCGATGGACAGTAAATAAAAAATAAAATGCTTACATTCATTTTGCGTCGCCAAATCAAACATCCACACGTTTATTACAGGTTTATAAATATTCTTCTTGAAATTCAAACATTTATCACTCACCAAATTGATTAATTTTACACGAAATACTCGCGAGTCGCGAGTCGCGAAAGAAGCCGGCATCCATGACTGCCGTCCTCGTCTCGTCCTTCTTCACATTACGTCACGACCACGTGATGTCATTTCAAGCAATCTCATTGGTTGAATGTCATTTCCTTCGACCAATCAAATTTGTCGTTACAAATTTGAAAAAAAAAAAGTAATCTTTTTTTAGGAATAATAATTAAAATTAAAAATTTTAAGTGAGAAGCTGAAAGAACTGTATGAAAATATCCCAGTCCCAGAGCAATATGCATTTCAATGCCAAATATTCTCCTAGTCTTAAAATTAATAATGACATCCACGCAGTCTCAGGTTATGTCGGTTTCTAGAACATAGATTTATTTGTTAAGAATTTATATTACATTAATTGACGTTGCGGTTTTTAAAGCTTAAAATGGGCTAAAAGTTGTTCATAATTTAGCTACATAAAAGCGTGTTAAAGATTTAGAAAAATTAATTGCAAAAAATTCCCGCGAGGATTTTGAAAAAGCTGCCATCTTTAATTTTTCAGTTGGCAACACGTGACGTCAGAATATCCCAAACATGAAAGATTTGTTTGTCAAATTTATTTTATCTGAAATGGTCGTAAAGTTTTCTTAAATTAACATCATTCGCGTTTATTTTTTTATCATGAGATTTACATATAAAGTAAACAATTTATCAAAGTATTTATTCCTAACCTCAAATGTGAAAATATAACCGTTAATTCATTGAACCTATGCTTCTTGTAAATCGGACTATGCCGCAAGACCTTGGATTATTAAGGAACCTGTATTGGAATTTTCTGTAGTGGCACTTGACAGATTTCATTACAATAAAAATAATAATCGTATATTCTGCTAATTTAATGTATCAAGAGTGCTTTTCAATGTTATTTGTGCCAATACCTCGCTTAAATGTCAAGAAGAAATTCATTTACGATCATGGATGTTGACTCGCCAGCTAGCTTAAAACGGTCGAGTTCTGCACCCATGATTAACGATATTAACACAACCATGGCATCAGCTTCTACTTCTCTATCAACACCAAGGTAAGGATAAATCAGTATGTAAGTGAGAAAAAAAATTGGATTCAAATATGTGTTTTTTTACAGGGACGTAGGGTCATTTAATGTATTCGATAATTCTTCACCTCGGACAAGGAGATTTAGTGCAAGTTTCAGTCCACATGCGGTGAGATATATTAAATGAATGATGAAGATGTGTAAGTGTTGTTTTAATAATGTTTTGGGATTGCAGGGAGGACCGAGATTAACTCCAAGAGTGAATCAGCTTAGACAAGAAGAATGTATTGATGTGGCAGGAAGGGAAGTAGCTCATGAACGAGAAATCCATTCTGCAATGCAAATGTCACAATCCTGGGAAGACTTAACATTGGTTACTAGTTCACTTACGTGTAAAGCAGAAGATGGAAATTCAAAGATTGAAGTTAAAAAATTTGGGCAAAAAATAACAGATCCGCTTCATGTTAGTTTGCCCCCATCAGCTCCTCCTATTTGTTCTTCCCTGTCACCTACACGTAGTGGTATTCGACATTTCTCACCTAGTCTTCAAATTCCCTGGAATTTATCTCCTAGTCCTACGAGGAAAGCTTTTGCAACTCGGTATGTATTATAAAATTATAAATTGTTGATTTTGAGAAATCGCTGAGTTTTTATTTGGTTTTCAGGAGAAGTTTAAGTCCAATTGCGTTACGGCCAAGCACATTAGGTAATTTTAAAAGGAAATTCGAATTAGATGATGACAAAGAAAGTAATTATTTATCGCCGCCTCCTAAACGGCCGAGCTGCGGGGGATTGTTAATGGCGCAGCGGTTAAGCCCTTTACCAGGATCGTTGAGTTCGGTTGGGACTCCGGAATCGTTATCAAGTGCTGATTCGCCGGGATTTTTCAGACCTGTGGATAGTCCGTCGCCGCAACAGAATGCACCATCTCCTTCGCAGTCGGTTTTATCGAATGTGGATGAACCAATGGGAGAGGAACACCATTCAAAACAAACAGCGACGTCTACTGCTTAAACATGCCAAAATTCAAACAAAGTGAGAGTAATTTGGAGATTTTAGTTCGATGTAGGAAAATTTAAGAAGCAATTTTGCTAAATTGGTCAAATTTTTAGGAATCGAAACATAATTTAATTTATGGTTCACTTATATTTTTTTTAAAACTGTAAATTTTGCCAAATTGTTAAAACTGATCTTGAGGTTGAATTTCGATCTTAAAAATGTCTTGAAAGAGCTTTGGCAACATCCAGATATTTGTAAATTGGTCTGGTGAGCTTCAAAAAGTTTCTAAAAGCTCGAAAAATATTTTGTCGAGCTTTGAGGATAGCTGAGGCAGCGTCAAAAATTTTTTTTGACTTTATACAGGCGCTAGTGGCTCTAGAAACTTTTTTTTTAGATTAGAATAGCTTAGCTAAAGACTCAATTGAGTTTTTATGAGCAAATTAAATTTTGAAGGCTTTTTTGAAGATCCACGGAGATGATTTAAGGAAATTTCAACCCCATCTAATCATTGTTGGCTTTGTTAAAAACTCTTAATTTTTTTTTTTTTAAGATTGCGTAGCTTCTTTATTTTTTTTTTTTCTTTCTCTAAAACGGCTGGCCCGATTTTTAAAAAATTTATTTGTAAAAATATGGGAAAATTTTCCTTATTATTTTTGGAAATACCATTATTTAGATATTTCCGGTTTTTGATCAGAGCACTCAGTAAGTCTAGTGACTCTATTACCTACAAGATACTAAAATCTTCCACTTACAACTCACACTGACTTATCGTTTTTCTCTACCAAAGTAATAGAATTTATCTTATCGGAAATAATTTCCTTCTTTGAATCTCTACTGGAATTTTTTTCGTTTAGTGTATTTTAAAAACTTTTTTTTTGCTTAAAAAAATCATGATTATCGTTTAATTTTATTCTTAATAGCGTGACTGGTTTTTCTTTTCTTTTTTTTTTCAAAACAACGTGAAGTGGTTTAAATATTATATAGCTAGCCCGGATTTTTGTGATTGAACTTTATTTAAAAAAAATCCGTTTGGATAGAAAGGTGAAAGCTCTTTCATTATTTGTATTTTTCTCTTATTTTTTACAAACTTTTTTTATTATTATTTTTTTCTATCCGTTGCATTTATCAAAAGGAGTGTACAAACCATGAATTATTACTATTGGTTTATAATTATTTATTTATTTGTTATGTTGCTGATTTGGGAAAAATTTTGTTGAAAATGAAATGTTTCTGAAGTCTGTATACAAAAAAAAATGGCTGTTGATTGTACAAATTTATTAATCATGTTTGATTAGGGAAAGTTTTTTTAAATGTCAGTAGTTCAGAAGTAATAATAAATAATTTTTTTTTTAAATAGACATATTTGCAAAGAGTTATTTAAATGGTTTGTATGTTACTTTTATTAGGTGCTGTCATTTGTAAGATTTTTCTTTGTTTATATATGTGTACATATATATACATAATAATTATCTTCAAGCTTTATTTTTTTCAACAAAAACAATTCCTGAAAATGTTTCAACATCCTTTTGAAACCCATTTGTATTTGGTTCTCGTTAACATGAATTTCATTCAATGGATGACATTTATTGAGTTTATTTTCTTCTAAGGCTCTTATTACAACTTGAGAGGAGTACAATGTATCCATTTTTTTATGTTTTAAGCAATAACAACAAAAATAATGGCAAAAATTTTCATTTAGAAAAAGATACATAACCAGGTGAGGTTAAGATTTTACATTTTGTACTTTAAAGCTGCATAAATAAAGGATTCTTGTTTAATAGCATTTCAAATTGCATAAATTAATTATTTTTACTTAATTGCAAACGATTTTAATCGAAATATTGATTAAAATATTAAAATTTTATGATGTGGAGTGGAGGAATGAAAAAAAACCGTTGATCATTGAATTTTTGAACACGCTTCTCCTTCCGCCATGTTTTTTACGAACAAATTCAGCACGTTCAGAAATCTCAGTTTACCAATTTAGGCAAGATGGCTTCTAGTAGAAAGAAGCAAGATGAGAAACATCTTAAAATTTTACGTAATTTAGTGTCTTTACCTGCAAATAAGCAATGCTTTGACTGTAACCAAAGAGGACCGACATACGTAAATACAACAATAGGATCATTTGTATGTACAACATGTTCTGGATTGCTGTAAGTGAAAAAACTTCCGTTAGCTTTTTGTAGGTTTCATCTTATAATCTTTGCCAACCCTAACATGACTCAAATGTCAAACAAAGGACTTATAAGAAAAAAATATTTAACAACGGAATAATTCAACATCTTTCTTAGAATCTATTTTCGTTATTTTTCCGAATAAATCTTGCATGATTTTGATAAAACACGTTACGAGGAAAGATGAAAAATGAAGATGATCTAAAATCATATCAACGATACCAAATGATAGCTTTGTTGTGTTTTTTTTGTTTTACAGAAGAGGTTTAACACCTCCCCATCGAGTCAAGTCCATTTCTATGGCGACGTTTACGCCAGAGGAAGTAGAATCTATAAAATCAAGAGGCAATGAGGTAGGCTTGTTTTATATATATATATTTTTTTTTTGTTTTCTTTGTGTAGCCTATATTTATGTTTTCATTCCAATGTCCAAGGCTGTGGAGAAATCTGCAAGGATTTTAATTTAGCACATTGTGGCTAATTAAAAGAGAAAATTTAAAAAAAATATGAAAGCATGTTTGATTCTGTAAGGGTCAAGATTTTTGACTCGAAAAAATGCATAGAGAGGGATATGCTTGTGATATTAGTCATTCATTACGTCAGATTGTTATGATACAATTCATTGATTATTGTTTTGAGGAAGATGAAAGAAGAGTGTAAATATTACGCAGGGCTGGATTGGGATTGTGTAAATTTTTTATGACTTGTTGATCCAACCTTGATAATAAACATAAACATGCAATTTCTATTTACTCTGATAAGATTAAAAAATTTTAATTTTTTTTTTCAGTATTGTAGAAAAGTTTGGCTAGCACTGTACGATTCAAATCACATACAAGATACCAAAGATGAGCAGCATGTTAAAGATTTTATGATATCAAAATATGAAAAGAAACGTTATTATATGGAACCATCAGCTGCTATGAGAAATGGGAATTCGAATTCGCATTCACCAACCCCATTGCCATCTGACAATTTTAAAACGCAGCGACCTGCTGTTTCCAGCTCTAGTCTCACATCTCCAGTTGCTGTTTCAATAGCTCCGCCAATCCCGCAGGTACGATCCGCCACTGATTTTATAGGCTCTAGCACTGCCTGGAACCGACAAACTGATATCTTTAAAAATCCTCCCACTTATTCGTTCATTGCATAATATTTAAATTTTTTAATCATTCATTCGTGAAGTGTGTAAGTTAATGTTTTGATTTTAATTTAGGCGCCTCAAATGAATACATTTACAACGTCAATATCCGCGTTTAATTTATCCGATCCGTTTGGGCCAGTAGCAGCTCCGCAACGTCGACCGCAACCGAATCCGCATCCTCAAAATCAACCGCAGCAGCAGCAGCAGCAACCGTCGTTTGCTAATTTTGACAATAACCCGATATTTAGTTCAGCGCCTGTTGTGTCAAGTTCAATGACGACTTCAGCGTCGTTTCCGTCGACGGTTAAACCTCCTCGTCCGCCCGCGGAAGATAAATATGCAGCGTTGAAGGATTTAGATTCTTTAATGAAAATGCAGCAGGAAACTCAGAACCAACCGAGCATGCAAGGTTAGTGTAAAATTTTTTTTTTGCAAAATTACTTTCTAATTTTTATTTTTTATTTTTTAGCTAATGGTTGGTTAAACAGCAATAACAGCACCAACAACGGCACAGATGGAAATAATTATTTCAATCCATTTCAAACGGACACGGTTAAAGTTAATAACGTACACAATCCATTTAGGTCTGGTTTGGCACAGCAAATCGATAATAATGTTAGTAATAGTAATAGCAACGGGAGTAGTAATAATTGCAACCCTTGGGGGAGTAATAATCCATGGGGGAACGCAACAATGTCCACGAGTCATTCAATGCCTTTTCCAAGCACGAGTTGGAACGGCAATGGGAATTTAACAGTAAGTTATTAAAAAATAAATGGCAATAAATTGTTAAAAAATTTCACCTTCGACTAATTTTTTATTTAGCGAAAATGTCAGGAAACAAACGTGGCTTAAACAATAATATTTTTTTTTTAATGCGTGAGGAGTGCAATGTTCCGTAGATAAAGATGAAGGTCGTTGTGAAATTTTATAGCTTGTTAATCCTGCGTGAATTATTTCTTTAAAAAATTTTAATGGTTATTTTTTTTTTACAGGCAATCCCCGGGAATTCGAGCAACCCTTTCCTCTGACTGCGATATAATTAATTTCGAAAAAATAAATGTGCCTTGGTCTCATGCCTTTACGCAACTCGTCCTCTTCAAAAATTTTACACCGCCGAGGATTATTTTAGCCAGTTCACATCATTGGCTTCTTTCAAAAAAAAAAAAATAAAACTCTCTTTAATCGCATGATAAATTATATAGTTCTTATTTGCTTAATTATTCGTTCAAAAAAATCACAAACTAATTTAAAAAATATTTGAAATAATGCCAGGATTGGGCTAAAGCGCCTTAGCGAGACAAAAAAATCCCTTGGCATTAAAAATCTGTAATGATTAAATCAATTTTTTTAATTACAAAGCACTTGATTAATCACTATAGAAATTAAACGATCACAAATATTTTTTTCTCTTTTTTTTAGTTTAAGTAATCAATTTTTAATTTAAAATAAAATTCAGTAATCAAATGTCAAAAATAATTAGTGTTTAGAATTTTCTTTTGATAAGCTTTTTCGTCATACGAGAGGTTGATTATTCCATTAAGTCATTAATAGACTTAGCTTTAAGATTTTTTTGTAAAATGGCTTACTCAACCGATTTTTCTAAAACACTGGCGAACAATGTCATTTAAAAAAATTTCCAAAGAATTTTAAAATTAGTTAATTTTTAGCTACGCCTAGACTTTTGTTCGGCTGTGTCATTATATATCTCTCCCTAGGCATCTGTAAAAATTTTTTTAGCGAAATATCAAATGGCTAAAAGTCTAATTTTTGGATTGTTCGTTATATTCCCATGACATCGATGTATGATATTGTTATTAAGCTTATTCGTTTCATCACTGGTTGTTTCCATTTTTATTTTAGGCGAATTTAATTTTTCAAAAAAAATCCTGAGTATCAAAACAAGTTCCTAGCTCTTGTACTTTCTTTTGTTTTTTTTATGTTTTTTTTTTTTGTAATAAGGTGCCTTTTTTTGTCCGATATATAAATGGAAGCTGTATATATTATATAACGTTTGTTAATGTTTTTAGATTTAGAGCTGTCGATAATTTTTATTTTCTCGAACTAGGAACGGTTTTTTAAAAAAAAAATATGTTCGGATCCGCATTATGAAATAACTAATATTTTTTCTCTCAAAGGTGACTGGCATATTTCACAAACGGGGCCTGACATATAATGGAATACTGAAATTCTTAAAAGAAAATAATTTTCTTGGTATTTCGAAAATTAACTAATTTAGAAAAGAAATGAAATCTCTAAGATGTTTAATTAAATGTTTAAATAATTATAATAAAAAGCTTCCATTGTTTATTTTTATTTTTTTTTAAATTTTCCTTGATGACGAGGATATTTCACGCGAAATGGCCATCCAAGCAGTTTTGTTTCAATGGCGTTCATCACAAGGAATCTTCATTTACAAAAAATACTTATCTTATAAATAGTAACCATTTTTATTCGTTGGGAAATTCATTAATTAAAAAATAAATTAAAACTTTAATATGTTTTATCCTCCAAAACGCACATGAACATTTTAGCACAAAACAAATTGAAATGATCTGAAATTAGAAAAAAATCATAATACTTAATTCTATTAATTTTACATTCTTATGACGAATAAATACCTGAGAGAGCCACAAGCCACCTCGGCTTATTCTTCCAATGAATAAAAACAGTATATAATGGAATTCCTGATAATATAAAGACGATTCCTACACCAACCTCAACTGGCCTTACGTAACAAGGTAGAACTACAAGGAATGCACAAATTACGAAAAACACTACTGGAAGGAGTATATTCACCTGTAACATACAACATTTTAGAATTTTTCAAACAATTCATTGCAAACATAACCTCACCTTGATAGGTCGTTTAAGATCTGGCCTGGAATGACGTAGCCATAATAATCCTGAGACGGATGTAAGTGTAAAAACAGCTTCTACAAAGCTTACATAATTGATAAGAACGTATACATCATCTATGAAGAGTAGTATTAAAGTGATAATACACTGGAAAAAAAATTTTTGTCAATATGTTTGAAGAATTTGAAAAATGCACTTCAATACTCACTAAAAACACAAGGGAAGGTACTGGTGTGAACCTTTTAATGTTAATTAAGGCTATTGCTGCCGGTAGATGACCCTGTCTTGCTCCAACAAAAAATAATCTGGAACTTGCAAAAATGGCACCGTTTAATGCTCCAAATGTTGAACATGCAACGAAAAATGGCATTGTCCATGACATTATTCCTAACATTTTGTCACCGAAAATCTGGAATGCGAAAAATGAATCGTTTATCGTAAAATATCGGGGTTTTTTTGATGAAATAAAAAAAATTAAAAACTCACCACAGCAACGGCGTTAGATGACAATAATTCATCATGGGTAAGAACTACAAAATAGGCAATATTTGCCAATACGTATACGATTGTGACGGTCGGCATTGAAATGCATATTGCTCTCGGGAGATTTATGTAAGGTTCTTTTAATTCCTCCGTTACAAAATTTAAATAATTCCTGAAAAAAAGGTGATTTTTTACTTAAAATATTTTAAATTTGTAACGAGAGTTTTGAATGGTCGGAAGGAATGACTCTCGACCAATGAGAATGCTCGGAATTACGTCACGTGGTCGTGACGTAAGGTGAAGAAGGTGAAGAAGCCAAAACGTGTCGCGGATGCCGGCTTCTTTCGCGAGTTTTTCGTGTGATAAAAATGAATTTAGTGAGTGATAAGTGTTTTGATTTTTAAAAATATTATCCGGAAATCGTCATTTGGTAACTGGCCGTTTGGTTTGGCGAGGCATAATGGATGTAAGTACTTTTTTTTCATGTATTTTTCTTCGAAAAAAAATGTCTGAAAAATATCTGACATGGTGTCCATTTTTTTCCCTCTCGAATCAAGATTTTTTTATTTCAAAAAATCTTAACCGTAATCATTTGTCATGGGCATTTAATCATTCAAATTAATTATTAATATTATAAGGATATTGATTACTACGAGTTTTTTTTTAATCCGGATGATTTTATGTCATGAATAAATTGAATAAAAATTTTCGGGGAACGGTCGGTGAAAAAATGACGTTTTCTGCATGGCGGCCATTTTTTTCTCCTCTTGTCTGGATTTGATTTTTTGTGGAAAAAAAATTAAATGAAATCGATTGTCGTGTAAAATTAAACATGAAAACGGTTAATATAAATCATGAGTGGGAATTTTACTTTGTTTTTTTAATTATAACGGTTTTACGTCAAGATGAGGTTAGGCTGAAATGATGCAATAACAATGTGAATTGAAAGTGAGCAAAGGTCAGTTTGGAATATTTGATTTTGGTTTAATTATGGGAAGTATGTCTTACCATCCGGAATAGGAGAAGAGGCCTGAATAAAATGCCAATGCAATGTATCCAGGCTCGGTTGATGTCCCTCTCATTGGATCTTTAAATGATCCAATGTGACCCGTTCCAAATACATAAACTCCTGTAATTATAATTACTACTAATGCTAAGATTTTTGTTCCTGTAAATATATCTTGAACCCTGGTTGCCCATTTTACATTGTAACAATTAATTGCTGTTAATAAACCTGAAAATGGAAAAATTGAGTGTTATTGTGGTGAAAGGTTATAATTAGTGTGATCGATTTTAGTTTTTTTAAAATGAGTGGATTGATGATGATAATCGTTAAAGACAGGTTGCTTATGTGTGAAAAATTTCATTAGAGTCAGGATTGAGCTTTTGCAAAACTAGAACGTTTGAAAAATATGAATGAGAAAATTGTTTTGTTGGTATCGATAATTATTTTTTGGGGAAATTAAATAGAAACCTGTGTTGAGAACTGCACGTCATCCTCCTTATTAAGATAATTAAAAATATCTAGTATTTCTGAAGTGAAATTTTTAAACGAAAGCTCAAGATAAAAAAATATCATTTACAGCTATAGAAAAACATTCGACAAGATTTATTTTCAAGACGTCACTGGAACGTATGACTGTCACAGATGAGATAATGGTCCTCACTTCCCTCTACAATAACCGCAACAACTGCGGGTCAAGAGGCGTAAATGAACTGTCACTCGTGCTTTGATAACGTTCGCATATTTTATTTTTTTCAATACTTACACGTTATTAGAGCTGCTAACAGCCTAACAGCTGATAATGGAGGTACACAGTTCGGCCATAAAGGTTGTAGTATATACTGAGCGAACGTTAACGCAGTTATGGCATTGCCAGTAGGAACTATAATGAAAAGTGCTACCCACAAGTACAAAAATGCTGGCAGTGGACCGAAAGCTTCATTAATGTAAGCGTAATCTCCGCCTGATTTTGGTATCATCGTACCTGAAATTTAAAAAAAAAATGAGGCTTTTTGGCATGGGGAGGAATTTATGGGGAACTTACCAAGTTCTGCATAGCATAGCGCTCCTACTAACGATAGCAACCCTGAGAGTATCCATATTATAAGTGCCAAACCGACAGATCCCGCACTTTGTAGCACTCCCTTTGGAGATACGAATATCCCTGAACCGATTATAACTCCTACGATTATAGCGACGCCATCCAGTAGTCCGATTTCTTTTTTTAATTGGATGTTCCCGCTTACGTCCGGTTGTTCGAGATCGGAATTTTCGCACTTTTTAAACGTGCTTCCGCCACTGTCGGATGCTAAATCACATCGAAGCGGTTCACGTTCGGTGACGGCCGCCACTTTGCCTTTTCGTGTCATTTTTTTTTTTTTTTTTTTTTTTATAAACACACTCACGCACTCTTCGTCATTGTCTTGAAAATTGTTTGTATCCTCTCTCCTCTTGGTGAAGGCACTTAAACTTATTATCTTTTAGATCCTTTTATTCGCGGTGAAAATGGATTTGGCCGCCAGGAGGAAATTTTTTTGGCCCATTCCGAAAATTTTTCTGTGGATTAAAAAAAATAGTTAAAGGATTAATGTTTGAGTTGGGCTCAAATTTAGGGCCCCTAGTCCTAAACTTTTGTTTTGACTGATAGGCTCTCAGTATGACGTCAGCAACCTGCAAGAGCATTAATCTGGTGGCAGCGGTCAAGTGCAGAAATTTTCTCCTCAAATTTTCACTCTGCTTTTGATTTTTTTTTTTTTTTTGAAAATCGTTAATGCGTCAAGAAAATGTTTTATTTTATTTTCGGTTTGGGCGTTAAAGAAAATAATATCATTGCGAGGTTTATTGCTCCAATATGAGTAACGCTTATTTTTTTTTTATGATTTATGTGTATTTATTCTTATGATTTCAGAGGTTCAATATTTTTTTAATTGCCGGGAAATAAAGAACCCGGCAATGAACTTGAAATATTTTTTGATTTTTCGTGGAAATGTTTCTTTGATTGTTAATAGAATTGCCATTAGTCAGCTTCGTTAAATGGCTTAAACTTTGCCATTTAGTTAGAGCCAAAATTTTTTTTATTAGTCATTGGACTTACAACCAAGCTTCGACCACGACTTTTAGCTGGTGTCTTTAAAGGGTTAAAAACTCAGCATCGCCTAAAAATAGACAAACCGAGTCAGAGTTAACGGTACAAATAAGAGGAAAAGTGAATACGACACCCCGACCAGGTAATTCAATAAAAGCAGGTGCTCGGATTGTAAAAAAGATAATTTTAGACAGAGAGATCACGTTAGTCAAGCATAAAAATTTTTGTGATATGATATCTCAAATACGATTATGCTAATAAGTTAAAGTGAGAATTCCAGCCGGCGATTTTTTTTGCAGGCACGTGAAAACAATAGCACGTGCAGACGAAAAAATGTAAATAGTCAGAATTAGGCGCGATTTCATCATCTTTTTTTTAAATGACATTTTTCTCAAATAAAAAACGGGCCTTTGAACCTAGGAGGAGATTCTAGCTACGGGCCAATGCTTTAAGCCCCCTGAAGAAAATCTTACAAGAGGAATTTTTTTGTGACAAGAAATGATTTGCAGCTTGGCGCAATTATGTTTCTCACGGGCCTAAGTTCGATTTTTGCCTGACTGTGCCTAGGGACAATGCTGAAGAAGCAGGGATTTGGCCATACCGCAATTAAGAAAGACCGATGGGAAGATTTGTGGAACTGTGGATATCAAACTTGAGGAAAGATCGAGATTTGAGGATTAAAGAGTATTATCTCTAGTTTTGAATTGACACCAACTGTGCAAGTTTAGTCAATGGCAAACTAGTGGTGATATCTCTTAGTTTTCAGGGATCAAGATGTCCAACGACTGGGAATAAAAGGCTAGCGGAAGCGGCTTACAGTCATCTTAAGTAGAAGGTGGCAGCACCTGCTGCGGTAGGAATTCAACTCCTGTAGAATCATGAAAGTAGCAGTAAGTATCAAGATGAAACTGTTCGCTGTCGATTTTTTGCCGACATTATTTTAGATAATGATGAAGTTTTTAACTTTGGTCTTTGGTTACAGACGAATCATACGAAAAATCACCCCAAAACACAGAATTAGAGGAATCAGCATTCAACTTTTGCCAGGCTTTTTTCATGCACCACCAAAGATCATACGAAGCTAGGAAATTGGACAGCGTGAATCATTGTTAGAGACCTTAAATTGAAAGAGTCTGGTCATAGCTACTGCCAGAAGAAGAATATTCTATGGAGTCTGAAAGAGGGAGTGGAAACTCCCCCAAAAAAGTAATTTCAGAGCTTGCTATGCCCAACGATACTGAACTATTGCTGATTATCTCAGAATACTTCTAATCAGCAAAAGTTTTTCACAGGAAACCCCAAAAATATTTTAAATTTATCTGATTAACTAAATGAGGCTGATATCTTGCTGACTGACTCGGATTAGTTCACTTCTAGTAGAGAATAGTTTAAAATCCGATTTTTTTTTTCAAAAACAGTCAGGGGCAGCTCAACTTGGTAAGAAAACGATGCCTTGCGCCCCTTTCATAAGGGGCCGTACACATATTACGTAAGCATGTTTAGGGGGGGGAGGGGGTCTTCGAAATGCTTACGATTCCTTACGAAGGGGGGAGGGGGGGTTTGGAAATTCTTACGTAAGCATTTAAAAAATACAGACTGAAAGGAATTATAAAGAAATCAAGAAAAAAAGCACTAAAAAAGTCAAAAAAAAACTTTTTTGGAGGGAAATTATTTGAAATATTACGTAATATTAGGGGAGGGGGGTCATAAGATTCTTACGAATGCTTACACCCGGGGGGGAGGGGGTCGAAAATGGTCAAAAAAAGCCTTACGTAATATGTGTACGGCCCCTAAGGGGCGCAAGATTTGGGGAAAAAATAGGATTTTTTTTATTTCTTTTTGTCTGAACTTTAAAAAATTTCCATAATATGAACAAAGTTTCTGGCCTCTTGAATGACTCTGGATTTATATTACTGTAAGTCACATTGTGGCGCCAAAAAGGCTCGAGCCAGCCCTGAAAAATAAAAATCGGTAAAAAAATTTCAGGTGGCATTTTTGGTTTTGCTTCAAGCGGCCTTTGGCCTTACGCCGGCCCTGTTAGATCGTTCTGATCTAAATTTTCATTGGTTATTTTGGGTAAAAATGGCGATCTGTGAAAAATAACTGATGATTTTGATAGAGATCCCTCAGCGGCCCTTCTATCTTACCGTTAATTTTTTTTTCAAGCTTCTCCACAATCGTTAAAAATTCACTCACAGATCAAACTTTCTTGTTCTTCCCCGAAACAACTTCAATAATTATTCATCTATCCAATTTTCAAAAAATTTTCCTATCAATCCACGTGAGGAAAAAAAAACCCCTTTTCAAAATTAAATCACAAACTTCACTTTTTTTTTCCTTCGCATAAAAATATCACACCACCACGTGCACACACCGAACACGAGAAATGAAATCTAAAAGGTGAATATTTTTATTTGCCTTTGCAGCATGATGTAATACGAACAACCCGTTGCGAATAACCTAATGCACACATCCCAGCGCCTAAAATCACTATAGCTCTCTCACTGCAATAAGGGTTTTGTTTAAAAAATCAGAAAAAACCGGTTCCCTTCCCTTTTAAAAAGAAAATAGCCAATACAATCCCGTTTGTATTATTCCACACAAATCCGATTAATATTAATCCACATTTCGGCAGATGCTTTAATTTGTTGGAAAATTCCAACTGAAAAAAAAGCTGATGAGTTAATTTAGAAAAAAACAAATATTGAAATTTTAAATTTATAATCGTGATTAAACATTCTTACCAACAACCAGGTATAACGCTATAATGCAATATAATGATACCACGATTCCTTTTCTTCTTCATCACGAACCTTTCTACGCGTTTATTCACTGCTAAATCAGCATAAGGCCCTGTGATCGTAATACGGTAATTGGTCCCTTGCTCTCTTCGAGGGCAGGGTCAGATTGGGCATAAATTATTATACTGGCAGCTCGGTCATCTGTCTATGGCCCCCCCCTGCCTAATAAATTAAACAGACATTATTCATGTTAGGTAGAAAATTGCTGACATCGAAGCGTTTGCCTGTAATAATTGCAATATTTCTTTTTCCTTTTATCTTTTGTGTAAAATGAGACTTCGATTTTAATCAAAGTTTGCCTGTCTCTGCAAGATTGTTTAAATTTCATTAAGGAAACAAAGAATAAGACCCGTGTTGAATTTCTAAATTTCTCTATTTTCTTCGTTGCTCTCTTCCTCTTCCGTATTCATTTTGTTTTTATTATACCCAGACGCGATTTTTTTTTGTTGACCTATTTATACAGTGACCTACTGCGTTGTTGTAAAAAGGGCAGGTGGGGAATTTTTTTTAAAGAGTTGAGGGAATCGTTTAAAAAACAGATCAGGTGAAGTGTTTTTTATTTATTTCACTCGTGTGGGAGAAGGAATTTTTTTTATTTGTTGATGGGGTGATGTTTGGTTTTGTAAAATGACGCGAAAACGCTTCACCTAGTTTAGATGGGAGTCCTATTAAATGTGACAAGGCTAGGCCAAGCCGAGAGCTGTGTGGTTTTCTGGATTTAAACTAAATTTTTTTAAAATACATCCGTTAAAAAGTTTATTTATTTATTTTGGCCTTGAATAATTAATGATTTGTTGTGGATTTCTGTGTATAAATAGAGTTTATTATATTTCGCATGATTTCACGTGTTGCGTTAGTTGCTATAACGAATTTTTCGGGCATATCTCACGCCTAGCTTTTAATTTGATATTATGGTTGCTCCTACTTTGGGGTTTTTAAGAGTACAAATGAGTTTAACTAGCGGAAATATTCTCCTGGAAGATATAGGACTCTCTGTTTAATTGTGATAATGTTCCAGGGCACTCTGCTTCTGCTCAGTGTTGTCCCGAGACTTTCTACTCCACTGTAATATTGCCTCAAAACCCTCTACTTGCCTGTAAAGTTTCCCTAGTGCCCTCTTCTCGACAGTAGACTTGCCCTAGGGCCCTCTACTTGACTGTAAAATTGCCCTAGGGCCCTCTACTCGACTGTAAAGTTGCCCTAGGGTCCTCTACTCGACTGTAAAGTTGCCCTAGGACTGTTTGCTCCACTGTAATATTGTCCTGGAGCTTTCTGTTTCCCTGTAATATTGCCCTAGAGCTCTAACCGACTGTAAAGTTGCTCTAGATCCCTCCAATTGACCGTAAAGTTGTCGTAAGGCTTTCTAATCGACTGTTAAGATGCCCTAGGGCTCTCTACTCTTCTGTTGAGTAGCCTGTGGCCCTCAGTTTGCCTGTAATGTTGCCCTAGGACCCTCCACTCGACTGTAAAGCTGCCCTAGGGTCCTCTAATCGACTGTAAAGTTACCCTAGTGCCCTCCACTTGACTGTAAAGTTGCCCTAGGGTCCTCTAATCGACTGTAAAGTTGCCCTAGAGCTTTCTGTTTCCCTGTAACATTGTCCTAGGACACTCTACTTGACTGTAAAGTTGCCCTAGGACCCTCTACTCGACTGTAAAGTTGCCCTAGGGTCCTACAGTCGGCTGTAAAGTTAGCTTAGGACTTTTTGTTCTACTGTAAAATTGCCCTAGAGCTTTCTGTTTCCCTGTAACGTTGTCCTAGGGCACTCTGCTCTCTTAAAACATTATTTGAAGCCCTTTGCTTCCATTTTGCTTTGTTTGAAGGCTTTCTGCTTTCCTGTAACTGTGCCCTACTGCACTCTCTTACCTGTAATGTTGCCCTAAGGCAGCTAACTCCCCTGTAAGTTGCCTTGTGGAATCGCCATTCCTCGTAAATCTAAAATCAAGCAATTTCATTTTGCTAGCTTGCACTCAGCTCGGCTTGCTAACGCCTCTACTAAGTTGAGCGAAGGCTTAATTCTGGCCAAAACGATTTGGGCCTCAAACCGGCTTAACTTTGGCTTAAGCCTAAAAATTTTCCTGATGATTTTGAATTTCTCCTGTTTTTTTCAAATCTTTTGTTTCGGAAAAATCAAAACTTCAAGAATCGCATCCTTTGAAATGAACGAATCCCGTTAAAAACAAGGAAGACGATTCACCAATTTGTATAAACTCGAACATCTGTCAATGTCGCATCATTATTTTTTTTAAGTATCGAAAATCTCGATTCTTCTCATCCTTGTATCCTTTCATCCTTCCAAACTTATAATTGCTGAATAAAAACGAGGAATTCGGGGTTAAGAATAATTTTTATAAAATAAATTTTTAAATGATTTAATTTTACATTTAAAATTACCATCGATGCAAATAATTCGTATAAAAAAATTAATTCACAGCCATTTTTATATAAAAAACCAATTAAATTCTATAACATTAATTTTTTATAAAGACAACTATTTATGAAATATAAAAAAATCAAGGAATATTTTATGTGTGCCGTTGTGCTTTCAAACAGGGCTGGCCCAAGTTCCAGAATGTTTCTTAATGGAATCGAGTGAATTGATTTTTGATAAATTATCATTAGCCAAAGTATTGGAAGTAATAATTAAAGTAAATCAGTAAACTTTGTTCTGAAATATTTGGCACGTTTGTAACTTTTGACTGATGATAATCTATTTATTGTGTTTTTGCCTTAAGGCACTCTGTTTATCATTTTATCGTTTTATCGAAAAGTAAAAAAAAAATTATCACCTATGATTTTGCCTTAGAGCAGAATGTTTGCCTGAGAGCTATTCATTATCATAAATGCAGCCCTAAAGGGCTCTGTTTTTGAAAAAAACGTTGATGTTGCTCCAAGACTCTAGTCCACTGTAATGTTACCCTAGAGCCCTTTTATCCTTGCCATCCTTGCCCTAGATTACGGTCTGCCGACTACAGTATTGTCACAAGATCCTCTACTCTTCTGGAATATTGCCTAGGGATTCTTATTTTTTCTTAATGTTGTCCTAAGGCAGTCTGTTTCTCTAACATGGCCTTAGGACCATCTGTTTACCTGTAATAATGCTCTAAGGCACTCTGCTTCATCGGAGCACTGCTTAAAACCGTGTAACTCCAATGTAATGTTGCCCTAGAACCGTCTACTTGACAGTAACCTTGCTGTAGGGCCCTAAACTCCGCTGCTATGTTGCCCTAGGACCCTCTAAGCTGCCCTAGAGTTTTCTGTTTTCCTGTAACGTTGCCCTAGAACCCTCTATTCAACTAATGTGTTATCCTGGGGCCCTCTAATCTTCTGTATTATTATCTGAGGACCTCTTTTTGCCTGTAAAGTTGCCCTAGGGCCCTCTATTCGACTGTAAAGTTGCCTTAAGGCCCTCTATTGTTCTGTAGAGTAGCCCGAGGACCCTTAGTTTGCCTTTAATTGTGACCTAGGACCCTGTACTCGACTGCAAAGTTGCCCTAGGGCCCTCTACTCGACTGTAACGTTGCCCCAGGGCCCTCTACTCGACTGTAACGTTGCCCCAGGGCCCTCTACTCGACTGTAACGTTGCCCCAGGGCCCTCTACTCGACTGTAAAGTTGCCCCAGGGCCCTCTACTCGACTGTAAAGTTGCCCCAGGGCCCTCTACTCGACTGTAAAGTTGCCCCAGGGTCCTCTACTCGACTGTAAAGTTGCCCCAGGGTCCTCTACTCGACTGTAAAGTTGCCCCAGGGTCCTCTACTCGACTGTAACGTTGCCTAGGGCCCTCTACTCGACTGTAAAGTTGCCCCAGGGCCCTCTACTTGACTGTAAAGTTACCCCAGGGCCCTCTACTTGACTGTAAAGTTGCCCTAGGGCCCTTTGCTCTATTGTAACATTGCCCTAGAGTTTCCTGTTTTCCTGTAACGTTGCCCTAGGGTCTCCTGCTTTCCTGTAACTATGCCTCAGAGCCCTTTATTCCCCTTAGCGTTGCCCTAGAATTTTCGTAACCCTTTATTGTTAACCTAGGCCTCTCTTTGTCTACAATGTAGTTCTAGAGCTTTCTGCTTTTAATATAATCGTGTCCATTAATCGTCTATTTCAATAAAACTTTGACTTTTTTTCGTTTCTTCTCCATGAAATAAATAATTGAATGGCAGTAAGTGTTTCTGCTTCACTATCCCATTATCCTTTCCTATCCTTTTCACTCGTACCACCAAGAATCAATTTTAGCCAACCCTGTCCTTAGGAATGTTTACACCTATAAATCATTCCAAAGCCACATACAAAAATTAAATGCTTTGAGTAATCAACATTAAAACTTCAAAAAAAAAAAAAAAAAAAAAAACGGAATCCTTGATTTTTCAATAACATCCATCAAGTTTCCCAAATATTTAAAATTAATTGGTCCATCAAAAAGTTTCTAGCCATAAAAAAAAAAATTCGCCACACATCTTTCACTAACTTTTTTTTTCATATAAAAATCCACTTTTCTATTAAGCACCACCATAAAACCAAAAGGCACGTTCTCATTTTTAAAAAAAAGAAACTTTCTTTTAATTAATAACTGTTTGATTCGATGCATCATACACGTTTTGATGAGCCATGAGTCACAGGGACGCTGTAGCCGTGAAATGTTGCCGCCTCTTCAACACTCGATTCCTATGAAGATCACTTTTGCTACAGACGACGACTGTACCTCCCTGCTGGGGGATCGTCTGACACGTTTTACCATTCGTACCGATTAATGTCCCAATCATTTTCGTAACGGAAAATTTTCTAGATTTATTATTCGCGTTTTGTTGCTGGAGGCATCGACACTCGTTAACTAACAATTCGAACGCTTGATATAAATCCGAACTGTTTTCGGCAACTGAGATTTCGTAGAATTGGCAACTGTTTTGTAGGGCAACCGTTCTTCCTTGAACTTCGTCTACCTAAAAAGAGAAGAAAAAAAAAATATTTGAGAAAAAAAAGTTCACTAACCTGTGAACTTCGAAATAGACGCGACATAGGAATTCGAAACAGATCTTGCGCAATTGCGGTGAGAAATTTTTTTATTTTTTTTTTTTACAACTTCCGTATTCAAGGATATGTCAACGACGAAATTTGGAAAGATGATAATTATCCTAAAAATAATACAACACGGAAATGTTTCTTTGGAAATATTTAAAAAATGTTGGAACAATAATAAAAGAAAGAAGAGATTCATTATCTGTAATGATATCGAAAGGTTTCGACATATTTTATGTTAAAATTTGATATAGTGCCAAGCATATAAACACTTTCATTCATGTTTTTTTGTTCCATCGTTATGAAACATCTCCGTTTTTTCCTTCCCATCTGCTTCCCGAATTCCTTGATTTTTTTTTTTGGATAAACGTGTGCCACGCACCTCTTTCTCTCCCTTAATAAGCTTGCCAGATTTTATTTTAGAAAAAATTTAATTCATTTGTTTTAAAAAATTCTTACCTCTCTTAAATGTTCTAAGTCAGCTTTATTTGCTAGTAGGATCACTGGAACCGGTTTGAATTTTTGTAAATTTTCTAAAGCTTCTTGAGCAAATTGAAAGGATCTTTTGTCCGTTATGGAATAAACGACGACGCAAGCGTCGGCCCATTGGACGTGTTCTATTGGGAAAGGTGAATCTCTCTGAAAATAATAATAAATTGATTAGGGACATTTGGCCATTTTAAGAAATTGGCGAGATTTTTATAGGAAAGTTATAAATTATTAATTATTGGGAGATTGTATTTCAAGTTGAACATTTTAGCATCAGAGGACATTTCCCCACTGACATTTTATCAAATGGTAAAATGTCGGTCGAGCTTGTTTTTAAGCTTGGAATGTTTCAAGATTCAAAATTTGATATTTTCGCATTCGGGGACATTTCCCCATCAGACATTTTTCAAATGGTGAAATGTCTTCCAAGCAAAATTTGATCAGAAATGTATTAAAAAGTTAAAATTTGGTGTTTTTGCATTGAAAACATTTTCCCACCGGGCATTTTATCAAATGGCAAAATGTCTCTCGAGCAGATTTTGATCTTGAATATCTGAGAATGACTCATTAGTTCCATACAGTATTGTGACGTAATTAAATTAAAAGTAATTGAATTACAGAAGTAATTGAAAAGTGTAATTAGACAGCAAAATCCAGAGTAATTCATATAATTCAATTACCAATTACATTTTGAAAATTTTTAAATGTAAATAGAAGCTAAATAAAAAAATTTTTAAAAAATTGATACAAAGGGGTATGGTTTAGCATAAAAAATTAATTGGGAAAGTAATTTGTAATTCTTTTATTACAATTAAATCTCAATTAAAATTAATTTGAAATTTAATTGTAATATAATTGTTAATTTGAAATTTAATTGTAATATAATTGTTAATTTGAAATTTAATTGTAATATAATTGTTAATTTGAAATTTAATTGTAATATAATTGTTAATTTGAAATTTAATTGTAATATGATTGTTAATTTGTAATTTAATTGTAATATGATTGTTAATTTGAAATTTAATTGTAATATAATTGTTAATATCAAATTTTATTGTAATTCAATTTAATTTGAAAGTAATTCGTATCTTGTAATTTAAACTGAAAATAGAAATTGTAATTTGTAATTGACCAAAAAAAGGTGTAATCGTCACAGCACTTCATGGAAGTTTCACTGGAATGTTTCATGAGTCAAAATGAGACATTTTTGCATTCGAGGACATTTCCCCATCGGAAATTTTTCAAATGGTAAAATGTCCATCAAGTTAAATTTAATCAGAAATGTGTGAAAAGTCAAAATTTGATGTTTTTGCATTGAGGACATTTTCCCACCGGGCATTTTATCAAATGGTAAAATGTCTCTCTAACAAATATTGATCTGGAAGGTCTGAGAATGTGATTTTAAGACATTTTACCATCAAAGACTATTGGTCAAAAATAAAATTAAAATTTTTTACTCACCGTTTCTCCGGAAACGTCGATTATTTCAACTTCTAACTGAATATTATTTATCGTAATGGTTTGTCTATATAATAAATCTGAAAAAATAAAGAAAAGGGAAATTTTTATAACTGACAACCAGGTGAGGGTGAGATCGTATGAAAAGAAAGGGAGAAAATATTTGAAATTCACCATCGGCTTGACAACCTGGGGAATCTTCGTATGAAGCCCTGTCAGCCCACATACGTTTAGCCAGATGTCTTTTGTCTTTCCTCAGCTATCATATTATTGCCTTCTTGGAAATGATTTAAGAGTTTACAAACCGTCAACTTTTTGAGAAGGGACACATTATAAAAAAAAGTCATCGGCATTATTTTCAATCTGCGGGAAATCCTAGTAAAATTCCAAGAAAATTGAATAATGAAATAATTTGGTTTACATGTTTTTCCAATGTATCACGTAATCACTGTGAGATTTTTGATCTATCGAGGTTTTCTCTTTATGGAAAATTTTAAAGGAAAACATGGGAGGATTTTGATTTTTAAGGTCAAGAGTGCATTGAAATCTAGTTTGAATATTTAATGGGAGTTGTAGCCAAGATGTTTCTCTGTATTAGGACGATAACAGATTGCATAAAGGAATTGGAACAGTTAAGAAAAGTGGCCTAGTTTTTAAAGTGACAAAAGCCCTACTTTATTTTGAGATTTTTTAGTTTCTAGGTTGCAATATTTCAAACGGGGTTTTTCGTTCGGATTTTTTCAGCCGTAAGGATGATTTGAAATTTTTTGAAAAAACAAGGAATTGTGTGGGTATTAATTGCGGGAAAGGTCGAATGATTTTCCCTTTGGTTTCATTGATCTAACGATTGTTGAAATGTAGAATTTTCCATTAACAACAGTTTTTTTTTAAAAACAGAAAATATTATGAAAACTTTATTTTTCAAGTTTGACCGAGACTTGTTTTTTTTAAAAAAAAATATTTCTTCAAGTTTGACGAATTTTGCTTATCCTCAATTCTTCAGGAACTTTAAAAAAAAAAATCATTGCATAACCGATCGAAATCTAAAAACATCAATCATAACTCTTCATAATCGGAAGATAACCCATTGCCCAATATATCGACTCGAATTGCATTCTTCCAGCTTCTCACTTTTTTTTTCTCGTATCAAGCCGTGCCAAAAATATTATGCAACTATAACATTCCATCTCATATTAAACGTTGGACATCATTCAAAAAAATATCGGGGAAATATTGCACGTAAACAAAACTGTCACATTGTTTTTTTTTTTTTTTTTACGCCATTTCGAATCGAATGAAATTACTGGAAAAGGGAAAAAACATAGAAAATGAAAGTTCATTGTATTATTTTTACCTTCCTCCCCTTCCCCCTCGACCTTATCTTTGTTAGTAAACACTAGAGGGATATTTATAGATAGATTTTCCGAACGATTCATACTGATTTAGCCAATCGAAATCAAAACACGATCTGCCTGCGGATTCTCCGTTTCAACGAACTGATACATACGAATTATTTCACAGAACTATCGGTTTTCTTTCTCATGGGAAATAGGGCATCGTGTCCTAATGTAGGCAAAGGTGAATCTTGACAAGTTTTCCAGGGAAATGAATTTTGCTTACCTGTATTCGAACGATATTCTCCAATAAATCTCCTTGTTAGATATCTAACTGTTAAGGCTGGAAAGAAAATAGAAAAAGGAAAAATTAATATGACGGTTTTGTGATTGACGGGGAGACGAGTTTGAAGACTTAAGAAGACGGTATTTTAATTATGTGAAATGATCTTTGTCAATTAGCCAAGTTTTCTTTTTTTTTTTAAGTTTTTCGATTTTTGATTTCGAAAATGGTAAAAAGATTAAAAGAAAAATTTATAAGGAGTTAAATTGTTTATTTTTTGGCTGAGTTTTTTTAAAATTGTTTTAAGTTTGAAATATTGCCAAGATTAAAGTTAAGCTGTAAGATTTAAAGTCTTCTGTCTTGAATAATTAAACTTAAAGCTAAAGATTTAAGATTGTTTAAGTCGCAAGATTTGAAATTAAGATATTTGAAACTTAAGGTGCAATATTGCAGCTAATTGATTTTGAAATGAATTTTGCAGAAAATTGATTTTGGAATGAATTTTGCAGAAATTAGATTTTGGAATGAATTTTGCAGAAATTAGATTTTGGAATGAATTTTGCAGAAAATTGATTTTGGAATGAATTTTGCAGATATTAGATTTTGGAATGAATTTTGCAGAAAATTAATTTTGGAATGAACTTTGCAGAAATTAGGTTTTGGAATGAATTTTGCAGTAAATTGATTTTGGAATGAACTTTGCAGAAGTTGATTTTGGAATGAACTTTGCAGAAATTAAATTTTGGAATGAATTTTGCAGAAGTTGATTTTGGAATGAACTTTGCAGAAATTAAATTTTGGAATGAATTTTGCAGAAATCAGATTTTGGAATGAGTTTTGCAGAAATTAGATTGTGGAATAAATTTTGCAGAAATTAGATTTTGAAATGAATTTTGCAGAGATTAGATTTTGAAATGAACTTCGCAGAAAAATTATTTTGAAATGAATTTAGCGAAAAACCAATTTTGGAAAGAATATCTCAGGAGATTGATTTGGGAATGAATTTTGCCGAAAATTCCGTTGGGAACTAATTTTGCAAAAAAATGATTTTGGAAAGAATTTGACAGAAAATAGACTCGGAATGAATTTTGCAAAAAATTTATTTGGGAAATAGACTTAGGATTTTAATGTGATAATTGTGGAAGCTTACCTGATTTTCCTACGTTCATATTGCCTAAAACTGCAATTTTAACTTTTGGTATATTAGCCGGAAGTTTTTCCTCCGTCTTCATTTTTAAAAATTTTTCGTAGCCCTGAAAAAATAAGAAAAAAAAATTAGCAGGTCAGTTGGCGACAGTGAAAACGAATTCGAACAAGCGAACTGTTTGTTATAAATAAAAACCACGTGTCGGCCAATTTTTTTTTTTTTACAACAGGCGACATGGCGAATTACTATTATGTCCAAGGTCATAAGTCAGATTTTTCTTCAAAAGCTTGTTCTCGTTCTATATATTTCTCGTTCCACATTTTCCCCCTTTGCGTTGTTTTTATTTACTTTCAGTAAACAAGGATATCTATGTGGTTTTTTTCATAACATTGTCGATTACTTTTTTGTTTCTGGTGGGAATTTTCCTTATATAGGCCCTAATATCGATTCCAAACCTTAAACGAAGCGTGATATAAAAATAAAAAGATGCGGTTTTCCTTATTATCAAGGGCAGATCTAGGTTAAATATTCTGGGATGAGATGTCTTCGTGGAAACATTTATAAATATCAAAGATCAGGATTAAGATGGTTTCGAGTGTGTGAATTGTTCATCGAAATTTCAGGGTTTCAACCTTTTTGTGGAAAGGTCACATTAGGTTTCATGGAGGCGTTCTTAATTTTATTTGCATTCGAGGTTGGTTAAAAGCCAGTTAGAGGTAAGGTCATGTGTGTTTTAGCGAAAGGAGAATCCGATGCCTTGCTCGGGGGGATCTGAACTTTAGTTTTTTTTTTAAAAAAAAAATTGTTGGGATTTTTTTTTCTGAGAATAAATTTGGCTAAAACTCAGGTCGAAACCTGAATTCTAAAATACATTTGGCCTTGGATCTTTAGCAAAAATTAGGGTTAAAAAAAAGGGGGGGTGCGAAAAAGTGAATAAAAAAAATTTAAGACTGGAAATGAAAAGTGTCTGGAGTCTTCAGGCATCAACTGGTTCTAAAATTGGGCTAGGGCTAAGTTTAGGTTGTTTAAAAACTATTTTGGTGGTCAAAGGCATATATTGAGTTTTTTAAACCGGTTAGGCTGTTGAGTTAGTCTCAGGATGAGCTTGAAACTTGAAGTAAAATCATTGCAATTATTAGAAACTTTAGAAACCAATTTTAGGCTGATCAAGTATCTAATTAAAACCGAAGCTCAGCTTGTTAAATTTGATAAAAAACTACAACCCAAGCTTTGAAGTTACTTGAAGTAAAAAAATTCTAGGAACTCTAATCTCCAGGAAAAACCTACTCTGATTTAAACTTAGAGTTTAATAGATTAAAAGTAAAAATAAAATTTCTTTATTAGGAGGAAAAGAGTCCGAAACCTCCCACATAACCATCAGGATTAGGCCATATTTTCTTTCACTATTCTGCTAATACCCTCATTTATGTTTTTTTTTTATAAAGCTCACGCTTTTCTAATTGGCACTTCAATAAAGACGGCAAACTTTTTTTTGACTGGAGTCTATTTTTAAAAAAAATTTCAAGTTCACTCCAGTTTCCTGTTACAGGAAAAATTTTTTAAAAGAAGTTTTCATACAGTCAAAAATTTAAGCGAAAAGTCTTTTGAAAGGTTTTTAATTAATAAAACAAAAAATACATTTTGAAAAATTTTTTTTAAATATTTAAACTTACCTTAAATTATTTTAAGATGTATAAATATTCTTTTTAAAAATCACTGCATTTAAATTTTTTTACTTGAAAAAAACTCCGTTTTATATTTATTTTTTTTTTATTTTAAAAATCACGATCGCGTTTCACCGAAAAAATTTCTTAACTGTCAAAAATAGGGAAACTTTCCAAGCGAACATCCAACGTTCGACTGAAGGGAAACAAACGTATGGCTTCTGTATTATGGCGACGAGGTTTATTGAGCACAATCTCCACGCGCACTTTTGTTTCTCTTTTTCTGCATCTCGGCACATGCTAGTATAATTATTTCGTCTCTGCTTTTTTTCCCCCCCATTTTCTTTTATTCAAAAATAAAAAATAAAATCCTGTTTTTATATATTGCAATTTTTTCCCGTGTATTGACAAAGGGCTAAAAATCCTTTTTTTTTCTTCGAAAATGATTTAAATTGTCCTATGGCAATGGCTTTTGTGATTACGGATTCGGAGAATTAGAAGGAGGGGGAAATGTCGGTATGTGATTAGTTTTCAGGAAACTTTCTATATGCTGCAATTTTGTACATTGTTCGAGGAAATTTCATTGCTCGGGTCAAAGATATAGGAAATGGTATAATGCATTGAATGGCTTTATGGAGATCAGTGAAAGGAAATTAGGACAAAAAGTGTAATTTATGATTAATAGAGCGAGTTTGGGTATTGTGCTGTTATACTTATTCAACTAGCGCAACAATAGTACCTGGTAGGCTGAGTTTTAGAATGAGAAAAGCGGAAGGAAGAAAAATCAAGAGCGGTGGGCAGTGAGATTAACGCACTGAAGTCCGAGATTACTTATAACGCATTACTCTTGATTGCGCTAAAAGTATACGGCATTGCGCTTGGATGCGCTGAGGCGCAACTGAGGACGCTTTATTGAGAAGATTTGAAGGTTCAATGAACAATCTTTGGCCTCACTGATGTGATCATAAACCGCTATTTTTCTAGACAAAGAAATCTTTTGATTATTTTTTGTGGTTGAACAAATTTTTTGATTTATTTTTTGCAGTCGAACAAATCTTTTGATTATTTTTTGCAGTCGAACAAATCTTTTGATTATTTTTTGCAGTCGAACAAATCTTTTGATTATTTTTTGTAGTCGAACAAATCTTTTGATAATTTTTTGTAGTCGAACAAATCTTTTGATAATTTTTTGTAGTCGAACAAATCTTTTGATAATTTTTTGTAGTCGAACAAATCTTTTGATTATTTTTTGTATTCGAACAAATCTTTTGATAATTTTTTGTAGTCGAACAAATCTTTTGATTATTTTTTGTAGTCGAACAAATCTTTTGATTATTTTTTGTAGTCGAACAAATCTTTTGATTATTTTTTGCAGTCGAACAAATCTTTTGATTATTTTTTGCAGTCGAACAAATCTTTTGATTATTTTTTGTAGTCGAACAAATCTTTTGATTATTTTTTGTAGTCGAACAAATCTTTTGATTATCTTTTGTAGTCGAACAAATCTTTTGATTATCTTTTGTAGTCGAACAAATCTTTTGATAATTTTTTGTAGTCGAACAAATCTTTTGATTATTTTTTGTAGTCGAACAAATCTTTTGATTATTTTTTGTAGTCGAACGAATGTTTTGATTATTTTTTGTAGTCGAACAAATGTTTTGATTATTTTTTGTAGTGGAACAAATTTTTTAGTTATTTTTTCTAGTCGAACAAATCTTTTGGCACGCTTACTTGAGTGAACGGGGCTCGTAGCGCATCCTCCCCTTTTTGAGGATGACAAGGGTGATGGTATATGAGTCCAGGACCTCTAGGAAGACCGCGGCTTCGTTGAAAAGACAATTTCGGACTGCAGGTCGATTTGAACTTTCTGACTGTCGGGTTCATCTCAGAATAAAACCGTCTAACGGCAAGGTCTGTTAATATCAACCCTTCAAAGTTTTCTGTTTTGCGTTATATATAACAAGAGGATTTCGCAATCATAAAAAATATTTTATGAAAGTTAAATACTTAAAAAAAGTATTATTCAACTCGCACTGAAGATTTAATAACTGAGGGAATCGTACAAATATACAATTTTGGTTACAGCATCAAAATTAAAGGTAAAACAATGACTTTTCCGTTATGTCAAAAGTTACAGATTAAAGGAAACCTTTCAAGATTTTTGTTTATTCATTTCTATTTTCGGATGTTTTGAATATTTTTTG
Organism: Liposcelis brunnea; assembly: GCA_023512825.1. Lineage (NCBI taxonomy): Eukaryota > Metazoa > Arthropoda > Insecta > Psocodea > Liposcelididae > Liposcelis > Liposcelis brunnea. The sequence goes on from CM042070.1 coordinate 3,968,136, forward strand.
TAGGGTCACAAGGTCGTTCAGCAATCTTGCTCATGACCTAAAAATTCTTTTCAGGCATAATGCCTCTAGATTTTCTCTTGACGCCGGAATTTTAGCTTCCCCATCCATTTGTTTGAAATATATCTATTTTCTCCTGTTTTTTGAGATCAAATGGTGCAGTCTTTACCTTCACGTTAATCCTTTGTTCCTGAAGTTCGCCAACGTCCTTTTCCGTTAACTTGACTTTTAATTCTTTGAACTTCAGCATTGAAGTTCAAAGTTGAGGTTCTACTTTATTGCGCTTGAGTGCACTGGCCTCTATAATAAGCCCTCAGCACTTTTCAAATATCAAATCAAAATTCCAGAATTTGTCGGATTTTTATCCTTTTCCCTACACCTGCTTCTAGCTTTTCCCATTTCCTCTTAATTTTCATCCAATTACACGCTTAATCCCATTAATAATTGATGATCCTCCAAAAGAGATTCATGTTCTACACACGTGCAAACTCTCGAATCGAATAGAAAGGAAAAAAATAAAACTAAACCGGAAAATCTCACTTTAATAATTTCCTCCTCTTTCCACGAGAAGTTGGTTAAGGCGTAAAGCCCGATCGCAATGATAATCTTCACATGTCTTTCCAGTGGGAAGATTCTAAAATTTTCCATGTTAAGCCTTTTCTCCGATTGTATAATACGATTACAAATAAAACGTACGTGATGTAAACATCAAAAAAGGGTTCGATTTAAGCCTATAAATGAGTCAGGTTCTTCGTCCTAAAGAAGCAAGCGTGCTAAAGAATATCGAGAGGGAGAACCCGTGTTATCCTCCTCGTTTTCCTCCTCGCGCCCAAGGGAAAGGCAATCTCATACACGTGCTCTTGTTTTTGTAATTTCACTTTTCGCTGCAATGTTTTTTCCAGAGGGCGGTTGTTATTTATATTTCTGTCACTGATTTTTATTTTATTATGATTTTTCTTGGGGGTTGGCAAAAGAGGGGTTTCGGTGATTAATATGATTAAAGTCGTGTGGAGATGCGGCGGATGCTAATAAAAAGTCATCAATGAATTTTTTTTTTTTTAGAAAATGTGGGAACGTGGCTAATTTATTATTTTTCTTTTCTCGGTTTGTCAAATCGGAGATGTAATAAAGATGCGAGGATTCGAGGATAAGACTTCCGCGTTTGCTGCAACGCATGTTGAATATTTCATTTAGCGGTTTAATTATGATAATTGCAGTGATTGATTATGGCTAGTTGTGATGAAATGTAGTGTCTTGATAAAAAAATTTTTGAGATTTGTAATGTAAACTTTACAGTTTATTGCCCTTAACGATATTCGATGCTGAGAGTCAGTAAAAATGAAATCAAGTGGGTAGAAATGTTGTGAAAATTAGGCAGAGTTGTGGTCACAAAAAAATTATGAAAAGATTTGTTCCACTAGAAAAAATAATCAAAAGATTTGTTCGACTACAAAAAATAATCAAAAGATTTGTTCGACTACAAAAAATAATCAAAAAATTTGTTCGACTACAAAAAATAATCAAAAGATTTGTTCGACTACAAAAAATAATCAAAAGATTTGTTCGACTACAAAAAATAATCAAAAGATTTGTTCGACTACAAAAAATAATCAAAAGATTTGTTCGACTACAAAAAATAATCAAAAGATTTGTTCGACTACAAAAAATAATCAAAAGATTTGTTCGACTAGAAAAAATTATCTAAAGATTTGTTCGACTACAAAAAATATTCAAAAAATTTGTTCGACTACAAAAAATAATCAAAAGATTTGTTCCACTACAAAAAATAATCAAAAGATTTGTTCGACTAGGAAAAATTATCTAAAGATTTGTTCGACTACAAAAAATATTCAAAAGATTTGTTTGACTACAAAAAATTACCAAAAGATTTGTTTAACAAGAGGAATTATTAAGAGATTTGTTCGACAAGAAAAAAAATTTCAAAAGATATGTTCGACTAGAAAAAATTCCCAAAAAATTCTCAAAGCTAAAAATATAAACCATTTATTTGAATATTGCCCCAAAAGTCATTGACATCACATCTTGAAAACAATATTAAATTTTTGCAAGCTGAAAAATCTTCAAAGTCTACCCTTGACCTTCAAATCCAGAAGAATTTCACAAACTAAAAAACCATTACATACGCCTCCCATAAATAAAAAAAAGTAAACGATTACGACGTAGTAAAAAGTTGTTACATCAGCTTCAAACACAATTTCTCCTCTGTATTCATCATTTTCAAAAAAAAAAAAAAAAAAAAAAAACCAAACTCCATGAAGAGCTTAAATTTTCCCCACAGTCGCATTTATAATATAGTTGTAAATGCAATGAATATAATTATTTCGAAACGAAAGGCAATCAGGGGGAGTTTTCATGGGGGGGGGGGGGGGTTGTTTTTCCGGGATTGCCTCGTGCCACAAGGTGACTATCAGATTTATTTTTTCCTTGCAAGGGCAAAAAGCGCTGTAGTAGGTTTCTGAGAATATGAAAAGCGTGTTCCAGAACGAATGGGTGATTTTTTAAAAAGGTGAATAACGTTTTGAAATGGCGTCTTTCTCCCAAGAATTCAATTAACAATTTATGTAATTTCGAAGAATTATTTTTAAAAAGCGGAAAATACTTTAATATCGTCTTTGAAATTTTGTGAATATTAAAGTAAATGATTTTAATTACTAATAAGAATTTGAAATTAGTAAAACGGTGGAATTCTTTTGGGAATTCCGCGATAATTATAGACGGATTTTTGGAAATATTTTGAGGGAAATATGTTAGAATTCGAGAAAAAAGAGAAACATTCGATAACAAAATTGAGTAATTGGTCTTGAACCCTTCGGAAAAATTCATTACGGGGAATTCTTTGAAAAAAATTGAAAGTTGTCGCATCCTTTAAAAAGAATTTTCTAGACGGTGCGAATTTTTCCCGCAAGAAAAAAAAGGAAATATTCTGACGTAACTTGATTCCGAGCAAATAATCTGTTTTAAAAATGCAAGGGTTGAATAATTTATCAAGTAAAGAGGTCAAAAGACAATTTCTTTAACTTGGATGAAGCTCAGAGCTATCATAAAAAATTACCTTCATTACTTTAATTCTTTCACTAAAGAAATTTAAAAAAATGATTAGTTTTTTGATCATTGTTATTATTTAATTAAAAGGATATGTATTGTTTGGCTTCAAAACTATAATAACAATTACAAGTGTCTGACACTATTTATTGTGCTTACAAAGATATAATCAAAGATCATCGATAAAAAGTTTTTTAATAGAAAAAGAATATGTAAAGTGTCAAATGACACCGCATGATAATAATGTCATTATTCAAATCCTAGAGAACAATCGATCATGACACCAAATTAATCACTAATTCCCCGTTATAATGAAACCGGAAAAAAACAGAAACAGTTTCAATTTTGTCTCTATTCGAGAAATTTGTAAATTTTATTAAAATGCATTATATTTATTTTATAAAAATTTTAATATTCCCTCTAATATTGTCACGTGATTTCAAAAATCCGGAAATTCAAGTAGCTTTGGAAATTTTTAAAGAATTAAAAATTTTTCACTGCGTGATAATTATAGAAAATTCACAATCAATTCTTTTAAATCAAAAAGAAATTTATAATTATAATATATTTATTAATTATGTTCAAAATGAGTATTTACATTTTTTTGTAAATAATACTGAATCTTTTTATATGAAAACCGGTTTTGTTGTGAATATTAACGCGATTGATATTTTAAAAGATTTGTTTGACAAAGTAAGTATTTTGAAATTTATCACTATTATTTTTTTGTTTTAAATAATGAATTTTTTTTGCAGGATCCGGTGAAAGTATCGAAATTTACTTGGATGATATTTGCTGAAGATAATGTTGGACTCGAATTAAACATTCCTTATAATTGTGAATTTGTAACAGCGGAATTAGGGAAAAATAATGAGTATTTGTTAAAAGAAATTTATTATGTTAAATCGAGCGGACCTTTTTTTGTTGATTTTGGGATTTGGTCCGGTGAATCCGGTTTGGTGCTTAATGATAAATTTAGTAAACAAAGAAAGGACATGAGGGGAGTCGCACTTGTAAGAGGAGATAGTTATGGATTTGTTAAGGTGAACAATTTTTTCGTTTAAAGAATTAATTAGTAAAAAATTTGATGTTTGGAAATTTTTAGGGAAAAACTTGTAATAATTTTACGATTGAACGGCTACATCGTGAAATTTGGGTGGAGTATGCCCGTTTGCTAAATTTCAGGTAATTTTTGAAAAAAGTTGCATCTAAAATAAAATAAAACCCGAAAAAATTGTTTATTTTAGTTTAGTAATTGAAAACGAGGGTTTAAGTAATGATCCGATGTCACCGGATGGCACTCCATGTGCCATGGCGCAACATTCATTGAATTATTTCCCAGATGCAGTGTATCCAACTTGCTTTGGGCCGTAAGTATAACTCAGGATTAAATTCCAAAACAAAAAAATTAAAAAAAAAATTTTTTTTTCAGTCTTTACATGGTTATAAAATTTGAAAGCGATTTGGGAGAAGGTTGGAAAGCATATTTCAAACCGTTCAGCCCTGACATTTGGTGGTCACTTTCCGGGTTCTTAACAGTGTTTATCGGAGCTTTTATAATTGTTGGATATTTTACAAACACGATTTTTTATATGAATCCATTTGCAGTGTTTTATTCTTTCTGCTATCAAGGTAAGAATTTGAAAAAATAATCCAATTATATTTTTATTAAAATTTGAGGAGTTGTGTGCAAAAAGGGCACTTTTTTAATGTTTAGCTTATGGCGATAATGCCCTTTTTGCACATAACTCCTCATTTTATTTTTTAGATGGGATAGATTTAAACAATGAAAGATTAACGAAATTATCGTCTTTGATTCTTTATTTAATGCCACATTTGGCAGCCACAGTTATCGTTCCTGCATATTCAGCTGCAATTTTAGCAAAACTAACCGTCCAGCTACCGAAAGTCCCATTTACGGATTTGAACACGTTCGCTCAAGACGGGACTTATAAAATTGCATCGCTTAATAAGACTTTTGTTAATATGTATTTTATGGTAAGCGACGGATAAAAATCCAAAAAAATACTTTGGTATTTGATTTATTTTTTTCTTTTAGAGAAGTCAACATCCGCTTATTAGCAAAATTTATAAAGAAATGTTTATGAATGAAAATGAATACCCTAATATTGATAGCGAAGCCATAAATAAACTATGTAGCAAAGAAAAATTCGCATATATTCCTTATTATTTGGAAAATTTGAATAAAAATTCACACTGCAAACTTTTTAAAATTTCAAAAGTGGTTTTGCATCTTTACTGCGGTTTTAGAATGAAAGTCAAATCTCCTTTTAAGCAAGTTTTTAGTCAATTGTAAGTCGGCAACATTGTTGCAATATCTCTGCAACATTTACCATTAATTTTTTTTTTGCAGATTAATCGGGCTGTATTCATCAGGATTAATTAGTAGGAAAAATGATACTTTAGACGGAATCATGTTAAATTCTGAAGAAACTTTGGAGCCGATTGAGATTACGCAGATTTTCCCAATTTTGAATCTTATACCGATTGGAATGTTTTTGGGTTTTGTGTGTTTGGTTATTGAAATTTTTATAAGGAAAAGAAAATCCGGGAGAAGGGTCTTTGCGGTCTCGAAGCGACCGAAGAATTTACTGAAATACTCATGAAATAGTGAGCAATGATCATTAATATTTGTAAAATATTTCACAAATGTTTAAAAATATTTTAATAGAACATTTCACGTCGGAATGAAACAACTTTGCATCTAAATTTTTGTTGTCATATCTAATAAAAAGAATTTTATTTTTAAATCTCAGATTTTTAGCCCTTCTAGCTGGAATTTTATTCATCTCTTTTCCGTGAAGTCCGCATGGGATACAGCCCTAATCATTCACGAGCCCACTTCCTATTTCAAAAGTTCTAAGAAATCCTTTCCATAACTCTCCTAAACAAACTCAACTTGAATTCCTTCAAAAAATAAAAATCTTCCGTGACTCGACATCATCTTCCCAACCCGTTAAAAGGTTCTTTGCCTTTCTCCTTTTATTCTCCCCGACATCCTTGACACAATTCGCGTTGTCAACGAAACACTTGAGCATTCGGTTAATTAACTCCCGTTTATAATTTTCTTTCTTGTATCGATTTCTCTTCGTCTGACAAAAAAATTCCTATCGCTCCTAAAAAAATTCATCCTCTCTTTTTTTTTTTTTAAATCGAAAAATTCCAGATCGATTAAAATTTACCGGAAGTGGTTTTAATTTACCGCGTGTTGATAATAAACAAGATCACACAGAAAGATGTTGAATAAAGGAACATCTGGGCTTTTTTTGATTTTAAAAGGATGCGATTGCAAAGGATATGAGAAAAAGGCAAAAACGGAGCGAGCGAGAGAAGAAAAGTGTCAATGACCCTGGTAAAGGAAACTGTTTTCCATTTTTCTTTTTTTTTTTTTCAAGCTTTTGATGTATCCACGCTAACAATCGTTCATTCTCCCTATGATTTAAGTTACAAAAATAAAATTGGATATGATTGTTTTAAAGAGCGTTCACATCCCCTCGAATTTATTCATGTAAACGTGTAATGGGATATTTTTAACGAAAAACACCTGAGGGGTAATTGCTCCATAGGAGGAAAGGGATAAAGAGAAGAGTTGGAAGAGTTTTGTGATTTTTTTTGGTTGAGGGCTAAAATGTATAAATTTTTATTCTCAGAAGTTTCAGTAAGTTTTATAATTGCTCTTGCAGGTTTGATGGTTTCCGCGAAATCTCCTTTGGCTCGTGCAAGAAGCAAACAGTTAAAAAATAAAAAATGAAACACATGAAACAAACATAAATGAAAATTTTAGGCTTTTCGGGAAGGGCAAATTTTGACGAAAAATTGCTGAAGGCAAAATTTGTTCCAAATAGAGTCTGATAGAGGAAAGGAATCGTTGAGCTATTTTTAAGAAAATCTGTGAAAACTCATTAATTAGCCTTATTCCGCCCTGCCGAAGTCGTTAACTTGGCAGGGCGGCCTTCAAATTAAAAAATGGATTGAAAATTTAAAATCTCCGACTATTGGTTTGGCGAAATCGAATCCTATATATCAACACTGTCCGTAAAACTTGAAATTTTTCAGTTATTCTGAATTTTCCGGGGAGGGTGAATTTTGGCGAAAAATGCCAAAAGAAAAGTTGTTCCTAATAAGGTCAGGTATTTTCACAAAAAGAAATAAGAAAGATTGTTAGAGCTGTTTTGTTAAAACAAAAAATACGAAAAACATGAATGGAAAAAACAAAAAATACAAAAAACATGAATGGAAAAAACAAAAAATACAAAAAACATGAATGGAAAAAACAAAAATTACAAAAAACATGAATGGAAAAAACAAAAAATACAAAAAACATGAATGGAAAAAACAAAAAATACAAAAAACATGAATGGAAAAAACAAAAATTACAAAAAACATGAATGGAAAAAACAAAAAATACAAAAAACATGAATGGAAAAAACAAAAAATACAAAAAACATGAATGGAAAAAACAAAAAATACAAAAAACATGAATGGAAAAAACAAAAATACAAAAAACATTAATGGGAAAAACAAAAAATAGAAAAAATATGAATGAAAACAATAAAAATACAAAAAAGGCTCAAAGGTTAAAATTTCAGTCTTTAGAGCTCCAGTGGTTTTCATAATGACTCTTGCAGCTCCAATGATTCCTAGAGATTTCTTTTGGATCCTTTTCCGGTAGTTTTTATAGCCCCTAGAGAACCTAACAGCTGAAAGAGATCCCCAGTAGCTCTTAGAGACCATCTGAGAAGCTCCTAGAGTCAGCTCAAATTTTTCGTTTTTAATCTGCTGGAAAACCTTATGACATTTCCAGGATTCCACGATTTCATGTTCGAAGCCATTTAAAAGAAAAAAAAAATCAGGTCGTGGCCACTTGCCGGAACAAAATATCCATTTGCGTTGTATTTATGTTTCGGGGTAATTCCCCTTTTCCCGCGTTGTCTAAAACTTTTCTTCTACATCGCCATTAAAAAAGGGTCGGCTCCTCTGGAATTTCCTCAAAATTCCAGGTAAAAAATAAACTGAATGGGATTTTTATACTTGGAATTCTTCCTCCTGAAAATTTTAAAGTTTGTAGGGATGGAAAACTCTTCACACCGTTAATAACCCGAACAAAACTTCAAAGACAAATATTTTAATATGACGAGATTTAAACAACAGCAAAATTTGCATTATAAATATTTTCCGAGAAGAAATAAAACAATAAGAAACGTATTTGAAAAAAAAAGAAGGGGAAAAAAAAGTTTCTTAATTAATTTTTGAGGCGTAGCCCGTGTCATTAAACCTCGGGAGAGAAAAGGCTCGTTCGTTCACTTTACAACCTACAGTCGGTTACCTTAGCGATTTACAAAACGCCTTCAGGTTTATTTGTAAGGTTTTCCCAACACAGAAGAAAAAAGTTTTCACCCCCCATTTTCGATGTCAAGGTCTTTAACCTTCAATTCGAAATCAGACTTCGCACAAAACTTTTCTAATTAATTATAATATGCGTGTGCATCCCTGATTTCCGACAGTAACAGAAATCATATTAACATAATGAGGAAATTCTTTGAGATATAACATGTATTGTATAAGGATGATATTTTTTTTTTCCTCCGTTGCCAAGAGATGCGGAAGTTATTCTATACCCGGGTAAAATTTTATGCTTCATCTTCGATTATGATCAATTTTGAAAGGTTGTGACATAGTTATGAGTTTGAAAGGTAATTCTTTTTTCTCTCTCTCAAGTCTGATTTTTTTTTTCTTTTTTTTTCAGGAAATGTTGAGACGTTTTTTCCGCACGGGCGCCAGACTTCTCTTTTTTAAATTAGCGTGGTGCTTATGTCGACGTACCCCAATCGTGTGTTATGCAATTATTCAGATGCATTTTGTTTTCTCAGCGGGGGATTCGATGCTAACTGGAGTTCAAGGTAATTTTTTTTATTTTTTTAAAAAAATGTTAAAAGCTGAATTTTTTTCTTTGATAGAGACAACCCGTGTATTAATTTCCTGTTTTTTTTTTTTTTTTTTAAGAAATTTTAAACGAAATTTTTTTTTAAAAAAATGGACCCGTTTTTGGTTGAATATTTTCCTTATTTATCATGTTATGAATTTTTTTAGAATCTTATCCCAATCGGAAATGAGTTCACAAAATCCAGACCAGCGATTAAAAAATTATAAATCTGAAAATTACTGTAAACTCAGCAGGTTAACTCTTTGCCTCCCCAGGGGTCTTGACTACTCTCTTTACGAAATCAATTTTCTTAGGTATCCCTTCTTGTTTTTTATCAAATTTTTGTGAAAATTTGGGTATGAGAGACATTTTAGCGTACATTTTGAATTTTTAAGTCGAAATCTCCAAAAAATTGAAAGCTAGGGAAAGGCCTTGCTTCCAAATAACTCTAAATTTTTGTTTATTGAAATTCATAAACAACCCTGCGCTTAAGTAAAGATAGTAAAAGCTCAAGCAAAGATAGTGGAAGCTAAATCCAAATATAACGGAAGCTCAAGCAAAGGTAATGAACGCTTAAGCAAAGAGAATGGACGCTCAAGCAAAGATAATCGAAGCTCAAGCAAAGATAATGCAAGCTTAAGCAAAGATAATGCAAGCTCAAGCAAAAAATAATAGAAGCTCAAGCAAAAGATAATGAAGATCGAACAAAGATAATGGAAGATCAAGCAAAGATAATCGAAGCTGAAGCAAAGATAATGTAAGCTCAAGCGAAGCTAATGCAAGCTCAAGCACTGATAATGGTCGCTCAAGCGTAATTAAAGCTCAAGCAAAAATTATGAAAGCTCCAGCAAAAAATAATAGTAGCGCAAGCAAAAGATAATGAAGATCGAACAAAGATAATGGAAGATCGAACAAAGATAATCGAAGCTCAAGCAAAGAGAATGGAAACTCAAGCAAAGAGAATGGAAACTCAAGCAAAGAGAATGGAAACTCAAGCAAAGAGAATGGAAACTCAAGCAAAGAGAATGGAAACTCAAGCAAAGAGAATGGAAACTCAAATAAAGAAAATGGAAACTCAAGCAGAGAGAATGGAAACTCAAGCAAAGATAATCAAAGCTCAAGCAAAGATAATGGAAGCTCGAGTAAAGAGAATGGAAACCCAAGCAAAGAGAATGGAAACTCAAGCAAAGAAAATGGAAACTCAAGCAAAGAGAATGGAAACTCAAGCAAAGAGAATGGAAACTCAAGCAAAGAGAATGAAAACTCAAGCAAAGAAAATGGAAACTCAAGCAAAGAGAATGGAAACTCAAGCAAAGAGAATGGAAACTCAAGCAAAGAGAATGAAAACTCAAGCAAAGAGAATGGAAACTCAAATAAAGAAAATGGAAACTCAAGCAGAGAGAATGGAAACTCAAGCAAAGATAATCAAAGCTCAAGCAAAGATAATGGAAGCTCGAGTAAAGAGAATGGAAACCCAAGCAAAGAGAATGGAAACTCAAGCAAAGAAAATGGAAACTCAAGCAAAGAAAATGGAAACTCAAGCAAAGAGAATGGAAACTCAAGCGAAGAGAATGAAAACTCAAGCAAAGAGAATGGAAACTCAAACAAAGAAAATGGAAACTCAAGCAGAGAGAATGGAAACTCAAGCAAAGATAATCAAAGCTCAAGCAAAGATAATGGAAGCTCGAGTAAAGAGAATGGAAACCCAAGCAAAGAGAATGGAAACTCAAGCAAAGAAAATGGAAACTCAAGCAAAGAGAATGGAAACTCAAGCAAAGAGAATGGAAACTCAAGCAAAGAGAATGAAAACTCAAGCAAAGAGAATGAAAACTCAAATAAAGAAAATGGAAACTCAAGCAGAGAGAATGGAAACTCAAGCAAAGATAATCAAAGCTCAAGCAAAGATAATGGAAGCTCGAGTAAAGATTATAGACACTCAAGTAAAGTAAAAGCTCGAGCGAAGATAATGTACTGAGACGCTCAAGCAAATATTGTGGACGCTAAAACAACGAATATCTTTGTTGCATATGCATGATTCAAACTTTTCCATGTTTTTGGCAAACGTACTTGGCCTGGCCCCTTTTCTTCACAAAATCGTTCATCAAACAATATCTGGGATATTAGAAAAACAGTTGAAGTGGGAAAATCGCTAGTCAAATTAATATTTTTTTTCAACCCTTCATGAAAACAGCCATTTTCAAAATCATAATTCAAACTTTGACCTAAGTACCTAAACTTTTTTTTAACATCCGATTTAATGACTTGACTTTTATCATCCCCTGAATAACATTATTTTTTTTGGCCGTTATACGCACGCTACCCCGATGATGTATAAAAATGACAAATCATTCGGTTGTTCACCTTTTATTTTTCCTACTTTGAGCAACTGAGAAACAAACAACTTTTATAGCGATCCCGATCCCGTTTTCTCCTTTATAATGAAAAGCAAATATAATTGAAAAACCTTATTTGTCACTATGACAACCTACACATGCATTTAAGTCCTTTTAAAAAAAAATGACACGCTTACCGAAGACTAAATTTTTTTTTATATATATTTAATCCCGACTTTAATTTAATTTTTTTCCTCATAATTTTCATCCTACACTCGTTGGTCAGGAAGGGAATAGCTTACAAGTTCGTGTGCGGTCAGCAGCATCCCGAACAGAATTCCCCCATTTCTTAATCGCTCAGTGATTTCGTAACAAAATCCTAGAGAACCATTGATAAAACTGTCAATTGCAATAATATTAATTTTATTAATTAATCCTCTCCATTTATATTTGAGCGTGTGATTTGGGAACGTGATTCGAACGATTTCAAGTGATTTTCTATTAGATAAATAGGATAAGGGACATGTTTTGAAAACGCATGTTATTGTTGCGTGATATCGCCCTGGATTCCTTTTAATAATCAATTTTGTTGGGAAATTGTGGGTTGAGGGACATATCGTTTGAAGTTTAATAAAACGCGCATTATTGCATAAGGTTCGTCCGTTTCCCTCTTGGAAGGAAAAAGTGGAAGGAAAGTTGTGGTTATGTAATTGTTGGGAGAAAAAAATTTCACGAGAAAGTTTACTTTTTGCTGCTTGAGGTTTTTTTTAGAAAATCATGTTGGGTAAAATTTTTTAAAGGATTTTAATGAGGAAAAACCTTGTTTACAGAATAGTATATTATTCATATGTGTTTTTAAAGTTTTGTATTATTCAAGGCATTAATTTTTCCTCATAAGAATTTTCCTCAAGATTTTTCCTCCGAGAATAATGCAAACTTAAAATACACATGCGAATAAGTTACTTTATATTACGAAGCCACCAGCTTGGAATCTGTTTTTCCCGAATTTGAAAAATTGAAAACACATGCATAACGAAAAAACAGATACATAATATTTCATTATGCATCTGAGTGATATAAAATATAATTTATACAAATTTTTCTTAACCAAAATTTTTTTTAGAGTTTATAAGAGATTTTTCTTGCAGAAAAACCTAAAAAATTTTTTTGTAAAAGTTTTAAGAATTTCCTTGCAAAAATATTTTTGAAGATTTTTTTAAAGATTTTCGAAATTTTCCGGTTGAAAGTTTCTTGAGAATAAATTCCAAAATTTTTCATCTCGTAGATTCTCAGTTTTCTTGCCAAAATTACCTGAAAATTTCTTTTCTTTGCCAAAAATGTCCAGAATTTTTCTTCCTCAAAGATTTCCAGTTTTTCTTGCCATAATTTTCATTGTTGTACACATTTTCTGATAATTTTTCTTGTTGAACAAATCCTCTGATAATTGGTTCTTGTCAAACAAATATTTTGATAATTTTTTCTTGTTGAACAAATATTTTGATAAATTTTTCTTGTTGAACAAATATTTTGATAAATTTTTCTTGTTGAACAAATATTTTGATAATTTTTTCTTGTTGAACAAATATTTTGATAATTTTTTCTTGTTGAACAAATCCTCTGATAATTGGTTCTTGTTAAACGAATCCTTTGATGATTTGTTCTAGTTGAACAAATCTTTTGATAATTTTTTCTTGTTGAACAAATATTTTGATAATTTTTTCTTGTTGAACAAATATTTTGATAATTTTTTCTTGTTGAACAAATCTTTTGATAATTTTTTCTTGTTGAACAAATATTTTGATAATTTTTTCTTGTTGAACAAATCCTTTGATAATTTATTCTATTTGAACAAATCTTTTGGTAAATTTTTCTTGTTGAACAAATCTTTTGATAATTTTTTCTTGTTGAACAAATCCTCTGATAATTGGTTCTTGTTGAACAAATCTTTTGATAATTTTTTCTTGTTGAACAAATCCTCTGATAATTAATTCTTGTTGTACAAATCTTTTGATAATTTTTTCTTGTTGAACAAATATTTTGATAATTTTTTCTTGTTGAGCAAATCCTCTGATAATTGGTTCTTGTTGAACAAATCTTTTGATAATTTTTTCTTGTCGAACAAATCCTTTGATAATTTATTCTAGTCGAACTAATCTTTTGATAATTCTACCAAAAAACAGATTTTTTCATAATTCTTGTTGTTGAACAAATCATTTGATAATTTTTTCTAGTTGAACAAATCTTTTAAAAAGAAGTTATTTTGATGCTTTTAAAAAAGCAATTATTGCTAAAATTGCTTAAAAATTGCTATAAGAGTCAAACAATTGGTCTAACACAACACGAATTGTCTTGATTTCAAGGCAACCGACACCACATATAACAATTAATTCTACCTATTTGCTCATTTATACTGCAATTTATAAGAAACTAAAAAAAAAAAAAGTTAAACCGAAAAAAAAGTGCTCGGGAAAATTAATGTTATGTCAAATGAAACGTTAAACCGTCAGGAAGAAGAGCAGCATCCTTGCATTTTGTCCTCCACGAAACGTGTACAATTACTGGGTCAGGGACAATACGAAAGACAGATTTATGCCTTGTAATATATAGCCAAGGTGCTATTCGTGAAGAAAACCGTGAAAAATGAATCCAAACTTGTTTCTTTAGAGAGGATGAGGTGTTTTGTTTTATTTTTATTTTTTATTTTACAAGGGAAAAATCGACCCGGATTTTTTTCTTCTTCTTTTTGACGTTTCCTAGTGTAACGGTAACATCAAATCACAAATAAGAGAGTTTTTTAATCACGGGAAAAAATTGTCGGAAGGAAAGTTTCGATATTACATTTAACCGACTTCCGGCAGTTTGAAAAACCCCGGATGTCACCTACAAAACGTAATTATCGCGCCTCTTGAGATCAAGTTTCCCGTAGCTTCCTATCGTAGGCCTCAAATGTCTGATGAAAAATCAGATTGACGGAAATGTTTCCCTCAGATTTTTAAGATGATTATAGAAGCTGGGATAATCTGACCTAGTACCGAAAATCAGTGGCGTGTCCCCCACAAAATTGTTTTTTGAGGCAGTTCGAATATCTTTAAAAAAAATTTTGCGGAGTGACTACTACGCCCCTGCTGAAACATTTTAACAGAAAACGCGACCTTAGCAAATTCCTATAGCGGATTTTCCTGCTGATTAAAAAAGCGTTAACCGATATTTAATGAATTTAAGGGGCGAAATTATTAACAAGAACTTTCGGTATCAATGAACTTAAGTTCATGGTAACGGGAAATATGTTTTTATTCCAAAAATATATTTTTCTATTTTTATTTTAAGGGTTTATCTTAATTTTTCTTTGACCGCTCGAAACCGGTCATTATCCCCTGAAAATGTTTCATGAAGGGGAAAATGTTCCCTTAGAATTTCTTTTTTTTTTTTAAAAAAAATCCTTCACTATTATATCTGTTTTCAATTTAACCGGATTTTTTTCCTCGTAGAAATAAAAAAAAAGAAGAAAAATTTTAGAGTTTTCGACAAGGAAAATTCAAAAAAAAAGTTGAAAACGTTTGCGCAAAAAAAATCTGTGAAGAAATGTAGCCAGAAATTTTTTTGGTTTTAGGCCCCTCAAATTCTTATTTGCCTCACAAGACCCTAAAATCCCCAAACTTTGGAAACAAATAGAGATTAGAGTTTTTGTGAAATTTTTTAATCGTACAAAGACAACAGTTGCAGCCCAAGCAACCAAAATGTCGTCTAAAAGACATTTTAATAACATTACACAATAATGCGGTAACATTGCGCAATATCGTGGTAACATTGCGCAACATTGTGGTAACATTGCGCAATATTGTGGTAACATTGCGCAATATTGTGGTAACATTGCGCAACATTGTGGTAACATTGCACAATACTGCGGTAACATTGCGCAACATCTCTGCAATGTTTATGATTGTACTTGTAGACATTTTTTTAGCCTTGCATCTTGCCTTCCGACTCTAGACTGCCAATAGACACAAAATACCCCACTCAAAATTATTAAACCATCTTCCAATCAAAAGCCCCCGTTATTATCATTTAATGAACGAAGGTGTAAACTTACCAATCTCAAAACACAATATTAACAATTCACTTCCCGTAAATATTATAAAATAGGTCAAAGAGGAAAAGGCAACGACCTTAATAAAAAAGGTTCATTTACCCAAACACTTAAAAACGGATTTTCTTTTAAATATTCCATCTCATTAAATATTAATAAATTAATTTGCACCGGTCATTGATATAAACTCCGAGAATTTTTCAATTAAAATACACTATAGCGTACATAGTAAAAAGGCAGGAGTTCAAAGGTTGGTTTATTTGATATCGGCGGAGGGAAACAACCTGGATTGAAAAATTTTTTTTAATCGATTTAAGATCGTCGACCTTAATTGCGTTTTCATTGCTCAGCAAATAAATTTTATTATGGGGGAGAATGTTACATTCAAGTTCAAATCGTTTATACGGTTTCGTTAATAACGTTTTTCCCACCGAGTCTCAAGTGCGTTTTTGCGTTTTAGCGAAAAAGAAATATAATGGAGAAAAAGGTTTTAATCCAGTTTTTTTTTCCTTTTTTTCGATTTACTGAACCGTTCGATTGTTAACTGATTCTTTTAATTTAATAATCAGACGTTGGAAGGTTCAAGGGCGTTGATTCATATACATAAAATGTCGTTTTTCCCGCTGCCACCAGTTTTTTTTTCCTTGGGTGGATTTTGAATGAATCGGGATGAGGAAGCGTCTTGGGGAATGAGCCCGAACCAGGAAAAGTATCTAGCTAGGTCTTGTTCAATTTCTTATTGGCCCGTGCGGATAATTTTCATCACGATTTTTCAACACGTGTAGGAATAGTCGTGCATTTGCGGATATTCCCATCGTCTGCAATAAATCCCATTATTACGGTGGACTTAGCAATTAATCCCTATCAATTAGTTTATCCTAACACGTATGCAGACATGTGCTATGAAAACAATTGTATTGACCCCGGATCCAGGAAATTTTCATCTTTTGTATTCTATCGGAATGCCTGCGAGGAAAAACTGATAATTCTGATTTCTCTTTTGATATCGTTAAGATAATAGTTTATTTTATGCCGGTGGCTAAGTTTTTGTAGCGGTTCGTAGAATTTATTTGTTAGAGTTTGAGGTTCTTGTTGCTAACAAGCGGAAAAGTTTGGCCTGGTCGATTTAAAAAGGGGGAAATTTTTTGAGAAAAGTTATTGACTAAAGGATTATTTTTAGAGGGAATAATGCGATCAAAGAATTTTTATGAGGATGACTCAGAATTTTTTTTTTTTTAATTTTTAAGGGGAATTTTTTTTTGAGAAAGACTAATAAAAAAAAATGTTGAAAGATTAAAAGCAAATTTTTTTGGGAATGAGTAGGGAAAAAAAATTTTATGGAACGACCGAGGTGGATTAATTTTTTAAATAAAAAAATTATAGAGCTCAGTGGAGATTTCTCCCGAGAATCGCCCAGGTGTAAAAAAATTTTTGAATTTAATCGGAAAAAAAACTTTTTGAGAATGGCTCAGGAGAGTAGAAGTTGTTGAAGAATAATCCAACTAAGAAAAAAATTTTGTAAGAAAAATTTTGATGGGAATGGCCCAGTGGACAGAATCTAAAACACTCGGAATGACCCAATGAACAGAATTTTTATCGAGAATAACTCTAGTAGAAAAAAAATTGTTTTGAGTTTGATGCAACATTTTGTGAAAATGACCCGGATGGAAGAATTTCTTTTTTTGGAGAATAACCCAAGCAGGAAAATAATTTTTTTTTGTTAACAACTCACTTTAAATCGGTTTTTAAGACTAAATTAGGCAAAAACAATTTTTTTGAGAATTACTCAAGCCAAAAGAAAATGTTTTGAGAGAAACTCGAATGAAATAAATCGATGGATTTCCCGAGAATGACTCAAGATAATAAAATTTTTTTTAAAATGATCCCGAAGAGAAACTTTTTTGAAGACTGACCCAATCAAAAGCCATTTTTCCCCAGAATGAACCAGAGGAATAAAATTAATTATGAAAATGAAAAACGTTTCATCTGAGAATAACCCAGGAGAGAGAAATATAGATTTTTGAGAATAACCCAGACCAAAAAAAAATCAAAGAATGACCCAAATTAAAAAGAAAAGTTTTTAGAATGACCCAGATAAAAAATATTCTTCCTGAAAATGACCCTAGCTAAAAAAATTTGTGAATAGCCCCAATAGAAAAAAGTTTTCTAGGAATGACCCAAGCTAAAAAAAATTGAAGGGTTTGACTCAAATGACCCAAGGAAGAAAGTTCTCATAAAATGGCTAAAATTCCAATACCATTCAATTTTCCCAAAAAAAAAAAAATAATAATCATTACCGTAATTAATTAATTATACAATTTTTATTTCGATACACTTAAAATTGCTATAAATTCAATTTCTTTACAAAATTCGACTCATCTAAATAAAATATGACAAAAGTACATCATTTTTTTTCTTCTTAAATTATTCTTTGTACAACAATCGGACAAAGTTTATTAATCACACAAAAAGAAAAAAATATTAAGCTCTTTGGAATAAAGGCGATTGTGCTAAGAGACAAAAAAATCACGCCCTTATTTTAAATAGCTTTTCAATTTAGTTTTTGTTTTTGGATTACATCACCAAGCGTAAATTGAAATCGGTACCTAAGTTCGTTTTCAACGTGATTGTTGAAAATTCATTTTTTTGAAAATTCATCACTTCGCACGAGAAAAATCTTGATTCAATGATGAATTAAAGAGAAGAAAAAAAAAATTGCTAACTCCTTGTTAAACAAACCACATCAAATAGATTTTTTCCAAGTCTATCAGTCTCTCTATTAAACGGAATCGATTTACATTGGTTTTTTTTTTTAATCCACTTTAACGACGCTGTAAATTTTTCGGACGAACCAAAAGCAGGCGAAGAACCCGATCGTGCCTGAAAAATTAAAAAAATAAATATTAAAGTTTGAATGAAAAATTGGAGCTAGTAGCGACGTCTGTCGATTTTTTTTCGGAGTCGAGGGAAAGCTTGATGCGAATTTGAGTGAATAGATGGCGGGATTGTTTTTTAAAGAAATTTTTATTACCTGTGAGCAGGAAAAATAGGAACACAATAATTAAAGTGTATCCAAAATATAAGAACGTTGAAGCTGCACCCTCGATGTTAAGTTTTGTAACGAAATAATGTATGCAATACACGAAGAGATAAAATGCGGTGAATCCGCTTGTGAGGAAGCTTCGCCACCACCAATGGTAATCCTAAAAAAAAATAATAATGTTAAAAAAAAATTGGGTGAGAGTTTGGGTTCGATACCGTTGCCCAAAAAATTGTCATACTTACTTCTGCACACAGGTGGAAATAACATAAAAGTATTGTAGTTTCTGAACACGTGATAACCAGTATTAAAAATACAAGAAATAAAAATCCAAACATATAGTACATCTGACTCGACCTGAAAAAAAATAAAAAATTACAATGGAAGAAAATTTTAGGTGGCAGAGATCAAACTTGGTCTCTATTTTCTTGGGCTCTAGTCTGAAAAATTGTGATATTTGCTTGACAAGAAAAAATTGTGAGATTTGCTTGACAAGAAAAATATTGTGAGAAGCTTTGTTTGCCAAGAAAAAATCGTGAGGTTTCTTCGACATGATAAAATTGAAGGAAGATTATTTTGACAAGGTAAAATTGAAGAAAGATTTATCGCCAAGAGAAATTGTGAGAAAATTTGTTCCACATGAAAAAATTGTGAGAAAATTTGTTTGACAAGAAAATAATTCTGAAATTAAAAAATTAAGATTGGCTTTTACAGTTTTTCCTTCTCAAAAAATGTTTCTTGTAAAAAGTCATAATTTTCTTCTCTCGGAAGTCTTTTAGTCATCACCAAGAGGGAAGCAATCGAGTTCGATATTTTACTTCTGAAAATCGCTGAGATTTCTACTCTGCATTCAAAAATTTCGGTTCCAGAGTGAATTCGCCACACTATAAAAATCTTACCATAATGAATTTAAAATGAAGAAAAGTTGAATAAATATACAACCAAAAGGCAAAACACCGCCCATTATAACCCCTGGTATCGGCTGCGTATAAACACTTTGATCTGGGATTTTCCTCGGGATCTGATTTGTCCGTACGGGATGTTCAATCGGCTGCAATCAAAATATTTAAAATAATTAAAAACAATCATAACCAAAAACAAAATCATTAAAATCATATTCACCCTCTTTCTAAATCCGAAATAAGCTCCGACGAAAGTAAGAGGCACTGATACACCCCACCAAAGTGCTAATAGAGCTACAAGAGTTGAAAAAGGCACGGCTGCTGAACTACCTTCACCCCATAAAACCAAGTTCATAATGAAAAATAAACAAAAGACAATGCCGGGAGTTAGCATTGATGTAAGAAGAACATTAGACTTCCATTTATTCCCGCCGAAACTTTTATAAACTCTAGCTGAGACGTAGCCGGCTGGAGTGCCCAGACAAACGTATAAAACTAGTGCGCATGTCATTAATGCTCCTCTGTTCGCGGGTGATAAAAATCCAAGACAAGCAAATGCTAAAAATAAAAAACAAAATGATTAAAAAAATGACGTCACATTTCACTTGAATTCTTTTCTTAGATTGGCTGATTTTTTTTTCGACAAATAGGAAAGAATTTTTTAATCCTGACATTTTTTTGGGGGGAATATTTACCTAAAGTGACTAGTGTCATGCAGAAAACTTGAGTTCCAGAGCCTAAAAATACTGATAATAGCATTCCTTTCCTGGGAGGTCTGAAAACATCCCCGTGGACTAATTTCCATCCGAATTCTTCTTGTGCATCTTCCCCTGAATCGATTTGATTGTAGCGGGAGATATCTTTGTGCAATGTTCTCAACATTATCATGGCGACCATTCCAGAAAGGAATAATACGATTACAAGGGAGTTGAGAATGCTGAACCATTGGATATTGGTATGAGGTTGCGATTCTAAGATATAATCCCAACGTGAAGACCATTTGACATCGTTGTTTGGCTAAAACATTAGTTAATGTTTAGTTATTAAAGAATGAAAAAATGACTGAGAAAATTTTGATTTTAAGTAGACGGTTGTTTTGTCATTCGAATTTATAAGCGACACAATTGTGGCAAAGAAACCACCATGTTTGCTGACAAATGTTTGGCATGAAGCCAAAAAATGCTTAACAATAGAATTTTGTAAAATCGAATGCAATTAGTCTTCAAAATTTACTCACTTCAAATGAAACAGAGTAAGTGTACGTTATATTCAACACTTCCCCTTTCTTAGGTTCATCCTTATGAAAAGCCATCGGTTCTGGATTACTACAATCTGGATTAGTTGGACTCTTATGACGAATACTCTTTGGAGTAACCTTAACCGCTGCAAAAAAAAGAATTATTAAATTTCCATGTCATCAAAATTCAGAAATCATATTTCATACTTACATATAATGCGACCAATACCCCCTTTACTATTTACTCCCCAATCCTCATTTGCTCCACTATGATAACTTATCACGAGGTCAACATGATTGTTGATGTAGTAAGTGTCAGGCTGCTTGTCATTGCTCTTTTGACAAAAAAAATTTTCATTAATTCTCTAAGAGTCTTTGGTTTTTGAAAATCTTGAACCATACTTACATTTAATGGACATGTCTCTCGAGCATTAGTATTCTTAGGAAGAAAACAACCCATTGGAAATCCAATACTGCAATACGACTTATCTCCATCTGTTTTATAACACCATGTTACAGGCATGTTATCTATAAAAAAAAATTCACACTGAACTTCCACATTCACATTTTAAAAAAAAACCAAAATCATTTTCATACCCATAATCCAATGATGTTGATAATACAAACTCATCCCTCGTTTTAAAAACGTCAATTTCTCATCATCTTCCTTTTTCCCACCCACATAGGTTTTCGTGCAAACTGGCGTACATTTTTGTTCTTGTAAAAACTTAATTTTATAAGGGGACGGACGAATTCTTTCACCAAACACAACCTGACCTAGGTTTTCAACCGGTGCCTTGCTATCATCAGGCGGCTGACAGAAATCAAAGCTAAAAATTTCACAGTCATACAATAACTCCCATTTTTTTTTTTCCTGAACCTAATCACAAACAATACTTACTGATTGTAGTCAAATGGCAGAACACTCTGCTCTGTGTTAAGTCTATTTACATGTAAAGCAATATCAGACTGAAAAATTAAAACAAAGCACGATTTAGATGTTGCATCACGGGGGTGTCACACAGAAAAAACCCGGCCATTTTACTTAAGATCTCACCTTACAACTGTGAAAATCATCTTCTTCTTTACAATAATGTACAGGTGCTAATCCTGGTAAATAAAAAGCTATAACCAAATTAAATAACGTTATCCAAATGAAAAATACTAATGATTTGTGATGCTCCATGGCTGTGTTTCTAATTTTTGGTTATAGACATAAAGACCCGGTGTTAATTAATTTCCGTAATTGAAAATCATTATCGATATCGATATCACTTAATCAAAAAGCTTACGGTGTTATTCAATATAAAAATGAGAAGCAAGACACGTCAAAATAAATATAATCGTCCGGCCGATAATTGCTGACGTTCAGTTTTGGTAATGGAGCTTTTTGACGCCATTAAGAAGTGACGTAGGCAACAAGACGATTTTGACGTGTGTTCGTAAAAAAAAACGACTATCGCAGTGGTTTTTCTCTGGTTCCCTCCGTTTTCGTGCGTGGGTGTGCTTATTGTGCTTAATTTTTGTGTTTTTAATTAATTTTCATGTAATTAAATCGTTGAATATAAAATCAATAGTGATGGTGAAGAGATTTCGCGTTGAAATTGTGATGGGGGACGTGATTTTTGGGGGTTTTAGGGAATCAGAGTTCGGTAGTGTCGTGATAGGGTTATGGGGAACATGAGGCACCGTTAGCCGAAAGCATTTTAAGCTAATTTCGTATTAATAAGTCGTTAAGATGATTAGATTGAGTCTAATCCTTTTAATAAGAAATCAGGTGAGCGTTTGATAGTAAGAAAACATCGGAAACAACCGGGCTTGTTAGAAAAAAAATGCGTTTTTGTTGCTAATGTAATCTCACCATAAATTTTGGAAATTTTTTGATAAAATTAGCTGCTGGGAAGTGATATAACTTAAATTATGGTTGTAAATACTCAGATTTAATCGTTTTTTAACAAATGAGTTGAGTCAGTACACCTGATTATATAAATGAAATGAATTAAGCTCTTAGCAGTGATGTCGATAGTTTTTCAGTTAGTGTGTTCATAAAAATGAGCTAGTATCTTCAACTATTGCTGTTGGGAAATTTTTTAATGTGATCAACAGTTCAACTGAAGTGATATGATCATGATAAAGTGAAGCAAATCAGCCTGGGAGCTTTATTTTGATTCCAAAGTTGTGAATAGTAGCGAATCAAGTAAAAGTGCACTCACATCTCATCAGGTTCATTCCTGTTTGCCTCAAGCAATTCATATTAAGTTCATTATGATGCAATGCTTCACTTTGAGCAATTATGTGGAGGTATATTGACCAAAATAGGGGAATAAATTTTCAGTGACTCGATTTCAGAAGATATGGTGTTATAAAATTTCCTAGAGTGATTATTCCTGTAAATCTAAAAACATTCAGGCAACCAGAAGCCATGTTAAAATTGTGACATGCCTTCAGATTAATTCAGTGATTTTAATTTCTGTTACAGGTAAACAAAAGTGACAGTGACATCGAATTCTGTTAAAAAGCTGACGTCTAATGAGATAATGATTCTGGAGGATTCAGAGTTTGGTTGCTGCGGCTCTCATAACCCTTAAATCTTCAAAATAAGGTGAAGTGTTGTGCCATAGTGTGAAATGATAATTTTTAAGTGTTAACTCATGTCACAGGACAAATTTTAAAGTTTTTTGTTAATATTTGTTTTAGGTAAGTGCCAGATAAGCATGAAGCATCTGTAATTGTCCATCATTTTCCTGATCATGAATAAGGTATCATTGTTTATATGGAATTCGTCACTGGAAATATTGAAGCAGGAATTTGAAATGTTTATGTTTGTTCATTGTCTTGAAGCGCCAGATAAGCATGAAGCATCTGCTATTGTCCATCATTTTGCTGGTGGTGAATCTGGTATCATTGTTTATATGGAACTTGGAGCTGGAAATGTCGATGCAGGAATTTGAAAAGTTTATATTTGTTTGTGGTTTTACACTGAAGGGTTTTTGAACAACGTTGGAAGTCTGATCATTTGTGAATTAACCTGAATGCACTGCAACTACATAAATAGGTTTGATTGTTCTGATGATTTAGGTTAGCTTGCCAATGGAGATTTTAATAATTATTTAGTGAAGGTGGAAGGCATATAGGTGAGTCAAAAAATTTAATTGGCTTTCTAGAAAGAACATGCTCTCATTTTTTGTACATTTAATCATTATTGTGCGAATTAGCTAATTTTTTTTTAATTTCTTGTAGCAGTTTTAGGCATAATGAATGAGAATGAGAATGAGAATTTGAAATTGAGAATGGTTGAAGTTTAAAAATTACTTGAAATTTACGAATTATTTTTAGCAGAAAGGCTCAGTTAATGTTACAAATTCTAGGCAGCAGATATTAATGAGGGATTTAAAATGCAGTAGCATTTTTTTGTGAATTTAGCTAAAAAATTGTCGGGGAATGAGAGTCTCCTCTTGATATAAGTAGGATATTTTTTTGGCGAAAAAAAATTGGCATCTCTTATTTTAGAGTTACCTAGGCAACGACTTTTCAGTGGCAAAGCCCCAGCTCTTTAGCCGTGGCAGATGATTATTTTATATAAATCATTTTTCTACTCCGACGAATCCAGTGCTTTTGTTCCACACTTTCACAACTTGAGAAAAAAAATGGTAAAAAAAACTCTTTCAATTATTATGAAAAATAAATCTTAAAAATCATTAACAAATTAAAATGTTTAAAATCACATTTGAGGGAATTATTAAAAAAAAATTTAGTAGTTATACTGAGGGAAGAAAATGATCTGATTCCGGCCCTGTCAAAACGTGCTAAAGAAGGGCAAGAAAATAGCAAAAAGATTTAAGAAAGTTTTTGACAATGAAAACTGATGGAAAATGTTTGGAGCTGTGACATTTTGAAAAACAACTCCGTCAGAATGAAATGCAAATGGAAATTGTAAAATTGAAAATCTCTTGTAAAAATTAATCTTCAAGATGTGTGTGACTCTTTTCTTGACATTTTGTCACATAAATTGTTAACTTTTTGAATTCATTTAAATTTTATCTCATTTTTTTCTCTTCTCTTCTTTCCCCCTATTTTCCCTTTTATTTTTTTTTCCTTCTCTTTTCGAACTCAATTTGAGGAACGACGTCTCTTTGCGGACATCGAAAGATTTTTAAAAGGGTCAACTTTTTTCTTTTTTTTTTTCTTCCCTCAGTCAAATAGAATAAAATATTGGCCGGACAAAAAATGAGTTGTAATGGAGAAAGGTAGAAAGCAGGAAAATTGAAAATGGGAAAAGGCTTTCCCGATCGTATCCGATGAATTAGGAATTAATAATTCAGTAATTACTTTGGACTTTGACCACAACAGCAGCGACCCTACTATCTCTCTGTCCCAAACAATCTAAGATGAATATTTGTTTTAACGAATTCGCTTTCTTTTTTTTTCAGGGAATTTCGTTATTTTTTTAATAGGGAAGCTAAATTTTTTCTTTTTCGTCTTAAGTTTCTTTTTTCAGTTTAGAGGTAAATTTTTAATTAAAAGATGTTTTCGGTTAAAATCTTTGGAAAAAAATTTTTGAGTGGACTTGAAATCTCTTTCAACTTCTTGGCTAGCAACGAAAAATAAACTCAGCCATTTTAATTCCGCTAAGCAACTCGTCAATCTTTAACGTATTGCCGTTTGCCTATCCAGTAAATTCTTTTAAACCAAACCAGTTACTCAGGATTTTTATTGAAAGAGACAATATTTAACGCTCAATAATAATTTATTAACATAACAAATAAATAAAAGAAAATAAATAATGATCACGAATACTTTCAGGTAATAAATAGTTATAAAAAAAATAAATAAATCATTAACAAATAAAAACAAATGATTGCATTTACACCTGCTTAAAAGTTTTTTTAGTCTTAGTCGAGTATTGTCGATTTTAGTCAATTTGTTTCAATTCCCAAATAAAAAATATTAATTAAAAAAGTCCTTTTATGTACAGGTACTGGGTGCTAATTATTATTAGTAAGCGTAAGTCCGTCTATGACTAGTTTTCATCGTTTAAAAAAAAAAAATTATAGGTCAGTAGTCCTGATTAACGTCAATGTCCCGTAGTCTCGTCAAAACGTCCCGAAGTCAGTTAAAAAAAAAATAATTATCTTTGGTATAATAGCACTATTTTTTTTTTTTTAAATAAATCCCCAGATTTGGTGTATCTGCTGTGATTAAAAAATTCCCCAAGAAAAATTTTGACTATGATGGTTGTTGTGGTTGGTTGGCGTAAGCGCGGTAAGCGAGCTGAGCGCCGTACGGATCTGCATTGTAAACCCTGTCGTGGTGATCCCCATGATCGGCCACTACTTCGTAGGTGTGGTGGCCGTGGTGATGGCTGAAGAGCTTTTTAATGGCAATAACACCTGCTATTACTAAAGCGATTTTAGCGATAACTAAAGCTTTGATAGCGAGCAGGGCTAATCCTTTCAAGGCGAGTCCCATGTGAGTTGCAGCAATGAGTTTTCCCAAGAAGAGAATTGGCAAAAGTTTCTTTTCTTTTCCTCTTGCTAAAAAAATAAAAGAAAAATAAATCGAGGATTAGTTTTGGTTGTTGGAAAATTTGACGATGAGTTCTTCTTTTTTCGTTGACTGAAGATTCCCAAGTTGAAAAAAAAAAAATTGTTTTTAAAATCGTGTGCAAAGCGAATTAAAGCCTTCAACCACGAGCTGTTTTCTTTTGCTTGATTTTTTTTAAAATGATTTACTCAAGTGTGATTTTTAAGCATCCCAATCAGCTCTAAAGAGAAGATGGTTAGAAAATTTCAAGCACCGAGATTGCAAAATGGGAGGAGATTGTGGTGAGTGCCGTGCATGGAAAAAATAATTTTTTTTACTGTCGATTGTTAAAAGTAATTTTTTTTTTGTTTTTTTTTTTCAGGTGTGGAACTAAAGCGCTAGATTCGTCAAAATGGAAAAACAACGAGAAAGATGGCGGATCTCTTTTTTTACAATAGAATAAACTCGATTATCTTTTAAACTTTGTTGGTGAACGATTAACTTAAGCAGTATGAAAATTAAATCAGAAATTTTCTGTGGCCAGAACAAATTATAAGTCACTAAAGGGCTTTATTCGTTTGAGAATTAAACTCATGCTAAAAAAAGGCCCCCCTGAAATCCTAATTATGGCAAAAGAAGATCATCCCCGGAGCTGATAGGCTTTTGTAAAAAAAAAAAAAAATAGCGGGGCGTGTAAATTTTTGTTTTCTTTTTAAGAAATCTACTTACTCTAAAATTTAAAATGTATCACTTGAGTAGGGCAAAAGAAAACAGCTGTAGTTTACGGATCAGTGGTGATCTCCTCCATGTGTAAGTTTCTTGAGACCGATGATTGCTGATAGGACTAAAGCTATTTTGCCGATGATTAAAGCCTTGGCTGCAATAGCCGCGATTCCCTTGAGCGTGATGGCATACCACATGCTAGCCATGTATGCTGCCATGGCGAAGAATGGGAACAACTTTTTGCCCTTTTTCCTTGCTGAAAATAAATATGAGCATTAATAAGCCTCTTAAAAATAAATGCGTGGATTGACTTTCACTCCTGTGTGAATTTTTTTTTTTTTTGGAAAAATTCCCAGGATTTGTCCTGTGTGCGTCCTTAATGCGTTTAATTGCGTGACAATATAACCTAGAAAAGTTACTCCAATTAAATTTTATTATAAAAAAAATTAACGTGACTTACCTTCGCCTACTGATGAGGAATCTTCAGAGAAGTCCAATTGAACTTTGTGTCCTTGGAAGAATTCAGTCAATTTCCCAACGATCATTTCGTCTAAGGTTTCTTCTTTCTTTCCGAGTTCCCTTGGCAAGCTGGCGACTAATTCTTCTTCGGTGAGTGCTCGGCCGGCACGTGCTCTTGATACGTTGGTGTCAGCGACCAATGAAAGACCGTCCATAAGGTGAATGCTATCCTTTCTTAATACTCGATCCAAAAATGTAACGGCTTTGGCTTTCAAGCAAACTGAGAACGGGTCCCCGCTTGAGCAGTCGCTTAACATCCTTTGGATCATGTTGATTTGTTTGGTTGGGAAGGTCCACCATGTTGATTCCTCTTCGACTTCGTTTGTTTTCGGACTTTCGTGATAAGACCGAGAATAATCACTGAAACTATCATCGATTCTATTTGTCACTGATGCACTGACTACAGCGATTAAACACGCACTAACGCACAAAACTAAATTTTTCGAAACCATTTTTTATATTTTTTTTGTAATTTTTATTATTTTTTTTTTTTAAACCTAACTCTACGATGGCTCAGTTAATTGTGAAGTTCAATGTCAAGTGCGGTAGCTTTTATAGTTTATATTTAAAACACTCTGAAAACTGATCTACAATTCTAGTTCTGTGCGTAGCCCCACTCTAAAATAATAAATATCATAATACGGCTTAGTAAAAGTTAATGAGGGGTATGATCGAACTGGTCTTGTCGATAGTATTATCACTTTCTTCAACTTCTCATAAACGCATTCTTTTTTTTCTTTCTTTTCATTAATTATGAATACCCTCTTTATTTTTAAATTTTAATATTTTAACAATAGCTATTTATGATAAAACAATCAGGATTGTTTATTTAGCATCGATCAGGTTTAGAATTTCTCATGTTTGGAGATATCATCGCGGGAATTTTTTGAGCTGGTTTGATAAAATGCCATAAGGTTCAAGTTGAGGGCAATTTTTTACTGGCTAAGTTTTAAATATTCTGCTAATTTGTCGATTTTTTTGACTTGCCCACAGTGCAGGAAAAATTTTTGTAAAAGTCTTTTGGCAAGATTTACATTTTTTTGAGTTTTGCTGTAGAATTTTTTGCCACGGCGAAAATGGCCACATAGCTGGGCTAAATTCAATAGCAATAAATTTTGGGGCTTTGTTCTGCAAAAATAATTGGTCCTAAATGCTTGTTACAATTTCGATGCTGTTCCTTAACACTTATGGTTCTTTTTTGGCTTAAATTTAGGCTTGAAGGGAATTTCAGACATTTCTTTCAGGTAACTTTTTAACTTCTGACGAATCCAGCGCTTTAGCTACACACTTCCACACTAAAAAAGGAAAATCTTTAAGGAATCCTGAAGAATATTTTCCGCTTTGACTTGAGCTGCACTTTGTCGAGTTTTAAAATTAACTTCCGTCTCTTGCTTTGGAGATTTTACATTACGAAAATAATGAATTTTTTATAAGGGCGGAAAAGTAAAATTTTCGGCCCCGAGTGATGTAAAATTATTTTATCACCATTTTGAAATTTTACTTTGAAATTTTTCAGTTCTGGTATTAATTCAAACAAAGACGAGCTCAGAAAGGAAAAATTTTAAGTATTAATGGGGGACTTTGGAAGTTTTAGTTCGTAACTTTGCAAAGAGAGAGGCGATACCATATTTTGAAGGAAAATCAAAATCCGCGATTGTTTAGAAAATCTTGGAACCTTTTTTTTTACTGGAGAAGACTCTAAATCGGGATAAAATTTGTCATAAATGTCTTAAACAGATCACACAAAGTATCAACTTCATTTTTTTCCACAGGAAAAACAAACTGAAGCAAGAAGTATATTTTCAAAACAAACGTGGATTTAGATTTTCTTTAAAATTCTTGTGCCACCATCTTTTGAGAAAATTAAAAACTAACGCTCTAAAAATCTCTTAAAATGACCCCCCCCCCCCCCCCTTCCCCAATCTGTTTTTTGATCGTTTCAATTTTTCCTTTCTCATTCTTTTTCCTTTTCCATTGTTTTTCATTCTTCACTCTTTTTCCTTTTTCATTCTTTCTCCTTTTTTCCTTTTTCATTCTTTCTCCTTTTTTTCCTTTTTCATTCTTTTTTTTCCGTTTTTATTCTTTTTTTTCCTTTTACATTCCTTTTCCTTTTCCATTTCCATTCTTTTTCCTTTTTCATTCTTTTTTTTCCTTTTACATTCTTTTTCCTTTTTCATTCTTTTTTTTCCTTTTTCATTCCATTTCCATTTCCATTCTTTTTCCTTTTTCATTCTTTTTTTTCCTTTTACATTCTTTTTCCTTTTTCATTCTTTTTTTTCCTTTTTCATTCCATTTCCATTTCCATTCTTTTTCCTTTTTCATTCTTTTTTTTCCTTTTACATTCCATTTCCTCTTCCATTCTTTTTCCTTTTTCATTCTTTTTTTTCCTTTTTCATTCTTTTTTTTCCTTTTACATTCCATTTCCTCTTCCATTCTTTTTCCTTTTTCATTCTTTTTTTTCCTTTTTCATTCTTTTTTTTCCTTTTTCATTCTTTTTTTTCCTTTTTCATTCTTTTTTTTCCTTTTTCATTCTTTTTTTTCCTTTTCCATTCTTTTTCCTTTTCCATTCTTTTTCCTTTTCCATTCTTTTTCCTTTTCCATTCTTTTTCCTTTTCCATTCTTTTTCCTTTTCCATTCTTTTTCCTTTTTCATCCTTTTTTTTTCCTTTTTCATTTTTCTTGAACCAAGAAAAAGTATCTAAGTTTGACAAAGAAAAAAAAATATAAATTTTCTCCAGCAGAAAAAAACTACCAAAATTTAATCAAAAATCAAATCCCAAATTTTGCTCAAAGAAAAAAAATCCCAAATCCGCAAAAAAAAAAAAATAAAATTCCCCTTACAAAATTATTTATAAAATCATAGAACTCAGACATGTAAGGCGATCATTCCCATTCACCATAATTTCTTGTCTTCACTCATTAGTCCACACGCATAGGTTCCCATCAATGAATGGCATTTTTCATTTTGCATTGCATATGCTCCCCTTAGGTCTTCTTACACTACTAAAACCATCCGGACTGACCAGTACTTTATTCTTCTTCAAATGAAAGTTATACACCGATCATTTTAACTGCAATCATTATCAAACCGAGATTTCAGGGTTAAAATGTCAGGCACAAAAATTTTTTGTCTTTTTTTTTTTTCGAAGCGTGTGTCCTTCCCCTTCTCCCAAATGATTTTTTTTTTCTATTTCAAAATGGAAAGTTATTTCCAAGTGACATCCGTTTGTTACTTTCGAGTCTTTTTTTTTATTATTATGAATTTCGTCTCCTCCCTTTCGCGTTATGTTATTATGGCTATTTAATTTCGGATGTAATTAGGTGTATTTAATTTTTAGAAGTTAATGAATTTAGGATTTTGTTTTCTTTTGTAATTTGGCGTGATCCGAATTTAATTAGTAGTTTTTTTTGGTAGAGATTTTGGGGAAGCTCATGCAGAGGCTGTTGGAATGAATATGAGAAATAAATCCTAGCCAAAAAAAAATAAATCCTAGCCAATGCTATATAATCCTAGCCAAACTATATAATCCTAGCCTAGCCATAATAATAAAAAATCCTAGCCAATCCTATATAATCCTAGCCAATCCTATATAATCCTAGCCAATCCTATATAATCCTAGCCAATCCTATATAATCCTAGCCAATCCTATATAATCCTAGCCTAGCCATAATAATAAAAAATCCTAGCCAATCCTATATAATCCTAGCCAAAAAATTCTAATTTCTTCCGGGCCAAACGGAGACAAACACAATCAATTGGGAACACACCTTTTAAAGAAAACAGATCTCTTACATTATTGCTTTAGTGAATGAACACGATTACTCGTAGCCTAAAGCCACGCTCATACCTGAGATCCTTTCTCCTCCCTCATTAATCTGTAATATAGCTCCCAACAAAAAAAAAACAAATAAAATCAACTTGGCCATAAAACATAATGCCGGGCAGGAGGTGATAAACGATTAATAAAAAAAAACATCCGAAAAAGGAGGTTGGGTTATATCGTTCCACATTAGCCGGCTATCAATGGATGTGTTAAAAAAACAAGCCATTTAGGAATGGGCCTTTTAGATATGAATTTACTACTGAAAGTTGTTTTAGTTAGAAGGATGTCGAACATGAAAAGTTACGGTGTCCTACTCATGTCACCAATTCTTTTTACCGCATTCCTGAAACCATCCAGGTTTTAAAAAAAAAAAAAACCTTATTCCGCTCCTAATGAAAAATGAAATCTTGAAATGAAAGAACAATGGGGAGTTATGGGAATTAATAAATAAAATTCATATGAAGTTTCTGAATTTGGAAAGTGAATTATTGTTATTTAAGAAATTGTGAATTTTGTAACAGCGAAAATTTTTTTTAAAAAAATTTTTGTATTTTCAAATTATTGACCTCGTATTCCAAATAACTAAATCCGTTCTATTTCTATTACCAATAAGGTGTAATTGCATTTGATAAATTTTAACCATTACCTTAAAGGAAACCTAAAATTATATTAATAACACTTCTCGGTGGTGAAGTGAAATTTTTTTTTTTCCTTTTTAACTCTGATCTGCAAACATCTTCCAGCCTAATCGGCATATATTTATTAAAAATTAATGTCTAATTATACAAATTACGTTTAATTTTCTTTTTTTTTTTTTTTACTTGGAGGAAGATGAAGGGAGATTCCTAAGGTCGAGGGGGTAATTTAAAGTGTGTGGTGCTAATGACAAAAGAGATGGCGTTAGGGATGTGGTTAAAAGATGGGCACTAGGCAGAGATGCTAAATTAAAGAGCTGGCAAATAAAAGGTCTCAAAAAGCGCAGGCGCGGTTATATGAAGAAAATGGTGGGACTAAAAGCAGAGAGCAGAAAATAAAGAATTCGGCACAAAAGTGGATGCACGGACCACAGGTTGGCCCGTGGCCCGCGGGCCGGGCCGGCATTTTAAAAAAGCCCGGGTAAATTTTTCGGGTCCACTTAGCAGATTTTTTACTTTCGCAGCCAAAACAAAATTCGAAAAAAAAAAAACCCGATCGACATTGAAAAAACATAAAAAGACATTTTTTATACAAATTTCCTTTTTTATACATCCTTTTTTCATAAAATTCTTTTTTGTATATATATCTGTGTAAGAAGGGCTCGGGCCAGACCGCGGGCCGTGCCGGGCCGGGCCGACCAAAATTTCGGCCCGTGCTGGGCTCTAGCCGAGACTCTAAATTAAGAGACTGACAAATAAACAGGTCTCGGCTGTATAAAAAAAATAGTGGGACTAAAAGCAAAGAAAATAAAGGATTTGGCACAAAAGAGGATGGAGCTAAATTGGGAGAAGCAGAAGAATGAATCAAAGATTTTCTGGTTTCGCCCATCGAGACTATATCAATATAAAATCAAAACTAAATAAAAACTTTAAATTACCAAATCTTAAATTCGCTTTGGTAAATTATATTATAGGAAATTAAACTCGACCATTTCTTTTTTAAACCGCATAAAAGATGAGAATCGAGGCAACAGTAATTGTATTGTTACCAAAAAGAGAGGAATATTAATTCATATTTGGCAGCTGGAAAAATTTTAAGATTGCAAGAATTTTCTGAAGAATTTTGGATTTTTTGGGGGGAAAGTCGAGTAGGAAGCAATTGAAAACTTGGTGAAGGAAAGAAAATGGCGATTGGGGCCATGAATTTGGACGGTAGAGAAAGCGGTGCTGAATCGGAACCCCAGAGACAAGAAAGCGGGGTTGAATTAATGGGAAATGAAAGCAACAGCAGAAATAAACAGTGGGTAGGAACATTAAAAGTCCTGCTTCAGGTTTGGCGCACCTGCCCTTGGCGAGCTCCAGATTCCTCCTGACCCGGGAGGTAGCAGTCTGGTAAGGGTTCTGGTAGGGGGCAGCAGTCCTACCAGTACTGGCTTAAGGCTGAAGACGGTAAAATTCGGCTAGGCTTAAGTCCAGAAAGCAGGAGGCTGAGTCGAGGACTGACAGTATGGCTCCTGTGTTGGGAAAGCCACCGCATTAAGTTTCCTAGTATAGCCATCATGTCCGAGGGTTTGCTGTGCAAGATCCAAGACAGTCGATCCAGCTAGGGCCTCTTGCACGGCGCAATAAGCTCTCCAGCCTTGATGGTCGCCAATTCCCGTCGCGGGAAGGCACTGTAGAAGAAGAAACCAACAGCAGAAGAAAAAAAAATGGAAGAGAAATAAAACAGATAAAGAAGCGAATGGAAATAACTATGTTTGACAAGAACTACAGAAATCGATGATGATAATAATGATAATGTGGAATTGCTGGGCGCTTGGACTTTGGACTAACGAAGGAAGCAGTGGGGAAAGAGCAGGTGTCGTGGCGAGTTTTATAATTTATATCTGGTGCTTCAATAGGAGTCCTCTCGGTCTGAGCAAAGCTCACCGTATGTAATGCAGTCATTCGCCCTCATTTATGGCTGTGAATCGTGGTCCGCGTCCAGGAGAGGTTGTTGGTTTTCGAAAATAAGGTGTTGCGCCGAATTTTGGGGCCAATTTGGATGGCGCTCTAATGAAGAGACCCGTAGACTCACGGAACAGCCGCTGATCACTAATATGATCACGGCACGTCGGCTTCGGTGGGCTGGAGATGTAGCTCGCCCCGTCTGGGACGATAAGGCAGGTCCTCAAAGGACGCCCTACAAGTCGAAGACCTCAGGCTTCGTTGTGAGGACTTTGGATCGAGGGGTGCTGGTCGATTAGGAATCCCCGACTGGTGGGTCACCTGCCAGAATCAGTAGCGCAACAACCCGGCCCGCTGGTTCCCTCTTGCAGGGGGGCCCCAGGAAATTTTTTAAATCTTTAACGAAAGTCCCATGTATTAAGTCTGCGACGGCCCCGAAAATATTGTCGCGCCACTGACCAGGATAGAACCGTCTGGAAAGGAATCTGCGATGCGGCGGTAGAGCTTCAGGCTCTGTAACCCAACAGATAGATCTGGTGCCTTAGTGAGTTCTTCCTCACCTTGTGCCCTAACGGGCACTAATATTCACAACAAGTGCCCAGGCGGGCCCTTAAGTCCACACTGGCAGTCAACGGGTTTGTTATTCTAGATCATAGTGCTCTGACGGTTATTTCTAATTACACTTAGTCCCTTCAAGATCACTTTTATTCCTGATTGGTGCCTTAAAAAGGATTTTACTCACTGCTAGTGTCTTTCATTCGCTCCGAAAAAGCCCATGAGCATGCCCAGAGCCCAAAGCCATGATTTGAGTGCTCTTCTCATCAAACTCTTAAGAAAAATCTTCATTGTTAATATAATTTTCAAAAACGACTTGATTAATGTCTGATTACTAAAATTAAACGGCTAACAACTCCCTGATAAAATATTCCATTCATTTTCATATCTTGAATTAAAAATTGGCAACAATTCTAAACCTTAAGGCAATATTGCGAGGGTGCAATCCAGTTTTCAAAACGACAAATATTATTTAACCTTAACTCATCTTGTCAAGCCTGTTATGCATAAATATTTAAAAGCAACAAATTATGTCTGCCAAGTTTTTTTTTTTTTTTTAAATTTCTTCCTTTATTTTTTGTTCTTTTTCAGGAAATATCAAAAAATCGATATCGATAAATACGATTATTTCGTAATTTCATACACAACTGGTTCCTTTTATTTAAAACTATTCGCCACAACTCTGATTCTGCCTAAAAAAGAAAACCCGACCGCAGTGGTCAATTTATTAATTATTTTTTATTTCATTTTCTCGTCTTTTTATTATTTATTAGTATTCTTTCACGTACTTATTCACCCGACGAGTGATTTGAGGAACACATGGCACGGAACTATGAATTCAATTTCACTCATCATATGATTAATCTCATTTCAAAATATTTGAAACAGTTAAAAAAAAAAAAAAAAAGAAATAAAAAGGATCCACTTCTTTCACTTGCACTTTGTTGTAATTAGAACTAATTGCGGCTATCGCTATTCTAATTAAAGATGAGTGGCTGTCATTTGAAAAACCTGAATTCTTTTCCCGAGTGACCTAGTCTTTCACATTTATTTAAGGGGTTATTGTATGTGTTCGACCTTTGAGCCCCGAATAGGCTTCTTGTCAGCCTGATTTTTTTAAAAAAAGAGATTTGAGTTGCTCTTCCCACCATCCTTTGACTTGGGGGATTAAAATTTACGAATGAGAGTAAAAGAAAAAGGGAACGTACGAAACTTACAACGTCATAACACAAATAAAAGAAAAATAAAATAAATAAATCCAGACTGATTTCTTTTTTATTTCTTTTTATATTTTCGCGTAGCCAGAGGCTTCACCAAAGTCATAAACTTAAAGTTCCTGAATAAGTGAACTCAATTAACATCCGTCTTTAAAAATCGAAATTAATTTCGATCTAGAACCAGACGGTTCGGATTCCTCATCAAGTTTTTTTTTTTCCTTTCAGGACCTGAAAAATACTTCCAACAACTTTTTTTTAAAAGCACATTATTTATTATTATTATTTTTTTTTACGTTATATAATCCACAACATTTCTTCGAAAAATTCATCTTTCACTTTCTGATGTGTAATACTTTTTTTTTCTCTTGAATACGTCTTATTAACTCGTCAAAAAAAAATATATTTTACAGACGAACAATGGGGACTTTTGTGGGATCCGAAAAAAAAATTGTCTACACAAAAGAATTATATTAAAGAGATATAGTAAAGTTAACCTCAACTAATCCAAAATGCGACGTGATAAACGGATCTGATTTCAATTTCTATATAACAACATTGCATGCTTTCTGAGTATAATGATTATGATTATTCGACTGATAATATTACATTTCACGAATGAAGGACTCCATTAAACAATTAGCCAAAATGTAGGTCTATCGAAAAAATTCTATCATTTTTTAAAACTGGTTTCCGCTAATGTGTGATTGGCGTTTCTTTAAAAGAAAAAAATATCGTTGACAAAAAAATTATTAATGGGAATTTTAAAAATAATGAAAAATGAAAAAACTTGGCATATTTATGTCGTTTAGTGAAGGGCACTTAAACGAAACTGATCCCAGGCAGGGGGTTTTTTAGGAGTTGAAATTTTTAAAGTTTGGTTTTTTTCTAAGCCAAGATTTTTGGCGGGACCAGCAGCCAAATATTTTTTAAAAATTGAGGAGCATTCTTTGTTTTATTCATTTGTGAACGATTTTAAGGCCAAGCTGATCCAGGGCAAAAGCTTCGGATTTTTTAGAGTCCAGATTTTTAAATTTGGATATAATTTTTCATTTGGTGAGCACAACAATCTTTCTTGAAAAATAGAAACCGACGTTTTTTTAGCAAAATCCTCTATAAATTGAACTAACTTGTAAAAGGCTGAGCCAGCTACCAATCAGAGTCAAGGGCTATGTTATCCGATTGGCTAAAATTTTGGGCTGAGCCTTTTAATTTCTCCAGATAGAAGATCTGGACTGAGGCTGCTATGTCTAAAAAAAGTGTTTATTCAAAAACATAGGTGAAAAACATTTTTGAGAAGAAATTTTGAAAATTCTTTTAAACTAAAGTTTTAATTTTTTTCAAGAGAAAAAATCTGCAAAGATTTTTGAGAAGAAAAAATTTTGGAAAGATTTTTGAGAAGAAAAAATTTTGGAAAGATTTTTGAGAAAAAAAAATTTTGGAAAGATTTTTGAGAAGAAAAAATTTTGGAAAGATTCTTGAGAAGAAAAAATTTTAGAAAGATTTTTGAGAAGAAAAAAATTTGGAAAGATTTTTGAGAAGAATAAATTTTGGAAAGATTTTTGAGAAGAAAAAATTTTGGAAAGATTTTTCAAAAGAAAAAATTTTGGAAAGGTTTTTTTAGAATAAAAAATTTTGGAAAGATTTTTGGGAAGAAAAAATTTTGGAAAGATTCTTGAGAAGAAAAAATTTTGGAAAGAATTTTGAGAAGAAAACATTTGGAAAGATTTTTGAGAAGGAAAAACCCTGGAAAGATTTTTGAGAAGGAAAAACCCTAAAAAGGTTTTTGAAAAGAAAAAATTCTGGAAAGATTTTTCAAAGAAAAAATTTTGGAAAGATTTTCAGAAGAAAAAATTTTGGAAAGGTTTTTTTAGAATAAAAAATTTTGGAAAGATTTTTGGGAAGAAAAAATTTTGGAAAGATTCTTGAGAAGAAAAAATTTTGGAAAGATTTTTCAAAAGAAAAAATTTTGGAAAGGTTTTTTTAGAATAAAAAATTTTGGAAAGATTTTTGGGAAGAAAAAATTTTGGAAAGATTCTTGAGAAGAAAAAATTTTGGAAAGATTTTTGAGAAGAAAACATTTGGAAAGATTTTTGAGAAGGAAAAACCCTGGAAAGATTTTTGAGAAGGAAAAATTCTGGAAAGATTCCTGAGGAGAACAAATCCTGGAAAAGTTATTGATAAAAAATCTTAATGGAAAAGATTTTGAACATATTTTAAATTTGAAATAATCGTAAATGGAAAAAAGTTCTGAGGTTGAGGACGTTTGTTGGACTAAGTTTGGTTGTTGTGCTTTTGGGCTAAAAATGAAAAACTGTTCTGCTAATTTAGATTTGAGATTAAGGACCATTAGACTAGGGTGTGGTACTTTCAGCCTGGAAACTGTCCGGCTGATTTATGGTGTTTTCTCAGGTTGCTGACTAAGATAGGTCCGGCTTAATAATCTAAAGACTGGGCTAAAGTATTAGTGCACTACTTTGATATCTTTGAAGCCGAATTCTCGCCCCTGATTTCGGCCTAGCTGTAAAATAAGCTTTAAGCCAAAAATTGAGCTCTGCAAAGGCTCAATTTGGCCAAACAAAGATTTTTTTCTTCTGTACAGGC
The DNA here is from genome assembly GCA_023512825.1 of Liposcelis brunnea. NCBI lineage: Eukaryota > Metazoa > Arthropoda > Insecta > Psocodea > Liposcelididae > Liposcelis > Liposcelis brunnea. Next base: position 4,006,282 of record CM042070.1, read on the forward strand.
TTCACCCTACATATCGACATAAAACACACAACTCAAGAATCCGCATAATTAATACAACATCTAGTTCCCACAAAACGTTATAATTTACTCTTCATTTTTAATTACAACCTATCCAGATATGCAAATTAATATCATTCCATCTTGACAAAATACAAGCAAACCCGAATTTCTCACCGTAAAAAGCCCTAATTTACACATCAAACATATTAAATAAAGCACGCAAATTTTTTATACGGCCACAATGAATTCTATTTAAAACATCCTCAAACCCAGTAGCACAATCGTGAAATCTTAAAAAAAAATTATTAAAAACCCATAAGTAATAATTTTTTTAGCATTTAAAGAGAAAAGTGAAATTTGAAATATGAAACAGTTTGACAGTGAGCGATTATTATTTCCTTTTTTTTTCTTGTACCTGTTGATGAAAAAAAATTAGGAAGCGTTAGGCTCGAAAAAAAAAAAAAAGGTGAAGAAGATCATGACCCTAAACTGAGTTTATTTCAATGACACTGGCCTTGAAATCGCTAGCGGTTTTTATTTACTGGTCAAGATAGATATTAATCTACTTATAACATTGAATATCTATCATGATTTTTAAATTCCGTGAAATACGCATCCGATATTTTTTTTTTTAGAGTAGGTAAAAAATGCAAAAGTGCAAATCGTTGCGCTGGTTTTCACGAAAGCGTTGAAATCATTATGATTTTTTAATAAATAATATAAAAATTTTCGAGGCCATTTTCTTTGGTCGAACGCCTTTAACTGACCAAAATAAATAAATTAATTACTTCGTAATTAAAATAGGAAAGTAAATTCGTTAATTGGGAGAATTTGGGACGGAATCGGCCAAAAATTTGAGAAATAGCCCAGGCTATCATTCCTTGAGGCCCTAGGTCGCCCTAAACTTGATACCAGAAGGTATAGCAACCTACATTGAATTTATAAAAGTGAATGTAACAATATACGAAAACATTAGCCTCTAGCATTCATCACATTCAATGGTTTTATAGTGATTGCTTCGTTATTTGTCTGACCTAATAGTATAACATTTCGTATCATACCATTTTAGTGTCAGTCCCCAGAGCAAGTACATGAAATTTTTTTTTATATAAAAAATGATGCGCCTTACGGAAGGGAATAAGGTCAAGCTTGTCGTAATAATTTAACCAAATTTTTTTTTTGTTTTCGCGCGCGCCGAGCGTTTGTACTACAAGATCGTTAACGGTCTCTTAGATTAAGATCCATAAATTAACGTTGAAAAATAATGAAAAACGGATGTTTAATGCATGAAAATACTTTCACTCACTGTCTTATGGAAATGCGTACTCAGGTGTGCACCTTTACATGTTGCGTGAGATTAGTCTAATCAGCGGTTCCATAGTAATGAACAGTTTCACCTATATTTGGTTAATGGGTATTGTTTTTATAAAAAAACGTCCGAGAAAATGATTCAACCGGTTTTTTTGGTAATGGCCATTCTCACGATTTTAAATGGAGTGAAATAAAATTTAGAGCGATTTTCTTTAAGTTTCATGTGTGATGATGAAGACGTTAATAATAAAATCGAAATAATGAAGAGATGAATGATTAATTTAGAAACTTTCTTTGTTGTGAGTAAGATTTTTTTTTTTTTTTGGTTTGGTTCCAGTCCATTAATTAATAACGATTACTTAGTTATGGGATTTAATCGTTTGGTTTGAATCATTCAGGTCGAGTGAGTTTTAGCGTTGTCATCTGAGGTTATGAAGGTTATGAATTTGATGTGAATCGATTTAAGGGAGATTAAAATCTAAGAAATATTTTAAATTGTTTTATTTTCTTTTCAGGTAAGAGTTTATGCTGATAAAGCAAGAATCCTTGCCGATGGGTGTCCTCTTCGGTACCAGCTTCTCATGGATGGAGCTGGAGAAAGGCTTCGTCCTCAGGCGATGGAAGCAATGCTGACCTTCGACTGCTGGAGAATTCGACCCCTGGCTGGGTATTTTTCTTCTTCTTTGACCCTTTCGGGGTAGGCTACGCCTGTTTATTAATCAAAAAACTACTCTAGCGACGATGAGGTCCAGCACTGCTTCCATCGCCTGAGGAGGAAGCCTTTCTCCAGCTGGTTTTCTTTCCTTGGCTATTTTTGCGAGCGGGTCGTTGGGCATCTTCTCAACGTGCTTATTCCATTCCTTACGTTTTGTTCGGACGTAACTGGATACCTCTTCGATCTTTACGGAGTCCCGAAGATCTACATTCCTTATTCTATCCCAATGCGTCTTATTCTACATCATCCGAACAACTTTCTGGCTGGATATTACTCTTACTCTGATGGCTCTACAGGACTCCAAGTCTCTCAATCGAGTCGAGTGGAAGGCGGCGCGCCGCCCTCCACTCGACTCGATTGAGAGCCACCCTCTGCCAATCTCCTACCCCCAGGCGTTGGGCTACAGACCACACCTCTCGGCCCTTTGGAAGATTATCTAAGAGATGAATCGTCAGTAGGACCAAGTACCGTGTGACAATTAATCTATTTTCGACCAAGCTACCAAACATGCTTGATATTAGTCTCAGAGATCGAATCACCAAATCAGGAGAAGAACGAAGGTGGACGACGTGGTAGAGCGATTGGTAAAACCGAATGGCGATGGGCTGGCCATTTTTCAAGGGAGGACAATGAAAGTTGGGCTAAGAGAACTTTAAAGTGGAGGCCAAGAACAACTAGGTGGAGCGTCGAAAGACCACAAAAACGTTGGGCGGATGACATAAGGAAAACAGCCCAAAATATTTGGAGACATATGCTCAGGAGTGGGCTGAAAGAGGTTGAAAGAAGAAATAGTTGTGTTCCATTTTTTCTGTGTAGAAACTACTTAAATAATGTTGAGCAACACAACACAACTCGAGATTTGTTTAGAACAATACAAGTGTCTGTCACTGGTTTAGCGGCTGCAGGAGGTAAAAGCAAAACTTGCAGAGCATAGTTCTGGGTGGAGACAGGCAGCCACTAGCGAATAACCGAATTCTTCTGTGAGATACCTCAAGATCAACCTGCAAAATTTTAGCCAGAACCCAGCACCTTCTTAGTCCTTAATATTTAGCTGTGCAGGTAACCTTCTTCTTTAAATGCTTGCTCCTCGTTGGAGATTGGCGATTATCATGGCGATCTTAACTTTGGAGGCTGCCGAACGAAAAAGGGATACTGAATTTTGGCCGTACCAGTCTCTTAGATTCTTGAGCCAGGATGTTTTCCTCCGACCCGGTCTACGCCTGCCTTTTTAGACAACAGGTTTCGCATGAAAGCACTCCTGGCTTGCTCTATTTGAGCCTCGACTTCCTAGCTGTAATCCCACTTCTCATTTAATAAACACCCCAAATATTTGTACGAAGCAACACGCTGTCACCCTCTGGCCATTTAAGGCCTGCCCGGAACTGACGGCGTGCGCTTTTTTGTTTTCAACCATTGACGATTTTACTAGGAATATCAAATCCTAGGCCTTGCCGATTACTGCCATCTTTAGCCCTAGGTCAATATTAGCGAAGCTGCTGGCCTCCACTAACTCATAACCCTGAGAAGGGAGCTCACCACCGGGCAAGGACGCCATTCCTTGAGCAAGACAAAACATGCCTAATCGGCTACCTAACTTAACGAGGTTAATCGGCGCAAAAGAGAAGAGCTCATCCCGATTTTTCCTGTCAGCTTCGAGCTGTGTTCAGGATTTAGGCACAGCCACAGTTTTCTTGGCTAAAATTACTCTTCTATTTTCTTCCGCTCGAATCTGATCTCTCTTATGTTCTGCCAAAAATCTGCTATCTGAACCTGTTCTTCATTTTATATTCATTCTCGTAAAAACTACACGAGCAAAGCTCTGAAAAAATCTTGGATAAAAGTATTAAAATACATCAGTCAAAACGCCCAGGTTTATCCTCATCTCTTTCGGGAAAACCATTTTAGAATTTGATTTATAGTGAAAAGATGGGTAAAGAAAAGTGTTTCGCTTTCGATTTACGGACACGGAAAACTCATCATTCGAGAAGTATACAGTAAATAAACAAAATCTCGAATAACTGTAATTTCAATAACTCATGTCCGTTCAGTCAACACTACAAAATAATTGAATCCATTGTAATAAGATGGACTATCAGTGTCGGAGCTAGAATCATCCGTAATATCCCGACGAAATTTTAAATATGCAACTTGTCGCGCTCTCCGGCTTTCAAACGAACTTCACTCGAGTTCCTTGGCGCATTTAATGATTTATCAAATTTTTTTCTTGAGAAAAATTTCGCTATTTGGCTTGGGCAAAAAATCCTAGTTCAAAAAAATTCTTGAAAGGAAATTTTTTCTAATTTAACGGAGGAAAAAATTAAAAGTTTCGGGGTTTTGTAATTGACATGTAATATCGACGAAGCGATGTTAAACGACTATGACAGGATGTGGAGGAAGGGGAGGGGGGAGAGGTGCCGCTTTTGTATCTGTAATAACATACAGATAAGAAGCAATTTGAAAAGAGACCCGAGGGCAGCTGCGACAGAAAGGAGAAAACGCTTCGTATGTCATTTTAATTGTGAAACCGAATTTATAAAGTAAACATTGAGAATCATGGACGCGGTAAATTGGTATTCATGAGATCGTGGCAGGAGAATGTCGTGGCACTAAGTTTCAAACACCGCCGGCTATATTTACACTATTCGTGTGTGTTTTGTTTATTCCATGTGAATATCTAATTTTATGTTCGATATTCCCAAACTGTTTATCGAAGCTGTTTGCCTCTCCGGTCTTTGTTGCCGATGGTGACTTTTGAATATTTTATCATTTCACTTTGAGAGATTAAAAGGAGGAATCGATTGATGAAGAACTCGGGGAAAAGGGATGCGACATTATTTCTTTTTTTTTTTTTTGTCAAGAAAAATAATTTGGGATTAGGGGTGAGAAGTAATTGCAACTTCTTAGTAAATTTATTTCCCACGATTTCATTTTCTTATGTCGGCTACTAATCATCATCTACCGCACCAAAGGCTACGGCAGGGAAAAGGGATGATATGCTGCGCGGGGGGGGTTCGACCCGTGACAAGGGTTTAACCCCTCCAGTAATTTTCCACTTGCTGCCCAAAGATCGGAAAAAGAGCGATATCGTTGTAATATGACTTTTTCTGGTTTCTGACAATCTAATACTTTTAGTTAATTGTTGGAATGTTTTTTCGTTTTGTGGAAATTGATTTGGGGCTCGTTTTATTTAATTTATTTAATTTAGATTCGCCACGAAAACAGGTCGATGTAAGCAGGAGCCAAGGTTTAGATGGCTAAGACCACTTACTAATAACAGTAACTGAAAGAGTAAACTATTGAAAGCAAAGCCCAAAATAAACGAAATGACCCAGCCATTGAAAATGCCAAGGATTCAACAGCGGCTGATGCTATTTTACAGTGAAACACACCTATAACGGACTCCGCATATAAACGGCCCTCAAAATGTTAAAAATCCTCTGTATAGTGGAAACCTGTCTAACGTGGAAAATTTTTAGGGCATTTTTTAAACGAATTTCTCTATATAACGGAAATTTCGCGTTTGATAAGTATTTTTACCCAATATTTTCGAACTTCGAGAAAAATGCTCATGCGTGACAATGATACCAACTTCAAACCATCTCTTCTGCAGCAAGTCCCTATCCCGCTGTTTCAAATTAATTATTTACAACTCCGTCCTGCGCTCCGTTCTGCACGGTTGCAAGACCTGGAGCGGCTGCGGTCCTTCGAGAATAAGGTGTTGAGGAGGATTCTAGGACCCAATGTAGATCCTATTACCGGACGCGTGCGTCTTAAGACAAATGAGGAGATCGGAGGCTCTCCGACCAGCCTTTTCGTTAAAATCACGAAGGCTGCGGTGGGCGGGACATGTAGCACGCGCGCCGTCGACGAGGACTATCAGAAAGGTGCTGGATGGTTTTCCAACGAGTCTTAGGCCATTAGGAAGGAGAGGGATACAGTCGCACAAGAAGCAGGTCTTGTGGGGGGCGCCGGACTGGAGGGCGGCGGTCCTCTTTCGACAGATAGGTCTGAATAACGGAAACTCTGTGATGCGGCAGTAAGGCTTCAAGGATGGCTCTGAGGGACTGGGAAGACAGACAGAAAGTTTTGGCGTGGGACAGAGAACCCGGCTTTAGACAGGAGCCAAGCTACTTCGGTCGCTCTCCAAGAAAGAGCTAAAAAGGCTTACCGGCCTTCTTACAGGTCACTGCGACCTTCGGCCTCACCTCTTCAAAATGAGGAAGGCCGAAGGCTCCTGTGTACAGGAGCTAGAGAAACGGCGGAGCATATCCTCTGTTTCTGCAAAGCTGCCTCCGCATGCCGGCTCAGAATCCTTGGGGAAGCATTCCCCTCACCTCAGGTGATTAGGGCTTCGGCCCCTATGAAAGTCTTGGAGTTCTTCAGTGAACTCCTACTTAAGTAGTATTAAACAGTAAAAACATGGCACAATAGACCACTAGTTGGTCGCGGTGTACATGCGGGCATCCTAGGTTCCCTACCCTCATTTAACAAAAAAAGAAGGTTTTAAGCCTTGTAACGCCGGATAAGTAAGTAAGTCAAAAACCTCAAAGATCGGTTTTGAGATTCAAAATTAAGCAAGACAGTCCTAAAATTTGTCCACGCCATTTTATTCGCTTGATTGTCGTAGAAAAACTACTATTAAAATTCTTGACTTGGGTTTCATTTCTATAAAAATCCAAATTTTAATAACGGAAAAATCAGCCGGTACCATGTGATTCGTTACTGTATTATAATTTCGTTGGATTTAACGACAGTGCCCTAAAAAGAATTTCGGAGACAATTTCGTAAGCTCAAAGTTGGCCAATAAGAATTACTTCATTCTCTTAATAAAAAAATTTTAAAGTCTGTAAGTCTGATTTTCCTTTTCACTCAAGCTTCGCTCCTGGCATTCTTTTGTAACGAAACCACCGCATTTCAAGAGTCTCCCACTCATACCTGTGCCCGAAAAACCAAGGGGAGAATGAAAAATAATATACAAACGGGGAGGAAAGGAAAAAAAAAAAAAAAGAAAAACCTTTTTGGCGATCATATTCCGGAGTTAATGGAAGAAAGAAAGAGAGCATGCATCGAAAACCGCAATTCGAAAACAAAGATAAGCACAAGGACTCGAATCGATCGAGCCCATTCGGCGTTATTACAGAACCCTCTATCTCTCTCTTTCTTCTTTTTCCCTTCTCTTTCTCCGTGTATATCTTTCCCGCTTTAACCTTTTAGCCTCTCGTATTTCCTTTCTTCCTCACAAACACACACACACACACACATACACACAACTGACCGTTAGGGTCATTTCAAGCTAACGAACGTTGCGTCCATAACCGGTTTCATGTTTTTCTTTGACTTTTCCCAGCTATAAATTTATTTATGTAATAATCATTTTCCAACCAACGTTCTCTCCTGTTTTTTTTTTTGTTACACTGCGGGTAAAATTTTTTAGCAGGTTCGCTTTTTCATTAGGGGGAAAGTTGTTTGAGATTTTTTAAAAACAAACGATTGTTAATTTGCTTTGATTGGTTTTTTTTTTTTTTTTAATTTTTGAGGATTTTATTTCTCACCTTGTAAGGCCGTTCGAGGAAATTACTTCCCATTTTATATTATTATTTATTTGACAGGATGAAGGCGAAGGGTGGCGGACGAACGCGAAGTTAACGGGTAAGGAGAGGGTGTAGGAGAACGTTGGACGAGTTGCTGGGGTTTCAAATTAGATTATTTAGCCAGATGAGAAAGTGGACAGAGTCCTTTCCGACAATAAATTACGGCCATTTCCTCCAACACATGTACTCCATTTCCCATTTCCTTCATTTTCTGTTTCGCTTTCTTTCGGACGGTTTATTAAAAAAAGTAAAGAGCCGAATGATGTTTCTTTTTTTTTTTTTTTTTTCATCCTCCACGATTCCGTCTCGCCAGTTTTGGGATTTTGCCCCCGAAAAAGAAGGGAAAAAAACATTTGCCAACGGGATTAGAAACAGTAGACTAATCCACTCAAATATGTGTGAAATCACGAACTGAAGGATCGTGTGTGGAAGCCCTCGACAAATATTTGTTATTGCGCTTTTCTGGGACGAATTTGATACTAAAAGCTCGGTTATTTAATTTTTGTATTTTTATTTTTACTGGAAAAACCGACCTGCCCATCCTGTCGAGCTTTTCCTAAGGAAAAGTTGCGAACCCGAGGAGAGTTTACCGCAGACATCCTTCTAATTGAACAAGAGGACATCGCCATGACCGCAGTTTGAATTTCTATCTTAACCCTTTCTTCTGACTTACGTCGTCGAACGTATTTTCATTCCGCCCACGTTTCCCCCTCCCCGATTATTTATTTTAAAATTGATAATTATTAATTCCGGGGGAAAAACGCTCTTTTGGAAATTAAGAAAATAAATTACATTTGGGAAAGAACCCCTTAAAATATTTTCCTGAATTCAACTCATTTTGTTTTATTTCGTTTGTAATATGATTCTGTCCAGACTTGGGTTTTATCCGAGGGGTGACTCACTCTTGTATTTCGGTGTACAACTGCTTCTGTATTACTTTTGTATTACACCTGTATTACTTGTATTACATGTATTACTTGTATTACTTCTGTATTACATGTATTACTTCTGTATTACGTGTATTACTCCTGTATTACTTGTATTACCCCTGTATTACTTCTGTATTACATGTATTACTTTTGTATTACTTTTGTATTTCATGTATTACTTTTGTATTACATGTGTTACCTTTGTACTACTCCTATATAGCAAGTGCTATTTAAAAATGTTTCGCAAGATTTAAGTTATTTACTTCTTTGTAACATGCATTCTTTTCCTATTAATAATATATTAAGCTCATTGCATCTAATTTTTGGGCCTATTCCCCTAGATTAAAAAAATATTTTATTAAAAATCTTATTTTCCTGATTATATTTCATGTACAGTAATTTATAAAAGACAACTCTGTCCACACTTCTGGATTAATCGACGATGTGGGTTATCTTTTCTCAAAGATTAGCCTCCGAATTAAAAAAAAACTAAATTTTTTTAAAACGTTTTACGGTGCGAATCCAATATTTCTATTGCAGTTCCACAGTTTCAGATTGTAGAAAACTCATTTCTTCAGTTTCAAATTAAAGTAATTCACATCGTTGATTAATCCAGAAGTGCAGACGGAGCACAAGACATCAGTCGAAAAGGCAGAATTTTTATATTTATATTTTTATCTACCCCATTACATGTAAAGCTAGTAAGCATTTGAGGAGGGAAGGGAAACCTACTTGAAGACTGAGGTTTGCGAGAAAAAAAAGCGGGAGAAAAATTCGAGAAATGGAGACTTATTTTATTATTGAATTGAAGCTTGTTTAATATGTATTAGAAAACTTTATTTATTTTTCGCAATAAAAAAAACGATTTTTTTGGCACAATATATCAAAAATGAATCTTAACTGTGGTTCGAGCCCGTAACAACTATAATACAATTTTCGTTATTCCATTAAGATACGTTATAATAAGTCTTACTATACAGTAATTCAATACAGAAATAATCTTGCACTATCATAGATTTGAGTATTGAACAAGAAAAGTTTTTTTTTTTAAATTCGGCTCTAAAACATTTTAATACGTTAAGATTAAAAATATTACAAATAGAGTATAAATTTTCTCAATTAAAAAATTTAATTACTGGCAAGTTTTTAAAATAATAGAAAAACGGAGAATACTCCTATGAAATTTAAATTTTATACAGTTATCTACTCTGTTGAGACCTCTTTATCTTTTTTAAAAATAAAAAATCGGTGAATATTAATTTCTCCTGTTCCTTTGTGGGTGGAGGTGACGAGGTAATATAATTATTCATATCGTAGAAAACAGACCCAATTTCATTTGTATGATGCAGTTCTCCTTTATCATCTACGTAAAACCAAACAGCAAGGCAGCCAAGGCCCCTTGCGTTTTCTTTCGGTGCTTTCGTCGGTGCTTTTGGAGCAGAAAAACTTTTAGATTTATCTGTTTTGCCAGACAGGTAAGCAAATGATAAAATTTTTCCAAGTACAATATCAGATTGGATACCTTTAAAAAAGCACCAATCCCCCACTTCCACGAATTCCTGTTTTCCCAAATTCGTATTTACACAATTTACATTAGTAGCCATTGAGGGAACTGGTGCTTTAACCCTTAATAGCCGATCACTGCTTAAAGGGTTTTCTCCTGAGCTAAGAAGCCAGCAAAGAGTAGACTTTTTCATTCTTACGTTTTCCCCGTTATCTCTTGTTATTTCAAGGTATTTTTTAGGCTCTTCAATTACTGATGACGGATGTGACACATCATTTTCCCCTAAATCTTCTGTATCTGTAACACTGTCAACATCAAAAGGCACCGCTTCTTCGTCTTCGCTGCTCTCGTCTTCATCCGACTCGTGTAGAACTCCTGTCACAACTTGTCTTGCATTATAAGTCGAATTTTTTGCACAAGTCATATCCACATTCATCTCAAGACTTCCTGCCATATTTTTAGCATCCGTCCTTGCTGCATCAATTATTCTACTTATTTCATCGTCAGAAGGCATTTCGCAATGGCTAAAATCTGTATCTTTCTCTTTTGATTGTCGGTGTGATTTTGGAAAATAAAATTTTTCTTTCAAATTTTGAGCTATTGAGCTCTGCAAGTCAATACGCTTAGCTCGATGCAGAAGCTCTAGTATGCTAAAATTGACTACTGTAGACTGTGTGGTCGTCATAGACCGAGCGCATCTGAAAAAACTTTCACAAGGCTGACTTCCATACAGCCATGGAAGAAAAGTTTCGTTTTCGCCTTTTTTTATTTTCCTTATTTGTTGAATGAGGCCATGGGCATTTATTTCAATGCAGATGTATGCATTCGATGAAATAAAATTTTTGTTTACAGAGTAGTTGTTTTGATCTAGCCACTGCCTCCATATTCTTAAAAAAAACACCGTCTTCCAAATAAGATAAATTCTGTTTAGTGGTTGTATATTCCGGTTCAAAAAGGAAGTAAAGGCCGCTTTCGCAATTTTAATATAAACCGAAGTGGCTTTGGAATATATTATTTTCTTTTCTAAGAGGCTAATTACTTTATCGTCACAAATTTTTTCCATTGCCCTAAAATTCATCTTGTCTTTACTATCGAGATCAGACATATGGAGGCAGTGAAAATCTTTGTCTTCTGTATTAATGAGAACTTTTAAGTCTGTTTTGGAAACTAAATATTCGCCCATTGGCAAAATTTGGGAATCTTTTAAAAGTCGGGTTCGTAATTTTGTCCCGATATGTATTGGATCTTGAATGTATACTACTTCTGAGTCCAAATTTTGCCAAAACCAACTACTCCATGCATGAGGAACGTAAGCCTCCTGAAAGCACTTAATTTTCATGGCTTTTAACATCTTTGTGTCGCCGTCTGAAGAAAACCCGCAGATTTTAATTTGCTCTGTTGCAGCATTTTTTAACAACCAATCCCACCTTCTAGTAACATCTAAATAGGTAAACTTATTATCGCTACTAAAGAGCGATAAGCAAAATGGTACCGCCTTATCGGCCAAAGGTTGCGCCATAAAGCAGTAAGCATTACTGGCAATAGATCGTTCGCTAAAATACTTCTTTATTAAATCAACCGACGTTGCTGGATAAGCATTTTTTTGTGGTGTGCCATGTTCTGTTAATGCTGGAACAAAGCCAACAATTTGGTCTCTTTTTGAATCGTATTGGATACGGCCAGTAATGCGTGTCGCATCTTCCGATACCCACACTTTTAAAGGGTAAGCATCGGCTTCCAGATAAGCCTTTAATGACGAAAATCGGAATTCTCCTTCAATTATTGCATCAGAAGAAGAAGCCATAGTCCTTTGAACAGACGACAGGCTTGGTAAAGAATCTTTTAAATTACCTTGCAAAGTTTCGTAACATTTTCGTCCTCCTATCATAAATAAGTAAGAAGCGAACAATTTCAGCGATTCAGAATATCTTTGGCCTTTATTTTTAAATTTCGAATTCTTTTGAGCAGTTGAATGAAGAATTTGCAGAAAATGACCGACATTTGGAATATCTGTAGTTGCATTGAGGAAGCGATTTTTTAAAGCCAAATTTAATTCTTTTTTGAGAGTTATATTTTCATTTAATATTTTTTTAACTTCGTTAATTACTTTGAAATATTCTGTCAGTTTTGGCATCCCTTCAGAATTTCTGACCAATTTCCTTTTTCCCCGCTCCAATCGACTATACTCCGGTCGCTTCCACTTGCTCATAGTATTGGGGTTGCCGATTTTCTCTAACTGCCTCCGAACCCCGGCAGAGCAGCTAGCTTTTAAAAATCCTGATTTTGGAAAGTTTTCTGCAAAGTAGATTTACCCTTATCTGGGTCTGAATCGCTTCGATTACGTTTAGGTTTTTGGCTTCTAGAACTTTCATCTTCTTTATCTTCCACTTCCAAAATTTCTAATTCTTCAGATTGTAATTCTCTCTTTTTCTTTTGTCCGTTTTTATAGAATTTAGGCCCTTTATTTTTAGTTTCATTTGAAACAATTGCACTTTTTCCACTATTAGATCTAAGACTAATGATTCTTGTTGTAGGATTTTTCTTACTTGATTCAGCTTCTCCATGATTTTTGTCTAAATTTTTGCCACTTCCTTTCTCGCATTCAGTATTTTTGATAGGTTCGCTTGTAATCGTTTGAACTACGTCTGCTTCGTCAATAACAAGTTCGGTGCGATTTTTCTCTGGCAGAATAGCTTCAATACCGTGTTCAGTATTGACTTCATCTGGATCATCCTGGTCAATTAACTCATCCTCATCGTTTTGACTTTCGCGAAGCTTTTCATTATCCGCACGAGCCTTGGAGTTACTAGGTTTTGAGTTTTGATTATTTTTTCCGGACGTAATAAACTGCATAGCTGTAAGTGTTGTTTGATTATTCTTCGGCTGAGGTAGTAATCTCGAATGTATCCGTTTAAAGTGAGTGTGAAAATTAGAAGTTATCCACCTGTTTTGATCATGAGTTAATCTGATGGCTTTGGATTCTGTAGAACATTTTCTTAGGTTGCAAGAAACTTCAGCGAATAATTTTCCATTTACACCACGATCGACTGTGACTTGTAACGCATCAGCAGGTTCATTCAAAGTGTCTAAATCGCTTTTCCCAGATTTTTGCATCCATTGTAACAGTGACTGTTTCAGATTTACTGCTTCGGTTGTTAAGGACTGAAAAAAAAAAAAAAAAATACTAATCAAGCAATTATTTACTTTGTTTTTTAATTTTTGCACTACTATCATGATTGTTTTTCACTTTACAAGCACAGAAAACTAGATTTCTTACCACTGAATTAGTATTTTGCGATACAGGTTTTCTTTGAACTTCTGCATTCCTTGACTGATTTTTTTTCGGCTCCGCTGATTTCAAATAAGAACGATGATTTATTTCCTTCTGCAAATGATTGAGTAGTATTCTGTGTCCTGGCACGATAAAAAAAGATTCTGGGTTTTCGGCAAATAATCCGAAATATTTAGCTTTATTTTCTGGCTTGATGAGATTAGTTTGCAGAAGCTTGGATCTTGCAAACTCTTCCACTTCCTGTATGTGAATTTTGTCGATTTGCTTTAACGAAATCTCATTATCGTATCCCATTATCGTAAGCAAATTTTTTAAATACTCCGGAATGGTAATGTTGCAATATTTTTCCAATTTATCCCACAATGCTAAAGGCATATTCGGCGCAAGCTCCTGTTTAACAAAAAGAAGAAAAAAGATAAAAACAATGGCTAAAAAAAAGTATGCAGATGTGCATATTTTGTGCATCAAACATGTTAAACCTAAAATTTTTTGTATTTTTTTTTCTAGTTTTCCAAAAATTATTTAAGGATTTATTTTGCTTCAAAAAAATGACTAACTAAATGATTATTTTTACATAAAGTATGCAGTAACAAAATAACCGCCTTTATAAAGTACTATTAGGCAATTCCGGGAGTGCTAAAAACTATTTAAAGGATTTTGATTTTAAAAAAAGAGTTATTCGCAAGGGACAATAAAAGCTCCGTAAAAAAGGGAGAGTGTGCAATATTTTCGGAAGTCGGCAGTCATTTATTTTAACCCTCGCAAAAAGGTTTTTTTATTTATTCTGTATTAATGGTTTAAAGATTTAAAATGATCAGTGTGTTTAAGTTATTGAAATGAATCAAAAAGTCTACTTAATGATATGCATTCTAGTTTCTCTTTTATCAAAAAAAAATTTTTTCTGACGGTAAAAATACTACTTACATTAGAGAAAAGTTTACTATTCATATAAAAGATATTAATTAAGACAGGATAAAGCACCTAGCCCCCCTTTGGGTTAGGAAAAATATTTGGCGAAGCCTCTGAATTATGGTGAAATCGAAAGGCAATCACCTGAATCATGTTGAAGTGATTTTTTTTGGGCAAAATACTTGTTTTTTTATTTTTCTAGACAATATTTTGGTGTAAAGCAGTAAATAAATGTGAATGACCTCTAAAGCAGCTTAATAAGTATTTAAAAAAACCTATTAACTTACCTCTTCTGGTTCCTTGTTCATTTTTTTCTTCACACTTTACACAATCACGAAGACACTTGCTCCACAAAAATCTAAAAGGAACTAAAAAAAAGTCGCCACACAAAAATGTAAAATCGAAATCGGCACTTTCACGCAAAAACCTTGGAAAGAAGCAGTGCAGTCTTCAGGACAGGTTTTTGATTCCCTCCAAAAAACAGCAGTGAAAGAAAATTGAATTTTAAATTTTAAGAAAGAAACTTTAACTAGGGAACTTGAAATAGTCCCGAAAAATATTATGCAATTTATTTTAATAGGACAAAAGCACCAAATTCCCTGGTATCAGTCGCTCAAAAAGCTAAAACTGGCACTGGTAAGAAGGGGGTGTTTTTAGAAAGGGTCATCACCAAATTTTAAAGCATTGTCAAAACGGTAGACAGTATGACGCATATAAAAAAGTTGCGTAAATAAAATAAAGGTCTCAAGGTCGGTTGTAAATTTAAACCCTTGGATGAATGATTTTATTAGGAAAAAAAGATAGCCTTATAACTGCTCTTTTGTGTCAAAATCGGGCAAAGGGAATCTCTTTCTAGTTAATTTCTATGTTTAGCATACCTTTCATTAACACCCGAGCGGTAATAGTTTTTTTAATATAAAAAAGTCAAGTTTTTCAGATTCAAGTGAAATTGTTGAAATAGAGCCTCATTTGATATTTCAAAAAAAAATTTCTATGAAAGTGACGTTCTTAAAAGTAATTTGGTAGTACTTTTAATTAATTTTGCATAGTTTGTATTATAATTGCATTACTTGTATTACTTTTGTATTACTTTGTATTACTTGTATTACATCTGTATTACTTGTATTACTTCTGTATTACTTGTATTACTTCTGTATTACTTCTGTATTACTTGTATTACCTGTATTACTTTGTATTACTTTTGTATTACTTGTATTACCGTACTCTTGTATTTCGGTGTACACCCAGATTCGAGAGTGAGTAACCCCTCGGTTTTATCTCAGTTTGAAAATGGGATAACTCCAGATGAAGCCGGGTTTTGTGATTTTTTTTTGAAAAGGTCAGATGAACCGTGAAAAAAAATTATTTTGTTAAAAGTTTTTAATTCGTACCACCTGGAACGAGAATAATAATAAAAATGGGTTGAATGGTTGGATGCCTCAAGGAAGTAAATAATGGGAAACTATTTTATTGATTTGCTCAGTTGGAACAATAACAAATTTTTTTAAATGTCATTTATGGTTGGTAATTTTTTTTTATGTGCATTATGTTGCTTGGAGAAACTGTGGATTTTAGTTTTGAAAGATATTTAGTCTGGTGCTTGGCCAAATAACTGTCAAAGGGCTGTCAGGGTGAAAATTTTAATCGACGCTTTTTAAAAGTTGAGAAAATAAAGATCAAGTGCATAAAATAGCTTTGGTGTTAGCGGAAACAAAGTTTCAGGCGCTTTAATAATAATTAAAGAAGAAGAAGCAAATTTTTTTTCGATTTTATGGATAGTTTTTTGTACAAGTTCAAGGGGAAGAATTTTTAAGGTTTGTGCTTACTTTTTAAGACTTTTAGCATGTTTTTTTAAGATTTAAGAAGATGTAGATTAAAGATATAGAAGAATAGCTTCTGGAGTGATGATTTTGTAAAAGGACCAACAGAATTGTGATTTAAAGAAAAAATGTTAGAGAAATGAAATGAAGAACGAAATGGTAAAGGCTAGAAGAAAAAGACGTGGATGAAATTGTGGATGAAATTCCATAAGAACACGTTCCAGGCAACCCTGATCGATAGAAAAAAGTCAGAAAATGAAAGTTATGAGCAACAGAAAGAAAGAACATGATCGGTAAAAGAAAGTTGAAGAGAAAAGGAAAAAATAAAACATTGGAGAAGGAAAAATGAAATGAAGAGACGAGCGAAATAATAAAAATGCAAAAGATTGTTAATGAAGAATTGAAAGGAAGAAATAATGAAATTAAGGAGTAAAATGATTTTAAGAAATAAAGAGAGAAATAAAAATGGAGAAAGAAATAAAGAGAAATAAAACAGAATAAAAACATTAAGAAATAAAACAGAATAAAAACATTAAGAAATAAAACAGAATAAAAACATTAAGAAATAAAACAGAATAAAAACATTAAGAAATAAAACAGAATAAAAACATTAAGAAATAAAACAGAATAAAAACATTAAGAAATAAAACAGAATAAAAACATTAAGAAATAAAACAGAATAAAAACATTAAGAAATAAAACAGAATAAAAACATTAAGAAATAAAACAGAATAAAAACATTAAGAAATAAAACAGAATAAAAACATTAAGAAATAAATGAAGAGGAATAAAACAGAATAAAAACATTAAGAAATAAATAAAGAAATAAAACCATTAAAAAATAAATAAAGAAATAAAAGATTCATTAATAAAGAGATCCAAAGAAATTAAAAAATATGTTAATGAAGAATTAAAAGGAAAAAATAATGAAATTGAGGAATAAAATGATTTTAAGAAATAAAGAGAAAAATAAAAATGGAGAAATAAATAAAGAAATAAAACAGAATAAAAACATTAAGAAATAAATAAAGAAATAAAAGATTCATTAATAAAGAGATATCCAAAGAAATTAAAAAATAAAAAGAGAAATAAAAAAATTAAGAAATAAAGAGATAAACAAAAAAAATTCAAGAAGCCATTGAACTAAAAAGAGAGGGAGAGAGATTGAAATTAAAATAAAGTAAACTGTAAAATTTGAGGTAGCTTTTTGAGGCCTTCACGGAAATTTAAAAAATTTCGCTGTTTTGACTCCTTAATTTTCTCCATAGGCTCGTCGCTTCACTCCTCACCGCACCAGCTTTGTCTACAACTTATCCGAATGGCCTTGGTTATCTACACCACGAGTGCATTTCGCAATTTTAGGATTTTTTATTGGCCTCACTTCCCTCAGACAGCTAATCAGATTTCTTTAGAATGCACCGGTTTTTTGTGGTTGGCGTTTCCATGGCCCTTAAGATAAACTTTAAATGTTAACACCACAAAAAATGGACCACCCGATATTACACATTAAGTACGGAGTTAAATTTTTACTTTTCAAAACAAGATGCATCACCTGTTTTTCTCAATTTTAGAGACTTATAAAACTGTTACTGAGCATTGCAACTATTAGCAGTTCAAAATTTCTCATTAGGACTTTCGAGTTTGGGTATTGGGCTCGTCGCTTCGCTCCTCGCCTGACGGTAGAGATTGCAACCTGACCTTGCTATCAGTGAATATAAAAGCCGATGCGTAGGTTTAAAGTTTGTTCTCATTGAATGAAACTCAGCATCACGACCACTCTTAACAACAAAAGATACCCGAAAAAGGAGATGAATCCTTTTAAAATTTTACTATAGAATGAGCTATTGCCTCCCATCTTGACCAGTGGTCATCAAACAACTAGGGTGAACTTTAATGTCATAGAAAAATTAATGATCTAATCTATACAAAGTCTAGAAACCCGGCGTTTAATCACCTTTCTTCATATTTAATTCAAAGTGAACTTTTTCAAATTTAATTTCGAATCTTTTTTCCCCCCTTTTTCCTTCTCTTTATTCTTTTTTTGGCAAAAATTTTATATGAAAAATAAAAATAAAAAAGAAATGGCATATTGGACATATATAAAGTGCAACATTATTTTTCTGAGATAGCCTTTTCCTGTGACTGTAAATCGAAATTACAGCAATAAAGGAAATGACCGCCAGATGGGACCCATTTTGAAAATCAGATAGAGTATACTCAATGGGTAGACTGTATTAAGTTTGCCAGGAACGGCTAGAATCGATATTTTTTAAGGGGGAAGGCGGGTTTTTTCATTTTTAGCTACATTAGATTTTCTCCTTTTTTTTTAGTTTTTTTTATTTGTCCTTCCCCTACGGGTCAGCATCACGTAAATTCATAAAAAAGTAAAATCATTCAGTGAATAATGAATAAAGGAGGGAACAGTAAATTAAGTCATCTCGATCTGATGCACCCCATGGGACTTGGCCCCAAGTTAATATCCTTATTTACTTTTTTTTTGTTGTTCATTTTTCGTAGCTGTCACTTTTTTCCCGGCGAAGGTTCTTCCAGGTTCGGGCGAAAGAAAAAACAGGAACGGGGTGAAAGTATGTCAGTAAGTCAATGGGTTTTTATTACCCGGAATCCGAAATGCAGGGGTTGAAAGTAGTAGGACTAATGAATGAAACTTGAAACTCGAGAGAGCGGAGAAAGTGAAAATGCGGGGTGGGAAAGTGAAAAAGAAAGTAAAAAGTTTGAATAGCAAATAGGGTTTGCATCTTTTTCTTCTATTGAAAATCGCGTTTCGCTTCGGTTCCCGTTTTTCTTCCCCCTTGATTTTCCCTCTTACAAGTCCCGATAACCTTTTGAACCGAAAAAAAAAAACGAACTCATTAACGGATTCATCTTCATTTGTTCCGGAAACGTACCTGGAAAAAAAATAATCGTAAAGGAAAAGTTTTAAGAATTGATACAAGTAGAAAACAAAAGGGAGTTTTTCGGGGGGGGTTTTTTTTTTTTGGAAGGAAGGGGGGATAACAAAAGACACGCATGATTGTCCATCTCTGTCCGACACAGCTCAGCCATCAAAATCCCGACATAATCCGAACCTTTTTCCCATTTCTGTTTCATAAAAATAAACTTTATTTTTCCTTTAAGAGGTTTTTCTTCCTTCCTTTTTTTTTCCATTTTCTGCTTTTTCCTTTGTTTCGTTTAAAGTATTCAAGATTTTTATCATTATTCAATGTTTTTCTTTGTTTATCTTTTTTTTCTTCCTGATGCTGCTTCTTCGCTCGGCCTCCCTTCTTTCGCCCTTCCTCTTTATACTTCTTAAGATTACAACTTTTGTTGTTATGAAAAATAAGAAAAAGGTAAAGGTGATGTTATTCTTTTATTTTTCTTTAAAGAGAAATTTTCTCGTCTTATTAAGAAAAGTATTTTTCTTCTGTAGAAGTTTCGGGATTTAAGTTTTTATATTTTGATTTTTTATTTTTTGAAATTCCAACCGGGTAAATTTGTAGTTTTGCCAGGGCCGAAAATTTCAGCTTGTTGCTGTAGTAAAGGCAGATCAGAAGTCTGAGGGGCTCGACATGTGATCTTTAAAGTTCTATGCTGAACAATTTTTTTTTGTTAATAGAAATGACGGTATCGTTTTAATCCTAATTGATTTTATTGATAATTTTTTTTATGTTTCTGCAAATTAAAACTGTTTTTATTTTTTGTTTCAGGTAAGTTTGGAAAACAACATCAGTTATTATTTTGAAGGTCCATTGATGACTGTAAAAAATCAATTTAAAAAATTAACAAAAGATTTTGCGGAGATAAGTCTGCGAGGGAGATACAAAAAAATTAGAGATGAAATCTAAGGCAGGAAAATCAAGTCTGAGATAAGAAAAACAAAGCCTGACTGTCTGAGGTGAAAAGGTAAGACGAGAATAATAATTCTCAGACGTAATAATAATATTTAAGATGAGAAAGATGAAGTCTAAGAAGAAAGAAGATGGAAAGAGAAAGATGGAGTCTGAGACGAGAAAGAAAAAGACTGAGAGACGAGAAAGATGAAGTCTGAGACGAGAAAGATGAAGTCTGAGACGAGAAAGATGAAGTCTGAGACGAGAAAGATGAAGTCTGAGACGAGAAAGATGAAGTCTGAGACGAGAAAGAAGAAGTATAAGACGAGGAAGATGAAATGGTTTTGACTAATGAAGAGAAAGATGAATGAGGAAGATGAAGTCTGGACGAGAAAGATGAAGTCTGAGACGAGGAAGATGAAGTCTGAGACGAGGAAGATGAAGTCTGAGACGAGAAAGATGAAGTCTGAGACGAGAATGAAGAAGTATAAGACAAGGAAGATGAAATGGTTTTGACAGATGAAGAGAAAGATGAACGAGAAAGATGAAGTCTTAGCTGAGACGAGGAAGATGAAGTCTGAGACGAGAAAGATGAAGTATGAACGAGAAAGATGAAGTCTGGACGAGAAAGGTGAAGTCTAAGACGAGAAATATAAAGCTTGAGATAAGAAAGATGAAGTCTGATACGAGATCGAGGTTTAGGTGAGAAATACGGAGAGCGAGACGAGAATAAAGGAGTTTAAGATAAGAAGAATAAAGCCTGGTACGAGAAACATGAAACCTAATACGAGAATGATGAAGTTTGAGACGAGAAAGATGAAATTTTAAGCAGAAAAATAAAGTCTGAGACGAGACAAATTAAGCCTGAGGGGCAACATTAACTTTAAAACGAGAATAATGAAGTCTGAGGACAGAACATGAATACTGTAATGAGAAAGATCAAACTCGAGAATCGAGAAGAGGAAGACAAAGTCCGAAATCAGAAAGATGATGATGATGAAATTTTCGCTTCTCATCCAGACACTAGACCTATAGGGAAAAACTAAAAACGTAGCTCTAATCAGCAGAAAACATTTTGCTTCATTACCATAAGGTTTTTGCCGTCGACCCTTCGTCATAATTAATAAAACAAAAACGGACAGCGAAAGAAAACAACGATTTTCTACAAAAAATCTTCAACGAAATTACTTATTAAGAAAATAATCCCATTGGTCGTTTATAAATCTTGAAAATATTAATAACCAACCTCCATTGGAGGATAATATTTCATATTTTCATCTAGCAGCGACCCCCATTTCCCTCAGTACGCAATCCGTAATAACAAACCTTCCTCCCATTGGCTGAAAATCATTTCATATTTTCCCCGAGCATAATATCATAACAAAGATGATTGGAGTCCTTTTTTTATCCGTCTCCTTCCTTTCAGTTTTCCCGATTTTCCCCTTGGTTTTCATCCCCAAATCTCTTCGATATTATTCATATTTCATCGTAAGAAAACTCCGAACGCCCGTAAGCTCAGAGTTAACCGAAACCTTCAGCTAAGGCCTCGCTAATTAATGTGAGGCTCAACCAAAGAAAACCCGGGAAATCCGTAACGATACGCAGACGTCAATTCATTTTCTTAGGGGCCCGCCCGGAAAATTTTATCATTCCCTTTTAGTTCGATGCTTTCGATATGGATTCCTCATTTCCGCTTCCTCGTTTTCTAACGATATCGTCGAGGGTAATGTTTTTCTCCCCCAATACTTTGGACGATCGATACGTTTATAAGCCTAAATCTTCTTCCTGAAAGCCATTAGGTATTGTTCTTTTGCTTTATTTTCCCGTTATGTGGTCAGCAAAGCAGAATTCTCTCATGCTTAACAGATTCGACGGCGAGCTTTTTCCTTTTTTTTTTATTTTTTTTCTTTCTCTCGGATTATTGATTCGATACTTTTTTTAAATTTATTATTTTTTGGGGTTACATGCTTCCCGTTTAAGGGGTTTTAACTTGATGAGTTGAAACTTTTTTCTTTGGCTAAAAAAAATTTTCCCCCCTCGAATCGATAACATACGCAGCCTCCTCCCCGCGGTATGAATTAATAAAAGGAGAGGACCTTTTATTAGAAAGCAGGTGTTATGATGATGTCACAATTTCCCATTGGTCGAAAGCTTTCATAAATGCGAAAATGGAAAAAAAAAAGAAGAGAGAGGAGAAATGGAAAAAGAAAGAGGGGGGAAATGTCGAGTAATATCATATAACAAGCGCAGAAATGTATATGTCGCGGTCGGTATGGATTCATAAATTTTATTAAATTTTGAGGGGAAATTAATGGGAGAGAAAGAGACGAACTTATTCGGGTTTTAACGATAGGAATCGAGATGGATTTATATGAAAGCGCGGGTTTTTTCATTTCGGTTCTCAACTTTTTGAAAAAGTTTCACCGTGGTTTTTTTTTCCAGGAGAAATCAAATATGGGAACAAGGCTTTTTTGAACGATTAAATAATGCTTAAACGATGAGAATTTTTAGGGGATGTTATGATTACAGCGTGAAAGTATCGGAACAAAAGAACCATAAACAATAGGATAAGATTTGAGCTCCCGGTACTTTTGGCATCAAGGCAGAAGATTGAAATCGACCGAGCTTGTTGGGTTTTAAGATTCTCAAGCAAAGACAAGAAGCTGTTAGTACATGCAATTCGTAGTGCGGGACGTGTCGGGCTTCATCCAACTTGTCGCTGTTTTCACCATGTTTCCAATCTGAGCCTTCATCTTTCTCCTCCAACTTTATCTCGTTTCAGACTTCATCGTTCTTGTCATAAGACTATCTTTGTCGCAGACTTCATCTTTCTTGTCCCAGACTTCATTTTTCTCATCTCAGGATTCATCTCCTTGACTCAGACTTCATCTTTCTTGTCTTAGGCTTCATCTTTCTTGACCAAGACTTCATCTTTCTTGTCCCAGACTTCATCTTTCTCATGTCAGGATTCATCTCCTTGACTCAGACTTCACCTTTCTTGTCTTAGGCTTCATCTTTCTTGTCTGAGACTTTATCTTTCTTGACAAAGACTTCATCTTTCTTGTCCCAGACTTCATCTTTCTCATGTCAGGATTCATCTCCTTGACTCAGACTTCATCTTTCTTGCCTTAGGCTTCATGTTTCTTGTCTGAGACTTTATCTTTCTTGACAAAGACTTCATCTTTCTTGTCCCAGACTTCATCTCCTTGACTCAGACTTCATCTTTCTTGGCTTCAGCTTCATCTTTCTTGTCTGAGACTTCATCTTTCTTGTCTGAGACTTCATCTCTCTCGTTTCAAACTTTGTCTTTCTCCTATCGGAATCCATCTTCCTCGTTTAAGACTTCATCTTTCTCGTTTAAGACTTCATCTTTCTCGTTTTGGATTTTCCCTTCTCTTACCAGTTTTAATCGTTTCCTTTTCAATATCTGACGATCCTCTGAAAAAGAAAGCAGTTGGCAGAACATTTCTGAGTAGTAAATCGTACCAAAGACCTTAAAATTTATTATTAGGCCAGCTCGTTAAGCTCCTTATTTTTATCCAAGATTCTAAAATGATAATTTTTCTAAGAAAATAATTTTATTTCTCCTTGTACAGAAATGAAGATTTAATTTTTCACCCCTCAGATGACTTTCAAGGGAAGCTAATTGCTTTAACCCGGAAATAAATGTAGAAATTAAACCCTTCCAAGGCCATTTTCCGCATTCCTTCCTTATGAATATGATTTAATCAACAGGAGAAAGAGAGAAACTCCCCGTTCATCGCATTTACTTTCCCTTTTCTTCAAGACTTTTCCTTCCGCGAGTTATATTTTATTCCATCTTCTTAAGCTCCCATTTTCCTCTTCGCATAGTTTTCATGTTATTAACTCAAAAATAGTTTTCCCATGGTATTAGCATTTCCCTTTTCAACTTTTCAAAACCTCTCGCAAAAATCGAGGTGATTGACTTTTATCTCAAAAAACTTTTATGAAAGAATATTTCCCGCTTCGAAATTAATTTAACATCCCGTTTTCTATCTCCGGAAAATTTTCTCCGAGAAAAAATATCCCGAAGGTAAAAATATTTCCTAAAACCGGAAATATTTCGTCCTTCATAAGTGAAGCATGTAAAAGACTGATAACCTATGGTAGGATGGACTTATGTAAGCAAAAGCTAAACAAGAGAAATTCTGGCTAAATTTTAAAAAGGTATAAACGGGAAATAACTTGCTTTGCCTGACCACTTGAAAAACTATTTTGAGTTTACATCAACGCACGCGCAGGATGAAATTTTTCAAAAAAACGACATCCAATCCCTTAAAATTAAATTTAAAGTAATAAGAAATCGCTGGCCGGTTTATTTGAAGCCCGGACCAAGGAGGATTCTCTCCCTCACACGTAAAGATGAGAGATAAAAGCTTTATATCCTAAACTAGATATGAAATAAAGAAGAGAATGGAAGAAATAATCTTTTCCTTTCCGAAGATTTTTCCCGAGGAAAATAGAAAAAAATAAAAGGAGGAAAAAGAAAAGTGGAGAGAAAAGTGTGTTTTTGAAAGGCTCAAGATTAAAGTAAATTCCTGAGATCCTAGTGGTCCAAAGTCCATCTTATACCAAATTACTCCTTCACAATGACCGGGTCTTTTTCCTTCTTTTTAATAAAACTTTTCTATTATTTTTCCAATTGTATGTTTTTTTATTTTATTTTCGTATCCAGGTAACTTCAAAGTGTTTTTCTTAGGGAAAAGTTGTTTGTATTTTGTTACCGGGTGCGCTAAAATTTACTCTGATTTTTTTTTTTTCAAAAGTAAGAGAGAGTAGCAAGTCAATTTAAACAATGCTTCGAAATTAATTTAAACGAAAAATCCTGAAATGAAAAGATGAAGTTTGAGACGAGAAAGATGAAGTCTGAGACGAGAAAGATGAAGTCTGAGACAAGAAAGATGAAGTCTGAGACAAGAAAGATGAAGTCTCGGTCAAGAAAGATGAAGCCTAAGACAAGAAAGATAAAGTCTGAGTCAAAGAGATGAATCTTGAGATGAGAAAGATGAAGTCTTGGTCAAGAAAGATGAAGTCTCAGACCAGAAAGATGAAGTCTGGGACAAGAAAGATGAAGTCTTGGTCACGAAAGATGAAGTCTGAGCTGAGAAAGATGAAATCTGAGACGAGACAAGAAAGATAAAGTCTGAAAAAAATATGAAGTCAGATATTGAAAAGGAAATCGATTAAAACCGATAAAAGAAGGGAAAATTCAAAACAAGAAAGATGAAGTCAGAGACGAAAAAAGGTGAAAAGGTGAAGTCTTAATCAAGGAAGATGGATTCTGATAGGAGAAAGACAAAGTTTGAAACGAGAGAGATGAAGTTTGAAAACAGAAATGTGAAGTCTGAGACAAGAAAGATGAAGTCTGAGCTGAGAAAGATGAAATCTGAGACGAGACAAGAAAGATAAAGTCTGAAAAAATATGAAGTCTGATATTGAAAAGGAAACGATTAAGACCAATAAGAGAAGGGAAAATTCGAAACGAGAAAGATGAAGTCAGAGGCGAAAGAAGGTGGAAGCCAAGGCGAGAAAGATGAAGTCTTAAACGAGGAAATGTATTCCGGTAGGAGAAAGACAAAGTTTGAAACGAGAGAGATGAAGTTTGAAACCAGAAATGTGAAGTCTGAGACGAAGATAGTCTTGAGACTAGAAAGATAAAGTCTGAGACAAGAAAGATAAAGTCTGAGACAGAAGGATGAAGCTAGAGGCGAGAAAGATAAAAGCTTGAGAAGAGATCGAGACCTAGAAGAGAAATATGAAGAGATGGAGGCTGAGACAATAAATAGGGATGTCCAATTGGGAAAGACTGAGGTCAAGACGAAAAAAAATGGAGGCCGAGACTTCTTCATTCAAACTTACAACCTTCCAGTCGGATTTCCCGCCATTACTTCGAAACATCCCATCCTCTCTCCCTACAAAAGCAAATTATTTAACAAGGGAAAAAATTTCATTACTTAACAAAAAAAAATGACGCAGAAAAATATCTTTAACCGAGCAGGGCGAAACTCCATTATAAAAATGTAAAAAATTTACATGACGTCGTCAAAAAAGAAATGGAATAAATGCCTAATGGTAACGTTTCAGATGGAAATTGGAGGAAATTGCTAGGGTATCCAAGAAGGAGAAAAAAAAATAAGGAAAAAAAAAAAGAATAAGGAAGAAGAAAAAAAACCTCAAGAAATAGCAATAATCTTTTTAATAAATCAAAATGTAAAATGCGCCTTCTTTATTCTGTAAACTTACGAGGAAAGGGATTTTAATAAGGGTGGAAAAACACTTGAAAATATAAGAACTCCCCCCTCCATTCCCTTGAAAATAATATATAGGCAATGCGAGGAAAATGTAAATAGCGTAATACGGGTAAATCGAGCATATAAAAGAATGTATCAAACACTGAAAAGTTATAGAATGACTGCAATGTGAATATTTTAATAATATGCCGCTTCATCGCCAGCAACGAGTTTTAAATTTTAAAATCTCGTTGCTGAGCTAAAAATTTGGAAAAATATTCTGGGGTTCACGTTGGAAATTCTAAGAAGAAAATTGTAAGTGGGAAGGAGTCGATAAATATGGGGAAAAAAATATTTGAAAGGAAAAGATATCGCGATGAAACGTCGCGATATTGGAAGCAAGATGAAATAGAAATTGAAT
The DNA here is from genome assembly GCA_023512825.1 of Liposcelis brunnea. Classification (NCBI taxonomy): domain Eukaryota; kingdom Metazoa; phylum Arthropoda; class Insecta; order Psocodea; family Liposcelididae; genus Liposcelis; species Liposcelis brunnea. The sequence goes on from CM042070.1 coordinate 4,032,852, forward strand.
TTTAAAAACTTTCATTCCATCAAAAAGTTTATAGTTTATAGAAAGCAGACTTTGGGTTTTATCGAATTTGTGCAGATGTAGACTGAAATTTATACAAAGTTGTTAAATCGAATTCTAAACTTAGAAATGGTCAATAATAAGACTCTTTCGATATTTATGACGTCATAAGTTTGTATTAAACTTTTTTTACAATGCGATTTATTATTTCAATAAAAAAAAGTAATAATTTCCGCCATTTTATAGTTCATTTCAAAAGACACCTTTGGAAAGGAGTTAAAAGGAAAATTCTGGCGCTGAAGGGAAAAAGAAAAACCTTTTTTTTCGGCCATTTTGAAATATCTAAATATCTAAATGGCGGCACGTATAAAATATCAAGGGTTGCATAGGATGTTAACAAAGAAAAAAAAATACACAGGGCCGGTTACGTCCATCTTGCACGGAAGTTATATCAAAGTTGAGCTTTCTATAAAAGAACTTCCTAGATAAAATAAGAAAATCGGATGTCCGCTTTCTTCTTTTATCATTTTTGTCGTTTCGAACCCCTCACGCGTTTCTCATAAAAGCTTTTTTTCACGATTCTATTTCTTGCATTGTCGATATAAATAGCCGGTGGACTTTCAAAATCCGATTTTATAACCTTTTTTTTCCTCCCCCCGTACGCCGGCTTAAGTTGAGAAAAAGTTTACTCGGAAGAAAAATTTTGAATCAAAATAATTATGGATGAAAAAATTTTTTACTTGGAAAAAAGAAAACTTCTTGTGTTTTCATTATTACCGGAGCGAAATTTAATCAAGGTTTATAAGACGAAAGTAAAAAGAAGACAATTTTAGGAATGAAAATAGTTTAGCGGAAGAAAATAAAAATAAAAAAAAAAGGAAGACAAGTAAGAAAAATAATTTGAAGAAAAAAAAAACCGATAAGTAAAATGGATTTGTCCGAGACGTATTTTCTTTGTTTCTGTAGAAAATTTTCCAATAAGAAGTTTGAGCGTCTCCTTTAGAGTTAATCCGAACTGGGAACATTCTGGACGCCTCGGGCACTCGACTGATGGTCATTTCGAATGAACAGAACTTCTCTATTTCATTTTGAAAACTTGAGGGCGAGTTCAACTTTCCTTAAGATAGTCAAACTTTCCTCCTTTTATCTTTAAACATCTTCATCCGCTATTTCCTTTCCTTTTTATAAAAAGGAAGGCTGTAAACGATCATCGTACTGGGAGGCGAATTGAGCACCTGACGGATGGAAGGACTTTCGTAAATTGTAAACGATATTCAGGAGGACAGATGTTATTTAGTTCAAAGAAGGAAAAAGGGGTGACTAAATTGATTTTGGTTAATATTTTGTGGATTTATACAGAAAAATCGGAATGTGTGTCGATTTGTTTATTGAACTTGGCCACGCAATGGTCATTGTTGAGATTTTTAAAGGTTTATGACGATTTTTAAATAAATCATGACCTGTAATGGCTTCTGGAGGTCTGGTTAAGGTCTAAAACGGCTCTTAAGAGCTTAGTGAGGGCCTTCAGCGCCCTAGCAGGAGCCTAGCACGGCCTTCAACAGGAGACTAGCTAGAGCTGCACCGCCTCTCAAGAGCCTAGCTGGAACCTGCACCGCCTCTTAAGAGCCTAGCTGCACCGCCTCATAGGAGCCCATCTGGAACCTGCATCGCCTTTAAGAGCCTAGCTGGAGCCGGAACCGTCTCCGAGGAGCCTAGATGGAGCCTGCACCGCCTCTTGAAAGCATATTTGGGACCTGTACTAGCTCCCAAGAGCCCAGTTGGAACCTGCACCGCCGCTTAGGAGCCTAGCTTGAGCCTGCACCGGCTCTCAGGAGCCTAGCTGGAACCTGCAACGCCTCTCAGGAGCCTAGCTGGAACCTGCAACGCCTCTCAGGAGCCTAGCTGGAACCTGCACCGCCTCTCAGGAGCCTAGCTGGAACCTGCAACGCCTCTCAGGAACCTCTTAAGAGCCCAGCTGGAACCTGCACCGCCTCTTAAGAGCCTAGCTGGAACCAGCTACGCTTCAGGAGCCTCTTAAGAGCGCAGCTGGAACCTCCACCGCCTCTTAAGAGCCTAGCTGGAACCTGCATCGCCTCTCAGGAGTCCAGCTGGAACCTGCACCGCCTCTTAAGATCCTAGCTAAAACCTGCACCACCTTAGTTTGTCGTGTAAATTGTTGGAGCTACGATAGACTGGCCACAGATTTGAAATCTATTAAAAAGCATCCGCTAAGGTAGAAAAAAAGTTTTAAGATACTTAGTGGACAAAAGGTTGAGGAGGATGAATCATTATTTAAGAATGTCAACCGATAGAAAAGGGTTGTCAGCTAAAGGGTGAATTGGGCGAGGGTGATTTGTTTCCGCATTATTTTGGTTTATTACTAGGTTAATGTTAACTTTAATTGGATATTCATGGGACAACAAACATTTGGATTTAATAAACGTTCCTTCTTTTGTTCTCCTTTTTCCCCGGGACGAGGAGAGATTTCGGGAAATCGTCCACGGGGAAATCGTGACAACTGAGAAAATACCCCCCTCCGTTTAAGATTGTAAGAAACCTCAAGTCAGTTCATATTAAATTAGTACCACCTTCGCAACGTCTATGAACAACGTTAAGATTTGTGGCTAGTCTGGGATTCCTAGGAATTTCCGACTTCCGGTAAAGGATATCGTTTGTCAAAGTCTCGTTTCTCTGAATAAATGATCAACATAAACGAAGGAGAAAATTATTTTTTTCTTCTTTTCCGTTTTTTTGCCAAAATACCTGAATAAAAATTGAAGATATAAATTTTGATGCTTAAGGATCACACTCCTCCCTCGGAAAAATAAAAGATAAAAAAAAAGGGACGGAAGGAAAAAAAAAAGCTGCGCCTAGTGAAGCTCGCAAGTGTAATATTAGAATTTATAGTTTCTCTTCATTTTTATGGTTGTTTTTATACGTTTTTCCGTTCATATACGAACGCCCCCATCCGAACGAATTTTATCACGAAGCAACCAATGAAAGCGTTGCTTTTTATTACATCCATAAATTTATCATATCTGTATATATATCTGGCGATTGGCTTCTTCTGCGCATCTTCCTTCATATTAATATTGAATACCTCGACCTCGGTGACGTCATCGCTTTCCCCTTTTTTTTCTTTTCCTCTCGTTGCTGCTTTCTTTTTTTTCTCTTTCTCTTTCTTTCTTTATTCGATTTCAGAAGTTCCAGCTTTGCTTCCTTTCCCATTTTATAAAGTTAACACGCACTCCGTTTTTCTTTTCTTTTTGCCTTATGGCGCCTTCGCCTTCCGTGTGGCTACTTTGTTGTTTCTCTTTTTCTTTTCCTTTTCGTATCTCTTGACGGTGATTTGAATCGGAGAAGTTAATTAGGAATCGATGATTATGTTTTTTCTAGGCCAAGGGTAAAAATGCTTAAACGTTTTTGCAGTCTAGCTTTTTTTTGACTAATATAGAAGCAAGTTTGACGAAAAAGGAAAAGCAACGAAAATTTCAGTGCAGCTGGGAAAAAATAATTCCCCCAGGAAATGTAAAAAATCTTTTTTAGAACTATAATTATTAAATAAAAGTAAAATGTTTTAGAGAAAACTAAATGAAAAATTAATCAAAACATTAAAATGACCAAGAAACACCAAAGTGGCCAAGGAATACCGAAACCTGTCTCAGCATTCTTTTTTATTTATTTCTGTTCTTTAGTGGTTCATTTTTTTCTCGGTTCTTATGCTTTTTTCTAGGCCATTTTAGTTTGTCTTAGTTATGGCCTAATGACTATACTAAATCAAAGAAGGAGTCACTATAATGGTCTGGTCATCACCTTCCGACGATTTTAGTCTTTTTAAGCCATTTTAGTTTATCCTAATTATGGCCTAATGACTACACTAAATCAAACCAGAAATCATTAGTTTTTCTAGATGGTCTAATCATCGTTTCCCAATGATTTTAGTATTTCTTAGTCATTTCAGTTTTTTATAGGCCATTTTAGTTTGTCTTAGTATTTGTTTAATGACCGTACTAATCAAAGAGGAAGTCATTAGTACTTCTAGATGGTCTGGTCATTATTTCCCCACGATCTTGTTTTTTAATGTCTTCTAGGCCTTTTTAGTTTTTGTTAGTTAATGACAAGACAAAGATTCAAATGTATTCGTTTTTGTGAAATCATCTTCAGTTTTTCTCTTGACAATTTTTTGGTGTTATTTGGCCATTTTAGTTTTTCTTAGTCAATGATTAATCGAGACCGCAGCAATATTCTTTGGTTTTTTCTGGATATTTAGTATTTTCTAGCCCTGTTAGTATTTCTTAGTATTTTACTTATTTCTTGGTTTTTTTTTGTTTAAGGTTTAGCACTAATAGGCCATTTTAGTTTTTCTTAGTTAATGATTAGGTAGTATTGAATTAATTTTTTAGTCGTTTCATTTTTTCATCATAAGTTTTTCTCTTGACAATTTTTGATGTTATTCGGCCATTTAAAATTTTTCTTGGCCATTTTAGTTTTTCTTAGTCAATGATTAATCGAGACTGCAGCAATATTCTTTGGTTTTTTGTAAGTATTTAGTATTTTCTAGCCCTGTTAGTATTTCTTGGTTATTTGTTTAAGGTTTAGCACTAATAGGCCATTTTAGTTTTTCTTAGTAATGATTAGGATTGAACTAATTTTTTAGTCATTACATTTTTTTGTAGTATTTTAGTTTTGAGATTGATCTAGTTTTTCTTAAACCAGTTTTTAAAAAAAATAATTTAGCCTTTTTAGGTCATTGTTAGTTTTTTTTAGTGGTTAGGAGTTCTCAAAAAAATTCAGATTTTTTCTTGGCCAACTTCGTTTTGTAATCGTTAAAGTTGTCAAGCCTCGTTCGATTTGGTTAGTTATTCTGATTTTTTAGCCTTTTTAGTCACTCATAGTACTTACTAAGGATGATTATCGCTCAAGTCAACCTCTGCTAAGAAAACCAACCGGTCATTTTTCTTTTTGTTTTTTCAATACTTTTTTACAAAAAGAAGCGATGTATGGAAGATCTTTTCCTCTTATTTTCAAAAAAGTTTTTTTTTTATCCTTCCTCGCTTCTTTTGTGAAAATCTCATTTCTTTTCTATGGGTGTGTAACTTTTCTTGGAAAATTAGCGACTTTATTATACTCCATTTTAAAATGAATCGCTTTTCCAGTATTAACCATACGTGTTGTTCCATTTTCAAAAACTATCCAGTTGTATGACTTTTGTTAACTTTTTTTTCTTTTTTCTTCCCTCTTCCCCTCAAAAAAAAAAACTTCGAAGAAAAGTTCTTCGGGATGGATAGTTGGCCTTTTGGACGGACTTTAAATTTAATTCGAGAAACATGGGTCCATAAAACGAATATTTGTATGCATCTCTCCTTTCCCCAAAACGCAAAATCGATCCTTTCTCTTCTCTCATACGCCCTAATAATGAAATAAGAGGTCATTAGGAGTTTCAATGGCAGCTGACCTCAATGCTATAAAACAGTCTTAAAATCCCGCAAGTTAAAGGAAAGAAAAGGTCGTGAATTTTCCCCGGGGGCGAAAAGGTGTCTTATTGTATCTCATTTCACACATGCCTTCATTTACATTTTTCTCTATGTTTCAAGAGTTTGTAACACTAGGAGCCATTTATAAACATTTTAATCAACATTGTAAATCTTGTCGTCTCACTTTCTTCACAAAGAATCCTTTCCCCTCTTTCCTTCTTCGCCCATTATCTCCTCCTCCTCCTCCCGGGAAAATAAATGAAAATTTCTTTTACCCTATGAGTTTCCATAACAAGGTTGCCAAAGTCAGAAAATTATAAAGGGGGAAGAACATTATTTTAGCTGAGGATCTACATTTAATAAGAACCCAGAGACATTAATTTTCATCTGGAGTCGAGCATTAATCTCGGAAGCAGTAAACCGGGAACGAGAAGGGGCACTGGGCATTGAGAGCAGAAAGGCAAAGCTCATTTCGAAAAGGAAGTTTATTATATAGCCAACCTTTTCCCTAAAACGCCGATTTATAATAATTTAATCCGATAAATTGAATCGTTTTAATTTTCGATCCATTTAATTTGTTTAACCGGACGTTTCCAAGATTTCCGCATGTTATAATTTTCAACCGGGTTGAAATTAATCCTTAAGGTAAAAAAAGGGGGGGGGGGAATGAAAAAAAAGCGACTCATTTTATCTCGAAAAGTAACAAATGAAGAATTTAAATGATTGAGTCATGTGCTTTAAAATAAATTGAGCTAATTGTCAAATAAGTTATGTTAAATACGACTCAGGATATCATGAAAACAAAAAGCATTTTAAATACGATTAACCCGGTGAGGTCGGGTTAGAAAACTCCGGATTTCGTAAGAGGAGGAATAAGGATTCGGTTCTTGTAAGGGTGAAAGGATCGCTTGGTTGTACGACAGTCGACAAATTCGCAGGTTTCTGTTTTGGACAGAACCATTCATTCTCAAGTTAATTCCAGTATCCTTTTTTACTTTTAATTCTTTTCTCTCTCTTTCCTTTTCTCCCCCCCTTCCACGGCCGGCGGATGCTCTTATCCTCAGTTTTGCGATTTCCTCCGGTTTTTTTTTTTTTTTTTTTTTTTCATCCCCGGTTTTTATTTAAGAAACATGCTTTTTAGTTTATTTTATGAGGAGGGATAGCTGATTAATTGGATAATTGAGTAAGGGTGAACGGTCAGGGTAAGGTCAGTTGATGGTGAGGTCCATGGAAAGAATCAGGCTTGAGGTTATCGGTTGGCATTCGTCGTGAATACCGGGCTGCAGCAAGGAGATGGGCTCCACTAAATTTTTATTGTCAATACTAAGCCAATTTTTTCTTGGGATTAGAAGAGCCTTATATTTCCATTATCATTATGATTAATCATTACCATAAAGTGCAAGAAAATTTTAACCAAGAATAAACGACTAAATCGTTAAAGCAAACTCACTTTTTTTTTCAAATAAAAAGGAGAAAGTTTAAAAAAAAATCGGGAATGATCTTGCAAACTTATTACTAATTCAATGCTTACAAACTCAAACCGCCGTGAACCGATTGTCTAAATCGGTAACTTCGCAACAAAAATTGCTTACTCAACCTTTAGGTTGTGGTAGAAAGATAAAAAGGAAAATGAGAGTAAGAGAGAGACGGGTAGAGGAAGAATGGCGTTGTCAGTGGGGGTGGTAAAAAAAAATTTCAGCTGAATGACAACATTCGGAGACCGAAAATCCGATTCCTAAAAAGAGATAAAAACGTTATTCGAAATTATATCTTGAAAGAAAAAAGAAAAGGAGAAAGAAATTAGAAATTTAAAGAAAGCAGTAACCATAAGAGATGTTGGAAAATGGAAGGTGTAAAATGTTGAGCTCAATGTAGGAGGAGAAAGGGGGGCTATAAGGGCGTAAGGAGGGTTTAAAAAAGGGGGTTAGAGATATTAGCTCAAACAGTGATTCTGTATTCGGGGCACATTTTCACAAAAACTCGTTTCGTCAGTTTAATATATCCGATGGACTTTTTCATTTTTCATTATTTTTTTTTTTAAACATTTCGTGAAAACAAAAAAAAAGAGGGGAAAAGATTTTAGATGGGATACAATCAAAACCCAAAGTTTTTACGATTTTTTGACTTTTGTTTTTGTGGGGGACGCAGGGCGATGAATTCTTAAACGTTTCGTAATTTATTTGGGGTGGATTTTATGGAAATTAATTAGATGTAAAAGAAACCATTTTTAGAGAGAAAAAAGCGGATTTTGACAAAGTACTTGTTAGGCTTTGGTGAAATTAAAATATTTTGTAAATCTAAGGTGGATAAGGAGGCTTTTACGTAAGAAAAGGAGTGCGGATTTGAAGTCAGGCTCCTGCCGAATGTAGAAATCGAGTATAATGTTCGTTTTTTCATGAAAATTCGAAGTTTTGGCCATTTTAAGGCAAATGGAAGCTTTTGCCGCAAAAGAGAAGTGAAAAATCAAAATCAGCGACCCCTAAAACTTCGAAATTGACTACCGTGTTGTATTTTTTGATAAGTTTTGATAATAAGCCATTTCTAAGGCCATTTTCGGCCGAGTTGTATGTAGCTTTTCTGGATTAGACTTAAGTTAAAATATTGAGAAGAGTAATTGTAGCGGTAATTAAACAACTAATTTATGAGAAAATCTTAATAGAATTGAGCGTCATAAAATGGCTTTAGTTAAAGATTAGGCTACCTGGCTTAAGGCTGGGCGTATTTTCTACGATATTTTAAATGTTCGCAGAAAAAGTTCCTTGCTTTGAAATTATGGATAGTTACGGGAAAAGGGGAAAATCGGTTACTTTTATTTAAGGGCAAACTAGACCCGGGTCTAGCAAAAATTGAGTGGTTTATTTCGCCTTTTTTATGTGGCTTAATTTTGAAATAAGCCAAAAATGCAATATGGAAGTCGATTTCGTGGTTTTTTAGGGCACCAGTTTCAAAATTTCAACTCAAATTTGCGGCATAAGCTTCTATCCGCCAAAAAATAACAAACCTTTTTAAATTTTGCTTAGTAAATAAAAACTCTTGGAGATTTAGATACTTTTTAGCCCTTCTGGCCAGTGTTTCTCTTCTGCTTAAAGGCAATAAGAACTTCACCGAGCTCTGTAGTCTTATCTTCGAAAATCTGGCCCAGAGAAAATACACTAGCTCTCATTCTGGTTTATCCTTTACATTTTGATAATTACGAGATTTCAATTCACGTTTTCATTCAAATTTTGAGTCAACGATGATATATTGATAATATAGGAAATCGGGGAGGAGACAAAAAGGTAAAGAGGGAGTCAACGAAGGGGGACGCAAGGGGTTGAATGGGGAAACGCGTTATTTTAATTATTTTTCCAACCAGTTTCGATTTTCCCCATCCATGTTATTGTTTATTGTCGCTCTTTTTTTTTTTTATCATTTTCCTCTCTCAACCGCCCCGTCATACACTTTTTTTTTCCACTCCCGGGAGAAAATCCGTAAAAAGAAAACGTTTTACAGTATCAAGAAGGTGAAAAAATATATAAATACGAAACAAAGTTAAAAGTTGCGAGAGAGTGAAAAGGAGGAAAGAAGGAGATGGAGAAGAAGGCAAGTATCAGCAATAGTTCCACAAGATTGTATATTATTTCCCAACCCCGCACCCTGGTGGAAGAAAAGCGCTTTCATAAATCTGCCAAGAGATATATGAGCTCACAATTTCCTGGATCCGGCCATTAAGCTCCAGCGCTCCCACCTACCATCTCTCCCCTCCTCTCTCTTACACCCCCCCTCCACTCCGACAGAAATGACGTGCAACCTTAACATAAATTCTTTTTAGAACCATTCACCGTAATATCTTGATTTTCTTCTACAATTTCATTTTTTTTTCTTCGTTTCTGCAGATTACTCCCAAGAAAAAAAAAAAGTTTATTTCCTTTTACCGTTCTTGGAACCATTTTCAGTTCGAATTAAAATTTTTTTAACGGGGGTTGTTATCACTTTTTATTTTACGTGAAATTAAGTAAATCACGGGGATGGTTATTTTAGTTTCTTTTTTTGCGGATTTCATTTTTGGTGATTTTTAGGCCAATAGTTTTTTGGCAGGATTGAAAATTTGTATATTTCTGTGGGGGATTTCAATTAAGAGTTGGCCATCAGTTTTTTAGAAGTTTTTCCTTGCTCTAGCTTTCCAGTCGTCTTTGTTAACTGCCAAGTCTTGGTTTTTTTTGCTTGAATTTGAGGGACTCGTTTAATTCTTTTGGAATTCCAAGTCGAGAATTCAGTCTTCTTGGGTTAGTCGTAGTGCTGGCGCCGTCAGTGGCCACCAGCAAATTCTTCTTGGCTTTCTTGAGCCTGCCACAGTTCCAAGTCAAGAATTCAATCTTCTGAAGTCAGTGATAGTGCTGGCACCAGCTGGCATCAGTGGCCACCAGCAAATTCCTCTTGCCTTTCTTGAGACTGCCACAATTCTAAGTCGAGAATTCAGTCTTCTGGGGTTAGTCGTAGTGCTGGCGCCGTCAGTGGCCACCAGCAAATTCTTCTTGACTTTCTTGAGGCTGCCAGAGTTCCAAGTCGAGAATTCAATCTTCTGAAATCAGTCAAAGTGCTGGCACCATCAGTGGCCACCAGCAAACTCTTCTTGAGGCTTCCACAGTTCCAAGTCGAGAATTCGTGAAAGTGGTGGCACCATCAGTGGCCACCAGCAAATTCTTCTTGGCTTTCTTGAGGCTTCCACAGTTCCAAGACAAGAATTCAATCTTTTGAAGTCAAAGTGCTGGCACCATCAGTGGCCATCAGCAAATTCTTCTTGGCTCTCTTGAGGCTGCCACAGTTCTAAGTCGAGAATTGAATCTCCTGAAGTCAAAGTGCTGGCACCATCAGTGGCCACCAGCAAATTCTTCTTGTTTTCTTAAGGCTGTCACAGTTTCAAGTCGAGAATTCAATCTTCTGAACTCAAGTGCTGGCACCATCAGTGACCACCAGCAAATTCTTCCTGGCTTTCTTGAGCCTGCCACTGTTCCAAGTCGAGAATTCAATCTTCTGAAGTCAAAGTTCTGGCAACATCAGTGGCCACCAGCAAATTCTTGACTTTCTTGAGGCTGCCACAGTTTTAACGAGTTTAGCTCAAACTCTGCTATCTCAGCAGCTGAAAATATAAACTGCTGCGTAGTACTCTACAGGATGTCAAATTCTCCATTTAATTTCCTGGAGAGCTCTTAATAAAAATAAAAAAAAAAGGAGGAAAAAAGCTTAAAGCATATACAGTCAAAGATAATTAGATAAGATCATAAAATTTAGTTTTAATTTATATTCCTGTTTGACGCTAAAGCGGGTTCAAAGAAGACGCCCGGCGCCAGCCACATTACTAATCATCCCGGGTGACAATGCTTTGATTGCATGTTTATATTCAGAATGCAGTAATTATAACATAATCGCCCGCGGTATTCACAATCGGTTTTTATATCAGGACGATGGCGTCGATTGGTTATTTAGCATTTTAAATGATAAACTTTTTTAATTAATTATAGACTCGTGTTCTTTTTCCGGGGGTAAAAAAAATTCTCCGGCGCCATTTTGATCCTGAGCATACTAGATCAGTTGCAATTATAATAAATCAGGGGGGTATCACTAGTTTCCACAGTTTCATTGACAATTATTTTCCAACAGACGAAAATGAGACTAGAGCTAGCTAATAGGGTCGGTCGTATAAATAGAACATGAGAAGTGGCGGTAGGGAAGAAGGGGGGGGGGAGTTTAATAGGGGTTGGGAGGCTAGGAGGATCGAAGCTATGACGCTGCTGGAAGGACTACAAATAATCCAATATCATCTATCCGAACTACCTTTATGCAAATTCCCGTAATGTCAAGCCCGTTCAATAATGTAGAGCAATGTTTAGGGCTCGTGTGCAGGGAGTACCGGGGAGGAAAGGGATTCCGGGGGGGTAGGGAGAACAATGAAGTATGCAAATCCATCATCATGACTTATAATGGGAAATAGTTCATCAACATTAGGAAGTTCGACGGTTTTTGATTGGTCTCTTAGATTTTGATTTTACCCCCCCTCGGTTTAAATCCTTTTCGGAATGGATGTTAATTGTGATGTGATTAGGAGAACTGTCCGGGGGAAATATCCATGGTTACTGTAGTTTTTATTTTTGTAAAAGAAATTAGATTAGCTAAAAATTAGAGAAGAAAATTACCGTGGTGGGGAATTATTATTTTAGATGAAAACTGAGGGGCAGAAAAATCTAGGGGGAAACTATCCACGAACTCGTACCGCTCTTTTTCTTCTTTCTTTTGAAAATTTGTTATCATTTAGACGATGGTGCCCTTCAGAATCAGGACATAGAATTCTTCTGATGCTAGTTTTTAAGTTATGAGGCTTTCTTCTACCCTCTTTTTTTATGCGATCGTAGTTTTCGTCACTACAGTGTTTTAGCTGTAGACTCTTGACAACGTAGGGCACTTCATCTGCTTGCCATCACTAACTATGGTCTGAGAAGTCCGTGATATCAGATTGCAAATCCGCTTTCAAAAGACACCAATTTAATTTTCAGCGCCTTACTAAAATTAAAAATTGCACCGCTGTTTTAAGCGAAGCATTTCAGAACTTAAAAACGTTCAAAAACATTTCAAAAATTCTTTTAAGAAATGAAATTAATTTTAAATTTATTCAAAATCGATTTTGAAAACGTTGAACAGATTTTAAAATAATTCGAAAACATGAAAAAAGGCAAACGGTCATTTGAGAACGTTCTAAAAGAATTGATTATAGTTAAAAAAACATTGAGGAATTTTTTAAAACATATTTTAAAACATTGTAAAAACGTTAAATCCTTTTTAAAAACATTCAAAAATGTTTTAAAAGCATTTAATGTTTTCAAAATTATATGAAAACATTTTAAAAACGTTGAGTACTTTTTAAAAACATTCAGCTGATGTTGAAATGAATCAGCAACTTCCTTAAAACATTTTTTAAAAAATTGATTATAGTTAAAAAAAAACATTGAGGAATTTTTTAAAAACGATTTTAAAACATAAAAACATATTTTAAAAATATTTAAAAACATTGTAAAAACAGTAAATCCTTTTTAAAAACATTAAATATGTTTTCAAAATTAAATGAAAACATTTTAAAAACGTTGAATACTTTTTAAAAACATTCAGCTGATGTTGAAATCAATCAGCAACTTTCTTAAAACATTTTAAAAACATTAAACATATTTAAAAAGCACAAAAGTTATATGATGTCATTAGAAAAATTTAAAATGTGTATTGAACATCATTTTAATCATACGAAAACATTTTTAAAACATTAGTAAACACTTTAAAAATTTTGAAAAACATTTTTAAAACATTTAAAAACAATAAAAGCAATCTTTCCAAATATCTTGTGCTATTTTCTTTTTTTATTTTTAATCATGAAAAAATTGAACCATAACTTAAAGTTCTTAAACTAGAACCTGAAGTCTGAAGCCACGCTTAACTTTAAACTTGGGCACCCATCTTAGGTTAAAACCTGCTGCCGTCATCAGAGGCCTAAATTAAGCTTAGTAAGTGTTTGGCAGCCTTTGGAGTTTTACTAGAGGTCTCGCGTAAATTTCGATTCAAGCTCCTCTTTTTACATATTTTTTCCTTCCTCTTTTTAAATATTTTTCTACTTAACCGAAGCCTTTTGCACCCGCGTGGCCAGTCCAGCACTGCTCTTTGGGAAAAAAAGGGAAAAAAGGGCCGGCTAAAGTTTATATAGAAAAGGAACTTACGTTTTTCTTGAAATGTTGGCACCTGCAGTCTAAGCACGTCTACCCTCACTCCACTCATGCCGGGGTCTTATTTATTTCTTCGAAGCCCCCCCAACTTACAACCTCCCCCTTATAACCCCCCCCCCCCCCAACTGAACAGTTATCGGCAGCGGCCATCATCAATCTCCTTTTATAACCGCATGTATCTTCGTTATTTCGACGTTTCAGTAAATATCACTTTCTTTCCAACTTTCTTTTTTTACAATTTTCTATTTTCTTTATTGATAAAATATTCTTTTCATTAAATTTTTGTTCATTCTTTTTATTTGCCCCCCTCTGGTACGATTTCTCACGTTTAATTATTTTTCGTTACGGGAAAGGGGGAAAGTTTTAAACGGTTTTAGAAGATTATCTCGGGGAGGGGATTGTTCTTTTTTTTTTTTTTGCTTAAGCGGGTATTATGTGCATAGGGTGTGGAAATGGGGAGATGTTTTTTTAAAAAGGATGTGTGGGTGTTTGGGAATGATGTTTTGAAATCCCGGAGGCGATCGTCGATGATGTGTTTTGATTCTTTAGAATATTGATGTAAATTGATTTAAGTTTTTTTTGTAAAAAGATTCTGGGCGAGGGAATGTTTTTCCTTGTTGAGTCTTAAACATGCATAGCGTAGCTTGAAGAGGGGGCCTAAATTTTTAAGCTAGTTGAATCCCTAAATTTTTGAATTTGGCAGAGCCAAGAGAAGAAAAAAATTTTTTATTCGAGTGTAATTAATTTTTATTAATTTTTTGTTTCAGATTTTCTGGATGGAAATGATGATTATCAGAAAAACAAACTGAAGAAAATACGAAAGAGCTACGAAGATTTCCGAGCAGAAAAGGTAAGCACTGGCACTGGCCCGGAAAGCGGGAGATCCGGTGTTCGAATCCCGGTGCTGTACGAGTTGGTGACATTTTTTCTGAGATTATTTCCTTAATGTTCACACCATTTCCTTACAATTTACCAAGAGGCATGAATTTGAGGTCATATACTCACAGGGCTAAGAAAAGGTAAGATTTCCGAAAAGTAACGAAAAATCCTAGAAGAAAAACGACGAATATTTCCGAACAGAAACTAATATTCACAAATAGAGAAACGAGGACTTGAAAAGTATCCAAGATTCTCAGGCAGAAACTAAGATCCCTGAAGAGACTCTTAGTTTTCAAGCTTAACTTCAGTTGGTTTAAGGCCTAAAACTTGCCTGCACGACCTCAGATCCTTTGGCCATTAGCCAGATCTAGAAAAACAAAAAACCTTCGCTCTATTATTTTCGTTAAGAGCGCAAAAATTTATTACCAAACCGCTTTTGTTTGAACACTTAGTCATTAAAATCTTCCTCGGAGAAAAGTAAAGGAACAAAGACAGGACACAATGTTTGTGTCACAATTATTAAGATTTCATTTCCATCTCTCTCCCGTTTATTTATACAATCTCCCAAAGGTCCCTCAAAACTCTTTCCATCCGCAATCTTAAAAGATTCAATTTTCTTATGCTTGTCAACTTTGCCCGACATTATTTCCCCCTCTCGTTCCTCGTTTTAATATTTTTAAAGCGCAACCCTTCCCCCTTATAAATGTAGTCCACCCTTTCTACTTGGTTTTACTCATGCAGAATAATGTCCATGAAATTCTGAATTTTCAAAATTTAATTTCGGGTTTAAATTTTAGAGATAAATAAATTGCTTCTATTTACGACTTCTTTTCTCTTTATCTCACTCTCTCTCTCTTTTTCTACCTATCTCCATCTCGGGGTTTTTCTTCTTTTCCCCCCCTTTTTTTTATTATCATTCTCGCTTTCCCTTTTTATTAAATGTAAATATTTCCCCGACACGATTATTAATTCTTCGATAATTACAATTTTTTAAACGATTGTACATGTGTCAAATCTCGAAGGAGTACTCGGTTTTTTTTATAGATGCGGAGGAGCAGGAGCGTTGTAAGGAGTTTTGCTGAAAATGGAGAAATATCGTTAGCTGTTTTGGGTTATTTTTGTCAAGGTTTAGAGGTCCTTGCGCCTTGTCTATGGCTGGAGCATGAGATGCTCCTAACTTTTAGCTCCCTTAAACCAATCTTAGAAGGTTTTTGTCTGTTAGCAATTCACGGCGCCCTGAGGAGTTTTGAACTATCGTAAGAAGACTAACGAAAAAAGAAGTTTCTCCGAAGTAGCCTGGCGGCGCGTGAACCTTCTTCTTAGAAGCTTAAAAGAACCTAAATTTCCTCTAAAAAAGCTTAAGAGGTCCTAAACTTTCTTCTAACATGCCTGAAAGAGCCTGAATTTTTCCTTAAAAACCTGAGAGTGTCTAAAATTTATTTTGGGAAGCATGAGAGAGCCAGAATCCTGTCCTTGGAAGTCTGAAAGAACCTGATCTTTTTCCTAGGAAGCCTGACGAAGCCTAAATTCTCTCCTAGGATCCCCAAGGGAGCCAGAATTTTGAAGCATGAGAGGGTCAGAATCATGTCCTAAGAAATCTGAATGGACTTGATATTTTTACTTTGAAGCCTGAAGGGGCCTAATCTCTCTCCTAAAAAGTCAGAGGAAGCCTAAATTTTGTCCTAGGATGCCCAAGGATACCTGAATTTTTCCTGAGAAAGCCTGAGAACTCCTAGAAAGAATAAGCGAGCCTAAAAATGGCTGAATTTTTTTTTTAATAAGTCTGCAGGCGCCTGATCTCTTTCAGAGGAACCTTAATTTCCTCCAAGGAAGCCTGAAAATGCCGAGGGAACTTTAATTTACTTTTAGGAATCCCAAAAGCACCTAATTTTTCTCCAAGGAAGCCTAAATTTTTTATGATGCAGCTGGAGGGAGCCCCATAATTTTCCTAAAAGCCTGAAGAAGCTTAGAATTTCTCTGAGAAAGCCAGAGGGGGCTTGAACTCTCCTCTTAAGAGCTTGAAAGAGCCTAAATTCTTATCTAGGAAGCTGGAGAGAGTCTAAACTCTTTCTAGGAAGCCTAAGGAAGTTTTTTCCTTCGAGGAATCTTAAAGGAGCCTAAAGTCTCATCTAGAAAGTTTGAGAGGCCCTGAAATCATTTCTAAAAAACCTTCAGGCGCCTAAATTCTCGTCTAGGAAATTAGAAGGAGCCTAATTTCTCTCCAAGGAAGCTTAAAAAATCTGAACTCTTCTCTAGGAAGCTTGAAAAGACATTTTTTTTGTTTTGAAGCCTGAAAAGACCTAAGTTTTCTCTGGAAAAACCTGAGGACGCTCATACTTTTTTTTATGAAAACTTGAGAACCTGAAATTTCTTATAGCAAACCTGAGGGCGCCTGAATTCTCTCTTACAAAGTCTAAATTTTCTTCGAGAAAGCCTTTACAACTCCTCTTTTTTCTGGAAGCCTGGAGAGATCTGAATTTTTCCCGAGAAAATCTCAACTCTTCTTGAAGAAGCCTAAAAGCGCCTGAATTCTCTCAGGAAATCCGAGGAAGCTTGAACTCTCTTTTGAAATAAGATTTTTGTGGGAATCTGAATGGGAAAAAATATTTTTTTGGGTAAGGCGGATGGGCTGGTCCTTTTTAGTCCTCTTAAGCGCCGCTACTGACAGCAAATAACGAAGAATCATTTCCTTATGCGACTTATTTTTATTTAAAAGATATGATTTATCATATCGGGCCCAGTCAGTTTCTCTATAGAGAAAAGACGAAAGATAAGAAAGAAGTCAGATCGAATCAGGCGTCGCATTCATCTTCATTTATTGCAAACAGCAGCGCGACGCCATCATCAGAATTTACATTTTCCTCCGTCTCATCACCTCTGATATCAATTTATAATTTAATTTACAGAGTAACTTTCATCATTTAACAGCCTTTGCTTTTGTTTTAACCCATCAGTAGCGTTCGGAGCAATCCCAGAAAAAGGACGCTTTATCATTTAAACGTCTTTTCCTTTTTTTTATATATAAAGAAAAAAAAATTCACCCAAATGAGGCCGCCACTGTTTTGCAAAGTGAATAATTTTTAAAGACGTTAAAATCTTTGTTGTCAGGATATAAATTTAAAACGGTAGCATTTATTCGCCATATTTCTACCCTAAGCTCCATGTTAATAACCTTCCCAAAGCTCGAAACTTCTCTATTTCATATTCTTCTTCTCCTTTTCTTCCTCCCCCGTTTGGCCCCGTTTTAACCCCCCCTCCCCCCCTTCGGTGTCCTCGTTCCTCTCTCGTTCTTCCACCTCTTATAATTATTTCAGAGTTTCAAGTTTTATTTGAGTTTGTAAAGAAAACGGCAGAATAAGAGATGTCGATGTTGAAATTCACTTTTCAAAGTCAGTGCCGTTTGTATTTTGTTTCAAATGAGCCGGATTCTTCCCCTTCTTCTTCTTTTTTTTTTCGGATGAGGGTTTCCCCTTTTTATCTTTTTCCTTTCTTTTTTTTTTTGCCTCGGAAGATAAGGAAAGAGAATAAAAAAAAGATCGGTGGACAATGAAATCAAAGGTAATGGATAACCTCTTGTCCTCGCGGAGCACTCGAATGGTGACCTCAGGTCAGTCATGACACCCTTTTCCAGCTTCTGGGAAAACGGAAGAGAACGGAAAAAAGGCGGGTTCTTCGAAAAAAACTACGAAGTGTTTAGGCTTGTGCTTTATGAGTTGACCATAACTTTTTTTCCCCCTTTTTTGTTTTTTTTCCTTTTTATTTTTAACTAGGGGTTTATGATGGCCGTTTTAGTTTTGAGAAACTGTGTATAAAATTGGTCAAGATTGTTTCTAATTAACAAAGCTTCTGGAATGACGAAGGGGGAAAGGTGTGTTTATCAAGTTTACTGAGGTGGAGTTTCAAAAACCATAACGTTTCGCAAACCCTTAATTGACAGGGACGTATTGGGGCTAGAAGTTTGGAGGAAGTTTGTCTTCTTAAATTAGGACTGAGATTCTTTTTTTCAAATTGTTCCTGCGTCCAGCTATCGACTAAGCTATTAGGTGAGCTTTCCTAGAGGTTTGTGTTGATGTTTTCAACTTATGGTATCATGCAGCTGTAATCTTTGTGGCTTATGCAGACTCTCAAGACCTGCAAATCCGGATGTATTCGAGATCTCTTATTGCGGACGCAACATTTTGTTAATGCCCAGTGGAATTCCACTGCAAACAGCCCTGGAAGAGGGCAGCAGCACAACCGGTGCTAGAATGAGGCTAAGGGACAGTAGGCTACGTTTGTTGATGGCAACTATATGGCTTCTGCACTGCGACCACTGCCTTGTAATGTGGGAGGGGATCTCAAAGGCTCCCCCGACAGAAAATCAGACCGACAATCTTGAGACAGAAGCCCTGTTACCCGTCTTACCTGACTGCAGGTTGGTAGCTTGCATTGGGGAAATAAATATAATTACTCAGAATATTCAAAGGAAAAAATCCAGAAAAAATTTCCAGAATTTTCCTGAAATTTTCAGAAATTTAACGATATTTCAACCCTTATTTAAATAGGTTTTAAGGGTGGTAAAAAAAATTGAAAAGGTCAGGATTACTCTAAATTAAACGAGGAATTCAAAAAAAATTAAAGCGGGCAGGTTTGCATTAGAAAAATGCACTTTTACTTACTGCGCAAGCGCATTAATCATGGTATCGGATTTTCGACATGCTCAGGCCCTAGCCCTGATAAAGTCATTTAAGATGCCGCAATCGAAAATCCGATCCGAAAAGTCATAATTGAGTAAAAAAAAAAAACCATAAAACTTGTTCCACCCTGTATATACACACACGCGCGTGGCTCTACAGGGTAAGAAGCCCAATTGCCGCTTTCCAAACTCCGCACCAAGCGGTTCTGTTCTGCCAAGCGGATCGCTAGTCAGGGATCCACAACGTTCGGATCCGCCGATTTATTGTCCTTCCAGCAAAGCCGCGACTTTCTAAGGGTAGACTGGTGCCCATCCAGGACCTGCCGAATCTTCCTGCTTACTGAAGCCTACGAGTCTTGATTCCACTAGTAATTAACGGCTGTTCTGTGGGCCTTCGGATCTCCTCATTAGAGCGCAGGACATATAACCAGACAAAATTTGGAGTGGAGGGGGTGATGGCTTTGTCTAAGAGCGAGAAGCAGAGGAAGACCTTGCCGATGGCTCGACGACGTCATCCAACTAGAAGGAATCAGAAAGAGGAGATCTGAATGCCATGGGAAAAATTAGGAGAGACTTACATCGAGGATACAAAGGCAGAAAAGGAAGAAAAAAAGAAGCCGGAATAAACCCCTTTGTTAAATTAGACATTAATACGATATCAATAGTAGTTGTGCAGCGATTCTGGTGGCAGAGGTGCCGGTTCCTTTGGGACTTAAATGACAGACTGGATCATGGGGATCGATGCTTTTTCTAGGCCCAATGGACTGTACTTAAATAACTGTTCATTTTGAGACGTTTTAAACCGCACCAACTCGACACTGTTAAAAGTATAAGTTAGATTATAACCATGCAGTAAGGTGAGAGAAATCAAATGAAGTTGTCCAAAGTGTCCGTAAACCACCTCAGAACAACCCCAAAGAAGCGGACTGCATAGAGTAATCCAAGTTTTGAAACTTTCATCGACCAAAGAGACCATGGTTTACTCTTTACTTAAACAACTTTGCTTAACTTGTCACAGGATGCTTACAAATAAAACTTGAGTTTTCAACGGGGGGAAGGAAGGTAGGAAGGAAGATAAAAGTAGGGGGGGGATGAAAAAGAGAAGGAAAAGGGGGGGTTATTTCCTAATCTCGACACGATTTGCTTTTATTTCTCCTTTGTATCTTCGGGTTTGCGAGATCACTTCCGGTTAAAGAGGTAATCAACTGACTTCCGGTTGTGGCTACTCTTTTCCCTCTTTCCCCCCCCCTTTTTATGATTCGGTAAATTTTTAAAAAT
Source organism: Liposcelis brunnea (assembly GCA_023512825.1). Lineage (NCBI taxonomy): Eukaryota > Metazoa > Arthropoda > Insecta > Psocodea > Liposcelididae > Liposcelis > Liposcelis brunnea. The sequence goes on from CM042070.1 coordinate 4,052,897, forward strand.
TTTAAACGTCAGTCATCGAAGGGGCGGCGGGTGAGGGGGAGGGGGGGGCCGAGGGGGGTCGAATTTATTTCATTCGTTAAGACGTCGACCTTATTCAAATGAACAGGGACCGAAGTCCAAACTTGAAAGTGAGCAAGCGGAAACCGTTTCCTTTGTGGTCGTCGCCAAGTTTGGACGCGATATGAAAAGTTTCATAACTCCGAGATACAAACTTATAGAAATTTGGAGTCCGAGGGGCGGTTATGTCGGAACATCGCTTGCGTTGCCAAAACGTGCGGGGTTTAATAAATGCTTCACGTTTGCCGTAGTCGTTGTGGGGATAAGGGGAGCCCCGAAGGGTGGGAGGAAGGGGATAGAGGGGAAAGGGGGAGAGATGGAACGCGCGGGGGTCGAGGGGGAGAGAGCTCGGACGTTATGACTTCGGAGTCTCAAGCGGGCTGTAGCTGAGCCAGCAATTTTCCGATTTCCCATTTTCCGTTTATCAAAAATTATTTTATGTTTTTTGTGAGAAATTGATTTTTTACCGAGACATTAATCGGGGGGAATTTTTTTTAGTTTTGGGAACGAAAAGGAAGACGAGAAGAAAGGATTTTGATCGAATGTTGTGGCGTCAATAATACGGACCTAATACAAAGAGAGAAAACGAGAAAATAGGATGATTTGTGGGTAAAACTGGTCAGCTCAGGGGAGGGAGAAAGTTTGAGCAGTGACCCGGGAACTGGCAGAGTCTGTGCGTCGAGGGGGATTGGAAGGGGGGCTGCCACCCTCAGGGGTATTGACGTGATGCCATATAATACTATCATAACAGGACCGTATAGGGATTCTAATAGTTTTTTGATTATAATATTATTTCGTTATTTAATCATTTTTTTAAAAAAAATATGTAATGAGATTTTTTGAGGGTGTTTGTTAAAAAGAAATTTCGATTATTTTTTAGGGAAAGAAAGATAAGGGAAAGATTTTAAGGGAGAAGGGAAAGCTAAATACGGACCTGAAAAGCTCGCTCAACCCCATCAGTCTATCTTAGCAACGGAATTTATATCATGCTCAAGTATAACGCGTGGATATGAGGGTGGCAGGGTATGGGGGGAGTGAAAACTGGACTGGACGCCATTTTCCTTTCAAAGAAATAGCCACAGCCATAAAACATGAGTTTTCACAACTTGTTAAATTTGTTCCTGTACTTGTTCTTATTTTTTGTTTGTTTCGGGGATGATTTGTTTTTAAGAAATTGATGATTATCGAGATAAGAAAATGTTTTTGGGGGAGTAGTTTTGGATATCGTTGCCGGCTTGAGTCGAACCTAAAAGTTGAAGGTTTTTACCAGGTTAACGATTTTATTTTTCACGGGAAAGATTTTTGGAAGCTTAAAAACAATTTTGCTGGCAAGAAAAATATTTCATAGTCGTTAACCTCTTGCGGTCATCAAGTTTGTTATTGAGTCTCTTAAAAATTGGCGCGAGGAGTGGCTTGGTAATGAAAAGACAGCCTGCCGCAAAATATTCACTTGAGGTCTCTTTCTCAATATTTTATAGTTTCTTATCTTGCAGAACGTTACTTTCCTACTCAAAACAAAAAGATCTCTTAGACTTAAAGCCCCCCACGACTGTCTGCGGCCCTGCAGCAGCCATTGCAGGAGCCTCTGAAATATTCTTACACTACTGATTTTATCCCATCGCTCTTTGGATGGATAAATTTGGAATATCTCTTAGAGATCGGGTAAGAAACGAAGAGATCCGAAGAACGACAAATGTCACTGACGTCATTGATCGAGCGGCGATATTGAAGTGGGATTACGCGGGTCACGTAGCTAGAACGAAAGATGGAAGGTGCAATAGGAAAATCTTGGTTTGGAGGCCATGGACTGGGCAGCGCAGTAGAGGGAGACCGATAAGCCGATGGTACGTCGACCTAAAGAGAACGGCGGGCTTGCACTGGATGAAAACAGCCGAGGAACGAGAAAGGTGGACGCAATAAGGGCTTTAAAAAAAACTGATTTTATTAAAACTGCTTTACCGACGTCAACAATTCTACTGTTTTACCCAGGGTCAGTCCAATCGACTACTGTTTTATCCTTAGTGCTCTGAACTGCTTTATCGACACCTTGGACTATTACCAGACACATTTCTACTGTTTTACCCAGATTCGGTTCAATCTGCTACTGTTTTATCCTTTATGGACTGTTTTATCGACACCACCGCTTCCTGTTTCCTTTATAACACGCTCACACTTTTTTCACTTTTCTTTCTTATTTTTTTTTAATTAAACACGCCCTACAAGGAGAGAACGATTTCCGATCATTGAAAAGATTTATTAGAAGGATATTAGTAATCAATAAGCCAATAAGGAAAAGTGATCGTAGAATTAATAGGCAATCATGTGAGATTGGAAAAGTTTCATGATAATCAGAAAAACAAAAACCACCTCGTACTTGGTTCCGTTTTGATAACTCATTCATTTACTCTTAAACTGTGTCTTTATTTTTCTTTTTTGTTGCCCAAACACGGAATTAGTTTTTTTTTTGTTACTAATTTCCATTTCGTGATTATAAAATTTATTTTCTGGACAGTGAAATTTTCCGTTACGGGGTCATAAGTAAGGAGGAAAAAATTGAGGTCTTTAGGGATCGCATGCGCCTCCCCGCGACTTCCACGTCGCGGGCTAACCCTAAAATAATTTTTTTTTTTGTGAAGTGGATGAATATCAAATTATCAAATTAATGGAATTGTTGATATCGTGACCGTTTCATAATTTAGTGGATCTCTTCAAGTCGATCAAACGAGACTTCAATTTGATTTTGTACATTTCGTGAATTGCTTTGGAATTGAGGGGAAATGCCTATAACCTGTTGGGGAATAAAAATGTAATAAGTAGGATTGATCGTGAGAGGATTTTTTTTTTTTTAAATTAAGTTAAGCCGATTTATTTGTCGTAGGATTTTTAGTAGGAGAAAGTTCGAAATGGCGTCGATCTTTAGAAAATTTTAGAAGTATTTTAAGGCCCAAAAAAAATTCACAAAGAATTTAAATTTTTTCTTTGTCGGTTTTTTCAGAAAATTTATTTTGACTTTTCCCTTGTCCGAAAAATTAAATTTTAAAAAAGCGGCTCAATGATCCCAGGATTTTCCTTCATTCCAGAGATCAACTCTCATCTCCGCCGTGAAAACCTTGTAAAATAATCCCTTACACAAAGTCAATATATAAACATAACCGAAAAAACCTCTAAAAAACGGTTACTACTTCAAAAACCTCTTTTGAAATATAAAATGACATGTCGTCAACGAAGAATAATGTTTCCAAAGAGCATTTTCCTCTCAAGATTGATGAATTTGATCCTAAACGATATTTTTTTTTTTAAAAACAGAGATGAGGAGGAAATGATTGATCAGCCCCCTCGAGTCTTCCAACTTGACGACCGATGAAAAATGAGATAAAACACTGAAAATTCGAAAAAAAGCTCAGAAAAATGATTTCGCCCCAAACGTCAAGAATCCCTTCTCTTTTTTCTTCCCCCCTCCCGAACTCAATTGGTCAAAAATTCTTACGCTCTTCGAAATTGAATAAATATACAATCCATTAGTATCTTTCAGTATTTTTATTGCCTTCAGTGACAATTCGCCATTTGTAATCGTGACGTGACGTTTGAGCCAATTTTGTTTTTTCTTTTTTAATAAAAAAAAAATCGAAAAATAATAAATTTCATCATTTTAAATGAAGGAAGTTGTAAATTTTCCTCAGGTTGTCTTAAACCTTTATATCTGTAGGGGTTTTGTATCAAAGCTAAAAGGGCGGGGGAAGAGCTTTTACGGGAGGGGAAAGAGAGGAAAGGCAAGTTGATAGAAATTGAATGTGATAACGGTAACCTGTGTGATATCGGTTAGAATTATTTATAGCTGAGTTTGACACAGGAATGGAGTGGTCGAGACAAATCTGTGAATTAATTATGGAAGATCGATGTGTGTATGTGTTTCCGTCTGTCATGTTTGGTGTTTGCTTTTATGTCGTCTGTTAAAATTCCAGATGATTCTTAAAAAAAATAAAAGTTTCGATCCATTTTTCTACCGGGGAAGAAAGAGCGGAAAAAAATACAGGGGAAAAAATAAAAATCTCTCTTCGTTTTTTTTAAAAGGTATTTATTATACTCTAACACATGAGTTCCCGAGGTTGTAAAATAAAATGTGAAAAAAGGGTCAGTGGATAGGACAGGAACCTCTCAGACTCAATTAAAAACACTATATAGAACACTGGAACTTTCCACGGGTGGGAAACGTAAGCTGAGGGAATGGGACGGGATGTTGTTCGGAAAAGGATCGTCATCTTAAAGGGAGTCAGGCCCGTAATCAAATCATGTCGGAGTGAATTGTATTAGCTGATATAGTGTCGGGGGCAACACAGCCCCAAATCAGTGGTTCCCGCAACTCTTCTAATTTTCAAATATAATGAAATAATGTGACATACGTAGCTTATTGAAAAAAAAAGAAAAAGGAATGATTTATAGGTTTTATTTTCTTTTTTGTTTGAATTTCGGAGGAGGTTTTTTCTTTCGGGTTGATTTAGAAGTATAAATCAAAGCCAAATTTTTGGCGAAGTCTGTCAGAGTATGTACCAGCTCAAGAAGTCGCTGGTACAAAATAATTTTGTGCTATCTGCGAGTATCAAGTTGAGATGGATTCAATATGTTTAGTTTATGGAAAATAAGTGTCAACCTGAAACTCGCAGATAGCACAAAATTATTTTGGGCCAGCAAAGTAACGACTTAAGTCGAGGAAAATAGATTGCAAAAGACATTTTTTTAACAAAATATGACAAGAATTTTTTGAAAGAAAAATGACAAGAATTTTTTGAAAGAAAAATGACAAGAATTTTTTGAAAGAAAAATGACAAGAATTTTTTGAAAGAAAAATGACAAGAATTTTTTGAAAGAAAAATGACAAGAATTTTTTGAAAGAAAAATGACAAGAATTTTTTGAAAGAAAAATGACAAGAATTTTTTGAAAGAAAAATGACAAGAATTTTTTGAAAGAAAAATGACAAGAATTTTTTGAAAGAAAAATGACAAGAATTTTTTGAAAGAAAAATGACAAGAATTTTTTGAAAGAAAAATGACAAGAAAGAATTTTTCGAAAGAAAAATTGCCAGAAAGAATTTTTTGAAAGAAAAATTGCCAGAAAGAATTTTTCGAAAGAAAAATTGCCAGTAAGAATTTTTTGAGATTTAAGGATTGCTAGAAAGAATTTTTCGAAAAGAAAAATTGCTAGAAAGAATTTTTTGAGAAGAAAGGATTGCCAGAAAGAATTTCTGTAAAGAAAAAATTGCCAGAAAAAATTTCTTAAATAACAAATTGCCAGAAAAAATTTCTTAAATAAAAAAATTGCCAGAAAAAATTTCTTAAATAAAAAAATTGCCAGAATGAAGTTTTTGAGAAGAATAAATTACCTGAAAAAATTTTGATCTCCTTTAGAAAAATTAAATTTCTTCAAAAGTCTGACGGAAGTTTTATGCTGAAAATTATGAGAGTAATTTTTGACGAAATTCGAATACAAAGCTTGAACAAACTTTTTTTTTGTTAAATGAGGGTAGAAGACCTATGATGCCTGACTGGACACTGCGACCATTTTGTGGTCTGTTGCGTTATGCCCTTACTGTTTAATACTACTTAAGTCCAAGACTTTCTTAGGGGCCTCACCTGAAGTGAGGGGAATGCTTCCCCAAGGATTCTGAGGCGGCATGCGGAGGCAGCTTCGCAGAAACAGAGGATATGTTCCGCCGTTTCTCAAGCTCCTCCCGCCTTTATAGCTCTTTCTTGGAGAGCGACAGAAGTTGCTTGGCTCTGGTCTTAGAATATCCACCAATGAAGTGTTTGTAGTGAGTGTGTAGTGTGTTTGTGCCGGGTTCTCTGTCCCATGCTAGTTTTCTGTCTGTCTTCCCAGTCTCTCAGAGCCATCCTGAGATAGCTCTCCGGGAGGCTGGAGAAGGGTTCCGAGCCGATGAGAGACTTCTTCGTATCTTTTCGTGTTAGTTCGTCAGCTTCCTCGTTCTTCGGTATCCCGCAGTGTCTTGACTCTCAGGTGATGTTTACCTGGTTATCTTGCGCCAGCAGCCTTAACAAAAGTAGATTACTTTCGAGGTGCATGTCCAGGTGATGATAGCCTTGATTGCCGCCTGACTGTCTGAGAAGTCCTTTCCTGAGGTTGATTCCAGCTCAAAGAAATATGGCATAGACTTCAGCTTAGAAGACCATAGCCATAGTCCCCATAGTAGCCCTTAGTCCAGGGGCCCAGACTTCGGTCCGGAAGTCCCTGCTGTCCATTCCTGACGGTCCCTAAGTATCACCTTGTAGGGTTGAACAAACTTACTTTCGCTTTAGCCAAAAAAAATTGTTAAGGACTTGTTCGACTAAACACGCCATTAGACGTTATCAAATATGAAAACTCACTTACATATTCAACTTAACAATTCAAATCATTTTTAAGAATCGAAACTCAATCACGAAACATCATTCTCCATAATTGCGTTCTAAATAATTTCAACTTTTTTTAAAAAAAACGAATAAGGAAAAGCTTCGCCCTCGTTGAAAAAATTATCATAAGCCATTTGAAATTATGACCCCATCGATCGATTTTTTCCCATAAAGACTTCGGAATCTCCAAGAAAAAAAAAACGTTCTTAAATGTGTTCTCCACCCTCATTGTCGCTCCCCCATAACATTGCCGATTTATAACGCAGATTTGTTAATGCATGCAGCTATGTATAGACATAGGCTAGGGGGATCCTTGTACCCTGATTGCCGACAGATGGCATTATTTCATAGTGTCATCTCTTAAATAGAGGGTGTTGACCTATCCATAACACCCCCCCATCCCCCTTTTGCACTTATCTTCGATTCATATTTACATTTCTTGTATTGTGCTAAAGATAGGGGTTGAAACAATCTATTATTTTATTTGATACACATTCGTTCTTCTGTTAGCGGCGCGAAGGGTTGTTCCCGATCTCATAATTATGCTTCGTTAGCTCCGAGGAAAACCTTAAAAAACGAAAAAGGAAATTGGGGAAAATCTGTAGGATTTCTCCGATAGGTCGAGACATCAAGATGAGTTCGGATTAAATCACCCTGAGGCGGAGGGTGGTTAAAGGAGCTTTTGTCTACATTTAGGGGTAGATAACTTGTAGAATGATTTGTCATATAATTCCGAGACTTAATCCTGGAATCAGAGAAGCTAGGTCGAATTATCAGTTTTATTATCAATCGGGAGAAGAAGGGTATATATCGTTTTTATCTTTTTTGTATTTATATGCAAAACGGGGATTTTTTTTTGGCAAGCGTTATCTGTAATTTCGCCGATGTTCGTCGGAAAGGGAATAAATAAAAAAATAAAAGGAGGAAAAATCATCCCTTCCTTATGGAATGTCGCCACCCAGATATAATTAATTTTATTAGACACAACCACTTGTCCGATATTAACTGCAGGTCATTTTTCATATTAACCCCTACCTCCCTCTTTTTTTCCTTCTTCTGTTTCTCGACCCCGTTCGTGCACTTTTATTTTTCACCCCTACACCACCAGTACGTAAACAATTGAGGGATGTTACTTTTCTCATTTTTATTGCTTTCATACTTTGAGTAAGTCTCGAATTCCGCCCTATCCTTGCTTTCAATTGATTAATTTTTGGGTTAAAGAACTCCGGCAAAAATAAAAAAAATTAATTTTTTATCGAGTCGGGTAACATATGAAAGGAATATGGGAGATTAATGGGAAAGGGTGAGGAGTTTTAAGGGATGAATTTGTTCAGGCTCTAAAAGTAATTTTTAAGAAGTTTAAACAGCCCGAGTAAAAGCGAAACGATGAGATTTTTTTGTTCTAGAATACAAAAATTTCGGCAAACACGGAGACATCAAAAAAGCGTTTTTCGGAATACTGAGATTGTAAAAACTAATTTGGAAGAATCTCGGACAGCGAAAGATTAGTTTAGAGAAAATTTAGACATCATAAAGTAATTTAGCTGAATGTCTGGACTGAAAAGAAAAAATTGGCAAAATGTCCTGACGACAAACTAATTTGGAAGAATCTTGACAGAAAAAAAATAATTAGAAAGTGTCTAGACGCAGAAAATAATTTGGAAGAACTTCGAACAGCAAAAGGCTATGTAGGAGAAAATTTAGACATCATAAACTAACTTAGAAGAATATCCAAACAAGAAAAAATGCTTTAGAGGAAATGCAGACTGCAGAAAATAATTAGGAAGAATTCTCAAACAGCGGAAAATAATTTGGAAGAATGTCCAGACAGCAGAGAATAATATAGAAGAACGTCCAGACAGCAGTTAATAGTTTGGGAAAATGTCCAGCCGACAGAAAATAATGTAGAAGAGTATCCAGACAGCAGAATGTAGTTTTGAGGAAATCCAGACAGCAGAAAACGATGTGGACAAATTTCCAGAAAGCAGAATATAGTTTGGAGGAAATCCAGACAGCAGAAAATAAAACAAAGAATGTACAGACAGCAGAAAATAGTTTGGGAAAATGTCCAGCCACTAGAAAATAATGTAGAAGAGTATCCAGACAGCAGAATATAGTTTGGAGGAAACCGAGACAGCAGAAAATAATTTGGAAGAATGTCTAGACAGCAGAGAATAATATAGAAGAAGGTCCAGACAGCAGAAGGAAATAAAGACAGCAGAAAATAGTTTGGAAAAATGTCCAGCCAGCAGAAAATAATGTAGAAGAGTATCCAGACAGCAGAATATAGTTTGGAGGAAACCCTGACAGGAGAAAATAATATTGAGGAAATTCAGACATCAGAAAACAATACAAAGAATGTACAGACAGCAGAAAATAGTTGGGGAGAACGTTCAGACAGCAGAGTATGATGTGGGAGAACGTTCAGATAGCAGAGTATGATGTAGAAGAATGCTCAGACAGCAGAAAATAATTTTGGAAAAATCCAGGCAGCAGAAAGTAATTTTGAGGAAATCCAGACAGCAAAAAAATATCTAGACAGCAGAATACACTTTATAGGAAATGCAGACAGCAGAAATAATACAAAGAATGTACAGACAGCAGAAAATAGTTCGGGAGAATGTTTTGCCTGCAGAAAATAATACGGAGGAAATCCAGACAGCAGAAAATAACACAAAGCAATATACAGACAGCAGAAAATAATTCGGAAGAACAGCTAGACAGTAGAAAAAAATTTAAAGGAATATTTGGACACTGAAAGATTATTCGGGAGAATTTAGATATCCAAACTAATTTGGAAGAATATGCGGACACCAAAAAATAATTTGGCAAAATATTCAGCAGAAAATGATTTGGAAGGACGCCCAGCCAGCAGAATATCTAGACAGCCATAAATAATTTAGATAAAAAATTATATAGAAAAAAATCAGATGTGTGCAAAGAAATCGAAAATCTAAGAACAAAAAATAAGCTACAAAATTCAATTTTCGAGATAGATCCTTGTTGTACTTTGTAATTATATGAATGGGTATCTCAAGATCGATAAAACAGTAGCTACAGGTACGAGTCTGGTGCTGCCATCTCCATTCAGGTACGCCTGACTTCCACTCGATGCTGCCATCTCTCTCCAATGCATTTCATCTCGCTCTCTCTTTTTTTTAAAAAAAAGAAAGAAGTTGGTGGAAAGTTTAATTTATCACGCACTTTTTATTCGCTCTCTATGTCCATATTTTTCACTTTGTTTGACATGACTTTATATAAGGGATTTACCTTCCTTTTTTTATATCCGACCGGGGTGGAGTTTTATCGGGGATCCTCTTCCTTTTTTTTCCATAGGTAACAAAAAGCAAAATGGCGGGCTAAAAAAAAAAACTTCGAACTATGGAAGTTTGAATATTGTCTTTCTAATAGTATTTTCTAAAACAATGAGATATAAACGAAAAGACTAAGACCTTGATTAACATATCAAAGCTGGTTTTACCCCCAAGATGAACACATACAGTCGAAGGATGGAATGAGAAATTCAAGAACGGATCCAGGATTTTGAAATTTTAAATAAAATCCGATAGGTGAAATTTACCGTGGTAAAATATCATTTTTTAAATAAAGTTGATCGGTTTCCCTAAGGAGGAAAGGGAACGTATGAAGCAAAGGGAAACCCGTTATCCGGAAGTTGAAGCTAATCATGTAAACAACTTCCGATCCTGACAAGGTGCACAAGTTTGTATGACATGAATATTTACGAGTTAATTCGATCTTCAGTTTCTCCAGGTTACTCCCGGTAAGATTTTCCACTCTTTTCGGGAATTATTATTAAAAGACGGAATGTAGGGTTTGATTTTAAGGCTCGGGGATTTCCTTGTTAGGTTCGGAGAGTCCGGGACGTGATTTTTGTAGGATGGCACGATTTAGATAGGTGATATCGCGATCCGCGAATGGTTTTCTTAGATTTAACTATGTCAAGAGCTATTATTTATGAGAGAGAATATTATGCATATTCGGAAAATTATTTAATTTTAAAGGAGGGGGCGGGTTTTTGGATTGTCACGTTTTTGATGAAAGGGATGGAGAAGTGCGCACATATGTTATTGGATGTAAGCTTAAAGCGAACACTAGTTCCGAGTTGGATTTATGCTGATGAAATGATTAATGATTGAAAAGATATTTAGAAGCTGATAATGAAATTCGGAAAATTATTTAGGGGTTGAAAAGAGTAGGGGAGTCGGGGTAATTATGCTTCGGGAAAAGTTTTAAGAATAACATAAGGGAAAAATTAAGTTTTAAGAACTGACAGGCACGAAATTCAGGTCAGAGATCAAACCTGGCTTTTTTTTGGCATACAGGTCTTTTTCTTAAGCTAAGTGTTTTATTTTAAGACATATTTTTTTTTGAATGGAAAAACCTTCAAAATGTTTCTTGAAAGAAAATTTTATTTCAACTTTTTTGTTCATGGAAAAATTGTTAAAAAAATTTTTACTTGAATCTACTTTGGCGTGTAGATTGTTTTAGAACTTTTTAGTAGATCACTGAACTTAGCCTGCATTTTGATGAAAAAAATTTATTTTTTACCAATCTAAAGTGACTAAAAATTTTATCCAGAATCTTTTCTAAGCAAAAGAAATTTCAGAATTTTAGATGAAAATTGGTCGAAAATTGACTGGAATATTAAAAAATTGACAGAAAATATTTCTAAATACAACGAGAAATCGAAAACAACCAGAATTTGAATATTTAAAAACATTCAGAAAAAGTCGAAAATTGACAGAAAGCAGTCAAAAATCAAAATAAGAAGTCAAAAATTGACAGAAAACAGTCAAAAATCAAAATAAGAAGTCAAAAATTGACAGAAAACAGTCAAAAATCAAAATAAGAAGTTAAAAATTGACAGAAAACAGTCAAAAATCAAAATAAGAAGTCAAAAGTTGACAGAAAACAGTCAAAAATCAAAATAAGAAGTTAAAAATTGACAGAAAATAGTCAAAAATCAAAATAAGCAGTCAAAAATTGACAGAAAACAGTTAAAAATTGACTGTAAACAGTCGAAAATTGACATAAAACCGTCGAAAGTTTAGAGAAAGCCAAAAATTGACTGAAAACAGTCGAAAATTGAAAGAAAAGGTCGAAAATTGACAGGCAATACCCTAAAATATCTGGTTTTAAAGGCAAAAGTTACAGAAAACGTTTTAAATAGCCGCAGAAATTGAAAAATTGACCAAAAATTTTGAAAATTAAAAGGTATCATATATAATAGACAATTTCTTTCAAAAATTCACATCTTGTTAGAAGGTAACTCTGCGAGTTACTCGCAGGCGAGTCACGCACAACTTCTCCGGGATTCGTCGTATCTCTCATATCAGATGAGAAAATTTTTAGATGATTTTTATAGAATTTTTTCCCTAAAATTTATTACACTTTATTTAATGAAATTTCTTAACAATAAATTCATGGAGAATTTTTCGTTTTTGAATTTTGAGAAAAAAAGTTATTTCTCACTAAAAATTTCTTTTTTCAATTTTTTCTTGCCAAAAGAATTTTTTAAAAAAATTTGTATTTGAAAACTGCAGGAAAATTGAATGCCAAAAGTGGCCAAAGAATTTTTTAAGCTTTACGAAAAATTCCTATTGCCAAGAAATCACTGGTTTCATAATTTTATTTTTTGCTGAAAGTCAACATCTTGTCATTTTGTCTTAGGAAAAACCTCCGTATCACGATTGCACTTTTTTCCCCTTTTTATAAAATGAATAATGCATACTGCATATAAAAGCGATTAGGTAAAATTTTCTGCTCAGTTACAGATTTGATCCCTGCTGTAATCTGTCGGTGCATAATAAAAGCAATCAAGTGCATGATCAACTGGTTCAATATTCAATGACTAATTCCGCCTTGCATTAGTTAATAGGGAAGGCCAATCCGCAGATTCAATAACGGGGGGGGTTATTCAGAAATGAAATCCATCATAGGGGTGAATAACAGTATAAAAAAAATGAACATTAAAAGGGTGGAGGCGGGGTAGGAGAAGAAAGGAGGGGGGGGGGGCACCTCGGATGAATATCACGGGGGTTAATTTTATTTTCTCTGTATCGACGGTATTTTAATTAATCGTTTTGATTATTACCCCGGATGTAACTTTTTAAACCTAAAATCTCAGGTGCCTCAATTATTTTTTTCATAGAGAATGAGTCATTCTTTGGATTAGAGGGAAAACGTGTGAAAATTTTAACGGAGCACCCTTTGTTGAATGCATAAGACGAACGGATTACACGGAGATTAAAATCGTAATCGCTTTCGGACTTCCACGCGTTGCCCCTTATCGATATGAGGGGTAATTGTGGGCCGAGAAGGAAAAGTTTTTCGTGTGTGGAACGCGAAGGAAAAAAAAAAGAAAAGCAAAGTTTTCAAAGGAAAACTAAAGGAATCGGAAACGGAAAGGCGGGAACGGGCGGGAGAAAAAAAGGAGGTTTTGGAGAACGGGGAGAGAAGTGGAAAAAAGAAAAAAGCGGGGAGGCGGGGGGTGGTTGTATCAATAAAACATCACAAGATTCTGATAACAACCCAGAAATCTTTTAATGATCTTTCTTACAAATATTTTGACAAGTTTCATTTAAAATACAAAATCCATAAAATTAAGAGAAAAAGCTACTCTGTTGTATAAATCAAATGATTTATATTTTCTCATTTGCTAGTTCCGGAGTGGATATATCAATTTTATTATTTTTTGTTGTTGTAGGTGGCGGTGGGAGTATGAAGAGGAATCGGGCGGAGATCGTTAGAGATGAAGGTAAGTTCTAAGAGCTGTTAAAAATTTAAGAACTTTATTCAAAAGCGAAATCACTCGATTTTTATTCACTGAGCAACCAAAAAGAGTAAAAAAATTATTGAAACAAAAAGAGAGCCAAAAACTTTAAATAAAATTGCGGAGATTCTCGAAGAAAAAAATAAAGCTTTTTCGACAAGAATGAAGATTCACGAATAGAGTAAAAGAGAAGAACAAGAACGAAGATTTCGGAAAAGACGAAAGACTCTTAGACAAGATTTAAGATTTCTAAGTAGAAAAATGAAGATTTCTGGACAGAGAAAGGAAGACTCTTGAACAAGAACGAAGATTTCTGAACACAGAACGAAGCTCTTGATCAAGCATGAAGATTTCCGAACAAAGAAGAGACGACTTTTGACCAAAACGAAGATTTCTGAACATAGAACGAAGATGTTGATTAAGAACGAAGATTTCTGGACAGAGAAAGGAAGACTCTTGAACAAGAACGAAGATTTCTGAACACAGAACGAAGGTCTTGATCAAGCATGAAGATTTCCGAACAAAGAAAAGAAGATTCTTGAACGAGAACGAAGATGTTGATTAAGAACGAAGATTTCTGGACAAAGAAAGGAATACTCTTGAACAAGAACGAAGATTTTTGAACAGAGAACGAAGGTCTTGATCAAGCATGAAGATTTCCGAACAAAGAAAAGAAGATTCTTGATCTAGAACGAAGATGTTGATTAAGAACGAAGATTTTTAAACAGAGAAAGGAAGACTCTTGAACAAGAACGAAGATTTCTGAACACAGAACGAAGATTTTTGAACAGAGAACGAACGAAGGTCTTGATCAAGCATGAAGATTTCCGAACAAAGAAAAGAAGATTCTTGAACGAGAACGAAGATGTTTATTAAGAATGAGGATTTCTGAACAGAGAAAGGAAGACTCTTGAACAAGAACCAAGATTTGTGAACACAGAATGAAGATTTCTGAACATAATGAAGATTTCTGAACACCGAACGAAGATTTTTGAACACAGAATGAAGATTTTTGAACAGAGAAACTAAGACTTTTAAAGAGAGATCGAAAACTCGGACAAGGAAACAAAACCCGTCAAAAGAGGTAAATATTTGATTTTCCTTCCCGAATTGCGTAGAAAACGGGCGGGAGCAAAAATTCAAATACAAAAAGATTCCAGTTCCCCAAAAAATCTGTGGAGCCTCTTCTTATTTTATTAAATTGATAAAAAAATATTTGATGAAGTGTCAAATATAGCACACGAAACGTTGACTTAAGCCAAAATTCCTGATTTAATTTTCATTCGTTTCCATCAACCAAGATTTTATTCCATGGGAACGAGAGTTCACAATCTAGTAAAAAATATTTTCCTAGTTATTAAATGAAACTTCATGAAAACTCAAATTTGGGAAAAACTTTTTATCTTTCTTTTTCAAAAGGAAAAAAAGGGGAAGAGAATGTCAATCCAGTCCTGTGAAATAAAATCTCAATGAAATTCTCTGGTTCCTCTCAAACTACAAAAACAACAGACGCAGCATTCAAACTTAAGTAAACAAAGATTTGTGTTTCTAAACAATTGTTTACTAATCAAAGTTTATTATTATTTATATCATCTTATTTTCCCTCGTTTTCTGAATTCCGATTTCATAACGTAAAATTTTTTCAGCATTTTTTTTAAAAAAGGAAAAAATAGAAAAAGAAAATCTTGAGAATACATCCTGCCAAACATGTCTCCTTCGGAGGTATTCAGTCGTGAAAACGAAATAAAATGTAAAGAGGAAAAAGCGAGACAAACTATTTCTGCACGAAGTGTCCCAATAATTCAGGTTGACATCTTATTTTTTTATTACTTCGATTTTCTTTTCCGAAAGGGCTTATAAGGCTCATAAAATGAATTTTTAGTAGAATTTTTCTGAGACTAATAAGTTTTTGGTGCCAGAGTAAATTTTTTAGAGAAAGTCCCAGGGGAGGAAATTTTGTGGCGAGAGGTTGAGCTATGTTTAGTCTTAGCCAACCAAAAAATGGAATTAGCACTTTGGCACATTGATGAGAAAAATGGATTTTTTCATCCAACGAAAATATTAAAAAATCTTTCTTTTGATATCTGCATTTTTTAAAAAAAATTTCATACAAAAAAGAAAATTAGATCTAATTTTGTATCAAAATGACATTCTTCGAAAATTCTTGGCTTCAATTTTATACAAATTTATTTATTACAATTTGTTATGACCTATGTCCTTGGCTCTGTATCTCTCTTATCCCCTTGTCTTTAAAAAACAAAATGCTGCGAGATTCTCCGACGTCGCACATTATAATCGCATTCTACAAAAAAAAAACCTAATATCCTTGAATAATTCGGGGATCTTAAACCGATCCAAAGAGGGAGGGCCCCGGATAATATATAATATAAATAAATAATGTAAATTATAAATAAACGATGTCGGGGATTTTATAGAAAACCCCCGACAGGGAAAATCTGTTTTCGAATTAATACGGTGAGGAAAATAAAGCCCGGAGAAAAGAGCGAAAAGGAGGGAAATTCCGATCTTAAGAGTGTGTAATCAAAATGACTAAAAATGGAAGATTTATTTTCAACAAAATTTTAAATGAAGTATAATTATGCCGCGTATCCTATTATAACTTAGAAACGAAATTTCTCATTTCGAGACAATTAAGAGAAATATTATACTCGGGCGAAAATCGTAACATCATGAGGAGGCCCAATGTAAATAGCAAGGGAAGGATAGTCATCTATCGGTACTAAGGAGCATTTTCTAATTTTCTCCACAAATTATGCATTAGGGAACATTCATTTTCATGATGGAAGCTTTTGTACACGTCACACTGGTACTCTGTTGACTTTATTATTCTCCCCTTGCCCCGTTTTACTTCTACCTCCCCCCTGTTAGGCCTCCCTTTTTACCCCCGGCGTACCCGCGATTTCTACCGTTCCCTCTCTCTGATCCTCCTTTACTACTCTCGGTGTGTTTGCCCCCTTTAATTTTATAATTTGAAATTCATTTCGCGATTTTCCTCGTTTTCAGGAAATGTTTTGAGGTTTTACTTGAAGAGATAACCTCCCTGTGACCTTACGGGAAAGGATTCGGGGAAAGTTTTGTAATATTTCATGCGGAGTTTACCTGCGGTATATCCCGTTAAATAAGTACTTTGCAGGTCATGTTATTTCATGGGGCGGGGAGGGTGAAGAAGAGCTCTGTAAAATAATAAACATTTCAGAAGTTTCGATTTAGACATAAAAAAATGGATTTGGATGGTTTGTTCGCCCAAATTCATTGATATTAAATAATAAACAAACAATCTGCGGTTGTTCCGCAGTTGCTTCTGCTATCTAGAACTTTTGCACACCACGTGATTCCTCAGACATCTGTATCTGATCATTCCAGTGTCCGAATCATCTTCCAAAGTGCTATTTTCTATTGCATCAAATTTTTATTTGCCACCGAAATTTTTCCCCATAAAATCCAGCAGCTTTACTTAATCCTTTCTTCCTCTTAATAAAACAGATCTCAAACTTAGCGTCTGCAAAAGTTCTAGATAGCAGAAGCGATCTCGGAAACAAGTGCGATCTGTTGTCTAGTCCTTGAGGCTTAATTTTATGAACAGCCGACTGGAGCAAATATTATTTTTAACTCCAAAATCATTTTCATTAGGGTTGGGTAAAATTTTGAAGGTGATGTTCACACTAAAATTTTAGCAGATCGGTTTCTCTGATTGATGAATAATTTTCTGTAATTGATTTGAGGGGAAATTCGTCTACAGAATTCTGCTCTAAGCCCGGGCAAGTGCAGACAACTTGATTTTAAAATATGAGTATTCGAAGATTCTGAATCTTATGATTATTTTAAAGCATTAAAATCTGAATTTGGGTGGTTTGTCTCGCAAAATAAATTGAGTAGGAATTCTAAAGAAAAGATCCGCGCAGGTTCCGAGTTCGCTTCTGCATTCTACAACTTTTGCACCGCATGTTGTTCCAGAAACATGTATTTCTGCACATTGCAGTTTTCAAATTATCTTCTTAAGCGGTTTTTTCTATGCACACAAATTTTTAAAGTCTCTAATTCATTTGGCTTTCAGGTGAAGCCCATTTCCAGGGGAAACCGTAAACACAGACGAATTCGTGGAATCAAACCTCTTGCAAAAGTTCTAGATAAGAGAAGCGGTTGCAGAAACAAGTCAGATCTATTATTTAGATCTAAAGACTAAATTTTATGAACGACCGGCCGCAGCAAATATTATTTTTAGCTGCGAAATCATTTTCTTAAAAATTAGGCAAAATTTTGAGACTTAAATTCGTTGCATGCGCCAAAATTTTAAAAGATCGGCTTCTTTAACTGATGAGCAGTTTTCTAAAACCGATCTTAGGGGAAATTCGTCTACAGAAATCCGCTCTAAGCCCGAGCAGGTGCAAACAAAACAATCATAAAATATGAGTGTTGAAGCATTTTAAAAGTCATGATTGTTTTAAAGCTAAAATCTGAATTTGGGTGGTTTGTCTTTCGAAATAAATTGAGGGGGAATCCTAAAGAAAAGATCTGTTCAGGTTCCGAGTTCGCTTCTGCATTCTACAACTTTTGCACACCACGTGGTTCCACAATCATGTGTGTCTGATTTTTTCAGTGTTCAAATTTGTTCAAATTTTTGTATGTCACGGAGTTATTTATTTTGACATACTACTCGCTCATCTAATTCTTTTTGCTTCCCAATGAAGCCAATTTCTGTGGAAACTGTAAACACACACATCTCCATGGAATCAAACCTTCTGCAAAAGTTGTAGATAACAGAAGCGATCGCAGAAACAAGCCAGATCTATTTTTTAAATTCCAAGACTAAATTTGATTAACGACCAAACCGAGCAAATTTAATTTTTAGCCACGAAAAAATTGTTTTAAATTTGGAAATTGCATTTTGCTTGAAAAATACTTATCTTCTAGCAAGCACTAAGTAAAGGTGTAACCATCTAAAATATATTGCCAAGGCCGCTTAGTTGTAAAAAAATCCCATCCCTCAAAAATATATCATAAACTAGCCAAAGGCTACAAAATAGGAAAAACATTTAGTGTCAGGCATATCAAAATTTGCGGTTTGTTGATTTTGTTAAAGGAACAAAAGAAAACTGAAAATCTTCGGCTATGATAAAAACAAATTGAGGGTTGTCAAAATTATGTAATGATCCTTGAAAGAAGGGGTAATAGACAAAATAAACTATTTTAATCCAAACCTTAATCTTGTTTTGTAACCGAAGAGTATACCTGTACCTGTAAATACGAATCAACTCTTCCATGCGGATAATAAATATCACAATACCAAAATCAAAGTTCGAAACCAGAAACCTTTTTATTTTTATTTTTTTTTTGTACATATGTGTAATCTGTCACAGATATATTGTTGTTAAAAACTTTTTTTTGAGGGGGGAAGAGGGAGAGGAGGAGAAGAAGGCTTTTAAAACTTATCGGAAAATCGAAAAGATAATATTTTTGAAAAGTTCGTGGGCGTGAGTTAAGTTTACTCAGAAAAGCTCAATATTGAACCCCCCCATTTTTTTCTCACGGTCGCTATATTGTACAGGCAATAACTCTTCTCGGACTGGGGCGGGCACTATAACGGAGAAATGGTCATCTTTCACTGCTCGAACTCTCTCTTCGTCCCCCCCTTTGGCCTCCCCCTTTATACCTCCCCTTTCCTTCACCTCAAACCTCCGCCAACCCCCCCTTCCTTCCACGACTAGTTTCTCTTTTCTATTCTTTTCTGTACTTCCATTTTCAAAATTCCCATAGTTATATTGCTTTTTCCGGGGATCGATACTCGACATCTTTCTTCTGCTCTGATTGCTTTTCTTTTCTTTTCCTTTTTTTTTTTTTTTTTTTCCGTTCCCTGCCGGTGGTTTTTATTAAGATGATCGTACGTTTTTGTTTTTGTTTTTTTTTTAAAGGAAAGATTTCAGGCACGCGTTAGTTGGAATAGACGATGTGTCGAACGTTTTTATGATATTGAAGGATTGGAAGTCTTTGATTAATTTGGACCAGGCTAGAAGCGGGTGACAAGGCTAAACTTTGGTCTAAGCTTTGGTCTAAGCTCTTGAAGATGCCAAAGCAGATTCAGCTACGACCAATAGAGACTCAAGCAGACTCAGCTAAGCAGCCTATCAGATACCAAAACTGACTCAACTAAGGCCATTAGAAACTCAAGTTGACTCAGTTAACCTCAAGCTACAGCCATAAGATGTGAAAGTTGACTCAGCCGAGGCCATTAAAGGCCAAAGCTGACTCAACCGAGGCCATTAAAGGCCAAAGCTGACTCAGCCAAGGCCATTAAAGATTAAAGCTGACTCAGCCAAGGCCATTAAAGATTAAAGCTGACTCAGCCAAGGCCAATAAAGATTAAAGCTGACTCAGCCAAGGCCATTAAAAATTAAAGCTGACTCAGCCAAGGCCAATAAAGGACAAATCTGCCTCAGCCTAGGCCATTATAGGCCAAAGCTGACTCAGCCAAGGCCATTAAAGACCAAAGTTGACTCAGCCAAGGCCATTAAAGATTAAAGCTGACTCAGCCGAGGCCATTATAGGCCAAAGCTGACTCAGCCAAGGCCATTAAAGACCAAAGCTGACTCAGCCAAGGCCAACAAAGGACAAATCTGCCTCAGCCTAGGCCATTATAGGCCAAAGCTGACTCAGCCAAGGCCATTAAAGACCAAAGTTGACTCAGCCAAGGCCCTTAAAGATTAAAGCTGACTCAGCCAAGGCCATTAAAGACCAAAGTTGACTCAGCCAAGGCCATTAAAGATTAAAGCTGACTCAGCCGAGGCCATTATAGGCCAAAGCTGACTCAGCCAAGGCCATTAAAGACCAAAGTTGACTCAGCCAAGGCCATTAAAGATTAAAGCTGACTCAGCCGAGGCCATTAAAGGCCAAATCTGACTCAGCCAAGGCCATTAAAGACCAAAGCTGACTCAGCCAAGGCCATTAAAGACCAAAGCTGACTCAGCCAAGGCCATTAAAGACCAAATCTGACTCAGCCAAGGCTATTAAAGGCCAAAGCAGGCCCAGTCAAGGCCATAAGAACCAGAAAGTGACTTAATTAAGGCCATTAAGGCTCAAACTGATTCAGCTAAGCTCGATAGAAACTCAAGGAGACTCAGCTAAGCCCACTAGCGACGAAAACTGACTCAAGTAAAGCCATTAAAGACTCCAGCTGACTCAGCTAACCTCATTAGGGACGCAAGCAGACTCAGGTATGGCTAAGAGAGACCGAAACTGACTCACTTGAGACCATTAGATGCCCAAGCTGACCCAGCTAAAGTCATTAGACACTCAAGCTGACTTTGCTAAGCCCACTAGAAACCGAAACTGACTCAACTAAGGTCACTAGAGACCCAAGCTGAATCAGCTAAGCCCATTAGAGACCAAAGCTGAATAAGCTAAGCCAATAGTAGATACTCAGCTGAATTAGATAAGTCTTTTAAGAAAACTTTAACTAGAACTGCAGCAATTGATTTTTCTCCAAAACTGCTGAATTGATTTATTTTTATCTTCTGCTGCCTTGTGCAGTCAAAACTCGAAACCAGAAAATATCAGAATTTGACAATAAATTACAAAATCCAACCAATTGAGAAAATGTTAACAACTGCTTTAAAAATCCGTTACGGTCAAAATTTCCAGTAGCAGGACAATTCACGAATCGTCCTTTAATACCCCCAAAAACCCGGACGACAAGGACACATAATCCGTCCATCCCTCGCTTATTTCCTTTAAAAAAAAAAAAAATTAAATGAATAAAAGATATACAATTTCAAGTATCATGGCAAATCATAGCAAATACGAGGGGGAGGATTGAAATTAACCATGACCGACTGTGATCTCGACATATGGCAAATCAAAAAGTATCAATACTTATCATACGGCAAATAAAAGAACAATAAATTCTACGCCCGAATGAATCCGTTGGAAAAATTTCTAGTTTATACACTTTTTCACTTTATTTTATTCATTCGGATTTGATTAACTTCCTACGGAGGGAAAAGACAAAACAAAAACGAGACACGAAGAGAAAAAAAAAATTTATCTCCGTTTTTAAATATCAAGGAAATGATGAGGATTTGGAAGGCCCGAAAAACTGAAAGCGAAGACAATCAATTAAATAAATGAACGATTAATTCTTAACAATTTAGGTTCAAGAATAAAATGAATTAATTAAATTGGACGCTAGCACAAGACGACGAAATATTTGTATAAAAAATGATGATTTTGTTTATTTAAAAAAGGAATGCCGGGGATTTATGCTTACCTTACGCGATGGCTAAATAAAATAATTTTAAGTTTTGTTAAAAAAAGTGTCGAGACTCCTTGTCTTTATAAATGAGGCGAATTACTTGTGGAATTTTCAACATTTTCAACTTCGGGGAATGCTTTCTCTATCGGCCTATTATCATATTGTTTAGTTAGAAAAGTCAAAAATAAAATCCTAAAATATTTTAATTTCGTTGGAATCCCCCTGTTCGACATGGGTTATCCCTATCGACGTTTCGACGTCTTTAATCGTTTTTATTCATTGATTCGATCGGATGTGTGTCTGGGTTAGAGCAGTCTGTAAATGCAGTTTTGAGCTTCGAGTCAGGCTCAAGGTGGAGATAGCTGCTTAACTTCATTTTTTCTGCCCGAGCTTCTGAGGCTTTCGATTTTTTATCCAAGTCACAGCTCACAGCTCTGGCTGCATGATTTTAGTTTAATGAGCCTGAGAATTTAATAAGCCCGGACTAACTCTTTCAAAGGGCGCGGGAGAAAATACCTGCAGCAGCGCTCTAGGGCGACTACAAAATTCTAGTAGTGTCTTTCTTTACTTAAAAAATTTGACTTGCACTTTTCGGATTTTCTCGAAAACGGCTCTAACGATTTTTCTTATTTTTTGTGTGAAGATACCTGACCCTGTAACGAACAACTTTGCCCTTTGGTAATTTTTCGTGAAAATTCGCCCTTTCCGAAAAATCCTGAAAAACCGAAAATTTTGAACAATTTTGACATGGGACTCGATTTCGACTAATTAACAGTTAGGGATTTTAAATTTTCGGTACATTTCCTGATTTAAAACCACCCCCCGACCTCCCTAGTCCCCAATGGTGCCTTAATCGAATGAAACTATACCCCGACTGAGCGAGAAAGTGAGTAGTCCTTCCCGGACTGCTATTCCTCTAGTTTTATTTAAAAACTGAAATTCCGGTAAGTCTCTTGCATTCTTCGGTAAAAAGACCGCCGATTCCACTTCATTTTCATTTTCTTTATTTAAAAAATTTAGAAATTGGCAAAAAATTACATTTGCTGAATTATATTTTCAGTCTAATTTTAATAAAACTTATTGGGATTTTTCTTTGGGCCAATCCGCGTCTGAACTTGGCTTAAAAAATTTTTGCCCTAGTTGCCACCCAGAAATATTCGCTCCAGCCTTTTAAAATCGCATGTTGTCCAAGTAACTTTTTTTTTTTAAACACTCATTGATCATTTTTTTATTTCGTTAATGGTCCATCACTATCAAATTGAATGAATATTAAACCGTATTTCCGTTTGATCGAGTCATAGTTCCGCATGGATGATTTCATCGTCATAAGTTAATCATCATTCAATACCATCAGAATTCCATTGCTTTTTGCTTTTTTATTATTTTTTTCCCTACCGGTTATGAATCGGGAGTTTTTTCTCTTCATTTTTTTTAAATCATTAAAATCCGTCTTGTGGTCAGTTCGTCAAAAAGTTCGATTCATCGCGATGATATCCGTGAAAAATGAATTCCCCTAAGCTAATCATTATCGATTCGGATGAATTTAATTCTTCTCTTTTTTTCCTCTCTTTTTTTAAAAATTCTTTTATCCTCTCGAGGGAGATTTAATTTCTAGACCGATTTCAAGACAACGTGTTATTGGATCACGGAGAAGGAAAAAATATGAACAAGTAAACAATAGGACAGAAATAAAATTTTTTTCCCAATTTGTTTCCCATGAAATTTCCAATTATTTTAAATACAAAGTTACTTCTGTGAATATTTCTGAATTAATTTCATTTTATTTATATTGAACGATGACGTCCTTCACTTCGAATCCGTCACAGTTTTTTCTTTTATTATTATTGATTTCGAGATAATATAAATAAAAGAAAGTTTGGGCGCTGTCTCGGTTTTGGCGTATACGGAGATTTATGAGTCTTTTCGTGTAATGAAATTAAATCAAAGTATGCTTCGAAGATAATGGGAGATTAAGTGAGATAGCCATTGAAGCAGGTGGTGACTTGAAGTTTTTTAGCACGTGGCATTTAGGAATCTTGGTAGCTAAAGCTTTGCACTAAGCGCAGAAAAATGCAAAAACTTCCCAAAATTTCAGTTTTTAAATAAAAAAATTTTACCCGCATTTTAAGAAGACAGGGCGCTTATGGACAAGTCAATGGTTCACCCCGTCTTCTTAGAGTGCCAGCTAATTTTTTTATTAAATAAAAACAGCTCTAATGAAAAACTTGAAGCACCGCGTCTCGTATTTTTTAAGTCCAGTGGTAGAGATTGGCCTCAAATTGTTCTTTTTCGAATTCCCTTAATTCCAACACCAGATATTTACAAAAACACAGTAATAAGGGAAAAAAACAGAATAGATGAATATAAAGATATGACTGGATTTATTAATATCGCTTGTCATTCAAATTTGATTTACACCCCTGTTAAAAAAGGAGAGAAACATAGAATCTCAATCTAGTGATAAAAGTAACAACCTTCGAGCAATAATATACAAGTTATTTCCTTTTACCTGAAAATGAAACCTGAACTCGGTGTGTGTGTTTTACTACAAGAGGATTCATTGCGTCAAAATCGGAAACTATCATTCAGTTTTGTTTCCTTAAATTATTATTAGTGTCCCTTTTTGTTTGGATCCTCATTTTTTACTGAATGAATCACCGAAAAAAAAAAAAAATACTACAGTGTGTTTTATAATCACGATAATCGAGTTGTAAACGTAAAGACTGCTAAAAATAAAAAGGAAAAAAAAGCCGGCGAGTTTAAAACGTCGTTAGGTCTGAAAGCGAAATCAACACAACGTTTTCAAGTTGACAAGCAGATGAGACCGAGACGAAAGCTAAACTTGTCTTTTTTTTTTTTTTTTTTAGTTCCGTGTGTATCCCCGTCTACGTCGTTTTGATGATTCATTCATTATTTAACATAACAAATTATTTTTGGCACCCCTGATTTTTCGCAGTGTAAAAAAAAAAAGTCACTCGCCGCTACAAATATACTCAAAAAGAAAGACAGAAATCCTTCACGGTCAAATAATTCACTGAGATGACATGAAGACTTAATATTTTTTCAGGGACCTCGCATAAACGACAAACAAAAATGACAATTGAAAAAGGACGCCACTTATGTTTATCATATATTTATAAAATTTGTCACAATTGTTTTCTTTTTTATATGTTTTTTTCCACCGATAAAAAGGAACCGAAATATTTGCTTTGAATAACACAAATTTGTCATTTGGAATTATCATTTTTAAGGTCGGATGAGTTTTAGATATTTTGTTAAATGACAATATTAAACCGAAAAAAAAAAAAAAATTGATAGTTTGGTAAACATGAGATTTTATAAGAATAAGAAGAATGTTTATTGATCAATGAGGCGGCTTAGGAGGAATCTATTCGGCAAAGCTCGAACTTAGCTCTGCTCGAAGCAAAAATAAGCAGTTTGGCGAAATTTCATTTTTGACACGACCGCAATAATTCCTCACTCTAGGGAGCTCGAAAGTAAAAATTTTTACTCGTATTCTAAGAAGACAGGGCACTTATGGACGAGTCAATAGTTCACCCCGTCTTCTAAGAGTGTGAGCCAAATTTTTTTTATAAATAAAAACAGCTCCACAAAAATTCTGTAGCCATGTTAGAGCCACGCTTCTAGAATTTTTACCCGCGTCCTCTAGAAAAGCCTGTTCGGACCTGCTCAAGCTAGGGAAATCTGGGCCGTATTTTCTTTTGATGCCATTGCCTTTTTTTTTAAAGAAAAAAATAAAATGTGAAAAAAATATCCATATCCTGTAAATAAAAAATTAATCGCTTTTAAAAAACTCGGGGCTTTACAGTTTTTTTTTTTTTTAAATTTTTAAACATTAACATACCTCTAATTGCCACTTGTGTAATCATTATTATATAAAGCGTAAATTTTAAGACTGAACCCGAAGGTTAAAATCGCACGTTTGACTGACATTTTGACGTTTTCTTCCGGTTCATAAAATGCAATTTTAGCGATCTGAATCGTTTTGTTCTCATTCTTCATAAAACTGATTAAATCTTTTTTTTTATAAATTATAGAAAAAATTCGTTTGTTAATGGTCATTGTCCGTGATATCGCATGTTTACTACAAAAACAAGAAAAAAAAACTCAATCCATCTGCTTATTTAATTTTCAACGTTGCCAAATTTAAAAAAATTCCCCTAAATATCTCCCCATCATTAATATTTAAATTAACCTTTTTTTTTGCGCCGCGATATGTGCATTATGTCAGCGATATAAAAATGTTAAATAATGCCAGATAATCCCTTGGAATAACATTTGAGCTCTATCGGGACAAAATGTCCACGGCTGATGTAATCCCAATCCGAAGAGATAACAATAACAAATCCTGGCAAGTCATTTGGAAAATTGTCCTTCCATTTATAATTTCAAACCAATATTAGATCTAACACGCGTTCGGAGGATTTTTTCCCATCCGAGGATCAAAAAAATATCGCTGGCCTAATTTTTTTTTTATAAATGGTTTAATTTTTGGATATCAGATCAGTTGACATGTTGTGTTTTATAATTAACCGCGTCCGATTATGATAGTTTAAAAATAAAGGGTAGTCATTCACTAGTCAATCTTCATTGATTTAATTATTGTTATTATACTTGGGTTCACACGTTTAAGATTTGTAGATTTTTCCTTTTTTTTTTTTTTTTTCCTTTTTCTTATTGCCTTACCGTGGGAACATCGCAACATATTCACGATAGGCGTATGATTTCCAGATGAGGTTTAAATTGGAAGTCGTTTAGTATGCGTTTGAAAATGGCATTGAAATACCGTTTAGCCATACGGTGTACGTAGAGTTTTTTTTGATAAATTTTTTGCTAAAAGACCGTTAGGATTATAAAATGTTGTAGCCGATAATAAAGCGTGATTATGGTGATTGATTTCAGATAGTTCCAGTGAATGAAATCCATCCGGTATGGTCAGCAGTCTGCAATCGAAGCAGGAAATGCAGGGGTGTGTGTTTTTGGATAGTCTCAATCTTCAGGAGAAGCGATCAAATAAATCAGGTATTATCAGAATGCAACAAGGAAGATCTAGAATGTTCCAGCATTCAAATATTTGAATGATACAATATTTACATAATATTTTCAAAATATTAATATTCGATTCGGTTTCACCAAATATTTGTAAAATATTTCACAAATGTTTAAAAATATTTTGATTGTACATTTCCCATTGGGAAGATCTAGCTCCAGAGGAAGAAGGAGAGAGGTCCTTGTGGATGGATTACCTAAAAATATTGCTGAAACTTTTCCCATTTCAACCTCGCCTACTTCGAGGTTGAAATGGGATTACTCGGGACACGTGGCAAGGAGAAATGATGGCAGGTGGAACAAGAAAATCCTGCAGTGGAGGCCATGGGCTGGGCAGCGAAGTAGAGGGAGACCGACAACTCGCTGGTATGATGACTTAAAGAGAACGGCGGGTTTGCACTGGGTGAGGACAGCGGAGGACCGAGACAGATGGCATGCCTTGAGGGAGGCCTATGTTCAAAATTGGACGCATTAAGGGCTGGAAAAACTTTGGCCTATTCAACCACAGAGCAAAGTTTAGCTTCTGGATATAGCAATACTGTAAAATTTTTGGCTGTGGTGATAACTGGTTATTTCCTTGCACGGCTGCGAATGTGATTAAATTTTAATCGGAATCGCATTTATTGTTGCGCCTATGTTTAACTTATGCATTTACTTTTCTATGCGATCGGAATCGAATTCTCAGCCCTGCTTCCTTGGCAGTCCTAGAACATAGATTACTTTAAGTGTATCGCTCTCAAGAATTATTGAGGATAAAAAAAATTCTAACAGATGACTTCAACCCTCCTGAGCGTTAAAGCCCAAATTTCAGTGATGCCTACTTTTTCACTCGTCTCTTCTTTAAATTTCCCCGTTTAAAAACTCTCCTCTTTCATTCATTCTTCATTACTAAACGTCTATTCAAACGTAAAAAACATTCCTTTCGAATCCCTTCATGATTCACAAAAATGACCGCACGAACTCTTTCCTCCCCCGAATCGAAAAAAAAAATTCCCCCCCTCTCCCCCTTACAAAAAGCTTGCAGTCAATGCGAACTGGCTTCATCCTCTCTCGCTGACGCTCCGCCTTTCCTTATGACCGCATTTATTGAATCCGATTTTAGAGATTACGAAAAAGGGAAGGAAAAACTGATAAAAAAAATGTTCCCTCCACCAACTGAAAAAAAGCGTTTGTTAGAAAGTAAAACAAAGAAAACAAAGATCATAAAATAAATTTTTATGCCGAAATGCCTTTAAAGGCAGTGTCTGACGTGATATCAGAAAAACGTGTGCTGAATTTGAAATTACTTTACAAAAAAAACAAAAAAAAAAAAAACGCTGCTGTACTGCTGAGAATTATGAATTTACACCCTCCCGGCCCCCTACAGCAAAGCCCTACCTTCATCACTCCTACCTATTACTTTCTTTTATCGTATTTTGAATTTTAAATTCATTTTAAGAACTTTTAATTTACTTTTTTTTCCTTTTTTTATTCTCATTTTTCATTAGCGAGAAATGTGTTCTTGTTTTTCTTTTTTTTTAAAAAATTTCATTTCTAAATACATGCCATACTCGGGGACTTTAGACAT
Organism: Liposcelis brunnea; assembly: GCA_023512825.1. NCBI lineage: Eukaryota > Metazoa > Arthropoda > Insecta > Psocodea > Liposcelididae > Liposcelis > Liposcelis brunnea. Next base: position 4,081,052 of record CM042070.1, read on the forward strand.
TTTTTTTTCTACCGGAAAATAACGGGAGGAAAAGTTTTGTGACGTTTAGGGAAATTCCCGAGGGAACTCGATAAAAAAACATATTTTTTCCCTATGGGTTTTGTAGTAGAAGGAAAAAGGTATGATTGTACTGGATTGTGCGGTGGATCGATGGGAGGGGATATCAAAAGATTCTACTACCGGTTTTGGAATTGTGGAATTTTTTGGGGAAGGGGAAAAATTGTCTCTGTCGGTTTTGTTGAGATTAAAATCGTTCTGACCGTTGCCGGACTTAAAGTCATGGCCGATGCCTTCTAGCCCCTCAAACAAATAAAAAGGGAATCCCGCCTAATTTTTCAACCCTTAGCCGGTGGCATAGTAATCACCTCAGCGGCTTCCCTGAGGTTTCTGGGCCTATTGGCCTCCAGAGAGATTTAAAATTTTTTAAAACAAAAAAAAATTGGTAGAAGATATTAAAGGACCGACTGCTCCTCCAAAAAAAATTTGGGCGCCACGTCTTTTAATTTAATATGGCCCCAATAACCAATTAGGGTAACCGGTGAGGCATGTTTTGTCTTGCTCAAGGACTGGCGTCCTTGCCCTGTGGTGAGCTCCCTTCTCAGGGTTATGAGTTAGTGGAGGGCAGCAGCTTCGCTAATACTGACCTAGGGCTGAAGATGGTAGTAATCGGCAAGGCCTAGGCTCAGATACCGGGAGGCAGAGTTGGATCGATGGTATGGCTCCCGTACTGCGGACTATGGAAAATCACCACATTATTTGATATTCCTAGTAAAATCATCAATGGTTGGCCATGATGATCGCCAATCTCCGACGAGGAGCGGGCATTTAAAGAAGAAGAAGATGGCCCCAATACATACTGCTGAAAATTTAGTGATTCCATTTTAATTTCCTTTAATAGTTTAAAAATGAGACTAGTATGTCATTTCTTATATAAAGCAGATGTCAAATTTTATGCTGTTAAGTTCAGTGAGGATTAAATTAATTCAACGCCTTCATAGTTGAGTAGTTAATTTGAAATACCCTCTCCCTAGGGCTTTCTTGTCTCAGTTTTTTGTAGATGATACGTCGACTAGGCTTTTCTGTAAAACACCTCTTAATATTTGCCTATATTTTTACAATGAAAATTTTGACTGTCCAGCGACTTCGAGAAATTTAAAATTGTTGAGCCAAAAATGTGGCTCTAAAAGTTTTTTGAACTTTGTAACTTAAAGGCTTTTGAAATGGGTCCTTTCTGTTGGTAGTTTTGAATGCGTTCGGTCTTCGATCAAAAATTCTTCTGTTTCTTTCGGTGCCATGCTCGCACACGAGCTCAGGCGATATCCAACGAGTAGTTAATTTGAACAGAGCAACCGGAATGTGTTTTTTCCTACCAAAATTTGGAAGCAAAAAAACATTAAGGATTTTTCAGACATTCCAAAAAAAAAGGATATTCTTGTAGGCGCCGCCGATGCTTCGGCTTCTCGCGACAACACCAAAACCCCACACAGTGACTCATACTCCAAATATCAACCCAAAAAATCTAAATTTCGTATGAAAAGTGACAAAAAAGGAAAATAAGCCTCCGCAACCCTTCCTTAGAAAGAATCCGCCCTTCTCATAATCCCAACCTCAACCCAATTTTTCTTAAAATAAAAACAGGAGATATCGCCAGGGAGAAAGAAAGAAAGAATTTATTCATAGAGTAAGATAATGAGAAATGCAAGAATGGACATACAAAAGGCAAAAACATGAGAGGAAGGGGAGGAAAAAAAAGAAAAGTTTCGTATGTTTTGATAAGAATATTCATTCAAAAAAAGGGGCTGAATTTTTCATCAAGGAAATAAAAAAAAACCTTTTCGATATTTGCATTTAAAACAATCAGTAACATCGAAATTTTTTTTTTAGAAGCTGAAAGATTACACCTCGTGATTTTATACATCCCTTCTCAATTCAAACAAAATTTCTCACAAAACCGCTTACTCAGCAAAACTTGTTACAATTTATTTCCGGGACAGATCATTCAAACGAAAATTTTGTATGAATAGAGACCTTCTATTATCCCATTGAACAAATATGCTGAATATCAGAAATCGTAGGAAAGTTATAAAGAGTCGCGTAATTTTAACTTTGAACCCGATTCAAAATCCATTTCCCATTTACCCGAATCCAAATTCATTTATGGCTCAAGTTTACGATTTATCCCCCTCTTATGTGTCACATTTTCTGAATGTTGTGACAGGCTCAAGCGGCGGTACGTACGCCCGTTTCCTGAATTGACAATCGTTTGACAAAACGCGGAGGGGAGGATGGGAAAAGCGAAAGAGAGGGGGGGGGGGGGAAATAAGCAATCGACAAGGTTTTTTGCTTTGATTACTATGATATACCTGACTGACGCGCCTAAGTTAGAGGTTATAATGAAGGAGGTAAACTCCCCCACAGATCACGGTCCTGTCAATCACAAAGGTACACACAGAGAGCAGTATATATTTTAATTTCGATATCAGATTCGAGATGCGCACGCAAAGCAATCTTGAATACCGTATTTATATTGTAATATAAAAAGTATGCTCATCTGACATGCACGCAACATTTCGGAGGGAATATATAAAAAATAAAAAAAAATCGATCAGGGAAAAATTTTAAAAAATTATTTTCACTTTTCCGTCTTTAGAAAAAATCAAAAAATCGCACAAAAATTTATTTTTTCATTTTTTTGAACAATCAAAAATTATTTTAAAAATTTAAGTAATTTTTGAATCATTTTTTAATTTTAAAAATTTGTAAATTTTAGATTTATTGAGTTTTATAATTTTTTTTAATGATTTTAAAGTATTTATAAAAATTTTTCTAATGGGATTTATGAATTTTTATTTAAAAATTTGCAGAAATAAATTTTTGTTATGTAGAAAGCGAGACAACGCGATGGATTTATTACAAAATAGTACCTTTTTATAATCAGAATTACACTAGAAGATCGTATTTAATTTTTTTTTCACATCTCACGAGTTTTTTTTTTTTATTTCTTAAAAGTCACTATTTTTGACGTTCGTACGAAAATTATTGGTTTATAAATTCCGAAAGTACCTGTCTGTCATTTTCATTTTAAAATCAAGCTCATATTGATCGCGCATAGCATTTGGTTAAGACAACCATGTTTACAGAAAAAAAAATAAAGAAAAAAACACGAACTTGAAGTCTGGTAACTGAACATTCAACATGGCGGATTTTTTTTCTTTTTCCCCGGTAATTGTTATATACATGCGTGTTAAGCATCTGTTAGGGAAAAAGGTTTTGAAAATGATGAAAAAATGGCCTAGAAAAGTTTAAGGGAATTTTTGGGAGATGCGAGAATCTCGACAAGCATTTTAGAATTTATATGATCATTTTTAAAGGAGATAGGATTCTTAGCTTGTTTTCCCATTAATTTCAGCGGCTTCAGGCTTTTTACTGGGGCCGTTTTTCTAAAGTAACTATAAAACTTTTTTAATGTTGAGCTTGAAGCAGGCGCGGACTGGAGGGCGCTGGCTAAATTACTAGAAACGTGGCTCTAAGGACTAGAAAAATCAAAAAATTGGGTTAGGTTGGGTTAGGCTAGGCTCTCTAGGAGAGCCAAAACTTTTTTTGAGAAACACGCCGAAATAGGTCAACAATTTAAGGACAAAAACGATCCCCTTAACCTGATTCTGCCCCAACTGCGGCCATATTTTAGCCTGGAAGTTCATATATACGAAAAAAAAAAGAAATTTTCAAATATAGTCTTTCGCTGTAGGCTTTAAATTTTTTTTGGGAAGAAACCCCGAGACAGGTCAACAACATTTTGATCAAAACTTTCAACTAAGACAAATTCAACGTTACTGCGGCCACATTTTAGCTCAAAATTCAAAGTATGTCAGAAAAATCAAAAAATTGGGTTAGGTGGGGTTAGGCTAGGCTCTCTAGGAGAGCTAAACAATTTTTGGAGGAAAATCGCCGAAATAGGTCAACAATTTAAAGACAAAAACGATCCTTTTAGCCCAAATCTGCCACTACTGCGGCCATATTTTAGCCTAGAAGTTCGTATATGTGAAAAAAAATTAATTTTTAAATATGATCTCCTGCAGACGTATCGGAAAATTTTTTGGAGAAAAACCTTGAGACAGGTCGTCAACATTTTGATCAAATCTTTCCACTAAAACCAAATTCGACCTTAATTCGGCCATGTTTAACTCCAAATGTCCAGCCAGAAGAAGATGCATCCCTGCAACAAAAATATAATTTACATTTTAAAAAAATTATGAATTACAATGAATAAATAAATAAATAAATTCGATTGAAGAACGTAAAGGAGCTTTTTCATTCAATTATTTTTAAAAAAAAAAACTTCTTAAATTGACCTCATTAAAAAGCAACAAATCAATCATGTAAGTTCTTTATACACTTCCTTACGTAATATGACATAATGTCGATACAACAAACCGTACACAGGGTGATCGTGAGTTAAACGAATCAATTAAAGAGTTTTTTTTTACGTAATAAAAACGTTTCTCGGGTTAAAAAGCTGCAACCAGAAAACGGAAATGGAATAATTATCGGATTTTAAAACGAAATCGGCAATGGCAGTATAGCGCTAACGTGTCAGTTTTTAAGTTATTACACAAGTACTCTCGAAGGGTGTGAGATTATATCAACTTCAATCAGTAAAATTTTAATAAAATAGCTTTTTAGTGCTTTTAATTTGATTTCAACATGCTATGTTTATTTAGGCGTTTTTCTCATCATCTTTCCAAGGGGCGAGTTCGAAAATGGGAAACGTTAAAAAAAATTTACATGGGATGATATTAATAGTTTTTTATTCGTTAATGATTCGATTTCGAAAAATGAGGATATCGGAAGTTGAAAAGGACCCCATATTGCTGACAAATACAAAAATGATTAACGTTCGCGATGACAGAATACCGGATGCATGTCGTTATAATGGGAAAACAAGATAATATTGTCCAAATGAAAAGACGACACGCTCCCGGAACGTTCGGGGGAAAAAGGGGGATTCCCCGACTACCCTTAAACTAACCCCTCATTATCATTTTAAATAAACACTTATTTTCCGGATCTTCTTTACATAACAACCGTGGAAAGAATCATTTTATTTGATATTAAAAAGGAGGAAAAATATTTTTGCAAATCAAATTGTTTTACTGAGGACAAGAAGCGGGGAAAGTTTTTTGAAATCTGCCCACACCTTCTCCTTGCGTTTGCTCGCGGCCAGAGGCCCATAAAAAGTTCCCAACTCCTTGCTAAAAGATTAGCACAAGGCCTTTGTGGGGGAGAGAAATGCAAGGAAAATTTTTTGAATGTGGCTAAGAGGCTAATTTGAGTGCCCACTCGCTTTAGCCCGCGCTAAAAAAATTATTTAATAAAAATCCGACCCGAATGATCTTTAGCTGTAAACGACTCCTAAAGTGTTGAAACACCGGATGTGGATCAGCCTTGCATTTAACCCTTATCCAAGGCACGCCCGCGGGCACCTGTCCCCATATGTGTGTCATGATTTGATGAACATATTTTATAAATTATTAGGGATAAATCGACGACGCGCGGCGTTTTAACCTCCATATGGAAACGTCCGTGGCTGAAAAATAAAAAAAAAAAGCTCTCGCGAGAAGATTAATTATGAATGATCTTTTATACATGAGAAATGGTATTAATTTTGCCTCTAAAACATACGCGGGGCCCTTGACACCCTCTAACAAATCCTGTTTATTTTTCAAAAAGTTCATATCAATATTTACGTTAATAAGTAACTTGGTTTAATGTATGTCGGGAGCTCTTTCTTTAAAGTATTTTTCTTTAAATTCATAGCTGTCATCAATTTTTTTTTTCTAACTGATTTACTCTGAAGCGAACCATACTTACTTGTTATTTATAATTTTATATTCTTGTTTTCTTTGATTTCAAAGCATTTCAGATGGATATTTATCAAAAACTTAAATGGCAGACATTTTTATTTTTTTTTTTTTTATAAAACGAAATTTTTGTCGGGTAATTTTTTAAAAGCTTGTCTTGATTACGGATTGTCACGGTGAAAGCTTTTCACGATTGTCTTGTTAAGGTTCATTATAAAAGAATAATGTCAGAGAAAGCATACATGTAAAAATGAGTGTAGTGAGAATGTTTTTAGTCATCAAGGGGGAGGATATCGGAAGATGTTTGTGACTGTAATTTATTGCATTTTGTCTCGTTCCGCATCTCGGGAAAAATTCTGAGGTGATTGTAAAAATTAGGCAAGACTAGCACAGTGCCGTAATTGCAAAATATTAAACAATTTTTATTTCTTAATGTCCAGAAACTTGGAAAATCGATTCTAAAGTTAGTTCTCTCATTGAATATGTTTTGCAGTTAGTTTTTCCCTCGCAGATGTTTTACATTTGGTTCTTTCCATCCAGAAATATTTTACATTTGGTTCTTTCCATTCAGAATTATTTTATCTTTGGTTCTTTTGATTCGGAGATATTTTGCATTTGGTTCTTTCCATTGAAAAAAAATTTACATTTGGTTCTTTCCATCCAGAAATATTTTACATTTGATTCTTTCCATTCAGAATTATTTTATGTTTGGTTCTTTCGATTCGGAGATATTTTGCATTTGGTTTTTTCCATTGAAAAAAATGTACATTTGGTTCTTTCCATTGAAAAAAATTTACATTTGGTTCTTTCCATTGAAAGAAATTTTATGTTAGGTTCTTTCCACTAAGACATATTTTGTTTGGTTCTTTCCATTCACAGGGATATTTTACATTTGGTTCTTTCCATTCAGAAATATTTTACTGTCGAGTCTTTTCATTCAAAGATGTTTTGCTTTTGGTTTTTTCCATTCAAAGATATTTTACGTTTGGTTCTTTCCATTCAGAGATATTTTATGTTTGGTTCTTTCCACTAAGACATATTTTGTTTGGTTCTTTCCACTAAGACATATTTTGTTTGGTTCTTTCCACTAAGACATATTTTGTTTGGTTCTTTCCATTTACAGGGATATTTTACATTTGGTTCTTTCCATTCAGAAATATTTTACTGTCGAGTATTTTCATTCAAAGATGTTTTACTTTTGGTTTTTTCCATTCAGAGATATTTTACATTTGGTTCTTTCCATTGAAAGAAATTTCATGTTATTAATATTTTACATTTGGTTCTTTCCATTCAGAGATATTCTGTTTGGTTCTTTCCATTCAGAGATATTTTATGTTTGGTTCTTTCCATTCAGAGATATTTTATGTTTGGTTCTTTCCATTCAGAGATATTTTATGTTTGGTTCTTTCCATTCAGAGATATTTTATGTTTGGTTCTTTCCATTCAGAAATATTTTAGTGTCGAGTCTTTCCATTCAAAGATGTTTTACTTTTGCATTCAGAGATATTCTACGTTTGGTTCTTTCCATCCATAAATATTTTTTATTTGGTTCTTTCCATTCTGAGATTTTTTCATTCGGTTCTTTCCATTCTGATATATTTTAAATTCGGTTCTTTCCATTCTGATATATTTTAAATTCGGTTCTTTCCATTCTGATATATTTTAAATTCGGTTCTTTCCATTCAAAAATATTTAGTGTCGTTTATTTTCATTGAAATATTTTACATTTGTTTTTTTTTGTTCCAGAAATATTTTGCAGTTGCAAACTCTTCAACTTACGACCAACCGCGCATCAGGCTGATTTACCGTCGTCTGAAAAATCCCTAGATGCGCGTTAACGGGCTATCTTCGACGATCTCTTTTACTCGCATCCCGAATCGATCCAAGGATGCAACCGAGTCACTACTGAACAAGCCAGGTAGGTGCCAACACTTATCAGAAGCTTGACTCACGTTTTAAAACTACCCCCACTCGCCAATTAGTCGCAATCGCTTCGACCTTGGTTCTCGCACCCCCAAAAAAACCTAAAAACGCCACTGAAGCTTAAATAGCAGTTTAAAATCTTGATTATACATATTTTAGCTTTAAAAGATAACATTAACAGCTTCTTGCTTTCTATGGGACCTTGCAAAACGAGGGGGAAAGTTTTTTTTATTTTTATTTTACAACGGGAGGAGTTTTAAAAGAAAAGGAGAGGAAAAAAATGATTGATATCATTCCCGAAGTTAATGTTGTCACTTTAAACGCATTATATAAAAGTCACTTTATTAATTTAATACGAAATTGACAATTTAAATAATTTTACGTAATCTCTAGAGTACGTAAAGGGGATAAACGTCTCTCGGGTCCTTGTCGCCCGTGCATTCTCGCCCCCCCCCCTGCCCCCTCCCGACCCTGGTTACCCTCGGGGACAAGGGATGAAAAAATTACCCGCCTAGTGTGAAATAATCGGGATAAAATAGGGACAAGGGGATGTTAAAAAAGATTGAATTCATCCACTTAGAAAGTCCACCCTAGTTTGTTAACATTTTATTAAAAAGTTCAATTGACGGCTTTTTCCTTTTTATCACATTGTATGTAACCGATCATAACTTTATAAAACATTTTCATTCAATAAAAAAAAAAGAAAGCTCTAAAGCTGATGAGACTTTTTTTTAAAAAGAAGATTGTTGGGGAGTTTGGTTGCTTAAAAAATGGCGTAAAATCTTGAATGAAGCTTAGAGAATTGGCTAAGGAGCAGAGAACATTAAGAGGGGCCTAGAGGAGTTTTGATTTTAGAACCTTGTAGCTTTATTACCGCTGCCACCAAAATTCTAAATCGTAAAAAAATCTTGGCTACTGACTCCTAGTCTCTCGGATTTAAGCTTTCGGGGGACCGAGGGTTCTGCCACTGTGGCACAGAAGCTTGGTTCTGCCCTGTGGCCAATTGCCAGCCACCCCCACCCTCCGGGGCCTTTGGATATTAATTAGAGCACATCAATCTAAAATATTTACAAATTTAGCATAATTTACAAGGTTTGTTTTGACGATTTCACGGTTCACATCCAAACGATGCAATCACCATCCCTTTTTTTATGAACGACCGTGACTGTATCAAAGGAAATAACTTTATTGAAAGGGTAGAATGATCGACCCCACCCCTTAATAGTGTATATCAACTGCATGACACGGAAAATAATAACATTGGTGTGAGATGTTTTCGCAGTTGCATTGCATCTTCATCAATGTGTGGCAAATTGATTTTTATTTAAATGAAATAAAAAATAATGTTGCCTTTTTTTATTATTTTTACGTCCACCATCATTATCACCCCCTCTCCTGATTTTTTTTTTTTAAAAAAAAAGAAATGGGAGAAAGTAAAAAAATAATAAGAAGAGAATGAAAATCTTGAATTCACAAAGAAGCAAGTTTTTTTTCCTTTTTTCTTTAAATATTTAATTCCTTTGACAAGAAGTTGCCAATGAAAATAAAAATTAATGTATTTTCCTTTTTTAATATCAGCTTTCTTTTCCGCGGGGGAAGAAGAAAAAGGAAAAAATCTTAATTTTAAAAATGTCAATTTATATTATTGTAATTAACTTTTGATGAAAAAGTTTTCGTGCATTTAAAAAAAAAAAGGAAAGTTTTCGTTTAATTTAAAAAGAATTTTTTTTTGTTTTTCTTTTAATTGTGTAAGATTTTCGGCGAATTGAGGATTTTTTTTTTAGGTGAGGGCGTTTTTGGTATTTTTTTCTTTTTTCGAATGAAAAGCATGTCGCTGATAAAAAATTCAAAAAAAGGAAGATTCTTTTTCGTGAAATGAAATATTCACACTTGAATCTGTTGTGTGTTGAAGGGGGATGAAAAATAAACAGGGGAAAAAATAAGTTTGTTGTCTGTTTTGTGTATTTCACTTTGGGGAGTATCCAATGTCCGATTTTTTTTCAATTTTTGTTAAAACAAATTTTTATGAGGGGATACATTTTTGGTTTCCAAGTTTTTCCCGCAAATTTCTTGATTTTCAATATTTCCCATTTATTTGTGAACTTTTTGAGTTTCAATTTTTTTGTGATTGTTGATTTAGAATTTTTTTCTGTGAACTTTTTGATTTACAATTTTTTCTGTGAACTTTTTGATTTACAATTTTTTTCTGTGAACTTTTTGATTTACAATTTTTTTCTGTGAACTTTTTGATTTCAATTTTTTTCTGTAAACTTTTTGATTTATAATTTTTTTCCAGTGAACATGATTAAAATGTTTTTTGTGACTAAGTGTTGATTTAGAATTTTTCCTGTGAACTTTTTGATTTACAATTTTTTTGTGACTATGTTGATTTAGAATTTTTTTCTGTGAATTTTTTGGTTTACAATTTTTTCCGTGAACTGTTTGATTTACAATTTTTTCGGTGAACTTTTTGATTTACAATTTTTTTTCTGTGAACTTTTTGATTTCAATTTTTTTCTGTGAACTTTTTGATTTCAATTTTTTTCTGTGAACTTTTTGATTTCAATTTTTTTCTGTGAACTTTTTGATTTACAATTTTTTTCTGTGAACTTTTTGATTTACAATTTTTTTGTGACTATGTTGATTTACAATTTTTTTCTGTGAATTTTTTGATTTACAATTTTTTCTGTGAACTTTTTGATTTACAATTTTTCCTGTGAACTCTTTCATTTTTGTTTTTTCTATACAACTTTTTTAAAATTTTTAAATTTTCAATTTTTTCCTGCAAGCTTTTTAATTAATTTATTTTTAAAAGCTTACTCTACCCCTCTTCGATTTCTTTAACCGCTTTCAATTTCTCCCTGAAACCTTCCCCCTCAAAATCAAACCTTCATCCTCAAAAAAATCCCCCCCGAAAATCAAAATCAACGATTTATGTACAACTGCCTGACTTTGCTCGCCTATAGAATTGATTGCGAAAAAAAAATGAAAAAGGAAAACAGATTTTCTTCTTTCGATAAATCAGCGTGTGTCTATTTTTCATTCAGCAGGCGTCGTTTTTCCAAATTTACATTACAAATCACGAACAGTCATTCGAGTTCGTTTTTTTTTATACAAATTTAAATGAAAATTGTTGCGATACGGTATTGTCAATACGCTTTTTAGAAGACCCAATCTTCGGATACAATTCTAATACATTTTTTAATTTATTTAAGAATTTTACGATACATGAGGTGACACAGCGGCATCCAATTTGGAGTTCCAATAAAACTGCCAAACTTAAATCCTTCTCAGTGTTTTTAAGTGACATGAATTATCCCCACAGCACGAGGGTCCGGGGTGGAGGGTGTGGAACAACAAGATGCGACCCATTTCTTTCATTATTTTCCGAACGCGATGGGACATCGTCAGCTTTATATAGCTGACGATTTAATTTGAATTTTTTTTTCTTTTTTTGTAAAAAATTATGCGAATCCTTTCGCTTTGGATTTTTGTTACCTTTGAAATGAATAAGCGGAGGGATGGTGATGTGTGTTTTTTTTAAATAAGTGACATGCATCATTTCCTGTCATGTTTTATAAAGGCAATAATTAAAGATGCATAAAATTGGTCCTAATTATTCAATGTCATAATCCGTCACGCATGCTTCGTGATAATTTCCAGCCAGTGAGGATTATTATTATCATCGTTATTATTGACACCCTTATATTAATTATTATACGAGTTTTTGTTGAGATTTTTTTTTTTTTGAGCGGGCGAAGGAGAAGAACGGGAGAGTTCGAGATAAAAAGTTTTTTGGCTTTAGCGCCAAGTGAATATTAATAAGCTTTAAAGGAGGATGAGATCACGTCTTGATTTTTTGTGAAAGAAATAAGTATTTTAGTGCTAATTGGAGTAAATATGCTAAAGGAAGAATTAAAAATATTGAGTTTTGTGTCAATTGATTTGAAACTAAGGACATTCGAGAAAAATTTCCTTCACAATTGAGTTTTTGCAAATTTTTTCTTCATTTGGAATATTTTCTTCAATTAGAGTTTTTTCTCCATTTTGTTTTTTCTTCAATCAGAATTTTTTCTTCGTTCTTTTCTTTTCAATTGGAGTTGTTTCTTCATTGATACCCTGTCTCCATACTCTATTTAAATAGCACCGAGGATTATTCGAATCGCTATTTAAATGACCGAACGGAAGTACTTGCTTCTAATTTCGTTCGAAAATTTTGAAAATATAGCTTTGTTTTGAAACAAAAAAAATGGCGAAGAAAATAAACATTTTAAAAAGTAAGAAATCCGGATATTAATGAAGCCTTCAGCCTTCTGTAAGTCACAAATGTTTCTTTTATTCAATTTTATAGCTTTTTGATTCCATATTAGAACTCTAAAGCCGATCTATCTTTTTTAAAAACTGAACAGAACGGGATCATGGAGTCAAGTACTTCCGGCGAGTCGTTTAATCAAGAGTTCCGATTAATCCGCGGTGCTATTTAAATAGAGTATGGAGACAAGGTATTAGTTTTTTCTTCAATCGGAATTTTACTTCATTTAGTTTTTTCTTCAATGGAATTGTTTCTTCATTTAGTTTTTTCTTCAATCGGAATTGTTTCTTCATTTAGTTTTTTCTTCAATTGGAATTGTTTCTTCATTTAGTTTTTTCTTTAATTGGAATTGTTTCTTCATTTTGTGTTTTCTTCAATCGGAATTTTACTTCATTTTGTTTTTTCTTCAATTGGAATTGTTTCTTCATTCAGTTTTTTCTTCAATGGAATTGTTTCTTCATTTAGTTTTTTCTTCAATTGGAATTGTTTCTTCATTCAGTTTTTTCTTCAATGGAATTGTTTCTTCATTTAGTTTTTCTTCAATGGAATCGTTTCTTCATTTAGTTTTTTATTCAATGGAATCGTTTCTTCATTTAGTTTCTTCTTCAATCGAAATTTTTCTTTATCCGGTGTTTTCTTCAATTAAAATTTTTTCTTTATCCTGTTTTTCTTTCGATTGGAATTTTTTCTTCATTTTGTTTTTTCTTCAATCAGAATTTTTACTTCGTTCTGTTTTTTCTTCAATTGAAATTTTTTCTTCATCCTGTTTTTCCTTCGAGTACGATTTTTTCTTCATTTTGTCTTTTCTTCTTTTCCCCAATTTTTGTTTTAAATTTTATATTTAATAGCTTTAGGATCGTCGTGCTCTTCATCTTTGCCCCCCCCCCAAAAAAAAACTTGAATTCAACTCAATTTTCGAAAAATCCTTTTTTATACTTCAAACCAAAAAAATTTATCCAGTCGTCCGATTATTTTTGCCGGAACCTCAATCCCAGCCAAACTTGGGAATCCTTTACAAAAATATTTATACGAGAATAAGCACAAAGAAAAGTTGACGAAGTCAGTAAATTATGGTGGAAAGTCAGAAACAGGGACTGGGCCACCTGATCAGAATCCATAATGACATTGATGGTTAGAGTTCATGTCGCTCGTCACGAACGGACGTTCCATGTTCCTTTGCATGACCTCACCCGTTCTCCCTTCATACTGAGATAAATCTTTTCCAGCTTTTCAATCAGCCCGGAGATTTTTTTTTCCTCCCATCCATCCCGTAAACCTTCTCCACAAAATCGAAAAAAGAAAAATAATAATAATAAAAGGCGAAAAAAGGAAAAGGAAAAAATTTACCATGACCATAAAGCGAGAGGAAGAAAAAGTGCGCCGATTAATTTTTCTAATAATGCGTCCATTGGGAAACAAGTTCTATCAAAGCAAATAGCAAGCAGTCATAAAAGTTATATCCAATAATCGATCAGCAATAATAGCTTCCAATTACTTTTGATTGCTTTTAGAACGTTCGCAGTTTACTCTCCGCAACAACAATAATCTTGTCAATGGCTCAAACGTGACCATTTTCGGGAGTTTTTGTTCTGAGACGGGTTTGTGAGAAGAGGTGTAAAAGAAGGGAGAGTTTTGAGGCTATAAAAAAATTTCGGCAGGGAGAAAGTAGGGGAATGATGATGGACAAAGATGATGGACGCTAAAGCAAAGATAATGGAAACTTAAGCAAAGATAATGGAAACTTAAGCAAAGATAATGGAAACTTAAGCAAAGATAATGGAAACTTAAGCAAAGATAATGAAAACTTAAGCAAAGATATTGGAAACTTAAGCAAAGATAATGGAAACTTAAGCAAAGATAATGGAAACTTAAGCAAAGATAACGGAAACTTAAGCAAAGATAATGGAAACTTAAGCAAAGATAACGGAAACTTAAGCAAAGATAATGGAAACTTAAGCAAAGATAATGGAAACTTAAGCAAAGATAACGGAAACTTAAGCAAAGATAACGGAAACTTAAGCAAAGATAACGGAAACTTAAGCAAAGATAATGGAAACTTAAGCAAAGATAATGGAAACTTAAGCAAAGGTAATGAAAGTAAATGCAAAGACGATGGAAGCTCATCGAGATATTTTGGCAAGGCCTGAGGGAGGTTGAGCCAAGATCTTAGAAATTCATAGCTCACATCAAATCGGAAAAATCTCAGGTACGCTTTAAAAAATACTCGGGAAAGGGATAAAAAGAAAAAGGAAAAAGGCTTAAAAAGTGAGGGTACACAGCTGCGGTTTTTTTTTTCGAAATACTTGACGTTGTAAATTGAGATGGGGTCGGTTTTAGATTTACTACACCTCCGAGTTTTGAGACGTCTCCCGATACCTTTTCTGATTTACATTTTTGTTTATTTGCACGATTTTTTTGCAGGGGGGATGAGTTTTTATTTTATTCTCAAACTCGACCATTGTTTTTTTTTTTTTTTTAATTTTTCCCCGAAAGATTTATATTATTTGTGAATCTGAATTGAAAATAAATTAAAATATTTATATAAAAAAAGAAATTGCCTCGAGAATTGTTTCGAAAGCGAATATTGTTCGTCAGCCAAGCGCCTGCTACTACATGCCGCAGTATCACGAATGTAATTTTTAATTTTGTTTAATAAACAGAGACGGGCATAACATCATTTGATCTTTTTCAAAAACCCATTTCAAATCCATTATAAATCCATTAATATTTTCATATATTTTAAACAAAAAGATGACAACCGGCGCCTCGTTCGAAAAAAGAATTTTTTTTTTCGGTTTTGTCTTATTTTTAAAATTTTCGAAAGTCGTTAATACAAAAAAGATCTTAAGATGAATTTAAAAAAAAAATTTCTCGCCAAAAATTAATGTTGAACTAATTTTTAATAATTCAAGAGATTAATTAATTTATTATTTATTAGAGATTAGACACTTAATTCCGAAATTATTAAGTGTTAAACGCAAAATAATAAATCTTTGTTTTAAAAAGTCGCATGGGCCCTTATTGCACGAGTTGCTTCGAATTTATTTTTTGATAATGTTATAAATTAAGAAAATAAAAAAGAAATACTTTCGCCCATTAATAAATATAAATATAATATCGCATTAAAAGAAGAATTGTTTGATGTTTTTTAATGGAGTGCAACTTTGCGGAACCAAATTTTACACTTTGTTACTCTTAATGTGTAGGATATTTTGTGTCTAGCCGTTCGTCTGCCGACCTTCATCCATTGGCCTTCAGCTTTTATTGCTGCCTTTCTCCAAACTTTCACTTTCATCCCAGCAAGTTGTAGGATTAGTGATAGAGTTGGGCTAATTTAAAAAGACTTCACAAGGTGATCGCACAAGATTTAAAAGGGGGAGGATTTTGAACTTAAGTGCTTATAAACTTAAGGTACTTAAGTTTGCACTTGCAATAGTCGTTCTGTACTTCCTCAAAAAAGCAATTCTCTTAAATTGTTTTAAATAAAATTTTTCCTTACATTTTTCCTTTTGCTTCACCTTTTCTTGTTCTTCATTTGTTCCTTGCTCCTCATTTTTTAATTTTCATCATTTTTCCTTGTATTTCATTTTCCTTTTTCTTTATTCTTGTTTTTTTTCATTCTCCTTTATATCCGTTCTTCATTTTCATCATTCTCCTTTTTCCCCTTCTTTTCCTTCATTTTCTTCATTCTCCTTTATCTCCATTCTTCTTTTCCTTCATTTTCTTCATTCTCCTTTTTCTTCATTCTCCTTTTTCTTCATTCTCCTTTTTCTTCATTCTCCTTTTTCTTCATTCTCCTTTTACTTCATTCTCCTTTTTCTTCATTCTCCTTTTACTTGATTCTCCTTTTTCTTCATTCTCCTTTTTCTTCATTTTCCTTTTTCTTCATTCTCCTTTTTCTTCATTCTCCTTTTTCTTCATTCTCCTTTTTCTTCATTCTCCTTTTTCTTCATTCTCCTTTTTCTTCATTCTCCTTTTTCTTCATTCTCCTTTTACTTCATTCTCCTTTTTCTTCATTCTCCTTTTTCTTCATTCTCCTTTATCTTTATTCTTCTTTTCCTTCATTTTCTTCATTCTTTTTTATCTCCATTCTTCTTTTCCTTCATTCTCCTTCATCTCCATTCTTCTTTTCCTCCATTTTCTTCATTCTCCTTCATCTTCATTGTTCTTTTTCTTCATTCTCCTTCATCTCCATTCTTCTTTTCCTCCATTTTCTTCATTCTCCTTCATCTTCATTCTTCTTTTTCTTCATTCTCCCTTATCTCCATTTTTCTTTTTCTTCATTCTCCTTTTCTTCATTCTTATTTTTCTTCATTCTCCTTTTCTTCATTCCTCTTTTTCTTCACTATTCTTTTCTTTAATCCATCTCTTTCTTTATTCTTCATTCTTCTTTTTTTCTTTTTTTTTTTTCAATCTTTCTTTTTCATTTTTTTCTACGGGTTACTAAAGAAAAAAGGCGCCAAAAAAATTGTTTTGCGCCCTTTTCTTGTAGTCTCCCGTCGGGAGCCACAAATTAGCGATAGGAAATTTGTCCTAACTGGGTCTGACCATTCATTACCCAAATTTTTGTCCTTGGCCTCCCGCTTATCGCCTGAATAGAAAATCCTAAAGAAAAAATCCCAACCAACACAAAAAAATTATTTAAT
Source organism: Liposcelis brunnea (assembly GCA_023512825.1). NCBI lineage: Eukaryota > Metazoa > Arthropoda > Insecta > Psocodea > Liposcelididae > Liposcelis > Liposcelis brunnea. The sequence goes on from CM042070.1 coordinate 4,097,794, forward strand.
GACATCTCATTAAATCCTAGTTTCGTCCTATTAATAAACAATCCCAAAAACTGTCCCCGATCAAATTTCAACACCAGTTTCGACAAAACGAATAAACAATTTTTAAAATCCTATCATATCACCCCGAACAGAATTAAAAGTGAAGACAGACGGAGGACAATAAAAATCCCATATTTTAAAACGATCAAACAACCGAACACACACACAAAAAAAAAACACAAAGATGAAAAAGTTGATCATTATTATTGTCATTGATTTAATGCTCAGACGTTGAATTTCTTGTCATTCATAAAATACATTCAACATCCCTTACGCTCGAAATTAAAAAAAAAAAAACACGAAAAAAATAGTGGGAGAATGTAAATTTTTTTTTTGTTAAACGCAAAACCGGAAACCGAAAAATTTTTTCGTGCGGGTTTTTGGTGCTCAACGTTTTGACAACAGGGAAATCCTCTTGAATTATTTCGCGGGGATTTTCCTATTTTGGCTAAAATAGGGAAAACTATGATTATGATGTTTTTGAATTTAGGGAAAATGTTTGGTCGGGCCGTGAAACCGCATTACGGTTCGGTTTCGGGTTTTATTTACCAGGTTATTCGAAAAAGGAGGGGAAGGGGGGGTTCTCCATTTAAGGTAAAGCCACCTCGCCCGTTATAAATGTCACCGATTTGAAATTTATTTCGGTTTACCCTTCGAAGATGAGTGTTGAGGTATTCTTCGTTGTACAAGTTTTTTCCCTTCGAATTGAAAAGAATCTCATAATAAATATAAAAACAAGGCGAATGTAGTTTTTTTTTTGTTTTAAATGAATTAAATTTTTTTTTAAAGAAAAAAAGACTTCGGTATTAATAATCATCATATTTTTATTTCATTAGTTTAATTGAGGATAAAAGATAAAAATCAGGATATAAATTACGGGCATAAAATGAAAAGCCATAAAGAAATAAATATCAATGGGATATAGCCCCGAATGGAATGATAAATTTTCTTATACAAGAAAAGTGGAATTTCTCGATAAAAATGAAGGGGGGGTGGGAGGCGGGGGGGGATAAAGTTTAGGGATGAGTGGAGATTTATGAAAGGAAGTTTCACCATTTCCGACTTTTTCTCACAGATGGCCTTAAAGGTCACTTGGAAAAATTGTAAGTTGCAAAGATATGTTTGTTCCCTAAAGCCTGTTAAAATGGAATCAATTAATTTCTTAACAATGATTCCTATTAAATATTTAAGACGCAGCGGGGGCGCCCCCGAAAATTCGTGGATAAATGTTTTTAAAATAAAATACTTAGCAGCGACCTGCTGGTAATGATGTGAAAAAAAATTAAAGAGTTGTGAGCAGGGTCGGATTGGAGATAAAAAGTAAGATTGATGGATTATTTGAAAAGAGTGAGAGAATGATTCCGGTAAAAATCGTTTTTAAAAGTTTTTGCATCAACGGAAAACCAGGTAATTTTTTATTTGTTTTAGTTTTTAAATTAGTTGCTTTATTTATTAGTTCATAATTAATTTTCTACTAAATTTTATCTAATATAGTTCAATTGTTTTTTTAGACACTCAAGCAAAGATTGTGGACGCTCAAGAAAAGATAAGGGATTTTTAGGCAAAGATTGTGGACGCTCAAGCAAAGATTGTGGACGCCCAAGCAAAGATTGTGGACGCTCAAGCAAAGATTGTGGACGTTCAAGCAAAGATAGTGGATGTTTAGGCAAAGATTGTGGACGCTCAAGCAAAGGTTGTGGACGCTCAAGCAAAGATAGTGGAAGCTCAAGCAAAGATAGTGGACGCTCAAGCAAAGATAGTGAATGTTTAGGCAAAGATTGTGGACGCTCAAGCAAAGATTGTGGACGCTCAAGTAAAGATAGTGGACGCTCAAGCAAAGATTGTGGACGCTCAATCAAAAATAGTGGATGCTCAAGCAAAAACTTTGTTTCAAGCGTTTGGGACCAATTTCCCAATCCGCCACTTGCTCTGAACTCTTTCCTTCCTTGTCAATAAATTTACTCAAATTCAATTCCCCAAAATCTGCAAAAAAATTAACCCTTTATAGCGAATGAGTTTCATCATTTAATTGTTCAATAATTCGTGAAACACGTGGTACACGAACTATCCTAAGAGCTAATTATAATGATCGACGTTTGCATTTATTACCGTAGATCACGCCCTGGGGCGAGTGCAAAATATTTTGTAAGGGGCTCGAACCGTCAACTGTTTGAAAAAGGAGCGCCATCCGGTTAACTTATTAAAAATTATTTTTATCTTTTTATAACAATCCGAAAAAATAAAAAAAATTTAATATTTTTGTCATCCTCGTACCTTTTACGTAACAACCCTCATAATTCAGTAGATTAGATGATAAGCGTGGAAACCAAATGCTCAGGGTGGTTTTTGCCTCTAACTATTCAGTAGTTCCGTTATAAATTTCATTTCAAAATTATTTACGATTTTTTTTTTTCGAGGATGAATGGAAACGGAAGCCGAAAAACAGTTTGAGAGTTTATATATATAAAAAAAAAAGAGAAACATTAATTTTTTTTGATGACCTGGGTGGAGAAATAGGAACGCCCTAATTGCAAAGACGCGTGGACGCAGCGGGGCGCGCGTCTAGCGCCGCGGGGCTATGCCACTAGTTGCCCTTTCCATCCATTAACGCGACCCTTAAAAAACCTCCGATGAGTACTCAACGTTCAATTTGATTAACTCATTATGTAGAATCATGTGTCCAGAAAATTTAATAATCAATTTTTAAAATGTGTAAAGAGCTTATGCTTTTATGTGATAATCCTACTGAGCTTTAATTGACTCTGTATGGGGTCATAAGGCGTTTTTTTAACTCGTGTTTGTTTTTATTTATGTTTTTAAGGAAGTTTTCTTTTGTAAATTGGCACCATGTGAACATTTCTCGCAGTGGGCAGAATTTAGTGGCGCTGTGGCTTTAGCAAAAGAGCTGAACAGCAAAAAAGGCTGGAAACTTGGCTTAGCTTGAAAGGTGCCTAACCTAACCTAACCTGTTAGATTTAATATTGTTTTCTCCAATTTTTCAAATCTTAGCCTAGTTTTATTGGCTTCTGGCGTTAGATTCTCCTTAGACTGCCGCCATTTTTATTTTTTCCCTTTTTCAAAAGCGAGATAAAAATTATACAATAATTGAACTGATAACACTCGACACATTACGATCAAATAGCAAAAGTTTCCATGTCGAGTAATCACTTTTTTCCCAATTAAATACAAACTTTTTTTATTCTTACCTAACCCCGGACTTCTTTGACTTCCTTTATACCTTTTGTTATACTTTCCTTTGAGGGTTTCCTTTTTTTTCCTGATTATCTATTTTTTTCTCCTTTTCTCTTTTTTTTTCCTCTTTTGTCAAAATCAATTTAGACATTGCTTAATTTTAAACATTGCAAAGGATTTCAAGTTCCTTCAATAATATTTGTTCAGTCAGAGATTTTTATCATCCTCGGCTAAAAAAGGTGGTTGGAGCTATACAGCGGCGGTGCAGATCCTGATTCCTGTGATTCTAATGGGATATTAAAAATAAATACACAATTTTCTCTCATCAAAAAAATTTTTCCCATAATTTTTTTTCATCAAAAAATTTTTTCCCACAATTTTTTTTCATCAAAAAAATTTTTCCCACAATTTTTTTTCATCAAAAAAATTTTTCCCACAATTTTTTTCCATCAAAAAAAATTTTTCCATAATTTCTTCTCATCAAACAAATTTTCCACACAATTCTTTTGCCTCTAACATTTTGTGTCTTTTTCACACTTCCCCGATTCCTTTTTCTTTCCAAATTTCCAAAAACTCACCAACCGAAAACAAAACTCTCCCTACCCGCAAAACGGCCCTTCTCATAAATCCAATACTTGTCAAACCACCCTCTTATTACCTCCAACGAACTCATGTTTTTCGCTCATTAAGACTACGGAGGTGTGATTGGTTTCACGTCAAGTTGCCAATTTTTTCCCCATCTAATTTACATCTTTAAAAGACGAGCCCCGCAACGAAATTCCCTAACCCATCGTCATCAGGCCTGACTGAACGAACCCGGACACGTAAATTAAACCCATTTTCACGGCATAAACAAAGAGGGAAGGAAATCTTTTCGCACGGAGAAAATATTTCCCCCAGTCAGAATTTGATTGACAAGTTCCTCTTTAAGTCTGTTCATATGAGATGATGATAATAATGATGCTGATGATGATCAGTCTTTGTCGAAGTTGACACAATAAAACCTCCCCGGCTCCTAGTTTTTCCTTTTTTTTTTCCTTCGCCCGTCGATTTAGGGGTTGTTATATCCCTCTTCATGCTTTTTGTTTAAACTAATCATAACTAGTTAATTCTCGTGTCTAAGTCAATTTTCTCTTTAAGCTAATAGCATTAAAATTTGTTTTCAATACAAGCGGGGTTAAGTTTCGAATGACAACGGATTCCCCGTATACAAAACCGATATTATTTACGATTTATGGCACGACGACGCTTTAGGGGCATTAATCTTTTCACATTGTTTCCGGTTTCTTATATGGTGATTATATGCGCGTCTCATAATCGATGTGTTCAAAAATATATGACAAAATGAAAGACGAGCGCAGCTGCGAACGCACTTGTGTCCTTATCTGATTATATAAGGCATATGCTAATGGTTTTTTTTTTTTTTTTTTTTGAAAAAGGGAAAAAATATTATTGGGAGCTTTATTTTTAGTTTTGGAAATTGAAAAATATTTAATGGATCGTAAAATATTTCCTTTCGTAGAGAAAAAACGGATCTTGGGTAGATGGCTGATTTTTTAGGGCTGTTTAGGCAGGACCACTCTTGCTTTGACTTAAAGCCGTTATTGCAAATGAAATTGGCGCATTTTAGGTGACTCGCACAGTTCTGGACAGGGCTAATCCCGGTGCGCTCCTCAAACCAATGCTCCCTCTTGCGTTTTCGAGTTTTTCGACGATAAAGAAATTTTTTTGGATCGTAAGAAGACGAGGCGCTTATGGACTAATCAATAGTTTGCTCGGTCTTCTTAGATTGTAAGCAAATTTTTTTTCTGATGAAAAATAAAAGTGCAGAAAAAGCACTGTTGCTCCATTTTGGGATTTATTGCTGGTGCCCTTTAGAAGAGCCAGTCCGGGCTTGAGCAAATCTGACCCTTCATTTTAAAAAAAATAGCTCAAAAAATTTTTCTATTTCTAAAAATTAATCCTGAGTAACTTGCACAGTCCCAGACTGTCCCGCCTGGCAAATGCTGGTGAGCTCCTCAAACCAATGCTCCGTCTTGCGTTCTCTAGTTTTTTCAGCGATAAAAAAATTCTTTCGCATTGTAAGAAGACGGGGCACTTACGGACTAATCAATAGTTCGCTTGGTCTTCTTAGATCGTAAGCGAATTTTTTTTCTGATGAAAAATAAAATTGCAGAAGAAGCACTGTTGCTCCGTTTTGGATTTTATTGCTTGCGCCCTTTGAAAGAACGGTTTAATTAAATCTGTTTTATTTTCAAAAAAATACCTCCAAAAATTTTAATCGACATCTTTCAAATTTAAAAATTCTTTCTAATCCACTTCATTTTAAAAAAATTATTTTCCTTCCCTCACCTCCGATTCTCATCATAAACCACAAAGGACTTCAATACTTATTTCCTATTAGGAAAATTCAGGTCATTATCCTCCCGACAAATGGAATCTTCATTTCTTCCCCCGACAGATTCAGATAGACGCTCAACCTAACCAAGAAATAGAATTGACTTGCCTTGTTCTTTTCCGTAGGGAGAAAAGTGGGGAATTAGTTAATAGCTGAGTGTTGCGTGTTAACTAAGCAATCAAGTGCTGACATGGACATGGCCGAACTCTCACCTTCACACTCTCATCATTTCGGGATCGTTTACCGGGTTTCTTGTTTTCCACCCCCCATCTTCTCTCTCGGCCTAAAAATTTTTCTATACCCAAAAAAAATCAATCACTATTTTTCTATAAATTGATTACGTCACGAAGCGGAATTCATCAATCAAATTAAGTTAATACGATGATAACGATTCAATGGTGCACAAGGAAGGAACATCGAGCACAAGGTCAATTCACATAATCGGATTCATGGTTATTATAAATTGATATACACCATATGTAAATTATTTCCGTCATTAGATCTAATATGTCATTAGTCGTGTACGATTCAATTATTCGAATATCCGGTGTCCATCCTATTTTATTTATTTTTTAGTTAACGCCCAATCATATTTTTGGAATAAATTTTTTTTTAAAAATGGAAAAATCAAACTTGGAAAAAAAAAGAAAAAACACTGATTAACAGGGAAAATTTAATGTTTTCAATAACTGTGGTAATATCGAAATGTTTGTACTACGTCTGGGCACGCGATGTTAGCAAACATGATACGAGGGTTGGTGTTATTGTTTTCAAGACTTTATTACCTTTCCAGACTAAACTCATTAAATTGTGGCTTCATAAAGATGAGAGTTTGTTTTATTAAAGGGTTCACGCATCCTTTCCTTCATTTCATTCTGTTTGCTTCTTATATGTATATTGTCTTGAGTCATTCATTTATTAAAAATAGCTCTGGGAATTTTCACAAGCAAAAGTTGATTCGGGTAAAAGGCAAAATTGGCAAAATGGAATTTTAGGAATAAATTGCCACAATTCAATTTTTTCTCTGAATATTTCGAATCATTTATTTACAGAGTAAAAATACTTTTAACTCTTTTTTTGAAAGAAAAATGAAAGAAATGGTTAGGATTCGAGCTATTGAAGTGTAACAATATTATCTTTTGGAATTTTGATTAATAATGTTCGATTTGACATTGAATTCATTGGTTCTGCATGCATATAAAAACTCAGGAAGGGTTTGACCATTCACGTGAAAAAGTTTTTTTTTAAGTGAAATGATCTCGTTTAATTTTAATCTAAATTACGGTTCATCATGTGATTCATTTTCGAGGGATTAGAGAAAAATATTTTTATTTGATGAAAGATGAGAGATTCAGAAATTTTTTTAGGACTTGTTTTCTTGCTCAGGGATTTTTCTAGGCCTTTTTTTCATGCTCAGGAATTTTTCCTTGCTCAGGAATTTTTCCAGAACTCTTTTTCTTGCTCAGGGATTTTTCTAGGACTTGTTTTCTTGCTCAGGAATTTTTCCAGAACTCATTTTCTTGCTCAGAAATTTTTCTAGAACTTTTTCTTCCTCAGGGATTTTTCTATGACTTGTTTTCTTGATCAGGAATTTTTCTAGAACTCTTTTTCTTGCTCAGGGATTTTTCTAGGACTTGTTTTCTGGCTCAGGAATTTTTCTAGAACTCTTTTTCTTGCTCAGAAATTTTTCTAGAACTCTTTTTCTTGCTCAGGGATTTTTCTAGGACTTGTTTCCTTGGTCAGGAATTTTTCTAGAACTCTATTTCTTGCTCAGGGATTTTTCTAGGACTTGTTTTCTGGCTCAACATTTTTCTAGAACTTTTTCTTGCTCAAAAATTCTTCTAGGACTTTTTCATGCTCAGGAATTTTTCTAGATCTTTTTTCCGCTCAGGAAGTTTTCTAGAACTTTAATTCTTGCCCATTTTCTGATAAGAAAAAACCCGGGAAAAAATTCTTTTTGACAAAAAAATTTTGAAAACTATTTTTTGATGAAAAAAAATTTTGGAGAAAGATTTTTATGATGGCAAAAAATTCTAAGAAAAAATTTTGCCCAAGCCAAATACTTCTCTGACCGACTCGAGCATGAAAAAATTTTTTGACAGGTTGAAATCTGCCGAAAATTCCAACAAAAAAAATCTTTGCCGATTCTCGCTCATCTTAGCAAACCCAAACCACCCGCACAGAATTCTTCCACATCCTCCGACTTCCTTGTTTTTCTTTTATTTTTATTTTCGGTCAGATTCCTTGAGAATTAAATCAATCAGTTTTAATTCCCCGATATAAAAGCAGGGGATGTAGATATGAAAAAAGGAATAAATGATGTCTTTGAAATAAAACGTGAGGAAAGTGCACTAAATAATTCACAAAGAGTAGCGGTGAACGGTGGCGGTAGTGGTGGCGATGGTGAATGACCCACCCTATATGGTAGAGTGTTTTATTAGGAAATAGATATAAGGGAAAGATTTTTTTCCCCCGTTTTTCTTTCTCTTAAAATTTTTTTATTAGAATTAAAAGAATTTCGTCTTTAGCTTCCTCCTTTCTCCTTTTATTTTCTTCGTCTTCGAAATCACGTAATCCGGCTAATTCGGTTATGAAGGAAACTACGTGTAAAACCCGTTTTCAACTCGACTTATTATCAAACTTAATAAAGGAGCATCCCTCCTACCGAAAATGAAAATATAATTAATTAAAACAATGCAACGATTTTATATAAAATGAGTGGGGACGATTCATTCGAGTTTTTGAATTTCTACGTGTTCCCGGAATTCCTCCACCCTGTACCATGTTATACATTAGAATAATAAGACTCCTTGAGAAGGAGTCATTACGAGCTTAATGACTATTTCTGAATTAGGGCGGTAAAGATAATGTGCCATTTTACGTCTCCATTCTCGAGGGGTGAACAATAATGAGGGTCAAACTCATTATCGATGTTTGGGAGAAAATATACAGCTGACCGAAAAATCGCTTTGGAGATTAATTTCGAAGTCCTGGGATCGGATTTGATTTTATAGAAATGTATGGGAAGTCAGGTGGACGATGACGGAGGTTTTGGCTGAAGTTTTAAGGTGGAAGGGCAATTCCGACTAAATGCATTGGCGATCACGACTAGATTCGATTGTGACCATGAGGCATCAGAGCACAGATGGATGCACAAAGCAAAGATGCATGCTCAAGCAAAAATAATGGACGCTCCAGCAAAGATAATGGACTATGATGGAAGCTCAAGCAAAGATCTCGGATTATTATTCAAGCTCAAGCAAAGATAATGGACTATGATGGACGCTAGGGTGTCCCTTATTTTGACGATTTTCGAATTTCGAACCGCGCGCCCCCTCAAATTGTTCCTTTTGGTGCACCTATGAACCCTGAATTTTTTCAGATTTTTTACTCGACGGGAAAGCGTGCCGACTTGGGCCTAAAGTTTTGAGCTTTTCCAAAATTTTGCATAAAACCCCCTCCATCTCCCAAACGGTCGTAGATAGAGAAAGTCTTAAAGGACCTTTTTTGTAGAGCATTAGTGGGGCTACAAACTGGTCTTTTCGATTTTCTTTTATCATCAGTCGTTATCGAGTTATCATTGGGAAACGCCGGAGGAAAATTTTTTTTGATAGGCAACCCGCAACCACATTCTTATATAAGGATATTGCATAGGTATTTCCAAGGTTTCAATATGACCGAAGAAGAGGTTTATTTTATTGTTAATTGGTTTTTATGTCCTCCTAGCTCTTTTAGGGCAAATATTGTTTGTCTATGAAAGGCTTATAAAGGGCTAAAAGGGGCTAAAATGCCCAAAATCACCAATAATGTTATATTGCTTTTCATATCACAAACATTACTTGTTCCCATCATTGATTGCCTTTTCTTCAGAAAAATAAGCAGCCCCAGCCCTGGTCAGTAATGGCTTAAAGCCTTTATATGATATAGTCGCCTTTTAGGCGTAGAACTAGACAGCGGGAAACGAAGTGGCAAGAAAGTGACACCCTAGGTAGAATTCTCATAAGTGGGAAATTATAATAAAAAGGTTTATAGAAAAATCATATTAGCCACAATTTATAACGCGAGGCTTTGTAGCTCCCAGGCAGGCATTAGGCAGAGCACTACAAAGCCTTATTGATTCTCAATTCAGCAAAATAGGAATTAGTAGAAACGATCGTGAAGGCAAATCCTTAAGTAAGAAATTGGTCTTTTCGTTTTTGCGCAATCTAGACATTTCTTATGTTCTTCGCGGCACTTTGAAAAATGTTACTGTAACTTTCAAAACATAGAATATTTAATCTATGAGCAAAATAGAAATTAATTAATTATTAGGCTGCACAAAAAACTGCAATAACTTTTGCCAAGAAAACAAACCGAAATATTTCTATCGAGTTATAATCATTATATTCCTCTTTATAATTTTCCGAGTTCTAAGACTTTTGGCCATTCGATACCGTTTTTTTAGATTATTATATCACTTCTAAGAATGAGTAACTGCCTTATAATGAGATCAGAAGTCAAAAAATTCATATTCCAAAAGCCAGATTGCTATAAATATAATTTTAATCTTATGATTCCTTATGCACAAAAATTTCACCGTTCTTCTCTAATGTCATAGGTGGAGGTTACTGTTTAAACTGACATTCGAAAGCTTTCAGAAGGCTGCATTTTTATTTCCTTTTTAGGTGTGAAACAGGCTTAAAATTGGCTACGCCCTTAAAGATGTAATTCAGATTTTTTTGTCCGTATAGCCAAAAATCGTTACCACTGCTGCTTTTTTTCTTCGTGCTGCACTGCGGCTACTTTCTTTGTTCGAGTAAAAGGCGACTATATCATATAAAGGCTTTAAGCCATTACTGACCAGGACTGGGGCTGCTTATTTTTCTGAAGAAAAGGCAATCAATGATGGGAACAAGTAATGTTTGTGATATGAAAAGCAATATAACATTATTGGTGATTTTGGGCATTTTAGCCCCTTTTAGCCCTTTATAAGCCTTTCATAGACAAACAATATTTGCCCTAAAAGAGCTAGGAGGACATAAAAACCAATTAACAATAAAATAAACCTCTTCTTCGGTCATATTGAAACCTTGGAAATACCTATGCAATATCCTTATATAAGAATGTGGTTGCGGGTTGCCTATCAAAAAAAATTTTCCTCCGGCGTTTCCCAATGATAACTCGATAACGACTGATGATAAAAGAAAATCGAAAAGACCAGTTTGTAGCCCCACTAATGCTCTACAAAAAAGGTCCTTTAAGACTTTCTCTATCTACGACCGTTTGGGAGATGGAGGGGGTTTTATGCAAAATTTTGGAAAAGCTCAAAACTTTAGGCCCAAGTCGGCACGCTTTCCCGTCGAGTAAAAAATCTGAAAAAATTCAGGGTTCATAGGTGCACCAAAAGGAACAATTTGAGGGGGCGCGCGGTTCGAAATTCGAAAATCGTCAAAATAAGGGACACCCTAATGGACGCTCAAGCAAAGATAATGAACTATAATGGAAGTTCAAGCAAAGATAACGGATTATGATTCAAGCTCAAGCAAAGATAATGGACTATGATGGACACTCAAGCAAAGATAACGGACTATGATGGACGCTTAAGCAAAGATGGATGCTCAAGCAAAAATAATGGACGCTCCAGCAAAGATAATGGACTATGATGGACGCTCAAGCAAAGATTAGGAACTATGATGGACGCTTAAACAAAGATAGAACACTATGATTGACGCCCAAGAAAAGATAAAATACACTGTGATGAATGTTCAAGCAAAAATGATGGACGCTCCAGCAAAGATAATGGACTATGAGGGACGCTCCAGCAAAGATAAGGAACTATGATGGACGCTCAAGTAAAGATAAGAAACTATGATGAAAGCTCAAGCAAAGATAATGACTATGATTGACGCTCAAGCAAAGATAAAATACACTGTGATGGATGTTCAAGCAAAAATGATGGACGCTCAAGCAAAAATAATGACTATGATGGACGCTCAAGCAAAGATAGAACATTATGATTGACGCTCAAGCAAAGATAATGGACTATGACGGATGGTCAAGCAAAGATAAGGAACTAAACTATCGCCACTGACCATCCTTTCGCCGAATACAAACCAACCAAAAATATTTCATTAAACTCACAAGATCTCGGCCTGACCCTCCTCCACCTCTTAATCATTTCCCAAATTTCCATCAATAAATCTCAATAAACCATCTCCAAATATTAAAACTGACATTTTAGGGTTCTCTATACTTCCCTTCCACCTTCTCTACATGTTATTATAGTGCAAGTGTCAATTGTCAAATATATAACATCCGATATTTGGACTAACAACCATGAGATGGAGCAGGAGAAATATAAAGAGTGAGAGAGAGAAATCGATTCACCCCTTTTATTGCAATTAATGTATTAGTCATTCCATCTGGAATTTGTCAGTTGTCCGAAAAAAAGATCATTAATCTCCAATTTTTACTGTTTGAACATAAATGATAATAAATCAAAATTAAAAAAAAAAAAAAAAAATAGAACATTATTCAATGGTTGAGTTATCGAGAAAAAAAGATTCTTTTATATTATAAAAATCAGGCATCATACCAGATCATACTTCTGCTTGACTATTTCATGGCTCAACGACCGAATGGCACAAATGACCGGAAACACGGACTATACTTTTCGATACTGGATACTGATAACCATGTATGAAACGCAATATTAAAATGTTTGGCTTCTTTTTAAGGGGTTTTCAGTAAGTTTGGGGATTTTCAAGTTAACTAGAATTGGTTGCAAAAAATTATGTTGTCGTGAATTTTGCCCAAACATTTACCAGCTCAGCTTAAAATAATAATTTTTTTAAGATTTGCCTATATCAGAAATTTTTGGCTGGTAGTTTAATTCATCATCTTTGCTTGACCGTCCATCATGGTCCACTATCTTTGCTGGACCGTCCATCATGGTCCACTATCTTTGCTTGAGCGTCCATCATAGTCCACTATCTTTGCTTCAGCGTCCATCATGGTCACCTATCTTTGCTTGACCGTCCAACATAGTCCACTAACTTTCCTTGAGCGTCCATCATAGTCCACTATCTTTCCTTGAGCGTCCATCATAGTCCACTATCTTTGCTTCAGCGTCCATCATGGTCCACTAGCTTTGCTTCAGCGTCCATCATAGTCCACTATCTTTCCTTGAGCGTCCATCATGGTCCACTATCTTTGCTTCAGCGTCCATCATGGTCACCTATCTTTGCTTGAGCGTCCATCATAGTCCATTAACTATCTTTGCTTGACCGTCCATCATGGTCCACTATCTTTGCTTTAGCGTCCATCATGGTCCACTAGCTTTGCTTCAGCGTCCATCATAGTCCACTATCTTTCCTTGAGCGTCCATCATGGTCCACTATCTTTGCTTCAGCGTCCATCATGGTCACCTATCTTTGCTTGAGCGTCCATCATAGTCCATTAACTATCTTTGCTTGACCGTCCATCATGGTCCACTATCTTTGCTTTAGCGTCCATCATGGTCCACTAGCTTTGCTTCAGCGTCCATCATGGTCACCTATCTTTGCTTGACCGTCCATCATAGTCCACTATCTTTCCTTGAGCGTCCATTGTCTTTGCTCGAGCGTCTATGTCTTTGCATGAGCGTCCATCCTCTTTGCTTTAACGTCCACTATCTTTTGTTATTCTCAGCACCCACAAAACAATCCTTAAACTCATCCAAAAATAATCCCATTAAAAATAAAAACCCCCCCACTCATTAAAATAACAAAACTTCTTGTTTTCACCTGCTCGATTCATCACCCCATAACTCTGCCAATTATCCTTATCCTTAGCCCCAATCACCCAAAAGCTAATACATCATCTTTCACTAGACAATAAAATATGATAAGATAAAATACCACATAAATAAGAAAAGAAAAACGAAAAAAAAAGAAGAAGCATATTGCAACGAGTGTTGAAAAAACCCACATGTTCGTTCCCTGACCCTTGTTGTAATATTTTTCTGTGGGAACTCTGAATCTCCACCAGACGTACGATCATTATCTCAAAGGACACCGCGATTAACAATCGGTAAATACAAGAATCATAAACATATTTTGAAAGTGTTTCATCTCGTGACATAAAATAATGTAATTTACTTATAAAATACCTCCTTCTGATACCCACCAATCATCTTTTTTTTTTTCGAACCGCAGTGAAGCCCGTTCCGTGATCCGGTTAAATATTCGAGATTTTTTTTCGATGAAAAAATAAAATGGTTATTATACTAAATCACTAACGCAGGTCGGGTGTTTACTTTTAACGTCTTCGTTCGCTTTGCATGTTCATCAAACAATAATTAACATAATTGCTTAATATTAATACGTTTATATATAAAGGAATGCCGACGATTTAGACGCTTAGTAATTTATAAATAAAGATGTTTGTTTATAAGGAAATCTGCTTTTAATGAATCGGGCGAGATTGAAGCGCACCCTGGAGGGATGTACGGGAAGAAAATGGGATAGAGGAGTTAAGTTGGAAATGTTAAAGAATTCTGAAAATTTCAAGCGAGAAATTTAAGTTAGGAATTGAGCGGAAATGAGGAGGAAACCCGAGCAAAGAATGTGGACGCTAAAGCAAAGATAATGGACGCTCAAGCAAAGATGATGGACGCTCAAGGAAAGATGATGGACGCTCAAGCAAAGGTAATGGAAGCTGAAGCAGAGATGATGGACGCTCCAGCAAAGATGATGGACGCTCAAGCAAAGATGATGGACGTTCAAGCAAAGATGATGGACGTTCAAGCTAAGAAAATGGACGTCAAAATAAAGATGATGGAAGCTCAAGCAAAGATAATGGAAGTTCAAGCAGAGGTAATGGAAGCTGATAGTGGATAGTGGACGCTCAAGGAAAGATAATGAACGCTGAAGCAAAGACAATGGACGCTCAAGCAAAGACAATGGACGCTCAAGCAAAGACAATGGACGCTCAAGCAAAGATAATGGATGCTCAAGCAAACATGATGGAAGCTCAAGCAAAGAAAATGGAAGCTGAAGCAGAGATAGTGGACGCTCCAGCAAAAATAGTGGAGGCTCAAGCAAAGATGATGGACGCTCAAGGAAAGATAATGGACGTCAAAGTAAAGATAATGGACGCTCACGCAAAGATAGTGGACGCCAAAGCAAAGAGAGTGGACGCTAAAGCAAAGAGAGTGGACGCTAAAGCAAAGAGAGTGGACGCTAAAGCAAAAGTGATTTCCAAATTTAGCTTAGTCTAACTTGGTCCAAAAATTCTAAAATCTGACTGGACTCCGGCTTTAAATTTTAGTCTGCTGCTGCACCATAAAAAATTTTATAATAAAAAACAAGAATATTCTGAATTTTCCAAAAAAGCTTTTGAAAATCTCTTTTTTTTTGTTGTTGAAAAAGAAATTCAAAACCAAAATCGCTATCAGTAAAAACCACAATCATTTCAAGCCCCCCCGAATACAAAGCATAAATGATAAAAAAAATATCGGATTATCGGGGAGAATTTTATAACTGCAATTTAAAGTAAAAAATTTTATACCAGAAGTTAAAAGTGCATTGATGGGGGGGAGAGAGAGATCGTTTTCCAAATCAAATTCAATATCGTTTTGTATTATTCACACTTTTTTTTGTACAATTATTGTGAGCCCTGTTTACACATTTATAATTAAATCGTTTTTTTTATTTATATAAAAAAAAAGCGACGTCATTTTGATTTATTTTGTTTATGTGTATTTTAAACCTTTTAGAATTAATACACGTCTCGATCGATCAAGAAAAGAAAAATTTTAGCGGATTTATTTTATTTTTCTATTTTTTTTTTTTATTCATTCCCTGATTTTTTATTCGTGATTGAAAATGATAAAAAGAAGTTATAATGTTCCATGAAGTTATTTAAAAGTGAGTAATGAGAGACGGAGACCCCGAGCCGGAATCGAACAACAGACTACTTTCAACATGGGAAATGATCGGTTACAAAGAATTTCAAAATTTCAGGAACATCTTACACAATTCACCTAAGTCAAGACCAATAAATAACATCTTTTTGACTTATTGTTCTCTCGGAGTTGACAATTAATGCAACTATTTTTAGACGGGTTGAAATAGGAAGATCAACTTTGACTATTCCCAAATCCAACATTCAACAACATTTATAATTTTTTTTTGATTTTCAGCCAATTTTTTTTTTTTTTTAAACTCATAAATTATTAATTTTTTAAAAAAATCTGAATTTAATAACTTTCTGATAAATTTTAAAAATTAAAATAACGATTTTAGGACTTGTGCTAAAATGGGGAAAGATATAAGCGCGCTCGAACTTGCATTTTAAAAATCCCCAAAATACAAATTTTTAATGACACTGTAAACGACATAATGTCTGTTCCTTGGCTTTTGTCTGTTTTCTATTATTATTTTCTATCTCAATAATTTATATGCTCAAGGCATTGGTTCACGTTTTTTTTACGTTTATTTTTAAATGCTTCGTTTAATTTCAAATGAACATATTCCAGAAACTTATTGTTCTTTGTATTTTATTGTTTTCCCCGGGAATACATGTAATCATCATTTATTTCATAACTTTTGTGTGTGTGTGTGTGCTACCCGACGGATGAATGAACATGTTTGTGATGCCCCCCCTTCTCCCTTTAATAAAACCATAAAGAATTTTACTTACATATACAATTTATTAATAAAACAATAAAAACCTGAAAAGGCGCGGTTTAAAATATTTCACATGGCTATAAACCATATTTAAATGCTTTTCATATACAAGTGTCAAAAACATTGTCAGGTTTTGAAATATAATCAATTCAGATTTTTTGGGTTGTTAAAATTTTTTTTTTTTCGGGGAGGGTGATCGGCTTCGATTTGGATTTGGACACCCTGTGTATAAAGCGTTTAAATGAAGCGGAAAAAAAGTCTACCCGAATTGAAAATGCATATCGGGATTCATTTGATTTTAGCGAAAATGAAATTATTTAGCACAAAGAGACAAAGGTTGATTGCATCTCCCCCGCCGCCGCCTCGTGCTCCCCCCCTTGCACGCCCCATCAAACAGTTGCAGTCGCTGTAAACACTTATCCAATTCAATTACACACCGATCAATTCATTTTTTTTTTGTAAAATGTCTGTTATATTTATATTCTTTAACGTTTATTGTTTTAATTCTTTTTTTTGGTCTGATGGATTTTTTTTGATTTTTTTTAGGGAGGAGTTAAAAGTTTGGGCGCCTGATTTTCTTTGCCATCGGGATTAGGATACTTCAGGGTAGCAGCCACAAATCAAAGAATTAAGGTAAGGAAAGATTTCGCGATTTCAATATTATAAGGTTCTATCTCCACTGCGAAGGTTGACACCAAGCAAATATGTTTAATTTTAGCGAGAATTTCTTGAATTTGTATGTATGATACTTCAGGGTAGCAGCCACAAATTAAAGCATTAAGGTAAGGAAAGATTTCGCGGTTTCAATATTATAAGGTTCCATCTCCATTGCGAAGGTTGACACCAAGCAGATATGTTTAACTTATAGCGAGAATCCCTTGAATTTGTATGATATGATACTTCAGGGTAGCAGCCACAAATCAAAGAATTAAGGTAAGGAAAGATTTCGAGGTTTCAATTTTATAAGGTTCCATCTCCATTGCGAAGGTTGACACCAATCAAATATGTTTAACTTACAGCGAGAATCCTTGAATTTGTATGATATAATCTTCGGCAAGTGGCTTGCCAGGTGGCAGGTGCTGCTAATGCTTTCTGCTAAATTAACCTAACCTAACCTAACCTAGTCACATTTTGCACATTTTTTCATAATTTTTTTACTTTTGAAGCCCATCACAAAATTCTTTACTCCTAAACATAAAAAATTTACACTAAGAGATCATGTATCATTTAAACGACCTAATCCTTCATATTTTTTTATTCAAAAAACCATATTCGTGATGTATGTTAAAGTGCTTTCGCACCCATAAGCTCTTACTGAAAAAAAAAAACCTTAGAAACACTTTACTTTTTTCAAAATAATGAAATCATTCATCATTCCCTATCAAAGACGGGTCACTATTTGATAGGGTGGAAAGGTTGAAAAGTAAAAAAAAAAATTTCCCAGAAAAAAACTCACATAAAATAAGACCGAGGAAATGGAGTTTTCAAGAAGAAAACAATAAAGAAGACTGTGATAGATCAAGTACAAGGAAAGTACTGTCAATAGGACACAGAGAGAGGGGCAACTGATGGGCCCCAGGGGCATACAAATGCTGACCCCTTGTTATATTCCGAAGTTTTTTTTTTTTTTCATTTTAATTCAACACTGCCCGGTTTTTATATTTCTTTATGATGTCCTTTTGATCGCGCCTAAAAGATAAAGGGGAAGGGGATTTTTTTCGATATAAAAACGATTTCGGATATGCGTTTATTCAACTGTCTTTCCTGTAAGGAAACGTTCTTGAAATCAAGTTATAACGAGACTGGAAATCGTATTTTCGAGGAAAAAAATGTCACAAGCGAACATATATAGAAAAAAGAGGTAGACGTCGGCCGGTTACATCTCAGTACGGTATATTGATGTGTTCCTGTGGGAACACAAGTCCCGGAAGTGTTAGGGAACCGATTCACATCTCTCGACTAAAATAAAAATATTCACACAACATTCTTTTCAAAAATCGATGTCTTTTTCTCTTCCCCCAAACGGCCTAAAAAAAAATTTTTCTTTTCCATTAATCACGTGTTGGCCAGAAAAGTTTAAACTTAGCCAGAGAGTCGACGAATCTTCGAGTTAAGATCAGGTCTGCTGGTCAGTACTTGTGCCAGCTAGAGAAGCATTTAAAGAAGATTGGTCTTCGTCAGCCCTATGCTAACTTCCTGCGAACCAGAAAAGCACTGAAGCCTCAGCCAAAAATTGGCCTAACTAGTCTTCAGATGACGCCATCCCCAGATAGAATTTTACGCCTCTTGGCCAGAATTTTATGGTACAGTCAGACTAAAACCGATTTCGGCTCAAACTGCGCAACCCGAAAAAGTTTTCAGCCCATTTCAATCAAAATCTGATTATGAGGAATTCCGTCGGCTCTCCTAATGACAAAGATCATTACTTGATTTTTAATAACATTTACTATTAGCTAATCTACTAATTCGCCTCAATCCGAAATAAATCCCAGAACATTTCATTACCTTCTTTTAAAAAACGAGACACGAACTCCCGCAAATTTGAAACCCCTCCTATTTTTTTTTTCTGATGAAAAAGCATTAAATTCGCAAGAGACGGATAAAACGAGAATCGACGTTAATATCGATTTTGTAAAATGAATCGAGGTGGAAGAATTATAATTATCGAGTTATTCGGTTTGAGAAATGTTAAAACTCCAACAGAGCGTGGAGCGTGTGGTTTAATATGAAAATTGCTACAATTCAAGACGAACCGGAGAACAGGAAATGAAAGGGGGGGAGGAGGGGGGTAAAAGAGCCTAAAACGAAAGCGAAGGGGGGTGAAGGGGGCGAGGCGAGAGGTAGGCAACGCGCGGTGTGGAGCAAAGGGGTAGGAAATGAAGTCATTTTGCAAATGAGCACATAGTCTCAATCCATGAAACATGTCTCCTCTTCATCTAACTTACTATTATCTCATTCTCCGACGATATAATCTTTTATTATAAGACTTTGAAAACTAAAACTTGAAGCTCGTTAAAGCGAGTCACATTATTTCTTGTGTCATAAGATGCAAACATTCTGATGAATTTTCACCTCTTTTAAAAGACTATTTTATATTAAATTATAAAATGAGGGGAAAGAAAACTAGATTGAAAACGAAACTAGAACGAAATAAGAGTCGCGCGTTATAATTATTATTAAAGATTCAAAATGTT
Source organism: Liposcelis brunnea (assembly GCA_023512825.1). Lineage (NCBI taxonomy): Eukaryota > Metazoa > Arthropoda > Insecta > Psocodea > Liposcelididae > Liposcelis > Liposcelis brunnea. The sequence continues at coordinate 4,117,266 of CM042070.1, forward strand.
TGTTCGTCTCACTTGAGCGAATGAGTGCGAGCCAATTTTCTACTAGAGGAAATTTCTTAGACTAGTCAATTTCTCTTAGATACTGCAAAGTTAGATAAGCAGTCGTGATGGGAAGTCTAGACAGTCTTTTAGGTAAATAGCAATCAATATTCGCTAATCGGAGGGAATAGATCGTGTGCAAAAGCTCTAGAAAAAAGAAGCGGTTGCAGAAACAAGCTAAATCTGTCATTTATTGCCTGAGTTCATATTTCTTGATCGAATAACTTGCGCAAATTTAAATTTTCACTCACCTTAAGCCGAAATAGTTTTGCTGTAGCTGTTAGGTTCTTAATTAGTCTTCGACCTTTAATTTATATCCGAAAACAAATAAAAAGTGCGTGCGCTCTCTTCTCCATAAACGACCACCAAAAAACATCCTCGTAAACAAGATCATTGACATCCGAGAACGGAAAGAATAATATTTACTTTAATCTCTTTCATTAAAAACCCAAGCAACATATAATTATATCGAAAGATTTTTTAAGAGATTTTTTTTTTCAAAATTTAAATCGAAGCTTAACGTGACACTTTCGAAAAGAATCCGATTTCAGCAAGGGTGTATTCATTACAACAAAATTTTTTCCACCTTTTCAAAATTTGTCGATGAGTTTTTTTGTCGAGAGGACATTTTCTCGGATATCTAATATTCAGGTTTTAACTTAAATCCCCCTTGACCGCGCTTTTATTTAAAAAAAAAACATTAATTTTTCTTTTATAAATGATTCAATTCTCTTAATTATTAGCATCAAAACAAAGGGTAAATAAATTAAAAAAGAATAGGAAAATTGAGCAAGCGCATATCGGTCATCTGGAACCGAATTAAGACAGGAGTGAATATTCTTATTCGCCATTGTCGGATTCGGCTTGAAACGTTTCGATTAAGCGGTAAATTAATTAATTTTTTGAAATATTTTAAACGTCGGCGAATCGTAAATTAAAAGAAATAATGTTGAAATTGATAAAATTTTTAATCACGTTTTTTAATTAGCGGAAATGGGACCGGCGCGTGCTGGAACGACCAATCCGTCCCTGCTTATCTTTATCACAATACTTCAACGTTTTGTACTCTAAATGAACTTGTTAGTTTTTTAAATAATTTTTTTAATTGTTAGTTTTAATAACTTGTGAACATTTTGTAAACTGAAATGATTTATTTCTTTCGTCACGAGACAGATAAGAGAGTTTAAAATGAAAAAAAAACTTGCTTTTTATGAAACGTTGAGTCATTTTATAGGAATGATTTCGTGTCTAATTTTTGAGGGGTTTTATTTAGGGCCTGACTATTGTAATAGGCGCAAAAGGCAGCAGCCTAGGGCAGGGGAAAAGTTTGAGCAAAAAGGTTGTATTAATCGCATTTTTCGGTTCGTTAAAATTCGGCATTTTGTATCATACCCATTTTTATTTTCTATTTTTTAGTTTTTTATTTTTTATTTTGTATTTTTTTTATTTTTTTATTTTCTATTTTTTAGTTTTTTTATTTTTATTTTCTATTTTTTTATTTTCTATTTTTTATTTTCTATTTTTTTATTTTCTATTTTCTATTTTTTAGTTTTTATTTTCTATTTTTTTCATTTTTTTATTTTCTATTTTCTATTTTTTAGTTTTTTATTTTCTATTTTTTCATTTTTTGATTTTTTATTCTCTACTTTTGTTTTCTACTTTTTTATTTTCCAATGAAAATCTTCATGAAATTGATCTACAAACCGTTTTCACGCATCTTCCACTAAGTCTCCACTTTTTTCTTTTTTAAAAAAAATAAATATAATTATTTATTCCGCGCGGGCAAAAACCGTTTTCATATTCTCATCATTTCCATTCGAAGAGTTTTATTTTTCCAATAAAAAAATCTAATTTTCAACAAAAGGGTTGGAATTCTCGAGGCCGTTCTTTTTTTTTGTTGTTAGAATATTCTCGTACATTTTATTTAATACATTCAATTTCGCCTTTTACCTATGCCTTTTTTTCAAAATTGTTTTATATTCTCATTCCCCGCTGAAAATCTTTTTTTTTTTTTCATCAAGGCGTAAAAGAAAAAAAATCAAATTATATGTGAGAACAATAGTTTGATAAAAAAAAAAGATTTAGTTTAAATGTTAGGCCATTTCGCATGCGAATCATGATTATTTTTTTTAATAGCATGTCATGAAGTGTTTGGTAATGCAAAAGGTCAAGTACTAGATCATGATTATTATAAAGAAAGTAAAAATGTTTCGGGATTTTAATAGTTGCGAGTTATTGGTGTAATATGGATGGAATATTGCCAAACAGATGATGTTTTATTATTAATTTTTTATATTTTTATTATGCGATTGGCTCATTGGCCAAATTGAGGTCGGTCGTGATTGGCGGGTGGGAAATATTATTTTGTTTTAAGATGGCGGTCACGTCGAGTAATAGGTGAAGCTGTAAAAAATACTTCAAATATTTTTAAACTTTTGTGAAATATTTTACATATATTTGGTGAAACACATTCAAATATTTGAATGATACAATGTTCACATAATATTTTCAAAATATTTCACAAGTGTTTAAAAATATTTTCAAAATATTTTGATTGTACCTTTCCCATTTGGTTAGGCCCAGATACAAAGTAAGCGCATTTACAAAAATTAGAAATCCCTGAAGTGAAACTAATGTCATTTTCCAATTTAAAACTTGTCGATGACAGATACCAAGGGGGAACCTCGTCCATCCTGTGTAAATTGCAATGGGGAAAGGAAAATCTTTGAAACATGCCCCGAACAAACAAAAAGATTTTTCCCTTATTCCCTTTATCTTTCATCCAAAAAAAAAAGAAGAAGGTAGAAAAATTGAAAAAGATATTGCGGAAAGGTTAAATTGGAAAAGATACACGGTATATTAAACACTTTGCGGTATGGAGCGCCCGGGATAGGGGAAAAAAGGAGGGGAAACGTAGGGGGGGAACGGGGGGGTAATTACTCAAAGGACTTTCTTCAACCCCGGTTTTATTTCCAAACCTTTTTCTTTTTTCAAGCATAAGAGAAAAAATAAAAGGAAAAGAGATGAAATTTAAAATAAATGATGCTACTTTTTTTTTTATTTTCTTGCGAAAAACTTTTTTTTTTTATTTAGATTGAGAATACCCGGTCTTGCGTTGTTGGTCATGCCATCGCGGGTTATGTAATCATTTAATCAGTGATGTGCACCCGCCGAGCATGCGTGGAACGTTATAAGAAAAGAAGGATTTTAACGCCGCGCGGGAAAGAAAAAAAAAATTCACGCATGAAGAAAAAAGAATAAAAAGAAAAAAAAAGAAGAATAAATGTAAAGACGTCATCAGTAGACATAAAAGTGACAGGAAATCAAATCTGTCGGATAGTGAAATGGATGCTGTAGGTTTCCCCTGAGCACCTCGCTAGGGAACATCATTCTATACAAATGGAACAAATCTTGCAACACGATTCTACTCTTAAATCATATCAAATTCATCTTAAAAATGCTTCATCTTCACTTTTATATTTTCCTGGTTTTCCCCCCCTTTTTTTTATATGGATGTTCTCCCCTATTTTTTTTATAGTTCGCGGTTATGGTTTCTTATGCATGGAGGGATTGCTGAAAGGAAAAGAAGTTTCTTGAGAATTATTTCGGCAAATTCTCATGGTTGTTAAAGGCGCAGCTAAAAATTTTAATTTACTTACTCTTACTCTCACCTCATCTTGGGTCCGCCTGGCCGTACAGGGCCTTGCGTGTACCCCTTTCCACTGGCGCCCGCACCAAGTGTCCTGCCCACCATAGACCATTAGACTTGATCACACTAGTGATTAGAAGCTGACCAGAGATTTTATATATCGCAAAGTGCTTGCTTTTTTTATTTTAGCCAAATTTTTTTCATCCTTATGAAAAAACCCCACAGTAATTTTCTTTCCGATGTATAATCACTCATCTGCGAAACAATTTTTACTTCCCAGATGATAACAAAGGTAAATCAAAAAGTAATAAAAAAGACCAATAAAACATTTATAAATCGGCTTTGAAATCAAATATAAGAAAAAAGGAAAAAAAAATAAGTTTGAAAAATTTGATCAATAAAAAAAATTTGAAGTAAATCTTTTGTTATAACTTTATGAATCCGGTTGTCCAGGCCATGGGTCTGTGATATATTGCAGATCGCAGTTATTGTGAAATGTCCATATTGATTTCCCGACTATATGGTATTTCTCTTTTTTTTTTTTCATATCTAGTTCGCTTGGTCATTTGAACAGATTGAAATATTTATGGCGACCATTTTAATATATTATATAAAGAAAATATCATCTTCCTTTTTTTATTATTAAATCTTTTTTTATACTTTTTCGGGGAAAAATTGCGGAGGTCAGAGTAAAGCTAATTTTAGGGTTGATTGTGTGAGTTTGTTCTAGGAAAGCACAGAATTTTTTTCAACCTCAAGAAATTTTTTTTAACTTCAAAAAAATTTCTCAGCCTCAGACTTGATTTTGGAATTTTTTTCTAAATTTAGATTTGGAAAAAGTTCTGGCCAATTTTTTTGACGTCCGGCACGAAATTTCTAACTTATTCCTTCTTATGGCTAAAAATCACCATGCTTGAAATTTCCTAACAAAAAATCGTACAAGAGTAATGAGAAAGGAAAGGGACGATTATAACTTCTTAATCTCATTACAAAACAAGAAAAAGAGAGGGAAACTCGAAAAAAAGGAGAGAGAAAGAAAGAATGAAGAATAATAAGAAGAATAAGAGAAGAAGAAAAAAAAAGAAGGTTTGAATGCGGGAAAATTCAACTCGTATTTAATGTTGTTATTCGGATTACCTTTTATTAAAGCCAGGAAAAGCTTACCTTTTTCTTAAACTGTACTCAACGAAATGACATAATCCCAGGGGATTTTCCCAAAACAAAAATCGACTGCAGCATTTTAATGTTTTCCCCTTTAGATCCTTTCCCGAAGAAAAAAAATTTTTTTTTCTAGTTTTTAAATGTCGCCCGGGTTATATGCAGATGAAAATCAAATCCACCAGTGAAAATATTTGAAAAAAGAAGCGAATGGATGGTTAAGGCCCTTGGGAGCTATTTCCTTGTATATACTAGGAGTATAGATTGAGTTATGGACGAGAAGTGTGCAATATGGATTGCTGTTGGATGCTGTATAGCTTTTATGATGCTGACATGGTTCTGATAAATGACTCTGGTCAACTCAAAACTTTAACTCCGATATTTTTGTGAGAAATTTTGCAGTTTAATTATTTTATGTTTTTAGGGGAATGGGGATTTTTTATTTTTTAAGGGATGAAAGAAAGGAATCGCAGGTTCAAATCGAATTTTGTTTGGAAAATTTATTAGAGAAAGGGATGAAAAGGGAAATTTTGTTACCAGCGGAAATGCAGAAACTGGTTTTATATGTTAATATAAATTCGGCTGCATGAATGGAGCGAGTAGTTCGGTCAGCGATAAAGTTGACCCTCAAAGTGACCCTTGGTTGTTTTGAAATATTTTGATAGGAAAATTTTTATACGTCATCCCTTATTTCCACCCCACTTTGATTTTCCTCTTTTTGTTTAGTACAATGATTTTTTTTTTATATTTAAAAGTCGAAGGGAAATCTGTATAGTTCGAATGTTTGAGATTTTTAATTTTGTAAATAAAAATTTCCCTACACAAATACGAAAAAAAAATAATTTTCACACCGAAAGCAATTAACATCTTCGCACGGTCAAGAAATATCGGAAGTACATTAAGAATCAATAAAACAACTTCCTGTCAGAAAATGTCAGGTCAAAGTAACTGATCCAACAAATTGGCGATATAATCATATAGGCCTACACTCATTGTTATTTTAAAAACCGGAAAATAAAAAAAAAAAAACCTTTTAAAAATTTCCTGTCGGTGTAAAACATGAAAATTCAATCTTACACAATCAAATAAAAAATTGAAAAAAGTGTTTTATTAACTAACAATGAAAATAAATAGTTGAACACGATAACAATTGGAAAAACGCGGAGAGGGGTTAAATTAAAAAGACATGAAAGAATCCTAAGAATACGGTTCATGACAAGTATAATCAATGTAGCATTTTAATTTTTCTTCTCCAGCTCGCCGTGTTCCTTGTGTGTGATTAATGATCGGTATTCATTAAAATGTGCATACGTCACATCAAATCGTATACATGTCGGGTTTTTCCATGATTGTATTAAATCATCAATTTGATATAATTATAAGTTTGTTTTTGAGAGAAAAAAAAACAAAATGGCGCGAGAGAAGATTATGCAGTGGAGGAGGGAGGGGGAGTAATAATTTATCCTTTTCTTGGCATTAGAGATGAGCTCGAGTAAAACTTTCTTTAAATTTTTTTATTTCTGTTTTTACAATTTTTATTTTAAATTTTTATATTTTTTATTTCTTCGTCCTGATTTTCTATTTTTAATTTCTACTTTTTATTTTTCAATGTTTTAATTTTTTGTATTTTTCAATGTTTTATTTTTTGATATTTATTTTTCAGTGTTTTATTTTTTGATATTTATTTTTCAATGTTTCATTTTTTGATATTTATTTTTCAATGTTTCCTTTTTTGATTTTGATTTTTCAATGTTTCATTTTTTGATATTTATTTTTCAATGTTTTATTTTCTACTTTTTATTTTTCAATGTTTTATTTTCTACTTTTTATTTTTCAATGTTTTTATTTTCTACTTTTTATTTTTCAATGTTTTATTTTCTACTTTTTATTTTTCGATGTTTTATTTTCTACTTTTTATTTTTCAATGTTTTATTTTCTACTTTTTATTTTTTTTAAAATTTATTTATCAATGAAAATCCATTCTATTGAAGAATATGGAACTTTAAAAATTGAAAAATCATCTATTAAAAAATCTATCCGTATACGGGCTTGGCCTAGTATTCATACCTTCTTAACAATCATATCACATTTAATTAATTGTCCAAACTTCGTTTTCCCATTATCCAAAACGTCATATCAAAAAATTTAAAAAAAAAGAACATTGTTACACACATGTCCCTCATAGACAAATTGCCAAAGCCTAAATAATTCATTGATATGACAATAATGTCAAAAAGCATTAATAAACTTGTTACCGGATGACTTGTACAAGGAAAAAAAATTGATATAAAAATTCGTCACGGAAAAGGGAAATGATGCAAAGTCACTTAGAAATATTAAGACTCGTTAAAAGGATATCTTTGTTCAATGTTTCCTTCCTTTTATAGTCAAGTGTCAGCTCATGTGCGAGTATGAGATCGTTTTACAATATTTAAAAAAAAAAAAAATATTATGTTTTAAAAATTTCTTTGTATGTTAATGATAAAGAGTATATTTATCGGTTGGGTGTAAAGCATGCAGATGATGCCTGCACCCGATATGAGTATAATAAGACGTTAAAACCCCCGCTAAGCTACTTCCTGGTCGGAGGTTCCTTGTTATGAGTGAAATCGTTTAATTTTCATAAAACCATAATTATAATCTTTTGTTTTCAACTAATTGCAATGATAATAAATATCTCTAATTAAAATAAGGTAATGGATTCTATTCGGGGTAATGGTTGGGTTTGTTGAAAATGTTCAGTGAGAAGTTGAGACTAATGGAATAATTCTTAGCAGGGCGATATGCAATTTTTTGAGGTTAGAGTTGGGATTTGCGTTTCAAGAAAAAATAATGGACGCTCAAGCAAAAATATTGGACGATTAAGGAAAGTCACTGGACCCTGAAGCAAAGACAAGCGAAGACAATGGACGCTCAAGCAAAGATAAGCAAAGACAAGCAAAGACAATGGACGCTCAAGCAAAGACAAGCAAAGACAATGGACGCTCAAGCAAAGACAAGCAAAGACAATGGACGCTCAAGCAAAGACAAGCAAATACAATGGATGCTCAAGCAAAAATAACGCTCTAACGATCAAGGAAAGAAAATGGAAGTTCAAGCAAAGACAATGGACGCTCAAAGGAAGACAATGGACGCTTAAGCAAAGACTATGGACATTCTAAATAGAAAATAAATGAAAAACAAAAATAAAGAAAAAGAATTTGGAAAAAAAATGAAAAATAATTATGTAAAACTCGGAAATAAAAAAAAAAAATAAAGAAATTGGAGAAAAAGAATTGAAAAATGGAAAATAAAAATTAAAGGAAGTTGGAAATGAAATTTTAAAAAAAATGAAGAAGTCTGAAAATGGAAATTAAAAATGATGGGCGAAGTAGTCTTAACAAACCAATCATCTTCTTGCACCAAATGAGCTTCTCACTTTTTTTGGACGCTCAAGGAAAGATAACGGACTAACGGACTTCGGCATCTTTAGCACCTCTGCCAAATAAATCGATAAACATCAAAGATCCTCCACTCATACAATCCGAACTTTTTACAAAAACTAAATATTATAAATAAAAATTATAAAATCTAGGGTGTTTTTTTTATGGTTTGTTAACTAATTTCTCCCACAAAGACTGACGTTAGTATGTGCGCATAAATTTTACGTTACATTGTACGGTTCCGTTACTCATGGTGGTTTCGATGACAGACCTCATCAGAGTTCTCAACAATTAATTTCATTATTGTTTTTAATTGTATTCCTATAACCGATTCTTATAATGCGGTAAATCCCCTCTCGGAAAAATATGGTAGTGGATAATTAAAGATGGAGGGCACACCTGACACACGGGAGTGGATTCTTGTGTTCTACAAGTGTCATAAACCGCATTTTATAATTATTTTTTAGGCTCATCAGGTGCATTGTTGTTGTTTTTTTTTCGCTTATGGGAAATAATGTTCAGGCACCTGTTTCATTGAGCGGAAGAAAGTTCTTTTAATAATTTCTTTCTCCCTCTTTTTTAATCCCCGCCCGGATGAAGGCGCGAAAAAAAAAAAAGAATATAAAAAAGCACTTAATGTGAATATCTGAACAAGGTTTTTTAAATAATAATAGAAGGGTTTATTGTTTACATTATTGCCATATCGAAATGAATTCATCATTTTCTCCCTCGCCCGGATTATATCCCGACAATAATGGACATGTCAATTTCTATTTACAAAATAAAGGCATAAAATAAAAGATTTCTTTTTTGTCAGGAAATTTTAATCCGTTCTCAATATGTAAATAAATGCTTTTCTTTTATCGCCGTTGGTGCATTTTTGATTTAAAGATTTTGGGGAGAAGGGGAAGGGAATTCTTGGCGAGATTCGGAGAAGATTAAAGGATCAAAATTAAGCGATAATTTTTTTAAAGGCTTAGAATGTCGACCCGGGGCAATAATGGATGATGGAAAGAGAATTTCTATTGATGAGTTCAGATCGATAATTAGTGTGAAAGAGGCTTCGAACTTCCCAGGTTGAGCTTTTAGCTTTGTATATGAATTGCCAGGGCTTACTGAAACTTTTTGACTTTTTATTGAGATTTGTTGGGTTCTTGGGCTTTGATATTGCTTGGCAATCGGTTGAGGGGCTCCATAGCTTCTGGTTAGAGGTCTTCTGGTTTTAAGCCAAATGGGCCTGCCAGCTAATGAGTTAAGGGGCCTGTAGGGGCCTGTAGGGGCCTCCAGTTTTTAGCTTGGAGAAGCCACTGGATCCTGACAAAGAAAACCTTCCAGTCTTTAAGAATTTTATCATTTAATCCTCCCAGTCAAACAAAATTCAATTTTTTAAATCAAGTACTTAAATCTTATAAAACATTAAGTGATAAAACGAAAATACCGGAGTCGCCTATATTGATAAAATTGAAATTAAAAAAAGGGGGCTGAAGTAGAAATTAGAACGGAAAGAAAAGGGTGGTGACGCGTCGAGGGGTTACAAATATTGACGAGTATTAAAAACCTCTCAGATTATCTCGCTAACTAATCAAAATATTGTATAACAGAATCGCTCCTGCTTGTTGGTTCATGAGGGCGAATAAGGGTGGATAATTTTTTTTTTCCTTCCTTTTGTAAGCTCATTTTTTAAGAAAAAAATGTTATTTGAATTTTCTTTCAGTGTTTAACAAAAGTGTTGAACCGTGTTAGAATTTTTCCTCTTTCGTTAAAAATTTATTTTTTTGAACATCTCAATTTTTATAAATTGACCTCAACTATCGTGAAAATAGGGGAATATGTATCCCCTTCCGGATTCATACGCAAAGGTTTTCCATCGACTTTGAAAGGTACATTTCGATGCTTTTACCTCGGCTTCCCGCTAAATACTTTCACTTCCCGATCATCGATTTAACCTTAACTGATTTCATTAAGTGATTTTTTTTTCAAAACATGCATCTCCACTTATAGAAAACGGGTATGATCGGGAATTTGGGCCGCGAATTTTGTTCACTGAAATTTTGTCTATTGGCAGAAAAAATTTTTAACAAAAATTTCTTTACATTCTTTTCGGCGTTTAATCGGGCCGGCCCGTGCTGAGCTCCAAAATTCACTAAACACTGGCACTGTGGTATAAAGAGGTCTGAGCCTACTTTCCTCTCCTTCTCCTTTTCCTCGAAGATCAAAAAAAATTGAGCCAGACCAACATTCTAAAAAATTTCAACTATCAAAATTTTTACCACTGACCCAATAAAATCAGCGATCCGCGGTAGCTGATCGATTTCCAGACATTGAATTCATCAGGGACTAAGGGTAGTTTCATAATAGTTAATGGTCTGGGCACCATGACACATACTAGGGTCCCTTTTTCTCGTCTTTCCCTTCCCTATCAATCGATACACGGTGCATAACTGCAACTTTTCCTCCTAAAGCTTTTTTTTTCCTTCTTCCCAAATCTCTTTTACTGTATCAAGTTTCTTATACACGTGATTTCATACGGTTACGGAGCATTGTGTTCCCGGCGTTATGATTTTATTCATAAATCAATCGGGATCAGTCAATCTCGATACGGGAAACTTTTTAAGAAGGGGATGTTTCCTATTTTTTTTTCCTTTAAAAAAAAAGATGATAATAATAAAAAAAAAATAGAAGGAAGATGCAACTTTTCAATGTTAATAATGAGTGATACAAAATAGGGCAAGGCGCCAATTTTTTTTTTTTTGAGAAAATTGGCCGACAAAAGAAATTGCCAGCCAAGTAAATAATTTCAATATTTCCAGTTGCTGACACTACGCTTTTGATGTCAAAATAAACAAGGCCGAGGGATTAAAAATTTTAAAATATTTTTATCTGTTTCGATTAAGATTCTTAGTTTTCATTTTTTTGTAAATTTAAAATAATTATCGGAAAGGGAGATGGATTTTTCTTTTATTTTGTTTTGAGATATATAAAAAAAATAAACATTTTTTTAACCCTTCTCATTATTTTATAATGAATCGGGTTCGCAGGAAAAAAACATCGAGAAATGAAATACCTGAAGTACGATTTTGATTTTTTTTTAAAAGTCAGGGTTGGGCTGGCTACGTAAACTAAAAGATAGCCCTCTGGTCTCCTCTTATTTGTAATAATAATGGTTAAAGAGGCGGACGGGGCCGCGGTCGCAGGAGAAAAAGAGCCGACCGGTCGCAGGAGGAAGACCCGGCCGGCCGCGGCCGGTCGCAGGAGAAAAAGACCCGGCCGGTCGCAGGAGAAAAAGACCCGGCCGGTCGCAGGAGAAAAAGACCCGGCCGGTCGCAGGAGAAAAAGACCCGGCCGGTCGCAGGAGAAAAAGACCCGGCCGGTCGCAGGAGGAAGATCCGGCCGGCCGTGGCCGCAGGAGGTAAAGACTGGCCCTGAAACCGAGGAGACCGTCCCCTCAGTCCTCTGACCTCAACTGCGGATGTTATCTCACTCCCATTTAATATTTCCCAGCCTACCCACTCCGCTCCTGTTTAATACTAATTAGTGACTAATTAATCGTGAGCAAGATCCGATTTTTTCTTAAAATAAACAAATTTTTTATATTTTTTTCCCTCGCTTAAAAAGAATTCTATTTTATTTTAGTATATTTCTCCATTTTCCCTTTCTCTCTCTCATAAAATTCTTTCACTCCGCAATTAAAAAATATGAATCATAAAAAGTAAAATTATTACGAACGAATGATTTTCATTTCAGCAAATTGCCAAATACAAAAAACCACCCCCGCGCGAATGCAAAAGTGCTCATTTTCATCTCTTTCAATTTGGAGCTTTAATTAAAGTGATTCAGTTGAATTGAAGTTAAAATTTTAAATTTATAAATTAAGACGGGAGGAAAATAATGAAATAAGAATTAAAAAAGGAAAAGGACCCAAAACTGGGAAAAAAGAGGAAAAAGGGAAAAGGATTAAAATTAATCCGAACCATTCATTTGAATAAAAAGTAATTAACCTGCTATGCTTTTTAATCCAAGCAAAAGTCACTTTTTTTTGAAAGGAAAAATTAAGCAAACGACTTTTATTATATTTTTTCGTGGTAACCTTTAAAGCTAACTTTCAACCTAGTTCACATATCGAAATGCAGAAAAAAAAATGATAAAACCGTTATTTTTTTCTATCGAGCTAAAGTTCATATTCGTGTACTTTAAGGAAAAAAAAATAAAATAAAAAAAGTAATTTTTTAAATAACACTTAATTTGCATGGTAAAAAAATGATTGAGATCGTGATTCGGGAGATGTAACCTTTTGATTTTCAAAGACTATTCTAACTAGTTAATTACTGTAATTAGAGAATTGTTACTTTTTTATTTCTTTCTTCTGACATTTTTCGCATTCTTTGATATTTTATGTAAGTTTTTTTAAAAAAAAAAAAATCTTGCATTTGTGCATTGAAAACCTATGATTCGTGTAAACGAGTACTTTATGAAAGTATTCAGAGGCGTTTAGTTGGGCGCCATCTTGAATTTTAGAAAAAATTAAAGGCGTTTACGAGATTTCTGCATAAAAAGCAAAGTTCAGAAAACGGGGAAAATTTTTCCTGACAATTTCCCTCTCCTAAAAAATATATTTATGGCTTGAGCTTGTATTTTCATTCATTCAACTATTTAACTATCATTTGCTTGGACTGAAGATCAATCAATCCCGATAGCGATTAACCGAATATTCTGAGTATAAAACCCTTGGGGCAGAAACCGTTTGATTTTCCCGAAGATTTCTTGTTTACCATTCATCAAAACCGTTTGGGGAAATTGTATAACTCTAGAAAGGAAGCAAACCAGAATAAATTCATTATTGGAGGAGAATCGGGGCAAACGGTATATATAGGAAAAGTAAAAGCGTTGAATTCTAAGCTGAGTCAACTCGATGGCGAAGATAATGACTGCAGGGGGGGTTGATGGGCGCCAATTATGAACCACCCTTCTCATATTTCTCATGAGATTGCGCCTAATTTAACCCGCTGTTGCCTCTTGCCCTCAAAGCCCGGGTTAATTCCGGATTAAATCACTTTTATTATAAGGAAATCAGATCTATGGATGGTATTCATATTTCAGATTTTTAAGAGAGGGGGAGTGTTATTTGCATTTTATACAGAGGATTTTTCTTTAAGGAAAGTTAGTAAGAGAATTTTTGGGCGTAGGAGCTTGAGGATTCCTGGAAAAAAAAATTTTCTCAAAGATTTTATCTTATCATGACTTATCCAACAACAAAAAAAACCCTCACAAAAATGATTATTATTTTTTCTTGTCCGTTGCCGTATTCTCTTATTAATCCACGACAAATTAGACTCCGGATTCCAAGATGAAATATCATAACAAAACACAAGGGGGAAAAAAAACCATGGCTCGTAATCCGTTATATTAATTAGCAAGAAACCCGTCAGATTGTGGGAAATAATAAACAAAGGGATTATGGACCGTTTGGTGCTCGCTTTTTTTCAGATAACTTCCTCGGATTTCCTCTCTGACATTTTCTTTATATTTCTCTTAAAGCTTTTGATTCGTTTTAAGCTTTTCTTACAAAAACAATCATAGTTTTCCTCTTATAGCTTTCATCCCTGTTGTGATTGCAATTTTTTCTTCACCGAAACTTTTCTTAAAACTTGGAAGTTAAAAAAAAAAAAGGAAATGGGACATAATCAATATTCGACAAGATGAGAGGAAAAAAAATCAGTGAAAGCTGACTTATATAGGAAAAAAAAAGAAAAACGTCTTTCTTTTCTAGTTTCAGGGGTTGGATATTACAGTTTCGCTCGAGTGACCCTCCCGAAAGTGAGTTCGTCCCAGAGGTATAGCAAGAACCACCGTAATTGCTGACTTATGGACTTGTCTTTACTGACCAAGACCTTAGTTGACCCGTCCTTTTCTTTTTTCGATTCCGACTTCATCCCTCATTTCATCTCGCCCGTCATATTGTTTACTGTTATATGTAAAAGTCTAATATTAAATGGATCCCAAGGCGCAGCTAAAAGCACCGTATTTTATGAATTTTACATCAACGAGATGAAATTTGATTTTTGGGTGAAAAGCAGGGAAATTTTTTTTTTCTTGTTTATTTATTTTGGCGGCTATAAAAAAAAAAGAAGATAGCCGATCGCCTGTTAGGTCGTTACCCATCGATGATGTAATAGGATTTTTGTTTCCCTTTATAATATAAAATGAGGGAAGCTTTGAAACACTGGGATCTGTATAGATTTTGGCCTCTTAGCTACTTTTTTGTATTTACTCTTAGCGGCTTCACAGACTTGCCGGATGAAGCCAGCTGAAGGGCAAGTATTTTTTTTGAGGCCAAAAAAATCAAATTTCGCCACTTTTTTCATTTAAACAACTTCAAATGAGTTTGGCGCCAGAAATTGTTTAAAAAAAAGCTTGTTGCCCTGCGTGAATTTAATCACGAATGGCACCCTTCGTGCCTTTTCCCGCTTCCCAAAATTAAAAAATTAAATCCATGAAATCATTATTAAAATTCCAGGAGTTTTTAACAAGCTAAACCGAACTTCCTGTAACAAAGTTTTTAAAAAATTCCGCAGGGACCATTTAAAAAAAAATTAATTATTCATATAAAAAAGTTTTCGGTCTGAAACTTTTGCGTATATGATCCCTTAGTGGGATATTATCATAATAAAGGTACTAATTACCGATTCCAATAATTGTTATTCATTCATTTGTTTGAATTTTATATAATTTACTCGTCCATGACTTCCTGTACACTATTTTAATAATCCGAATCGCCAATAAAAATATAATCAAGGCTAAAATTGAATGAATAAAAAAATATATATAGAAGAGGAAAACGCATGAAAAAGTTTTTTGTTATATTTTTTTCCGCGGTTAAAAAAAGGTCGTAAGAGCCAACTCATGTACTTGTCCAGAAAATATCAAGTTTTATATACATGTCTGGGATTGTAGCCAAGTTGAGGGTGCTGATGGTTTTTTTAAACGCTTATTTTCTTTATTTTTTTAGGGGGAGGAGCATTAATCACTTTGGAGTTATTACTATATCATCCGTTGGATCTGCAGGATTGGATCGCCGTCTAAATGTAAGTTGTATACCAGGAGGACAAAATATGGCTAAACTCTACCTTAGCTTTGTTTCGGAATAAAATTTAAATTTTAGCTACACTTTAGGTTTTACAAAATTGAGGATTGATGAGTCGAATTTGGATCAAGTTGACCTGCTAGGCCGTTTAATCGGCCCAATCAAGCACCACACCACATGGAAAAATATACCTTAAAGTATATTTTAAGTATAACAGAAATATAAAGAAAATATACCATAAATACATCTTGGGCACAATTTGGATATACACAATGGCTTAACTAAAATTTTTGGGCCACCCCGCGAACGTCTTTGGTGGGCCCCTCTTGATGTCCCGCAAGCACCACCCCGCATGGAAAAATATACCTTAAAGTATATTTTAAGTATAACAGAAATATAAAGAAAATATACCATAAATACATCTTGGGCACAATTTGGATATACACAATGGCTTAACTAAAATTTTTGGGCCACCCCGCGAACGTCTTTGGTGGACCCCCTTTGATGCTCCGGGAAAACATTTTTTTGCCATTTTTTCCTTGCCACAATACTTACTAATTTTTTGCCCTTGAGTGGGCCCCCTAGAGATAAGTGGCCCTCCCATCTCCGCGGTAACTGCGGGGGCGTTAGATTATACACATATAGAGACTATGTGGTATCGCCCAACTTCATATCTGTGGTCCCTTCAAACCGTCGACTAATAACATAAAATCAATTCTAAATCATTTTGAAAACGCTCCACCACGTACCTGAAAATTAATGTTTAATTGAAAGAAAATCCGGCGGGAGAGTGAGAGGTGAAAGATAATGTAAAACCGAAATGACCACCAAGTCCTCGACTGACCACTACTCTCTGCACGTGGTCCCCAACTTAAAAGAGCTAAGTTCATGAATCTAAGGCTTTCCTTTTTCCTCCCCCCCCCCCCTCTCTCGCCCGGAGAGCACATGCTGTCCTTTAACCGCAAACTTTTCTTCCTTCAATTATCAATTTCAACTTTCCTTTAACTTTTATTCCTAGATCGATTTAAACCTCCCTCTTTTTCGGCGAAAAGAGAGCATCATCATTACTTCCATGTTTGAGAGACCCCGAAAACTTCCCATCATAAAGTCGGGAGGGAAACGAATCGTCATTTCCCAGTTTTGCTTCACTTAAATTATTATCTGTTATCGAATGATTTTGTCGAGCGGGGAAAAAGGTCGTAAGTGAGGTTTGCGCGGTCGGGTGAGGAGCTCCTTTTTCCAATAACGTTACATCCTGTCAATCAAGTGAGGGGAAACCCTTCAAATTCTCATGTTTTTCTTAGTTTACCACAAATTAATATCGGCAAAAGTTTAATGAAATTTTAATTAAACTTAGCGCTTTATTTAATTAGTGATGGATGATTTGAAAGTTTTTACTTTGTTTTGTTATTATTGTCACATTCATATGAGTTGAGGATCTTCCCTGTTCCTAAGTCAGTGTAGAAAATAAAAAATTCAAATAGTTGGTGATTTAATTTTTTGGATTAAAGTTTACGGCCGCGCCACTTTTGCTGGTCGAGACTTTTAGCCCGAATTCTTTCTTATAACTCAAGCAGAAAAAATTATATCTTACATGAAACAATAATAATAAACATTATTTAAAGATGTCTTTTTCTATTGCTTGAAGTGGGAAGTTGTCACTCTGCTAATTATCTTTTCATTTTATTAAATATGTCCACTTTGTTATTTCAATCATTCATTTTCATACCCCGATGACATGAGAATTAAGACGTTTAGGCCAATTTTTATCTGATCAAACAAAAAAATAAAACAACTCCGTCCTAATATTATAACTTTAATTACTTTTGTGAAACCGGAAATATCAATCTACGGCTTACTCATAGCTAAAGGTATCAATCATACATAAGAAAAGTCAGAAATTTCATTTCCAACCCTTTTAAACTTCCGTTAGGCCTGAGGCGATTCGTCATATTTAACTGGAAACCTATTTAATTCGAGTTTTTGGGATTTCTATCTAGGCCAAAGGGGTTTCGTATAAAAACAAAAAAAAATATATAATATGCAGTATATCAATTAGGGTTGCTTTGGTTTGACATCCGATCTGTCAGGAATATGTACTACTACGTGTAAGTTTACCCCTATTTATCAAAAAATATGAGGCTTCCGCGGATATAAGTTTCAAGGAGACGAACCCTTTTTATATTTTAGCTGACATTTCATATCTTTATTGACAGGGGCGTCGAAAGCTAATTTGAAGGGGCACGGAATAGGGTTTGGGTTAGGAACAGATTTAGAATAGTTGCTCCATTGCCCCCCGCAGTTTCTCTTTTGTGCAAGAGGTGCATGATTTTTTGCCGGCCAAAATGTTCAAGCCGGGACCTTTAAAAGAATCTGAGACAGGTTTTTTTTTCAGTGGCGCCATTTCACCGAAATCTTGGGGCAAACATTGTTGACTTTTGTTGACCCCCCAAATGGCGCCTTTGGTCGTTTTTTGTTTCAAAGGCTTTGATTGTTAGAGAAATAATATTTCGGGGCTCTTCCCTTAATTTGACTTCCCCGGATTAAAATATTCCTGCTTCCCACTCATCCCTGCTTATTTCAGATTTTACATAAGGGAGCCGCCATATTAAAAAAAAAAGGAAGAGAAAGTCTTGCCATTTTCAATTCCCATCCCGAGCCATTAATTCATATTAACCATGTGTGAATTTCCATAAGTTTTCACGCGGTATTTTCCATATGCCCAGAGAGCATCCCTCTCACTCCCGGTATAATCGTCGGAACCGTAAGAAACCCGTTGAAACCTTTTTAATTTTTATTAAAAGGGTAAGTCATTTTAAAAAGTGGGATAATTTTAAAAACTTCTAAATCGAGTTCGTTTTATGAGGGAAAATGAAATTACTTACTTCTTTAAATTATGACGAGATTTAGTAAATGAAATGGATTTTCATCCACTTCAACCCTGCGATCCGACACCCCTCCCCCTCCTCCCTCAACGACGACCTCCGCCCCCCTCTTTTCCTCACATTTCGCATCGCCACCCTCTTTCGGGCCCAATTTATTTATACGCGCCGTTTAAAAATCTACATATTATATAAGTTTTTTTTATACATATAAAAAAAAAAGGCGGGAGGGGGCGTTTTTTTAAAAAAAAATCGTTAAAACGGTGAAAATTTTCCCCCCTCGTAAGGTAAATACGGAGGCTTAAGGAATTAAACAGAAATCGAATCCTATATTATAATCCTCTTATATCAGTGTGTATATATAATTATCTCCCACATATATTTCCTTTATGCTTTGTGTACAAACTTGCTTTTCATAACTTTAGTAAGCTTCTAACTTGGGAAATAGTATCACAAGAGAATTTCTCTCTTTCCTCGGAAAATTCGATTTTCCTCCCGGTTTCAATAAAACCCTAAGGATCCACATAGAATGGTATGTCAGCGGTATAAAAGGTATTAATACACTTGTTTTAGATTAAACTAAAGCCATATAGTTGGGCAGAGGAATTATTTTTGGAATTGTGGAAATGTGAAATAATTATTTCAACAGCCAAAAAGCTCCTGATAAGCCCGTTGAAGCCTGTTAGATCTCAAAGCCTGATTTTTTTGGCCCAAGGCTTCAGTTATACAGTTACTTCTTCTTCTTTAAATGCCTGCCAGAGTTTGGCGGTTTCATGGCCATCTTAACTTTGGAAACTAATGAACAAAAAGTATTCTGAGTCTTGGCCGCACGATTCTGGTTTTATCTGCGCCTGTACTCAATCTTCATTAGAGTTACTGGTGCTTTGCAATAAGAGTCGCTCAAACTGAGTTCGCTAAGCTCAGTTATTGCTGAAGCCAACCACTGGTGCAAAAAATTATTCATGGTCAAGCTAGTTTGGCGCCAATTCAATCTTTATGAGCTAGGCCAGTGCCAGAGCTAGGCCAGCCTGGCCACAATTAGGGCAAGACGAAAAATAACAATCTCACATTTTTTTTAGAATTTCTCTTTTACTTTTCCTTTCTTTTTTTATAAAAAGTGATTTTAAGCCTTTTTAAAGAGTCTTAACACAAAAAAAATCAAAGCTACCTGCTTTCGTGGTTTTTTTGAGATTAATATTACTCCTTATTACATTTTTAAAAAAAAGGAATCCTTTACGTGTTATTAAGATCGAGGGGGAAAAAAGCTAAAAGGGGTATTTGAAATTCCTGAGGTCAAGGAAAAGTCGTAAGTCTTGTAAACATTGATTTTTGCTTCTTTTTTTTCAAGTACAGTTTATTTAATAATGAAAAACCATGGTATTGATCGTTCCTCTTTGAAGTTCTTTTTTTTTCTCCGAAGTCAAAATACTTTTGATGACACAAGCTTGAGACTTTTACAAAAAAAAAAAAAAAAAAACCGTCCCTTCTCGGACATACGAGAATTAATTATTAATTGTCCCGTCGATGAATAAACGTTTAATTAACTAAACGGGCGGGTTTATGAAACCCCTTCCCCACCCCATGCGTTTAATCAATCAAAATCCAAGACAATTCATCATTTCGGTGAATTATGTCAATAACAATTCGCACTGGGAAACGTGTGACGCGCTCTCAAGCGGCTTACATGTGAACTATCGGAATAAGGATAAACACTATTGTAAACAATGGTTGAAATGAAAAAATGCCGCTCTAAAAAAGAGTTTTTAGTCAATTTTGCAGCTTTTAAATTACCTGATGGGGGTATTACTTTCTCACCAATGCCCCTGTAAAATGATTTTTAAAAAAAGCAGACCAGTCACTGAGAAAATGCAGAAAAAAACTGCACTATGTTTGAGTGTGTAATTTGTATACCTGAACATAAGAAATACCTGTAGGAATGATATTTTGTGCTAAAAATTTAAATATTTTTATGGTTTTAGCTTCTGCTTCAAAATGTCTTATCAAATAACTTCCAAAATTGAATTTGTGCAATATTTCAAAATATTTGAAAAGTACAAAAGTACAGAATCGGCTCTGAATCTAATTGAAAATTGAGATTATGCCGAGACTTCAGTGGAAATTCTAAGAAACCTTCGATAGATAGAGGCTCATGGTTCATTCTTTCCATAATAGCAACTTTATACACTTAAAATCTTGTTGTTGGTATCATTCTTTCTGTGTTATCTCATTACTCATTTGCAAGCAAAGGACACAGCATAATAATTTCAAGAGATGGCTGTACAGCCGGAGTGCAGCAGACCAAATCTCATTGCTTCAAAATGCTGTGAATAGCAGATAATAAAACTCCTTTGCACAAAAATTGTTCCAAATTGAATTTACAATGACACATGCTACCTTATTTCAAAGGATTAAGACTTTTTTAATGTAAGAGAATCATTTCTCTGGAGTAAGCGATTTGATTTCCTCTAGATCACAGGAACACATCATAGACTGTTATAGGATTTGCATAGATGAGGCCTCTCTTTCTAATAAAAATCCTTTGCCCTTAAAGGCAACTTCTTAAATAGCTAAGAAGCAAAATCCAGAATTAAAACCCCCCTTAAAAATGAACCAAACACAGCATATAAGATTCACAAACACAGCATATAAGATTGCAATCCTCAGAAGGAAGCTCGAAGATTTCACATCAGTGTTAGATTTACCAGTTTTAATTACTAAAAAACAGATGTCACATCAAATAGATGACCCAATAGAATGTGTATAATGTTTTAAGGGTTTTTTCTGTGAACCAAATAAAAAAATTAATGAGTATTAAACGGAAAAAAAATTAAAAACGCTATTATGAATATATATGACAATGTTGTTTATCCTTATAATGGCAGCCATGATGGCGCGATCGAACTGCCATCTATAGTTCGTTCCCAGTGCGAATAAATTGAAAAAAGGGTTGAAAAGTTTAAATCGAAAAAATTAATCAAGGATTCTATGATCCATTTCTAAATGATTACTCTCGCTATTTTTTTTTTCTACCCTATTTGGCAAAAGCAGGGATGGATTGGGGTGGGAAAAGTTGCAATTTTAGATTGAGTGAATCTAGAGGCTTTGGCTCAAGATACTAAGAGCTCCAATGGCTTTAGTTAGGGCTAACGATCTTAGCTTGAAAGATTCTGATGAAGGGATCGAGAAAAAATTTCTGGGGGAGGGCGCAGTCTCAAAAAAATCTAAGTCGAGTGATTTGGAAGAACTCGAAAGGGGCCGTTCAAGTATTACGTAAGCATGATTTTGGTGAATTTTGACCCCCTCTCCCGGGGTGTAAGCACATTTCGCCATACTTAGCTTATGGCGAAGATGGTTAATTTTGACCCCCTCCCCCCCCTAATATGCTTACGTAATACTTGAACGGCCCCAAAGGGGACAGACTTAGAATGCCTGTAAGGAGAGAGTTGCCAACGGAATTGTTGCTTTTTTATCGGCTGTGCAGCCGAGTAGCAGAAGTCGTATGACGTCTCCACCAATCGATGAGCCAGGGAGAAGCCAGGATTTCGGTATTCAGAGTTGGCGATCCTTTTGGGCTCTCTAACTAATCTGGAATCTAGGAGGTTTTAGGCACCCTCAGACTCTCCTAGTTCCGCCCACGCCTAGTACGAACCAGTGACCTTAGTTTGGGCCACTATTCACCCTAACGAGGTCAGCTTCCTATGAATTGTATTCGTCAGTTGCAAATATTTTAAAAACTTGCCATTTCCCACACTTCAGGTATTTTCTAACCGCCATCCAATCTTTTGAAACATACCGAAAGATTTACAACTAAGGTTCATTTGACTACCGGTTCAATGATACCGTATTTTTATTATGTTAAACTTACGGGCAATTTTTTTTTTATTACTTCCTTTTTATTTGTCATCTCGTTTTTTTCCCGTTTCTATTCAAAAATTCACAACAACGCATAATTTTAAAAAAAATCGTTTTATTGCTTATTTTAATATTTTTATTTATTCACGGTTTTTTGGAATTATTTATTATCTTTAATAACAAAAACACTTTGTCGGCGAATATCAAAATTTCAGCCCCCGGAAAAAAAATCCTATTCTTTTAAGTCCACTGCATTTTTTTTTTTTTTCGTCGCCCGTCGTCGCATAAAAATATCAAAGCTAAAAAGAGGAGATAGATATTCGAGATACATATAAAAACCGCTTGGGAATCTAACGGCTTACATCTGTCAAAAAGTAATGAGAAGACTGAAGCGAGCAAACATCATATACGAGTACAACCACCAATATTTCTTTTCCCGAGGCCGATTTATCAATATCAGCCCTTGTCACGGCTTTATAATGTTTCAGTTTTTATAACTTTATCACAGGATAAGAAGACGGAGGGAAGCACGCGCCCCCCCGTTTCAAGTCCTTTAAGTTAAATTTCACGGGATTCGGGAATAGCGGAATGTAAAATGATTGGAAAGTATTTACTTTTTTCCCAAAAGGCTTCCGGATTTTTTCCCTCGTACCGGCTCAAATAAAAAATTGTACCGTCAATATTATGGAAGTCATAAGAGGTTTTCACTACATTTTTTAAATGACTTTTTTCCCTTTTTTGATTTAATAGATCGCCGAAAATGATTTGTAACGATGACGTTGATCACGTAATGGATTTATGGCGGCTTAACGAAAAAATGAGAGCGAATATTTTTTGAAAGCACCTCTGTTGCCAAAAGTAAACAGTGGCGGGATAAAAGCAAGTTAAAAGAGTGGGACAGGTTAGTGTAACTGTCTGTAGTGAACTTAGGCTCAGGGCTGGTCTAGTTAGCTTAAGCTTAGCTGAGGCCACTTACCGTTTCAATTTTGGCCTAATTAGTTAGCATTGTTAACTGGCCCAAATCAAGATTATTACTAAACGCATTTATAATTTAACTTGGATTACTAAAAGCATTTATTAAAACACATATTTTAAGAAAAATTGCTCGACATGAAATTTTGAAGAGTTGCCGGTCAAGGTATTTTAAGAAATAGTCGCATGAAACGGGATTTTGAAATAAGTTGCTCGACCTAAAATCTTGAAGAGTTGCTTGACTAAGGATTTTGAAAAAGATTGCTCGACAGGAAATTTTGAAAGGAGTTGCTCTACATGGGATTTCGGAAAAGATTGTTCAACAGGAAATTAAAAAAATTGCTTGACAAGAAATTTTAAGCAGAGTTGCTTGACAAATATTTCAGAAAAAATTGCTCGACATGAAATTTTGAAAAAAGTTGCTTGATGACAGGAAATTTTGAAAAAAGTTGCTTGATGACAGGAAATTTTGAAAAAAGTTGCTTGATGACAGGAAATTTTGAAAAAAGTTGCTTGATGACAGGAAATTTTGAAAAAAGTTGCTTGATGACAAGAAATTTTGAAAAAAGTTGCTTGATGACAGGAAATTTTCAAAAGAGTTGCTCGACAAGGGATTTTGAAAAGTTGCTCAACAGGGAAATTTCGAAAGAGTTGCTTGACAAGGAATTTTTAAAAAATATTGTTCGAATTGGGATTGAAAAAATGTGTAATGTTACTGTAATGTTAAAAGTAGACAGAACTAGGTTAGGACCTTTAGAAATTAAAACCGGACAATAATTTTAATTCCTTTTCCGTGACTCCAACTGATGTTTTTTGAGTTTAAATATAGATAGGCCTCTAACAACACATGAAGAATAACTTGGACTTAGCTCTTCTTAGTTCTTGCCGGCTTAATGGCTTTACTGAGCTTCTCGGGGGGGTTTATAAAGCAAAAAAATGTATTCTCATTACTCACAGGCTAAAACCGTGTATTAATCTCTTCTAGCTCCCCTCGTGGGGGGCGCCAAAAACCAGATTCCCATCTTCAATTAAATTTCCTGGATCCGCCACTGCAAATTTTAAAAGAACTCACACCTTGAAAAATCTTGTAAACGGTTTTATTATGACAACGTTTTAATGTTTCGCTTTGTATTAAATAATTTTTTTTTTGACTTTGAAGGGTAAAGAATCCAAAAAAAAAAAAAAAACAAAGATAAAAAATTTTAAAAAAGAGAACGAGGAGAGGGAGGCTCACGCAGAGAGCTAAACATTGCGAAAAGAAATGCACTTTTTTTTAAAAAAAAAAAAACGAAAGAAATAGAAAAATCTAGGGCAGGGGTGCCGGCTTTCTCTTTCACCCTTTTTATGTTTGCTTCATGGTTATAAAGGTTTATTGAAAGCAAAGGGCAATGTTTCTCGTTTTTATTTGAGGTGTATGACAGAATGATAAATGGTCTGTAGTTGCATGATTTACTGCTACCCTGCTCTTTGTGTCTTTTTTTTTTTAAAAAAAATTTCTTGTGCTAAGTTTTTTTTTCTGCTTTTTTCAGCAAAAATGCAGCAGAAGGATTAATCCAAAGTGAGAGTTTCAAGAGAAGAAATCCGAAGTGTGTGGCGCAAAATAAAAAAAGGTAAGTTTTTTTTTTTTTTTAATAAAAACCACGTGACCTCGAAATATGGATTAGTAAAAGAAATATTATCAAATTGTAATCGGTATGTTTCGCCCATTCTCACCTGAGGTTCACATGTTGAATGAAAAATCAAGTTTTGTAAAGAGTATCAACCCCTACTCTATTCCTCCTTTGATGCGACGTCGATTCCCATTGGCTGAGCTTCCCCTCTCACGGTTTTAGACACGCCCGACTAGTCAGCGTCCGCATGGCCAGTCTTCTTCGTGGTGCCGAGTGAAAAACATCTCGAAGGCGCGGATTAATCCTTTTTACTTACGAATTAGTGCTTAAAAAAATTTTTTTTTAAACAAAATCTTGCATCCGGAAAAAAAAAACAAAATAATGTGCGCGAAATCGTGCGAGTTTGATTTTTACAACGGATAATTATCATCCCGCGTGTATTTTTATTTGGTTTTTAAATTTTTAGTTGTTTTTTGACTTGTCTAAAAAAAATTTTTAGTTGGTGATGTCCCGAATCCGGGAAGTCGAATCCCGCCGGACATTATTCCCCTCATATTTTCATATTTTAGCGCAGCCGCCAAAATGAAAAGAGAGGACAATATTATTATCATAATCAGTAGCCTCTATATTTTATAATCATAAATAGGACCTGCGCACATTTACCGGACATGAGGATAAATTAAGGGTAGTTTTCAGGGAGGGGGTTGAAACAAGAACGAGATAAGAAAAACAACACAACAGAATTCTGTAAAGTCATTCCGGGTTGTATTCACGTCAAATTGACATCATCCGACGACACAATATCATCGGGAGGAGAAAAAAATTTTTTTTAAAAATTTTTTTGAGTGTGGTACATGAAAAACCAAAGTGAATGTTTGACGTAAAAGTTCAGGATTGTGATTGTTAGCGGTTTTGAGTTTCGGTCATTTCCGGTAAAAATCCGGTTTGACCGAAAACCGTATCTGTGCCGTATGAAAATGTCGCGTCGGAAACAGGCTAGGCCGATACGACATTTAGACGACGAAGAAGATCAAGATCAAGCTTTGGATCTTCAAATCACAACGGCACCGGCTAATGGTAAGTTTTGGAGAGTGGCAAAAAAAAATAGTGCGACAAACAAATAAATTTATTAAAAAATATTAACAATTTATTGTCAACACCCTCGAGGAATTTTTTCCATAAAATTTTTTCAAAAGACAAGCCGCAATTTAAACCGTAGTTGTCATAATAACCGTACCTGGGCGATAATACCCTTCTCGAGACCCGCCGGTGGATTAAAATATATAACAAGAAAATGTGCCGATGAAAAACATCTTTCACGTTTTTGAAGAGTGTCAAAAGATTGCCGCTTTTATAATATTGTCAATAAGGGGATTTTATGATGTTTAAAAAATATTTCCGTCAACACAATAAGTGATAGATTTTTGGAGTTGAGGTGGTGCAAATGATATTAAATCGGTGTTAAATTTCACCTGTAACTCGGAAGGAGATGTCTCTTATGATGATTTTTTTTGACGTTTTGGGTTTGTTTTTTTCGGTGCGTGATGTGAAGTGTTAAATATTGTAAAGGGAGTTATTATCTACACTTTGGCGAAGTGTTTTAATTCAAGGGGTTTCACTTTCTTGAGTGTTTTGTGTAATTTTCGTGAGAGATCATAAACGCCTTCTTTAAGTATTTCTGATGTAAATGTCTGACGGATTGTTCCATGTGACTGTGATGTTCAGTATTTGATACAAATATTCTTTGACGAAGAAGTTTTGGCAATTTTACCTGGTGAAAAATTCTGGTATTTTCTTTGATTCTTATTGTCGCATGGTAGGGATAATTCTCCCACAATTCCGGAATTCATCTCAATTTAATTTCAAATCTTTTGCCAGAATATTTTTACACCTTCCCTATTTTTGAAGATAGAATCCATCATTTTTGCGGTCACGAATAATTTTTATAGTTGTTTTTGTATAACTATTGACTTTTGGCTAATCCGCAATTGTGTGCTTTTACGATTTCCGTTGGCACCTCTTTGAAAGTATCGGATAACGCCTTTGGCGCCCATAATTTTAAATGGCTACAGCGTGATAAGTGACCATATCGATATTCTTAATTCGATTTCATGAAGAATAAAACTCCTCTTGATGTTTTTCCCGAGATTTTGAGGACACTTCGATGAGCGTATTTATTTCACACAAAATTTTCTCGATAGGATTTTTTTCAGCATATTTTGCTCTTTGTATTATCAAAAATTTTGATTTATGAATTAATGTGAAATGCTATGGGGAGATTTTTTAAGTGTTAAAGAAGTTGACTAAGTGCCGCTTAAGCACTTCACTTTATTTAGGAATTTTGCTCGCGTAATCAGACATTGGTCTTGAATGCCATAGCTCCTACAGTCTGGTTTTTGGATTTGTGCACTTAATGCACTTAGATAGGAAAGTGTATTAGCTAAAGCACAACTCAATTTACCCACAAAGTTAGAACTAATTTATATTAACAAATTTAATACAAAGTTTAAGTGGATCCAATATCTTCATTAGAATCAAGACTGAGAAGTCGCTGGATCTAAAACAGTAAAAAAATGACAGTATAAGTCTATCGAAAATTTTGCTTAATAAAAATCTGCAAAAAAATCTAAAACATTCACAAAAAGGGCAAATTTTTTTACCTCATTCACGCTCAAGAATCCTATTGGACTTGATCTGCTTACAGCCAAAACTGTTGGAAAAATAAGAGATTAGCAAGTTTTTATCTATAGCCCCAAACTGAATTGCACAAAAAATTCTAAACAGAAAGTAAAATTTCATAAATTTTAAAATTTCTGAAGTAGCTGTAATTCTTCAAACACATCGAGCCAAAATAATTTAACTGCTTACCTAACTTGATCCTGGCTCCAGCTACCTTCTTCCTTTGCCTAACACTTTGAATATTTTATTGGTCCAACTGACACAATCAACAACTCCCATTCTTCCTCAACTTACTGAATAATCCGCAATTCCTACAAGAAAAGCTAGAATAATCAACTCTGTGCCAAAATAAATTTTAAATTCAACTGTTTTTCTATCACAAACTCCAATTGCCACCATTTTCTGCCCAAAACTGACCATCATCTTCCATTCTTCCACTTTGACCATCTTAAGAAAATCTCAATCCCTGAAAAATAATATTTTCGTTAGCCGAAACAATCAATAATCAACAAACCCCCCCGCCCCCCAAAAAAATCTATTGACAAATTCACTATTCTAACAAGCAGAGACATGCTCACGATAAACATTTATCCTCAAACCCAAGAATTGTTAATGTTACATTCAAAGTTAATACAACAGCTTCAATTTTTTTAACTCTCGAAATATTTACGAAACGATTCATTTTATATTAAAAAAAAAATTGTCTACATAACCTCACTAAGGAATCAAAATGGACGACACCAAAATAAACAATATAACCCTTTTATTCATCCATTTACAACGTGCGGTATGAGCAAAACGAATAACATACCTTTACATGTATAAAAATTAGCATGATAATAATGTTATTCTTCATACATAACCTAAAAAAAAGAAAAGAATAAATTTTTAAAAAAAAAGTTTTAATGTGATGACATTTTTTGCAGATTTTTTGGCTAGAGCAAAATCCACCCACATTTTTAATTAATACTTGGCACTGTCGTTCTTTTTTTTTTACTTATATGAAAGCCTCCCGTTATGGTTATCTCACGCATCATTTAAATGATAAAAGAGTGAAATAAAAAATAATTGATGATGATTCCCCGAGCTATTAAAAAAATATTTTGGACAATCAATTGGCAGTTAAATTTGAAAAATTTAGACATCCCTGATTTATAATGACCTACAAGCTAAACCAAAATACCTCTCTATTCTTATTACTGGGGCCTCTATCTCATCCTTTCTCTCTCTCTCCTCAAGTTTATATTGTAAGGTGATGGCTAAAAATGACAGGAGAATTCAAACTATTCAATGAACAAGGCAATTAGCGTAGTGAATCTCATTTAGATAGAGCAGCGAGCGAATGGGCTACGTCATGACCTATTTCTTAATTAAAGTTCCTTTAAGTTGAATAATTAACGACTCTGGCAAAAAAATTGAAATTTTGAGTTTTATTATTTCCGAAATATCATTTTTGATACGGGATGGTCGATTTGTCTTGATCCATTTTTAATTATTTAATTAATGAGGGAAATATGCGTACGCCATTTTGGTTTTGATTGCAGGGAATATTGTGGCCGTTTTGTTAAGTTGGCAGCATCGCCATTTTTTTTTTTCAGGCCTCGTGAAAAGGGTTGATATGACGAATGTGTTAATTGTGCGATTATTTATGTTAATTAGTTTATGATTTAACGTGTTAATGAAGTAGAAATAATGTAATTTTGATTGCTTGCGAAAATTTAAATCCGATTTCGCCATATTGCAATTTTTATCCGGAAAAACAATGGAGCAGGGATGTGATGATTTTTTTTCTAGATTGGATGTAAATATCGTTTGATATGATTAATCAGGAGGATCATCGTGAAAATTATTTAGTCAACATGAAGGTTAGTGCAGTTGGGTTGTTCATCTCATTATATTAAGAGCATATGATCGGGATTACTGCAGTTAGATGTGTCAAGCAATGAATAGGAGACAAGGATATTTATTATCATTATCATCATCAATATGTGAGATCATGTTGCTGCTTGTTTGATATTTTTTAAGGAGACTATCAAGATAAGTGAATGGCTTGGGAAGGTTTGTAAAACATTAAGATTTCACTGGAATCTGTTGACTTTTTTTCCCAATTATGATCGTAGGCCCTATGAATAATTATGATTGTGTATCTTTTTCAGTGATAAATGAGTTGCTCGATTATGCAATTGAGATTTTAAGGATGTCAGTTCTCGTAATGGGATAAATTCAGATTTTTGGACTGAATTACAGTGATGGTTTGGATTTTGAGAGATGCTTAGTGATTAGCTGTGACTGTTAGAAGCATATTTTTAAGGATTTTTGTATGGACTTCTGCTGAGGAGAAAAGTAATTCTCAAAATTTTTTTGTGGATATCCAGTAGTGATTAATTTGGGTTATTATGAGGTGATGAAAAAATTTTGTGCATTACCTGAAAAGCACAATTTGACTTTTTTTTTTTTCGATTGATTTTAGGAATAGTTTGTAAAGGGCATCAAGGACATGTTATTGAATAATTTTGGTTGAAGTTAGTTATGTGTCAAGAAATTAGGACTAAAAAATTGATTCGTTGATTTTTTCATGTGACTTTGTGTCAAGGAGAAAAATTTGAGGCTAGTGATTTGTCAAGGGAATTTTTATGGAAAGATCAATTGTGTGCCAAAATTTTTTTAGTGATTAGTAAGTGGTTTTGGTTTGTTTATCCCATGTAAGGGAAGGGTTAAGGTGACGTTAAAACTTAAGACGCTGTTAAAAATTGAGATTTGATTAATTTTAGAGGAAATTTGAGCCTGTTGAGTATGTGAAGGACTTGCATTTGAGATTTTTGGTCAAAACTAGTCAGTTTACACAAAATATTTACACAGTACTTTGTAAGGCGGTTGAGAAATAAGCACTTGCAATTTTTGATAAAATTTTATGCAGATGTTTTAGACAGAGGATTTTTGCGAGGACATTTTTCGGATTGTTGAAAGCCTAAGCATTTTATGCTTTAGCTAAGAAAGGAGAATTTGACAATTTTTTTAATCCGACAGATTGTCAGGATGTCTGCATGTTTTTGGGGATATGAAGTGTACTCTGTTCATCTGTAGCTAAGATTTTTTTGGCCAGAAAATTTTTTTTCAGGAAAATAAGTAAATATTTTCAGTTAAATACGATTTTATGAGAAAGTGATTTTGCCAAGCAAATCATTTAATTAATTTTTTTGGAGAATTTAACTATTGATGGTTAATTCTATTTTCTGACAGCAAAAGTATTTTATTCCGAGAGTGAAATCAAAAAAAAATTTTACATTGAAGAGGGCTGTAGCTTTTGTCTAAGATAAGAGAAAAATCCATGAATGAGGAAAGTTATTTTTTACAGCTGAACAGTTGTGGGCAGAACTTTTATTTTTTTTAAAAATCAATATTAAAAATCTTCAACTTTTCCACCCACTCAAAATTATTAAAAAAGAAAAATGATCCATCTCAAAAAAAAATCATCTTGTTTTCATTTGTTTATTTGTGTATGACTTTTTGAGTGATGAAAGACACACTTTTTACCCGCTTTTCAAACAAGCTTCGTGACTTTTTAAATTTCCACGAATTCAAAAAATAATAATAATTTTTTTTCTCCCCCAATAGTAATAATACCATTCATGTTGAAGCAATCGATTTGATAAACCTTACAACATTAATCATCAAAAAATATAACGAAATATCGAAAAATCATCAATGCGAAACGAGGTAAAAAAATGAAATCACGTCACCTGAAACAATAATTTTAATAGAAAAAAAAAAAATTAAAAAATAAGATCAGAAAAAAAAAATAATTCATTCATTTTCGTAGACGAGTGTTGAATGCATTTTGCCATGCACGAGCTAAATATTTTAAAAAAAATGGTGGCTGATAAAAATAATAAAACGTAGGACAACATACGGGTCTTCCCAACTAGGATCATTAACATTTTTAATTTTTTTTAGAATGTCATCATAAGGAGAAAATCGGGGAAGATTTTTTTAGCTCATTTGGCTACTGAGGAGGATGATAAGGAAGAAAAGGCCCTAGGCAAAAAAAGTTTTGAAATTTTAGTTTTTTAGAAACTGGTTTGACTGAAAAAATTTTAATAATCAGATGAGATATTTATTTCTATCGATTTTTCTCTCGAAACAAAATATTTTTTGGTCAAATTGATAATTAAAAGAAAAAGGATTGCAATGACTCGTATTCCTTATTCAAGGTCGGCGAGTTTTGATTTTAAAAAATATGATGACAATCGTCGTATATATCATACATTTGTACAGGTTTTTTTTTGAGCGTTATATGTTAAACATACAAGGAGGTTTTGATCGAAAAGTTAGTAAAATATACGAGGATAGTTTATGTGGAACGTAAACGAGTCCTATAGACGTAATATTTTTCATACTTTTATGTTTGTTATAAAGAATCAAAGCGACATATTTAAAATGCAAATGATAAACCAATATGGCGTTTGGGGAAAAGATTGCGAGGCGATTATCTGATTTTTATTCAAGGGAGATTGATAACGGGCTTGGGCGAACCTTTAAGTCCGTAGTGCTCAGCTTAATTGTTGCCACAAG
This sequence comes from Liposcelis brunnea, assembly GCA_023512825.1. Taxonomy (NCBI): domain Eukaryota; kingdom Metazoa; phylum Arthropoda; class Insecta; order Psocodea; family Liposcelididae; genus Liposcelis; species Liposcelis brunnea. The sequence continues at coordinate 4,149,182 of CM042070.1, forward strand.
AAAAATTTTAATAGTTTAGTTTTTCTAATTTGAAAACTTGCCTGAAATTTTTTTCTGAAAAAAAAACTTTAGAAAAATTTTTCCTATAATAATTAATCGATAAATTTCAAAAAAAATTCAGCAAAGTGTTAAGTGTAAATCTCTTCCTCCCGTCATCCATAAAACAAAAAAAAAAAATTGAACGGAAAACTCAAAAGGCTCAATATAAAACTCGTAACACATGAGCTGGTAATGAAACGTCAAAAGGTCTTTTGATTTCTGATTAGGATTCGCTCGTCAAGTGTTCCTACAAAATGAATACTGTAGTGTCTATTTATTCAGTTACACAATATTCTGTCCCTTTGGGGCTTGGGAAATTTATTTTCTTATTTGAAAACCCTTTGATTGAAAATCCTTTTCACACACGACTGCTTTTATTAAACAATGATTCAGAGATAACTGATGCTTTCTGGCAGGTGGTTATTGGGAAGAGAAGACGTTTCATCGCTCGTTTATACATCTGTCATTGCCACGATCCGAGATTTTTTTTAAAAAAAAAAAATTATCGATTCGTGGGTGGGTAAAATATTATTTTGCAGAAGTTAACAATGACCTAATGTACGTGCAACGTCCTCCCCGATTAAAAAAAAAAAAAAACATGTGATTATCCTCGAACTGACATCTTCCAACTGTCAGTCATTGGATAATAGATCTCAAAGAGGTATCAAAGAGGTTTTTTTTTTTTTACGTAATAGGAAACGGAAATGATAGTCCAAGAGAGTCTCCGGTTTTTGAAAAGCGTTTTTCTTACTTAAAATCATGTCATATCGTTTCCGTTTCTTTACGGGTCCCCCCGCGGCGTTGTGTAAACGCCTTCATTTATAAAAACGCCTTTTAATTAAAAATTTTCGATGCAAATAAGGGATGCGAAGAGGGGATGAATCCGATTTTGAAAATTCGAAATATAATTGGAGGATATGAACACGTTTCATAATCTCGTATCCCTTTCCCACCACCCATAGCTTTTAACCCTTTTTTTGGATCATTACATTACCATGCATGACCAGGCTACTTATATGTTTCGACTAATAAGATTATATCTGGGAAATGGCAAAATGGCTACATCATCCCAGCAGCCATTGTACAACCCTTTTTTTTTTTTTTTTTGTATCTTAACCCTTTTAATTTTTAAAAAGTGACAATCGTAGAAATTCCTGGTTAAGTTTATCGATGCCAGAGTGAAATAAAACCAACTTCGAAAAAACCATTACTAATCGTTCAAACTTATTATTTCATGCCAATGGTAACGGTAACAATAAAAAATAATGTGGATTTGGCCTTGAAAATTCAAGAATAAGATCTTGGGAATGATTAATCGTATTTTTTTTTTTTTTAAAGGATGTGAAGTATTGGTTTTATTGAAAAATTTTTGATGGAGTTGTGAGGCCGTTTCAAGTTCAAGCCTGTTGATTTCGACAGAGCTCATACAATTCTCCTATAGCCCTCTGTCCACATTTTTCAGTCCTTTAGTCTCACTATGGAGCTAAGATGCGCTGTGATGAAGTTTAGATGCGCGATGACGAATCCTAGAAGCCCACTTGTCTTTTTGCTGTTGCAAAAAGATACACAGCACCGTTTAACCAGGCGATCTAAAGTCCTTGATTTTGGAAGCGACGCCTCTGGTTGATTTCTTCCAGTTTGCTCCTAAGAAGCTATTTAGTCCACAGCCCCAACCTCTAAATCAGCCTCAGTTTTGGCCAGGCTTGGGTATTTTGAAAATAAAAACATTTCAAGTACTATTTTCAAATAGAAAAATAGTTTTTCCTATTTATTTTTACTTCATCATTCAAGTATTTTTATTTTGAAAATAGTTTCTTCTTAAAATAGTTTATTTACATTATTTTATTCTAAAAATATTACTATTTTTTTTTTGCTTAGGAGACTTTTTTTCAAATTCAAGATTTTTTATTTGATTTTAATTATATTAAGATGAGAAATTTAAAAAAAAAATACTTTTAGATGTTTTTTTTGTTTCATTTTACGGACCCAATTTTTTTTAGAGTGATAAAAACTATTTTTAAAATCTATTTTTAAAAAACTATTTTTAAAATCTATTTTAAAAAAACTATTTTTAAAATCTATTTTAAAAAAACTATTTTTAAAATCTATTTTAAAAAAACTATTTTTTAAATCTATCCTAAAAGAACTATTTTTAAAATCTATCCTAAAAGAACTATTTTTAAAATCTATCCTAAAAAACTATTTTTAAAATCTATCCTAAAAAAACTATTTTTAAAATCTATTTTTAAAATCTATCCTAAAAAACTATTTTTAAAATACTATTTTCTATTTTCTATTTGAAATAGTTAGTCAAGAGACTATCTTCTATTTTATTTCAAATAGTCAAAAACTGAACTATTTTCTATTTCTATTTGAAATAGTATTCTCAACTATTTTACCCAAGCCTGAGTTTGGCACAATCTGCTGACTAGAATCAGGCTTGAGCCAGTTAATGGATAAAAGCCGCATTTATCAATAAAACCAAAATTCAAGCTGCTGACACTTAGCGCCAAAAAAAACCCAAAATCGGAATGTATAAAAAGCGCGGCAAAAAAGACGTATATAAAAAAAAAATCATCGCCCGTGTATATAACTTGAAATCTATTACGTTAAAATGTTTTTAATAGTTTTAACCTCCCCTATTACATGATATTCTCTTATATTTTCCATGAAGAGCCCTCGAACCAGTTTTCAAGTGGTATCGCATGAAACAGATACCAATCATATACAAGCAAACAACCCTTCAAAATATATACTTGCTTTTTTGGCTGACTGGCTGGCTTTGCTTGTTCCTCTTACTCTCTTTTATATTAAAAAGTGTCATCAACATAATGTCTTATATGTCCTTTCATGTCGATACATTTTCAGAATTAATTTCCTTCTCTTTTTATTATTTTTTTTGTGCATGTTATTCTTTGCTTAAGCAAGTTAGAGCGTTGTCGCGATTACGGTTTGGCGCCGAAAACCGTTGACAGACCCGTAGCCAGAGACCAGAGTCCGAGATTTGTGGCTAAAATTAGCCAGAGTCTAGGGCTATGAATTTGTGGAATTAGTTTTAAGCCAATGGCCAGAGTTGGAGTTTAGAGGCTGGAATTAGGAACCAGCGGGCAAAATTGACCTGAGTATATTTTAAAGATGCGCAGAATGTGGCCACGATGCGTAGTAAAAAATCCTGAAGCCAGTTTTTCTTTAAAATTAAAAAGAAGAAACTGCCCTTTCCGGCTGCGGGCCTGTTTTGAAAACAAAATTTGAAAGATGAATTGCTTTAAAAACTTAAAGCATGCCACAATCCAAAATTTTTACTATACATCTCCCTTTTTTTTTTACAAACGAAAACGATTACTTTTGACGTCACCATTGGGAATTGATAAAAAAAACGGAAGTACAACTAATTTTCTTGTTAATTCAATCCGGCAGATGAAAAAACAATATGGTCAGCGTCTTATTGTTTATTTACACTATCTCCCATAAAACTTTCGAAGTTTTAAAAAAAAATTTCTAACAAGCAGTGGCGGGGATTTTTTTTTTTTGCTTTTATGTCTTTCTTTCATATTGCTGCTTATTAATAAGCACTAAATTAAGCGAGGAGATAAAAAAATAATTGGCAAACGTCGATATGAAAATGAAAAAGGATGAGAGAGAAAAAGAAAAACGAAGGAAAGAATCTTCGATGAAAGATATTTTCACGGGTTTAAACACCCACAACATTCTCTATCTGCACCCGCTTATTATGCTTTCACGCCGGCTGAATGGCATCATTTTGTCATCTCCTGACTGCGGCTGTCGAATCATGCTGTCGTTTTATATCGTTCAACCATTTTTTTAACGTTTCTCATGCCAGTTAAAGTGTGTTATGAGTAGGGGATACAATAAGTTTTGAGAGATTTTGGGGAAATTAAAAATGGAATTAGGAATTGTTTTTTTTTTTTTTTTAAATAATGAAAGAGCCAAATTTATTAGGAAGTAAGATGAGGTCTTACCTAGCTGAGCCCTTTATTTCAGGATTTTTCTGGGTTGCGAAAATCAAATATTTTAGATTTAACTCGGTTCGGAGTTTGCTTGAATTGGCCATCTTAGTTTTATTGAGAAATTTTGTTTTATATTTAATTTTTATTAGAGAATTTTCCTAAAATTTTTAAAATTTAGTACTTTTGTAAAAGTTGCACTAGAATTTATTTTTATGCTCAGGAACTTATATTGATGGACGCAAGACAAGACAAAAAATGCATGGTTCTTGTTCTTGTCTTGCAATAGAGAATTGCATTTTCTTGCTTCAAAAACGATGCAAAATCGGAAGACTTTTCTTGCCTATTGCTAAAAAAATTGTCTTGTCTCTTCTTTTAGTAAAAAAATTAAATCTTGTTCTTGTCTTGTATTGCTTTTGAAAGACAAGACAAGGCTCATTCTTGCAGTATCGCTCATCACTATTTGTATTTTTTCTTGAAAAGCCTTTATGGCTTAACCATATTTTTTCTTCTTCTTCTTTCAACCTATCTCCATCTACTCCTGGACTTGAATCGCTCTCAAAACTTTCCTAAAATTTTTTATCTTGAGCTTGAGAATGATTTTTTTTTCATTTTTTCTTGCAAATGTTTTTTGTGTTCAGAAATTCGTTAGAATTTTTTTCATGTTTGTAAGTTTTTGTAAAAAAATTTGTCTTGGTAAGAAATTTTGCTCAATGTCTTCGAATGGTAAAAATCTTCTACCGAATTTTTTGGTCGGCTGAATTTTAATTTGTATTCGAAATTTTCTTGATTTCTTTTTCATGTTTTATCTAAAAATGAGGTTCTTGGTCAAAAACTTCAGAATTTTTTGTATCCGAGAATCGGCTTGAAAAATTTTTCTTAAGCTCAAGAAATTTTTCAGAGATTTCGGAGTTTAAATAGTTCTCAAGAAACTTTTTCCAGAATTTCTTTTGTGTGTTGAAGAATTTTCCTGAAAATTTTTTCATTCTCCTTTTTTTTTAAAATCCAGAAGTTTCTCCGAATTTATTTTTGTTGTCAGAAATTTTTCTGGAATGAAATTTGTGTTCAGAATTTTTGGCGTTCAGGAATGTTTCTAGATATCTTTCTCCAAAATTTTTCTCTGTGAAAATTTTTCCAACATTTTTGCTGAGTTTGTTCAAAAACTTTTGTTTTGAATTTTACCCGAACGAAAAACCTTTTTAAAATTTATCTTTTACTTATATTTTTTCCTGCACAGTTCAAAATATTTGAGAAAAATTGAAACTTTTAGGTTTCACTGGGGGATGAAACCTTTTCGGTTTCAAATTGAATGCAAACGAGTTTCAAATGATACTTTCATGACTTTCACAAAAAAGTTTCAATTTGAGGTCAAAAAGTTTCAAAAATTGAAACTCAACAAAAAATTTTAAAAATTGAAACTCAACAAGAAATTTTAAAAATTGAAACTCAACAAAAAAATTTAAAAATTGAAACTCAACAAAAAGTTTCAATTTTAGATTGAAACTCTTTAACTGAAACTTTTAGGTAGAAACTCTTTTTTTTTCAAATGAGAATATTATTTCGAACTGTGTGCTCGTAGAATTTTTTAATGATCCGGAATTTTCTTTAAAAAAATCTCCAGAATTTTTTCTAGAGAGGTCATTATTTCTTCTTGGCGGGATCATCTCAGCCTCTTTACACAAATTTTGTTTCTTAAAGCAAAAGCGCATCAGATTAACCTTTCTCCGATGAGAGATAAACGTCATTTGCTTACTAATCAATCCTTCTCACGAACAAAAAAATTCCAAACTCAATTTAATTAACAAAAAAAAAAAAAAAAATCTACCTCCGCCGTAAACAAAAATACAAATGTCACATTTCCATGATTCAGTAAAATTGTGAATCATGGATAATGCATTTTGATATGATTATAAAACATCAGAAAACCATTATAATTTCCCATTTTATAGTTAAAACAATGGCTCGAAGGGTGGAATTGATGATAATCAGAACCCGTATATACACGTTCGAACGTTAATTATTGTTATTGATTTTAAGCCATGATGAGCAAGCGTCGTCAACATTCCCTGGTTTTCTATTGATATACGCTGAAGCTCCCTCGCGATTAGACAGATGTAACCGTTTTTTGAATTATATTTTTTTTATTTATATTTAAAAAAAAAAAAAACTGTCAGGTCTTATGCGACATGTTCCGTTTTGAAGGAATAAAACAAAATACGATCAACAAATAATGGTTATTTAATTTCACCTATAATAAACTTTCATGTCATAATATAATTGATAGGCGAACAGACAAAAGAATACTACATGTACATATTTTAATATGACAATATCATTTGGGACGATATCTATTTGAACGCATCCAGCTGTATAATCCCGAGCCCAGAGGTATGAGGCATTTTCGTTCAGGATTAGTCTTCCTTTTTTTTCCCTATCTTTTTTTTTTTTTTTTTTTCATGCTCCTGTAGTTTTTATGACACCCGCAGAGCCTTCGCAAGCTGCCACCGATGATTTTCCAGATAATCTTTTATGATTTATGTCGGATTTACAATTTTTGAAAATATTCATACGCCCCTGATTCATAAGTTTGCATGATTTCCGGTCGAGTAAATTTTTTGGGATTATTTTTTTTGATAAAGCTAAAAATGGTAGGGATGACAGTAGCTTGGTAAAATGTTGACAGAGGACACCCCTGATAAAAAATACACGATCGCATTTTTTTTTTTTGTGTGTGTGTTTTCCCCCATTCTTATTTTTTTAATATCGAAGACAACGTTTTTTTAAAGGAAATTTTTATTGTAGACAATAGTTTAATTTTGTTTAAGTTAAAAAAATGTTTTAGGAAAATAAATACAAAGATACATGATTTGCTTTTCCTCTTTTTTTTTTTCGACGACTGCCAAAACTTTTGAAAGATTGCCATTATAAATTAAGAGCTTAAATATTTTATTGCGAAACGGTTTTTAATATCTTTTTCTTAAAAAATTATCATTTTGCGGATTTCTAATTTTTTTTTAAGATGGCGGTTGTTAAAATATGAATAATGGCGTCGTTTATTTATTTGCATATTAAAATTTGAGGGGGAGGAGAGGATCGTGCAAAGCATAAAATTTTGACAGTTAGATAAAGTTTGATTTGTAAGTTGGAAACCGAGCCAAACTCGAAAAGTAAACTTGAGCGGCTTCTTTTATAAGTTGAAGTTTCGTTCGATGGCCCTAGTGGTTGTAGTGCGCATGATTTAAAGAATTCTCATGCCAAAATTTAATTTATGCCCAACTAATTTTGTTTTTTTTTCTTTTTTAGGTAAGTGAAAATATTCACCAAGAGAAGTGCTGTCGATGCCCTGTAGTGTGTGACCGACGAGATAATTGCTCTTAAGCAACAGCTCAAAGGGAAATTACAGCTAAAATTTTTTTTAATTAAAAAATGGCTTCGGGATCATCTAATTTGGCCTAGAAGCGCTAGTTTCGTTTTGAGTTTGATATAGCTGAAAATTCAGGCTTTGTCGACCAGAGAGACTGTGATAGATTGAGATTTTGGAGCTTGGCTCAAAATAGAGTTCATGCAAACTCCAACTGAGCGACAGTTTGGCATCCGAGGAGAGATAAGATCAAAAAGGCCATTTAGGTTAATTAGGATTGGTAAGGTAGCCGGTTAGGCGTGTTTTGTCTTGCTCAAGGAATGGCGTCCTTGCCCTGTGGTGAGCTCCCTTCTCAGGGTTATGAGTTAGTGGAGGGCAGCAGCTTCGCTAACACTGACCTAGGGCTGAAGATGGTAGTAATCGGCAAGGCCTAGACTCAGATACCGGAAGGCAGAGTTGGATCAATGGTATGGCTCCCGGACTGCGATGTGGAAGATTTTGGAAAGTCACCACATTATTTATATTCCTAGTAAAATCATCAATGGTTGGCCATGATGATCGCCGATCTCCGACGAGGAGCTGGCATTTAAAGAAGAAGAATAGTAGAATTAAGAACTAGTAAGAAATTAGGAGGTTGATTTTTATTTTTAAGAACAAACCGCCCAACATCTTTTGTTTCTACATGAAAAAAACTGGATTGCCAAGGAGTTATGTTTTTCCATGCAACAAACCGCCTGCCTATAAATCACAAAAATGTTGGGCAAAAAAATTTCATACTCTGAATCAAATCTTTCAGTCCTGTTTCAATAAACTGTAAGAGCTAAAGGGCGCTTTTATTTAAGGGGCGCGTTGGCGCGAACGTGAATGAGTACTTGTTGTTCTAGAATGAATGTGAGAAGATGAACATGCCTGCAAAAATACTAATTTAACCATAGTCATGAAATCTCCCCCTTGCGAAACACCTCGCCGCTTTACTAAACTAGACAACGCCGCATAAAATGCAAACCATACCTCCAAATCCTACATTTCGCTCTTTTCCGTTTGGATTGGTCGTAATTTATATGAATTAATAATTGTTTAGAATAAAAATAAAAAAAGGAAGTTAAAGTAGTGGGGGGTGCATAAGTAATATCACACCTTGTCATTAATTTATTGCACCGCATATTTAAAAATGTTAATCGCGTTTGTTTTTGTTTGTTATATTAACTATATTCTTATAATTTTATACCGTGCATACACATAACTCAGCATTTATTCCTTATTAGCATGACTATCTTTTCTTTATATTTATTTTTTCCTTTCTGTACCTCGTATCCGATGTGATATATTAATCGCTTATATATTTTTGAAAGGTATTTTAATATGATTTTTGGCCGGTATTTTAATTAAATGGCCGGTAGAAAATTTAAATGGACAGTATTTTGGTGGCCAGTAACAGCTTGGCCAGTATTTTATTTAAATGGACAGTATTTTATTTAAATGGACAGTATTTTAATTAAATGGGTGATAAAAAAATTAAACTGTCAGTATTTTTTTATACGAATGGCAAGAAATTTATTGTTCATTAATAAAAATTCAATAATTTGGTCAGTAAGGTTAAAAATAAAAAAAAAGCATTAAAAAATAAGAAAAAATTATTTTGGCTACCCCTGAACGTATTGTATCATCAAAAATTGCAATAGAAAGATAAAAATAAGTTGAAACAATCCTAAGCTGGACTCAATTTTCCTGTCTCTGCAGGACAATTTTTCTTGTAATAAAAGGTGTGAACTGAAGGGTCATTATACGTTTAAAGTCAGTCTGCCGGTGAATCTCGCGTTAGCAGCGTACTATTTGTTTGAGGTGTGGAAAGTAGACCCCTGCACGGGCCGGGCCCGCGGCCCGCGGCTCTAGGCCCGGGCCGTCCCGGGCCTAGGCTTTTGTAAAGCCAGCCGGCCCGTTTTGGCCCGGGTCGCTCCGACATGTCTTTCCGGTAATGCATTCGAAGAAAACTTTGGTCGAGAACTTTGTATTCGAAATGAAAAACATTTTGAAAAAACAAAACAGTAATATTTTCTGCATCCGAATAAAAAAAATTAACAAACAAACAAGAAAAAAATTCGGCTGCAAAATTTTTACCCAAAAATTTGTCTTCAAGCCCGACGAATTTGTCTTCCTCTTTTTTTTAAAAAGTGAACCATTAAAAAACAAAAAACTTTTCTTGACTATTTAAAGTCGGAATGGATTGACAGGCATCAAAATTGGTATGAAGGAGTAGCCAGTAACACACCGTCGACGAACAATTGTTTAGAAGCGTTTAATGCTGTCATTAAAAAGGAAGTGACCTTTCGGGCGAAATACTTGTCGAGTAATAATATTTTTACCTGCCGAATTGCTATCAATTACCGACCAAATGATATTATTTTACTATTCAATCTCAGGTATTTTACATCCCAATTATTTAATCTACCGGCCAAAAAATTATTAAAATACCGGCCAAAAAATTAAAAAAATACCGGTCAAAAAATTTATAAAATACCTTTCACTTAAATGCAAGCCTATATTAATTATATCATATCAATTTAATCTTCATGTAAAGTTTAACAATGCTTTAATTTTAACAAAGTGAGTGAACGCGTTATTATTAAAATAAAAAAAAAAGATATATAAAGAACAATTTGTAATTGGAAAGGTTTTTTTAGATTTTACTAAAGTTGTCCCCGACACGTCAATCTCAAGAGGCCGCTCAAATTAAACACACTATCATTAAGCTATTATGATTGTAGAGAAAAAACAAATGCAGCAATTTGTATGATTAAATTCAACATTCGAGTAAATGCTTTTTTTTTTTTTGTTGCAATACGGAAATTATATGCTTCTGGTCATTTCGATATTTTTTTTTTATTCTTAACTTGTTTTCGTGACGTATACGAAAATACTAAGTTTTTTTGTGAAAGATTATATTTTTTTTTTTGAAGGAGGAGGAAACGGAAACAGAAGAACAGATATCTCTCTACGGGCCTGAGAAGAAGTTGAGCAATTAAATGGAGTAAATACGATTTAAAAAGCAAGTCGAGTGTACTAATTGCTCTCGTTTGAATTTCCTTTTATATTTGTTAAATGTGGTAATCTTTTCATATTTCGCCGGGGAGATTGTTTAAAGAAAAAAATTGACGTGAGTTAAATGGGTTGAGGTTAGCTCTCGTGCCGTGGAATTATTCTTCATTCAGGTTTTTTTTTTTGAGGGGAGAAGGATTGAACTCATCATGATTTTCTTCTGTGGCCAAGCCCTAGTTTTGCTTTTCGCATTATCGGCCAGGCTGAATTCGAGAATGAATGTTGGTGCGCAGATACACAAACTCATTTTTATATAGAAACTTTTAAAATTAAAAATTGCTAAAACTTTACAGATGTTAAGATCATCGCCACACTTGTGGAATATGTTGAAAAGATCCCCGCTTACACTCCCCTTTATTTAGACTGGCTGCATGTTGCTCCCATATGGAACCTTCCTGGCACACGCCAAGACCTTAGTTACTTAAGATAATTTGTTGTTCGTGATTTTAAAAAGTTTAGGAAGTTTTATGTGTTGTTCACCCTTTGGCCTACTGTTTTATTATCTTCGAAAGAGATGAATTAATCGACGGAAATCTTTTTTAGGGGAGAATTCGCTCTCACCAAATTAATTGTACAAGTTAGCGATTTAGAGTCCATCCAGTGACGACGCTAAGGGGGGGCGGGGGGGGGCCCGGGCCCCCCTTAACCTTAGCTTGTGCCCCCTTTTGTGCCCCCTGCTTTTCCCAATGAGGTACTGGATTGTGGTGTCTTTTCACGAACCATAAAAATTGTCGGTAATCGCGTTAACAATCCCGGCATCAAGTGCTGCTTGTGAGAGAACATTTTCCACGCTTAAAAGGACAAAAACTCACATCAGAAATCGAATGATCAATGATCGACTTACTAACTTGGCAATATTAAACATAGAAAAAGAGGAAACGAAATTGCTGCCTCTGGATAAAATAATTGAAGTGTTTTCTGCAAACCATCAAAACCGCCGAATTATACTTCATTAAAGGTAAATAGGGTAACCGGTAAGGCATGTTTTGTCTTGCTCAAGGAATGGCGTCCTTGCCCTGTGGTGAGCTCCCTTCTCAGGGTTATGAGTTAGTGGAGGGCAGCAGCTTCGCTAATACTGACCTAGGGCTGAAGATGGTAGTAATCGGCAAGGCCTAGGCTCAGATACCGGGAGGCAGAGTTGAATCAAAGGTATGGCTCCCGAACTGCGATGTGGAAGATTATGGAAAGTCACCACATTATTTAATATTCCTAGTAAAATCATCAATGGTTGGCCATGATGATCGCCAATCTCCGACGAGGAGCGGGCATTTAAAGAAGAAGAAGAAGAAGAAGAAGAAAGGTAAATAAGTTTTTTTATGAGGCCCCCCCTAAAAAATCTTAGGCCCCTCCTGTGCCTCCCTTGAAGAATCAACCTAGCGTCGTCATTGAGTCCATCTAGAACTTATTCAAGAATGGAGCGTCCACCTCAAACCTCCTCAAGAGTTAAAGCGTCCATTTTTAGCCTACTCAATAACTTAAGCGTTTATTTCGAGTCTATTCAAGAGCTTTTTTTTCTTTTTTTTGAAACTACATGCACAGTTTATTGTCAATGTCAATATTTTATAAGCGAAAGGTTGAGGCCTGCATTACTTAAATGTTAGCTTTAAAAAATTATATAAATTACTGAAAATAATTGAATATTTAATGTTCAGCATCTTCATTTGCAGCGTCTATAAGAAGAAAAAATTCAAGAATCGAAATTACTTCTTCTTCCTCATCGTTGACATCACCATTATCCCTATTCTCCTCATGAAGGTCATTTAAATCTGGGTTAGCTTCCTCAATGAAAGGCTCTGGAAGCTCATTTCCTTCTTCTTGGTTATTGTCGACTACATCATCTTGCTCATTTTCTTGTAGAATGTCAAACCCGAGATCGAAAGGGTTCTCTAGGTTCTCTAAGGGAGGAAATTCATGCGTAACATGTTACGTAACATGTTACACATGAATTTCCTCCCTAATAGCATTAAGCGTCCAAGTTCGTGGTCTACCATATCTTGTAGTATTTCATCCTCTTGTGTAGTGGGGAAGACTAACTAAGACAGGCTTGCTTCTCTGAAGTGGGGCCATTGTAGAACTACTATGAGCGTCCACTTCGAACCCATTCAATAGTTAGCACCGCAGCAAGTCGAGGCCTTTAGGCTGACTGCAGTGCCACTTAAAAAAAATTCAAATATCATTTTTAAAAAGATAAAAATCCTACAAGAAAAATAAAATATATCAGTTGCTCCTTTAGCTAATTAAAAGTAAACTCATTCACATGTGAAACAATGTGAAATTTTTTTTAACCCGTTAGATTCATTCTATTAATCGATGAGGTCACGGAATTTCCGGTTTATTTTTCTCGTTTTTTTTTTTTACGCAAAAAGAATATTGGAAAAGTTTCTTCTTTTTTTTTTTCGGGGATATGACTGCGAAGTCATATTTTTCTGTTGAAAAATCAATCTCAGAAGAAGTAAAAAAAAAAAAAGGAAGAAAGGAAAGAAAGAAAGATTTACCCTTGAAGGTTTTGTTATCTGATATTATGACGCAATAAGAATGGCAGTTATTTATGAAATCCTCCCCCTGCGTTACGAAAGGGGTTGATCATAATTTTCCACGCCATTACCTTCTTATTCTCCTGATAATATCCAGGCAAAACAAACAATCTCTTCTTTTTGTTCTTTATATCTCTTCATCTTTAAGATTTAATGTTTTTTCATCTTATGGGGGCTTTGCGAACGGGTTTTCCAGTTATCGGATGTTGGGAGCAGCTATTGGGCAGAAGGGAGAGCTAGTGGCGTAGAGCGACGCTCTCGGCTTTTGCCTGCTCCTAAAATTACATAACTTTTCAAAAAATCTTGATTTTGGCCATTTAAAATCCATTTAAAACACAAAACTTGGCAAAATCTCAAATGAAAGAGATTCACATTTTTGATTCTTCAAATTTTTAAACTTAATTTTCATGAAATCAGGAAAAAAAGTTATAATGGCTTAATGACTAGCCATTATATTATTTTGCTGTCTTTAAAATATTTCGTTCGCATTAATGACATTTTTTCCCTTCCCGTAAAAACATACGGCGCACATCGGATCATATTTGGCAGTTATTACAAAATACTCAATCATCCCGAAAAATCAATTATAACTAATAATTATGCGCGGCAATTTGAAACGTTGCCAAAGTTAACAATGATATGTGAAGACAATTATTTAAATTAGGCGAACCACCCTCTCCAGACGTTTTGATTTTTGTTTTTACCTCCTCGAAACTAATCGGAATCACTTGCGAAAAGGGGAGTCGGTGCCAATTTTTTTTAGTTTGAACAATAGGAAAAAATGAAAAGCTTTTCGATAATATTTTCGAAATGAATTAGGATTAATGTTTTCTTGTCAGTAACTTGTTTAATTCCCCTTGAAACATTTTTATCTTCTATTCATTTTCGATGACGTTTTCCGTGAAGTTATGTCACCTGAACAATTAATTTGACATTCCTTGTGCCTCTTCATATATTTAAAATTTATATTTGTCAGAGTGATTCTAATTATAATTAAAAATTTCATGTTTGTAAAGAACGTCCCCCCGACATTAGTCATCTTGTCTGTAACGAAACAATACAATCGTTACTTATTAATCTTGAAGATACAAAAAAAATTTTGAGGGAGATACGAAGTTGGGAGTTTTGTGAGTTCCAAACAAAGCTTAAAAGCTCAATTTATTTGAAATTGTTCAATCAGGATTTTCTGAGGCTGGTCATTCAAGAACTGATGCGTTCATTTTAATTTTATACAAGAGCTTTAGAGTCCATCTCGAGTATATTCAAGAGCTTAAGCGTCCACCTCGAGCCTATTCAAGAGCTTAAGCGTCCATCTCGAGCCTATTCAAGAGCTTAAGCGTCCATCTCGAGCCTATTCAAGAGCTTGAGCGCCCATCTCAAACTCATTCAAGAGCTTAAGCTTCCATCTCAAACTCATTCAAGAGCTCAAGCTTCCATCTCGAGCCTATTCAAGAACTTAAGCGTCCATCTCGAGCCTATTCAAGAGCTTAAGCGTCCATCTCGAGCCTATTCAAGAGCTTGAGCGCCCATCTCAAACTCATTCAAGAGCTTAAGCTTCCATCTCAAACTCATTCAAGAGCTCAAGCTTCCATCTCGAGCCTATTCAAGAACTTAAGCGTCCATCTCGAGCCTATTCAAGAGCTTAAGCGTCCATCTCGAGCCTATTCAAGAGCTTGAGCGCCCATCTCAAACTCATTCAAGAGCTTAAGCTTCCATCTCAAACTCATTCAAGAGCTCAAGCTTCCATCTCGAGCCTATTCAAGAGCTTAAGCGTCCATCTCGAGCCTATTCAAGAGCTTAAGCTTCCATCTCAAACTCATTCAAGAGCTTAAGCTTCCATCTCAAACTCATTCAAGAGCTCAAGCTTCCATCTCGAGCCTATTCAAGAACTTAAGCGTCCATCTCGAGCCTATTCAAGAGCTTAAGCGTCCATCTCGAGCCTATTCAAGAGCTTGAGCGCCCATCTCAAACTCATTCAAGAGCTTAAGCTTCCATCTCAAACTCATTCAAGAGCTCAAGCTTCCATCTCGAGCCTATTCAAGAGCTTAAGCGTCCCATCTCGAGCCTATTCAAGAGCTTAAGCGTCCATCTCGAGCCTATTCAAGAGCTTAAGCGTCCATCTCGAGCCTATTCAAGAGCTTAAGCTTCCATCTCAAACCTATTCAAGAGCTCGACAATCAGTACAGTTAAAAATCTGAGAATTATTTTAATTTTTTTTCATTTCTGCTTCTCAACAAAAATTATTTAGAAAAAAATTTTATTTTTCCTCCCGTCACAAGGAAAAAAGGGGTTTTATATAAGCAAGACAACGCGCGCCCAATCGCAGGCATATAAATTGGTTTTATTGAAACGTAAGCTATGCAAATCTCTAAATTGATAAATGAAACAGAGAGTTTTTTTATGTTTTTTTGTTCCACTCAATAAATTCCATTTGAAAAGTCAAATTATTTTCTTTTAGAAATATTAAGAACTCCCCGACATTTTTTATTTCTTTGTTGTCAACGTCCCGATCGAACAAAAAGAAAGAAAAAAAAATATATCGTCAGCTTTAAAAAAATGAAAATTTCGTGAAAATTTTATCAAGAGGAATTCCGTTCCGGTTAACGCGCCATAATTAGCTTAAAACGATTCTTTAAATTTTGAAAATCGTTGCGGTTTTTTCGAGAGGGGGGAAAATCACCCGCAAGGAAAATAGGGTTTTGAAATTTTAAAACGAAAGCCTCGAAGGGATTTGCAATTACGGAAAAATCAAAAAGAATGTTAATGTGAGATGTAGGTGGAACCATAACTTGTGTTCTCCTTTAGCGAGTAGCAAGATACGTTGGTTTTTATAATCTCGGGTTATGTACCCACTTCCTTGAATGTTAGGTTGATGTGTATATGCTTCTTTTATTTTGTTTTATATTCTTTTCAACTTGAGAGTTTATGTGATAGGAGGTGCAATACTTGATGTATTCGTTTCTTTGTAGGTGTGTCTTGGTTTTTGCCTTCATTTTTTAAATTATGGTTGTGCGCTATTGTTTTTAGCAAAGTCTCGGGTTGTCTCGTTCAGCTCTGATTGATTCATTCGGAAGTAATTGTGCCAGAATATTTTTTAATCGAAAGAAAAATTTTTAAAAAAATGGTGAGCTTCGAGTTTGAAATTTTTTTTCTTGATCTTTAGGGTCATTCAAAAGTAATAAAAAAATCATCATGTGCGATTTTTAAGTACAATTAATTTATTTGCTTTTAAATGCTGTTGAATGAATTAACACATTTTGTATCGGAGATAATTTTTTTTTTTTTGGCAAACAGTTTGCGGTTTATTTTGTTCTTCACTTCACTTCTCAAAAATGATTAGCTGTCTTATGCTATTCTTTTTGCTGTGGTCTGCGTTAGGGGGTGAACGCTCGCAATATTTTTCACCAAATTAAATTGTTAGCACCCTCAGTATTGATTCTTGGTCTTTGCGCCAAGCTTGCAATCTTTCCAAATTAAGCTAATGGCAAAGCTAAACTTGTGAAGGGGGAAAAATTGGAAAATGATAAATGAAAGTAGAAAATAAAACAAGAGAATGGAAAAATAGAAAAATAAAACCTGAAAAATGAACAAGCGACAAATAAAACAAGATAAATCAAAAATAAAACAAGACAAATGAAAAATAAAGAAATAGAAAAATAAAACAAGACAAATGAATAATAAAGAAATAGAAAAATAAAACAAGACAAATGAAAAATAAAGAAATAGAAAAATAAAACAAGACAAATGAAAAATAAAGAAATAGAAAAATAAAACAAGACAAATGAAAAATAAAGAAATAGAAAAATAAAACAAGACAAATGAAAAATAAAGAAATAGAAAAATAAAACAAGACAAATGAAAAATAAAGAAATAGAAAAATAAAGAAATAGAAAAATAAAACAAGACAAATGAAAAATAAAGAAATAGAAAAATAAAGAAATAGAAAAATAAAACAAGACAAATGAAAAATAAAGAAATAGAAAAATAAAGAAATAGAAAAATAAAACAAGACAAATGAAAAATAAAGAAATAGAAAAATAAAGAAATAGAAAAATAAAACAAGACAAATGAAAAATAAAGAAATAGAAAAATAAAACAAGACAAATGAAAAATTAAGAAATACAAAAATAAAACTATAAAAATAAAACAAGAAAAATGAAAAATCGAAAAATAAAACTTAATGTTAAGCCGTAAATTTTACAGGGAGCTCTAGCATCATAAACTAGGGGCTGACAGTTCTAGCAAAATTGGCTTAGTATCAGATTAAATTGGCTTAATTAGGTCTAAAACCGAGTTTGCTGATTCTTTTGCTTTTTAATTGAGAGCTCGACACGTTTTTATCCCGGAATCTAAATCTTGATCTCTTTGTTTGAGACGAAGACTCCACTTCATTACTTGACATGAAAATTTGGCGTTAAAAAGGGTTAAACTTTCTTCGGGGGGGTTAAAAAATTAAAATAAAAGAAAAGTTGTAGGGGAGTGAAGCTAGAGCAGCGAGCGTGAATGATAAATGTGCTCCAGTCATTAGTTATCATAACCCCATTAGTGGCAGTGACAAATATTCATTATTTATCACTTAGAAATTTAACATTTTCAATGTTTGGGGTTTCAGAAGAATGAATAATTATCTTTCATTATGAGTCTCCCCCTCCCGGTAAACGAGTTATTTCATTTCCCCGACTCTGCAAACGGTCAATATTTTGATATGGAAAAGAAAAAATAAAAAGAATTAAAGGGAAAGTTCCGGACGTGGAACTAGCTTAAAAATTTTATTTCAAAGAATATGGAAGATATCAATATTTTATGTACAAAGTGAATGAAAGAGGTCTTCCAATCGCTTTAGAAATTCAATCCTCATCCGATATATCGGTTGTTCCATATAATATTTATTTCTAACGTGAGAGATATAAAAGATATGAAGAAAGATAGGCTTTCCCCCTCTTATGGAATGATTCGTAAATGAGAACCGCATGGATCCGCATTTACTGCGGATATTCTTCAAATGATTTTATTTTCGAAGGGAAAAAAATTTTTTTAAATCCTTTTAGGTGAAGATTATCATATTCATCACTTATAAGGTATTATAAGTAATAAAAACCGATCGGGGAAAGCTTTTAAAGCTTCCTATATGCGAATCGGATTCGGTTACCGGGGGAAAATATTTCAAAGGGAAAAAAATGAAGGATATATTAGGGTGGCTATGTGCGATGTTCTTGAATTTCATATTTGCAAATGTCAACATTGGTTTTCGTTTTTCCTCAAGCGTTTGACGCCCGCTTTTTCTTTTTGAAAAATATTGAATTTCTAAAAAAAAGATTTATTTATTTTGTGATATATCCATTCTTCTGAATATTCCTTACTTTCCCCCATGAATATTTCATCCGGGGATTCTTTCTTATTGAAAATATTGGTGTTTGTTCGGGGAGTTTTGGTTTTTTGATAACAGACTGTTTGTAGTTATCAATATGTCAGTTGTTATTTTTTTTGGGGTTTTGTTTTTCCGGAGAGGGAAATGTATAACGGTTGTAATGTTTGATGGAGAGGAAATAGATGGGGTAAAAAATTTGTTTTCCAAACGGAGTGTTGGTGACCATTACAGCCATGAATAAAATTGAAAAATAAATAAATAAAATAGAGAAATAAAAACTACAAGAATGGAAAAATGGAAAAATAGAAAAATAAAAACTACAAAAATGAAAATATAGAAAAATAAAACTACAAAAATAAAAAAATAGAAAAATAAAAACTATAGAAATGAAAATAGAGAAATAAAAACTACCGCAATGAATAAAATAGAAAAATAAAAACTACGAAAATGAGACAATAGAAAAATAAAAACTACGAAACTGAGACAATAGAAAAATAAAAACTACGAAAATGAGACAATAGAAAAATAAAAACTACGAAAATGAGCAAATAGAAAAATAAAAACTACGGAAATGAGAAAATAGAAAAATTAAAACTACGATAATGAGAAAATAGAAAAATAAAAACTACGAAAATGAGAAAATAGAAAAATAAAAACTGCGAAAATGAGAAAATGGAAAAATAACAACTGCGAAAATGAAAAAATAGAAAAATTAAAACTAAGAAAATGAGAAAATAGAAAAATAAAAATATATAAAATATAAAAGTGCGAATTTCTGAAATCTTATTCAGTGAAACTTTATCTAATTTCGTGCAATAAAGAATATTGAGTTAAAAAATCAGCTGGCACTTTCTTCTCTACAAACTACCCATTATATAGCTTGTTTCGGAAAAACGAATTCATCCACCGATCGCCATAATTTCCAATAAAAACAACAAACTCACATCAACGTTAATTTTTTGGCGTGACCTGAATTCAAAAACCGCACTCACCCAAACAATCTTGATTAACTTTAAAAACAGTAATTTAATCTTTCATCAAGCCCACTAAAAAAAAAATTAAGTCATTCCACTCATTTAAAAAATCGCAAAAATTTTTAATTCCCCTCACTTAAGGTTATCATAACCTCAAAATATATATTTATAAAAAAAAATGAAGGAAGATCGTTGACGATTAGAACAAATCCCTCATTAAACAACATTGATTTACAAGACAGATATGCAGGCCCTAGATAACAATCTAACATGTCCAATGAAATCATATTAAAAATTTAAACTTTAGTTTTATGGACTCGAGTTATGCGTTATTTCCATGTCTTGTGTCATAAACCTTTATACCTGCAGTAAAACGGAAAAATAGAATCAGTTAACTCGTTATATGTACATTCATTCTCCCCTTTTGTATGTGTTGCAGATTCATTCTTAAGATTCGATCAATGAAGGAAAAAAAAAAAAAGATATAAAATAAAAAAATTTTTAAGTCGATTAATCGTTAAAGAAAAAAAAAATGAATCATCCTCTATTTTATTACACAACTCCACAAAATTAAAATTTAATTCGATGTCATTAAAATATTAATTATTAGAGCGATTTAAATAAAAAAAGACAAAGATCGGGCTAATTAAATGGTGACGTAGGTGGCGACTTGAAACGTTTGGGCACCTGTGCTAGAAAATTTCCCTTCAAGGTTGAGTTTGAGTCCGGCCATATCTTACATTTCATCGAACGTGATTCGAAGATTGCATGACGATTGATCGACATCCTAATCAATAATTCTAACTTGTCAATATTACAAGTTTTCATAAAGTCAGTTTCAACCACACCCAGATCTATGATCCATAAACTAAAAAAAGGAATCCAATCTTGGCTTTTGTTGATTCATTTCAACAAAGGAAATCTTAACTAGATTAACTAACTCATTTCATTATCTTTTGTTCAAGCTTTTCCAATATTTTTAAAAATGTGGAAGGGAAAAAAGTCGTAGGTGAGAAAAAAAACAAGAAACAAGGATATAAATACTGACCCTTGATCTTTTAGCCCTTGATCTAACTCATTACTTTTTTTTATATGTATCTATCTCCCCCTCTTGCATTTTTTTTTCAAGCTCACCCTATTTTCATTCGTTTCCTGATTTTGCAAATAAATGTTAGAGCAATTATATTTTTTTTTGATCCCCGCCCTTATAATAATACTTTTATTACATGAATTTATAATATGGACAAAACGTTGTCAACAAATAGATATTTAGACAGCAATAAAAATATTAAGATTTATATGTTTCGGTTTTATTACACGAGTTATGGGAATAATCGTAAAAAGTACCTAAAACAAGTTTGATTTTGTCTGCGAATGCATTTATAAAAAAAGTACTCGGTGAAGTAATGCAAGCGGTTTTTGAAGAGATTCGTGGGGTCAGGGTTCAGGGAGCCTAGAAATCAAAAACAGATGAGGCCCGATGACGGTGTCATATCGACTAAACTTTGACAAGAGCAATGGAGAGAGAATTAAAGAGTGTTAAGTAAAATTTTTTAACGATAGTTCCCCCTAATAATTCAACGCCCTATGGTAGCAGATTATGTTTCAAATTTAATTGAGTTAATCATTTGATTTTAGGATTTAAGGATTTCAAGCTGAGGAAATCGTTTTCCCTTTTAGGTTATTAGTTAATAAGCAGTGGAGAGAGTGGGGGAGTCAAGTTTAGGCTTCAGTTTTCAATTACTGGTCAAAATTTTCAGCAGTATAAAATTCGCTGGTCAATGTTAGGATCGTTAGGATACGTGCGGTAAGATGGAGACCTCGAGCGTCGAAAAGAAGCGTCGGTAGGCCACAGAAGAGATGGTACGACGGCATTAAGAGGGTGGCGGGACTGAAATGGTTGCAAAGAGCCCAAGACAAGAAGGTGTGGCAAGGTTTGAGAGAGACCTTCGTCCAGGAGTGGACGGGTATAAGTTGAGAGAAGAAGAAGAAGAAGAATGTTAGGATCTCAAATCAGCTAAATCCAGAATTTCAATCTGGGTGCCCTGCTCGCTCGATCTGACGAGCTCCTTGAATCTTTCACGATCGGCGGCCATGCGGAATAACTCCTCTACGGTTAACCTGGTCCAATTCCAAATATTCCCCAACCAGGAGAGGTTCTTACGACCAAGTCTTCTTTCACCCTCAACCTTGCCCTGCTTGATGGTCTGCAGCAGCCTGTACTTGGGTCCCCGCAACATATGCCCAAGGCACTCCAACTTCCTGAGTTTTACGGTCGCAAGTAGTTCACGGTCCTTGTGCAACCGACGCAGGTCCTCCTCGTTGGGTCCAGGATTCTAAGAATTGTTCTGCAACATCACATCTCGAACGCTTCCAGACGGTTCATCATGAGAGTCCAAGTTTCGCAGCTGTAAAGAAGAATCTGCCACTGGCGCAATTTAAAGTAATGAAAATTGACCAAGTCTTAGCCACCCCTCTCCCTTTCAAGCATTTCAGGGCATTTACAAGGCCCTGCACCTAACCTAACCTAACCTAACCGATAAATCGTTAACGTTCAGCAGGATGCCTGATGCCCTCTCCCTGGGGTCAAAGATCGGCAGGTTACTGCCTTGGATCGCGGTCAATGGAGGAATTCGGTGAAGGCGGCGGTAGGGTTTCAGGCCCCGTAGTGCCAGAGGAACAAGAGTAAGAGTAACTCTTAGCCACACTGAGTAATCTTTAGCGCCTTAAATGAATCCCATTTTCGGCTGCTACCTCATTCCATTAGTTCAAAATTTACCCTTACTCAACCCATCTCCTTCTTACCAAGCAGCTTCCCTCAGGAAACAATCCTCAATACCTCCGATGAACCACACAAAAGCCTTATATCCGTATTCGTGTTTAAGGGCCATATCCAAAGGATTTTAACATCAAACTTATTGTTCCACAATTTTAACTTTTTTTGAAAAAAGAGAAATATTGCTCTTTGATTTAATAGGTCCAAGGGAAATGATTCCCCTTAAAATGGTTAAAATCCACACGGCTACGACCTTATGTAATGGAGTCATTTTACATTGTCAACTAATCACAGATGGACACAATATACCATAAAGGTCGTTGAATAGGAGGTGTGCTTGACGCGTGTGTTTTTGTCCGGCAATTCGCATTTTAACAATAACTCGAAAAAGTCCTCGGAACTGACTCGTTATATTATTGTAGAAAGCATTGTTAATTTTAAAAATGTCAAAACCTTTACATTGGTCACGTGTACCTCTCTAATACACGGGTCGTATATTACTTATGGGTATCATTAACTGTTTAAATTTTATGTTAAGGGATTTTTAAGGAGAAATCTGAGACGGAGTTGATGACTCAATTAGTACCGGGCTATTGTTGTTTAAGGTGTTATGTTTTTAAGGAGGAGCCGTTTGAGGATTTGATAAGATTAAAGGTGGTTAAGATTTTAGAGATTTTAATAATTCTTCGTCAGGGCCGGATTGAGATTATCCGCCCATAAGGCTGGAAATATTTTGCTAGAAGGTGCACTGCTTGTAAGACACTACAACTAACAAGATAAATCGATTTATGATTATCTGAACTATGCTCCAATCATTGCAAGGCGTGTGGCCTAAGAATGGGAATAAAACAGAATATTCGCAATTAACGCGTTGTAAAGTAAATTTGGGTGACTTGACTACCCTCATTAATTGAAATTGATTATTAAAGAATAGATCTGTCTCGATTCCACGATCGCTTCTGCGTCCTACAACTTTTGCGCACCACATGGGTCCTTAAACATATGTTCCTGACCATTTAGGTGTTCAAATCATGCTTTTGTAAACTGCAGTGACTTTTATTTTGATTTTCCTTAATATTGAACACTTTCATCTAGTTCTTTTTCCTTCTTGAATGAAATTTTTTTAGGATGGATGATGAATTCACACAAGTTCAAAGAATCATACCGTCTGCAAAAGTTCTAGACACCAGAAGCGATAGCAGAAACAAGTCGTATCATTTATTTATTTCTTGTGGTTAAATTTTATGAACGACTAAGCGATGCAAATTTCATCTTTAGCTACGAATTTTTTTTTTTTTTTTTTTTTTTTGAATTCCTCAAAGTGCAAAATTTTAGGAAGTAGTGCCAGATTTTTAGTATAGTTTCTGTAATCGATAGGCAATTTTTGGAATCGGATTTTCTGAAAAATTCGTTTATGATAATCTGTTTTAGATTTGGACATTAAATGGAGACATGATTCCCAGATTATCATCGCGCTGACAATTTAGCAATTACATTTATAGTACTAAAAAGTGAATTTGGGTGACTTGTCTCGCCAAATTAATTGATATTGAATGCTAAACAAACGATCTGCACCGGTTCTGCAATCGCTTCTGCGATCTACAACTTTTGCGCACAGCATGGTTCCACAAACGTGTGTACTTGACCATTCCAGTGTTCAAAGAATGTCTTCAAATGTCACTATCAATTTTTTTTTGTGTTTAGGAGTCGTTTTATCATTTCCTATATTACCTGACATATTAACCTAATTTTTTTTTTTGAGCAACAATAAACGCGCACAAATTCAAGGAACCATACCGTCTGCAAAAGCTCTAGATAACAGAAGCGATCGCAGAAATAAGACAGATCTATCATTTGAATCTTGAAGCTAAATTTTATAAACGACCAAGTGGAGCAAGTTTCTTTTTTTAGCTGCAAAACAATTTTTTTTAAAATTGAAAATTGGCAAGATTTTAAATAATTGATCATTTTTGGATCCATACCGTCTGCAATAGCTCTAGATAACAGAAGCGATTGCAGAAACAAGACAGATCTATTATTTGAACCTTGAGGCTAAATTTTATGAACGACCAAGTGGAGCAAGTTTCTTTTTTTAGCTGCGATACAAATTTTTTAAAATTAAAAATTGGCAAGATCAATCATTTTCTCCAATTTTTAAGCATTTTTCGGAAACCAGCTGACTGGGAAACTTTTTTCGGCTTAAAAAATCGTTGATTAGTTCCACTATAAACCCGCAGCGGCAGAAATTCAGCTCGGGTCTCTCTTTTTATACGCCTATGCCCCATCGATTACCTTTAAATCTTGAAATATGAATCAATAAGGATGCGTGAGAAGAATGCGGGCGCTAACAATATTTAATAGAGAGAGAAAAAGTAACCCGTGTGTCATGGTTTGAGTAATAATTCAATCCGGGACATTCGCTGCAGTTTTCTGCCCTTAGCCCTCATAAACACAGACCATCTCACCCGATACTATGTCTTCATTTTCGATATTTATTTTCCTATTTTTCTTCTTCATCTCTTCCTCTCTCCCCGCAACCATCACTCTTTTTTCCCCCTCCCTTTTTAGCTTTTTATGTCATGCAGACGATCTGACCTCTCTCTTCCGGGCGCATTACATATTTTCTTAAATGATCGAATCAACTTGTTTATAACGAAATTCATTTTCGTTGGAATTTATATTTTTTTTTTCTCTCTCTCTTATTTTTTTTCCAGCAGCTCTCATCTTGGAAGGTCGATCGACCCGGATGAAATATAATCCCGTTAAATCTCATAAATTGGTAATCAGTTTCATTAGGAAATTGAATGTTTGGGTTTTTGGGAAAAGTTATACGGGGATGGGTGGAAATTTATTGAAATCGGGAAGATTATTATACTTTTTTCTTAATTGATGTATGATTCAAGCGAAGGAGAAAATTTTTTTTGAGAAAAGGGGGAATTTTTTTATTAATGTTTTTTAGTTTGATCGTGATAAAAATGAAAATGCAAATTGGTTTTGATAAAACAACACCTCGTTTATATATTGTGCTCGAATTATCGAGTTGTAGTCATCTTGCGTGAGAATCGTAGGGGTTTTTTATTTTTGTAAACGATTTCCTTTCATCTTTATTTTTTTTTTTTTCGGTTTCTTTTTTATGAATGATTTCGGGTTTAGAAGGGTTGAAGCTTAAGAAGATTCCTTTTGTTTAGAAAGCGAGTTTGGGTTTTAGGAAAAAACAGGATTTGGGGCAATGGGCTCCATGACTAATTTTTGTTTGATTGAAAATTTTGAGAAAATTCTTGATAAAATTCTTTTTGCATAAATAAAATCTAAAACAATTTTATTTTAATATTTTAAATAATCCCCATTAATAGATATTTATTTTCCTCTTAAAACTTATGCTCACACATTGAGGCGATTATATATTTACCCAACGGCATATCATTAAAATCTGTTTATATTTTACTGCTTAGTTAGCAATATGCTAAGGCAATCGGGCTGTGAAAGTGATAATGTTCCGAAAAAAAAAATCATTGCGCGGTTTTCTCTGAGAAGCCGCAGCTTTTTCACTTTAAAAAGCATGGTGTTGTAACCCAATAAAATTTTATTTGAATCGTAAAAATATTGGAAAACAAAATAAAATGTAATAAAATGAGTTTTTATGATATGTTTGATAAGTGTCCAACTTGGTTGTATTTCTTGGGCGATTTATCGTCCCGTATCTTTTTCAAGACATGTTTAATTCAAATTGCAGTGCTCACCATAATACTTAATTAATTTTACCTCTTCCTTTTTATTTTACATTTATTTATTTATTTATTTTTTTTTTCGTCTCCTTATTTGCTCATTACCCGATTTAAATTATTTTTAATTGTTTAATTAGACGTTTTCGCATCGGGTGAGTTATGGCTTTTTGAGAAAAATTTTTCCCCCTTTCCCCCATTCATTTTTAATAATTAAATTCGAGGAAATGAGAAACGTAACAATGGTAATTTAAGGTCCATTAGCTCGTTATCGGTGTGTACGGGTACAATGTCTCATCAGGGGGAGTATTGGATTATGCCCGGAAAAAGTCCCGAAAATTAAATTTGGTTTTTAAATTGATTTATTTAAGAGTGACCGATGACCGTTACGAAAGGGGAGGCGGAAAAATACAATTGTGACAGAATACAAAGAAACAAACATGTGCGGCTGTGTGGGTGGACACTACTCAAGAAAATTGCAGCTGCTCCATTAATAATTATTGTCCCTATACTGGAAACCGGGTGCTTAGTTTTCTGGAACGTAATTTTTAAATTCATGAAATGACTCATTTACGGATTTAAAAATTAGCAATTCCTCCACACTCTCACATCTTTCATGATCGTGAGCCCCATTTAACTTATATATATATTCCATAAAATTGATTTTGTACAATAAAAAATCAAAAACAGTAAATTTTTTAACCAGATAAGGTTAAACTTTGCGATTTTCAACTAATTTTTTGATAGCCTTAAAAGCAATACGGGCCGCTAAAAATATTTTTCCGAGTATCAGACTAATGTTTTCTGCGAAGTATTTTTAAAATCAGAATTTTCGAGGTTGAATACTTTTCTTGTCAGTCTCTTGAAAATGGCCTCATACTGGCTGTTCCAGATGGCGCGGGTAAAAATACCAGAAGGCTGCTGTAAGAGATGACCATTAAAATCAATTTTTTTAATAAAAAAAATTTGGCTCACACTCTAAGAAGATGGAGTGAAGTATTGACAAGTCCATAAGAGCCCTGTCTTCTTAGAATGCGGGTAAAAAAATTTTTATCTAGAAATTGAAATTTTGGAAAGTTGTCGGATTCTTCTGTGTGAAAAATACGCCAATTGAATTAAATATTTTAGTCCTATTTTCAAAACTGCAAGAGCAAAAAATCGCTTTTATTCGAGGAGCGCACTGGAATTTTTTTAGTAGCCCGGTGGTCGATCCGAACATTGGCCATCCTAGGTCTTTTTTGGCGCCCAACGTAAACTCCTGCACTCCGAAAATATTTTTCAACGTCTTGTAGTGTACAACGAGTGCATATGTGGATGTTCATTAAAAAAGATCATATAGAAAATCCATTATAAACGCAAGATAAAACCAACAAAAATCCCTAATTTTAATGTGTCACTTTTTGTAACAAAAAAGAAAATTATTGACGGCATTGAAATCCTAATTTTTGAATAAACGGTTGGGAATAGGTAAGGTAAACAGGGAGGCTTCGGTCCTTCGTTAATTTAATCCCGTTTCTGATTTATATTATTGAATAGTTCAGTATCGGTACTTGTTTATCTTAGGGAAAAAACAGTTTGAGGCTGTCATCAGAGCAGAGCCGCGCTCTTGTTAATTGGAGCTTCGCTTGACATGAATCAGTACCACTTTTTGACATCTGACATGAAAACTCGTAAAAGCTGATTTTTGACAACTTGTAATACTTTTTCCCTTTTTTTTTTTCATAAATTTATTGCCGTTTCGGTTTTTTTCTTATTTATATCTTTTGGGTGTTTTTTTTCTTCTGGAAATTGGATTTATTTAGATCGAAAATTTGTTGTTTTATAAACGAGGGAAACTGATAGTGGTCGTGTTCACGTATAAATTTATTAATCGTGATGGGTTTGTTCAAAATTTTTAGGGTGATAAATTTTTGAAGGAAGATATTTTTGAAAAAAATGACTCAATTAAAATTGTTAAAGAAATATTATTATAACTAACGGCAGTATGAAAAATTTCAAGCAAAAGCAAGTTACAGTTGGATGTGGGAAGAAAGGCTTCAAGTCTGACTCCGAAACTCAAGCTGAAGTCAAATTTTCTGAATGAGATTTTGATTAAAATTATTCAAGAAATATTCCAAAATCTTTGCTACTATCGAATTTCCAAGCCAGATACGGATGAACTTCAAAAATGCAGAGCGAAAAGAGTTCGCGGCTAGAGTTCGAGCAAGCTCCTATTGGAACTCAGTCAGGAGACAAAATTGTAATATTTGAGGTTGCAAATCAAGTTACAAAATTGACAGCGAAACTCGCAAGCCAAAGTTTGCGTAAGGGTTTTGGTTGGGGGCAGCAGTCCTACCAGTACTGGCTTTAGGCTGAAGACAGTAAACGTTGGCTAGGCTTAAGTCCAGAAAGCAGGAGGCAGAGTCGAGGACTGACGGTATGGCTCCTGTATTGCAAAGCCACCTCATTAATCTCCCTAATATAGCCATCATGTCCGAAGGTTTGTTGTGGAAAACTCAAGACGGTCGATTCGGCTAGGGTCCTCCTGCACGGCGCAATAAGCTCTCCAGCCATGATGGTCGTTAATCCTCGTCTCAAAGAAGAAGAAAAATGAATGTACTTAGTCTTGTTTTTCAATATTATCTTGTTAAGTGCAGTTTTATCTTGTAAAATTTCAGTATCTCGTCATTTAAATTTCGTAACAGTCAAAAATCAGTCGCCTGGTTAAATGCAGCGTGATGTTACTAGACTTCAATAAATCTTACTACGATCTTGTTAACTTTAAATATGATCTTGTTAAAATTTAATATGATCTCGTTAAAGGGTATGACCTCGTTAAAATTTAGTATATGAATTGTTAAGTTTTAGCATGATGATCTTATTAAATTTGAGCATGATGGTATTGTTAAATTTGAGCATGATGATCTCAATAAATTTAAGAATGATCTTGTTAAATTTGGATATGATCTCGTTAAATTTGAGTACGATCTTAAAATTTAGTGTGATCTTAAATTTGAGTATGATGATCTCGCTAAAATTTAGTATGATCTTGTTAACTTGAGTACGATCTCGTTAAATTGGGGTATGATCTTGTTAAATTTGAGCATGATAATCTTGTTAAATTTGAGCATGAGGATCTCATTAAGTTTAAGTATGATCCTGTTAAACTTGAGTATGATCTTGTTAAATTTAAGTACGATCTTGTTAAATTTGGATATGATCCTCTTAAATTCGAGTATGATGACCTTGTTAAATTTGAGTATGATGATTTTGTTAAATTTGAGTATGATGATCTCGCTAAAATTTAGTATGATCTTGTTAACTTGAGTACGATCTCGTTAAATTGGGGTATGATCTTGTTAAATTTGAGCATGATGATCTCATTAAATTTAAGTAGGATCTTGTTAAACTTGAGTATGATGATCTTGTTAAATTTGAGTACGATCTTGTTCAATTTGGATATGATCTCGTTAAATTTGAGTATGATCTTAAAATTTAAAGTGATCTTCTTAAATATGAGTATGATCTTGTTAAATTTGGGCATGATGATCACGCTAGAATTTAGTATGATCTTGTTAACTTGAGTACGATCTCGTTAAATTGGGGTATGATCTTTTTAAATTTGAGCGTGATGATCTTGTTAAGTTCAAGTATGATGATTTTGTTAAATTTGGACATGAGTTTCTTGAATCTTGGTATGATCTTGTTAAATCTAAAGCAAAAATTTTGTGAAACCTCCGCGTGATCAGCATTCTTCTTCTTCTTCTTTAAATGCCCGCTCCTCGTCGGAGATTGGCGATCATCATGGCGATCCTAACTTTGGAGGCTGCCGAACGAAAAAGGGATACTGAACTTTGGCCATACCAGTCTCTTAGATTCTTGAGCCAGGATGTTTTCCTCCGACCCGGTCTACGCTTGCCCTCAATCTTACCCTCCATCACCAGCTGCAGAAGACGATACTTTCCGTTACGAATAATATGGCCGAAATATTCAAGCCTTCGCCTCTTGATCTCGAAGAGCACCTCCATCTCCTTGCCCATACGATTCAAGACTTCGACATTGCTTACTCGTGCGGTCCACGGAATTCGTAACATGCGGCGATATATCCACATTTCAAAAGCCGCCAACTTCTTTTCCAGCACTTTTGTTAACGTCCACCCTTCATGCCCATATAAAAGAACAGGGAAGACGTAACAACGGACGATACGGATTCTTGTATTGAGACTAAGTTCACGCTTACACAACAGGTTTCGCATTTTCATGAAAGCATTCCTGGCTTGCTCTATTCGAGCCTTGACTTCCTGGCTGTAATCCCATTTCTCATTCAGTAAACACCCCAGATATTTGTAAGAAGCAACACGCTCTACGGCTTCGCCAGCGACACTTAGTTGAGCATTAACATCTCGCTTGCTAACGACCATGAATTTCGTTTTACGGATATTCATGTTTAGGCCATAATTGCTGCTGACCGCGTGCACGCGATCCAACAGTGCTTGCAGGTCGTTTTGACTCCCTGCAACCAAGGCCGTGTCATCTGCGTACCGCAGATTGTTAATGACTTCGCCGTTGACGACGATCCCTCTGTCAAATCCATCAAGCGCCTCGGAAAGGATTGCCTCCGAATAATTATTGAAAAGCATCGGAGACAATACACAGCCTTGACGTACCCCACGCTTTATAAGGACCTCCTCCGATAACGCATCTCCGACCCGAACATTTGCTCGCTGGTTCCAGTAAAGATTGGCAATAATGCGAATATCTCGATCAGCATTATAACCTGATAATATCTTGTGCTTGATATTTTACTGTATTAAATCCAAGAAAAATTCCTTGTCGAGATGTTAGATAATCGACTTAATACGTCCCTGACTGATTACCAAACCAAACAAGTACCGAATTATGATACCTTTCCAATACTTTGAACAACAAATTAATCGACAGCCGTTTTCCCCTTTAAGGGATAAACACGATTCTGGTACGACACGTGAAATGCAGTTATGCGTGACCATACCAACAAAACCACACCGTTTTCCTAAACCATACCTTCTTCTTCTTTAAATGCCCGCTCCTCGTCGGAGATTGGCGATCATCATGGCCAACCATTGATGATTTTACTAGGAATATCAAATAATGTGGTGACTTTCCATAATCTTCCACATCGCAGTACGGGAGCCGTACCATTGATCCAACTGTGCCTCCCGGTATCTCAGCCTAGGCCTTGCCGATTACTACCATCTTCAGCCCTAGGTCAGTATTAGCGAAGCTGCTGCCCTCCACTAACTCATAACCCTGAGAAGGGAGCTCACCACAGGGCAAGGACGCCATTCCTTGAGCAAGACAAAACATGCCTCACCGGTTACCCTAACCGCTAACCCTAACCCTAAACCATACCGCTTGACACTTAGTATATAATTATAATCCCGCCTTTACCTTCATGTTCACTTATCCCAAATAATAAAAATATGAATATTTTATATTGTATAGGAATGATCGAAGGGATTTGTTTTGATCTCGCTCTGAACTCCGTATGATTGATATTCAAAAGGCGGAGTCACAGGAGGGGTCATATAAACGCAAATGAATATCAAATGATTATTTATGGTTATAATTCAAACCAATAGGAAATTTCACGAGACTGAAAATAGACGTCTTAAGCTCGGGGATGGATATTGAAATGGAAAGATGTTCGGCTCGGCGCAAAATAACCGTAAAAAAAATGCACCTCATGTGTCATAGGTCGCCGTGTCTCATTTACTAAATATCTTCACTTCACAAGAAACGTCTCGAGGGATAAATGTCTGTCTTCAATCTTTATCAAAACCAAATGGGAATTTTTTTTTTTCGTTGGGAAAAATAAAAAAGAAAGTTCGGGACGTTAGCCAAAACGGACAAGGGAAAAATTGACGTCGGGCCGCGGGGCCTCGTATTAAAAAAAAATTTTTTTTTGTATATGGATAACAAGAAAAGTGACAGATATTGCTCATTTTGAATAAAATTGCAGACAAAGATGACACATATGTGATTATAACAAAACTTCCGGAATGTTGGAATCCCAGAGAAAAAAGGGGATTCGTATAAGCCACACGAGGGTCAACCCAACGCGTGCTATCCCATCTGGCTGACAGACGTCACACGGTAGCAGATGCATCATCCTTCAAAGTTAATAT
Source organism: Liposcelis brunnea (assembly GCA_023512825.1). Taxonomy (NCBI): domain Eukaryota; kingdom Metazoa; phylum Arthropoda; class Insecta; order Psocodea; family Liposcelididae; genus Liposcelis; species Liposcelis brunnea. The sequence goes on from CM042070.1 coordinate 4,181,163, forward strand.
TTAAGGGATTCTCGGATTGCGGAAATATTTTACATTTCATTTTTACACATCGTGAAGCTGTTAATTGCCATGTTAGGATAAGTTTATATCTGTATCGCCTTATTGTCAACTCTTTTTTGTAATTTCCTCATTTCCGGGGGTGGAATGATATTTTTTTTTTGTAGGGATTTTTTTTCTGGGTTTGAGGGAGTAAATAGTTAATGTAATTTCAATCCGGATTAAGGCTGACGATTAGTGCGGGAAAGATTTAGCGGAATGTAAAATACTTTTAATGTGACCAGTTGAGGTTATGTGTTTTTAGGGATATGCTTTTTGTTGAGAGAATGTCAGGCTTTTGTGGGGATGGAAAAAAAGTTTCGGTGAGTGAGGAAATACAGATCGTTAAAAGCTTATTTGCAAAACTTTTAAAGCCCCAACAACAAGCCGCGCATATTATACGTATATTATACGTAGAAATTAAGACTTTTGGTATAAAAAGTCTTAATTTCTACGTATAACGTATATTATACGTAGAAATTAAGACTTTTCGTATACGTATATTATACGTAGAAATTAAGACTTTTCGTATACGCATATTATACGTAGAAATTAAGACTTTTCGTATACGTATATTATACGTAGAAATTAAGACTTTTTATACCAAAAGTCTTAATTTCTACGTTTTATACCAACTTTTTATACCAAAGTCTTTTTTCTACGTATATTATGCGCGGCTTGTTGTTGGGGAGCTATCTCGATTTTCAGAAAAATTATAGAAATTATTTCAAAATCACGCAGGGTTAGGTTAGGTTAGGTCTCTCCTCGCCACAAAACGATTCTTCTTTAATTAATTAACATTTATTATTCTCTTGTGATTTTACAAAAAACTCCAAAGCTTAAACATTTAACCAATTAAAATTTTAAATCTGAATGTATTCCATCTTTCATTCACAATTTTTTTTTAAAAAAACAATAACATTTTTCAAAGCCGCACCTTTTGATTGGTTAGCATCAGATAATAATAAAATAATGGTATATAACTAATAAAAATATATATTGAGCATGTTAAGTGTCAGATCTATTTAAAAATTAATTATTACACCTCATAAATATGATTATAAACACAAAGCTATATAATCATCTCACACGTTTTTTAAAAAAAAAAAACGAAAAAAACTTGGCGACATCCCTTATTTGGGCTTTTCTAATAACCAAACAACTCAGAAGCCAATAATAATTCCTTCTTTTTCTTAATTTAAAGATTACAAAACGAAAAAATGTACACCATTAAAATATCAGATGCATCAATATGTTTATTACAAGTCAAGGTATGGATAAGTGATATCATAAATCAGAAACAAGTTCTGTCGCTTGGAACCTGTACCTATGATGTAGGTAACTGATCTCAGCTTTAATTAACAAAAGAGTAACAAAAAGATGGCTGACTCTTCGAAATCTTGTTTTTAACAAAGGGTTGGGCTATTTATTTCTTTATATTTCTCCTTTTTTTTATATTATTTTTATAAACCCAATTTTATGACAGGTTTATGCTTTTTGTACACTATCAGACTCTTCAATTTTTTTTTCATTGATTCGGGATATATTAACATGCGCCCCCTAGCTCAAAGAAAACCAATAATAAACCGCATGTATAGTTTTTGTTTTGTTTAGCCATGTCCTTGAAATGTCAACTATTTTTTTCTTTTTTTTTTTTATTCTTCTAATTCAATATTAAAAATTCATTCAATCGAACTAAATAATTGCATATGAACCCCCGATGTCCCCATTGTTGGTGACATTTTTTTTTATTGTTAGTTTAATATTTTGTAAGTAATACTCTTTTTTCCGTTGTCGTTGCATGAAATCTGAGATTTGAGCTTTGTTCGTTCAGAAAAAAAATCTTTAAATGGATTGTTGTCCAGAGTTCTTTATTTGTAAAAGGTTTTCTTTTTTTTTTTGCGGTATCATTGTAAGGAGAATAGTTTGATACTATTTGGATCAATTATTAGTTTTTAAAGAGATAAATGTATTGAGTTGTTGATAGTGAAATGAAGTATGAAGTGGTGGTTTGTGCTTTCTTTTTGTTTTTATTTTAGATCGTCGTGGCTTTTCGTTGGGTAATATTTTTTTAGTATACGGGTTCTTTCTCTTCGGTAATCTACGGAAGTCCTTTTTAGAATTCTGTGACAATGTCCCTCTTTCTTTCCAAAAATGCTAGTTTATGGTGTAGAAACTTTGTCCGTAAAAATTGTCATTAGGTTAGGTTAAGTTAGGTAAAATGCATTTACAGGAAAACTAGTGGAAGTGGAAATTAGATTGGGATGAAATATCATGAAAAAGGCGGAATCAAAAGAAAATCCACCAGGGGCGGATCAAGGAACCTAAATTTTCAGCCATGACAGAAGAATTTCAGTTGTGAAAATGATTTTAGGGACTGCAGCCCCCCCTAAAATTTTTTTCTAGTTCCGCCTTTGCTAAATTTTCTTTTATTTCCACCATTTCCATGATATTTCACTCCAATCTCATTTCCACTTCCACTAGTTTTCCTGTAAATGTATTTTACCTAACTTAACCTAACCTAACAACAATTTTTACATTTTCGAAGAGGGAGAAATATTGTAACACGAAAATCTCCGACTAACTGGAGACAACGATAAGAGCAAAATAGAGTTAATAAAATTCAATAGAAACCTCTAAAATCATTTTTTTTTTATGAACGAACGCTTTCCCCGATCAACACCAAAAAGTCAAGTGCGAAAAAAAAATAGAAATAAGAATGACCAAATGAAATATTTGACAATGGCCAATAAATAACTGTCAAAACGAATTACCAAATAACGAAATACCTATATTGAAAAATTATGACATCCTAGAACACAACAGGGGTTAGACTAATATTGTTGTGGAGGTGTGTGGCCTTGTCGACCTTCATCAATAACTGATATTCCGTACAAAAATCCTTGATTGAAAAGAACTATTTTTTCTCTTGACCTCAAAGCCAAAAGAGTAAAAAGAAAAAAAAATTTATCTATAACAAAACGCCTGGAATCGATTTCCCTTCTTAGCACGAAGCCGTACAAACTCGAAAAAATATTAATTACGAATTCCCGGATATGAAAACCCATATAGTTCCCGCGTGAAACTAATAACTTATCTCTTTAGCAGCCAATAAATTAACATTTTTAACATGGGCATATAATATCGGAAAAAGTTTGTTTATAACGGATTTACAGAAAGCAGAAACGGTTAAAAGAGTTGTATTAAACAACATTATCAAAACAAAACACAACACACGCAAATGAAGAGGAAAAAATAAAAAAAAAAGTACATATATATAAAATAACAAAAAAATGATAAACTCAGTAATTTACATGGAAGTGATGAAAGAAAACGAGCTAAATAAACAAAAGGCCAAAAAAGAAAAAACAAAAAATTCAATATTTTTAGTATGAGATGTTTTTAAAAAATACAGGGAAAAGTTTTTTCGTTGGAAGCAGTAAAGTTGAGTTATGTTTTCTGGGTTATTTCTCTAAGCCTCCCAAGGGAACACCCCCCCTCATATACTTTCATTTCTATATATTTATTTTTATACGATCCTCTCCATTACAAAACTTGAAGATTTTTATGTTAAAGGACAGTAAATATAGAAAAATATCACTTTTAAAGTTTTTTTTTTCCCTTTTTCCTCCTTTATTTTTTTGTTTTGTTGCGGAGTGATTTTTTATTTGCGAGAAGATGAGAGTGGGGATTATGAGAAAATATGAGGATTTGTGAGGGAAATTAATGCTAGGGGTCATATTTGTAAGAAGTCGGAAGAGAGTCCGAGTGAAAGAATTTTTTTGAGAACTGCAATTGAGGATGAGAAATTTTCAGAGCAAAAATTACTGCACTGCCCCTTTTAGGCGCAAAATGCGATGGCTAGGGCAAGGGATTTTTAAGGGTGAAAGTTTTTGGAGCCTAGAAGCACGCTTATAATATAGCTTTAAATTTTTGATTTTCTCTTGTTTGCTTAACCGTTCTACGATTTTTTATTTTTGTATTTATTGATTTTCTATTTTTGATTTTTGTATTTCTTGGTTTTCTGGTTTTGATTTTTGAATTTCTTGGTTTTCTATTTCCTTTTTTCCATTTTTTTCTTTCTTGATTTTCTAATTCTCATTTTTCCACTTTCATTTTTGCAAATATTTTATTTCTACTTTTTACTTTGCTTTCATCAAAAATGAATTTTACTTGAAGATTTTAATTCAGTAAAATTCCTTGTAAAAATTGTTGATTAGGTTAGGTTAAGTTAGGTAAAATACATTTACAGGAAAACTAGTGGAAGTGGAAATGAGATTGGAGTGAAATATCATAGAAATGGTGGAAATAAAAGAAAATTTAGCAAAGGCGGAACTAGAAAAAAATTTTAGGGGGGGCTGCAGTCCCTAAAATCATTTTCACATCTGAAATGCTTCTGTGATGGCTGAAAATTTAGGTTCCTTCTTTCGCCCTTCGTGGATTTTCTTTTGATTCCGCCTTTTTCATGATATTTCATCCCAATCTGATTTCCACTTCCACTAATTTTCCTGTAAATGAATTTTACCTAACTTAACCTAACCTAATGACAATTTTTACGGACGAAGTTTCTACACCATAAACCAGCATTTTTGAGGGGGAGAGAGGGAATTCTAAAAAAGGGGGTTATAAAGGACTCAGAGGGGGGCAAGCACCCCCCCCCCCCTCCCGAACCTCTCCTTTTCACCATTTTTCCTTCATAAAATTCTCTTTGAAAACCCGCTCATTAATATTTCCCAAACACATCAAACCTCTTTAATCGTCTTTTTATATAAAAATTATATTCTTGTCTTTTTAACATTATTACCAAACAAAACAGCATGATATCATGTTTTTTTCGCCAATGCTGTTTCTTCCGTTACACATGCATCGACACGTAACATGCTGGGTTATAATGACGCACTTGCCCCCGAAGCAAATTTTTTTTTCTCTCCATCCTTCCGATTAATAATGCGTGAGTAAACATGTGACAAGCAGATCTCTCTCTCATCCTTATGAATAATGAATGGACCCTTTAGCTCCTAAAATTAAAAACATTATATTTTTTAGTATAACAAAAAATATGATGAAAAATAGCACGTGTTTAATGATCCTTTTAAAAAATGAATTTGGGAAAAAAAAATACATAAAAACGTTTGTTTTTAAAGGATTTAAAATGAATTTTGAGGAATACAGGAAGTTCACGGGGATAACGTTTTCTCTTATGCTTAGCGTAGTGGGACGAGGCGTTTTTGGGAGTTGAGTGACTGCACGTCAAATTTATGTTAAATGAGTGTTTGGCTTGGGTTTCCCGAATTCTGGAAATAAATGTTCGTCAGAAGAAATGCATATGGCGTTGAGGGGTGGAAAAGAGTTCATCTTCGGTTGTATTTATATCAATTGATACAAACCATACACTTTATTCTTCCCTGTTGCTCAGGAAGTTGGAGATTTTGATTGTTGTAAAGGTATATTTAGAATTTTTTTTTAATGAATGGAGTGAGGTGGGAATCGTTGACAAAAATGATAGAGTTATGTAAAAGGGTTGGCACGACCGATTTTTTTGCTTAGGCAGTAGCGCTGGCTAATCACTCCTTAGTTGGCAGCAGCTGCCTCGGCTAATAATCTATACTAATAAGGCTACTGCCCCTCATTAGCTCGCACCCACAAGAAGGACCATGTTGGATTGCATCTTTTGAACCAGAGCGCTCCCAAAGCAGTAGCCTCTCTGATCTTTACTAAGAAGACTGCTGCCCCGTATTTGCTGCGGGGAACCTTGCCAAATTGCTTCCTTTTGGCCAGAGGGCTCTGCTGGTACCTGCAATGCCTCTGGAGGGCTCTGCTGGTACCTGCAGTGCCTCTGGAGGGCTCTGCTGGTACCTGCAGTGCCTCTGGAGGGCTCTGCTGGTACCTGCAGTGCCTCTGGAGGGCTCTGCTGGTACCTGCAATGCCTCTTCCAGGCCCAGCTGGATCCTCCAATACTTTTAACGGTCTGAGCTAAAGTCTGCACTTGACTCAGTGCTCTAAAGCCAGATAATTATCTGGCTTTAGAGCGATGAGTTTAGCATAAGGCGCAATAGGCCGATACTCGCACGCTAAAAATCTTTGCCTAACAAAACCGATTAAAATTCTGCTTTAACTCTCACACAAATTAAGCTATCTTTCCTAAAGAGAACCCTTCTCTTAGTTTCCTCAAAACCCGTTCTTTTAACTCCGTGATGAATCGGACACGGTTACTTAACTCAATTATTATAAAAGATACGCAGAAGAATTTGATAAGTTTTCCATAAATGAAATTTGATCTCCCATTCAAAGAGTAAAACCACAATGAATTGAATGTTTATTGGGATTCTAGGAAATCTTATTAACCAATTCCGCACGTATCCCATGTCTTTTCTCTCAACATTTCTAATTTTTTAAATAAAAAAAAAAAAAAAATTAGATTTCCTAGAGATTCAAAACTTGAATGAAAATAAAAAAAATAAAACTCCCGAGTTTTAAGCATATGGATTTTTAAACAAAAAACGAATGAGAGAGGAGGTTTAAAATCAAACGAGTCCCCGCCTCTTGTCATAACTGGATATGAATTGTATGGTCGTAGACTGCCAGACATGCGTTCTATTGCCCAATTGTATCATCCACAACCAGTTATGAAATATGAATTATCTCAAAATGAAGGAGTTGGGTTCCACCCTTTCATCTTTCTCTCTCTCCTCTTTTTCTAAAATTATATTTTTTATAAGCTCAACATCGTTTTTCTCTTAAAATTCAAATTTCTTGTTTATACAAGAGAATGAAAAACGAGTTTTTCATCTCTTGTCATTATAATAAATAAATATAAGAACGGTTATAAATGAAACGCGCTCTTAACCGAAAAAAAAAAATTAAAATGGGCTCATTGAATTTTAGGAATAATGTCTAGAAACCAACGCCATTAGAAATCCCCTTTGTTTTCGAATCTCATTTATTATTTTCGAAGACTCCAAGAATAGATCCGAATAGAGTGATATTCTTTTTTTTTTTTTAAAGTGAGGATTGTGCACCCTTTAGTGAAATTTAACAGAGAAACATATCAAATTTTAAAAGTAGAATAGATAAAAACCATTTTTATGGCGGGGATATGTATATGTATTGATTTCGACTTAGTTTTTTTTCTTCCCTCTTGTTCCTTTTTAGCTAAAAGGTTAGGCCTAATCGTTTTATTTATTCGAGGAAGGGGATGTAAATTTTTAGCGTAAGTGTTGGGCTTTAAATGCGTTTGAGGTAGTTTTTGTGAGGAAAAGAAATATATCCGGCGCCTTGTTTTTTACGTTGTTGTGTTTTAAATTCCTGGAGCGCAGTTCGGGAATGACTGTGATCGGGTTTGTTGGGACTGGTCTCTGATGGATTTAATTCGGATACTGGAAGGCTCTAACAGAAAAATTTTGATCCTGAATGGCGTTTACTGGCTTACTTTGGGCTCTAGCTGCTTTTTTAACTGCCCAAAAGGTTCCAGCCTGTTGCTAAGAACAATTGGAGGCCTCTAGTCTGCTGCCAAAAGCGGTAGGAGAGTTCCAGCAACGATTGGAGGCCTCTAACATACTGCTGAGGACGGTTGGATGCTTCCAGCGTATTGCTAAGAACGGCTGGAGGCCTCTAGTCTGTTGCCAAAGACAGTAGGAGGGTTCTAGCCTGTTGCTAAGAACGACTGGAAACCTCTAGTCTGCTGCCAAAGGCGGGAGAAGGGTTCCAGCAACGATTAGAGGCCTCTAACCTACTTCTGAGGACGGTCGGAGGCTTCAAATGTATTGCTAAGAACAATTGGAGGCCTCTAGTCTGCTGCCAAAAGCGGTAGGAGAGTTCCAGCAACGATCGAAGGCCTCTAACATACTGCTGAGGACGGTTGGAGGCTTCCAGCGTATTGCTAAGAACGACTGGAGGCCTCTAGTATGTTGCCGAAAGCGGTAAAAGTGTTCCAGCCTGTTGTTGAGAACGACTGGAAGCTTCTAACCTACTGCTAAAAATCACTGGAGGCTTCTAGTATGTTGTTAAGAACGACTGACGGCCTCTAACCTACTTCTGAGGACGATTAGAGGCCTCAAATGTGTTGCTAAGAACAACTGGAGGCCTTTACTCTGCTGCCAAAGGCGATAGTAGAGTTCCAGCAACGATTGGAGGTCTCTAACATACTGCTGAGGACGGTTGGGGGCTTCCAGCCTGCCGTTGAAGACGGTTGGATGCTTCCAGCGTATTGCTAAGAACGGCTGGAGGCCTCTAGTCTGTTGCTGAAGGCGGCAGTAGAGTTCCAGCAACAATTGGAAGCCTCAGACATACTGCTGAGGACGGTTGGAGACTTTCAGCCTGCCGCTAAAGACCGTATTTGCCACTTTAGATTCTAAAACCAAAAATTTCAACCCACTAAATAAGTTTTCTTTTGCTTCCAGGTACAAATTCATCGTCAGCATCTGAAGATGAAGCATCTCCGCAAACGTGCTGCAACTGTCAAACAGAGATCTCATCCTTGGCTGAATTACTGGAACACAAAAAAGTCTGCAATCCAAAATACCCTATCTGTGATGAAGAAACCTCGGATCCGGAAGACTTGGTCATGTCTGGTGACGAAGAGGAATTATGTAGCGACGGTGAAAAACGTCAGGAAGTAGTGCGAAGACAAAGGCAAGATGCCGAAAATAACAACAGCGTTGAAGGTGACGATGACGTTGAAACGGACAACGACGCTCCGGTCGGTTTTCCGTTTTCCGTGTCAGGAGTACCGGGTCACGTGACATTAGAAGCGTTACAAAATACTAAAGTTGCCGTTGCGCAATTTGCAGCGACGGCTTTGGCTACAAACGGGGATAATCCGGCTGCTCTTCAGGAATTAGCTGTGTTACAATCGACTTTATTTTCCTTACAGCATCAACAAATGATGCAACTTAGTTTAATACAACAGCTACAAAATCATTTAACTGTACAGCCCAAAGAAGATGGTACCTCATCACCGCCTCCGCCTCCTCCACCGCCTCCGCAGTTACCTCCGACATCGAATTCGTCGACCACGCCCGGTGTTCCGTTACCCGCAGTACTTCCTGCTCAGGTCCCAGCAAAACCGTTACGAATACCGACCCCGATGAAGACGGAGCATTCACCACCATCACCGCCAACGTCACAATCCATTCCTCCGACGCATAAACCTCACCCGTTCGATCATCAACCGTTAACAATCCCGAAACCGCCCGTATCTTTAAACTCATCGTTACCTCCTACAACCCCATCTTCGGCACATCCACCCCTTTGCTCGATATCACCTAGTTTAGCATCATCAATCATTAAAAACAACGATCCGCCTCCGTCTTTAAACGAACCAAACACGTTAGAAATGTTACAAAAACGAGCGCAGGAAGTGTTAGATAACGCTAGCCAAGGACTCCTCGCTAATAACCTCGCTGATGAGTTAGCTTTCCGGAAAAATGGGAAAAACTCATTATCGCCATTGTCCGGAGGACGTAACGAGCCCTTCTTCAAGCATCGCTGTCGATACTGCGGGAAAGTTTTTGGGAGCGACTCGGCTTTACAGATTCACATTCGGTCGCACACAGGTGAGCGCCCCTTTAAATGCAATGTATGCGGCAGTCGATTTACAACCAAAGGAAACCTCAAAGTGCATTTCCAGAGGCATACTTCTAAATTCCCTCATATTAAAATGAATCCAAATCCGGTACCGGAGCATTTGGACAAATTTCATCCTCCTTTATTAGCTCAGATGGGTAATCAAAATTTACCGCCCGGGATCCCGCCTCATCCGACGCATTCTCATCCTCACAGGCCGTCCCCGCATCACGCGTTCTCGACTTCCCCCACCTTCCCCCCGCCGGGTTTACCTTTGTTTCGTCCTCCGTTACCGCACGATCTCATTCCTAGACCTCCGCCGTTGCTGCCGCCGTTACGATCTCACGAGTCAAGCTTAATGAAACCGTTATTACCTCTGTCGATGTTCACTCCTAGAGACGATCAGGAAATGCCGGAGAATTTAAGCAAACCGATTAATCGATCCCCGGAATTAAAACATTACAAAGACCGGTCGAGATCGAGGAGTCATTCCCCAATAGCGAAACAAGAACCGTTAGAAGATCACGAAGAGCATTTACAACAAAAAGATGAAAGTAATAATAGACGTAATAGTGAGAGTAGTTTAAAAGAAGAGGATGATGATGATATTACTAAAAAAGATGAGGAAGTTTTAAATTGTACAAAAGAATGTCAAGAAAGACTGAGCCCGAAGGATGAGATCAAATCCGAGGATGATAAAAATTACCCGTCATCGCCGCAGTTTGACGAGTGCAGTATCGATAGCAAATATAGCGATGACGATTTACGAATACGAAGCTCATCCGTTAAATCCGAAGATCGGCAAGATCAACCCGAGAATTTAAGCAAAAGTCCAGATAAAGAATCAGTCCCGGTTCCTTTTCAGAATGCGTCATCCCGTAGCAATTCCTCGAGTCCTCATTTCCCGCCGCCAACCGGTACTCATCCCCACGATATAGATCCAGCTAAAGACCCGGCTATTTATAATTCCTTATTGCCGCGACCCGGGAGCAACGACAACTCCTGGGAAAGTTTAATAGAAGTAACGAAAACGTCAGAGACTTATAAATTACAACAATTGGTTGATAATATCGAACATAAATTAACGGACCCGAATCAGTGTGTTATTTGCCATCGGGTGTTATCGTGTAAAAGTGCGTTGCAAATGCATTATAGAACACATACGGGCGAGCGTCCGTTCCGTTGTAAAATATGCGGACGAGCCTTCACAACGAAAGGGAATTTAAAAACTCATATGGGTGTTCATAGGCTCAAACCTCCGATGAGAGTTTTGCATCAGTGTCCGGTTTGTCATAAAAAATTTACAAACGCTTTAGTACTTCAGCAACATATCCGATTGCACACTGGGGAACCGACTGATCTAACTCCGGAACAAATTCACGCAGCAGAGATAAAAGACTTCCCTCATCCGGGTTCATTTCCTCATCCGAATTTCCTCGCTCACGGTTTCCCGATACCGGGGATACCGCCGCCCGGTTTGCATCTCGGCATACGACCCGACTTCGATAGGGATTCGGAATCGAAAGATGAGCAACACGATGACGATGATGATTTATACGATGATGATTTTTCGAACAGCAGCGAATCCCAGCAATTGCATTTTCCTCCGTTTTCAACGTCGACCCCGTCTATAGAGAATCAAGTGAGAACGATAACGACGATGGCGTCGCAGTTATCAGCATCGGAGATCCATCGATCCGCTGAAGATTTATCGATTAATAAATCACCGTGTCAAGTTAACGGGGTTAAATCTCCGGCTTCGAGTCCGAGTAATTCGGAGTGTAGAGTATCGCCCTCGCCGCCTAGGCCCCAATCACCGTTAAATATACCAAGGCCGCCGTCCTCTCATCCGCCTAATAGCCCAGCGAACAGCGAATCGAATTCGTTGGGAGCTTTGGATTTAACGCCGCGATCGACGTCGCTTAGACCGAGTCCCGGGCCGCCTCCTCAGGGGATTTTCTCGGGGCTTGGGTTAATACCATCGACCGGGCCGACGCCGCTAATGACGTCTGCGTTATCATCACTCACTTCTTCCGTACTCACATCGACGGCGTTCAGCCCTCTTGGAATGGCGGTTGGACCGGCAGGTAGGCCCCGCTATCGCAGCAGTGGGGGAGCTCTACACCATCCTTTCTTTACCTTTTAATTTTTTATCCTAAAACTTTTTATTCATCTGAGCCGATTATTTTTTTTTTATAATCATGTACATTTTTTCTCATCTCCCAATGCCTGATGGAAACCATCCAGTTTGTGGTGTAGTGTAGTACCCTGCTTGCTAGTTTTTTATTTTATTTTTTATTTATTTATCCTACCTTTTATTGCTTTAACTATGCCGCTTTTGATTGTTGAAAAAAAACAAAAAATCATCCAAGAAGTTTTTACTAATTTTTCACGATTGGATTGTGATTACAGTTCGGGGCAACACGACGTGTAATATTTGCTTCAAAACATTCGCCTGCAATTCAGCATTAGAAATCCATTACAGAAGTCATACCAAGGAGAGGCCTTTTAAATGTACTATATGCGACAGAGGATTTTCTACTAAAGTAAGTTTTTTTGTGTGTTTTTATTATTTTTTTTTTGGTGTCGGGATTGTAGAAAAAATAATTGAGATGAGTGTTCATGTCGAATCGCTGGATTAGGTCGATTAACTTAGTTAAAAAGCATATCTGAGAAATGATCTTTATGGTGCTAGGAGACCGATGACCGATATTTGTGAATCTTGATCTTGTGTGTAACCCAGACTGAAAATCGGAAAGTTCCAGATCGCTTTTCACTGCAGCGATTTCTTAATTAACTTCGATCTAAATTTTTTCCTGATCCAAAATTGCATTGAAAAGCTGATAAAAAAGCGTTTAAATAAACGTTTGACCTTGAAAAATTTTAATTCTTTACTTATTGTTCAAGCCTTTTGAGATATAACTCCTACGTCAGTTTCGACGAAAGGCTGACGAAAAGAGCTTTCAAACGATACCCAACACGGCTGCATTTAATGCTTAAAATTTTTCAAGGTCATCAGTTATGGCATTTGACCTTGAATTTTCAATTTCTCTTAATACGCCAGAATTTCAAAAAATTCTGCTATAATTTTAGTACTTTATAATTTAAACTTAAAGAGAATATTCATTTAAAGTATTAAAATTCTATAATAAAGCATTCCTCAAGGCCAAACTTTAAAAATTATGGCAGTTGACCTTGAGATTTTTTCAGCCGGAAGATAGCCATGTTACATATCGTTGAAAAAGTCTTTTTATGAGCAAGCGAAATCGTTCACACTTAAAATCGTGATGTTTAATATTAAAGAATTTAAGGCTAAAACTCAAAAAATTAGGGCATTTGACCTTGAAATTTTTTAGTTAGAATATAGTCATGTTGCATATCATTTAAACGCATTTTTAGTGACAAATCCGAATGTCTTAAGCATTTCGCTTTAATTTTTAATCCCACCACGATTAATCGGTTTTTCAACTTTAATTAAACCCAGATGCTACTCAATATCCGATCTAATGATTTTTTTAAAAGAAAAAAAGAGATTGCGGCGCTTGCGCTAGGCCACAAACCATTTCTGCGTGTTAAAAGCAACATTAATAACGAAAGCCATCTGTTTATATCGGGTCCCGTGTAGATTTATGACGTTTTTCAAGGCATTAATAAGCACGATCCTACGATCAATTATTATACTAATTTATTAAAAAAGTTTTAGTGGAGGAAAAAAAATATGATGGACGGTCAAAATAATCCGATTTGTTAATTTTCAAGTAGATTCCTTTAAACATTCGGAAGATTACAGAAGAAAATGGTATTTAAAATTTTGGAGCGATCCCAAGAAACCGCGAGACGAATAAATAGATCACCGTGTCAAAGAGATAGGGTTTATTTTAACAACGACAACCTATGACCCCAGACACTTTCACAAAACATTTAATGGTCCTTCAATTTTCAGCCTGTTATTAATGATAAGCTTTGTTATTTCGGTTTAATCTGTCGGTTGTCTTTTCTTGTCTCGTTGAAGCTAAAATAATTTTTTATTATTCTCATAATCAGGAAAAATCAGGGCTAAGGTTTTTTAATTTATTCGGTCTGAGGTTTTTTTTGGTGACCACTGATAAAACAAGATTGTGCTTAAATGTATTTATTAATGAAAGCGACGTTTTTCTATTAGATCCACCTGTCATTTCAGTAGAATTTTTTTTTTGTTTGATATCAAAGCGTTTAGCGCCGGTTTTTTTCCTTTGTGGAATTTATATTTTTTTTATATTTAATTAAAATAAGCAGACTTTTAATTAGCAATTAGCATTGCCAAGTTTATTATTATTTTTATATTGTGATGTGCCTTATTTAGGAATATGACGTGTCGATTTTTTTTTTTTTTTTGTGAACCGGCGCCCGTTTTTTTTCTTCCCCCTTTTCAATGTTTGAATCTGTATATATTAATTTCAGACTGACGTAAAGAGACATTGGTGTAATCATCAGTGGCGTTCCCAGAGGTTCAAGATGGATGGGGATGATGAGATGAGAGGAATTTCAAGTTATAACGAACATCCATTTGGTTTACCTTTTCCTGGGTACGCCACTGATTGGATGCACCTGGTAAGATATTTTTGAAAAAACAAAAAATTAAAAAAATTTTCCCCCCTATTCCCGAATAAGGCGCAAGAAAAAAGAATTTTAGGGAATTTTTTTTGTTTGAAAAATAATTTTTTTGTTTTTTTTTTGTTTTTAGGGGAATATGAAACAGCACATGTTGACACACAAGATCCGCGACATGCCGCCACATTTATTTGAAAATAAAAAATCACCACCGTTCGGTGGACCGCCAACGTCTGCAGCTCAGAATGACGAAATTAGCGATATGAGTAATATGAGTAATAGTAATTCCGCTACGGAAGATTCGAGGCCTTTAGCTTCGACGCGTATGGATCTCCCGGAGTCCCCAGTTAAAACGGAATCGAGTACCCCGCCGCCGATTAAAAGGTCTCCGCCGGATAATGATCTGCCAGTTCCGAAAAGACAGCCGAGTAAGTATTTTGAAAAGAAAAAGAAATTTAATGTAATAGATAACAGCATGATACTTTTTGTTTAAAACAAAAAAAAAAAAGAAGGTGATTAGTAATGAGTATCATGGTGGGTGTAGAAATTTTTTTTTTTTGAGGAAAAACCGCGGAAGTTTTTAAATAAAAATTTAAAAGGATTTGAATCGATTCCAAATGTTGTAAAACTTCATTTAAAATGTTAGAATGATTATTTTGCCTCCTGTAATCTCTTTGAATTATTTGTTTCGTTAGGAAAAATATTTTTGCTAAATGATGGATTTCTAAACGGATTTGCCAGTTTTCTGAATCGTAAGAATTTTTAGATATATACAAAAAAAATTTTGATTGCGTTAACGTTTGATGGTTTATTATGTGATGGCGCTGCTAAAATAAACAAAAATTGCAAGAAAAAAATTAGAAATAGAAACTCAAAAAAATAGATTATCAAAAAATAGAAACTCAAAAAAATAGATTATCAAAAAATAGAAACTCAAAAAAATAGATTATCAAAAAATAGAAACTCAAAAAAATAGATTATCAAAAAATAGAAACTCAAAAAAATAGATTATCAAAAAATAGAAACTCAAAAAAATAGATTATCAAAAAATAGAAACTCAAAAAAATAGATTATCAAAAAATAGAAACTCAAAAAAATAGATTATCAAAAAATAGAAACTCAAAAAAATAGATTATCAAAAAATAGAAACTCAAAAAAATAGATTATCAAAAAATAGAAACTCAAAAAAATAGATTATCAAAAAATAGAAACTCAAAAAAATAGATTATCAAAAAATAGAAACTCAAAAAACTGGAAATAGAAACTCAAATAATAGAACATCAAAAAATTGAGACAAAGATTAATTTTTTGACCTCTGAAATCGACTTTTGCTACTGGAAAATTTTCCACCAAGCTGTAAATATGGCGTTTAATTTGGTTTGTTACGATTTTATTGATCACAGATTTCTTTTCAATTATTAATAAACATAAATTCATTAAAGTACATTATAAATAGCTTCACACTAGCATAAATAAAGTTTTAATAGATTACACACCATAAAAGCAAAAGGGAACAATGCAAAGAACCGTGGCAATATATATTAAAAAAAACGCTCATTAAATCGTCCCCAATCTCGTTATAAATGCATTTACCGTATGAATCGCTATAATTACAGACCCACATAAATATAAATAACCTATGATAAAAACATAATTCGTTAAAAAACAAAAAAAAAAAAATGATATGCCTTTTATCAGGCTCTTATCACTAATTAAAAAAAAATAGATTTATTACTTACAGCTGACTTAGCACGCCGCTATATTATTATATGTTTTTTCGGGCTTAGCGATTAGCAAAAAATAAAAACTAACCCCTGTTAGGGCTTACGGCTTAACTCGACTAACTCTTGGGCTGTTGTGCTGTTTTTGCAGGCATGCCGAAGCATTTGTGCCATGTGTGCAATAAGAACTTCTCTTCCTCCTCAGCCTTACAGATACATATGCGAACCCACACTGGGGACAAACCATTCCGCTGTACGGTCTGTCAAAAGGCATTCACCACTAAAGGTAACCTTAAGGTAAGAAATTTTTGGTTTGTTTTGGTTTCAGGTTGGGGAATTTGGAAATTTTGAGGAGTATGAGTTAATGGGGATTTTTTTTTTTTTTAAGGTACATATGGGCACGCATATGTGGAGCAACGGTGCCTCCCGTCGGGGTCGTCGTATGTCTCTGGATCTACCGCCCATACCAATGAATCCCAAGGATTCAGAGTTTCTGCAAAGGAGACCAGATCTTTTCTATCCATATCTTCCTACACCATTCCTTAATGGAGTTCAACAAAAGGTATAGATTTTTTTTTGATTGAGTTGTAAAAATAGGAAAATAATATATTGGAAAATTGAAAATTAAAATTACAATATCAGAAAATGTAAAATCAAAAATAGAAAATTTAAAGCAAATGAATGAAAAGTCCAAAAGTTGAAAATTGAAATTCAAAAAATAGAAAATCAAGAAACTGAAAATAGAAACCAAAAAATAGAAAATCAAGAAACTGAAAATAGAAACCAAAAAATAGAAAATCAAGAAACTGAAAATAGAAACCAAAAAATAGAAAATCAAGAAACTGAAAATAGAAACCAAAAAATAGAAAATCAAAAAACTGAAAATAGAAACAAAAAAATAGAAAATCAAAAAACTGAAATTAGAAACCAAAAAATAGAAAATCAAAAAATTGATAATAGAAACCAAAAAAATATGAAATCTAAAAACTGAAAATAGAAATTCAAAAATTGAAAATCAAAAAATAGAAACTCATCAAATAGAAAGTTAAAATTCAAAAAATAGAAAATGAAAAAAATTGATAACCGAAACTCTAGTAACTGACAAATATAATCGTGAATTATAAAAAAATAACAAACTAAAAGATTTTTGTTTTTTTTAGCTCAGTGAAATGTCAGCCATCCAGTCCGGCAATCACCATCCAAGCAACGGGTTACATCAAACCGGAAGTAAATTCGGCAATATTTTAGGCCTTGGTGGATTCGGGAATCCCGACAAACCATTAAGGCCGGATTCAAGATCTCCATCTAGATCCCCATCGAAACAACTATCATCACCGCCTTTGGCACTTTCCATGAGCAACCACAGGGGATCTCCACCCTCGAGAGGATCCATTATCGGGGATGAAATGCCTAGGGGGGTTTGGGATCCGTATTTCGACAGGAAATCAAATCATAGCGAAGAACATATTGATGTTTCTTCTTCTCCAGGAGGACATTTACCTTCATCGTCTCAAAGGGGAGAAGGGTTGGCAGCGTGAGTTTAATTTTCATATTTCGGTATTTCGACATATCTTAACTAAAAAAAAAATTTATGTAACAAGGTACACCATTGTAATGTTTTGTTTTTTTTTTTTTTACGTCTTTCATTTTTATTATCACGCATAAATTAGGTTTAGAAATTTATAAGGAAAGAGAAAAAAATGTTAATATTTGTTTTGGATTATTAGTTCATATTTTATAGCGAGAAATTAATTAATTAATTAATTTTTTTTTTTCATCGATGATGTATTTCTGTTGTTGAAAGAAATAATATGTACAAGGGTTTTTTTTATTTATGGCTAGATTAGCTAGATTTTTCTATTTGCTCGGAGAAAGATTTGTAAAAGGTATTTTTTTAATATTTGGCGATGATGAATTTTATTTAGAGGGATGATAATGGGGTAAGTTAGCGAAGAATTAAGAAGTATTTGGAGAAAATAATTTTTTAGGCAATTTTAAGCAATTTATTGCACAACTAAGGTTTTTTTTGTTCTTTAAAATCTTCCTACAGACTTAAAAAAAATTACCTTTTTGTAGCACGAACTATTTATGAAGTTTTTAAGCTGACTGGCCATAGATTTTAATTCTTCCATTCAGATTTCTTCTTCTTGAAGTCTAAAACCTTGAAATTTCAACAGCTGCAGCAAGTTTTAAGTAAAGAAATACCAGTTACAGGGACCGGGTTAGGTTATGAACTTTAAGCCGTAAACGACTCATTCCTTCACCAAAATCCATTAATATTGCACTCTATTAATAAAATTGGCACGTTTCCTCGCCTTTAACCTCTCTACATTCCTTTTTCAGGATGAAGAAACGATAAAATTATCCAAATCGCTGCAGAAGACAACGAAAAAGTGAGTATGACCGTTATTTCAACCTGTTTCCGTCGTAGCAGAAGAATCCTTCATAAATACCTGAACGTATCCTTTGCTTTTTTTTCTCCGGACGCGGATCTTCACCAAAATTTTATTCTACGCATGTTATATCGAAGAAATCAGGTTAGTTACTCAAATTCTAACAACAAAACCACTTTTAGTAATCATAATCAGCCCTAAATTTCATTATTCGACCATTTTATTCTCTTAAACGAAACATAACCTAACAAGGTTAACGATTTTTTAATTCCTCGCTACCTTTCCCCATTTTATCTGTCACTTATAAACCGAAAACATAATTAATTAAATAAATTAACTAAAAGCCCGTCATCGCTACCGTAAATTCGTCAAATCAAATTTTAACACGTTGTTTTATTTTCTTTGGAATATTTATTTTTTAATTCTATTTATTTATTGTACTTATTAGAAAAAAAATATCGTCCGAAAATCAGTGGTGCGGTGTTTTTTTTTTTAAATTTTTTATATTTTCTCTTCGAAATTATATATTCAAGTGACAAGTGATAAAAAAAAAACGAAGTCGACTTCACTTATCATTTTCTTTAGCAAGCCTATCTAATTGTAAATCGCGTCCGTAAATGTGTAAAATATTTGTGAATATAATTAATTTAATTTTTTAAAATTAAAAATTAAAAAAAGAAAATGTTCTGCCGGAGCAGAAAATGTTCCTATTTTAAAACTAGTCTCTTCAGATGATTAAGTAAAAAAAAACTTAGTTAATATATCATACATATGTATATAAATTATACATCTGCGTGAAAAACAAAGACTTTTAATATGAAAAAAATTATGTATTATAAAATATTACCGTGAATCATTTCTAAATTGATAAAAAAAATGAATGTTGGAAATTGAAATTAGTAATAGTGAAGCGGAATTATTTAGTGAATCATTGTGCTTGATTTAAAAATTGAAATGAACTCAATTTCTCGCTTTGACTGCGTCGTAATTAAAATTAAGCGAAAAAAATAAAATGGGGACAGTGCAAAAACTGTATATAAAAAAAATACAAGTTGAAATAATTGACGGTCTAATTATTTTTTTTTACACTATTTATAAAAAAAAAATCCTCACCTATTTTTATGTTTTTGTTTTCTAGATTTTATGAAACGCCGAAACGACCGTTTGCTTGAAATTATGGATTGTTGCCAGAGCTTTTGTCAAATTTTTGAGATGTCGGAAGGATTATTAGGGGTAAGTTTAATTTTTGGCAGAAAATGAATTTTGAAGTATTGAGGGCAAGTTAGAGTTATTTGAAGCGTTGCTGGATTCCATGCTGGCCAATATTCCAAGTTTTTGTTTCTTAAAAAAATAAGAGCAACAAGGTCACTTTTATTAATCTGAAGCTAAATTATCATTTTCCCATTTTAATATTCAAAAGCAAGGCTCAAACAACTGAAAGTTCTGTCAGAGTCTAAGTAACAACTACGAAATCTAAAAAATTAAGACTAACTAATTCGATCAAGCTTTTTTTATTAATAGAGCCAAAATATACATATTTGCTCACATATATATAAATTTTTCAATTATATGACTAGTTACACTTCAGCTGACATTGCAATTGAAGATATGTTTCAGCTGTCTAAATTTTACGTTGAATAAGCTCTAGTGTACAATCAATCTTATCTGTAAATTTTTTTCCCAATTCCGAAAAATTAAATCGCCTGGCTAAATTTAGTACTTGATCCCATGAGAAATGCATATCAACTAATTTAAAATAATTTCATTCTCAACTCATTATTCTAAAGCATTTTTTCTTATATTTAAAAAACAAATACCGTATTTACAGATCTTTCCAAAATTTAACTTGACTAATGATTTTTTCCTTTGCTTAATGCAACCCCTAAGCCAACTAACCCTCCAATCGCTAATACTCCAAGACTTACAATAGCAACTCCTATTGTGCCCTCTGAAACACAATAACAAAAATTTAATTAAAAAAATCACAAGGAAAAAAAATCAAGTGGCAACATAACCTCACCTCGATTCATTTTTTTCTTAATAATGGTTTCCAATTGTTGAACTTGTTGATTTGTTGGTTCGATTTGTAAAAATGCCCTACAAAATTGCAAGGCCTTGCTATATTCCTTTATCCTTGCATTGCCAATAGCTAAGTAATATAAATAATCCCGTCTGTCATTTACATGCTTTGCATAGAGCTGCTCAAGTATCATGATCCCTTTACGTATGTCAGCTGGATATTTACTCCTAACCAAACACCAGGCATATTCAAATTCAGCTTCTTTAGTAGCCTCACCATTATTAACCTGATCGTAGTAGATTCTTTCAAATTTCTGAAAAATTAATGGGTTATTGATTATTTGTGTCATTAAAATAAAATGATAAAATTGAAATTTTTGTGATGGAAATAAGGCTAATGCAATTGGTTCTGAGAAAAGGACCTTGATATTAATAATTTTAATGAGGGTTAGATGATGAAATAAAAAAAAAAATGAACCTAATCAAAAATCAAAAACAGATTTTCAATACAGGGCAATTAACATTTTTCCAATATCCCTGGGGGGTGTAGCAATGGATATAATTACCTTTAGGTCATCAGAAGATACGACTTCGTTTAAAACCTCCTCATCCATATTTATTAAAACGAAAAAAAATATTCAATATGACAAAATAAAGCCTACGTGCTCAGTAAATAAACAGTCCACTGACAGTGAATCATTTGAGAAGCGATGCCTCCGCCATTTTGAATCGCATTCGATTACATGAGAAACTGAATCGCGGAGG
Organism: Liposcelis brunnea; assembly: GCA_023512825.1. Lineage (NCBI taxonomy): Eukaryota > Metazoa > Arthropoda > Insecta > Psocodea > Liposcelididae > Liposcelis > Liposcelis brunnea. Next base: position 4,202,251 of record CM042070.1, read on the forward strand.
TTTCGTTACAAGGGCAGGGATATCTGAGAAAGTGTTTGAATGCGTAATTAGATGCAATATTGTGAATTATTATATGCAATATTGACACATTATGAATTTATATTGGCCATGAATGATTAATCATACATTATTAATGGGGGAAAAATAGAGCGAAAAATAGGGCTAGTAATTTGTTGATTTCTGAACGTGCATTCGATTTAGTTGCAAGCCGCCATGTTAGATAGCGCTTCAGTCTACTTCCGGAAAACGCTTCCATTTTTTTTGTGCCTCGTTTTCGATTTGATCAAATTATTCTCGTTTTATGTGTGTGGAAAAGAAAGGAAAGAGTTTTAGGAATAAATAATAACCATATTTGTTTTATAAATAAATAACGTTTTCATTTATAAATTAGTGAGCAAATACGTAAATATAAAAAAACGGTTAATGTAAAAGGTGAGCAAATTAACATTAGTGACAGTAATTACATTTCGGGTGACATTTAACGCCATTTACACCGCATTGGCAACCTCCGGATGTGTCTCCTTTTCCCTGTTAAAAATATGAACAAAAATCATTATGATTAATCATAAATTTTCATGATTTTTTTGGGATACTTACTCCTGGGCCCCATCTTGGCTTCCTCGTCACCCAACAAATCTCAGTTTTACACATTGAGCATTTCAACCAATCACAACCCCATTTTTTCATTAAAACAACTTGGCACGTCGGGCATGCCATAGCCTCGCCTCTTTCAACCATTTCCTCTAACATTTCCCTTGATTTTCTAGCTTCTGGATTTGTTTCAGAAGCATGTGTCATTTGTTCTTGATATTCTTTGCAGTTAATACCTAAATGGATTGCTTGGCAAGTTAAACAATTCGTGAAAGTGCATACAGGACAGTGGAATTCATTAACGTTATCTTCTAAAATGCACCATCCTTTACAATCTGGAGTTTTGCAGTGAAATGTGTTTTGGATTTTGTTTTCTGCTTGTGACACTGATCTGGCTAGATGTTGTTCGAATATTCTACGTGGCACCAACTAAAAGGTAAGAGAATATTTTTTTGTATATTTTGTTTTTATTCTGATTTTGATTTTTAATACTTACTGCTTTTATTTCTCTTTGCTGGAGTATACTATCACATGAATAATTATCATCTCGGTATGGACACTTAACTTCTGCTTCCTCGCTATACTGAACAGTGTTTATTAAACATGCTCTGGAAGAAATAACATTTAAGATTTTATTTTTATTTTTTTTGAAAATTTCAGATTTATTAACTAACCTGCAAAATGTATGAAGACATTCCCTTAAAACGACACCTTCTCCTGGAGTATAATTAACAAGACATATCGGACATTCAAAATCCTCCATGTTAGGCACTAATTCAGCATTATCTAAATGCAATAATTGCAAATAATGAATTTTATCATTATTTTGAGCATCAGATTTATCTTCTAGTTTTTGATATGGTTTAGGCGATGAATTATTAAATGGTTTTTGTGCTGAACAAGCAGCACATCCAGGTCTTGCTGATGAATTCACAAGTGTACAGACATTACATTTCCATCCGGCTAATCTATCAGTCTTACTAGCTCCTATGTGAGTCATATTTAATTTATCTATTGTTTGTTTGACAGCGTTTACAGAAATAACTTTCAGCTCTTTCTTTAATGCTTCATTTATTCTTGGCTCAACCGCGCCTAATATTGGGGTTTTTGGTTTTTTAGGGGTCGGTTTTAAAATTTGTGGAAGTTGTTCTGGGATTTGAGGAGCGGGGGGTTGAATAGGAGCTTGTGGTAAAGCAGCTGCTTCAGAAATTAATTTCGGTTCTTCTTTTATTTCATTTTTAGGTTGTTCGGGTTCGGGCTCTTCTCGTTCATCGTTCGAGCAACATTCTTTTTCGAATAGTGGAGACGGAGTTGGTTGCTTAGAAGGTTTTTCCGCCTGTTTAACGATGATGGGTGAAGGCTGCTCTACTAATTTTGGTGGCGGAGGTTTTTCAGCTTCCTTTTTTTCTGTAAGTTAAAAAATTAAATTTTTATATTTTAGAATTTCATTAATTTTTTTGAGGATGATTTTTACCTGGAGCTACGAGGTACAAAAAAATAGAACAGCCATTATCAGCAACGCCGTGATTTTCTAAAGTTTTGCTGTCATCAGATGCTAATTGTTTTCCTAAAATCCATCGTTGAACGTTCGTTGGTATATCAAATTGTTTTTCTACTTTTAATTTCAGGTCAGTCACAGTCATACTTGGAGTTACTTTAAGGGGGATAGGTCCTTGATGCGACACTTTATCTTCTACATATAAATCTACACTAAAACAAAAGAAAATATTTTTTGGTGAAAGTATTAGTGGGGAAAAATGGGGAAGAGTTATTTTACAACAAGAATAATTAGTCGTCGCGCAAGTTTAAAAAGATTTAGCTGGTAAGTGTGAAAATTTTGGGACTGGTGTTAAGTCAGGAATAATTTTATGAAATTTTTTCCAGCGGTTTTAGGGAAATTATACAGAGATCGAATTTGGTTCCTAATTACTGTATAAAAGTCTCTTTTTTTAGAGCCAAGTTCTTGAAATAGTCACTATTTTTTTTGAAAAATCCGGGAAAATTTAATGTAGAATTTTTTTGGGATCTTGTTATTCAAAGATCAAAAGAGTTGCTTGACTAAACAAATTGTTCAAACATCAAAAGAGTTGCTCGACTAAACGAATTGTTCAAAGATCATAACAGTTGCTCGACTAAAGAAATTATTCAAGATTAAAACAGTTGCTCAACTCAAGAAATTATTAAAAGATTTATTTGACAAGAATAATTCTGAGAAAATTTGTTCTACAAGAATAATTCTGAGAAAATTAACTTGACAAGAATAATTTGCTCCAAACCAAAACTCTTGAAAACGGATATTTAGGCAACAAATTTTTAACTTTTGAAAAGTCTATTTTTTGGGAAGGAATCAAATTCGTTCACTGATCATAATTTTTGGATCATTGATGAGAAAGCGAACGAATCACTTCTTGCACTTACGTTACTTCCTTTGCAGGTTCAGGTGACGGCCTCAGCCTCGTTACATTACAAGTAATCTTCATCCTCGCCAATTCCTTAGCCAAATCAGCAGCTTGTGAATGTTGACCGTTAGCAATAGCAGCTTCCAATTTCTTAAGCAAATTATTAACAGCTAACGTATTCATATTCGTAGCCGACGATTTCATATCCGCTTTAAAACCGGCAAGCTCCGTCGTTAACTTTTCCATTTCATCAACATGATTAGTCTTATCCTCATCCTTATCCACATCACCACGACTCTCATCCTGTACGAAAGACAAGTTCTTACAATTCGCGTAAACATGATTCAAAATCCTTTCACTCGTTTTATTCTTAACAATATTTTCTAAATCACTTTCCTGTATTAACTCAAAAACACCTTTACCAATTTTAACTGAATTTTTATTAGTTACTTTAGTATTCGTCTGCGCGCTCGATTCAACTTTATTTTTTTCGTGTTTAGGCAAAGAATTCTTCATCTCTTTTAAAATTTCTTTGAGTTTAGTTTTATCATCCTCCCGGATTAATTCCTCTTTCCTTTTTTTTTCTTTTACCCGATCTTCAAACGACGCGATATCGATCAATCCATTTTTCCCCCCGAAATTTTTTTCCTCTAACTTTTTTAATAAGTCTCTCCTGGGTGAATAAAATTGAAGTTCCTTCTCCCAATCGATTACCGGTTTTTTAATCTTCGGGGTTGGCTCCAAAATATCGATCGCGATTTTAGGGACGTTACAAGCGGCGCAAACAATCCTCCCTTGATCGTTTTCCAATGTGCATTTCGAACAAACCCAAACGGAATGATTCTCAGGTTTCTCTGTTTTTTTCACAGGGAGATTGCTGTAATCGCTTATTGAATTAAACATAGAAATTAATTCTTTAGTTGAGTTGGGTAAATCCGAGTAAAATCTCGCATCTTGAGCAGCTTGAATTTCCTTTTCGTGTGCTTGTTCTTTTTTTAAAATTTCAGCCGCTTCTCGATCTAATTCGCTGATATTAGCCAGCATCGTTATTTGTGATTTTCGTTTTTCTTCTTTTTTCTTATCTTCATTCCAAGGGAAGATTTTATTTAATTTAAAATCGTTTGGTAAGTTCGGCCGGGAAAAACCAACTTCAAACATCCAGTCTTCGTATTCTTTGTCTTTTTTTACTTTCTCCGTGTTTTTTTCTTTAACGCTACGTTTATACCAAGGTTTAGCCTGAATCATTTTGGGTTTTTCTTCTTCAGGCGGAGGAGGAGAGCTCGATCGAGCGATCGGCGGAGCCGGCGCTAATTTTTTCTTCCTGGCTAAACTCGGATATTCATTCAAACGATCTAAACTCGGGTATAAATTAACTTGCTTAGGAGGTGAAGGTGCTTTTCTTTTGCCTTTGACGTGACAATACGCCCCCGCTTTTTTATCCTTAAAGGATTCGCTGACCGTTCTCCTATGCTGAATTTTATTTTCCCTTTCATCGTTTCTCTTGAACGTATTCGGCAAACTAGGCGGATCCGGAGCTCTTCTCTTCTTCCGCCTCGCTGTCGTGCTATACTCTTCTAAATTCTCATTCCTTACCTTTTCCACTTCCTTGGGTGGCTCCGCCTTTACTTCTGGCACGATTTCCGGCACTTTTTCTACTTCTTTCGCAGCTACGACCTTTTGATATTGAGTAGGCGTCACAAACGCGAAACTGGTCACCGTAGCCGTGCTTAGCAAAGTATCTAAACTCCCGCAACTCGAATTATGATTCCTCTTAATTAGCAAAGGTGACGAATTAACTGACACGTCCCTCCCGATTTCTAAATCCTGAATGCTTTTGTTTTTTTTAAACCATTTTAAAAACGAGAAAATCCCCTTGGAGTTTTTATTTTCGCGTCGGGGATCGCTCGGGATTTCCAACCCGTTCATCATTAATAATTTTGTGTTGAAATCCATGAATAATGATTCATCGTCGTTGTCGATTATGTTTCCTAATGAATGTCTTTTCTCTGAATATTTGAAATTATTCGAGGTTGAAGTCCTTCCGTTTATTATGTTATCGTTGCTTTGGGAAATGTTTGTTCGTTCGATGGTTTTTGAGTTTTGCGGGTTTTTTTGAGCTCCTCGACGGTCTGCTTTTCGTCTTGGGGTCGCTACCGGGTAGTTTTCTTTTTCTTTTTTGGGGGTTGCGGTTTCTTCTCGTGGCGAAGGCTGTAATTAAAAGATATTTTTGTAAAGTAAAGTGTTGCAAAAAGAGTATGTGGGTTAGTTTTCAAGAAAATAGGAATTAGTTATGGCGCTGAAGGTTTTTCTAGGTGACGCCAGTGTAAAAATTTGTGTTTCATAAAAAATGTCTGAATTAAATCGACTCTAGACGGTGATTTTAGAAACTACAACGACCCTAGTGCTGCCAAATGGCGATTTTATGAACCGCGATAACTTCAGAAAGCTGTTCAAGCGATTATTTTTTAAAAAAACGACATCTACCGGCTATTCTCCAAAATAAAAACACTCCGCGGCAATAAACGGGCATTTTACGAACTACGTTGACACCGTAGCGCTATCAAGCGGCCATTTTGCAAACTACAGAGTCATTATAGCTCTACCAAATGTGTAATTTTGCAACTAGAACGACCCTAGCGCTGCCAAATGGCGATTTCATGAACCAGGATAACCTTACAAAGCTGCTCAAGCGTCCATTTTAAAAACAGACGCTAACCAACGACCATTTTCTAAAATAAAAACGTTCTGCAGCAATAAACGGGCATTTTATGAACTTGAACGACACTAAACTGCTGTTGAGCTGCCATTTTACTAATTCTGTACCTCAGAGCTAGAACGTCGAATTTGAAAGTCTCAAAATGGCGATTTTTCGTGTTTACCTTATGAAAATCGGCCATCTTGGGGTTTTCAAATTCGACGTTCTAGCTCTGAGGTACAGAATTATAGAGTCTAACTTAAAAATTAATGCGATCCTGGCGCTAATCAGCGGCCATTTCACAAACTAAAAAGATCTCGCCGCTATCTAGCGGATATTTTACAAACTAAAAACCTTAAACGTTAGCTATTGGGTAATTTATATAATAAAACGCTGTTAAGCGGCCATTTTTAAACTATACAGACCACCAGCGCTGTTTTGCGGCGATAAATTAAACTATAACTAGCGCCTCCTATCAGAATTTTTCAAAACTAATGCAATTTTTTTTTATATAACTTGAGGAAATTTTTTTTCAAAGTCATTTTTCCGTTAGTTTCAAAACAATAATAGTAATCTTAATATATTTATTTTTTTCTTTGTTTTAGGTTTTAAAAAAACTTTGCAGTCACATCATCAGTCCTTGGCGAGCACTTAGAGACCACGCCAAGTTTTGAATCAGATCACTTTAGCAATAATATTCGACCTTGAAAATAATTCTCAAGCTTTGCCAAGCCTTGAAAATTTTTTTTGGAATCTTCAAAAAAAAATTCACAGCGGCGAAACAAAGGGAAAGATTTTTGGTAAGCGTGCTCTTATCTTTTTGACTTGCGGCAGCCATCTTGGAAATCTCATATTTGACCTTTCCGAATTTAACCTTATTCCCATTTTAAATAAGATCCAATGAGATTCATTTAGCTGGAATGTCTAAAACTATTACTCAACCCACAAAAACACTATGTCACATCTTGCGGCCATTTTCGGAACTGTTTACATGTAGTTCCAGCGAAACTAGCGCTATGCGACACTAGTGACATCTAGCGGCCACCCCCAGAACTATTATGAAGTTTACAGCTGCGTTTTGTAAAATCACCGCTTATATTAAAAAGTTTGTTCGATGGCGTTGGTGTCGCCGTAGTTTATAAAAACACCACTTGATGGCGCTAGTGTCGCTTTAGTTCGTAAAATATCCACCGAAAGCGGTTTTCAGCACAATTTCTGCTAATTTAAAATTTTTTTAGTGGAATAAATTTATAAGGGAAGCCAACAAAAATTTTTTAATTCTCTGCGAAGCAATCCTTTTAATTTAAAAATTGGTCAGGTTATTATCCGTGGAAATCAAGACAGTTAAAGAGTTCCAAATGGAGTCCATAAAAACCACGGGAAGGTTATTTTTAAAAATCTAATTGGTCGTAAGCTCGAAATGTATTAATGTGAATAGGGGGATTGAAAAATGAATTTGCGTTTGGCAGTTATAACTACGAAAATAAAATTTTTTTTTCTGTTGATTAAAAATTCTAGAAATTCGGAATATTACTTCATTCATCATTCCCCCATTCATCTTTATTAATTAAAGGATAAAAAAAATAACGCACACCAAAAAATATTATTATTATTTTTATTTCGCTTTCTCATGCTTTTTGAAATACTCACTTGTGGAATTTCTTTATTTCTCAAATCATCCAAATTTTTATTGTTTTTATTTTCAACGTTTTCAACAAAGCTTCTCGGTCTTTTCAAAAAATCCTCTTCATCCGAACTTTTATCCGATTCTTGACAATTCCTACTTTTCGAATAATGTTTTCTTCTCCTATGAATTTTCCTCACTCCATTTTCTTGATTCTCGGATTCTGTCGTTAAATTGCTACAACTTTCCTGAGATGAAACATTTAAAGATTCGTTGCTTTTCTTTTTTTTCCTCAATCGATAACTTTTATTTATTCTTTTTTCAGGTACTTCCGGTTTTTCATTTTTATTCACGACCGGCGTCTCATCGCATCTTGAATCTTCATCCTGTATCGTTGACAATCGATGACGTTGATAAAGCTCAGGCGAAGAAATGTACAACGAGCCATTTACGACTGGCGAGCTTCGATTCCGATATTTAACTTCAATCGGTGAGTGTCTTTTTTCTGTAAAAAATAATTTAAATTTCTCCAATCTACACTTTAAAAAATCCGATACCAGACTAAGAAGAAAAAAAAAATAATAATAAATAAGAAATGGTTCGCTTTGAAACATACAAAGCATTGGCGAGTCACCAACTTTATAAAAAAACGCATTTCCTATAGCCAAGTTACAGCTAACATTTATTCATCTGGCAAGGGATTACAATCTTTGAAAGGGGCCAATAGATCAGTGGTCACAAAAATTCTTTTTTTTTTACCTTTGTGATTGATTTCTCTCGCGACTTCGTCGATCGGGACTAATAAGCCATGTTTAGGTTTGCACGGGAACAATTTCCGATTTCTCCAAGTTCCATCGATTCCCCCAAAAATAAGAGCTTTGTCTAATTCGATTCCGATCGTCCAATTCGATGATATCTCCGGTAATTTCCCAATCCATCGAACGGTTCCGCTGTGGGAAATTTTATTATTGTTCTCGTACCATTTCACTTTTTCCCCGACTAATATCGGAGGGCCGTAGCCCCACCCGTTTTCGTTAATCATCCTGAAAAAAAAAATCCCGAAAATAATTATTAATCACTCCCCCGAAAAATTAGTTCATGAACCAGGAAGAAAAAACTCGAGCTGTTTATTTTTAAATAACCTCAAAAAAATACCTTGAATCATTTTTTAAAATATTCGTACCTAAAAAAAAATTAACCTAATAAAATCCTTTTTATCACTGATTTAAATATATACCCGTATTATTTGTAAAAGTTAAAAATATCGCAGGAAGAAACTTTACACCGAAAAGACGTGGTTTTTTGCCATAGACGCGAAAAAAAAACTGGAATCCGCGAAAAAACCGTTAATTTGAAAATTTGCCGCTAAGATGGCGTCGTGTTCGTTTTGTTCTTCTGCCACGTTCGTTTTCGACATTTTGATTGTTTACATCGGTTTGGTTTTTTTTCGTCGTTTGGATTTGATTGAGATATTTATTGAAAGTGGAAGTTTCTCCGTGGTTATCAAGCGAAGATATATCAATGAAGCCGACTGTAGCGGCTGATGAAATGTTTCCAGAAGGAGCGGGTCCATACATGGACTCGGAAGAAGTAAGTGAATTCATTTTTTTTTATTGCATTTGGATATTGAGAACATGAGAATCATGTTGATTTGTGCTTAATAGTAATTCATTTGTGTAATTGAAGAATTGTAATGTTCATGCAGTCTTCATAAATCGTTAAAAATTCAAAATTTTATTTTTTAGGCTGGAAGTTCTGGAGGGTTATTAATGGATCTAGCTGCAAATGAAAAGGCGGTTCATGCTGATTTTTTTAATGGTATGTAATTTTAACTCAAGTTAATATTTCCCAATCCGCCTGCTGTATAATCGCTCGTTTTTGTCTATTTCAGATTTCGAGGATCTTTTTGATGATGAAGATCTGTCATAACAAACAATATCAAGTTTTTATTTACCGCAAGAGGAAAAAAGGCTGTCATTATGATTAATTTTAATTTTTTTGTAAATTTAAATGTTAAGCTACAGTAAATATGTTTAAAAGTTCATTTTTTTATTTTTTTTTCGTCATTTCAATAACTGCTGTTATGCATTTAACTCCAAACCGGATTTACCTGGTTTAGAAACCTTGAATTGTGGTACAAATTATTTATGGGAGTGCATCAGCTTGTAAATAGTTCTTAATCATTCAAGTTTAGATCAAGCTATTATTTCAGTATGTTTTGAAAGTCTATATTTTGTCTGTGAAGCTTTGTAACCAATTGTAAGTTCTTATGTGATTAAAATCTAATTACATAAAATGGATTTTAATTATTGATTCAGAATCATGTTTGGTGAGATATTTTTTTTAACGTTTGGCTGTAGATATATGAAGCAGATCAGAACTTTTAGTTGGGATTTTTTCCTTCAGCTCAAGCTGAGCGAGTCTACACTCATTTTTTTTGTTACCAGGTTTCTGCTTAAAAATTAAATGTTGGCTAATCAAATGTGTTTTGAAAAACGCATTTCGGTGAAATTTGTGTAATTGTGACTTTAGGATTTTTGAGAATTTTCCAGAATTATTTGACAAATGTTTTATTGGCTAATCCAAATAGAAATACAGAACGGTTTCAGGTCAATTGCATTTTTTCCATGCTGGCTGCTTTTTTTTTTCCAATAAACGGTTTCCTTTTTTGAAGAGGATTCTAAGCTGGCTTTGTCATTGTAAACCTAATTCCCAGATTATTACAGTATCAAATCAGCATTTCCTACACAATAATAGAGAAATTAGGACTGAGATTGGTTGAAGGATCGCTTATAATTTAAAATCGACTGCTGGGATCTCTTCCAATTAATTTTTCATTGAAATCAGTATTGTTTCGGCTAACAAACATTTTTTTCCTTCATTTCCCTTTTTTTTGGACCACAAAGCAACAAGTCGGTCCTTTGAATTATCTCATCCTTGCGAAAAAGGATATTTCTCAATTGAAAATACCCATAAATATTAAAAAAATCGAAATATTGAAAAAAATCCGTTGGACGAAAAAAAATGTCAGCCATATTAAAATCATTAGTTCTGATTTTATCCGATAGAGCGCTCTGCCATTTACAATTTCAACCATCAAGAAACACAAACATTAGGCCTCCTGCCATATCCTTGTTTGCGTGCGATAAAATGTTTATTTTTCTCTATGACGAAAACTAACAGTTTATTCGCGACGAGTGTGGAGTGAATACGGGTTTCTGCGTTGTAATTGAATTCAAAAAAAAGTCGTTGAAAATCCTGTAAAATTTTTAAATACGCATTTCATCCGTTACGAAATTGTGAGTCAGTGAAATCCTCCTCGTTCACGTTATAAAAATATAAATGTTGGGTTAGGAAAAAAAGTAAATAAAAGGAAGAACCATTTTTTAGAAAAATAATTATTAATGTAATGAGAATATTACTGTGTTTACATAAGTGAAGTGACCCCCAAAATTATTTTGGATATACGGATAAATAATTAATGTAACAACAGAAACGTACGTAGAATTTTTTTTGTATTGTGATTTTTTTTTTCTCATCAGCCACCTTATGGCGGGATCTTAAGGCGTCAATGACCCACTAATACCATGAACAACGGCTTTCGTTTTAAAACGGGATCGTCTTTGTGTTTGAGGAAAAAAAACGAATTTCCTGATAAAATTAGGTTAGGAAAAAGGTCGAATGCCAAGATTTGTATTCGACCCATATTTAAACTGGAAGTGTTATTGCTGATTATGTTGCAATAGCATGCAAGGGGGATGAAGAGGGAAAAAAATGCAGTTGGTTTTATACAAACACACCCTCTTAATCATCCCTCTTCTCACAAAAATTTTTACCTTGACCTGCATCTATTCAATCCACATTATGTCATTGTTTTCATGTTGAAGTTTTTTTTTGATTTAAAAGCAAAAAATATTTTTACGATTATATAATGATCATTAGGAGGCTCCTTACATAGTAAAGAAGATTGCAAGTTCATCGAAAAAATTTATTGTTTGTTAATTTGATAAAGACGAATTTTGAAGATTATATTTTTTTTTCATCTCGGCAGATAACATTTTTAGAGTTATCTTGGCCTTGATTTTTTTTTTTTTTAAAGAAGAAGAAATGATAAACAAGTTTAACATTTTGATATTTTCCTGGTAAAAAATTTTGGAAATGAGAAATGCACAAAATAATGATTTATCGTAAGTGATGTCACATTTAATTATCAAGTTTGGGAATGTCGTTTTGCGTTTTTTTTTTTTTTTTATTTATTCTTAGTGTTTTCACTTGAAGACACGTGAGTCGGGTTTATAAATAGCGTGGATATGTCCATCAGTCACGCATATTAAAAATTGAGGGTGGGGAAAAATTTTCCGGCTGTTGGGAAAATTTAACGGCCAGATGTTTTGTTTTCCATGTAAATGAATGGAAACGGATACACCTAATCCCCGTCACGTTGCGAAATGAAGATTACGTGGGATACGTAATCAAAAGCTCGTGTTTTCAGGCCAGTGAGTTTAATAATCGCTATTAGAAATTCATTGTTTCCGCGAGGTAAAGAAAAGATTTTTGTTGTAATAAGATTTTGAGGAGAATAATAGCTAACGGGGTTTTGTTGTTGTGTTGTAAGCGTGGAATGGCCCTGTGGGGGGGAATACCCGCGCCTTGATTGCCATGAAAAATTCATTTATTATATGCGAAATTAATATTCTGCTCGTCTCCCAGGAAGAAATTGAGGACTGATGTTTTATTCTCACGTGGATTGGGATCATTTTTGAATCACGTGTCTCGTGTCATGATTTTTTTAGAAATCATACGAGGCGAACCACTGGCTATTGATATTAGTTTTTTCCGAGAAATGAGAGAGGGCGAGTGAAATTGGATATGTGCTTGAGTTGCGAATTATTGGAAAAAATGAACAGTATTTGGTCTGTGCTGAAAATTGGGATTATCAGTGGATAAAATGGGGAAAATTTAGGATTTGTTTGATAAGAAGAAATTCTGAAAAAATTTGTTTCACTACGAAATTTCTGAAGAAATTTCCTGAACTACAGGAGTTTTAAAGAAGTTTGTTCGACTACAAAAATGTTGAAACAGTTTGTTCGACTACAAAAATGTTGAAAAAGTTTGTTCGACTACAAAAATGTTGAAAAAGTTTGTTCGACTACAAAAATTCTGAAGAAGTTTGTTCAACCACAAAAATTTTGAAGAAATTAATTCGACTACAAAAATTTTGAAGAAGTTTAGTGGACTACAAGAGTTCTGAAGAAATTTCCTGAACTACAAGAGTTCTGTAAAAGTTTGTTCAGCTACAAAAGTTATTGAAAATTTGTTCGACTACAAAAATTCTGAAGAAGTTGGTTCGACTACAAAAATTCTGAAGAAGTTGGTTCGACTACAAAAATTCTGAAGAAGTTGGTTCGACTACAAAAATTCTGAAGAAGTTGGTTCGACTACAAAAATTCTGAAGAAGTTGGTTCGACTGCAAAAATTATTAAAATATTTGGCCACTCCAAAAACTCTGAAAAAATTAATTTGACTTCAGAGTTGCGTCAAAATTTGGTTGGCGGTAAATATGTTTATTCTAGCAGAAAAATTTTGATAAAATTTCCTCTAAAAACAAAAAATTTAAGAAACATGAAATCATGCCAAAAAATTTATCAATTTACTTCCTTATTTTTCCCCTTAAAAGACCCCGACGTCCTGAAAGTTTGGGGAGGAATCAGTAAAATCTGTCATCACTTTTTGCTTTTTCACAATAATTTTCCTTATCCGATTACTACGCAAAATATTTCCAAGAAATTACAATTTTCCTCTTAATAAAAAAATCCATGAAAACTCATTTTTAATGATTTGACAAAATGAAAATAATAAAACCCGCCACTGAAAGTGATATAAGTTCATTATACCCGAGAATATTAAAACGAGTAGGAGTTATTTTACGATGTTCATAAAATAGTGTAGGAAATTGACACTGAGACTTTATATTAAATTAAAATTTTATCTAGACGTTATGCCCACGTTCCTCTAGATTCTTCTTTTTTCCCTTTATCTTGTTTGCTCTCTTGTTATGCTCGAACCTGGGGAATAAAAAGTGAGAGGAAGAAAATAATCCCGTTTTTGGATATTTATCATCCTCCGCAATTTTTTTTTTTTCTTAAACATCGACCTTACTCCAGATTAAGATTGTTGCTAATGGGACGTAATATTTAATCTTTAATGTAATGTGAGATGTATAAAAATAAATTTATTTTGCTGACTGTTGAACGATAAAAAATTCATTGAGGGATTAGTTTTTAGTTTTAATTGTGTCATTATGTTGAGATGTGAAGGGCTAATGATCACGTGCTCCAATAATCGATTTATCCCTTAGATGACGTCACAGCGTCTAAGCAAATTAAGAAGCGGAATAGATTGCGTACAAGAAATGTTTTTGGTCGCAAAAAAAAAATTGCAGTTACAGGAATGAGAGAAAGAAAGAAATTTTTGAAGTCTAACAGAATTAGGTTAGAAAAAATTATGACAAGGAATTTTGAAAAAATTATTTGGACAAGACAAACTTATGGAAAAAGTAATGCGACTAGACAAACTTTTGAAAAAATCAATTCGACTTGACAAACTTTTGAAAAAATCAATTTGACTTGACAAACTTTTGAAAAAATCAATTCGACTAGACAAACTTTTGAAAAAATCAATTTGATTAGACAAACTTATGGAAAAAGTAATGCGACTAGACAAACTTTTGAAAAAATCAATTCGACTTGACAAACTTTTGAAAAAATCAATTCGACTTGACAAACTTTTGAAAAAATCAATTCGACTTGACAAACTTTTGAAAAAATCAATTCGACTTGACAAACTTTTGAAAAAATCAATTCGACTAGACAAACTTTTGAAAAAATCAATTTGATTAGACAAACTTTTGAAAAAATCAATCCGACTAGACAAACTTTTGAAAAAATCAATTCGACTAGACAAACTTTTGAAAAAATCAATTCGACTAGACAAACTTTTGAAAAAATCAATTCGACTAGACAAACTTTTGAAAAAATCAATTCGACTAGACAAACTTTTGAAAAAATCAATTCGACTTGACAAACTTTTGAAAAAATCAATCCAACTAGACAAAGTTTTGAAAAAATCAATTCGACTAGACAAAGTTTTGAAAAAATCAATTCGACTAGACAAAGTTTTGAAAAAATCAATTCGACTAGACAAAGTTTTGAAAAAATCAATTCGACAAGATAAAGTTTTGGAAAAATTAGTTTGACAAGACAAAGTTTTGAAAATCTTAATTTGTCAAAACAAACTTTTTAAAAAACATTAATTTTAATAAAAAATGATGTGAAAAAATTGTTCAACCAGAAAAAATGATGGAAAATCTTTTCCAGGAAAGTTATTTTTTATTATTTAAGGAAATACTCTATAAAAATCTTTGCAATTAAAAACGAGTTTTGGAAAAGTAATTTTTAATGGGAAAATGTTATGGGAAAATATCGTTTTCCTGATCAAACTCCGGAAAATCTTATTATTAATCTTAGAAACTCAGAAAAATATTTCCAATTAAAAAAAAATTATTTTAGCCAATTTCAATTAAAAAAATTTTTAATATAATTAAGGAATTCAACGCGTGCTATTAAAAAAAAATTCAATTTAGCTTCTTTTAATATTTTTCTACCTCCTTAAAAAGCTTAACACACAAACATAATAAAAGTTCACCGTTTCCCTTTTTAGATTAGCAAGGTCATTTACCTATTACGTTCATTCGTAAATTTTTTCCTCGCGTGTAATCGAACGCGCCGCATAATTACCCGTCCGTTTAATTTTACGTTGACCTTGTCTAGTGACAGGGCGCCTGGTTTTCCCGCCATAAGAAAATCATAATAATAAAAATTTTCAAAAAGAAAAAATGACGAGGATGTTTTGCTTAAATATTATCCGTAATGTGCGAAAAAAAAATACATTCTCTTTGTTTTTTTTTTTAAATTTTATTATTATTATTATTCGAATACTCAATGGTGTTATTTTGCTTCTTTTGTATCTTGTGACTCATATCACAGACATTTATTTTAAATGTTATGTAACTGTGAGTTTTTCTTTGAACATTCAAGCCAAGGCGTTTTAGAAAAATAAAAAAGAATAAAATTTTATTATATTTTTTTTCATCCGGGTTGGGGGTTAAATAAAAGGTCCATGGGAATTATCATTTTTTTTTTTTGCTCAGTAGGCGGTGATTGCGTTGCCTCAGCAACATCAATATATTAATAAATATTTTAGTTAAACGTAAACAAGAATGAATCATAACGTTTTCACTGAAAATTTAAAAATCAAATTTTTTTTCCAAGTATTTTTATTATTTACTTTTTGGAAAATTAGTCAGCTTTTAATTATGGCGGTTTAATTTAATTTTTTTTTAAAGAAAGAATACAGAATTAGGATCGAATTATCTTGAGACCGCAGATATTGCATCATTGAATTATTTTTTTTGAAACTGCTGTGCTTTTATAACTGCGGTTTCTTTTTTTTTTTTTTTTTGCCCGACGCACAAAAACAACGTTAGAAAAAAGAAAAAAACACCTGTTGTTTGTCTGTTTTTTTAAAATAGTAAATAGGTGAACTTTGTTGCACACGTTGGCGCCATGAAAAATTGGAAATCTCCACGCGCTCATGACCCACACGTAAAATCATGGGATTCCCGTTTGAAATAATTATTTTTATCAAGATGTTAATGTGATGTTTTGAGATTGTTTATTGTGAAATGTTTGGGGGGATTCCCGGGAAAAAAGAAATGGGTTTGGTGTTTGTTTTGGAAAAGTTTTAGTTGAGCTGGAATTTTTATTTTTGATTTCATTTTTAATTGAAATGAAACGTGGAATAAATCCCAAGTGAAAAGAGATGAGGTGTGAGGTGATTTTATGTATGAGGCTATTTTTCCTGCTGGCCACAACGTTCGAAATCGAGGATTTTGTTCTGTTAAGCAAAAGACAAGGAAATTTTTTTCTAATTTCTTTTTGTTGAACAAATTTTTTCAAAACTGTTATAGTTGAGCATTTATTCATAATTTATATAGTCGAACAAATTTATTTAAAATTTTATCTTGTCACACGAATCCTTGAATTATTTTTTTCCTGTCGAACAAATCCTGACATGTTTTCTGTGTCGAACCAATCCTGACATTTTTTCTCTGTCGAACAAATCCTTTGATAATTTTTTCTCTGTCGAACAAATCCTTTGATAATTTTTTCTCTGTCGAACAAATCCTTTGATAATTTTTTCTCTGTCGAACAAATCCTTTGATAATTTTTTCTCTGTCGAACAAATCCTTTGATAATTTTTTCTCTGTCGAACAAATCCTTTGATAATTTTTTCTCTGTCGAACAAATCCTTTGATAATTTTTTCTCTGTCGAACAAATCCTTTGATAATTTTTTCTCTGTCGAACAAATCCTTTGATAATTTTTTCTCTGTCGAACAAATCCTTTGATAATTTTTTCTCTGTCGAACAAATCCTTTGATAATTTTTTCTCTGTCGAACAAATCCTTTGATCATTTTTTCTCTGTCGAACAAATCCTTTGATAATTTTTTCTCTGTCGAACAAATCTTTTCATTATTTTTTTCCTATTTTAAGATTTTTCCTCGTCTAATTCCCAGAATCAATATTAGAATCTTTGACAATTTACAACGAAAACCTTTAACGTCATCCATAACTCCCAACGGTTTCTCAAAACCAACAGATAACCAACCAACTCATTTTTATTTATTTTCCTCAAACCTATCTCTTTTAAAAAAAAATTCCTATTATTTCCGCAACTCATGTGCAACCTATTGATATTAAACGATTGATACTAGTTACATCACTTATTCAATATTTACCCTGCCTGCTGTCGTCATCGCCCTAAAAAAAAAAAAATCAGTGGCGCTTCATGCGTCAATTTACATTCCCTTTGGCGCCTTAATTCAATTCAAAGCAAAGCACGCGAATTTTCATACAAATTAAATCCCCCCCTCGCCAGACGGGAAATTATCTTCCAAAAAAAAAAGGACGACGTCACTCACGAAAAAAAACTTGGGTTGGTTAACTCTCTGACAACAATTCGGTTCATCGATTCATTCTCTTAATCCATCTGCGTTGTTTTTTTTTTTTTTTGTATTTAATTCAAACGTTTAGCTTACGGCTAAAACTTGTTACATTTTTAGACGTAACACGTGTTTACTTTTTGTTACGAGAGTTACCTTGAGTTGGATACTACGTATCAAACAAACAAGCCACGCAAACCGTATTTATCACCGAAACGTTGGCCTAGGCCAAATTATATTTTGCAATATTTTTTTTTCTTTTTCCCTCCCCCCGTTCTAATTTTTTTTTTTTTAAAAAAAATGGCAAGGACGTTTTCATTCTGTCACAATATGTCATTCATTCAACCTCTCAATCTTCTTATTATGCTAAATTTGAGTATAGAGAATTAATGAGAAAACGACCTTGAATAATTTATTTTTTTTCCAATTCCGGATTAATTTTTATTTTACTTGATCTAAAAACCTCGTTTTACCCTTAAAAATCCCGGAATTATTTTTTTTTTTTAAATTGACTCCGCGCCAAATTTCAAAAAATTCTTTTTCTTGCTTGATAGATTATCATTCATCAAGATCGTTTTTATTCTCGCGATTTTGTAATTCATTTGTTTACCCTTTTGAATGGAAAAGAAAAATTTTCCTTATTTGCGAATTCGGTTTTTTTTTTTTTTTTTTCATTAGGGAAAACATGTTTGAGGGTGAAAGAATTTTTTTTATCGTTTACAATGCTAAATCTGAGAATTACAAACTTTATCTAATTTTTTTTGATTTGGCAAATAGACGTCATAGTTATTGGAATTGCGAGTTTTGTGGAGTGGCACCTTTTTGATATTTTTTTAATCGAAAATCGATAAGGTTTATTGAACTTTTTTGAAAACATTTTTTTTTTCTGAATTGATTATAATAAATTAAAGGAATGGAAATGAAAATTGTGTTTAGCGAAATGACTAGGGAAATTAATTATGAAAAAATATGAATGAATTTTAATTTGTGTAAGCTAAATTTCTTTAGCAAAAGATTTGTTCGACAGAGAAAAAATGTCAGGATTTGTTCGACAGAGAAAAAATGTCAGGATTTGTTCGACAGAGAAAAAATGTCAGGATTTGTTCGACAGAGAAAAAATGTCAGGATTTGTTCGACAGAGAAAAAATGTCAGGATTTTTTTGACAGAGAAAAAATGTCAGGATTTGTTCGACACAGAAAAAATGTAAGGATTTGTTCGACAGAGAAAAAATGTCAGGATTTGTTCGACAGAGAAAAAATGTCAGGATTTGTTCGACAGAGAAAAAATGTCAGGATTTGTTCAACAGAGAAAGTCATCAAAGGATTTGTTCGACAGAGAAAAGATGATCAAAGGATTTGTTCGACAGTGAAAAGATGATCAAAGAATTTGTTCAACAGAAAAAATTATCAAAGGATTTGTTCGACAGAGAAATAATCATCAAAGGATTTGTCGACAGAGAAAAAATTATCAAAGGATTTGTTCAACAGAAAAAATCATTAAAGGATTTGTTTGACAGAGAAAAGATGATCAAAGGATTTGTTTGACAGAGAAATAATCTTCAAAGGATTTGTTCGACAGAGAAAAGATTAAGATCAAAGGATTTGTTCGACAGAGAAAAAATTATCAAAGGATTAATTTGACACATAAAAGTATAAAACACTTTGTCAGGAAAAATATTCTAGAAAAATTTTCTTGAAATAAGAAATTCTCAAAAAAAATTTAAATGATGAAATCAAGCCAAAAATCATGTTTAATTTTAATAAGCACCTAAAAAGTCCTTATTTCCCCCTCAGAATACCCTGAACTGTCGCAAATTTAAGATGGAATCGAGTTTATTGACTTTTTTAATAAATGCCAAAAACTGCAATGAATTAAAAACTTTTCTACAATTCGCTTCAGGCTTTTTTAGATCCGGCTTGGTGCTAAATCGACTATTTCCCATAGTTATCAATCAAGGAAAAAACAAAAATAAAACCTAGAAACAGGACTCGATCCCTCAAGATTCTCAGTAAGGCCTGTTCGATTTTTACGACCATAATTTACGGTTTGCTCTTTGCTAAGTCATTAATTACACTTTGGTAATTATTACAAATAATAAAACTTTTTAAAAAATCCGCAAGATTAGAGAAAGCGTAGCGCATCATTTACACTCCGACAAACGGACAAGTTAAAAGGAAAGTTTATTAAAAAAAAAAAAAAAACCGCGGCTTGGCGGTTTTTACGAGTTTTTTTTAAATAGGCTACAGGATAAATAATTCAGTAGTATGAAAAACACACACATCCATAAAGAATTGTAAATAAAGAATGGAATGCCGTTTTACAGGTCACTTTATTTGTGATTATCATCGTATGCAGTTGAATATAAACCAGAAGTGTCGATTCCTGAGAAAGAAAAAAACTCAATACAGGATGTGATTTATTTATTTTTTTTAAAATGAGGATACGCCCATTTTCTTGGACTTTCCCGTAAAGCGTAAAAAGCTGCAGCCTAAGCCCAAAAATTTTTATTTTTCGAGATTTATGGCTGGGAAATTTTTTATTTTGGCGCTAGAATTAGGGCAAGTTTTTGGCTGAGACCGGCCCTGATTTTCACCCCGGTTACGTAAATGATATTATGAATTACGCATTGACGTTTTTAATAATTATTTTGACGCATTTCCTCCTCTTCCTTCGTACCGCAGCTTCCGTTTTCTTTTTTATTTCTGTCGTGAAAGAAAAACATGCGTAGGTTGAGGTTTCTTCGTGTAATTTTTCTTTTATTTTTTTCCTTTTGAAGAGAAACTGACGTGTTTTCGCGAAAGTAAAATGGAATGGAGTGAGTTATGGCGTCAGAGGATGACGCCTAAAGCCCTTTAGAATATTTTTTTTTTCTCCTATTGTTTTTTGTTGTGGGTGTTGAGTACGGGGAATTAACGTCAGCAGCTCGAAAAAGAGGGATGATTGTTGTTTTTGAATGAAGTAAAGAGAGGTCATTAATTGTTCAGCTGAAGGTGCAGAAATTCAAACTGAAAGAAAATTTCTGGAAGAAAAAATTTTATAAATAATTTTTAAATAAATCTCTAAAATTTTCTTAAATTTTTTTTCACCCAATATTCTTCATACCTTCTATTCAATTTAACTTCACGAATTTCTAATCATTTTATTTCTCGCCCAAGAAGGCTACGTCCACTTCAATGACACTGTCAAATGATATTTTTCTGAAACATCCGGCACCGCCCCCGCTATCGATCGCAAAAATAACCGACGACATTGGAATCCAGCACAAAAAAAAATTAAAATTAAAATCTACGCGTATAATCTGTCATTTATATTTAAAAATTCATATCAAGTTCGGGATTTCTTTTGATGAACCAAGTGTAATGACCCGTTGTGTATGTGATTGCTACGCTTTCTCACGAACTAGGATGTTGACCCTTATAGACAAAAAAAAAAAGAATTTCTAACCCTGCAATATTTACGATGAGACTCGGCAAGCACGACCTCTTCATGATGAAAACAGACACATACAACTTTAGCCAATTTACTTGAAAAGAGAAGACATGAACAAAAAAAAAATTGCAAAGGTTTTTATATGTAATAAGATTCCTGTGTTTTCTTTCATTTCATTTGAAACAAGATATCTCTTTATGACATTATAAAACATTTTTCTCGTTGTATCTAGGTCATATTACGAGAAAATGTGGATGTTTAGAGTGTATCAATGAACCTCACACGTGCCGGAAGTTTTTCACTTTTTCGAAAAAAATAAAAAGAGATGGAAAAGTGGTGCTTGCGCACATTAATTTTCTTGATTTTTTCATGATTGAGTCTTAGAATTCAAATTTTGGGATTTAATTTTTAAAAAATCATCGAAAATATATCAGAATTCGAAGCCCATAACAAATTTTTATAATGGGAATTAAAATCGGAAAATAAAAGGGGCAAATCCGTTTCCGAATCACAGAACTGACCTAAAATTTGAAATGGTCAGCCCTTATTTGGTCGAAATCGAGTACCATATCCGCTTTTTTTTGTACAATCAGAACTTTCGGTTTTTCCGGATTATCTCGAAAACGGAAATTTCCCCGAAAAAACCTCAAGAGGTAAAATTTGTCGGGAAAAGCCTTAACTGTCCACATACGAAAAACTAAATAAATCATAAGGGCCATTTTCAAGAAAATGCCGGAAAAGCAATTAGTGGGAATTTTTAGTGGGAGCCAAAATTTGAAAAATAAGAAACGGAGTCTTAAATTGGAAAATTAACTCAAAATTTGAAGTTTCTGACCATTATTTAGTCGAAATCGAGTACCATATCCGCATTTTTCGAAAAATCAAAATTATTGGTTTTTCCGGTTTATTTTGGGAACACGGAATTTTTCGAAAAAATTGTAAAGGTAAAAATTTTAGGGAAAGGCTTCGAGTCTCCCCTTACAAAAATAGAAAAAAATCGCCTACGTCATTTCCCGAGAAAGTAATGGAATCCCATATCGCGTTTTTTAAATGGATGTCAAAATTTGAAAAATTGAAAGCGGTTTCTTGAACCGGAAAATAGACTAAAAATTTGAAATTTTCCACTCTTTTATAGTCGAAATCGAGTACCATATCCACATTTTTTGTACAATCAGAACTTTTCGTTTTTCCGGATTATCTCGAAAACGGAAATTTCCCCGAAAAAATCTCAAGAGGTAAAATTTGTCGGGAAAAGCCTTAACAGTCCACATATGAAAAACTAAGTAAATCATAAGGGCCATTTTCAAGAAAATGCCGGAAAAGCAATTAGTGGGAATTTTTTGTGGGAGCCAAAATTTGAAAAATAAGAAATGGAGTCTTAAGTTTGATAATTAACTCAAAATTTGAAGTTTCCGACCATTATTTAGTCGAATTCGAGTACCATATCCGCATAACAAAGTACAAAATAAATTTTTTCGGTTTTTCCGGATTATCTCGAAAACGGAAATTTCCCCGGAAAAATCTCAAGAGGTAAAATTTGTCGGGAAAAGCCTTAACTATCCACATACGAAAAACTAAATAAATCATATGGGCCATTTTCAAGGAAATGCCGGAAAAGCAATTAGTGGGAATTTTTAGTGGGAGCCAAAATTTGAAAAATAAGAAACGGAGTCTTAAGTTGAAAAATTAACTCAAAATTTGAAGTTTCCGACCATTATTTAGTCGAAATCGAGTACCATATCCGCATAACCCGTACAAAATAAATTTTTCGGTTTTTCCCGATTATCTCGGAAACCAAAATTTTGTCGAAAAAGTCACAGAGGGAAAATTTGTCGGGAAAGACCTCGAGTATTCACCTACAAAAAATTTAAAAAAATTGTAATCACCATTTTCGAGAAAAGGCCAAAAAAGTAACTTTTCATTCTTTTTTGATACCAAATCTGCAAATTTCTTCCCATAAACTTGTATGAAAAACCGCCCGAATGAAACAAAAATCTTTCATGCTGACTTTCTTCGCTTCAAACCAAACACCAAATTTCGATTTTTGAAAACCGCGATGCTTTGTCACTCGTAGCAGTAAAAACTACGCCATTTTATCTTCGATAATGTTTTATCGCAGTGTAAAACCTGTACGCAGGTATTCTAACGGTCTCCTTTCCTGTAACCATAAAAAAAAATAAGAGAAGATACTGAGTAATTTGCTGATTCATTCCTGCCCGAATTTTAATAATCGTTTCTTTAAAGATTTATATCTTTTTTTCCGTTATAGTGGGAGTTGTATCTTTTTTTTTTTAAATGATAAAATGGCGTTTTATTTTGAGCGTTTTGGTTATGTAATGTCATTAATGGGAAATTTGATTCCTTAAAATGATTCGCCTAATGTTATTTTTTATTTTCTCACATGAAATTTTTTTTTGTTTATGACGCATCATTTTAAAAATAAAATGTTTTGTTCGGTTGATGAGTCGCCTATTATTTCGCGATTTACTAGGAAATGAATTAAATATTGTCATTGAAGTTTATGACGAGTTTCGAACCGAGAATGTTTCATTCAAGAATTTATGGCCTTCCACAATTTTAGGCTTATTTTTGATTCCAGAACTAAACTTTTAATGTATCAAACTTCAAAAACATTAAATTTTTTTTTCATATTTCCTCCTTGAGAAAATCAAAAAAAAAAAAAATAATTATTTTAACCGTAAACATCTAGCCAGACTAGTGAATGAACTTAATGGCAGAGGTTAATCATCATCAACATTTAAGTGGGCGAAATTAGCAATAAGCAGACTTTCCATATTAACTTTTTTTTTTTCTAATCCGTCAATGAAAATTTTAAAATTCACTGCTATAAAATATTCGCACCAGACTTAATAGAATTCAAAATAAAATCGTTTTCTTGGCCACGAGACAGCTCCATACATTTTTTTCCCGACGATTTAAAACACAGGACATAGAACTTTGATATTGTCGATGCCTTCATTATCTATGACGTCCATTCCGACAGATTTACATACTGACAAAAGTTTTTATAGATTTTTTTGCATTTTATTTGAATAGAATTAGGATATTATGGAATTTTCCTAATGATCGATTTTGTGTTTAAACTTCGAGATCACGTGACGGTTTTGGCTTTTGTTTTTATTATTATTATTTTTTTTTTCCTTTACTCCCCTTAACGTGCACTCGAAACCGGCGAGAAGCGGTTCGGAATTAAAATTTTCCATTACAAATTAATAGGAACGGAATTAGGACTCGCAAGATTTAAAAAGATTAATTTTTAGAAAGGCCATGGGCTTTTTTTTTCCTTGGACTAGCCTGAGGACTAAGCCATCGGCGGTCGCCTAATTTACCTTTCCCTAAAACCGCCACTGAAGATGATTTGATAAATTATTGAGTATTAATTATAATACATCGGTTTATTATTAATTAAACTCTAATAATTAATTTGGTTTAATCTATTCAGACATGTTTACAGAGAGAGGAAGGAGCTAATATTACCCATTATCATGAACCAAAGATAATCTTTGACATCATGTATTTTCATCTTTGTTCTTTCGACATTTAATATTTTCCCTGCAACAATTAGTTATGTTAGTTATGAGATTTTTTCGGGGGGGAATTGCTTAGCAGGGGAGGAAATCGTTTTTCATAATTTTTTTTAAGTTGAGTAAATGAAATTAATTAATTTTAGCATATCTTTAATAGTTTAAATTTTATTATCTTAAATTGTTGCGCATTTTATTTTAAATGGGAGGAATTGGTATTATTCATGCCTAAGGAGAGATAAAGGTTAAGAATGAATGTAACTGACCAATATCCTAGTTAAGTAAAAAGACGTTTTGTATAGGTTTTGAAATTTAGGGCTCGTCGATGGTTAAACCTTAAAAAAGACACCTGGGTGTGTAAATAGATTTTTTTCTTTTAAATATTGTAAGGGTGAGTTCGTTGTAAGATAGGGGACGTTCAAACAAAAATAATGGATGTTTAAGCAAAGATAATGGACGCTGTAGCAAAGATAGTGGACGCTCAAGCAAAGACAATGGACGCTCAAGCAAAGATAGTGGACGCTCAAGCAAAGATAGTGGATGTTTAAGCAAAGATAGTGGACGCTCAAGCAAAGACAATGGACTCTCAAGCAAAGATAGTGGACGCTCAAGCAAAGACAGTGGACGCTCAAGCAAAGATAGTGGATGTTTAAGCAAAGATAGTGGACGCTCAAGCAAAGACAATGGACGCTCAAGCAAAGATAGTGGACGCTCAAGCAAAGATAGTGGACGCTCAAGCAAAGACAATGGACGCTCAAGCAAAGATAGTGGATGTTTAAGCAAAGATAGTGGAAGCTCAAGCAAAGATAATGAAAGCTCAAGCAAAGATAGTGGACACTCAAGCAAAGATAGTGGATGTTTAAGCAAAGATAATGGGCCGAAAAGAAAAGGGTCGAAAACGAAAAGGGCCGAAAACGAAAAGGGTCGAAAAAAGGGCCGAAAACGAAAAGGACCGAAAATGAAAAAAGGAGAAAACGAAAAGGACCGAAAATGAAAAAAGGCGAAAACGAAAAGGGTCGAAAACGAAAAGGGTCGAAAACGAAAAGGGCCGAAAATGAAAAAAGGAGAAAACGAAAAGGGCCGAAAAGAAAAAGGGCCGAAAATGAAAAAAGGCGAAAACGAAAAGGGCCGAAAAAAAGGGTCGAAAATGAAAAGGGCCGAAAACGAAAAACTGCAAGTCAAAGAAAAGGATATTAAAAAGCTGTGGAAATATCCAAACAAAAACGAAGAGCGACGTGAAGCTCAAAAATTGGTATTTAAAACAAAGCACTTTTTTATTCCAGCACAAAAATCCTCTCATCAAGCCCTAACAGTGTCATTGAAGACCAGAAGAAGATCCGCGTTCAACTCGTTCTTCTATTTCCGCACGAGCGACAAGAATTATTGCTTGTCTGCAAATATCCGAAAACTCTTTTGTGTTTTCGAGCTTACATTTAAAATCATACTCTGTGTGCGCGCGCAGGATTTAAACGACATCCCGCTAGCTCTCATTGTAAGTAATAACATCCCTTGACCGCGCGTCATCAAAATCGGCGGATGACATTGTTGTGAGCATGCGCGAAATCCAACACATGCTTTTCTTCCACGTGTGACATTGTTACGCACTGCCACGCGCGAACCATGTGCTGCATTTCGCGTAACGCATTTTTAATATTACATAATTCGCGCTGACTAAAACTTTTTTACATGAGCATGCATGACACCATTTCATTGCGCAGAACATCAGCGCAGAAATCATTTTCATCTTTCTAATCATTTAACCCGAACATGGACTGATATTCTAATATCTTCCGCTTTGAAGAAAAAACATATCGCGGATTTTAAAATTAATGTCGAGACTTCATAATTGCTTGCACGCGTAATAAATTTTCCTCGGTTATCGTTTTCATCGTTTTTGCCCACGAGCCAAAACTTTTTTTTTTTATATATATACATTGACACGTGAACGGATTTGTTTACGGAAAAAAATATAGCCGCAACAATGCAGCAGCGATGCAAGATTATAAATTTTTTTTTTTGTTGAGCTGATGTCATTATCAAAGAAATCACGTTATCATGGATTTCTCATTTTCCGATTGTCATTATTTTTTTTTAGAGAGAGAGCATGCGCGATTGACAAAAGGCGCCACATAAACGATACATGCTGACATTCATATATAATTGCCCTTGTAATTATTAAGAAGTATAGCCCCGTGTTGAAAGCGGATGATTTGCTTAATTGAATAATAAATCGTCGTTTTGTCGCTGTCTATATGCCTCACCTTACACGTTACGTAACGACAGAGTTATTTTTTTTTTAAAAAAAAATTCTGAATTTATCAATGGAGTGATATGTATAAATATTTATAGTGCTATGGCAACAGAGTTTAAGTTGATCATAAGTTGCAGATTCTCTGCAAGAATGATTCAATAGATGTTTTATTGATTGAACGTTGAACAATGTTCAAGGTGGTTTAGAATTTTTTTTATTTGAAAGTAAAATGATATGGGTAGCTTTGAGTTGAGGATCTGTCAATGGGAAAGAAAATTCCAATCTGTAAGAAAAAAAAAGATCTGTTCTTCTCGAGTAGATCTCAGACCTTTAAAAATTGAAGATCTTAAATATTCCAAATAACAGAGGATCTGAAACAAAACCAAATAATTTTAAAACTAAAAAATTAGAAATCTTAAAATCAAAAATTTTAGGTACTCACTTAAAATTTTAAACCCAAAATTAGGATGTCTTGATCAAACTTTTAAAAGAAATGATCTTGAGATTCTTTAAAAATTTTAAAACCAACAGCCGAGAATCTGAGTTTCAAAGTCTTTGTTTGCAAGATCTTTTGACATTTTCTTATTTTCAAATCTGATTTTTAAATTCTTTGATTTTAAGATCTGATATTTATATTTGATTTCAAGATCTAATTTCTAAATTCTAAATTCTTTGATTTCAAGATCTGATTTCTAAATTCTTTGATTTCATGATCTGATTTCTAAATTTTTTTATTTCAAGATCTGATTTCTAAATTCTTTGATTTCATGATCTCATTTCTAAATTCTTTGATTTCAAGATCTGATTTCTAAATTTTTTGATTTCCAGATCTGATTTCTAAATTCTTTGATTTCAAGATCTGATTTTTAAATTCTTTGATTTCAAGATCTGATTTCTAAATTCTTTGATTTCAAGATCTGATTTCTAAATTCTTTGATTTCAAGATCTGATTTCTAAATTCTTTGATTTCAAGATCTGATTTCTAAATTCTTTGATTTCATGTTCTGATTTTTTAATTCTTCGTTTTGAAGATCAATTAATTTTTAAATATTTTGATTTTAATTCTTCAATTTTTAAATTGATCGTCATATTTGTTTTTAAAATTTTTTGATTTTAAGTTTTTAAATGACTTAATTTAAAAATCAAAAAATCCTTATCGAAGAATTTTAAAAAGAATCTTAAAATCAAAAGATTTTATATTCGAATTCTCAGTCTAGAATTTTTAAAACTTGATTTCAAAATGATCTTCAAATCAAAGAATTTAGAAATCAGATCTTAAAATCAAAGAATCTAAAGCAATCAATTTGAGCTGTAGAAAAACGACAGAAGTTTTACACTCAAAAGAAATTAAGAGACTTCAAAATCAAAAGTTAAAAAAATTCTACCGATCGTGAAATCAAAATTTTTAAAAATTATAAAATTTACAAAACAAAAAGTTTAGTTTTTAATTTAAATTAGGCATTGAAACTGTGCTTGCTTTTATTTTAAAGTTTTATCAATTCATTAGAATCACAGGTGTAAAATTCCGTTTTAAGACAACTGACTTGACTTAAATGACTTGCAAAAATTTATGAAATAAAATTTCTTGAAATCTCAAGAAAAAAATTTTCCCTTTAAAAAAAGAAAACCTGCCCTAAAAATTATTCTGCCCTACTTTGATTTTCCGGTTAACTTACCACTCTAATTTCTGAGAATATCCACTTTCGTAAATTAATTTTTTTCCTCGTAAATTCAAAGAATTGATTTTAATATCGAAAAACTTAGATCTAGCTTTGAACTTTCACTGGAATTGGCACACGTTATTAATTTCTGCGTAAATGACGAATGCATTCAAGACCCAATATTTTTTTTTTCCTACTCGACCTTGAATGATTGTTTACTTGAAATAAACGGGTTATTGACGTCATATTAATTATTGTCTCTTATGCCGGTTTATTTATTTTGTAAATCCCTAATAGTTCAAAACCGATCTTAAAAAAAAAAAAAAAAAAAAAAATCCCCCGAAAATTCAAAATTAGACACGTACAAATCAGGCAAATTGGAACTTTGGCCCGGCACGTGTGTGCCGTATTGTTTTTCACCTAATTATTATAAATGACGACTTAAATAAAAAAAAACCGCGTCGAAGCAAACGTTTGCTCTTCTCTATTTACATAATCAAAGAGGAGCGATTTTTATTTTTGGCAACTTTTACAATAGTGACACCGATATACAGTTACGATGCAGTTTATAAATAACTTATTATAAAATCGTTTTTTTATTTGAGTTTAAAATGCACCGCGCTCGAGGTTTTTTTTTTTTTTGTTGTAGTCAAAATGCAGATTCCCCTAGAAAATATTTTTTATGTTGCTACGCGAGAGTAAAGATGAACTTTAAATGGTCAGTTAATTCAAACTGGTTCGGGATGTCATTTTTTTTATGACTGCCCAGTCCTGTTTAAAAGGCAATAAACGCTCTCGGATTAAATGAAATTAGTAATGGGGCTCTATTTGAAATTCTCTTTTTTTTTTTTAGGCACATGAAGCCATCTGGAAAATGCTGGTTGCCCATAGAACGCTGCTTCTATGTCATTTGGCGATGTTATTCGGAACGGGGACTGGGAAATGCCTTACGAATTTGCCAGGTAAGAAATAATTTATGTTTTTATGTATTTTTATTCTTGTAAATAAGGAAAAATTATAAGGAAATACTAGAGAGCTAAAAAAAAAAGGGAGTGCATCCGCCATCTTGGGTTTTTATTTTAGAATGATGTTGAGATAGATCTAAGATGGCTGGAGATCGCACGGCCTTCTTCGTAACAAGCCGGGCCGTGCAAACTGGCAGCAAGGCGTCAAAGGAATCCAAAATGGCGGCCTATGTTTATCTTATTACATATAACAATTCATAGCAGCCATTTTGGATTCCTCTGATGCCTTGTTGCCAGCTTGTAAAATCAAACTTAGCGACATCTCTAGTTAAAGAAATGTCTGCTTCTTGTACTTAGCTTATGATTTCAATATGGCGTCCATTTTGTAATGGCTGACAGTCTCTTTTATTTAGGGTCCCTAGTATGCAGCAGACGCGACTTACGCGTCTATTCCCTAGAAAACAATTCTAATCCAAAATATTTTTTATTTTTTTTCAGAGGTGAACCCCAAATGGTTTTTCACAGTCAAAAACCATAGATGTGATATCATTATCGAATCATCTGAAAGAATCACCCATAACATCACATCAAACATTTTTAAAATATTCTTAGATGAAGTAATGGGATATGATTCCGTTAAAATAGTACAAAGGCATGATTATTTTAATTCAACGTTAGCACTCGATTGGCTTTTGTATAATACACCGGCTAATGTGGATTATTTGGAAAAATCGTAAGTACCAAACACCTGCAATTAATCATTCAAAATGAATTGACCTTAAAAACAATTATAATTTCTTTTTTTTTGTTTTTAGCTGCCCGGAATCGACGACTGTTAATTTGGAAGTTTGGGTGCCAACGTTTCAAACTAATAAAGAAGAATTTCATCAGCATAAGCATATACACACTGATTTGGGATCTATAGCACCACCTGGCAGGTAAATGAAATTAGAGCTGTGAGGGAATTTGAAGCCGAAGATGAAATCGTATCGAATGATGTTGGTTAATTATTAAATTGTAATACGATCGGAAATATTGATACATGCGAAAAGGATTTAAAGACTTTGAATCTCTTGAAATTGACGGAACTAAATTTAAAGGTTACGTCATAGATAAAGAAGAAAAAAAAATTAATTAGGCCTAGAAAGAATAAATGTTTTCCTTATTTTATCATTGCTTAACTTTTTGTATGAAAAAATTGACAATTTTAAATTAGATTTTACTTTTGTAAAATTTAATAAGGTTAGGTTAGGTTTTAGGAATAAAAAGTACAAATTTTGCAAATATTTTTAACCAGTTGAGGTTAGGTTTAAGGGCAATAGAGACAAATTATTTGTCTACTAATTAACTCAATTAAATTTTTGAGGTTAAGTATCAAAGCATAATAAAAGCAAAAAATAATTAGACCAAATTTTCATGAAAGTTTTCGACTATTAAAAAATTTTTATGAAAATCCATTTAACAGTCGCAATGGCTTTTAATTTCAAACATCACTCACACAAACCTTTCTTACCCAAATTATGTTTCGTTAAGTTTATAAATTCTTTGTTCATAAACCGCTTAAAAGCAAAGATGAACTTCAGGAAATGCAGACAGACTTATACAAAAATCTGTGACCAGTTGAGGTTAAAGACATCTAGGTAAATCATAATTAAGTTTTTAAAAGCCATTCGACTACAAGAACCATTTTAAAGAAATCCAAGTAGAACTCGCAATGGATATTTTTTATAAACTTCAATTGACTTCACCTTTTTGATGTAACTTTAATAAAGTTGTTTGGTTAGTCAAACTTAAAATCTTAAGCATTAAAAATATTCATCGTACAAAATATTTATATTTTCATGAAAGCCATTCATCAACTAAAAATTTTTAAAGAAACACAAGAGGCACTCTTAATACTCAAATCAATTTTATAAAAAATGTATTTATTTGGGCAAAAGTCGAACTTAAAAATTAAATCCAAAGCATTAAAAATATGCCTCGTGTTAAATATCTGTCTTTGTCTTGCGAAATCTCTTAACAATTACAGGAAACAGAAGATAATATTTACTTATTGCAAATGTTGCAGTGTTCTTATATAATTCATTTGTTTTTCATTAATTCTTTAATATTTACATATATATAATCTTTGAATGAATTTAATTTATGCGATGCATCTGATTATTCTAATTTTAATCTTTTCAATTAACTTTTAGAATAATAAAAGCTAAAATCGACCCATAGCAACCACCTTAAATTGAAAAATAAAAATTCGCATATCAGACTTAAAAAAACATTAATCATGTAATTGAACTATTTTTTCCGCCAATAATTTCCTTATAAATTGATCGTTCATTTTATCTGTTATTAAATCGTTCAATGGTTCTAATACTTCGATGTTTGACCAAGCCTAACCACGTTCAACTGTGATAGACAATATAAATGATACGTAATTTCAAGTTCACTTATGGGTACAAGGCGTTTGACGTGATCTAATCTCCCTTTGTGGCGTCTCTTTACTGATAGCTAAATTATCGATAATTAATCCCGTTATACGGTTTTTGTCTTATATATTTATGATTTTTTTTCTGTTGCAGGTTTGGTTGGTTTATTCCGAAGCCGGCGCAGAACGAAAAATTCGACAGTTTTCATTGGAAAATATTTCAAAGTGGAGGTTCTGCGATGAAATATACGGTTACGGATGTTAGGAGGAAATTTGATAATTTAATGATAGATCCGATTACGAAGAAGTATTATTGTAACGATTATCGGTGTGATCGTGGAATGTACATTCCGAAAAGATGTCAACATGACTCAGACCATATAATACCGGTGGTTTGCGCTTTGCTGGTGACAAGTTTTTTCGGTAAGAAGTTTTCATTATTTTTTTGGTTATCCTAACGTCATAACATACAAAAATTTGTGACAAGTTGAGTTTAGTTGCGTAAAGAAGTTGAGTAATTTATTTAATTGCAAAAAATTGGTAACCAGGTGAGGTTAAGTTGAATTAAGACTAGGCCAAGCGGATTTAATCAAAAATTGAGTAAGGCAGATCTAGAAAAGTGTAAAAAAAAATTGTTCGACAATAAATTTTGAAAGAATTTGCTCAACAAGGGATTTTGATTAAATTTGTTAGACAAGAGAAATTTTTGAAAAAAATTTGCTCGACAAGAGAAATTTTTGAAAAAAATTTGCTCGACAAGAGAAATTTTTGAAAAAAATTTGCTCGACAAGAGAAATTTTTGAAAAAAATTTGCTCGACAAGAGAAATTTTTGAAAAAAATTTGCTCGACAAGAGAAATTTTTGAAAAAAATTTGCTCGACAAGAGAAATTTTTGAAAAAAATTTGCTCGACAAGAGAAATTTTTGAAAAAAATTTGCTCGACAAGAGAAATTTTTGAAAAAAATTTGCTCGACAAGAGAAATTTTTGAAAAAAATTTGCTCGACAAGAGAAATTTTTGAAAAAAATTTGCTCGACAAGAGAAATTTTTGAAAAACATTTGCTCGACAAGAGAAATTTTTGAAAAAAATTTGCTCGACAAGAGAAATTCCAGAGAAAAGTTTGTTTGACAAGAAATTCTGAAAAAATTTCCTCAGCTGCAATGTGGAAAAATTCTTGTCTCAAAATTAAGAAGAATTCTATGCTATAAGCGAGCAAAATCTAGACAGACCAAAAAATTCAAAAATTTGTGACCAGTTGAGGTTAAATAGACCCAGGATTTAGCCGATTAATTCAGTTACAAAGTTCTTAACCAGTTGAGGCTTTAACCATGTAAAAGCGTGGCTCTATTTATTTATTCATTCGTTTGTTTGTTTGTTTGTTCATTCATTCATTCAATTGCATTTTTTTCCAGATTTCACAGAATTCGTAATCCAAGACATCGAAAAACTTCAACTCTTCGTCCAAGTTATATGGCTAGGACCAAATTTAAACAACGTAACAACATCTCTAATACAAAGGAAAGAAAATTTTGTCGTGTTAACGTGGACTCCGAGCACGGTCACCGCATCAGCCAGTTTCGTCCCCGTCCTCTTTCCACCGTGCATTAACGAAGATGATTTAAGCCCCGGATGTAATTACGAATTTCAAAGATTAATCAAATTCGCTTCTAGATATTTACAAATCGGAGCACCTCCAGCGTACGACGCCGTTAACGATATGTATTTCACCTATTCCCAATACGAGGGATTATTAAGAGATTATCTTACCAAACCCGGGTTATCCCATTACGACATTGCCTGCGATTGGATGAAGGAAAACCCGGAAACTTGGAAGCATTGGAATCAGATCAGGGATAATAACGAATTGAAAATTTTGGGGATTTTCCCGTTTAGTTTTTCGAGTTACAATGGAGGAGGAGTTGCGGATGCTGCGGAAATGGCGGTTAAGGCTATTAATAACAACGACACGATTTTAAGGGATATTAAGTTGGTTTTGCAGAAACATGATGGGCAATGTAATACCGATGTGGTTATGAATAAGTTTATTGAATCTGTCTTGGTTCATAATGAATATAAGAAATTAATCGGGATTTTAGGTAGGTTTTTTTTGGAGTTAGGGTTCTGGATTAAGAGGGAAAAAATTAATGTTTTGTTTGTTTGTTATAGGTCCTGCTTGTTCAGATACGGTGGAGCCTTTAATTGGTGCTTGCAAATATTTTAGAACGGTCGCTATAAGCTACAGCGCGGAAGGGTCGTTTTTCTCGGATAGATCGAAGTATCCGTATTTTTTTAGAACCATAGGGGAGAATCAAGAGTACAAGTAAGTCAAGATTAAAGAGCTAATTAGCTGGGGTGTCGATAAAAAAGAGAGCTGCTGTAAAAATATTTTTTATTGGGTGTAAAAAAAAGCGCATCAATTTAAAATATTGAAATTTAGTCTCGATTGAGATTTGAAAATATTTTTGTGGCAGGTTTGATGGAGCTATCGGCCTCGAATTATTTTTTTTTTTAAATTTTTCATGCGGATTTTTTAATGTTTTAATTTTGTTTTGTTTTTCAGCATAGTCTATTTGAAACTGATGAAGCGGTTGGGCTGGAAAAGAATATCATCTATAACTGAAGACGGGCAAAAATACACCGAATATTTACCTCATTTGGTTAATTTAATCAATAAAAATAATTTAACTTTTGTGGCGAACAGTAAATTTCCGAGGAGTCGAGTTAATAGCACGATGAAAACGTATTTGGAGGATTTGAAAGCGAAACGAGCGAGGTAAATATTACATTAATTTTTTAGATGAGATCGTGGAAAGAAAATCGGGACTTTAAAAAAAATTGTATAGAAATTAGCTTAAAGTTTTTTTATGAAAGATTTTGACGGAGTTCTGAAGAATGGAAAAGTTATTCTAAAATGTTGTAGCCCGATAAAAAATACTCAAGAAGAGACCTCGAGATATTTTTTTCAAGGACTGAGCCCGAAAAATGTTTTCTGAGAAGGTTTGCTCCAAAAAAAATTTTATCAAAAAGTAAGGAAGATTGACAAGAATACTTTGAGTTTGAAAAGTATATCGCCTGAGCCTGAAAAAGTTTTACCAAGAAACTCAGAGCTGCAGAAAATTCTATTGACAATCCCCGAGTCTTAAAAACGTTTTTTGAAGATGATGTAAGCCCAAGAAAGACTTGTCAAGGAACCTTTGGCCAAAAAATTATTTTTTTAAATATGTTCGATCCCTAAGAAAGCTCTGAACTTGATTTTATTCAAGGCCTGAGCTCGAAACATCTTTTTGTTGGAAGGCTTGGCCCAGAAAAAAACTTTCTGAGAAGCCATCAACCTGAAAGTCGTTTTTTCAAGATGCCCTGAGCCGGAGAAAAACCGAATTTTGTCAAGAAGTTCTGAGTTTTTAAGCCAAAGTTTAAAAAATAATGTATTTTTTTCAAGATAACTCGAACGCAAAAAGTTTTGCCATGAAGCCCTGAATAATATTTTTTCAAAATATCCCAGACAATTTTGTCAAGAAGCCCTCGGCCCCATGAAAAAGGAGGATTTTCCATCAAGATGTAAGCCCTAAATTTTTTTAAGAATGCCGGGAAAATAATTCAATAAAAGTTTGAACCAAACAAGAAAACCTGAATCTTGGACCTGTAGAAATATTTCTAATAAAAAAAATTTTTAAATTACTCATTTTTGTTTTCCAGGATAATTATAGCAGATGTTTACGACGCCTCCGCTCGTTCCGTTATGTGCGCAGCATACCAATTAAAAATGACAGCTGCAGAGGGCTACGTTTGGTTTTTACCCCAATGGCTGCACGGTCAATGGTACGACACGGACAATTTAAACAAAAACATCGCTGCACAAGAAAAAATAGAATGCACGACTAAAGAGATGATAGAAGCTATTAACGGTCATTTATCGCTTGCTCATTCGTATTTCGCACCGGATGATGAAATCATGCAGGAAAACATAACCGTTAAGAAATGGAAAGAAAATTACGCGAAGGACAGTAAAAAACCGTCGCATTACGGAGGATTCGCGTATGATGCGGTTTGGGTTTACGCCCTCGCCGTTGATAAATTGTATAAGGAAGATCCATTTGCGGTTGCTGATCTTCATTCCGAGAGCAGCACGGATAAATTTGTAAATTATATACAAGAGACTGATTTTAATGGAGTTTCGGGGAGGATTAAATTTGTTTCGGGAGCTTCGAGAATGACCGTTATTAATATTCTTCAGTGGGTTAATAATTCGACGAAGATTGTTGGGAGTTTTTATCCGAATATTTCAGATGGAAAATACGTAGGAGAAGACACGTAAGTTGATTTGGTTTTAGAAAAAAATTATGGGAAAAATTGCTTAACAAGACACATTTTTTTTACAGCTTCAAACTAGATGAAAAATTAATCGAATGGATGACGTATGACAAAGAGCGACCTGACGACGGTGCAGAAACCTGTATGCTACAAGCTCTTGCTGATTTATTAGACGTTGACTGCGGTATCGCTGTCGCAATAGCCAACGTTATTGGTTTTAGTTTATTCGGTGTTATTGTTATAATTGCCTTTGCAATAATTAAACGGCGGTTAGTATTTATTTTATTTACAAATTTATAAAAAAAAAAATTGAATTTTGAATTAACTTGAATTTTTTTTTTAATTGCAGCTACGATAAAAAAGTACAAAAATATCAAAAAACTCAAGAATACATCAAATCTTTAGGATTCGATTTACTAGCACCGAATCTAACCGATTTGGATAAATGGGAAATCCCCCGAGATCGACTCGTCATCAATCGAAAATTAGGCGAAGGGGCTTTCGGGACCGTGTACGGTGGGGAAGCTTATTTCAGCGAAGAGGGATGGGTCCCCGCAGCCGTGAAAGCTCTTAAAGTCAATTCAACGACCGAGCAAAAATTAGATTTTCTAAGCGAGGCTGAAGTTATGAAAAAATTCGATCACATAAACATTGTTAAGTTATTAGGAGTTTGCACGAAGCAAGAGCCGGTATATACTGTGATGGAATTTATGCTTTACGGTGATTTAAAAACGTTTTTACTGGCCAGGCGGCATCTAGTTAATAATAAAAAAATTCAAGAGGAATCCAACGAGGTTTCTAGTAAAAAATTAACGACGATGGCGTTGGACGTCGCGAGGGGGTTGAGTTATTTAGCCCAGTTGAAATATGTTCACAGGGATATTGCTTGTAGGAACTGTTTAATTAATTCGGCTAGGATTGTTAAAATCGGTGATTTCGGTATGACGAGATCTATGTTTGAAAATGATTATTACAAATTTACGAGGAAGGGAATGATGCCGGTTAGATGGATGGCACCGGAAAGTTTAGCACTTGGTATTTTTACTCCAAGCTCGGATGTTTGGTCGTTTGGAGTTTTACTATATGAAATTATTACGTTTGGGAGTTTCCCGTTTCAAGGGTTGAGCAACACTCAAGTTGTGGAGCATGTAAATAAAGGAAATACGATACAAATCCCGTCTGGAGTCAAGCCACAGCTGTAAGTTTAATTTTTTGTTTTATTATTAAATGAAAAATCTCTTTAATCTTCTAATTTTTTGTTTCAGGGAAAGTTTAATGAAATCATGTTGGAACCTCGAGTACAAAAAAAGGCCTCAAGCATCTGAAATAGTTGCATTCCTCGCAAACAATCCTCGTCTGCTATCGCCGTGTTTAGACGTCCCGTTATCATCCGTCGAAATCGAAGACACCGGGCAGCTCGAGCTCAACCTTCCTGATAGCATGAGAAAATTCTCACTGACTGTTAATCCGAGGAACGAGGATCCGGAATCCAGGCATCGATCTTTATCTCACGACTCCGAGCCATCCCCACCTCCTATATTACAAGACTTCGATGAACCATCCTCCGTTTTTTTCCCCAACGGATATCCAGCCCAAACGGGTAACTGCCCGTTAATCCCTCTCTTAAACGCGAATCGACCGACCGGAGGCTCTTCCAGGTCGTCGTCGATAACCACGACGTTAGGGAAACTTGTCACAATACATCATGGAGAATCATGCGATGATTGTTGTAACCACGACCATCAGACGTCCGCTTTATGATCATCAGACGACCTTTAAGACTTTTCTTTTTTTGGTAAAAAAAAAAAATTAATTTTTGATTGGAAATCGAATCTCAAAGTTTAGAAAATTTTTTTTTTTAAAGAAGAAAAGGCTTAAAGGATTTTGAACTAATTATGTAAGTTCCTATGAACGTAATCGATATGACCCAAAGCCAAATTTATAAATAAGGTTATTTATTTTTTGCACAAGTTCAAAGTGTCAGAGAAGGAGAAAAATGACCTAACGAAATGTAATTTTAATTGTTCATAGGGATTTTTATTATTATTATTATTATTTTTAAAATGACGTCACGGGTTTAATCGTTTTTAAATTAAGTATTAATGTCAGAGTTTATTCATATTGCTCTTCATCGAAGCTTTAAAAATTTAGATTTTATTTATCACATTATTTTTTTATAAATGATCGATCAAAAATTGCAAAAGGGAAATTGGTCTTAGTGAAGTTTAGGTATGATTTTTAAGTTCAGGGGAATTATGCTTGAAATCAGAGAATTTGAAATCCTTTTAATTTAGGATTTGCTGTCAATTGAGCTTCAACTTTTCACGTTCAAATTTCATGCACAGATGATTGCCTTTGCTGATTATCCTCCCTTAATATGAATCCTATCCTGCCTCAACTTTATTTGCTTCCTCGATTTCGGTAATTAACCTTAATTGGTTACGTCCTGTAATTTGACTGGATAAAACTAATGGCTAAAGCTTTAAAAATCATAAAATCACCAATTTTCTATTTTCAGGGCCTTGAGCTTTTGTAAAAAGCTTAATATATCTTTTAAATCACGAAAATCTTGAAACAAACCCTCAGAGATTTATTCCATGCATTAAGTTTGCATCACTGCATTGAAAAAACAGTTGAAGTTGAAAAATGCATTGGTGAACAGTTTTTGCAGAAAAATCATCATTTTACGCTTTCATTTCATTGAAGTCAGGTAAATCGGAAAATTTAACACCGTTATCTTTTTTGTAAAAGAGGAGCAACTAATTTAGAGAGCTTAGGCCTTCCGTAATAATCCAGAGCAAGATTTGACATGTCGGCCATCTTGATTTTCGAGTAGTTCCCGAGGCTTTCTAACCTTAACTGGTTACAAATTTTCGTAATGTCATGCGAGAAGGGGGATCAGAAAAGTCATTTGATAGAAAATTCTCTGATTTCAAATATTGCAGCGGTTGTCGAATGCCTGATTCATCGTTAAATATTGATTTTCTCTTTAAAAATTCGACCTTGAAAAAACCATTGAAGTTAAAAATTATATCAGTGAAAAGTTCATGCCGAGAAAATATACATTACGCTTCCATTTCATCTAAAATTCAGGTAAACCGGAAAAATAGGCCTTTTTTATTAATTTTTATCGAAAAACAATTTAATTAAAACGCTCAAACCTACCAAAATAGCTCTTTAATTGCTATTAGCTAGCAAATAGAATTTTACACGTCGGCCATTTTGATTTATGACCAGTTTTTGATGGGATTTTTTAATAGCAGCTATTTTATTTAGCATTATTTCCAAAGAATAGTTTTCGGAAAGGTCTATAATTAGAAAATCTTTGCGAGCGACTGATAGTTTTTTTTTGGGGGGAAATGATTTTTTTTCCTACTCGTTCCTGGGGAAATTTTCGTAGAATCATAATCTCTTTTACCGGAACCATTTCATGATTGAAATGCTCTGATTTTGTTATATTTACCCACCTTTTCATATATTCAATTATTATCGTCAATGTCTACGTAACCGATGTTCGAAAATATTCTAAAAAAAAGTGTGTAACCAATTTCAGTTCTTTTATCTGTTTTAAAAAATTGAACATAATGTGGCGGGTCAAAAACCTTTTTTATGTTTTTCTAAAACAAAAATTGGTGGCTAATAAATACGTCCTTATGTCTTGTGGTTTCTAAGTAATCACTGCATCAGGTTAGGTTAGGATTTTCCAAAAAAGGTTTCAATCCTAGCCACGACTTTTTATCATTGTTTAACTTAGCTCTTTTGATTCGAAAAAAAAAATTTCGTTAGTTCCTTTTGAATGTCTCACGTTTTATCACGAACCCTAAAAATGTCTGAGGTTTTTTTTTTACTGCAATGTTTTAAAAATATCTTTCACCAAAAAATTTGTAAATATTTTAGTGTAATTCCATTATTTTCTAAGCTTTATTTTTTTAAAAGTAATTTAAGAGACTACAAAGTACCTGATTAAATTGTTAATTTTGCTGTACATAATACTATATTTAAAACTATTTTTTTTTTAAAGTTTCATTTTAAGGGTGTGAGAGTGATCACTGCAATATATATTGGTAATGTGCCATAATTTAAAAAAAAAAAAATGGAATACAATTAATTATTTTTTTACATGTCTTTGTATTTATTAAAAATTATAAAATTTAAAGAAAAAAAATTTTTTTTTTTGAAAATTTACTTAAGATCTAGTTGGCTTATCAAATGGTAAAATACTCGCGGTCGTGATGTTAAAAGTTTTAATACTGTCTCTCCATTCGTTTTGACTGATCCTAAAACAATATTGCTGATTTTTATTCCCTGATTTTTTATTTCTATCGTCTTTTTTAGCAGGTTCAACTACTGGGAGTTTATTGTTATCAAATGACATTTTCACATTATCATCACGAACTAAAAATGAGAAATAAAAGATATTTTCGACTGTTTTCCAGTAGTCTGTTGGATCTATCACGAATTTTAAGTAACTGACAGGTTGACGATTGTTATTTTTGAAACATCTAACAAGGCACTTTAAGATATGTTCGTAAATATCACTTTCTTCCTCTACTGTGTTTTCTTTATTATCGTAAGTGGATAAAACTTTCTTCTCAGCTTCAGGTCCTTTCTTCAATCTTTCTGCTTTCTTTTTTTCCTTCCTAGGAGGAGGTTCCAAGTCGAATGTCCCAAGCATGTACGTAATAGGATCAACTCTTTTAAATAAGTGGTATGTTGCATCTGTGAATACTTCCCATTCTGAGCTGACAATACGATTATCATGTGACATTGTCTCAAGCGACAGCAATAAATTCTGCTCATATTCATCCTCATTAAACGCAGTGAGATTAGTATTGAATGCTGTTACCGACGAACTGACAACCTGAGCTCCTGTGTGAAGTATTTTAGCATCCAATATCATTTCATGAGGAACATCAGACGATTCGATAATCTTGTTCGATTCTTCTATAATTTCTTCGACCCGCACCATAGCCTCGTCATTTCTCCGGTTTTCTTTTTGGATCTCAAGAATTTCATCCATTAAATTTTGCATAGCTTCTAACCTTTCGGATTTATCACCCGACATGGTTACTGTATCTCCTTCCTCCATTCTAATTCACAAGTCCGGAACCTAGATTATCATAGAATTAATCAGCTTAGCGAATCGTGAAAGCATTAAATGAGAAATGCGTTTTATTTACCTGACTTTTGATAAAAAATTAAATGCTGAACTTGTCGATACACGCCCAAGAGATTTGGTTATGCCGCCTTTGTCTACTGCCACGACAACGCCATTTTTTTTTCAATTTGTTTACTTTTTTTTTCAATTTTCAAGGAACGATGAAGTGATTTTTTTGTAATTTAACGAAAATGTCTACTAGATTGTTAGTTGTTAATTAATTTGGATTATTTTCCGTTATTTTTGTGATATTTTAAATGATTTTCTTTGTTTTGTTATAGTTACCCGATTTGGCAAAGGGGGAACCCGCAGTTAAGAATTTTTTTGCCGAATTTTTTTATGAAAATGATTAAACCGGCAGAACCAGTACCTCCAAATATAGTTCAGTTTATAACTTCACTAGAAATGACGCATCATGATGTGAGAAATTATCTAGAAAAGATTTATAAGATTCCAGTTGTTGATGTCAAAGTAGAACCTAAACATGGTATGTATATGATGATGAAATTGAGTTTAAAAATTCTGTGATCGTTTGTTGTAATAAAAATTTTGTTTTTA
Organism: Liposcelis brunnea; assembly: GCA_023512825.1. Classification (NCBI taxonomy): domain Eukaryota; kingdom Metazoa; phylum Arthropoda; class Insecta; order Psocodea; family Liposcelididae; genus Liposcelis; species Liposcelis brunnea. The sequence continues at coordinate 4,243,923 of CM042070.1, forward strand.
GGTGATTTTATTAGATGCCCTGAAAAGGGTTATATTACCAAAGCAGATGATTATAAAATAGCAACAGTTACCCTGGTAAGTGTTTTTTGCCCTTTTTTTAAAAATTTGAATCAGAGGTCGTCATTTTAATTAGAGCTGAAAGCAACTTCAGAAATTGAGATTTTAATCAAACAAAAGCCCACAGTTAGGAAATGTTTTAATTTGATTTTGTGAGTTTGTGTTGGGCTTCAATACTTTTCTGAAGAATTTAATTGGTTCGATATTTCAGTTTAAAATTTTAATTAAAGTTTAGGTTTAGGTCTAGGTCCAAGCAGACCACATAATTCAGTTTTTTGTAGAAGAACTGACTTATGACTTAAATCAGTCAAAGCTTGCTTATTTTTTGTTAATTGTTGTGGTCACTTTGCATCTATATTTTTAAATCTCCATTAACACCCTTAGGATCACCTTGACATCAGTAAACACTTGTTTGTTTTTTGATTTTTAGCCAAAGCATATAAAATTTGAGTTCCCAGATCTTCTGCCACAGTCAGAGGATTTTAGGAAAGGGAAAAATCAAATGCAGGAACTGAAAGAATCAACAAGAAAGGAAAAACAAAAAAGATCCCATAAGCCCTTTTTACCATCTTGGTTTTAAACACCTGCTAGGTAAATAATTTAAAATTTAGTATTTAAAAAAATTTTATATTACAAATTATTATATTTATGAATCCATAACAAAAAATTCAAAAATATTTAAATCGTTTTGAGTCATTAAGTACTAACTGTCCACGAGAATCATCATTAACTCTAACATTTAAATAATTCCCATGTGAATTACTTGGAATGGTATTAATTTCATTTGTCTCATACTTTCTTTTTGCAAAATTTAAATTATTTGAATGTCCTGAGAATCCTGGGTTATTATAAACAATTTCAGTAGGAACATTATGACTAGGCATAACCACAGCTTTGGTATTTTCACTAAATTTATAATACTGATTAGTAATTTCAGTCTTAAGGCTATTGGATTGAGTTACTTCATTTAAATTAGACCCGTTCCAACTATTAACAAATTTATCTAATCGGCTTGAAATCATTTCATCCGATTTATCTTCAAGAACTTTATGCAATGAATCAGACATTAAGGCACTTGGGACTTTTAAAGGCTGTTTACCCTTGTTAAAATACAAAGTCTTATTTCTAAATTTGTTGGGACATTTCTTAATTATTTCTAAAAATTCCTGAGCAATTTTTTGTATTAGTTCAAGATTTATGTCATTATCTAAATATTTAAACCAGTCTTTACCATTTTTTAATTGGGGGATTTGAAAATTTAAACATTTACATGAAATATAAATACAGATAGTGGCTATTATTTTCGGGGAATATTGAAGGCACATCATGGTTAAATGCCAGCAATAAGATGCAAGTAAATAAGCAGTTTGTGCTAATTCTTTACCAGCTTTGATAGCGTCGCAACATTGTAAAATAAATGGATGAGGGTGATCTACTCTTAAATCAAAACCTAAAGTTTGTAACAAAACATTCTCATTGAATAACAATTCCTCGACTTGATCTGAGTAAAGTTGGGAATTAGTGTCTATTTTAGATCCGTCTTTAGATAAACAAACTTGAGCAGCTTTAATTACATGTTCTAATTTACGTGGTTGTTCTTCAACCTTAGCTGCTAAAAACAAAGCAGACACAGAGATTGAATTTCTATGAAAAAGACCTAAGGAGTGGAAAACATAAAAACGATGCATGTACACAATGGCAGTGTTTATACATAGTAACGTTAGTTGAAGACGTTGCCCCATATCTTGAATCAAATTAGCGGCATGTTGTCTGCAACATAATTCTCTATCTGAATCGTACCCATGTTTTTTACTGGGCGAGTTCATAAGCTGCTCTTTTGTAAAAAACCATTTGCCATGTGTAGACATTTTAACTAAGCCTGTTAAAAATTAAATTATTAATAACCCGCAGGATTATATGGTGAAAATCAGTTAATAATTCCATCATATTACCTGCCGCGGCATTAAAATATTTTAATATTTATTTGTACGTTGTTTTGTTCGTTTAAGAGCAGAAGATGCGATTGTGCGACAGAATTCCCTTCCACGTGGTCTCGAAAAAGTACGTTCAGTTATCAAACATTAAAGGGAAATATTTCCGCGTAATAATTTTATTTTTCATTATCGTAATTAGCATATTTCGCCTTTTAAATGCCTTTACAGCCGTGTTATCGATGGCACTTGGCCGGTTTTTACGAAAATTAAAAGATTTGAGCTTTAATCTGACATGGCGGCGAAGCTGTCAGTTGTTTTAGAATTTTTTAAACATGGCGTCTATAGACATGAAAATCTTTCATTTATACGTCTTTTACTGCTATTAGTGATTTGGTGAGTAAAATAAACATTTGTGATCAATTATCAATCGTGATTCTGAGATTTTGAAGTCATTTGAATGTAAGCAGACACGGATTTTTTAACAGGCAACAAGACGATTAATAAATATCCCGCATCCTGCATATTGCAAATGTACGTTCAGTAATCAATTATACATTTGCTTTGTTCACTGGTTAAAGTAGTAAGTATACAAAAATGGAGGATAAACATCAGCCAGATTCGAGTAACTCCGTTCAAATGGGGATTAAACACAAACAGGGAATGCCCATGCAGAGTCAATTCGAACAGGCGATTCTGGATGTGTACGACTTTTGCATGAAGGAAAAAGAAGCCGGGGTACCCATCATCCCGCTGAACCATTTCGCGAAAAGAGTTACAGAAATGTTGAAGGTATGCTATTGACGATTTCACTCTACGCTTTGCATTTCGCGGCGGCCATCTTATATGTGTCTCCAATCTAACCTGTCTTCTTAAATATCTTACACCATTCGATTTTCATTGAATTGATGTATTAAATTGACCCAAGTTAATAAAATATTTGTCAAAAGTACCGTAAAATGGGCATTTGCGGAACGATTTTTCATGTTCTGAGAGTTTGGGGATGTTTATTTGGGGAATGGGAGAATTCCCGCAAATTAAAATTAGCTTGCACTGATGATTTTTTTTTATTTAATTTTTAAAGTTTGGTCCCGGTACTTTTTTTTCGGCGTTCGCTTTTAATTCAAATTTCTTAATAAAGATAAAACAAAAAATGAAAATTTCATTTCTTGTTTAAATTAAATGCAAAGTATCAGAGGGGAAAAGCAGAATGCTAAAGGAAATGTCTGTTTGACAGTTTGGATTGATTTTAACTGAAAGGTTCTTCAAGCCTTTCTTTTTTTGTTTAGAAAGCAGAAGGCTTTAAAAATTATTTATTTGGATCATTTCTACCCATAACTTAATTTTAAAATTCATAATTTTGCTTTTTTTTTTGCAGATATCAGACTCCTCTGTGAAAAGAGTATTAAAAAAGAGGGAAAATGGAATACCATTGGCTCCTCTTAAAAGAAAGCGAAACAGAAAGAGCCCTATCACAGATGTAGATGAATACACAAAAGAAGCAATTGCTCGAAAAGTTCAAGCCTATACCTTTCAAGGTAATTATATTAACAGCAAGCCAATTTTTTAGATTGACCAGAAAATCATTTTGATTATTTGATTTTTTTAGACAAACAATTTACCATGGGCGCTTTCCTTGAAGAATGCAAAGCTGATTTAGGATTCAAAGGATGTGAAAAATCATTGAGAAGAATTTTGGAGAAGCAACTCGGTTTTGAGTTTAAAAAAGTGGACAATAAACTTAAAATCGAGCAAAAGAAAATAAAAAAGACTAAGGTGAAAGGCGAGAAACCTGTTAAGACCTTTAAGAAAAATAAATCAAAAGGGAATTCAGTATCAGTGTCAATACAAACTCAAACCGTAAATCAGCCAGCTCAGGCAATCCCAATATTAGATATTACAATGGGTCATAGAGGGAATACCATGGAGGATATGTCAACAATGCACAGGTATCGTTATCCTTATTAAAAAAATATCCCACCTGAGTTTTTATTTATTTTAATAATTAATTTTAATTTAATAGCTCCGGGCTATTTTAATTTTTATTTTTTAAAATTTAATTTTATTTACACTTTTTTATTTCTCCCTTCCGCAATTTTTTTTGAGTTTATTTATTTATTTATTTATTTTTTTTTGGAATTCCTTTTATTACCTTTTAATAGTATACCTATCCATCGCATTCATCACATGGAAGATGCATCAATTCAACATCGCAATCATCCTGGGGATACAACGATTGAACACATGGCAATGGCTGGTTTAGTCGCCCACAGGGCCAATGTTATAGAAAACATGGCAATAGCCCACAGAGCAAACGAAATGGTGATTCAACAGCATCACCGCATCGGAGATATGACAGTTATAAATGATTATAGGGGGAAGCAAGAAAAATATTAGTACTAATTAAATATATGTATGACGGTTAATACTTCATAACAATTTGAATGTTATAATTGAAATTTGGTGTAACTGTAAAATTTTTTTAAAAAAAACATTTTTTTTTTTGGATTTGACGGTATAAAACGCTGTTTAATTAATTAATGTTTTTTAAAAATGAAAATCACGAGGACACGGGACAGTTTTAAATCCGGACATTTGATCCGTTGTGTCCATTGCTTTTGTTCCTTAATTTTTTCTCATAAGTTCATTTTTCACGTTTGCAGATTTTTTTGTAAGACACTAAAATCGACGAGCTTTTTTTTCTGATAAATGTGTTCCATTCATTTTTTTTTATCTGATTTTTTAATATCGTAATTTCTTGTAGAACAAATTACTGCTTATGACTTGACTTCCACCTTATTTTTAATTTTAGGCACAGTAAAATCAAGTTATCAATTTTTTTTGCTGTAAATAAATTACGACCTACGTTTATTTCTTAATATTTACATATGTATTCTCATTTAAGTATGTAATAAATAAATAAAATTCATTTTGGGCTTTTTATTCGTCTCAAATAACCTTCAAAGCAACAAACCAAAAATTGTTGGTTTGAAAACAAACCAAACCAAGAAAAATCCTGCAAGTTTTATTTCAGGCTCTATTCAATAGGAAAATTAAACATTTAATCAAATATTTTCAAATATTCCATAAATTTAAACGAAGAAAAAAAAAGTAAAAAACGGATTGGGCAACAAGACGAATAAAAATAAAAAAGCATTGCCCGCAGCAAATCGACTTTTGCGCGTCTTGCGCAAATTCGAAAACTCACCTCAGTTGTGGAAAAATGGCGGATAAACATCAGCCGGATTCTAGTAATTCCGTTCAAATGGGCATTCGGCATAAACAGGGAATGCCGATGCAAAGTCAATTTGAACAAGCAATTCTAGACGTTTACGATTTTTGCATAAAGGAAAAAGAAGCCGGCGTTCCGATCATCCCACTTAATCATTTCTCAAAGAGAGTATGCGAGCTGTTAAAGGTAAGTTCATGGGCTTGGGCTTGTTTGGCAGCCATCTTATGCATTTGAGATCCTTATTAACCCGTCTTCTTAAATTAAGATTTTTATCTCAACATAACCTTAAAAAGTCGACTATTCAATTCGATAATTTGTGTATTATTATTAATTATGGGTTGATTTTAAACGGTTTTGGTTGTTTTTATTAATTTTTAAGGGTTAGGAGAATTCTTGTTCGTATTGATTTTTGATTGAATTTTTTGACTAATTACCCATTTTTTTTCTGATGTTTTCATTCAAGGTTTATTTCGCAAATTTAACCGTTTTATTAATGAAAATGATTAAATTTTTGATGTTGATATGAAAAAATCAATTGGGAATTTGATAATTAGTAATTTGATTATTAGAACAGGAAACTGAATCTTATATTTAACTTATGTACAAAGATTCTATTGTTTGTATCTTGTATAAATGACACTCAGCTGATTAAATATTTAAAGGAAGTTCAAAATTTAAATAAAAGGGAAATGGGGGAATCAGAGTTGTATTTAATTTTGTTTTTTTAGATTTCAGATTCTTCTGTTAAACGAGTATTAAGGAAAAGAGAGAATGGTGAACCATTGGCACCTGTTAAACGGACGAGAAATAGAAAAAGCCCAGTTACTAATATAGATGATTATACAAGAGAAGCAATTGCAAGAAAAGTTCATTCATATAATTATCACGGTTTGTAGATTATTTTGATATTGATTTCTTTTGCAGGTAAATGAGCACGGGGGGCAAGATATTTTTTCATTTTTTTAAAAATAGTTCTCCTTGCTCATTTGAAAAAAATATTGTTAGTGATGAGTTTTTGCAGTCTTTCGATCTTGCTGTTTTACATTCAATATTAAAATTAAATAAGCATTTTGCGAAATGCTTATTTAGTTTTTAGAGCAAATCGTAAATGGAAACGATTATATTTTAGAGAAACATTTTACCATGGCAGCGCTTTTAGAAGAATGTAAAACAGACCTTGGATTCAAGGGTTGTGAAAAATCGTTGCGGGCAATATTACAAAAACAATTGGGGTTTGTCTTCAAGAAAGTTGATAATAAATTAAAACTTGAGCAAAAAAAAGTAATTAAAAAACGCACGAGAAGTCCGAAGCAGCAACAGCAGCTGCAGCAGAAAACACCAAAGAAGACCAAGAAAATAAAACAAAACAGCGTTCCAGTTCAAACTCAGACAATGCAAACAGGTTCAGTTCCAGATATGACAATGGGTCATTCAGATCGAAGCAATACAATGGATCATATGGGAACTACAATGCATACGTAAGCATATCTTTTAGTTTTATGTGAAAAAGACTGGCTAACTGCATCAAGGCAAGAAAATATTTTTAGCCTCTGCTGGACGTTGCAGTTAAAATTTTTTTTGATCTAAAGATCCTAGGCGTGATTAAATTAATTTGTTTTTAAATCTTGGGGTTGACTCATACTCATTTCAGCATACAAATTCACAGAGGAGGACATCCTGGAATGGAGGATATGCAAATGAGACATCAGGGCCATCAGACTGACACAATTGAGCACATGGCACTAACAGGTCTTGTCGCTCATAGGGCTAATGTCATTGAGAATATGGCAATGGCGCATAGAGCTAATGAAATGGCAATGCAGCAGCAACAACAGCAGCAGCAACAACCTCATAGAGGGCATCCCATGGAAGGAATGACAACAGTTATAAATGATTATAGGAAACAATAAATTGTATTAGTAAGTTGACTTAAATTTTTTTCAATTCTAAAGTTAAATTTTTTTCTCAAATTAAAATTATTTTGTTTGTAGGTTAAGAGTTATTCAAATGAACTTCTAAAATCTGACTTCCTTTTAAGTGTAATAAAACAGTGCTAGTAATTTCGTTTTAGATCTTATCTACTTTTTATAAGCATTTCATTTCAGTGTTGAAATCAATTTTGTTTTTATCAAAACAGTCGATCACACATTTTTAGATTACATGCAATAAGCATGAACTTTAAAAAAAGCACATTTTAATTTAAAAATTAAATGAAATAATTTTTTTAAAATGGCAAATCAGAAAAACCACATTTTAAAAGAATGACAGGTAGCATAAGCAATCGAGTATTATAATTTGTTTTTTTCGTCAGGAAAAAAAGCGAATTCGATTATTTTGTAAATATTTTACATTCGATTAGATCTTACGAATTTTTTTTACGCGTTAAGTTTAGGCGTGAATTTGAGATTGACCGATTATTTTTTTTTTTTTTAAACTTTGATTTTTATTTAAACGGTTAATCTCAGTTCATTATTTTTATTTTTTTAGTATTAACGATTATGATTATTATTAATACAATAATAATAATAATTAAGCTTCGAGTTCAATATCGTCTCGTATACTTTTTCTTTAAAAATTTTGTTTTGAAAAAGAAAATAATCGGAAAATGCTTTTTTTGAGATTACCAAATTATTTTAAGTTCTGTGGGGCCATTAGGCTTATTAAATATCTTCTGCACATAATCGATTCTGTTAAAAAAATTTTTAATCGGGTATTTTAAGAAAGTGTGCCAGTGTGCGACTTATTCGGTAATTATACTTATTTCTTTTTGAGAATTCGGAATGTTTTGAATTCCCTGATTTTTTATTGAAGAAAAAAAAGCTTGTTCCACGCAAGACATTTCGTTTTATTAGAAGGAAATATGTGTAGTTAAAAGAATAGGTTCCTTACTTTGTAAAAAAAATAAGATTTTATATAAGAAAGGGCAAAAAGAAAAAATTTCGAGAAATTTTTTTGCTTATGTCTTTGTTCTTGCCCTAGACTGAAAAGATGAATAAAATTAATTATTTATACAATTTTAGGATCATTTTTTTTGTATATTGTAAAAATTGTGGAACAAGCTAGAAATTTCATGTAAATGTGATTTATGAAACGACTCGCGCTGACGTTGCTATGACAACCGAGATTATTTATTCGACTTTTTTTAAAACGTCCTAATTTTGTGTTTTTATTTCATTTTATTTATTTTTTTAATAAATAAAAATGAACAACGAGCAAAAAAAGCCTCTTGGAAACGCCATCATGTACGGCAGGTACGGTTTTTTATTTTTGAGTGCCATTTTGAACAAAAGAAAATCGATTGTAAATATTTACAGTTTGACAAAATTATTTTTATTGTTGTTTGAGAGTGAACATGAATCCTAAATTAAATTTTTTTAATTTTACATATTGGGGACTGGGAACAACGCCGAGAAAATGAGGGTAACGTACTGCACGGATGTCGATAAATCCGTCTTGATTGGTAATTTTGAAAAAAGAGGATGGGTGCAGGTCGGACCAGACGACGATTGGAATTTTTACTGGTCTGGGATTCAAACATGTCGCACTTTGTTTAGTGTTGATAGTGGATATCGAATGAACGATTCGCAGTAAGTGCTACTCGGTAAAATTTTATAGAAATTAACTGTGAGAAAGGTTTTCGGTGCATTAATTCGTCGTGCATTAAGCCGTTCTCGATCGACATCTCAAAATCGTTCATAATCCTCTTTCGTGAAGTAATCCACTATTATATTTACTTTTTAGAATGATATGTCATTTCCCGACTCATTATGAACTATCCAGAAAAGATCTATTGGTCAAAAACATAAAGAGATACAGGAAAGAACTAGAAAGGGAAGGAAATCCTTTAGCTGAAAAGGGTGAAGCTCCTGGAAAGTATTTACATTTAGATTTCGTTCCTGTAACCTTCGTTTTACCAGCAGGTAAGATTATATTACTTATTTTTGTTAAATATACAAATAATAGAACGCTTTTCATCGCAGATTACAACATGTTCGTCGAGGAATATCGTAAGAACCCTCAAAGTACTTGGATCATGAAACCGTGCGGGAAATCACAGGGAGCTGGCATTTTTCTAATTAATAAATTATCAAAGCTGAAAAGATGGTCTCGTGAAAGTAAAACACCGTTTAATCCATCGTTAGTAAAAGAATCATACGTCATTTCAAAGTAAGCGTCCCCTGTCGCCATCTTGAAAATTTTTTGAGGAAATTTGTCGCACGTTTGAAAAAACCGTTGAATTTTTCAAAATTGTCCATTTTTTTTATTTTAGATACATTGATAATCCTCTTTTAATCGGAGGTAAAAAATTCGATTTACGTTTATACGTTTTAGTTTCGTCGTTTCGACCGTTAAAAGCGTATCTTTTTAAACTGGGATTTTGTCGGTTTTGCACTTTAAAATATGACACAAGCATTCAAGAATTGGATAATATGTATGTGCATTTGACGAATGTGTCGATTCAAAAACATGGGGTAATTAAAAAAGACACATGTGCGTAGTGATTTTTTCACTTAATTAATTTAATCGTATTGATGTATGAATTTCAGGGGGAGTATAACAGCATGCACGGCGGAAAATTAAGCGTGCAAAATTTAAGGTTATATTTAGAAAGCACGAGAGGTAAAGCTGTAACCGAACGCCTATTTACTTCAATAACATGGCTTATTGTTCATTCATTGAAAGCTGTAGCGTCGGTTATGGCAAATGACAGACACTGTTTTGAATGTTATGGCTATGACATAATAATCGATAATAAATTGAAACCATGGTTAATTGAAGTCAATGCGTCTCCTTCGCTTACGTCTACTACAGTTAATGATAGGATATTAAAATATAAATTGATTGATAATATTTTATCGGTCGTTTTGCCGCCTGATGGGGTGCCAGAGTAAGTATTAATGACCTTGGAATTTTTCTCCCAGATTGTTCTTCGTTTTGTTAATTGGATTTTTGTGTTAGCGTTCGTTGGAATAAAATTCCAGCTCCGGAAATGCTTGGAAATTTCGAATTATTACTGGACGAAGAATTAGCTTCCCAAGATGAAAATTCTGGAAGGTATAGAAGTGATAATAGAGGTCCTTCTCATAGATGGAAATGATATATGAAAACTAAACCAAATGTAAAAAATAATTAGGATATTTAGTAATTTGACCTTCAACTCACTTCAACTAAAAAAAATAAAAAATTTTACATTAGAATTTTTTTTATTCATAATTCTCTTGACGTAACTTTTGAAAAATGGCGGCTTTATGTTTCAACCAATCAAAATCCTCGAGCAATCACGCCAATAAAAATTCAGTATTAATCGTTTTGTCAACTGCTTAACATTTTTTATTTTATTTTATTATTTTTCCGTTTTTGACATAACCACTCAGTATTTTATCTTATTAAGAACGAATGGCATCAATCACGATACGTAATAATGACAGGAAAAAGATGTCATGAATGAAATAAGGATCACTGAATACCATGTAGTTGACAATGGGAAAGAGAAACCTTTTTGTGTTTACATAGTGAAAGCTCGAATCAACGGTTGTAAATACTTTACTGAAAAACGATACAGTCAGTTTCATGCCCTTCACGATGAGGTTAGTACACCCACTATTATGTAATCAGTGTATGTGCTGGCAGATGATCCATCTAGTCGTGGAATCTTCACTTGAATTGGAATACATTTTTTTTAAGCTGAAAAAAGAATTTCAAACACCGTACTTCCCACCTAAAAAAGTAAGATCACTCCAGCCAAAAGTCTTAGAAAAAAGGAAACAGGCTTTAGAGGAATATATACAGACAATGTTTGAATTCAACCAAAGTCGTTCTCAAATTTTATCATTTTTAGGCATCAACAAGCATGATGCTGAGCAAGCAGAGTTAGTATTCCTTTGTTTTATTCTTTAATAAACATGAGCTTGTTTTTATTAGCATAATGTTTCTTTGCAGATCTTCAAACTCTGAGAGGTTTAATGAAAAGAATATAAATCATCCTCCGATATTCAAATTCAAGAAGGATTATATTCCTGACATGGGGAAATCTAACATCCCTGACATTGTTGTGGAAGGAGTTTTAATGGGTTTGTACAAATCTTGAGAAAAATCAGACAAATTTCTTATTTTTGAAGTAAATGCCAAAGATGGGAATATTCCAATAACCAAGTACCTAATAGTAGTTATTAATAATTCAAGTTAATTTTTTTAAAGCAGCTTATTGAAAATTAAATTGCTGATCTGAATTCAAAGTATGACGTATGCTACTTTTAGCAATAGTATTAAGAATATATGAAGTTTTTTTTATTGAGACTTGATTAACAGTTAAATAATTATTGATTAATTTTTTAAAAAAAGTATACTCCTTTTAGATCTGTAATCTGTAATTTTTATAGTTTATTTTATGACTTACTTTATTCATTTTTTATTTTAGTGTTATTGTCTTGGTTGTAAAATGTTTACCAGTTCTATTTTACAAACGATTGTTTTTGAGGAATTGCTCATTTTACTTGTCATTAACGTAAACTGATTGATTGTGACATAAGTTAGATATTTTTATATGCAGGGCAATAAGAAATGTGATCAAGAAATGATTTTGTGCTTCAAAAAGTTTTTTGTGCATTAATTAGAATCAAATATTATCCATTTATAGTATTTCAAAACAGTTTTTATGCAATATTGTTTTCATTGTGAGATTTATTTTTAAATACTCATTGTGATAGGCATAAATTATATTTATTTTTGTTATTCATTGTTGATTTTTTTGAATGAATCAAATCCTATTGAATTTTTTCTTAAACAGGTAGGTTGGGTAAGTCTTGAAGCAGTTTGAGTTATTTTAAGGAATTATAACGATCCCAGAGTTTCGTTAAGGTGAGTTAAAAGAAGAGGAAAATCATTATTATCAATCACTTTATTTAACAAGTTTAAATTTTCATTTTTAAAGGAAAAAAATTGAATTATTAAGGAGAAAATTAATTTTAGTTGAGAAATTCCGCCGTTAGATGTCGCTAGTGAAGGGGAAGAACTTTGTCGCAATTTTAAAATGGCGCCAAGTTTCTCTCCATCTTGAAACAACGTAAAAATGATACAAAATGGCCTGATGTATTTTTCAAAGTGATGTAAACTCAAGTGTCGATTGAAATGGCCACTCAAAAACCCGCTGAATGGGTGTCATCACTGATTACAAGATTTGAAGAGCAGGTAAGGAACATATACCGGCAGTTTATATCGAATTATCGTAGCTTTTTAACGTATATCCAAGCATTTCTTTTTCATCCTGGTCACCTGTCAAGGCAAGGAGTGAGAGACTTGATTTGTTACATGAATGCTATCAGTAAAGATAAACATGAACGCGTTTGTTTTCTTAAAGGCAATATTTTTAATCAATACTGGACTCATTGAAGATTTGAACTGGGAAATTATTGTTCCATCCTACCATTCATTCATTTATTTTAATGCGTGGGTGGATTCCTATTACCAGGGTAGATTTAAAAATTCATTGAAATGACTTCTTATGATGGGGAAATATGGTTACCAATGCCTTGTTTATGTTTTTGAGAGTAATATTATCTCTGATTAACAAAGATTTATAAAAATTAACGTACGGTTTTCGTTATTTTTTTTGTTTTAGCTGCCATGTCGGACGGGTCCGCAAACAACATATTCAAAATTAAACGAAGAACAAAATAAAAAATGCTTAATTACTATCAGCAAGTACAGGTTTTCCCATGTCATTGCTGGGTTGACCAAAATTTTACAGAGGGTCAACGAAATGGTAATGAATATATCAAATGGACCAATGAAACCCATGGGGCCTGAAATGGAAAGAAATTGCTACGAATCATTAGTTATTGTTTTAGACACATTGGAAAAATGTCTCAGTAGCGAGCCAAAAGACAACACCAATTTTGATGAAAACATGAATGTCAAACTTTTGTTAAGGCATATTTGTCAATTTATAGGTAAGCATAAATGTTTTATTACCAGTAAAAAAAAAGTGGATGTGGTTAATTTTTTTTATTTTTGTTGCAGATGTTCCAAACCATGACAATGTATGTTATATCCAATTAAAAAATTTAGCTTCCAAAGTTTTGTTTGCTCTAAGTATTAATTTTTTCAATGCTGTGTTTAATCGTATCTCAGGAAAATTACAAGAGTTAAGTACTTCTACTGAAGAAAATCCTGATTATACTGATCTGGAATTAATTCAGCATATTAATGTTGATGTGGTTAAACTAACTAGACTTTTAAATGGTAAGTAATCAATTTATTGGGATTTTAAAAGTGTTTAAGAAATAACGCTGGATTTTTTTTTGTAGAAACAAACCAAAAATTTCGATTGTTGAAAAAATCGGGACATCTTATACTAATTACATCATTAGAAAAAGCTATTTGGAATTGGATGGACACATACCCTCATGAATTTGGAGAACTACAAAAAAAACCAAATGAAGAATTATCGAAATGTTGTGAAGGATTGTTTGACATACTTGATACATTAGCTGATAATAAAAAAGGAAGGGCTGCTGTTTGGCCGCTTCAAATTATGTTATTAATTCTTTCTCCGGTAAGTTAATCAATTTTAAAATTACTTCTCATTTTTTTATTTTTTTACTAAAATTATTATTTTTGATTTCAGAAAGTATTAGAGGAAATTGTAAATGCTGATTCAGGTGCTCCATGTTCTCCACGACATTCAAAGAAAAAACAATTTATTGATTCTGTCAAACGGGCGATTGGCCCTCATGGGACTAGCAAACAATTAACAGAGGCTGCTGCAGTGACTTGTGTAAAACTTTGCAAAGCATCAACTTACATAAACATCTTAGACTCAAACAATGTTATATTTAACCTTGTTCAAAGTGTGATCAATGATTTGAAAGCACTTTTATTTAACACAGCCAAACCATTTACAAGAGGCCAAAGCTACATTGCACAAGATATCGACCTTATGATTGATTGTTTTGTTTCTTGTTTTCGGATTAATCCTCATAACAACGAAGCTTTGAAATTATGTCTTGCTTCCACTTCCCCGCCTACATATCATTATGTATTAGTTAGTTCCTTATATAGGTTAGTATTTGGATTAAGTGAAAAATTTTTGATGAGGGTTTTAATTTTTTTTTGTTGTTTGCAGAATAGTGACACAGCCTCGACTTCCATGGTGGCCCCAGATAGATATAATGTACAGCAAATCATCAGAATTAAGGTCGATGTTCACTGATACCCTGAATAAAGTAACGCAGGGATTTATTTCTCATTCATCGTTAAGGATGATACCGTTACCGTTGACGTTTAAAGGAAAGGATTCGGCGTCGAAATATAAAGAAAGAGGGGAAGAAAGTCCGGGTTACAGAAATTTGTTGCTGTTGATGGTTCGGTTGATTCATGCCGATCCAATGCTGATGTTGAATGTAAGTGAAGAGAATTTAAGACAGTGACCCTGGTGCTTGAATATTTGGCCCGACTGAAACTATAGATTAACTAATCATTTTTTTTACTTTTAGAATCAAGGAAAAACAGGGCATGAGATCCAAAGCTCAACTCTGGAATTAATTAACGGATTAGTAAGTCTCGTTCATCAGCCTACGATGTCAGACGTGGCTCAAGAAGCAATGGAAGCTCTTTTAATACTTCATCATCCTGATAAAATCGAATCATGGAACCCAGAAGCTCCGATCAATACGTTCTGGGATGTTAGCTCTCAAGTTTTGTTTTCCATCTCTCAAAAACTCATCCAGCATCAGATTTTAAATTATACGGATATTTTAAAATGGCTGAGGGAAATTATGGTTTGCAGAAATGCATTTTTATTACGTCATAAGGATTATGCTAACATGGGGAGCAAGATACCGATTTGTAAACAGGCTCATATTAAGTTAGAGGTTAGAAATTTTAGCTAATTTACTCACAGCTCAACTTTTTCGAAATTAAAAATTTAATTAATGTGGGAATTTTTTTTTCAGGTTGTGTTTTTCATGTATCTTTGGTCGATTGATATGGAAGCTGTTTTAGTTGCTATGTCATGTTTTGCGTTGTTATGCGAAGAAGCGGATATTAGATGTAATTCGGATGAATTTACAGTTACCTATTTGTTACCAAATTATCATGTTTACCAAGAATTAGCTCAGGCTTCAACGGTGTTAACTACTGGTAGGTTTTTATTTTTGGTCAAATTAAAATCACAAAAAAAAATGTTTATCTTTTAAAAAAATGATTAAGGAATATTTTTTCTTTTGGTAAATAGCTAGCGGGGATTCAAAATTATTCAGAGAATATAGCAATGGTAAGATCGTCTGGGAATTTTCTTTATTAAATTTTGTTTTCTAGATTTGTGATCGTTTTTTTTGGTGTGGTAGCTTCTCGCTAATTTTTATTTTTATTTTTTTCTTTAATTAATTTTTATTTTTTTGTTTTACAGGTCGAGCAGCTCTGCAGAAACGAATCGTCGCTTTGCTGAGAAAAATCGAGCATTGCGTTAATGGCGTCCATCCGGTAATTAATTAAGCTTTTTTTTTTCAATAAATTTTTAAGATACTAAATTTGAAATTTTTTTTAGGCTTGGGAAGAAACTTTTCGTAATTGGGACCAAGCTACAAAATTATTAACGTCTTATCCTAAAGCGAAATTAGAAGATGGGCAAATCGAAGCTTTGCACAGATCAGTTACCAAACGAAGATCGTCCCATCAAAGTACCGAGCACGAATTAGAGGAGCAAATAAACGAATGGGCAAACATGACCGGTTTCTTATGCGCTCTTGGAGGCGTTTGCCTGCAAAGGAAATCTCCCACAAAACCAACTACGACTATCGGAGTCTCGCCACAAAATTTAGAAGTTCGGAAGTGTAGTAATGTTTTAGCTGGGTCGAGTCAAGATGTTCAGTACTGCCCAGTAACGCAGTAAGTTTTTTTTCGAGTCTAATCTCATTTGAACAAAATGGCGCTTGGCTAATTGTAATTTTTTTTTCTAGATTTGTGGGGCAGTTATTGAGACTCCTCGTCTGTAATAATGATAAATTCGGACCTCAAATCCAACGTCATGTTAAGGAAACAGTCGGCCATGATATGTCACCTGCTTTATATCCAATATTGTTCGATCAGATCAAAACTATCGTTGAAAAATTTTTCGATTCACAGGGGCAGGTTATCGTCTCTGATTATAATACTCTGTTTATAGAACATATCATTTTTATAATGAAAAATGTTTTGGACAATAAAGTGGAGCAGCAACCATCAGAGCAACTTGGCATCACGTGTATTGAAGGAATTATGTTAGCTGTAGTTCGGTAGGCGTAAAAAAATTATTTTAATTATTTACTAAAACAAAAAATATATTATTTTTTTGTTTCGTGCAGATATGTGAGACATCTCGACATGACAGTCCATGCGCTACATAATAAAACCAAACTCTGTCAGCTGGTTGAAGTTATGATGAAGAGAAGGGATGATTTATCGTTTAGGCAAGAAATGAAATTTCGGAATAAAATGGTGGAGTATTTAACGGATTGGGTTATGGGATCCTCGCATCAAATGGTACCACCTGGTAATGCTGACGTGACTCCAATAACAAGGTAATGAAATTATTTTTAGTGAATTTTCGAAAATTTGAGGAAAAAATAAAAATAATAATTTTTTTTAATTTTAGGGATTTAGATCAAGCTTGCATGGAAGCAGTTGCAGCTTTATTGAGAGGTCTGCCGCTTCAGCCTGAGGAATCTGATAGAGGAGATTTGATGGAAGCTAAAAGCCAGTTATTTTTGAAGTAATTTTTTTGAAATTTTCTTGACTAAAAATTTTTTTTTTGAAATTTTTTTAAAAGTTTTTTTTTATTTAAAATAATTTTCTAATAACTTTCTTCTAATTTCAGATACTTCACCCTATTCATGAACCTTCTGAACGATTGTACAGATGCTCAAGAAGTAGAAAAAGATGTAAATAGACAAAGAGCTAACGCTAATAAGTTAACAGCTCTTCGCAACGCAACTATTCAAGCCATGTCAAATTTACTATCTGCTAACATCGACAGTGGCTTGATGCATTCCATCGGTAATCTTCTTTTTATTTATATATTCTCTCAAAAACAATTTTTAAATAATTTTTATTTTTATTTTACAGATTTGGGATATAATCGAGATCTTCAAACTCGCGCGGCTTTCATGGAAGTTCTCACAAAAATCCTTCAGCAAGGTACTGAATTCGATACATTAGCCGAAACTGTATTCGCTGATAGATTCGAGCAATTAGTTCAATTAGTGACGATGATCAGCGATAAAGGAGAGTTACCGATTGCGATGGCTTTAGCAAGCGTCGTTACTACTTCACAAATGGTACATTTCAAAAATTTTTATTAAAATTTTAGCTAGAAATTAATTTTTGTTACTTTTGTTTCTAGGATGAGCTTGCTAGAGTTTTCGTCACACTATTCGACGCTAAACATTTATTATCTCCGTTATTATGGAACATGTTTTACAGAGAAGTCGAAGTATCGGATTGTATGCAGACTTTATTCCGTGGGAATTCTTTAGGAAGTAAAATCATGGCTTTTTGTTTTAAAATTTACGGTGCTAGTTACCTTCAAGGATTATTAGAGCCTTTGATTACAACGTTAATCGAGGATCCGGATAAAAATTTCGAAGTGGATCCGTCACGTCTTCCCAATGAAGATCACATCGAAGAAAATCGAAGGAACGTTATCGAATTAACTGAAAAATTTTTTAATTCAATTATTAATTCCGTTGATAAATTTCCGCCTCAATTAAGAAGCATGTGTCATTGTTTATATCAAGTATTGACGAAAAGATTCCCCCAGTTCCCGCAAAATAATATCGGCGCGGTTGGGACTGTAATTTTTCTTCGTTTCATTAATCCAGCTATTGGTAAGTCCTAATAATTAAACAATTTTTCTGCTAAAATTTCAATAATGCTTAATTGTTATTCTTTTTTTTCAGTTTCGCCACAAGAGCAGGGAATATTCACGAAGGCGATTCCACCAAATGCTAAACGAGGTTTAATGTTAATGTCGAAAATCCTTCAGAATATAGCGAACCATGTTGAATTTAGTAAAGAACAGCACATGTTACCGTTTAATGATTTTCTACGTGCGCATTTTGAAATTGGGAGAAAATTTTTTGTTCAAATCGCTTCTGATTCTGAAAGTGTAGATCAAGGTTCTCATTCAATGTCGTTTATAAGCGATGCAAACGTTTTAGCTCTTCATAGATTATTATGGAACCATCAGGAAAAAATAGGAGATTATTTATCAAGCTCGAGGGATCACAAAGATGTAGGAAGAAGACCTTTTGATAAAATGGCAACTTTACTCGCGTATCTTGGACCTCCAGAACATAAACCAGTTGATTCTCAGTAAGTATCATTCCTATTTTATTTTATTTTATCAGAAAAACACTTAAATGGTTGTAAAGGACTGAGTTATGGCTATACTAATCAAGAAATAGTTTGCTTTTTTCTTCATATGCGAGATGGAGCTCCATCGATATGAGCAGCACAAATTTTGAAGAAATAATGGTCAAGCATAATATGCATGAGAAGGAAGAATTTAAATCTATCAAGTCGCTGAATATTTTTTATCAAGCTGGTACATCGAAAGATGGTCATCCTGTGTTTTACTACATAGCAAGGCGATATAAGTAAGTTTAAAACAGTAATTTCAATTGAAAAAATTTTATTAGTATTCATATTAAACATTTATTTCGCAGGATTGGAGAAACTAATGGAGATTTATTAATTTATCACGTTATTTTGACTTTGAAACCGTTTTGTCATTCGCCTTTTGATTTGGTAGTGGATTTTACTCATACGTGCTCGGACAATCGATTCAGGTGAGTTTTTAAACCCCAAAATTTTAATCTGGAGAGGGATAGGACATTAATTTTATTAACTTTGATTGTTTTTCAGGACGGAATTTCTCCAAAAATGGTTTTACGTTCTTCCCGAACTTGCTTATCAAAATATCCACGCTGCGTACATTTACAACTGCAATTCTTGGGTTAGGGAATATACTAAATTTCATGAAAGGATTTTGGCACCGTTAAAGGTTAGTTTCACTTGCTATTTCGGTGAAAAATCATGAAAAAAACTTTATAAATCCGTTGTCGTAAAAAAAACATCCGACGCCATTAGGGATGTAAAATATACGTATTTTTTGGTCGAGTAAATTTACTCGTATATAAATACAGTAAATATACTATATATTTATTATTTATATACTTTGGCATTTTTTTAACTGTCTTTGCATCTAAGCGACTAAGCCAGATTAAATTCGCGCGGATTGAAAAATTTACAGTCTCAAGAGCAAATTAAAAGAAAGAATCCAAGAATTATGGAGAAAACAAAGGTTTTTGTTGACATGAGGCTGAGAATGACACACCGGTGCACGTGACACGCCGCGGACAGCGCAGGCGCAGTAGGCAATGGCTTTGAAAAGCTTAAAATTACATTTAAATTACATTTCTGCTTTAAAATAACTTCATATTTGTCATTACTTACACTTTAGTCGACAATTTAACGATTAAAATCCTTATTTATGCAAGAAAATCATAATTTTGCATAAATACAAAAAATACCATGGTATACTTTCAATGGGTAAATATACGTATATATACGTATATATATACCGAATAAATTTATGTATTTATTTACTTAACATCCCTAGACGCCATAGAGTTTTTAATTTTCCATTTGGCGACAAATTTCCCTGCATGTAAAGAAGACTTCAAAATGGCCGCTGTTATTGCTCGAAGTTGCTTGTATGCTTGTATTGTTTTCATATCCATTAAAAATACGTGATTAAAAACTCAGTGACATGAAAACCACAATCCGACTCGTTTTTAAGTTGATTTTAAAACTCGACCTGGCTTGAAACAGTGAATATGTGGCGAAGCATCAAAATGCGAAGTAAAAATCCGCGAGTGTTGTATTTGTTGTACGCATTTAACGATTTAATTTCTGCTATTAAATCTTCCGAAAGATATTTTTACCCCCTTTTTGATTTTAGGGAAGCCGGAAATTAGTGTTTATAGAAGCTCCTGCGCGACTCTCAGATTTTATCGAAGTGGAACAACAAAAATTACCAGGAGCCACGTTATCATTAGATGAAGATTTAAAAGTATTCAACAATGCTTTAAAGCTTTCGCACAAAGATACAAAAGTAGCCATCAAAGTTGGCCCAACGGCCATACAAATAACTTCTTCTGAAAAAACAAAAGTTTTATCTCACTCTGTCCTATTAAATGATGTTTATTATGCTTCGGAAATTGAAGAAGTTTGTTTAGTCGATGATAATCAATTTACATTGGCTATTGCCAATGAGTCGGGACCGTTATCGTTTATACATACTGACTGTGATGCTCTTGTTCAATCCATTTATCATATACGTAGTAGATGGGAATTGTCACAACCTGTAAGTATTTTATTTTTTAAATTTTAATAAATTGATATTTATAGAAAGTATTTCTTTTAGGATTCTGTGACTGTTCATCAAAAAATTCGCCCCAAAGATGTACCTGGAACTTTATTAAATATGGCTTTACTGAATTTGGGATCGTCTGATCCTAATTTAAGGACGGCAGCTTATAATCAATTATGTGCTTTGACTGCTACATTTGATCTCAAAATTGAAGGGAAATTGTTGGAAACATCTGGTGAGTAAATTAATTTTATTTATTAATTTTACATAGAAATGTTTGTTATTTTTATGTTTAATATTTTTTAAGGACTCTGCATTCCATCAAATAATACATTATTTATTAAATCTGTGAGTGAGACGTTGGCCAACAATGAACCGAGACTGACTTTGGAATTTCTAGTCGAATGTATTCAGGGATTTAGAGGATCTACTATTGAGTTGAAACATTTATGCTTAGAATATATGACTCCGTGGCTTCCAAACCTTGCAAGGTAAGACCTGATTTTAAAATATGTAAAAATAGAATATTTAAAAATAGTCAAAGAATTTAGGAACGTAAGAGATCTAACTAATGACTATTCGTTTACTTTCAGGTTCTGCAAGCCGAACGACGATTGTAAACGTCAAGGAAAAGTCACGCACATATTAGAAAAGTTAATATTGCTCACAATCGAAGAAGGGGAAATGTATCCTTCGATCCAAGCCAAAATTTGGGGTACAATTGGACAAGTACCTGAACTAATCGATATGGTTTTAGACAGTTTTATTCATCGTTCCGTTTCATCAGGCTTAGGCTCTCCAATGGTCGAAATAATGGCTGACACAGCCGTTGCACTAGCTTCAGCTAACGTGCAATTAGTAGCTAAAAAAGTAATTGGTCGATTGTGCAGAGTTTTTGAAAGGACGTGTCAGTCACCAACCACCCTAGTTGAAAATCATATGTTATGGGATGATATCGCCATATTAGCACGTTATCTACTCATGTTATCCTTTAATAATTGCTTAGACGTTGTCAAACATCTTCCCTTCCTCTTCCATTCCGTAACCTTTTTAGTATGTTCAGGATCGTTAAGCATGAGAGCTTCCACTCACGGTCTTGTTATTAATATCATTCATTCACTTTGTACTGTTACGAAACCGACTTTTTCGGAGGATACGCAAAGAGTGCTACGACTCAGCTTGGATGAATTTTCTTTACCAAAGTTTTATTTATTATTTGGGATTAGTAAAGTTAAATCAGCGGCTGTTACTGCTTTCCGGTCGAGCTACAGACATCCGAATGATAGATGGTAAGTAAGAAAGATTATTTTTTTTAATGCAAAGGATTTTTGAGTGCTAATTATTTTTGATTTAGGTTTCAGAATGAGAGAAGTTTATCAGGAGTGCCACAAGATCGAGAGCATTTATCTTTGACGTCGCTAGAAGTAATCACGGATGCTCTTCTTGAAATTATGGAAGCATGTATGAAGGATATTCCGGATTGTGATTGGCTACAATCTTGGATTTCGTTAGCTAGGAAATTCGCGTTTTCGTATAATCCTGCTTTGCAGCCGAGAGCGTTAATCGTATTCGGATGTATAAGTAAGTAAAAGAATTTTTTGATTTTAAACATTCAAAAACTAATTTTCTTTTTTATATTTTAGGCAAAAGTGTTTCTGACCAAGATATGAAGCAGCTATTAAGAATTCTTGTGAAAGCTTTAGAAAATTTTACGGATATCGCGTTATTGGAAGGATTAGTTATGTGTCTTACTAGGTTACAACCTCTTTTACGACCGGTAATTTCATTTTTTTAATTTTGGAGCGTAGAAATTTCTTTTCAGAAAACATTTAGTAAAAAACTTTATTTGTTTAGGAATCTCCCATTCATCGTGCTTTATTCTGGGTTGCTGTTTCCGTCCTGCAGTTGGATGAATTTTCGTTATACGCATCCGGCTTGGCATTATTAGAACAGAATTTGCACACATTAAACTCTCAAGGGTTATTCGAAGATAAGGTATAAAATTTTTTTTATTTTAGAGGAAAAGAAAGAATTGTTTTTAGAATTTTTCTTGATCAAACCAATTTTTTTGAATTTTTTTTAATGAACATTAAAAAGAATTGTCCAGTATTTTTTAAAAACTTTGACAAGAAAAATCATGAAAAATTTGTTGAAGTAAAAGAAATTATTTCATCAAAGTTTTTCTAATTAAAAGATGAAAATAATTTTTGATCTTTAAAATTTCCTTTTCCAGAGTCTTGAATTCGTAATGATGAACACCAGAGAGCCCTTAGAATGGCATTTCAAACAACTCGACCACGCAGTAGGATTAAGCTTCAAAGCGAATTTTCACTTCGCTTTAGTCGGACATCTTTTAAAAGGTTATCGACATCCTACCGCGACTACAGTATCTAGAACATCTCGTGTATTACTTCAATTGCTAGGAATCGTAGCCAAACCTCATAAGAGAGATAAATTCGAAGTAACTCCTGAAAGTATAGCTTATCTAGCTGCATTAGTTCCCGTTTCTGAAGAAGTTAGAAGTAGATGCCATGTTAAACATTCATTCGTTCGTATGATACCGGAATCATTAAGCAATGAAAATTTCCCGGTTGATCTTCATTTAAATTTGGTGCCTCAGGTAAGTCTTGTAGAATTTCGAAAAGATTTACTTAAAAAAATTTTATAATTTTTTAATTTTTTTTTACAGCAAGTAACAAGCTCTTCACCTGCTAATTTTGGGCACGGCCAGAGACTTTTTGAAAGCCCCTTCCCGAAAAATGACCAACATCAACAAATCTACGGTCTACCAACAACTCCAACAAACAGAAGACAGAAATCATGGGATTTATTAGATCAAAACGCATTGGCCCAAGCTTCAAGACATCAGAAACAAGTAAGTTTTTCGTTTTTTTTTTATCTTTTTATGAAGTGTATTTGTTTTTGTTTTGGCCGCCATGTTTATTTTTATTCGCTTGCAGCTCCATTTTGCCTGTAGTTTTTATGTGACACGAAGATTTTGGCCCATTAATTTTTCTTTTACAAATAATTTTAAAAAATTTAGAAGCCTAATCAAAACGCATTTTGAAATTTGTAAATAAATAAAAAATTAATTAACACTACGCAAAAAGAAATATGAAAATTAGGCACAAACTCGTTTTTTAATTTCCCATTTTTAAAACAAGAAGTGTTGTTATTTATTGGCCCATCACCTTTTGCTGTTCTCTCAAAACCCGATTAATGTTATGATAATTTGTAGTATTGTTGATTTACTGTTTAATTTTTGTAAATAAATGTGAATAAAATGTACATCCTGCACTGTAGGCAAAAATGAAAAAATGAAAATCCCCAAATCAATCCCCAGTTTAAGATAAAGAGAAAAATTTGTGCATGTTCCTTTTTATTGTGAAAAAAAGAAAGGGAGATCTTGTATATGTTGAGATCATGTATTCATAATTAAATATTAGGTTATGGCGGGGACACCAACGGTGAGCGAAACTGAGAGTAACAAAGGGTGGCGAAGCTTGGATTTGGGTGGCGGGGTTGTTCCTCAGCCACCCACTAGCCAGCGTCCCCTCTACAGAACACAACGATCCTCCTCGGTACCAGCTCAGAAAACGATTGTTGAGTCAGCAGCGTCTAAAGTAAGATTGTGCTGACGTGCTTCAAATCTGACTCTCTAACTGTCTTTATTTATTTTCTCTCTTTATTTTTCACGTCTTCCAAAAAAAAAAAATCTTGTTTTTTAATCTATTTTCTTTTTTTAAAAACGATCACATGTTTATCTTTTTCGACTCTCCCTGTTGAATGCTTTTAATTTTATTATGAAACAATCATTCGCTGATTCTTCGTGTATTTTGGTTATTTATGTTTGCTTGTTATTAATTAGAATGTTCGAGTTATCTTCAAAACCCAACGCTCTTTCTCGGTCCCGACTGCTACTGAACAAACTGCTTTGGATGAGGGAAAGGTATGCTTCCTATGAATGTTATTTCTCTGCATGATTTTTTTATCGCACTTAATTCTATAATGGGGGAAAAAATGCTTTGTACACATTTTTTACCGAATCTAATTACTTCTTATTTCTCAATGAATTTTTTTTTTAAAAATTATTTTTGTGGTATGTGGATGTTTTATAAATTGCTTAAATTTTTCAGAATCGAAGCACGAGAGTATCTGTATCGAACGAAAACAACGTTTTGCTGGATCCAGAGGTTTTGACGGATTTTTCAACTCAAGCTTTGGTTTTGACTGTGTTAGCTACTCTTGTGAAATATTCAGTCGAGGAAAATGAAACCAGGGTGTTGTACCAATATTTAGCGGAAGCATCAGTAGTATTTCCAAAAGTATTTCCAGTCATGTAAGTTGAGCAAATAAAAATTATGATTTCGTCAAGTTTAAAAATTTATTAATTTGGTTTTTCATTTTTTCGATTTCAGACATAGTTTAATCGCCGCTAAAATTACTCACGTTTTATCAAATAGTCACGACCAAGTAATTTTAAATTCAGTGCAAGCTATCATACAAAATATGGTCGCTAATGAAGACAATAATCAACAACTCCATTATCTCCAATCATGCGGTTTCGGCGGGTTGTGGCGGTTTGCAGGTCCATTTGTTAAGGTGAGGATGAACTTTAGAAGAATTTTTTTTTAAGTAATATATTTGCCTAATGTATTTTTTTTTTCCAGGCCAACTGCACCGTAGACGGCGCCGAGCTTTTCGTTAATTGCTTAGAAGCAATGGTTGAAACTTGCCTACCTGTCGAAGAAGGAGAACAAATCATCGCTCAGTATCCTTCAATGTTAAGTGTGTCGTCTAATATGAATCTCTCATCATCGTTATCTAGTCTTACGTTAGGATCTCCGACTGAAAAAGGTATAACGTAAAAAAAATTTGGGAAAAAAACAATGGCTGTTAGTTTTTCTTCATCAGATGAATAATTTTTATTTTTCTTAAAAACATTTTTATTTATTTATTTATTTATTTTCTGCTTGCATTATTTATAATTTTATTTTTTTTTATTTTGTTTCATGTGTGTCTCGGCTGCGCTACCTCTCCACTGGTTTAAATGTTTTATTTTCAAAACCGGAAGATTTACCGAAAAATCATGTACATGACACCTCCTATGATTTCACTTGAGATTTCATTTATTTAATCGAATCGGATCGTAATGTTTTTCGTAGCTGACAATAAAGAAAAACGGGAGAGACAAATCGTTTATTAGAATAAAAATCAACCTATCTGTTCTGATTGTTTCCAGAACCGACGCTAGACGTTGGTTGCGAAAGTTCAACATCACTCGGCCGATCATCATTCAGTAAGCAACGGAGTTTCAAATGCAGCAGTTCGACATGCCTGAAAAAATCGCCGATGATTTCACCGACTCCATCGTCAAGTGATCACGGCAATAAGTAGATTGGAGGAAAAACGAATTTATTTAACGTACAACGAATTGAAACATGAAACTCTTTTTTGTTTTTTTTTTTCGTTTTCTTTGTAGAAGGGCCTAATTTTTAAAAATCCATTTGCAAAATGACTGTTTGAGTAAACACGGAAGCAGATGTTGTGATGTGATTTTTTTTATTGATTTTTAGTAAGATGGGGTACCTTTAAAAACACTTTTTAAAAAAAATCAAATTCAAGAGATGCAGAAATTTTTAAATTGACTTTGACAAAGCCAAGATTTATATATTTTAACCTGATTTTTAAGGCATCCCAAAACCTTACATGTTAAAAATCTAAATCAATGTTTTTTTAAAAAACTTATTTAAAAACTTTTATTAAGCTAAGACTGTGATTAAGGGTGCTTGTTCACTTTATTTAAATTTACTTTATTTCTCGATGGTTTTGGTAAGCGTTGAACGCTTTACTCATTCGCTTTTCTCCCTCTGTTTTCAAAAACTTGTCCTTTATTGTACTTTAGATTACTCACAAATGGCATCGCACAAATAAAATTAGTTCTAAGATTCATAAGCGCCTAAGAAAACTGAAACCAATTTTTTAATTTCTAAACTAAAGTACAGTGGTGGTGACGATTGACTTATTTTGAAAAGAGAGGGAAAAATTTATTTATTTAATGCTATCCAAAGCTATTTTATATTTTCCGTTTTTATTATTATTATTTTTTAAATTCAGCATATAATGTTGACTGAATGTTAGATGTTTAAACATCTAGATGTCCAAACATAATGTGAGATTTAACGAAATTTTGATATTTATTCCGTTATATTTACTAAATAGAAAAAAAAACTTAAGAAAAGAGAATTTTAATTAACACCACATTGTAAATGGAACATTGTGTGTGCATCCTAATAATATAGTTACTATATATTTATTGTAATATTTTTTTTTTTTGAGTTCTAATAAAATATATGAAATATGTGTATATTTAAATAAAAAAAAATTTGAATTTTTTACGTTAAAAACAAAATTTATGCATTCCTATAACTTGGGAGCTTTTTAAGGAGCTTTTGGTCTTGATCGATAGAGCTTACTGCCCTTGATCGAATGCTGCAAGAAATACCCCGAAATTCCTACGATAAATGGGCAAAAACCGATTTTTAAATTTTTTCATGTGTGGTTTGTACCAAATTTTATTCGAAAAATCGTTACATGAAAATTTCACTTTTTAAAAAAAAAAAGGCTTTTGGAAAATCGCGTTTTTTAAGCAGTTCCCGTGGGATTTCCGGAACTTTTATTGCATGGCCTGATAGGGGACATCCAGGGCTATCGTTTGAGACCACAAGCTCCCCAAAGCTCCTTCAAATAACGGAGATTTTAATCGATTTCGGAAAAAGTGACTTTTTTGGGTTTTCTTTCCGTATGAGATGGGGAAAGCTCGGGAAAGTTCCAAACCTGGATTTTTGGATTCCTAAGGTCCTAACCAAAATCCATATATTTTTGTATTAAAACTTTTTGTAAAACAGCTCTAAAACGCACCGTTCTCGAGATATTTGCGATTTTAGGTTGGAGTAAATTTTCGTGGGGAAAAATGGATTTTTGTGCCAAAACTGTGTTTGCGGCAGTTCCCGTAGGAATTTCGGGAATCTGATTGCAGCACTGGATAGAGGACGTCGAGATCTATCATTTAAGACCAAGAAAGCTCCCGAAAGTTTTCGATTAAAAGCCCATTTCATGAAATCCGGATAATTTAACTTTGGCCCAAAATGGCCGCTTTAAGCCAACTTTTGGGGGCTTTTTTGGGGTTCCGCCATTTGTTTAGACCCAAGGGACCCATTCCACCGGTTTTTGCCGAAATCGGGAAAGGTCGAAAAAAAAGTTCAAAAAACATGAAAGACTATAGTCTTTCCTTTTTTTCGATTTTCGACGAAAATTTGAAAATGGCGGAAACCGGCTAAATGGGTTTAGATGGGGCTGAAAACACGAAAAAAGCCAAAAAATTCGGGATTAAGCCCAAAATAAGCCCAAAAATGGCTTATACAAGGCCTATTTTGGGCTTATTCCGGATTTTTTTGGCATTTTTCGAAATTTTAGGCCAAACTATACCCATTTAGCCGGTTCCCGCCATTTTCTAAAATCGTCGAAAATCGAAAATTGGCTTACAGAAGGCTAATTTTGAAAAAAGATTTAGCTAATTTAGAAATTTAGTTTGGCCTAAAATTTCGAAAAATGCCAAAAAAATCCGGAATAAGCCCAAAATAGGCCTTGTATAAGCCATTTTTGGGCTTATTTTGGGCTTAATCCCGAATTTTTTGGCTTTTTTCGTGTTTTCAGCCCCATCTAAACCCATTTAGCCGGTTTCCGCCATTTTCAAATTTTCGTCGAAAATCGAAAAAAAGGAAAGACTATAGTCTTTCATGTTTTTTGAACTTTTTTTTCGACCTTTCCCGATTTCGGCAAAAACCGGTGGAATGGGTCCCTTGGGTCTAAACAAATGGCGGAACCCCAAAAAAGCCCCCAAAAGTTGGCTTAAAGCGGCCATTTTGGGCCAAAGTTAAATTATCCGGATTTCATGAAATGGGCTTTTAATCGGGAACTTTCGGGAGCTTTCTTGGTCTTAAATGATAGATCTCGACGTCCTCTATCCAGTGCTGCAATCAGATTCCTGAAATTCCTACGGGAACTGCCGCAAACACAGTTTTGGCACAAAAATCCATTTTTCCCCACGAAAATTTACTCAAACCTAAAATCGCAAATATCTCGAGAACGGTGCGTTTTAGAGCTGTTTTACAAAAAGTTTTAATACAAAAATATATGGATTCGGGTTAGGACCTTAGGAATCCAAAAATCCAGGTTTGGAGCTTTCCCGAGCTTTCCCCATCTCATACGGAAGGAAAACCCAAAAAAGTCACTTTTTCCGAAATCGATTAAAATCTCCGTTATTTGAAGGAGCTTTGGGGAGCTTGTGGTCTCAAACGATAGCCCTGGATGTCCTCTATCAGACCATGCAATAAAAGTCCCGGAAATCCCTCGGGAACTGCTTAAAAAACGCGATTTTCCAAAGACCTTTTTTTTTAAAAAAAGTGAATTTTTCATAAAACGATTTTTCGAATAAAATTTCAGACAAGTCACATGAAAAAAATTTAAAAATCGCTTTTTTGAATTTTGCAGGAATTTTGGGCTTATTCCGGGTTCTTTTGGTTTTTTTCGTAATTTTAGGCCCAACTATACCCATTCAGCCGGTT
This sequence comes from Liposcelis brunnea, assembly GCA_023512825.1. NCBI lineage: Eukaryota > Metazoa > Arthropoda > Insecta > Psocodea > Liposcelididae > Liposcelis > Liposcelis brunnea. Next base: position 4,273,182 of record CM042070.1, read on the forward strand.
TCCGCCATTTTCTAAAATCGTCGAAAATCGAAAATTGGCTTACAGAAGGCTAATTTTGAAAAAAGCGGGAACCGGCTAAATGGGTATAGTTTGGCCTAAAATTTCGAAAAATGCCAAAAAAATCCGGAATAAGCCCAAAATAGGCCTTGCATAAGCCATTTTTGGGCTTATTTTGGGCTTAATCCCGAATTTTTTGGCTTTTTTCGTGTTTTCAGCCCCATCTAAACCCATTAAGCCGGTTTCCGCCATTTTTAAATTTTCGTCGAAAATCGAAAAAAAGGAAAGACTATATAGTCTTTCATGTTTTTTGAACTTTTTTTTCGACCTTTCCCGATTTCGGCAAAAACCGGTGGAATGGGTCCCTTGGGTCTAAACAAATGGCGGAACCCCAAAAAAGCCCCCAAAAGTTGGCTTAAAGCGGCCATTTTGGGCCAAAGTTAAATTATCCGGATTTCATGAAATGGGCTTTTAATCGGGAACTTTCGGGAGCTTTCTTGGTCTTAAATGATAGATCTCGACGTCCTCTATCCAGTGCTGCAATCAGATTCCCGAAATTCCTACGGGAACTGCCGCAAACACAGTTTTGGCACAAAAATCCATTTTTCCCCACGAAAATTTACTCCAACCTAAAATCGCAAATATCTCGAGAACGGTGCGTTTTAGAGCTGTTTTACAAAAAGTTTTAATACAAAAATATATGGATTTTGGTTAGGACCTTAGGAATCCAAAAATCCAGGTTTGGAACTTTCCCGAGCTTTCCCCATCTCATACGGAAAGAAAACCCAAAAAAGTCACTTTTTCCGAAATCGATTAAAATCTCCGTTATTTGAAGGAGCTTTGGGGAGCTTGTGGTCTCAAACGATAGCCCTGGATGTCCCCTATCAGGCCATGCAATAAAAGTTCCGGAAATCCCACGGGAACTGCTTAAAAAACGCGATTTTCCAAAAGCCTTTTTTTTTTTAAAAAGTGAAATTTTCATGTAACGATTTTTCGAATAAAATTTGGTACAAACCACACATGAAAAAATTTAAAAATCGGTTTTTGCCCATTTATCGTAGGAATTTCGGGGTATTTCTTGCAGCATTCGATCAAGGGCAGTAAGCTCTATCGATCAAGACCAAAAGCTCCTGAAAAAGCTCCCTAATTAAAAATACCGTATTTCTAGAGGGGCAGATCGCCCAATCCTTACCTGTTCAAAACGCCTAATTGTTTAAAGTTGAAAATGCCAGATTTTTAAAAGTTCAAAAAGCGCAATTGATAAAAATTTAAAACGCCCAATTGTTCAAAGCTCAAAACGCCTAATTTTCAAAGAAGTGAGGAAGGAAATTAGGTGGAAATATATCAAAAAACAAGTATTTTGAAACATTATATTATATATTGTGAAATGATTATATTTTACAATAGCCACAACATATGCACAAAAAAGTTCTTATAAATAATTTGATTTTATTTTAAACAAAATGTCACTTATCATTTTTTAAATTGGCCAATTGCCACGAAAATAAATATAAAAAAAAGCCATGTAAAAAAGTTAAACTTGTTGACAAAAATATTTGCTCGAAATTACGTTAAGTAGTACAGTAATTAAAATATTCATCAAAATGGTAAAACTCAACAAAAGTGTGTGAAAACTTAATTAAAATGTCTTAAATTTTTGTAAAAAAAAATAGTATGAGCAAGAATTTAAAACTAAACTAATTATTAATCAAAAAATAATCGGATCATGATGATTGGTTCTGATGTCAAAGCAGTCAGGCCCATAGCCAGGTTGCAAATTTTGGAGGGGCACAAAATTTTAGTCAAACAAGTACTTCAAAAATTTTTATAGTCGAACAAATACTTCAAAAATTTTTATAGTCGAACAAATACTTCAAAAATTTTTATAGTCGAACAAGTACTTTCGGAATCTTTTTAGTCAAACAAGTCCTATCAGAATTTTTTTAGTCGAATTAGTCCTATCAGAATTTTTTTAGTCGAATTAGTCCTTTTAGAATTTTTTTAGTCAAACAAGTCTTTCCAAAATGTTTACGAACAAATCCTATCAGAATTTTTGTAAGGCGGGGGGGGCAATGATCCGCCAGGGGAGGCTTAACCCCCTTTTGACTACAGGCCTGAAGACATTGTTAGTTCAAAACTTTCAGATTTCCGGCTTGACTCAAAACAATAAAAGCCATCAGACATTTTTATAACAATAAAAACAATAATTTAGGGATGAGCAAAGTTCGAAATTTTTTTGACTAAAAAGCAAAACAGCATAATCATCTTGTTATCTGAAACAGTTAATCGAAGATGCCTGGAACTTTATTTTTTTGGACCCCTAAAAGTAAAAACCATTCTGAACCCATTCCAAGATGTCTAATTTTCAAAGATTTTAAATGTTCAAACGCCCAATTCCTAAAGATTTTTTTAAACGATCAAACGCCCAATTTCCAAAGGTTTTTTTAAACGATCAAACGCCTAATTTCCACAAATTTTTTTAAGAGGTTTAACACATCTAATTTTTACTGGTTTTGAACTTATTCTAAAACCTTTAATACCCGTTAAGGTCTTTGCTCCATAGGAAATAATTGCTCATCCCTAATAGTTAAACATAGCTGAGAGCAAAACAAAAAATTGTTAAAGTAACATTAATTGCGAGAGTGATAACCTTTTTTTTAAACAATCCGTACATAGGCGTATCCACATTTTTGAGACTGGGGTCACCCCGCCACGATTTTAAAAATTATTCATCCCAAATAAAAAAATACAAAATCGTATTAGCTTGAAATATTTTTTTGTTTGAAAAAAATCTTCAAAGGTTATTTTGCTATTTTTGAGCCTTTTTACAGTTACGATTCTCTGTTTGGAAGAAATGGTAAATGCTGAGTTTCCCATAGAATTATACAAAGTCACAATATTATATACAAAGTAAATCAAAAAATTAGATATTGTTTTTTGGTTTTTAAGTAAAAGATGCTTTTCGAGGACCCCTCCCAGTAAACTCAAAATTTCCTAACTGAAAGGGAGGCAATACCCTCCTTCTCCTTCTCCTTGGTGGATACGCCCATGGATAAATGCTCTTTAATTTTTTTACAACTTTGCAGATTTCTTGATTTTTTTTTTTTTTTTTAAAGTTTAAAAATCTTTTTATTTAAATGACATTTAAAATTTTCTCTACGCTTTACATTTCTAATTTGATAAAATCTGCTCGTTTTATATCGATTTCATAATCAAAGAGCACTTATTACTAATTACAATAAAAGAATGACTACACATTTCTAAAAAAAAAAACGAACAAATAGAAATGGCCAAATTAGTTATCAAAGCAAAATAATAAATTAAACTTAAGACAAAGTACAAATAAAAAAGTCAAAAGTTTTTAACCAAAAGTTAAAATTAAATTGTTTTGTTGCCAACTTTTTTTTTGAAAACAAAATAATTATTTTTTTAATTTTATCGTGTGGAGGTATTGAGCGTTTTAAATACCCCTATAGTTTGGAGGTACTTTTTGTTGGGACAAGTTTTTTCAAAATTTCTTGTTGAGCAAAATTTTTCAATACCTCATGTTAAGCAAATTTTTACATAATTTCTAGACAAGTTAGTTTTCTCAAAATTTCTAGTCGAGCAAATTTATTCATAATTTTATGTCAAGCAAATTTTTACATCATTTCTAGTCGAATTACTATACTCAAAATTTCTAGTCGACCAAATTTTTTTAACATTTCTTGACAAACAACTATGTTCATAATTGCTGTCTTGAAAAAAAAATCTGTAGAGAACGCTCAATACTTCTAAATTGTTGGTGGTCACATAATCAAACAAACAAAAAAAAAAATATTCGATTTAAAACGAGGCTATAAGGTTTACAAAAAAATTAAGTGGGCAAGGATCGAACTTGATTTCATTAAGTAATTTCAGGGCCCTCTGGGGAAAAAACTAAGAACTTCATTGACAGAAATTTTTTCGATACAAAAAACTGTTAGACCAACCTAAACATTGCAAGTTTACAGCATTTACTAAAAATTTTTTCAGAACTTTTTCCCTCTTGAAACTTTTTCCCAAGTCAAACAAAATAAAAATTTGGTTAAATACATGACAAGAAAAAAATTGTTTGGAGAGTTTGAAACTAAAATTTCTTGTCAAACCAACTTTTTTTGCAAATTTCTTTGCAGCAACACTTCTTCTTGTCTAACAGATTTTTCTTAAAACTCAAACACTCTCAAGATAAACTGCATAAAATTTTCAAACGAAAATTCAATAAAATTTTTAAAAACAAAATATAAAGTTTGCCTAGCGAAAAAAATTTAGCAACAAATGAAAATTCTAAATATAGTGTTTTTGCTAATAAAAAGAATTTGCAAATAAAAAAATCTGCGTTTCAACTTAATTTAAATTAAACAGAAACCAAGTTCGTTTCCTTTACAAGTGTAGTCGCCCTATTTAAAAATAAAAAATAAATAATAAAACACTTTCCATCTGGAAAATTCTTCGCTGACTGCAGTTTTCCAGGTGTAACTTGAAGATATTTTCATTGGTGAGTGTTCCCACATCCAATTAGAAGATCAAGCAGGACATGAAAAAAAAAAAATAAATAAAAAACAAAATTAGAGATCAATTGATTTTTAAAAATAAATAAAAGGATCATACTTACCAAATAAAAAATAAAATCTTTCCTCCGTTGTTCGACGAACTGCGTAGTTGAAAAAAGAAGATTCCCACAATGCCACCAACAGAAAAGATTTAATTTCGAATTTCCCCTTTCGACGATATTAAAAGCGAACCTTAACTACCGCAGGCCGCCCCCCGGCCCCGATGAACCTTTCCGCACAACATTGCAAAATATAAATTATTTTTTAAAGAATCCGGACTTGGACCAATTATGGATTCGATAAAGAATAAATAAGTTGCAGTGTCGAGGGGAAATTTCCAACGGAGCGTGGAGTCGTCATGTCGTGTCCGTCAGTTGCGAGCAACTTCTCAGGCATTACGCCTCCATCCTCATGCAGCTATAGTCCAGCCGAATGACGGCCGGACAGCCCTGACTGGCCCAATCGGGAGCCGCCTCGGAATCCGACACGTGTCGAACCCAGGCTACGTTGACTCCGTCGTCCAAAAGACACGGCGACGGACTCCACCTTGAGTTTCCTGGTCAGAGGTCACCTGTACTTGGCACAGGACCCTCGACTAACTCTTTACTAAAGGAAAATGGATGAAGGAGACACCGTATCGGAAATTCCCCCGCACCAAGACTACCGTACCTACGGGTATGTGGGTTAGCCAGGTATACGGTTGATTTGCGATAAAATGTTGGGGGGATGGGTTTTTAACCCATCCCCCCAACATTTAGGCTTAGGAACGGGTTGAGGATGGAGAAAGAGCTTCGCCATAAGCCGCCTCTCTGAAAGGCACACCAGCCACGCCCGGTGGTTCGTGCATCCCCTATGGCCATGCACTCGAGGTCGACGCGAGACCGCAGTTACCTCTCTTGCGTCAGGTAATGCCGGGCTCACCATAATTTTATGGTGACCCACGCTCCCGCACCCCCTACCCAAAAAACCGCGCCCAGACCGCGCCTCCGCGAATCTTTTTGTTTGGTAGGCACCACGGGCCTCTTCTTCTTGCCGCCACAGCGGTCTTTTCTGCTTCTCCATCTCCCCGGTGGCTTCTCGACGTAGGACTCTTCCTGAAACAAGAACAAAAACAGTTAAATACATGATAGAAAAAGAGTTTTTTTGAATTTTTGGAAAAATTTTTGTAGTCGAACAAAAATTTGTGTAGTTAACCAATTAGTTACATAATTTTCTGTTGTCAAGCAAACTTTTTTAAAATTTCTAGTCAAGCAAATTTTTTCAAAACTTCTTCACTTCTTGTCAAGAAAAATTTTCAAAATTTCTAGTCGAGCAAATTTTCTCAAATTTCTAGTCAAGCAAATTTTTTGAGAAGTTTTCCACAGTCAAACAAAAATTTCTGTGACTCAACCAATTAGTCTGATACGTTTGTGGAGTTGAACAAATCTTTCCAATTTTCTGTTGTCGAGCAAATCCATTTTATTATTTTCTGTTGTCAAACAAATCTCTTTAAAACTATATTCCTTGACAATCAAAACTTTTGATCATTTTTTATAACTTCACATTCCAAAAAAAAAGTAATGAGAAAAAATTATAACAGAAAATTTTATGCGTTTGTCATCAAGAAATTTCATAATCCTAAAGAAAAAAATTTCAGATAAATTCAAAAAAGGAATTCTCCAAAAAATTCAAAAACAGAGACAGGTTTCTAAAAATTTCTGAACACCCATAAAAACTTAGAGCAATTGGATCCATTGTAATGATTGTTCCATGTTTCCAGTAATCAAACTCTGTCTCTGAATTTTTGAGGCTCACACATCCTTTTAAGGAAAAAATAAGGATGCATCTCTTAATCGTTAACCTTAGCTTAAGTTAATGATCTCTCTTCAATTACAAAATTTTAATTTTAAAATAAAAAAACAAACTTACCATCATACTATTCCTTGTAGCATAAGAGGCCATTGACGACTGTGGGTCTCTAACTTCCAAAGCTTCCGTTGGTTTGCACAAGTTCTCAATAGGTTTGAGTACTTTCAGCTGTTTGATATGCATGTCCATCAAATGAGGTTGGTTCATGATGAACAGAACAAGGGCCGCACCTGAAATTAAAAAAAAAAAACTTATTATTTTCTGCATTATAAAAACATCAAAAATATTGTATAAAATCAATTAATATTATTAACGACTTTTCCTAGGGAAAAAAATTGAAAACCGTCTTAAAGAAGATTTTCAAAATCAAGCAATATCAATGCAATAATTAAACAAACTCAAAAATCTGAGCTCCTGACTGTGAAGATGTTTTCCAATGGTTTCTTTCTTTGCATCATTTCTTAGAATTACAAGCGAATATTAATAATTTTAGATGAAGAAAGGCAGTTCAATTTCTGATAATTGATCGAATGTTTCCAATTTTTAAAAAAAAATGCTTAACATAATTTGTGTTTTTAATCTATGTTGAGAATTTAAAAAAAAAATCATAGAGAAAAATTAAAATCAACTAACCATTACACAAATCCTTGGATATGGTCCCTTCAGTTTTCTTCAGGAGTAGATTGAAATCATTTCAGTTATCAAACTGCTGTTGGGTGGGACGCTCCAAGTGGCTAAACTTGTTTTACTTGAAACAAAAATAAAAATAGAATTAAAAGTTGTGTCTTAATTTTTGATTACATCTCCTTCTACATGTACGATTCCTATTATGACTCCACAATATTAGAAAACATGTAACCTGAAGAATGTTATTACAAAATCAACAAGTTAACACTCACACTTCTTTAAATGATTCCTTAAAATAATCGTTTGGTTTGCTATTTTTAAAATTATTTCCTCTTTTTTTCACTTTCCCATCTGCCCTCTGAATCTTTTCAAATGTTATCACCATAAAAATTAACGAAAGCGGAAGCGAAAATATGCTTAAGTACTTACCATTAAATAAAACATGAGTAATTATCTCCATTGATCCTTTATTTCGAGCTTTAATTTGCGTTTGATTGACTCGGCGGCATCGGCGGTAATAATTGTCACGTTGAATCATGATCCAACGGCCATTCCATTTTCCATCACGTTAATCACAAAGATCACTCCTTCTGGCACGTTCCCACACGAAATAAGTTTTTAATTTGCAATTACATGTTTCACTATAGCTTTTCTTCATAAAATAATCGATAAACATCCGTAAATAACACGAATTTACTTCTATTTAAAAGCCAATCCAAATAAACACAAACACCCCACGCCATTTTTATTTGCGAAGTCACCGCCTTCGAAGATTGTGCGATCTCGTTCGCAAATTTTTAAATTTCTGGCGCGACTTTTTTTTAAAAATAAAATAAAGGCTAAAAACCGGCTTATTTCGGCCTTTTTCCGGGATTTTTTGGTTTTTTCTATCTTTTGAGAGTTGCGAAACGGAAAATGTAGTACCAACTTATGAAATTTAATTAATTTTTTAAATTTTAGCGCGACTTCTTGAAAAATTCAGTTTTTTCAAAGTAGGGAAATTTATGTGGGAGCTTTGAAGAGCTTTCAATTTTAAATGATAAAGCTTTACGATTTCTAGCCATTAAGAACCGAAGCACTCCAAAATTCCCGCAGGAAATACGTCAAAAATGCATTTTAAAAATAGTCAGCAGAGCTAATATAGGAAATAATCAAAACTCATAAAAAATAGTAAAATAGATTTTTAACGCAGTGCCCGTTGGAATTTCGGGACAATATTTGCGTCAGTCGATTAAGGCCATCGAGGTCTGCCATTTAGATTCAATAACGAATTGCATATCTTCTAAATTGATACTTACTTCTTTGTATCTTTTTTCATCCAAAATCCGCAGGAAAATAAAATAAGGAATAAAGAAAAAATAAAAAATAAAACAATATTTTTTACGTTTTATTGTTTTCTACAAAAATAGCAAAAAATAAATGAGTTCAACTCCAAATTTTTCTAGACAAGCAATGGAAATACATTAATTTAAAAAAAATTATCACTCAGACTAGGCTCATTTTACACATACACAACAAAAAAATTTCACTAGCGCCCGGCAGGTTGTACTACCCTGTACAATATATGTGGCCTTTGCTGTAATTCATTATTATCACGAACTGCCGAACTAAACAAAGTCCTTGGTGTTACAATAATTTGCCGAGGATCATTAGAAGGTGATAAATCATTATAATCTTCATTTCCGGTATATTGACGTTGAGTATAAGGCGCATGAGTTGGCGCCGGAGTAGTTGACACGAATCTGTGCCGATCTCCAAACTGCGGCGTCGATGAATAAATATTATAAGGCTTCTGCGTTGTTGAATGAACATATCTGTCATCTGAATAATCATCATATTGAGGCACCGGAGTAGATCTAATAATAAAAATCGGTCGTGGAGTGGATGATACATATTGCTGAGGTTCAGGAGTGCTGGGATTTGTTAAATAATTAGAAGGTTCGATATTGTATCTAGGGACGAAACGATATTGCACGGGTTCTGGTTGTTCCTGTTGCTCAGGCTGATCAGGTTCTTCGGTAACCTGAGGATAATTCTGCTGATGATTTTGAAATTTGTGAACTGTGTTAGGAATGTGATGAGGCAAAGCTGTAGGAGTCTCGGGTATGTTTTGTTCGTAAAACGAAGGCTTATGAACATGTTTTGTTGAATGATCGTCTTCATACTGAACATCAGCTCTGTAACCTTTATGATCAGCTGTATAACTGACTACTTGAACCCTTCCGTCCGGCAATTTGACACGATACTGCCCTCTCGTCGCTTTTCCATTATGAGCTTGAGAATGAGAAAAATCGTCACCAGATTGATGATCCTTCACGCTATAGGAAAAAGCGTAGTTTTTCGGAATCTGAAAATAGAAAAAAAAAAGCGAAATCGAATGAATTACGAAATCTATACCATTTCCCATGCTAATTCTTTGTGTTTGACAGTTCAGAATCCGGCGTGGGGTTAAATCATAGGTCAATGCTAATTGTCAGTTTGTTTTGCAATTTCATGAACACACTCCGAAAAAGAAATGAAGAAAAAACTTCTTTAATTTTAATTTCTCTTTCACAATATTCCGTCTTTATTTTTTTTACAACTTCATTTGCTATTGTAGTACATTATGTGAAAATAAATATTGCCACAAAATTAATTAATAACCAGGTTTTTATTAAAATGACCTGAATTATGTTTCCTGTAAAGCACGCATGGTATAAAAGTAAATAAAAGAAAGAAAGAGAAAAAATATATAGCTATCGGTAAGTAAATTGTTTTCGAATTTAAAAAACGTGATGAATATAAAATATTTGCTTAAGTGAATCGTGTCAGAAATGTTCTTGATCGACTAGCTCATTCTTTTTTTTCTTTTGCATGATTGTAATTAATTATTAAAATCATTTCGGCCGATGGGGGTTTATTTATCCCTAAAGGTCATTTAATAACTAATTTGAAGATTGCAATATGATTTAATCGAAATGTTCATATGATAATTTTAAAAGAATATTAACCTTGCATTATAAAGTGAATCATAAATTTCATCGAATTATCAAAAGTACCAAGTAAATTATACGTTTAAAAAATCTAAAATTAAAATTAAAACGAAGTCAGATAAAAACATTGCTTACATCTGTTAAAGTGCAGAAATTATTCAGCAATGAGGCGACGCCATGTTTTGCAATGGTGCAATAAGAGTTGAAAATAAAAGCAGACGACAGCTGCAATTTTTCCAAATTGCTTCGAATTTAATTTTCATTGGCATAAACAAATATTTAAGGTCCTAAGCATTAACAAAACACCTTGGCAAAATTTTGTAATTTTTTAACGAGCCTTAACCTAACACCTAACCTAATCTGGATAAAATCTCAAGATAATTTAAGCTTAACCTTCATCGCAAAATATTTAAAAGGATTAATTTCAGCTTGAGCGGAAGGATTATTAGGATAAATACGAAAAATAAAAGGAAAGATTTAGTGAGATCCAAAAGCTTTGGCAATTTTTCATTGAGCGATTTTAAGATTATGAGACTGATCATTTACATCTGACTAAATTAGAAAAAAAAAATCATGCAGGTCGATTTCAATTTTCCAATCTTTAAATGCTGAAAGACTCAAGCCCATTCCCCTGCCTTTTCTGGACAAAAAGCAATGATACAAATAAAATTAGGCTCGTACATGTCTTAACCAAAACCGTCTGCTCCATAAAAAAATCTGAAAAGGTCATATACTAACTAAATCTGACACGATGACACGAGACTCAAAAACTGACATGGCGGGTCATCGGCTAAGGTCAACATTACAAGGTACGAAGGAGCCACTTTGAAGATCCTTGAATTATTTGATTTATTAATCTATACAAAAAAAACGATCAGATATTTTAATAAAAAATGATCAATCCTCCTCGCCCACACTTGTCGAAACGTCCTAATCCATTAGTGTTATTTGCAAATATTAGCATTTCGAAACCTTTTTAAAATTCTGCAATCTAACCCTACCAGGTTACGTAAAACCAAAATACGCCTTTAATAACCAAAAAGAACACAAGACAGCTAAAAATTTGCTTAAACATAAATATCATAAAACCTTTTTGATCGAAAACACGAAATCGTTGAAAAATTGCGAATTCAATAATGTCTAACGATTTACTTCGGCCATTTTTTTCCTTACATCATTCATTCCTAACCTTACTTTGTTGTATAAAGCTCTGTAGTAAGCGAAATAACTTTTAATCTTCGAAAATTTATTGAAACATTGCAGTAGAAACAATTTCAATTTGTGTTCTAGAATTTTCTTATTAAAACTGTCGCCATATTGTTAATTCCAAAACGTCGACGATTTTCTCGGTTTTGATTATTTTCGCGTTTCCTGTCAATAATTTTAATCTTCAATGACATCTTTCCACATGACTCGATTTTTTCCCAGTCCTTTATTATAAAATTACAAACCATTAATTAATAGCGTCTGATTGTTTCTTGTGTACGTTCAGAAATTTTCAGACCGGAAGAAAAATTTTGTCGCCAAATTGCTATTCCGAAATGTAAACAATCCTCAATTTTCCCCTTTAAAATCATTCACGATTTTTATTAACTTTTCTCAAAAACGGAAGAAGACGAAAATAATGATAATAATCACAACCATAATCACAATCATCTTAATACACTACCTGGAAGCCTTTTTCTTCCCGTCGATATAATTTATTTAATCGATTTATAACGAACAATGAAATTTTTGATTGGTTATATTTATTTTTCTCAAATTGCTCAATTTAAACGAAGATCGTTAGATTTTATATACTTGTTTTTAATTCTACTTTTCTAATCGTTCTTTATTTTGATCATCTTTTGTCTTTTCTATCTATTTTGTTTAAGCTCTCCATTTTCTTTATTCCTTTCTCGCTCTTCGAATTGTAAACATGTTATTTTTTTATTTTTGAATATATATATATTTTTTAAGAGCTAGTTACGGAATTTTATAAAACAGCAAAAAGATTTTTAATTGTCAAAAGTACAATCGATTACGTCATCGAATAAGGAAGTTAAATTTGGATGATCAATTAACAGGATTGAATTGGATATTATTATTATCTATTATTGGAAATGACTGCAGAAAAGAAGTATGGAATCACGCCTTTTAATGGCGAAAATTTCGATTTATGGAAATTTAGGATAACACGAGTTTTTGAAGAAGAGCAATTGATCGGAACTTTGCATAGAAGGATGAATTATGAACGAGGACCTGAAAAGCGAGCTGATTTAAAGGCGATTAATATATTGACCGTGTGCGTAACCGATAAGATATTAGAATTGATCATGAATAAAGAAACGGCTTTTGATATGATGGAAGTGCTGGTGAAACATTTCGAGAAAAAAGGATTAGCCGGTCAGTTAGGCCTAAGAAAGGAGTTGATGGGTTTGAAAATGTTAGAAAAACAAGATTTGGAGGAACACTTTCAAAAGTTTGAAACCATATGTCGAAAAATTAAAGCAACGGGAGCTGAGCTCAATGAAGATCAAATTAAATGCCAATTACTTCTCAGCCTACCTGACTCCTTTAGTGCGATCAAAACAGTTATTGAAAATTTGCCAGATGAGTTGCAGTCTTTGGAAGAGATCAAGAGGAGATTAAAAAATGAAAGCGAAAGAAAGAAGCAAGAGTTACAAGAAGAAACGCATAGGAATGTAGTAAGCAGTAACAATTTTGTATTTAATGCAAGTCGTTTTAATGGAAAAGGTCAGAGAATGAGTAACAATTATCAAAGAGGTAATAACAATCGTGGAAATAATAGGTATGGAAATTTTCAAACAAATTTTAGAAATCTTAGAAATCGAGATAATTTTAATTTCAATCGCGGCAATCCCAGGAATCTTGATCGGAATTTTGGAAATTTTAATCGAGATAATGCAAGTTTTAATCATTTTAATCGAAATTTCCGAAATCCTAACTTTAGAAATCAGAATCCAAATAGGAATTTCCAAAATTTCAGAAATACTAATTTTAAGAATTTTAATCGTCAAAATCGGTCAAATGAATATTTTGAAAGCAGAAATCGGCCAAATGAGAATGATTTGAATCCTTTCAATCGTCGTCAATTTAATTCTCAATTGAATTCTCAATGTAATAATGTTAACGCAATCGCGAATAATATTAAGTTGCCTTTGAACGATGTTGATGAATCTTCAGAACAGGATTCTAAAATAATTTTTAATGTCGAGATTGAAAGTAATGAAATTAATTTAACAGATAATTTAGAATTTGACAAACTGCAGTTTTACGCAGATTCTGCTTGCACGGATCATCTAATTAATTCCAAAAATTATTATGCCACTTATCTTGAATTTGAAAAGCCCTTGTTGATTGCTGTGGCTAAAGAGAAACATTATATTGAAGCTTTCGGTATTGGAACTATCAAGGGTAAGACTGATTTAGGCAATGGAGTAGTAACATCGGTAATCATTCAGAATGTATTGTTCGCACCAACCTTACGCCGCAATTTGTTGTCAGTAAAGTGTCTTACTAAAAGAGGCCTGGAGGTAGTTTTTACGAATGATGGGGTTAAGATTTTAAATAATAAGATTTGTATTTGCAAAGGATATGCAACTCCTAATAATTTATATTGCGTTGCTCTTCAAGTTCAAAAGAAAATGGAATGTAGTCTAGTTATTTCACCAGCGATTTTATGGCATCAAAGGCTCGGTCATGTAAGCAAAGCTTCTTTGAATTCTTTGACTCTCCTTTCAAAGTCACAAGTTGTTCGAGGATATCCTGATAATCTTTTATCTTCAGATATAGAGTGCACAGAATGTATTCAGGGAAAGATGCATGCTCTTCCGTATAAAACTCGAATGAGAAGTTTAAGGGTTTTACAGATTATACACACTGATTTGTCAGGACCAATCACTCCTCAATCTTATGATGGGGGGAATTATTTCATCACATTTATCGATGACTTTTCAAACTTTACCGTGGTTTATATAATTCCGAGCAAAGATAAGGATGTTGTTTTGAGATGTTTTGATAATTATTACAGCCGAGTGTCTGCACGTTTTTCTGATTCCATCTCTGTACTTAGATGCGATAGGAGTAGGGTTAATATTTCAAAAGAGTTTTTAGATTTTTGTAACCGAAGGGGAATTGAGATAGATTATTCAATGCCATATTGTCCGAACCAAAATGGTAAAGCCGAAAGATTTAATAGGACATTAGTTGAAATGGCTAGGACAATGTTGTGTCATTCGAATTTACCCTTGTCTTTCTGGAGTGAAGCGATCAACGTTGCAGCTTATGTCTATAATCGGTTACCCTTTAATGATACGACAAGAGGTTTAGCAACACCTTCGTCTCTGTGGTATGGCAAGATGCCAGATTTATCTTACTTAAAAGTATTTGGATGTTTAGCCTTCTTACTTGTACCAAAACAGTTCAGGCTGAAATTCAGTCCAAAAACTGAGTCGTGTATTTTTATAGGGTATTGTTCAAGTGGATATAGATTGTGGTCAATTGAACGAAAAAAGGTTGTTTTTGGACGAGATGTAAAATTTCAAGAGCATATTCTGCCTACAATTGATGGTTTGAATATTACTGAGAGTCAATTTGTTAGTGATGAAAGTAAAGTCTCAGAAATTGGAGCAATGGTTTTTGATGCAGTCTCATTTGCTAATGATGTCCCTAAAGATTATGTCGATGCTGTATCAAGACCTGATGCTGAACACTGGCGTGCAGCAATTTCAAGGGAATTGGATTCTATTGACGTAAATAAAACTTGGCATTTAGTTAAGCCTTTACCTGATTGTCAGGTTATAGATTCAAAATGGGTTTTTTCATTAAAGCCGCACGAAAAGGGTGAGCTTCGTTATAAGGCACGTTTAGTGGCGCGTGGTTTCAATCAAAAGCATGGAGTGGATTTTTTCGAGGTGTATTCCCCGGTTGCAGCAATGCAAACTATTAGAATTCTACTCAGTATAGGAGTCCAGAATTTATTTTATTTTCTGCAACTAGATGTCAAAACTGCTTTCTTAAATGGCAAACTTGATGAGGATATCTTCATGTACCCTCCTCAAGGTGTAGAGGTTCCGAAAGGGATGGTTTATAAGTTAGACAAAAGCCTGTATGGTCTTCGGCAAGCTGCCAGGTGCTGGAATCAAACTTTCAATGAATATTTAGTTGAAAATGGCTTTCGTCGTTCAGATGTTGATATCTGCTTTTACGTTAATCGTAGAAATAATGTTAATCATTATCTTCTCCTTTATGTTGACGACATAATTTTGTGTGGTCCGGATTTGAATTATTTGAATTGTATTAAAACTAGTTTGATGAAAGCTTTTCAAATGAAAGACCAAGGAATACTTCGAAATTTCCTAGGTTTAGAAATAAATTATGACCACTCTGCAGGTGAGATGAAAATCTCTCAACGAGCTTATACAGAGAAGGTATTACGTCGCTTCAATTTTTACGATTGCGCACCCGTTGAAACCCCTATTGAAGCAAAGTTGGATTTGGAGGATCAGCTTGAGAAAGAAAATATTAGTGAACAAACTTCTTCCACTTTATCTAAGCCTGAAAAGTCTAAATATCCTATTCGTGAACTCATTGGTTGTTTGATGTATTTAATGCTTTCTACTCGACCGGACATTTCATTTGCGGTTCATTTCTTTACTAGGTACTTAGAATCTACCTCAAAAATTGTATGGACACATTTAACTCGTATTCTAAGATATCTTCAAGGGACTCTTGATTTAGGTCTTCTTTATAAACGATCATCTAGTACTTCTAATGACTCTTTAATTCCTTTAATTGGTTATGCGGATTCCGATTGGGGTTCCGATCGAAAAGATCGGAAATCAATCTCAGGTTATTGTTTCACTTTAAATTCTAATTTAATTATATGGAAAACTAAAAAGCAAACTTCAGTTGCGATATCTTCTGCAGAAGCAGAGGTTCAATGCTTAGCTGCCTGTATTTCTGAATCACTTTGGATTAAGCGTCTATTAAAAAATGATTTAAACATTTGCATTACTTATGTACCAATTCATGAAGATAATAAGTCAGCAATTAGTATTGTTGAAAATCCGCAGAACGTAAAACGAGTTAAGCATATTGATATTAAAGTACATTTTCTGAATGATTTGCTGATTAAAGATGAAATAAGATTGGTTTATTGCCCGACATCCTCTCAATTAGCCGACGTCTTCACAAAAGCATTAAATAGGGTGCTATTTTTAAAATTCCGTAACCAGCTCGTAACAGCACTATGAATTTTTTTATGATTATTTGTAACTCTACTCTATATTAATTTTATTTTGATTTTGTAATCTCCAGCAATGACAAATCGGTTCAGACTATCATTTAATCTTTTAATCATTTATTTTTAATCTTTTGCGATTTGTCATTGAGGGGGAGCGTTAGATTTTATATACTTGTTTTTAATTCTACTTTTCTAATCGTTCTTTATTTTGATCATCTTTTGTCTTTTCTATCTATTTTGTTTAAGCTCTCCATTTTCTTTATTCCTTTCTCGCTCTTCGAATTGTAAACATGTTATTTTTTTATTTTTGAATATATATATATTTTTTAAGAATTATTTAACCAAGGAATATTTACGAAGATCAAGGTTTTAAGGAAAGGAAGTTGGTTAAAAAGAAATACAAATGCAAACTTCTGTGGTTATTTTTGACCTTTTCCACCTTCGCATTTAATTTTAAATAAAATTAAAAAGCGAGGTATCCGAATATTTCAAAACGTTTTAGCTACTTGAACGGGTTTTGAAGACAGATAAATTAAAATGTTATGCGAAGCTTCGTTTGTTATTATTTTCTGTCAGATTTTAACTCCTCGTATGAATTAATTAAAATGAAATAAATTTTTGTTACTTACGTGAACGTATGGATCATCGTAATGGCCGATATCGTTGGAAACTTCGTTTGTGATATCGTTGCTGACTTCGTTGGTTTCTAAATGTTTCTTCGGAAGCACGGACGGATGAGGGCTTGGGTAGAGGATTACATCTTGATGTGGAAATTGTCTTCCTTCTCTAGGTCGTTTTTTAGCTAAGATGGCATACGGATGTGTTTGTGGTATTCTAGGTGTTTGTTTTAATGATGCAGGTACTCCTACGTCCGTGAATGGGTGATGGTTGAAGTCTCGAGGTCTTAAAAATCTTTCTGGTACTAGTTCTGTGGATGATGCGGCTGTGATAAAGGCTAATATTACCTATAACAAAACGAAAAGGATTAATGCGGGAAATAAAAAAATAACTGGAGAATTTGTTGCACTATCAAAATAAAATTGATAAGAACTTATAAAAATTCATAAGAGTCGGTTAAAGTGCGTTCTGGAATTTTTTACAAATGCAAAGACGCCATTTTTGCCATTTTTGAGACATATCTTTGAAAATCAAAGCAGATGAGGATTTT
Organism: Liposcelis brunnea; assembly: GCA_023512825.1. Classification (NCBI taxonomy): domain Eukaryota; kingdom Metazoa; phylum Arthropoda; class Insecta; order Psocodea; family Liposcelididae; genus Liposcelis; species Liposcelis brunnea. The sequence goes on from CM042070.1 coordinate 4,290,612, forward strand.
TGTCTCAACTGAGATTTTCACAAACCGCTTCGATTTTTAATTTTTTAGAGAAAAAAGTAATATTTGAAGTTTGATGTTTTCAAGAAAATAAAAAATGTATGTCTGAAAATCGATGGCGTAAAATCTTGCTCTAAATCTGACCCTCTGAAAAATTCAGGTCATTGAAGATTCGAAACTTTTTGAAGATTGTAGGTCTAAAATTTACAAAAACAATAACGAGTAAAAAAACAAAATATTGCAGCAAGAAGTGAAAGTCAAAATGGTGGACGCTAAACGAGCAAAAGAAGAGAAACTCTCAAGCAAAGATGGTGGACGCTAAAGCAAAGATAGTGGACGCTTAAGCGAAGATGGTGGACGCTCAAGCAAAGAAGTGGGCGCTAAAGCAAAGATAGTGGACGCTTAAGCGAAGATAGCGGGCGCTAAACTAAAGACGGAGGATGTTTAAGTGAGGACGGTGGATGCTACAAAATAGAGTATGATAAAAAGCATAATTATGATTTTCCAGGCGCCAGCGCTTAATTGGACAGAACATATCTTGAGATTAAGTAGATTTTAAGAAAGTTGTTTCGAATTTGTGCAAAATTTTAAAACAGGAAGGTTTAAGATTTAATATTTGCAAAAATAAAGACCATTTAAATGTGGATAATAGACTAAGACAGTATATTCCTCTAATTATTCAAAAATTATACGAACTACTGTAATTTAAAGAGGTATTTTTTTTCGAATAAGTTTTATATCAAATTAAAATTTTCTGAAAAATCTGAAAAGCCGGATTTTTCCTTGTTACTATGAATTGTGCGAACATGCCACCGATTCTCCACTGGTATAAAATTTCGGGACAATATCCGATTTGGAACGGCTTCTTTTCCTGAATGATTCAAACTTCAATTCCTTCCGCGCCGAAAACATGACAAAATTTAGAATTATTATACATTCCAATTTTTTAATCTTTTTTTCTATACGGTCGAGTCTGAGATAAAAATCCTTTCAGACAAGTCAGGACTTTCCTTCAGGAGCCAACCAAGAAACTTCTCTCAAGAAAGCTAAATTCCTATTATCCCTTTCCAAGCAACAAAACTGTGCTAGCAAAATACAAGTCATTTAATTTTCTTTGAATTTAAAATTTTCTTTTAGCAAAACTGTGACTTCTGATGAAGCTAAAAATAATTTAGAGGCAAATAATTTTCAGTTGCTAATATAATGCTTTTCATTCAATGGAAAGTGAATCAAAGAAACAGAAGAAATAACCTGAGATTGAAAACTATTGGAGGATAAGTGTGCCACTTATCCTTTTAGCGGAAGCACTCTTTAAGTGAAAGCCATTTCTTAAGGTCTGCCCTATTTTTCCTTAATAAAGTTGCCTCGATAAGTGGAACAAAAATTTCCTTCCCTTTGGCTTCCGATTGTCGAGCTTCGACTGTATCAATGAAGATCCAAAACCAATGCAAGGAAGAAGTTTGACGGCGAAGGAAAATATAATACTCATACAACCGAAAATAGTTTCCGCCGATTAGTTCTTTTATTGTAAGCGCACATTAGCACTAGGGTAACTATAGTAATTCTGTTATCACTACAGCGACAACGGGAGGGACTTACGCTCAAGAAAAACCCCGATCTTAAGTAAGCCTTGGGCTATTCTCGGATTCGTTTCTGATGAGCCAGGTACTCAATGAAATTCAGTTATTCTCTAATCTGTCAAAGTTCTATCAAAATCAAGAGGAATCGCGTAGAAGAACCATTAAGGCTTTGATTTTTACATCAAATTCAAAAGGCTGCAAAATGCTTAACAAAAAAGATAAAAAAAAAATAGCTTACTAATTTTTTTGGGAAAGGAAAATAACTGTACTACAACAAAAACCTGACGGTTAGTTTATCAAAACAGCTTCATCTGTTACTCAATAGTTTCGGTAACTTTTTTTAATTACGAATAGAAAAATATACTTTCAGATTTCCATTGGATCAAAATAAAACGATCTGATCGATTTTTTTTGAAGCACCTTCTTAGCGATCGATCCTAAACAATCATGCGGTTAATAACAAACCGCAAAAACTCTAACTTGAACTCTGCAAACATCTTAATTTAACCTAAACCATTAGCGAAACGAAAACTATTTCCCTTCACACATTAATTTTCAACTTGAAAAACAAACTATACCATTTTTCAACAAACTAACAAACAACACGTGTTTTAAACATTTCCCATATTATTATTCACACTATGAAATTATTAACTAACTATGAGTTAACAATTTTATGCAATAACAAAATTAATTGTTTCATTGCAGAAAAATTTTTGATCACCTTGATGAATGAACATTAACTCGAACCTTCGATAATTTTCTTTAAATTTTCTTTTAACAGACCATTAACTTCCAAAACTTTTTTCTTACGAAATCCCCATTAAATTTTTTCTATATGTAATCATGGCTCAATTACCTTTAATTTTTGGCGCGAGAATTCAAAAACAAATAATCCCATCGTTAAAAGAAAAAACAAACTAGCTACTCAAGCCCATTTAACAACGGTGATTTAAGTAAATTACGTATAATTTGCAGTCGTGTTTATGTGCTTAATAAGGCAAATAAAAACCTAATAGCCCCGTTGAAATATCAGGGTGTTCCGCCGTGTAAAACCTTTAACATTCGCTCATATACCTAAAACCTTTGACACCGGGTTCAAAGCCGTAAAAATAAAATATCCAATTTAATGGGTTTAATTAAATTTTATTAAAAAAAATTTTATTAATGGGAGGGTAAAACTTTTGGGCCTCACCTTACAGCTCCAATTTAAAGTAACCATCACTGTAATCCAAATGTATTGAAACTAAATCACAATTTAAGGAACTTCACCGCGTCATGTTTAGGTTAAAAAAAAATTATGGCTACACTATCACCCACACGAAGGACGGCGCTTAACTGGAGATCAGATACTACCTATCCCCAATCTTATATCAAACTCCCTCTACCTTTCATATTAAACATTCTCTTTATTTCTTTTTTCCACAATTTAGATACATTGTTTTTTTTTTTTAAAGAAGTATTTTTCACGATGACTTGATCTTTTGTAGTTTAAAAAAAACTTCCCTCATGCCTAAATTACGACGGAAATATTTTAAGTGTTTCGAGTAAATTAAAATTAATTACGTTAATTATAGATAATTAGTTTAAATATTATAATCTGTATTTTTGTAACAAAGATATGGTTGAGATTAATTGTATTAAAATCCTTCCGGTTGCAACTTTTTAAAATGGTAATAAAAATGTCAACTAGTTATTGTGTCTTCTGTGATTGAATTTATAATTTTTTTTTGCAAAAGTGCATTCAATTTAAAATTAATCGGATTGCATCAACGGTCTTGCATTTTTTATTTCTGAAGTGGTTTTTCACTTGCTCTAAAAAAATATTTTTATATACAATGTTCAATTGCTTGAGATCGTAATGTTTGAATGCATAAAATTTTTTTAGCAAATTTTTCAAATTTTAAAAATTTTGTTTTCCAAAAACTGAATAAAGATTTTAAATTTGAAAAAAGGTCGAATTTATAAAAATTTCTTTTAGCAAAAACACTATTTATTTTTAGAATTTTAAACTTTATAAAAGAACAAATTTAATTTTCGATTCAGACAAAAGCAAAAGAAGCACTTTTCATACTTGTCTTTTTAATTGATGGCAATTAAAAATTTCCTTGTTCTCAGGTAATCATTTTCACACATTGTAATTTATAGCATTCCTCAAAACAATTGGCCCATTTAACGCAGTACTTCAATATTTTTACCTTCTCAGATCATGGACTTTGTAATAAGCTGCAAATTTCCTTTCCAGCGTCTTCGTCACGCTAAAGCACAAAAGTTCGATTTATCCAGATTCATTTTCTCCCTTACCCCTCAACCTTGTTTTCCAATTTTCCTTAACTTTTTTTTGACAATTGTCGACGCTGTCTTATTGTTTATAATCTTTACCGCCATCGTGATCACGTCTTCTTCGTTATTTTACTCATAGTCATCAACATCAATATATTTTTATCGACCTCTATTATTTCACTGATCACCATCTTTTTTCTCCTTAAATTCTTCAGCGACATCATCGTCGCCGTCTTCCTTGTTGTCGCTGTCGCCTTCTTAAATTTTCTTTTAAGTCATCTTTTTGACCATCATCATCATCATCATCATCATCTTCTACACCCTCACTGTCACTCTGGACCTTAATACTTTATACAAGTAGCCCCAAAATCGATTTAAGCAGCCAGTAAAATAATAACAATAATCTATTTTCTCAAAACCTACACGAATTCCTTGAGTATAAAAAACCATTAATTTAACACATACACACTCAATAAAAAATCATCAAATCCGGTGTACGTATCAAAACCGAATTAAAAATTGGATATTATGTTCGCATGATTCTTGATAAAATCATTAATTCAGGGTCGAAAATCATTAAGTTGATTGTAAACATTGAAAACGGTAAGTCAAAAGGTTCCGATTGTTTTTACATCGTGCCTGTACTTAACTTGTTAGTCAATTCAAACACTCAGGTCGTTAATTTCGATCAGATTGTGACTTTATAAAATTAATGGAAAAAAAAGAGAAAAAAAAATGTATGTTTTATCGGTGTTACATCATTTATTTTAACTGTACGTTATTCGCCGCAATTCTTTCTCTCAATCTTATTGTCTTTTTTATTTTCTTTTTGTAAACAACGTGATGAAATGATAATGAAAAATTTCAATATCACCAACTTTTCTCATGGAATTGTAATAATTAGTTTTCAGAAAACGTTCCTGGCAACCGTTGCTATGATAATAAATGTCCCTGGCAACCGTTGCTATGATAATAAATGTCCCTGGCAACCGTTGCTATGATACTAAACGACCCTGGCAACCGTTGCTATGGTAGCAAACAACCCTGGCAACCGTCGCTATGATAGCGAACAACCCTGGCAACCGTTGCTATGATAATAAATGTCCCTGGCAACCGTTGCTATGATACTAAACGACCCTGGCAACCGTTGCTATGGTAACAAATGTCCCTAAAAGCCGTTGCTACAGTATTAATCGATCATAGTTTCGGCTTACAAATTTTTGAGAGACAAAATTTCAAAATTTGCATATAAAAGAGGCAAAGAAAACTTCTAGTGAAGCGGAGGGCCTCTCCTTCTTCCTCATTGTTTACAAGTTTGTTTTAATATAAAAATATGTGCCTAGATTTTTTCCCTTAGTACATGACTAAGCCATTATAAATTTACTTCCATAAAAAGCGATTGGTTACGTTCGTATAAGCATAAAATGCGGAATTCAAACGTTTCAATTTTACCATATCGATTATTCCTTTCTACATAACGACTTTAAAAAAATCCTTTTGTTTTTTTTATAAAAAAAGGTGTTATCTGCCTAAGAGATTATGCTAAATATCCTAGTTATACATTAAATCACCTTATTATCTTACTTAACTTTTTGGCGCGGTGATTCCATGAATATTTTATCACACGAAAAAGTTCTTAAAAACGATAAGGAGGAAGTGGATTTTTTATTGACGAAGAATTTGTCTGGTCGTGAGGTGATTGGAAAATTTTAAAAATAAAATTATCATTTTTTTCGCTGCTCGTGTTCTGGATTTGTATTTACGGGAAAAAGTTTATCCAATCAAAAGAATGATTATATTGAATTTTAAATTGATTATCTTTAATAATTATGTGTAAAGCCATTTTGAGAATTAGATTTTTTGCCTAATTTAATTTTTATTATTCATAAAATGTATTTTAAAATTCGTTTCGAATTAGTCTAGTCTGTTGCCTATTTGTAATGAGAATAATAAAGAGTAGCAACTGGTTGTTGGGAAAGATGATTTTCTTTGACTCATTGCGCACACATCTTATGACGCACCACGCACATGCGCGTTGAACAGTGCGATTGACATTCATGCGAGCGCAACGTTGATTTTGGAAGCTAGCAAGATTCAATTTTGTCGCCAGCTGTAGAAAGCCTGAAAGGAGAGATCTCCAAATCTGTATATTGAAATCCAACTTCAAATTTGTTTCAATTAAATTGGTGATGACGTCAGACGTCTTCTGCTGCCCAGTACTTAAATTATCAATCAGCCAATCAAAAAGCAGTTAACTGAATTGGCGACTTTCTAGCCAGTTGCTGTCAGGAACTTTTGGCAGCATGCGCATGTGAGGCCTCTATGCTAGTTTCACAGGTTCTTTTATTATCTTGAAAAGCAATTTTTACATAAGACGGATTGTGCATTTTACAAGAAAAGCAAAGTAATATGTTTTACGTAAACGAGAAACTCTAAAAATGGCAAGAGTTCATTCCTTCCAACACCATCGAAACATTAAATTTTCAAATCGTTCTCACCGGAATCCATTTTCATTTAACTTGAACGTTATTACATTGCATATATACGATTCTAATACATCAAAATCCTCGTCAATAAATTATTAGACTGACATAAACCACGATTCAATGTTTATACACAGAGTTCGTGCCATTCTTCGATTTATATCTCACTTTTTAATTGTTAATAAGAAAGTTATGGCGTAATAATACAAAAAAAAAAAAAAAAATCATGTCTGTTGGGAATTAATCATTTTGGAAACCGCTCCTATTTAAAAGTATCTTCTTTCGGTTTGTTCTTTTTTGAGTAAATAACGTGATGAAATGATAATGAAAAATTTCAATATCACCAACTTTTCTCATGAAATCGTAATAATAAGTTTTTAGAAAAAAACATCTCTGGCAACAGTTTCCTTTGTAACAAACGTCCCTGGCAACCGTCGCTATGATACTAAACGACCCTGGCAACCGTTGCTATGATACTAAACGACCCTGGCAACCGTTGCTATAATACCAAAGAACCCTGGCAACCGTTGCTATGGTATAAATGTCCTTATCGACCGTTGCTATGGTAGCGAACGTCCATAGTAACAGTTTCCTTGGTAACAAACGTCTCTGGCAACCGCTGCTATGGAATAAGTCCTTATCGACCGTTTACATAAGTTATGACACGTTATGATACGATTTTTTAGCTTAGAATTAAATATTTAGCATCGATAATTAAAAAGCGATCTACTAAATTAAAAGGAGACATATTCCAAGACCTCTGCGGCCAACAGGATTAATGGCTATTAGCTTAATGTCATTGAGCACAAAACTTTTCTTTTCATTATAAATAAACTGATCAATTATTTCATTAATTGATAAATTAGTTTTAACATGAACCAAATCTAAACGATTATTTGCTAATGCTATTGTATTGATTTGATTTAAATCTTAATCTTAATCAGGGAACCGTTTTCTTTTCCAAAGAGTTTTAAAAAAATCCGGCGATATTTCATTTTACCATAGCACAATAGTCCCTTTTATAAATTACAACTCATCGTTAATCTCCAACATCTCCCCTTATAAGTCTAAATTGGATAAACACATAATTTGCAGACATAATCGCTCAATTATTTCAATCGCTACTGGAACACAATTCCAGATCCTAATCTAAAAAAAGAAAAAATTCAATCAACTAAAACAATCCCGAGCTGTTCCCCTATGAATCACTATTTTGAAAGCTAAATGAAGAAATAACAAGATCAAAATCAGTTAAACCTGTCGAAAACTAGAAGCTTGGGCTCAAAAACCGATCGTAGGATTAATGATCCCATCCTACAAAATAAAATCAAAAAAAATATAGTCAAAGAAGGCATGTAAGTGGGATGAATAATCCATTAGATCCGACAAGTCCTTGTTTTGGACAAGGCTCTTGTAATAAAAATAAATAAATTGCAATTCACACCCCCATGCATGAAATTTCTTAAGCATAATCGAACTATAAATTTCTAAACAATCCTTTAGGACGGGATGGACATATTTTAAATCTATTGTTATATTTAACAAACCAAATAATGTAACTCACCAGATTATATCATAAATTTGAATTAAATTATTACAAATTGTTATGACAATTCACTATTGCAGAATAGCAATTAGTAATTATAAGAATTCGTGCAACTTAAATTTTTTCTTTTTATTTTTTCGATGTCTGGATCGGAATGACCTCAGAGATAACTATCACCAAAGACACAGATTTGATATGATCGAGATTACGAATCGGACGTAATAGAAATTGTGGTAATGATTATTGAGGAATTTGTAATTGCGAAAACGATTTTTTTTTTTACGAGGAATGATTGATGGGATCGATTATACGGGGGAAAGGGAGGCTTATGGGACATTAAGAAGGAAAATCAAATAAACGATTTTTTTTGCAGAAAAAGAAATTTCGAAATGGTGCTAATGACAGTTTTTTTAAAGCTTACACATGTGGAGTGGTTGTGATTTTGCGGTTTTGTTTGTATCGTCAAGATTTTATTGAAATTGATGTGTAATTTGAATTTAAAAATAAACGAATTGCATCAGGGTAATTTGCGTACGAGAGAATGATCGTTTTATAATGACTTTTTTGGAGATTGATTTGTGTTTACGATAATGGTGTATGTAGAGCAATGAATTTTAAGGTCCATGGGTAGGAAATGGAACGAAATTATAGGCAATTGGGGGAACAAACAAAAGAGAAACAGATTACCCTTTAAGCTAATTAAGCCACTTTGGGATGATTGATTTTGAGAGGAATCCATGTTTCAGGATTCTCAGATATGCTGATTTTTATTGACTCGCTAAAGTTTTGTCCTTGTTAAAATAAGAAGACTATGAAAAAGACCACGAAGAGGATAAAGTCATTCTCTAGCTCACTGGAGCCCAGGTGAATGTCTGCGAACAAAAAAAATAAAAAACGTCTGGGACCCTATCTTAATTTCTTTCTTCCTTAAAGAACATCCAATTTTTGGTCTTCAGGGAAATTTTGCTTTAGAGCCGTCCTATAGGATGTTTTCTGTCCTTTCTGTCCTTCTAGGTTATGGCTACTAAATTATTTATTTAAGGCGTGCATCTTTTGCTGATTACCATCTACTGCTTCCTAAGAGTAGCCGCCTAATTGTTTTTTTTTAAAAATAGCATGCCTTGCCTACTTTGATCCTCGCTCGTCAATGATCTAAACCGTGCTGTTGTTGCCTCCCTGTGAATCGGTATTTTGACCTGCATCACGGTCTTCAACCTTAATGAACTCCCTCCCCTTTTGCCTTGATTGGTCGGATAATAAGAAGATGTTTAAGGGTTAAAGAATAAAAGGTTTTTGCTTCGTCTTTACCTGATGGATTTTTTACTGTTATTCATAAGACCCATTTCTTTTTCCCACTATTGTTGTGGTTTAAAATTTTCACCTTGTGACTGGCGCACTGACCAGAGTTAATCAGAAGCATGCCGCTTTATGTGATCATTACGGGGTAATCAGTTTAAACGTGGTAAAGGCTTTCAAAGGATTAATTAATCGATTTTAAAAATAAGGTCTATAAAGCTTGAAACGTGGCTAGCGCTAAAGCTCGAATCTTAAATGTTACAAATCTAATTTTGGATATTCCCCTCACTTCTTTCTCTTCATTATTTGCTTTCTTCGTTCTCTTCTTCATCAGCCTTTTAGTCGATCTTGTCTTCTTCTCCATCCTGATCTTTTCCATTTCTTTTTAGTTTTCCTATCTTCTTCCATTTCGATACTTTTCCTTAACTGCCTCTGTTTTTCTATTTTCTTTAACTCTACCTAATCTTCCTCTTTCCACAGTCTTCATCTCCCTCGTTTCTTCCATTGTTATGGGCCTTCATTTCCTTTTTATCTTCCCTTCTGCATCATTCTCCTCTTCCTTCCATTCATCCAACTTTTCGCACAGATCCTCAACTTTAAAAAAAAATTACATAAGCTGCATTCCATCGTGCAAAAATTATCTCCATCTGCATACTCTGCTCTTCTTTCCAACCATACCATTCCACTTATTTTATACCATAGCAACCGTTAAAATCGAACATATCACGATTCTCTTACAGAAAAGTATCATCTTTATAAAAAGCATCATGATTATTGTCACGAAATTAAAATTAACTTAATTAAATAATAAAACTGAGAAAACGAAGTAGACGAGGATCTAATTATCAAAGTGATTATTTAACAATTGCATTTTCTTCAAGAACAGGTTTTGCATTTTCTTTCCCGTTCTTCAAGAGCTACGCAAATGAATCTTTCTAATCATTTACATACTTCCTCATCTAAAAAAAAAATTTAAATAAAAAGTTTTTAATTTACAGTGACCGCGGAAAGTATGGCAATGCCTTGAACTTAGAAAGGCGTGCTATTGAAAAAGGCCATGTTGGGAAAAAAATGAAACAAAAGATTTTTCTTTTTGTTTTAATTTGCACCTGCAATATCGAAAAACTAGTCCGTTTACAAAAAAATCTTTTGTGTAATAAATTTTGTATTTATAGGAATCATATAGCAAAGTAACGGCCATGATTTTGACAGTTTGCGTTTTCGTCTGATACGCTCCTTTTGCACGATTTAGGTTATTTTACAATTTTATTAATTAAAAATTAATTTGTACAAAGAGATTAATATTTCGAAATCATTGAAGGTTAATGAAGTGGTCTCCAAAGTTCAAGATTATTATTTTCTGCCCCCTTTGCTCGGTTCAAATCCTTACCTAAGAATTCCCCTTCGATTGAGAAATTTTCATCGACACGAGCGATTACATTTTTTTTTTCTGAGAGGTAATTTCTTTACCCTTGATCTTGGGCACTATAGAAAATTGGATTCGACATCGAATTAAAATTTTTAAATTAGATTATTGCTAATTAATTATAAAAAAAATTACGGGTTATGACTTCTTTTTAGAAAAGTGTAACGAGACGAAAGCTTTATCTGATGAAATCCCCTTTTTTTGATCCCCGAGCGCCTTAAAAAAAAATTCATAACCCTTATTTACATGATCGTGTGAAACCGTAATTAGAAATCTATTATGACGTGATATGAAATTCATGTTAATCATGGGTAAGAACGGTTCCTTTCGTAATATGCAAATTTTTCATCGGGAATCCTACATCAACAGATATCAATCATGCCGTTTGTCTGATATACGTTTCCTAATAAATATCAGGTGAAATATCGTAGGAAAATATCTTGAAAATAGGCTGGCTAAACCAACAAAAGCAGTCACTCGGCGGTATGGCGATTGGCGAACTATCTCAAATTATTTAGGATATTGATATACTGACGAAATTTTTGACTTCGACGTGTCAGAAAATCTTTCCAAAATTCCTTGTCAAGCAAATTCAATTAAAATTTTTTGTCGAGCAATTTTTTTCAACATTTTTCTTGTTGAACATTTTCGACAAATTTTTGAAAATAATTTATTTAATCTTGAAGTAATGTTTTGCCCGTCAGTTTGCAGAAATTATTGCAAATTTGTAAAAACTTTTAGAAATTTCCGTGAGTTTCCAGAAATTTGCGCAAATTTTGTAAAACTCCCCAAAATTTCCGCTCGGCTAAAAGCTAAACAAACTTTCCTTCCTTCAAACTTCCTAACTTTCTTCAAGCGCCTCATCGAGCTATAAAACTCTCATCACCAAACTCTGAATCAATAAACAATAAAAAAATTAGATAGAATTCTTTTCCGTAAAAGAATGCATACAAAAAATCCTAAAGAAAAGAAACAACGAAAACGGCGATTCGATTCGACTTAAAAGAGATTTTTAAATTAAAGACCCGAACCGATCAACATGTAATTAGCGTTAATTGATGACAAGCCCGACTGGATTGCCGGGCGTGGCTTATAAACAGCCAAGGGGGTCCTTTTAAATTTTTTCATATTGCAAAAATATTTATTTTTTAATATTTCTTTCATCGAAAAAATGTCAGTCGTAGCCACTTCGCTAATGGGATAATTTACATCAATATATTCATTGTTAAAATGAAAATTACACACACAATCAACACAAGCCTCAATAAATTCAATAATCTTACAAAACAATCATTCCCGCTTATTATCAACGGCGTTTTCCTTCGCACAAAATTAATTTTTTATAATTGAAGAAAATTTTTCAGCCAATCGATGAGAAAGATAGATAAGGGTTGAAGAGAAATCGATACGGTATAAGAGTGTATATATAAGACCTTGCTCAAAAGTCATTATCGATTGTGGCCGGTGTAACGCACGGATTCCAATTAAACACACCATATAGTGACCATATAAACAAAAAAAAAAGGACATCCTACATAAACTGAATATGAAACATAAAATCATGACTACATGAAACGACTGGGTCACGAGCATGTTATGCTCTGAATATCTCCATCTCTATCTGCTGGATTATTGCAACCATTCCTAAGAACGTTTAATGGTCAAAAAAAATCGCGAATCGCTAAACTTATTTATTTTTTTCAATAAAGAAGAAAAAAAAATGTTTATCGGGTAATTAAAGTCCTTAAGAAAAAAATTTTATAATGAAAATTGAATATATGTGTGAAGTGTTTAACCGCGCTTCACGCAACTATAAGTTACCCACTGATAGTATCATTAAGATGAATACTGGGCGGGTTGTTTTAACAGCTTCTGAGATTTTTTTTTTCCTACTCGTATTTTCAAGTTGAAATTTTAATTAGTTAACTTTTGTTTTTTGGCGAATTAAAAATTTGTTATGCAAGATTTTTGTTGACTTGAAATTCGATATTTGAAATTTTATCCGAGAAAGTGTATTAATTGATAACGAAAAATCGAAGAATCGTATTCCGGACTTAAAACAAAAAACAATTACAACCTTCACCTAAAAAAAGTCGCACGAAACCGATTGCGATACGGTAGAGTTACCTCTCCAGTACCTTTTGAGTAAAGACATAAGAATACGAGCTAATAAGTTTAACGACCCATATCGTTGATAAAGAGCCCACTAGCAATGACGCTTAACAGTCGACAAATTTCGCAAAAAAAAAGGTTTTTCGCGATTTGCGGGAGAAAAAGTTAAACCTTGAGAAAATTTCATATCAAGGAGAAGTTGACTTACTGTGAAATAAGGGTCACCCAGGGGGCACGATCTCCGACCTAAAATTGTACCTAACGTGTGTTTTATTGTCATAATCATTTTAAAATAAGTTAAACTAATCATGTTATTTCCCTCCTGCCATCCATCATGATAAGCTTCAAGTTTTATCTCTTTTTACGGACGCGCATGACGAAATCACGTTCCGGTGCTACTTCTGCACACGTTTTTTTCTCTCTCATTTGTTAATCTATTAAAATTAATCCGATTATGATTTGATGAAAATAGCCACAAGTGTATAACACCCACAATAATGATAATACGTCCAATTCCTCTACAAAAAAAAACTAGTTTTTGTTTGTTTTTTATACATACCTTAAGAAAAAGAAACCAGCTACCAAATTATAGCTCTTTGCAGCATCTTACATGAATTCCAGTCATACACAATTGGTGGCACATCTTTAATATCATGCGGTTTCCTTTAGGTCAAGTAATAGCACCTACTTGCTCCACGTTATTAAATAGGAAGAATAAAAAGTCAATAATGGTCCGAGGATAATGCTTAATGACCTGGAATGTAAACAAATTATTTATTATTTCTTAATCTTGATCTAATAAAGGAGTGAATTTCACATCCTGACAAAGCCTTTTTGAATACAAAAATGAATAACACCAAAAAAGATGATAAAATCGCGTTTCGAGAATACCCATTAAATGCAATGAACGTGGTATGTATCATCACGAATTCGCCATTATTCTCCTCTGTCAACTTTATTTACATTGTACGAGATGCAATCGGGAAAAAAATTTGCATCTTTCCGTAGGCATTTTTCGTAAAAATAAAAAAAATTCGTGAAAATGAAGACTTACCGATCGGGCACGATATCTCATATTTCAATCCAGTTTGTTTGTTTTGTAAAACACGTTAATAATATGTTATGAGCAACGGATGGCTTCGCATTATGATGTAAATTGATTTTGATTAATCAACATGTGGAAAGTTGATCACTTCTCTTTGTACATCGGCCGCCATTACTGTTTTCAGGGCCTTCTGAATTGCTGATGTCACGGTTCACCTGTAAAAAGGCGTCTTGTATTTAATTTTTTATTTTTGACATTGTTTTAGATTTTTTATCACCAATAAAGAAGAGTAGACATTCTAAAACGCAAATATTCTTGAACAAAGAAAATAAGAAGCATTTATTTCACAAAAAAATGGCTCTATAAACCTCAGACTGATTATGCATTTCGCTTCATTAAAAAAGGGCAACAAGTGAACAAGTCGATTTTTTCTCTTATAGAAAAAAAATGTCGGAATGTTATTTAAATACCTTTTAGTGCCTTTTTCTAATTTCGAACCGATTTTATTCAATGTTGGCATAATTCCTGTTGATCATTTTCACTCGGAAAACATTTAAATACGAAAATAAAACGAAAACGAAGCTTGTGAAAGGTTTCTCGTTTCAAACAACAAGAAAAAAATGCTGCCAACTGCGGAAACGCAAAAATTAAAAAACAACGTTGCCAACATTCGCACTTTTCCAAAGTGGAGATTTTTCTCCTTTTTCTCGCTTTTCCCATTTCTATGTTGGAAAATAAGACATTTAAAGACCAGAAAGGGTATTACGACCATTTATCACGATTGCCTACAGGTGATAACTAACAAAAGCAACATTTTTACTCTCACGATCGGGTAAAAACCGCCCAGCAACTAAAACACAAACCAATACAAATCTTTTCTTTTTCGGGAGCAAAAATCTGCAATACAAACAATGACCCTATTTACACATTGACCGTTATGGTTTATTCAATAAATCCATTTTACAATAATGACATAAGTTTTATTGGCTCTATATTATACTTTTCACATTCTTTTGATATACATTGTACAATCAAAAACAACACATACGACTTTTACTTAAACCTGCATAGATAAACATGAGAACTTCTCATGGTTTAAAAAAACATTAAAGTTTTGCAATACTCCAGTTAATTACGATTTGTCCTGATCTCCGCAATATTCATATTGCCCCAATCAAAAAAAGTATAAATTAGGTTAGCGTCGATTTTTTTTTTCATTTAAACGGAAAAACTCATTTCCGGTTTGAAAAGGATCGTGCTTTGGACTGCATAACTTTTTTCAAGGAATTTCGATCTTGATGTGCATTAATTCGTGAATATCAAGTCGGAAATATAGAAAGTTTTTAGAGGAGTCATTCCTAAGTGTCCGATTTCCGTGTTTTATTTATTTATTATACAAAAATATCGTCATCATTATCATCTTCATGCTTCGCCGATTCGATCACATTTTTAAAAGGTGAAGTATATTTATTTACTTAACTTTCATTCCAACCGAAATAATCCAACAACCATTTTATTAAATTAATTAGCCGCTATTAATCCTTAAATAATCAAGCTGTGTGTGTATAAGAAAGCGTGGGATGTCTGGCCCATTGTATTTTTGTCTGGAACTATTGTAAAATATTTGAATATATTTTCGAAGATTGCTAATGCTTTTACTATAATACAATCGAATTTTATTTTTATATTTTTAATGAATAATTCGATTTTTTCCTAATCGTTTATTATTTCTCAGGAAGCGGGCGTTCATTGTAATGTTTAAGCCGGTTTTAATTTTTTCTTGATTGTCATAATAAAAGCTTCCTTGATACAAATATTTTGCATGTTCTATTGTTAGTTAATTAAGACATCATATTTTTAGATTGGGAAGTAGGAAATCGCGATTTTTAAACTGGGAATAATTATTCTTATCAAATATCGTTTATTCATGTCATAATGCAATCGGGATTTTCTTTTTTTTATTATTTAATAAAGAATATGATCTTTTCCGTAATGAAAATCTGATTTCATACGAGAAGAAATGCCATGCAAATAAATGGTCGTGAAATGATAATTTGTGCATGTTTGACTGATTGGAGGCAACTTTAACAAACGTGCCCATTCATGCGTGCACCGATCATGCCATGTGACTATTATTATGACGCCTGTTTTTTTTTTTTAATATGCTTACTTCATAATCTATAAAGGGTTTAGAAAAATATGTAATTGATTTTCAATTTTTTTCCTATTTGGAGTATGATTGCACCTGTATGTGAAATGAGAGGTAATTCACCTGGGATAAACAATTTTTTCAATATGGAAAATTGATTGCATAAACAATCAAGGTAAGTAGAGCTCTTGAGTATTGCTACAGCACAAAACGCAGTCGTATAATCTGAGTGGATGAATCTTAATAGAAAAATTTATTTGACCCATCAAGAATGTCCAAGTGTCTGGTAACTCAAATTCTGTTTTGAATTACATCTTAAAATAAAAAATGATATCTTCAAAAAAAAAAAACTTTCTTGCATTTGGAAAAAACATTTAAACAAAATAAATTTTTCATGAATTTTTTTTTTTGGCATGAATAAAATTGAAATTAATTTTCTTAAGAAAAGAGTAGAAAATTATTCAAAACATGCAAAAGTTTGGTAATAAATGAACTGAAGTTGATTAGAACCATGCTTTAGGTTTTAGAATTCGGAAATCCAAAACATGTTACATTCATTATTACCATAGGGGGGGGATCTAAAAACACGAACACCATTTAAAATTAGAGCTTCCTGTAAAGCTACAATCAGATTCCATATATACCTTGTAAGCAAGCTACCTCCTCTGCCTGCAGATTATATAGCATATTTTGTAAAAAGTTTTGCTTACAGTTCAATTAGATAAAATCTTGTGGAGTACGATCTACAGGACAGTCCATTGTATGACAAAGTATATGGATGAGATTGAAACTTGAAGTCATATTCAGGTTATATATACTTTAGATTTTCGAGAGCTTACACTAAGTTTCAATAAACAATTTTGCACATTTAAAGAAAGGATTTGACTAATATTTCTTGGACAAATCATTTTTATTAGTTAGTAAAATAAAAATTTCCCATTTTTTAACGGAGCTTGTCAGATTCAGTTGGTTCACCGCGGGAAACATTGCAATATCCAATGTTTCTTTTAAAAAATCGCTCAATAAATGTAACTCTTGATAAGGGCTGCTACATCAGCATCTATAAAAGTTACTACAAATATATCGATCACCTAATTAGGAAGTTAGCTTACCGCTGAATAGACGAAATTCCAAACATCATTGGCCCATCAATACGAAAATGAACTAATTCTCGATTTTCCTCAGATATAGATATAACACTCACGAGCTTAAATTTGTTCGATCAAAGAATTGCACATTTCTCAAAAAAAAAAAAGGGTTTCACGGATACTAAACGCTAAAAACGTAAAAAAACTTCCGAGTTTTCCCCTTAGCAATATTTTGGTTTGCCATCGACCACCATTTTGAATTTCTCAATCTTGTTATGTTGGTAGCACTGCTTGCTTCTTTAAAAATTAAATATCGTCTGCTTTTTTTATCGAATTTTATCATTTTAACAATTATTACAGGTATACTGCAGCTTTCCAGCACCCATAAACTTCCCACTCAACACATAGAAATATTTTCTCATATTTAAAAATAAAAACTTACCTTTGGCGACCCCAAATCGTATTCAAACCTTAATTTTTTTTTTGATCTCCCTGCTCTTTGCGTTGAAACAGGTTTATGGCCTCAAAATAAATTTCACAAAGTCAAATATATCAATTTCTTTAATTTCTTTTCGATTTACACAAATAATCGAAACCATTGTGGTAAAATATTACAAAAATGAGAACATGTTTCTCTTCTATCTCATTCATTTTTTTTCTCCAAATTCCTTGACTATCTAAACAATTCTGGACAAACCTATCGGGACCTAGCCATAAAGGCAAGGAAAGAAATTAATCAAGTCTTACAGACATCACAATAACAAATCGGATATAAATAAATTATTTTTCCTATATTATTAAAATCGTATTATTGGTTTAAAAATCTTCCTTTTTTTCTCGGAAGAAATTTTCTACGTCCGATAATATGGTCGTTTAAAAAATACATTATTCCCTTATAAGAAAAAGAAAATATTTAGCATAAAACTAAAAATAAATTTAAAAATGAAAAATTGTCCATTACCGGTAGTGTTGCGCATGCAAAACAAAAATAAATTATATTCTTGTTTTCCTGAAAGTTTTTAAAGATCACACGGTCGTCTATAATAATTATTATTGATAGAAAAAATGAATCACACTTAAACAGTTTGTACAAAGAAACTATACCTACAATTTTAAATTTTAAAATTAATTTAATTTCATAAACTAAAATACGATCATTTTGTTTTTTTTCCTTTTTGTTTTCAAAGATTCCCTACTGATTCACAACATGAATAAGAGCCTCGCTGATGCTTCCTTGAATAAAAACTTACAATA
Organism: Liposcelis brunnea; assembly: GCA_023512825.1. NCBI lineage: Eukaryota > Metazoa > Arthropoda > Insecta > Psocodea > Liposcelididae > Liposcelis > Liposcelis brunnea. Next base: position 4,308,871 of record CM042070.1, read on the forward strand.
AAAACATTGCAAATTATAAAAATAGAAACCAAGGAATGTTTTTTTTTTTTGTTTTTTTGTTTTTAATATTCCTTTTCAAGTTATTGAATTTAAAAACGGTGCGGAGATTGCACTTGGGAACAAAATCAATTTTTTTTTTTTTTGAAAATATGGATATTTTAGTTCTAAAATATATAAAATAACATAATACTAAATCGTTAGAATACATAATCTGGCCCAGCCATGTCTATTGCCCAACGAAATTTATCTCTTTGCGTTTTGTTGTATATCTTCTCGATAGGAACGTCGAATTTCTTACACCTAGAAATAGAAAATAAAAATTGATTAATAGAACAGGCGGATGCAAAAATCTAGCCACAAGAGTCGCTTTGTAGGCGACTCTAGCACCGAAGTTTTGAGTCCGCTACTTTATTTTTTAATTGTATTGTAATCTTACCAAGCTACTGAAATCCTAGGGTCAAGATAGTTCAATTTTGAAGTGCCTAAAGCGATGGTTTTGTTTTCTTCCTTATCAGTTTCTTGTACTTCAAGCTTTAAAAGCTGTTCCTTCAAGCGTTCCAGTTGTTTCTTCTTCTTTTCTTGCGTTCTACAAGATAATTAAAAAAACTTATTAAAATAAAATAATTTTTGGAGTTAGCAAAAATAAGAATTTTTACTTACGATACGTCTCCCGAGCGTTTTGCGTCCTTCATTTCTTTTTTCGTGTCAGCAATTTGCTGTCTTTTATTTTCTATTTTAGTTTTTATGTTTTCCATTGATTTTTCATGGCTCTTTGGTACTGACCGTTGATGGTTACATAAAATAGCGACGGCTCTGTTTGCTCTGTTGTAGGACAAAATCTAAAATTTAAAAAAATTAATTACATATTATGGAAAAATTTAAATCAACTAGCGTCTCAGACACAAATCTAAAAATTAAAAATTCCTACCTTTTCAGCAACCGTATCATCCGGGTTTGTGAGCTTGTTCAATTGTTCCTGTAAAGTCCATGATGCATTGTAGGTACGGAAAACTTTCGCAGTTAGGCCTTCCATCAACTCGTTGAGATGCTTATTCAATACAGTGGTCTAAAAAAATATTAACATATGATTTTTTTTTATTTCTGACACAATTAGAAAAAAATTTCTAATACTTACATTTAACCGATCAAAGAGATCATCTTGTCCCTGCTTATTTTCTTTAAACAGCAATAGATTTTTAAATACTCGCTTTTCCACAGGCACTTCATTATAATATCGTATTGAATCTTTACCCAAGAAATCAAATACCACAACGTTTTCTTTCCCTGTGATAAAAAATTAACATTAGCTTCAAAAAATTTCAATCTGACTTCTTAATCACTAAAACTTACCATTCAACTCTGGATGAAGTTCAATATGTTCAACACGTAAAGAACAACAGCCAACAGTATCAGCTTGGTCCTCATCCTTTTCATTACCAGCTCTCAATGCCAATTTGTCAATGAAATACAGAGCCACAGCTCTTTGTCTAACTTTCATTTCTTTGCTTCTCCAATCCTGTTGATAAGTCTCTCGAATTTTATCAATTTTTTTAGCTAACTTTCTTGCTGTTTCATATTTAATCATATCTTTCTCTCCTTTTAATTTTGATGATGGATTCAACATAACATATTTGACATTTCCTTGAACATTTTCTGTCCAACTGGCCAACCATGTAACCTGAATTACATATCAAATTAATATTCACAAAATACAAAAATATTTAATTTCCACTTTTGATACTTACAGATGGATCATGTTGAACTTTTTTCCATTTATGACCATCTGGAGCTTTTGGAATTTTGGAATCTTTCGAGCAATTAATGATAACATCTTCAGGCAAAACTCTCTTTTTAAGCATTCCCATTTTGGGATGTTCACCACGACCTCTAAAAAGTCCTGGAGGTTCTATTCTGAAATTTCCAATTTTTTCTTTGTGCCCATCAATGAAACAGAAACCATATTCTTTCTGGATTTCTTCATTTGCTTCTTTTATAGCCTACAACAAAATATTGTTTATTAAAAATTAAAATTCATTACAAAAATGTTTCAAAATTTCAATAAATAAAACCTCACCTTTTTCTCTTCTTTACTCATTGCTTTCCTCTCTTCATTTTTCTCAGTGAAGTATTGATTCATTTCCTTAAAATTACATTTTGAGAGATCAGTGATAATTTTTCGTTCTTTATCTGTCATAACCTTTCTCCAATCATTGAAAAAATTAGTATTGAATTTCTCCTTTGAAGTATAATCATGAGTTAACATTTTAGCATAAAACGTTGCTACCTCTTCGGCAGGTTCAGAAAGTTCCATTGCTTTTCCTAATTTGAAAAAAAAATACATCATGGAACCATTTTATAAAAATAAGAGGACTAAAATAATGTCTAAAACTTACCATCATAGTAAAATTTGACATGTTTCGGCAAAGGCTCATATGCTGGAGCAAATAATGGTCCTTTATGTTCCAAAAATTTCCATTTTGTGCCATCATCCTTCTTTTCTTCTTCCCACCTAAACACGAAAGAATTTTAAAATAATTAAACACTAAAAAAAAAAATTGTGTTATGAATAATGGCATGACAATAAAATTTCATTTCCCTCACCAATTGTTTATTAAGTTATGCTTTTGTGCTGTCGCGAAATTTTTGACAGAAAAATAAAACGGATTGCAATAAAAATGTTTTACAGGTTCGCGAGTGTAACTCTGGCCTTTACATAATACTCTGAACGAAATGAAAATGAGATTTTTTGCCGATTTACTGCACATGGAAAACACAGAGAACGGAGAACGCATGGGAGAAACAAGCAGACGCCGAGTCACCATTTTAAGAAATTACTACGTTAGTCAAGATGGCCTTCAGGCATTGGCGCGATATGACAATGATTTAAAATCGGTTTTTTCAATGAGAGTCTTACCATTTCCAGACTTCCTGTTCTTCCTCTTCTTTTTTCTTTCCTTTTCTCGGGCTGGGTGTTTCTTTCTTCACTTCTCTCTTGACATTTTTAGCTGATTTCTTTTTAGCCTAGGAAAAAAAAAAATAATAAAAATGATATCACAATTTCCTCATTAGTGAAATTACTTTGCAAGTAATGTAAAAAACTTACAGGTTTGAAATCTTCTTCATCATCATCACTATCATGCTTGCTTTTCCTCTTTTTACCTTTTGATTTCTGAAAAGAGAAATCATGGTGTAAAAGCTAATAAGAATTTTCTTTTTTTGAATCTATCGCAAATCAAGCTCCAGACATTTAAAGCTTAGGTGGATTTGGCAGACTTTTTTTAAATTAAACTTTAATGCAGACATTTTTTTTGAGTCCGGATCTTTCAAGAAAATTTTTTTTCAAGCTAAAACCTGTAACCTACACTAACTTCTGTACAGGATGAGGTATAACCTTTTTCATGGAGACACCTCATTTTATTTTTGAGCTCATGCCTGTAATTTTAATATTTTAGCCATTTCGCGATTGAGAATCTATCGGATTTAACGAGCTTAGCTATAGATACTTAATATTTAGCCAAGATATAGCTTAGAAATTTCACCGTTTTCAATCTCTAGCGTTTTAGTTCGAAATTAAATTCACAGCTAGCTTTAAAGCAACACCAGCACTCAATTTCGCCTAAAAAAAATTTTCGTAACTAACCTTTTCTTTCTTGTAATCATCTTCACTCTCATTATAATCACTTTCACTTTTAATTTTCTTCACTCTTGCATGCAAAGGAACATCATCCTCATCATCTTCATCTTCCTCGTATTCTCGTTTAGAACTCCTAAAGGCCTGTTTTCAAAAAAAAATAAATTAATAAACATTCAATATGCTTCCAAAATTTTCAAAAACTCACAACACTTACCAAAGGAGTTTCATCTTCTGACTCCTCATTCTCAGTTTTTATTTCCCGAGATTCATTTCTGTCCCCTGGTTCTTGATCATCATCTTCATCTTGACTTCCTATTCTCAATGAATCATCCTCTTGCGCTGAATCCCCTGCTCTATCATTATCAAATGAATCAAATTCCTGTTTCACCTCGACTGATTTATTAACATCTGGTGATTTGTAATCTTCATCAGAATGCTTGCTTTCTCTCTCTCTTTCTCTTTCCTTCTTCTTTTCTTTTTCTCTTTCTTTTTCTTTATCCCTTCTATCTTTGCTTTCCTTATCCTAAAAAAAAAAAAAAAATTTATTATGACAGTTGAAAAAAAAAAAAAAATAAACGGATCATACCAAGTCATATTTTAATGAAATGGGAAATGATGGTTCTAGAAGCAAGCAATCAGCTTGCCTGCTAACTGAATAAGCCCGGTAGCAACCCACTTTGAATTTATATGTTTTCGTTTTAAGATAAACAAAACAACTATTTTTCTTCTGTTTGTAAATAAAAAACAAAACAATAATCATACCTTGGACTTATCACGATGATGATCTGAATCCCTCTTCTTTTCCTTGTCCCTTGAGTCCTTGCTTTTATCCCTAGATTCTTTATCCTTGTGTCTGTCCTTATCCTTTTCTCGTTCTTTATCCTTTGAACTTGATGAACTATGTTTTTCTTTCGATGATGATGAACTATGATGCTTATCTCTCTCTTTATCCTTAGATGATGAGCTACTATGCTTGTCCTTATCCTTAGAGCTAGACGAGCTATGCTTGTCTTTGTCACGATGGCTTGAGCTATGCCTATCCTTGTCCTTATCCTTGCTGCTACTGCTTGAACTATGGTGCTTATCCTTACTAGAGCTTTTATGTTCCTTATCTTTATTAGAACTACTACTCCTGTGCTCTTTGTCTTTGTCATGCGATTTTTTCTCATCCCCATGCTTCCTTTCCTTGTCTTTTTCCCGATCTCTTTCTTTATCCTTGTCCTTGTCCTTATGGCTACTTTTACTGGAACTATGTTTATGCTTGTCCTTATCTGATCGATGTCTATCTTTGTCTTTTTCTCTATCTCTATCCCTATCTCGGTGTTTATCCTTGTGCTCTGATTTATGTTCTTTATTATAGCCATTAGACATGCCATTAACTAAGTTATCTAAAAAAAAAAAAAGAATTTATGAAATAAAAACGGCAAAAAGTAAACCGCTTCACACGTTTTCTATCGCATCTTAAAAAATAACCTAATTTTAACGCGAGAAAACAATAAATATGTGTTTAAAAAAAATATAAATGCGTGTATAATAAGGTCTCTGAACTTATAATATTCAAGGAACTACTTACCCTTTTCTCGTGCATTGCCGCTTTCAATTACTGGTTTTTCCTGTAAAACAACAAAAAATCCAAGTTAAAATATCATTTTACTAACCCAAAAATATTCAATTTTAATAATCGTGAAATAAAAAAAACGAGAAAAAATCAATCTCATTAAAAAAAAATCAAAGTATATCATCGCTCTATTAAACGATGTTGGGACTTAGTTTTTAGACGCCATTTTAGGACTTAGAAAATTTCCGATCGTAGCATTATAATAATGGAACTTAAAAATTTTTCACATCACCCACTAATAATTAACACCAAACTCAAAATAAATCGCGTTATTGTAAAGAGAAAAACTCACCGAATTTATTTTTTCTTCGTTATTACAGCTTTCAAACTCCATTTCGTTGTAACGGGAACGAAATTAATTGAGTAAGAAGCCGAGATATTCAGTATTCTGTAAAGGAAAGATACCTTACGTATCTTTACAATACAAGCCAGCTCACTATTCTGCGGCTAAGTTCGTGAAAAAGCAAAATGCGCATGCGTCCGTTTCAAACAATGACATCCGTTTTCTTTTCTAACTATAATTTATTCGTATTTTCAATTAAACTTAAAATGATTTATTGATTTTTATTTAATATTTAACGTTTTTAATGTATCATTTTTTAAGAAATAAAAAATGGATCAATTATTTGCAATTGATCAACGATCTTTGTCTTTAATTATTTCGCCTGCTAGAAAACAATATGGCGGACAGATTTAAAACGATAATAGGAAAAAAAATTTTTTATTTTTTTATTTTTCTGAGTAAGTAAATTATTTTTCGCTGGGCCTAAATAATTTTTTAATGTCGCTAGAAGAATTTTAACTGGTGTTTTGTTCTAGATGCTTAAACTGCCGCTACCGGCATTACTTACGAATTTGAGGTTATCTTTGTAATATGAAAACCACATGTCTTGATACTAGTTGCTGTTGATGGAATTTTAACTCGAATTTTATTCAAAAACGGACGTTAAATGCAAAACATGAAATTTTTAGTAAAATCGACGCCGTCTTTCGCCAGGAGTGGAGTTATAAAAAATCTTCAGAGACTGCCAGATTATGAATTAGAAACGCCACATCTTTTTTTATTTACAAAAGGTGGAAATATCCCTTACATTACTCAAGAAATATGGGAAATGATTACGAAGGAAAACATTGCATTGCACATCCCATTAACTAGTATTTCAAATATCGAAGAGAGGATGACATTGTTTCAAAAGCCTCTTGCTGAATTCATTGGCATGAAAAACTCATTAACTTATCTAACAATCATAGATCCAGAACAAGAGCAAAAGGAAATGACAAATAAGAAAGGCCATGTATCATTTTGGACCAAAAACGGCAGAAAAGACTTTAATGCAGAATCATATCTAAAATTTATCGAGAATTCTAAACCAGATATGTTTTCAACTATCAGTTGCAGTTCTACTGTGAAATCGAAAAAAAAGTTTGAGGAAAAATTTGACATTGATGTGGCTATTTTTAGAAAATGCTTAGAAATATGTAAAAACTCTAACAGTTTAAAAAATTGTGAGATAATAGGAACATTATCGGGTGGTTCTAATCTAAAGTTCAGAGAGAATTTAGGCAAAGTAATTGGGGAAAGTTCAGTGTTTGGTGTTGTGATCGATGGATTGGGTAATGATGGTGCAAAAACGGTTGATTTCAATATTGACAATATAAAAGAATTAGTTGAAGCTAGTTTGAAACATATTCCAGATGATAAACTTAGAATTATTCACGGATGTTGGAATCCGAAAACTGCTTTGCATTTAATCAAAATGGGAATAGACATTTTAGATTCATCGTATCCTTATATTATTGCTGAGCAAGGTGGAGCTTTAAATTTTATCAATGATAAATTCCTAATGGAAGAAATTATTCCAGAAAAATTAAATTCAGTGACTGGAGAACCGTTAGAAAAAAAACCAAAGGTCGAGTCTGGATTTTTTTTTTCGCTTCATGATCCTAAATATGTAAAAAGTTTTGAACCTATTTCAAACACGTGTACTTGTTTAGCGTGCAGGAATCACACGAAAGCTTACATACATCATTTACTAAATGTAAAAGAACTGTTAGGGAAAATGTTATTGATGATCCATAATCTTCATCATTATTTGAACTTTTTCACGACGATTAGGACTTCAGTAAAAAATAATAAGTTTGAAGAATTGAAAAAAAATTTTGATAGCCTGTACAGCTGATTTCTCGAAAGTAAAAGAATTGATCATGTTCATGGTAAAGGGACAGTGATAGTGCCTAAAAGGTCTAAAGCCCATTTAAAATTTTTAAATAGTTGAGTAACTCTTCGCAAGACCAGGCTGCCATGTGCGAGACCTCTATAGGCACAATGTTAGTTTAAATAAAATATTTTTAAAATCGAGCTTCCGTTACGAACGTTAATATAATGAAATAAAAAAAATTCTTCAACCGAATAGATCAAGCGTTCACCAAATAATATAAAAATTTTCCGTTCTTCTTGATTATAAATAAATTAATAACAAAATAATACTATTCACAATAGTATTTACATGGAATTAATATAAAACAAATTTTTTTTACGAAAAGTCCGCTTCATTTTTCACGATGATTAAAATGCACTGAATATCTTTTACTCCTTAAACACAGGTTTCCCATCCGCACCCCAGTGTGTTTCCATTTTCTCAAAGACGAATATCTGATAAAGTGAAATAGCTTCCCATTCAGACTTTGATAACGTTCCCACACATCTCAAATTTTTTTCCAAAAGTACAGTTTCCGCATGAGTATATTCTTCCCTAGGCCCAGCTAACGTAGCACTCTCAGGTGCTGGATACGTTTCTAGCGCTTGCATTTTCTTTAACAAAAATTCTCCTTCACGTCTCATTCTTTGATAATAATCACAAAATCGTTCTCTGTGTACGAATTTAAGTCCGACTCTAGCTGCTAATTTTATTAAAGTCGGAAAGTGGACTAAAAATTCCGGGCAGTCCACAACACCTTCCAAATAAAAATTATATTTCGCACCGAATAAGGGATAAGGCTCATCACAGCAAAGTTCAATTCGAAATAAACTATTCTGGTATATATTCGAACCCCGTTGTCTTATTCTTTTAATTATATCAGATGAATCAGGTATAGTGCCTATGAAATATCCACCTGTTCGTAAACATTCAGCCGCGTTTTGTAACATGCACTCAACTTGAGGAAGTGATTCAAAGCAGTAATGAAATGAAAACTGGCAACTAACTAAATCTAATTTCGTTGTTACATCCGAATACTTTTGTCGCAATCGTTCCTAAAAATAAAATATAGTTATTAAATGATTGTAGCCATATTTAGAAAATGTTTTCTAATACTTACTCTCGTGCAATCAGCAGTTATAAATTCAGCTGAAAAAATTTTATTCCTAAACTGTCCACTTTTTTGTTTTGAGTCTTCATATCGAGATTTACATTGTTCAACACTAGTGCCAGCGATATCAGCACAGATTAAATGAGAAATATTTGCTCTTCGCCATTTCAATAAATCTCCACCTTTACCACAGCACATATCAAGAACTTTTAATCCTGATGAACCTTGTTTTGATTCTTGCAGCTTTGTAACATATTCCTCTACGAAAATCAAAATTTTTAGTAATGAAAAAAAAAAAAAACTTTTTATAGAACAATACTTACTAATTAACATGCTTTTAATCCAATTATTAAAGTTTCGCAGAAAAAATATTCTGCTGTTTTTTCTAGCTTCAAGCCCTTTGTCTTCCAAAGCATTATAATGAGCTGCTACTATTGATGAATGGCCAACAGAAACATCTGTAGACGATTCTGAAAGTAAGATAAAGCACATTTGAGCTATGCATGATTAACTATGAATCAGTTGATGAATAACCACAGAAGTGTAGATACCTTGTGAATTAGTTGCTTCTAATTCTGAATTTACTTTTTCATCATTTTTTGTATATTTTGTTTTACCTAAACAGTCTTCAGATTCGATATTTTGTGAAGTGAAATAATTCTGCAAAAAAAGATTTAATGAGTGACCAGGTTAGGTTAATGCCCATCTTTGCTTTCTCTCAAAAATTTGCAAATATTTTCAAGTACTTTCTACTGCTTTTCATTAAGTATTTATTATTTCATTTGCAGCCTAACAGAAACACAATATTTTACTCATTAATTTAAATAATAAATACCTCAGTGGCCACATCTGCTTCCTCACGGCTTCCATTATTTTCCATGTTAAAACACTTTAAACTATATAAAAATATATCACGATTGTATCTTTATATTCAGTTTTATGCAATTAGCTTCAAATAATTAATATTAAACGCGATAATCATAAATAAAAACGGGGAAAAAAATTGGATCAACTTTTGTTCCGTGTACTTGTGTTAACAGAGTCTAATGCCACGATATAAGTTTTAAAATGGCGGACTCTATCCACTTTTAAATTTAATGAATAAATTATCGTTCTTTTCACCGATTTTTACTTTTAATAATCTTCAGGTCGTTAATTGATAATCATAAGGATGCATTTCCAATTCACACGTTATCATTACTCATATAGATGAAGCATTTCCTACTGTGTAAACAATTAGATTTTCTTATCATCTATTTTTATCTTTAAATCAGTATCAGTTCATTGTCACTTAGTTGAAAACAGACATTCAAAATAAAAAAGACGTTGTTAGTGTAAAAGATTTAGTAAATAAGAAAAAAAAACTCGGCAAAAATGTTGGAAGCACAATATTTATCAATGATAGCTTTAGGGTTTGGTAGTTTCATTTTTGGCATGATGCCGTTAAAACTATCAACCCGTGCTAAAAAATCTCATCCGTTTTTTCTATCACTGTTATTATGTCTTGGCGGTGGAGTGTTATTAGCCACGTCTTTGGTGCACATGTTAGCTGAAGTTAATGAAAAGCTGGAAAATTATGCCGAGTTGTATTTTTGTGCCGGATTTTTTCTACTGTACACTATTGATGAAATAACACATTATTGCTTAAGTGATCCATCGTCAAATAATAATGATGAAGTTATGGTAAGTTAATTTTATTTTGGTATAAGTAAAGAAATACATAAAGATTTCTCTACATGATTTTAGTCTCAAAGAAGTAATAATAACAGTGATCAAGAGGAGTTACTATCTCCTACCTATAAAATCAGGCCGAGGGCAAATACTACATATGGGACGATCCTAACAATGCCTTCAAAAAATGCAGAAGATAGAAGAAAAAGTTACTCAGGGGACAGTATGAATTACACAAAGGATTATTTAGATCGACTACATGCTTCAGATTATTATAGATTCAAATCTGAAGGGATAAGAAGCTATCAATTTAGTCAAACCCAAAGTTGCTGCAATAAGCATAGTTTAGAAAACAGGTAAGCTCTAAATTTTCAATATTTTTTTTAAAATGAAAATAATATGAAATTTTTAGAAGAATGACAGCTAGCTACCCAAGTGGGTCTCCAATTTTAAATACAAATGAGATAGAGCCAAGACCATCAACATCAAATCAGCATGCTCATAGTCATCATAGCCATGATCATGATTATGATAATGCACATAAACATTCATCGTCTCAATCTTGTCATGTAAATGTAGGTGAACCCTGTGTTGAGAATCGAGCTGGAGTAATCGGATTATTAATAGCCTTATTAATTCATTCTATATTAGAAGGCACTTCGATAGGAGTCCAAACAAACAGCTCAGAGGTAAATTTATATTTTTACTGATAATTGACCTTAACATTTAATAAAACTCTTAATTCTGTAGGTTTTATTAGTATTAGGCGCAGTAAGCTGCCATAAACTAGTGTTGGCTTTCTGTCTTGGGATTGAATTATCTTCATCTGGCTATCAATCATTTAATTTTGTAGCTGCCATACTTGTGTTTTCATTAGGAGCTCCAATTGGCATTGCAATAGGGATGAGTCTTACTTCTGTTAAAAGTGGGATTTTATCATTAGAAGGTCCATTGCAGGTAATTTTTAATAAGCTTAAGAATTAAGTAGAACATTTGCCTAATTTCATACTATTTCAGGCAATTGCTGCTGGGAGCTTGCTTTACGTTGCAGCATTTGAGGTATTACCTCGAGAACGATTTAAATATCAACATAGCAACGATCATAAATCAGCTGGACTATTACAATTGATATTTGTTTCACTAGGATTCGCTTGCATAACCCTATTAAATATATTTGTTGGTAAGTCAGTAAAAATTGATTTTAAAAAAGGTGTAAGTAGTCTAACTGAACTAATTTCAGTTTCAGAGCACGATTACTTAGAGAACAGAATACACGGGAATTCGTCGGGAGTTTGATTTTAAGCGAATGATAGTTATTACCTTGTAAATATCCAGTAAAAATAAGTAATAAATGTCGTGAGATTAATATAAGTCAAGCTAATCAAGCAACTTATTCATTAAATTATAAGAAATCATTCAAAAAACGATAAAACTAATTTAAAATACACTTTGAAACACGATTTAACTTGTCCGTCTGTAAATAACGTCGCCATTTAAAACGTGGTACTAGAACGAAAAAAACAAGTCGGCGGTGGGGCGGTGTAACTCTACAGTCACGTCCAATTTTTCAGTTAAGGTTAGAAAATTGTAAACACTTCACGAGATTTTTATTTTGAACGGTAAAAATGGCTAATTCAGCATGTCAGAGAATTATTGCACTAGTAGATATGGATTGTTTTTATTGTCAAGTCGAAGCGAGAATAGATCCGAGTTTAAAAGGCAAACCGGTAGCTGTTGTGCAATATAATCAATGGAAAGGAGGAGGGTGGGTATTTAATTTTTAAATATTGCAATTTCGATTTTAAATACTATAAACATTTTTTTTTTGATAGAATTATTGCTGTTAATTACGAAGCGAGGGATAAAGGGGTAACCCGGGGTATGAGAGGATCCCAAGCTAAGGAAAAATGCCCGGATATTAATTTAGTATCAGTGCCTTGTGTTAGAGGAAAAGCAGATCTCACAAAATATCGAGAAGCTGGAGAGGAAGTTGCTGAAGTTTTTAGTACGTTTAGTGATTGTGTTCAAAGAGCAAGTATTGATGAAGCTTTTCTTGATTTGACTAAAGCGGTTAATGAAAGAATAAAAAGTGGAGTGACTAGTGTATTGCCTAACAATTTGCAATCAACTTATATTGTTGGGTTTTGTGATTTGAAGAGTAACGATACAGAGTTGAGAAGTAAAGGTGTAGTTCAGTGGTTGAAACAAGTGGAGAAAGAATCAAATGAGTCACCAGATTTTAAACTAGCTGTTGGAGCTATGATTGTGGAGGAAATGAGGGAGCAAGTTTTAAGCAAAACTGGATTTCATTGCTCAGCTGGGATTGGACATAATAAGGTAAGTGGATATTTTCTTAAAGATGTAGGACAAGTTTCAACTTGAATAAATTTTGGCATTTTTCTCGGACATTTTAGATACTTGCCAAATTGGTGGCTGGTTTGCACAAACCGAAATGCCAGACTGTTTTACCTCATGATGGTGTGCCAGAATTATATGACACATTGCCTGTGTACAAAGTTCGTAACCTTGGTGGGAAATTAGGAGAGTTAGTTAGCGAAAAACTGTCCATTAAATACATGTCAGAGTTATATAAATTTTCTCAGCAAGAACTTCAGCAGAAATTTGATGAAAAAACTGGGTAATTATTAACAAAAGCATTTTTTTTGAAAGTTAAATTATTTTCCTAACGATAATTTTTTTTATAAGGTCATGGCTGTATAATATAGCAAGAGGGATTGATTTTGATCCAGTGACACCAAGACTCATCCCTGAGTCAATAGGATGTTGTAAAAATTTCCCAGGTCTGAATGCTTTAAAAACAGTTCCAGTAATTAAACAGTGGCTTAATGAGTTGGCTTCTGAGATTTCAGAAAGATTATCTAAAGATTTAGAAAAAAATAAAAGAAGGGCTAAATTATTAACAGTTTCATTTTATCAAGAAAATGCAATGTCTAGAAGCTGCGCTTTGGGTTCATATGAGGCCAATTCAATAGCTAATGAGGCTTATAATTTATTAAAAAAATTTAATACTGCACCATCTAATGCTGAATCATTTAATCCACCAATAAAATTTTTAGGACTTTCCGTTAGCAAATTCGATAATGAGCAGGCCTCAATCGGGAAATATTTCAGAAGTATGCCAGCTTCAAAAGATATAGTCAAAAATGAAAGCAATGAATTAAAGTTGGTTGAGCCAAGTAATCCTCTATCAAATAATTTAGCCAAGATAGAACAGAATGAATCAAAATTTAGTGAGCCAAGCACTTCAGGTAATGGAAAGCCACAATCTTCATTTTTCCTCTCATTTTTAAATAAAAAAGGCAGCATGGAGGATAATAAAATTGAAGAAGAAAGTGATGGTGAAGAAAATCCTGAAATGTGGATTAGCTTAAGTGAAGTTTTTCCTAATATTAATGAAGCGGATGATGATGTTGTTGAACTATTACCAAGTGAAATGAAGGAAAAATATAAGCAAAGACTTAGCTCAAATTCAGATAACGAAGTTCCAAGTACTTCGAATGGTGTTAAGAAACCGGAAACAGAATTATGTAATGAATGTAAAAAAAATATACCTATCGATGAATTTTTAGAACATTTGGATTATCATGCTGCTATGAAACTGCATGCTGAGATTAATAAAGCTGCTGATATTAAACTGAAGAGTAATAATAATAATAATGCAAAAAGTATTAATGCTAAAGTAAATAGTGTGGAGAAGAATAAAAGAAAAAAAGGTGGGAATGCAAAGACGATAGATAAAAAGATGAAAAGTATTACTTCGTTTTTTAGCGCAGTGCCCAAAAACTAAAAATTTTAATGGCTGTGATTTTGGACATTACTAGATACGTACTCTTATATATTTTACACTTTTTAAATGCATCTAGTTTTTTTTTAATATCAAACCTGACTGTATAGCTTTAATTTTAATTTAATATAGAAATCATTGAGTGTTGGATTAAATGGAAAAATAAATGAATTTTTTTACCTGAGTTTCATGATTTGTAGAATTCTCCTATTAATTCAGAATTTTTGGAAAACGCCTATCAGACTGAAACAAAGGAAAATAAATTTTTTAGAAGCGATTTTTGTTTTATTTTAGCCCCATTTCATTCAGTGAAAGTTTTTTAAATGACAAGCAGAAGACACCACGCACGAAAGAAATGCCTATTTTAGCAGCGAACGCATGCGCAGTGTTCTGTTCTGTGTTTTGTTTCCTTCTTATTCAGTTCGTTTTCGTTTCCTCAGCTGTCTCGTCTCAGCTTTCTGTGTTTATTAAAATATTATTGCGTAATAAGTAAAATCAACCAACAAAATTAAGTTAAAATGAGTGACAATAATGAACGTTTTGAGCTTTTTTCCGCTATCCCTTTTTTTGACGGTGAATCAAATGGAGTGCCCGTCGATGAATTTCTTGATAAAATCGACATGGTTGGCATCTTACAAAAATGGTCAGATGATACGAAATTAACAATTGCCAAAATTAAATTAAAAGGGAAGGCAAGGTTAGCTGTAAAACACTGTCAGCTTTTAAAAAATGCAGATTGGAATAAGTTCAAGGAAGAGCTTACAGAGTATTATTCCTTACCTGATTTTGAGGTAAGAAAGCAATTGATTAATTGCAGGCAAAGGAGGAACGAGACTACACGAGATTGGTCATGGAGGTTTCTGGAAATTGCATCAAAGTGTGGATTAATAGGCATAAGTAATGCTGAAAATTCAAAGATGATAAAAGAAGCTATTGAGACAGAAGATTGGTGTCGGATTTATTTACGCAATGTGGATGGGGATTATTACGATATGTTTGTAACTAAACAAGCTGAAACTCCAAGTGGGTATCCAAGTGGATATGTAAGTTTGAATGATTTAGTGAATGAAATAAGCAATATTGAGCACAAGATGTCAAAAATACCCCCAAGAGATAATTAAAGTTGTGTTTGTTCATTGATTTACTAATTGAAAAATTAAGTTTTACAACTCAAAAAATTAACTTTTTCCACTTAAATTGAACCTACTCACAAAATAAGATACTGCATGATGTAAAAGTATTAATTAAAAAATATTTCTGCTTACCTTGTTTATTATCGTTCATCCTCATCATCTGTTTCTTCCTCTTCTTCCTCCTCCTCCTCCTCTATTGTTTCTATTGATAGCCTTGTCCATTTAATCATTGTTTCTGGTGATCTGAACAAAAATAATAATTTTGCATATAAATCTTCTTCAAGAGTGAATTCCAGATTTTCACGAGCCAAGTAAATATCATGGCACAACTAAAACAAAAAAATATTTAAAATTATTATAAGTCTGCACTTTTAAAACAAATTAAGAGCCAATAAATTTACCTGTAGAACTGGATTGATATTAGGCATATCATCAAACATAATTGTTGGATATTTATTCATTAATCTTTTCAATAATGTGAAAACGCCAAACACAAAGATCACATACAGTCCAATAATTCTGCAAGATTTTAAAATTTTCTCAATAACTTGATTTTAGTTTTTTCCAAATTATCATAAGTAATATTTACCCTCTTTTACTCAGGTACTGCAGCATTTCTGGAATGTTCCTTTCACTAAATGTATATACTGTAATAGATTTGGGATCAGAATAAGGTATTTGATTCAATTTAATTTTATCTCGAACATCATCAGCAAGCTCTTTAACTTCCCACCATTGTGCATTGATTCTTGGATCGGTTTTTAAACGGAAAGACATATCCCGGTACCTGTCTACAAAAATTAAAGAATAAAAAATGTTAATGCTATAGCTAAAGCTTGGAAAAGGAAAAAATAATTTCAATACCTGAATTGTCAGTCTGAAAGAATCCAGATACAGCACTAGCATCTCCTTTGTTGTTAATTTCTAAAAACTTTGGCAATATGCCTGGAACAATAACTGTATCGTTTATCCGCGCAAATATATCCTTAAAACTTTGCTTTTCTTGAGAGGAGTCTTTAAAATTTAGATTTCGGCTACCGGTTGGGTTGGCTACAAGTTGTGAACGGTCTTTTCTTTCGACTTTCCACTGCAGAGATATTGTAATTTCTGAAGCTGAAAAGAATAACAACGATTCTCTTTTAAATTCGTTGCGTATTTTTTTTAAAAACGAGAAAAAGTGAAAAGTAAGGCTTCCGGCGCTTTGAAAAAAAGTCAAAAGTCTTCGAAAAAAGCAAAACTTTTTTTTATTGAAAAGAGTCGTGGCAATAGTCCGTTACGTCACGTCATGTCATTTTTAATTAATGATGGCCGACATAACCAATTTCCCTTTGAGAAATATGTGAATTTATGAATAATTGTTAAAGTTGAGTGTTTCTGCGGTTTTTTTGAAGTAAAAATATGGCATGTGAGTAAAATTAAATCTGATGCTTATTTAACATACTTGAATTTTTAACTGCATCGGTTAGTCTTTTCATTGCATCGGGCAAAAAATTCCAAGCTTCAAAGGGTTCCGTGCAAAATTTAAAAACAGCTACATCATCATATCCGTAATTAGATAAAAACGTCCAAATTTTTTTATCGTCTTTGTAAATAGATTGTAAAGTTTGAAACTGAGAAGATGTAAATCTGCCCAAAAAAATTGAATTTTAATCTAAGAAATTTTGTGAATGCTCTATAGTCACTATTTAAACTTACGGAATAACGTTTTCATTATCTGCTACCGTTGTAAAAATCGTCCCCAACGAACCAAACCCCACAATTAATTTAGCTGAATTAGGTAAATTTGCCACACTTACAGTATCCATAAATGCAAATGCAAAAAGTGGGAACCACATTATTACGACTACAAAAATTATGAAAGATATACCAGGGAGGTATTTGGTAACGGCGGGACATTCTTCACCTCTAGGTGCTGGGTAATCAATATCTGCACGTCTTGCACACTAAAAGATTTTGAGGAAATGAAGTTAATTGAAAGAAAGGTTTCTTAGAACAATAGTTTTAACACTTGCCTTGCTTTCAAATACAACTTGATAAATGCTTTCCATTTTAATCCATTCTGTCATTGTAAGTGAAGTTGGGATGCAGACATAATCCAAAAGCGTTCGTAATTGATTGAAAAAGGGGATGATTTGCAAGCTAATTAATTGAGACATTAATCAATATGAAAAAATTAAAAAATTTGAGGGCAGGATGGCAACTTACATTCTGAAACCGTAATAATTCACGTAATTATACTTCTTGGTTAAAAAATGGCCTTGGACTCTTACTGGATATCCAACTCGAATTTGATAAGCAGACATAAGAAAGTACAAGCATTTTAAAGCATAATAAAATTGTGGTAAAACTAAAGAATTAAAAGAAGTTTCTGTAACTTTGGGAAGGATCAAAAACATCCAAATATGAACTACAAGAACCAAAACAATGTGAAGAACTAATTTCCCAGTCACATTTTTTCGAAGGTAAAATATTCTATCAATGATTATCACAAGGAAGTGAATGAGAAGGGTTATGAGATATGGCAATGGGACTTGATTTTGAACAATGTAAAAGTGCTCCCCTGGTCTAGTTATCTGGGACTGAAAAAGAATAGATAAGTGATTCCATTGGCTGAAATAAAAAGAAAGATATAATTAGGCTTACCTCAGTAAATGATGGATATCCAAATAATATGATAAGGAATGTTAAAAAGTCAAAAAAGAACATTAATGTGTAGAAATCGGACGACACTCTTCGGCTTCGATTTGTTATTTGGATGAAAAATTTTCTAATCGATGTAAAATGTTGAAGCAATCTGCAAAAAAAAATTAACATTGCTAAATTTTTAATATACAATTATTTTAAAATCAAAACGATCTTCACATTCTCATTTTCTTTGGCTATCTACTTTTTGAAAGTACAGCGACCATTCTTTTTTTAAAATTTTTAATTTTCTAAATTTTAGTTACTTACGTCATTCTGCAATAAAGATCCTTCGACTCATCCAATTCCCTAGATGAATACACTCTTAAAACTACATGATCAGCTATGTTTTCATCGGAGAAATTGTTTAACAAAGTCGCTGTTGGTTCTATACGACGTCCGCCATGAGTAACTAAAATCTGACCATCCATTTCCTTTACGCAGACGTCTACGACGTTCCCCCTGGTAAAATAAACACAAAATTCAAATCCTGGATCGAATTTTTTAAAATCAAAGGAGTAAGAAACAAACCTGTGATCAAGCTTCGCCATAACCCTGCTCGATAATTTATATCTAGCCAAATGTGACGTCATGGCAGAGTAGTCAGCCGATTCTGTTAAAGTTACGCTATTCCTAGATAAACTACTAACTTTACTTTCATATGTAAATGGTTCAGCTTCTGGTTCAAGTTCTTTGTAAATTCTTAAATTTTCAGGAGGGAAAGATTCTTCTTCGTTAGCTCTTTTCCACAATCCCAAAGTTTTTAATTTGTATCGATGAAGAAAAAGCATTAACAATAAAAATAAATCAGCCAATGCGAATTTGCTGTCTCTGTGAATTCCCAAAAGCAAAGGAGGATGATAAGATCTCATTCCGGGTAGTGCGGCGTCACGATTCCAGGGGAAAACCCAGTTTTGAAAAAATGCTTTGATAACAACTGTCACCTGAAATATAAAAGATAAATTTTTAAAAAATTTTCTACCTCTACAGCTAGAGGCTGGTTAAATCTTCCAAGAAATCAGTTAATAACCTCCGTGTAGCCGATTATCATGACCCAGAACGTAGTTGTAGGCCTAACGGACGTTAGCGAACCCCAGAGTAAAATTAATAAAGGCAAGGGCAGGGAAAGTAGCGTTGGAGACATTAACTGATGAATTAATACAGTTAAATAGCACAAAAATTCAGTATTAGACATTACGAAGTAAAAACACGCCGCGACGAGCTCCACCCATAATTTTTTAGATTTATCATAATATACGTCCTTATCACTAACGCTCATTTTCTTGAATCTAACATCATCTTCATCTTTAATAGAGCTAAAAAAATGCGATTTTTTTTAAACTATTACTATTTTTTTTAAAGAGCTGATTTTTTATTAACCTGTTTGGCGATGGAACTAATGGAACTAGTGGGACCTTAAGGCTTGAAGAAATTAAATATGATCTAGTTTTTTCTCGGAATATCTAAAATATAAAAAATGTTATTTTTAATTTGAATCAATTTTCAAGTTATAAAAAAATGACTTAAAGGCCTACTTTGGACTTTTTACGTTCTTCGTTCATTGTACGTTCGACAACTCTGTAATCTCTTGAATATTTGTTAAGAAATAAAATTATGGATACGGCGACGCTTTCGAAGAAAGTGGTAATAAACTTCCATACGGATTTCGCTCCGCCTACATTTAAAAAAAAAGGAGAAATGAAAAACCTACGGTCTTTTAGAAACTAAATCGACAACGACGCTGCTTGAACGACCGTTGGGCAAACTACAAAGTTAGCGCTATCTATTAAAATTTTTCGGAACAAGTCTAAGAGCGAAATTCGTTAACTTCTAAATGATACTTACGCAGTTTTCCAGTATAAGCAGATTCACTTTTTTGATACAAATCAGAAGCCCCAGTAGATGACAACAATCTACAGGAATTAATAAAATATTAATATTTGACCAAAACGATTTAGGCTCAATTAAAAAGAAATACGAACATACTCTGACTTCCGACTTGTAGAACTCACTGGCATCCTTGAAAGTCTTTTCCTGTCAGATGAAACTTTTAAAAAACGAACTACCGACTTTTTTTTCCGTATTCTTTTTTCTTTTTTTTTAGGCGCCAGACCTTCTTCTGCTACTTTTTTAAAAACAGTACCTATAAACTAAATTGAAAAGTTTTAAAAGTCAATTTTTTTAAAGTGAAATAATTTATTCAACTACTTACTTCGGTCATTGTTAATTTTTTCTCATGACCTTTAGATTCATCATCTTTTTTCTCCTCATCTGAATCTGACGATGAACTTACAGAGAACCTTACTTTTAATTCATCTAAATCTTCAAACATTACATAATCTCCCATACGAACAGCTGAAAGATCAAATAGTAATTTTAATTAAAATAATTTCTTTTACCAAACATTGATTTATCAAAATATTACCAGTTGCGTGGTCCGTTGGCTCAGAATAATTAAGCCCATGCATTTTCTTTTGCCATGCTTTTATCCTATTCATATTTTTCTTGATTTTTAATAAAGTTTTTCTTTCCCTCGCTTCTTGCTCTAGTTCCCTTTGCTGTCGTAAATGTTCTATCATCGCAGCTCCCTTAGTTTGCAGCCCAACCATTGCCTGCACGTCATCAACTTGATGTAAGAAATAATAACTCTGAAAAAATCTCCTCTCAAAGAGAATAAATGCAAAACAGGCAGCATCGAGGAACATATCAGTGATGACGTTGATTTTACATTTTTGAGCAACGAATCGATCGGTTCTTGAGCTACAGCCAAGATTTAGTAACTGCACAAACCAACATGCATTTTCATTTAAATAGCGTAAATAAACACAACCACCAATTTCATACAAACTTTTAACGAGTATTACAAATAAAGAATAACCAAGTAGTACATTCCACCTAAAAAAATAATATTTTTTAACACAGGGGAAAAATATAATAAAAACTAAAGCCTACTTACCATTTTAATATTTTTTGAATTCGCCATAAGCAAAGATCATATCCCAGCCATAGAAAAACGAAAGCCCCGACTAAATAACCTAATGATAATATATTTACATTACTGACTCCTGCCCAAAACTCGACGGATAAAGCAATCCAATATAAGGACGTCAAGAAAATTCTTTTAAAAATATCTAAGAGCGATCTATAAAATGAAAAAAAAATGAAATTAGAACTAGATAATGTCGATATTTAACAAAAATAAAAATGCTCACTTCGTGTATAACGTGTGATCCGGAATCGGATTCACAAATCCGGGTTTGTAAAAATCCATGTAAACGGGTTTGTTTGATCCACCCGGGTATAAATCATCGAATTTTCTTTCAATTTCAAACACTACTCTTTGCCTTGATACGAGAATAAAAAGCGTAAAATCAACTGTAAAGAAAATAAACGATGAATCTCATTGAAATGATAAGTTGAAATAATTTAATTTACTTCAGATTCTCAAAACCAACGCCATTTTAATTTTATCTTCTTAAGTCGTTTTGTTGCCAATGCGAGCGTTTGATTGGGCCGAATAGGCAACATGACGATAATTTAAGTTGGAACAACTGTTTTTTGCAATGAAAACATTTCAAAAGATAAAAAGAAATTTTTTATCGTTTATTTTTATAAGTTTCTGATTTTTTAAAAAGTTAAAACTTTCTATAGAAGGATTAAAAATAAAATCGGCATGTTTTTAAATACCGGAGAAACTTACCCATGATTTTCGTAGCATCCGGAGGATTTGTATAGCTAGCAAGGAAAAACCACCGTTTCAAACTTGGATATCCTTCCCATGGATATGCTAGACATGACATTGGAATTAATATTTATAAGTTTTAATCAATAATTTTTCGTAACCTACCGAAACACGCAGTTGGTGGGACACCTAACGCCATCAAATACTGACAAAATATTGAAATGATCAACGAAACCATAAAAAATGGCCAAACTACAGTTAGGGTTCGTCTAGTGAGTGGAACTAAAATAGCAAGCCATATGGCATACACTACGGAGATTATATCCATCCGAAACGCAATCACAAGTGAACATGTAATTAAAGAAACCTTCAAAACAATAAAAAATTATTAGATGTCTTTTGTGAAACATTCTGCCTGCTTACCTCAACCCCAAATTTATAAAAACCATAATTAAAAAGAAATTGAACACAACTTTTGACGTTATCATCTGCATGCTTACGTTCAATATTAGGGAATAAAACTGTGGGAATATTTGGTGGTTTACCACTATCAATTCGGAATATCCTAAAAAATAATAACTTTTAAAAATCTCTGCCATTTTCAATAATTAAACTCAAACTAGCTTACTTTTGTCTAACATAAAGAACAGTTTGAAGTGTCATGACTAATAACACAAGCAAGTACGATTTTAACATTTTGCCAATACTTTCTCCGCCTTGTAATTTATAATATCCCAACCAATTCAAATCGGTTGTTAAAACAGGAAACCAATCATTCCAACTAATGGACACATTCTAAAAAAATTAAAATGGACATTTTACTATTACTTCTTAAAAAGATTAATGAAATATATAAAGAACTCACAGTGCAATAATCTGTTTGGTTTGATTTGGGAAAGAAATTAGTCTGATACACCATTTTTGTTATTAAAAGACTAGATATATAAATACTGATGAACCTAAAAGTTTGGTTAAGAAAAGATACGCCACATGGTATACTGGCTAAAAGTAAGACTACTATCAGTAGATGAAGAGCGTTTACCTGAGAATAAAAAATTACTCTTAAATTTGTAACTGAATAACTTAATTTTATTATTTACTCACATTGTAACAACAGAGGGCCATTAATGAAATGGACACAACTTTGGTCATATGCTGCTCAAGAAATGCATAAATAAACTCAAGTAGGGAAAGTATAAAGTGTAAGGTTCTTACTGAAATGTAAAGAAAAATAATAAAGGATTTGTGAATGCTAAGAACATTGCTGGGTGAAATTAAAGATTTACCTAATGACTGAGGAGGCATTTTGTTTGTTTATCAATAAAACATGTAAGGGGTGCACACAGCCTTCTTTTTTAAATGATGAAACACTGCTTTCCAGTTCCTGCTGATCTATTTAAAATCTTTAAGCTCCTGATGTATTTAAAATCTAAAGTAGGATTTTTAAAAAAATATTGGAGACTGCTTACCTCGCTCATTGTTCCTTTTTTTTCAAACAAAAACGAACATTAAACACCTGTCAGCGAAGGACAATTTTTTTTTTTTTTTTTTATATTTATATGACTATCGGCTTTCACCTTTTGCCAACATACAACGTATTTATCATTTTTCAAAGTTTCAATCGTAATCCATATCATGTACCTTTTTCTTTGCTAAATCGTAGTTTTCCATGTCATTTCGGACAGATTACTTTGTATTATTTCTTTATCAATTGTAAGATTCGAGCTAGATGTTGACAATTTTTTTTTGTCAGCTCTCTGGACTCGAACCAGGGTCTCACGGAGCGAAGGACAATAGACTGACTGTACCAATCAAAATGGCGTCACTTCATCTTCTGCTTGCCGTCAGGATTTCTTTCTGCTGACACGTAGCCGCCATCACGTCCCTCATCAAAAAAATGCATTTCCTCATGTTTTCTCTGTCTCTATCGTTTGCTTTACACGGAAAAAGGGAAAGAAATAATTTTCAAAATCTAAAATTGTTATCTGAATTCAATTCTATAATAAATTTGTCAAAACATACAATGCTTTTATCATGTGACTAGCCCAAGTACATAACCTCAAAAAAATTACATCAGTTTTAAAAACTATAATTAAATTTATAACTAATTAAATTTTATGAACTTTTTCTGCAATATTTTTAAGAAATAATATTGCGGAGAGAGTTAAGATCGATATTTGATTAACACTTCGATTAAAAAAATTTTAAAAAAAGAACTAAAAAAAATAATTCTTTAATAATTTACTAATAAATACAATAACCTAATTTCTTGATTAATTAGGAACATAATATCAACAATAAACGAAATCGATCGAAATAGATTTACATAATTCCAGAAAAAAAGCAATATCTGATTTATCTGTATAAACTTCAAGCTAAAAATTTACAAATGCATTTGATTTATATAAATAGCATAAATTCTTAGAAATTAAATTTCATTTTTATCTCTTTTTTAAAAAAATTTGAAAATATAAAACACGAAATGATTTAATATATATAAACTGACCGTTTTTAAAAAATATAAATAAAACTATTTTAAACATTAATAGGTCAGTTAAACGATTTTGTGCTATTTCGTTAAAGCTATCGGCGGGAGGGGGGGGGGGGGGATTAAAAATTTAGATTTAATTAGCAATTGATGGTAATTGGCTTCCATCTCCTCCATCTTCGTCTTCGTCCGTGTCTTCTCGCTCCCTTGTCCATTTAATGATCGTTTCAGGTGAACGGTAAAGGAATACTAATTTCGCAAACAGATCTTCTTCCAATGCAAATTCGTTACTTTCTCGTACCAAATAAATATCTAGGCACAACTGTAAATAAAAGAATTGAAAGTGAGATTTTGTTTAAAAAAAGTTTTTGTTTATAATTTAATTTTCTTACTTGAAGAATTCGGTCAACATTTGGCATGTCATCGAACATAATTTTTGAGGATATTCCAGTGAAAAATCCACGCACTAAAGTCCACATCACAAATACGATGGATACGTACAATCCAATGATTCTGCAATTTAAAAGATGTATTAATCTCATAAATTTTAATGATAAAAAAAAATTCTTACCCTTTTCCGGATATAAAACTCAACGTAGCTGGGAAGGCTTTATCATTAAACGTAAATATTGTTAAAAATAATTTACATTCATTAATCGGCAAGCGACTTAAAAATTCTTTATAATTATAATCGCTCATATCGCATATTTCGCTGACTTCCCACCATTGCTGAGCGACACCGATATTCGATTTTCCAGTTTTTAAACTAATTGAAATATTTCGATATGTTGCTTCATCTTTATTTCCGACCATAAGCCTGGATATCGCATCTGCGCTTCCTTTATTCGTTATTTTTAAAAATTTAGGTAGAATGTTCCTGATAACAACAACTGTTTGATTCGTATCTTCTCCTTTTAGCATACTAGCTATTTCTATTCGCTTCGGATTTCTTTTTCCATTAATAAATGGCGGCATGAAGACTTGATGCTCCCCAACGACATCACCAACCATTTCTGGATTATTACTAACTCGAGAAACTTTCCAACTGAATTTAATTGTAATCGTTTGATCTAAAAATTAATAATTTAAAATTAGCAACGACGATAATTCAATGCAAGAAAAATTTGGCTAAACTACTTACTAGATTCGACTTCGTTAAGCAGCAGGCGTTGATCAGGCGGTGATATCCCCCACGTAACGGTCGAATTCCCGCTTAACTGCACCACCGCCACATCATCAAACTGATAATTCGATAAAAACGTCAATGCTTCCCTATTTTTTTTATAAACATTAGTCAACGAATCAAAATCATTTTCCTTGTATTTGTAAATCGTATTATTCTGCGCAGACATTTCATAAATATATTGATACGCTCCGATTCGAAGAGATATCGTGACGTCATACGGTAAATTCGATTCTCCTACTGTATTTCCCAAAGCGAACAGCACTAACGGAAACCAGATAATAGCGATTATTAAAAATAATCCAGCGCCGCCTAGAAGATATTTTGACAACGGGGCTTTCTTTTCCCCACGTGGTTGAGGATATTCAACTTCAGCTCGTCTTTGGCATTTTAATTGAAAAATCTGAGCGAATATATCTTCCATTTTAAGCCAGTCGTTTAATGTCATTGAAGTATCTGTCCATATCCAATCCATTAGTGCTCTGAGTTCGAATAAAAATGGAACGCCCATGAACCCGCGGAATGAAAACATGTTGATGTAATTGTATTTTTTGCAAAGGAAGTTTCCTAAGATTCGGGTGGGATACCCAGCTCGGATTTGGTAAGCTGACATTAGAAGGTAGAAACATTTTACCATGTACCACATTTGAGGCGGAAGCGACATATTGAATGGCCTAAAAAGAAAAAAAATTTTTAATAAAATAATTTACAAAAATCTTAAGTGTAAACAATTTTTTTTTACCGTTCGGTAATTGCTGGAAGAACAAAAAACATCCATAAATGAACGCCGATGACGAGGAGAAACTGGAAAACTATTTTCCCAAGAATGTATTTCCGGAGGTATAACGCTCGGTCGATCACAATGAGAGCGAACTGGAGAATCATCATTAAAAGAAATGGAATCGGAACTTTATTTTCTTCCAAATATGCTGATACCCCACCATCTCCTTGTTGAGTCTAAAATATAAAAAAATCAAATTTAGCAACGAATTTTTTTCTTTTAAATCTCTCGTTTCTTTTTTTAACTTACGCCAAAAGCAGAAAATCCAAATAATACAACTAAGAAATTAAAAAAATCACAGATGAACATATAGGCATAAACATCGGCACTTAATCTCCATCCCGTATCAAGAAGCTGTGTGAAAAAATCTTTGGTCGATGAACAATATTGAGCCCCACTAAAAAAAAATCCGAATCAATGAATCCACTCCAATTAAAATTTTATTTTTAAAACTTACGCTTCTTGAAAGTAATGAGGAAATTTTTCAAAGGTCCCTTGAGAAGCTCTCGCGTAGACAATTTTACCATTCTCCGTTCTGTCGCTATCCTCACCCCTCATGCAAATAAAAGTTTTACGAAATCGACTTTTTCCTTTGATAACGGTCCCTTGACTAGATTCTTTGGTAGTTGTCGACGCTTCGCTTTTTTCATCGATAGACGTCCTAAAAAAATTTTATATTTATAATTAAAGATATTTAAACACAAATTAGGTAATTTTTATTACTTACTTATCAGAGGCTTCGAAATCCTTTGGTATGGCAAGCTGTAATTCATCTTTATTATCCTTTTCGCTATCCTCTTGCAAATAACCTTTATTTTCCTTCGATACCAAACTTTTGGATTCGTCTTTAGGCGAGAATTCCATGTAAGTGTTTCCGTTGTCCATGACAATGGATGAGGAAATATCTTCGTAGGTACTTTTCCACAAACCTAAACTTTTGAGCATGTATCTGAAAAAAAAAAAATTTATAATGAAAAACATCTGAACTAAATTATCAATAAGGACGCTAAAATGGCTACTATAATTCTGTCTGCTTTCACGACAAAACAAAATGGCGAAAATCATTTCCAACTATTGTGAAAAATGACTTACCTATGGAAAAAGATGATAAGAAGGAGCAATAAATCAGACGAAGCATATGGAGTTTTCTTCTCTACTCCGATTATCCTCGGTGGGTAAAATGGATTATTATCAGGAGCGATATTCTGATTCCACGGTAGAATTTCAAATTGAAATAAACATTTGATAACGACAACGACTTCGGTGTAAGCGATTAGAGTAATCCAGAACGTTTTCGTAGGCCTTGGCATTGTTAACGATCCCCAGAAGAATACCATTAAGGGTAATGGCAACGACAACAACGTCGGTGATTTTATTTGATGGAGAAATATCATGAAGTAACAGACGAGCTCCGAATGAGATATGACTGCGTACCAAGTCGCTAACATTAATTGCAACCAAACTGGCGAACTATCAGCGCTCCATTCTTCCTTATCCGTTTCAGTTTCAGATCCGCTAAAAAATAACAACCAAAACAATCAATTTCTTTCCCAAATTAAGATTTCACCTATATAAAAAAATCAAAGCCGAGTTAAAATCCAAGACAACAATAAAAAAAATTACAAAGCTGAAAAAAAAATATTTTTTTTTAAAAAAATGCACATGAAGCCGACATTTTAATTTTACCATTTTCTTTAAATCAATACATTGCGTTTACAACAAAAGTTAACAAAATATAATAACGAAGTGCTGCAAAGGTTGAAATGATTGTGCGAGATATCAAACACACGACATTTTGACAGTAATTTTACCTTTCTTCGTACATATAGTAGTCATCGTCGAGACCTCTTTCCTGACTAGGAGCTATGATACGGATGTCCGGCAGCAAAGAGTCAGCCCTATGAACCCAACAAGCTTCGTCACTACCATGCAATTCGCTATTTTTCGTGAAAAACCAACTATGGTGATTGGTCTTGGCATTTATTTGCAGTGAATTTAAAAAATAACCCGTAAAAATCAATCGGGACGCTATTGTAAAAAAATTAGCAAATCATCATAGCGTCTTTCATTTTATCTAATGTAACGAAAAAACAAACTAACGGAAAATTCCTCAATGATCGTTAAAAATTAATTTTACTAACGATTGAATCAATCAGGACGAATTCAGTCTACTGCCACGAAATTATAAAATGGCGTCGAATATTTTTCAAAAACCGTTAAAAAAAATCTTAAAAACACTGCAAACGAGCGTTGTTTCAGTTTATTTTGCACAATTCATTTTCTTATTAAAAAATTCTGCTATTTACAAAGCGCTATCATGAAAAATTATCAAAAATCACGGTTAAAAAAATAACTGCCAATCCATGCTATCAAGATGCGGTTTACCTTTACGTAATCCCGTTTCCCTTGTTTGCTTCTGAAAAAGGGCTGATAAAAAAAAGGACTTTAAGGTAAATGGAGAGTTCTTTAATACAAACCTTGAAGAGGTTTCCCTTTCATCGAATGAATTTTCGATGGCCGATTGCATATCCTGATCTTCGCTTTCAGTTATCGTGGATAATGCAGGTCTGCCAACACACACAGACCAAGCACACAAATTCCCCACAAGCCCAACATGAAAGAACATAAATAAACAACATACACAAATTAAAAATATTAAATGATTAATGAATGAATTAATCGGTGAATTGTTTTAATTATTCACCTAATAAAACATTAAAAGCAGAATCTGCAGATTTCGGGGAATTTGTTTTTTAAAACTGCAGATGAATATAATGAGTTAGTAAAAAAAGCATTCTTTACAGCATTCCTAGTTCTAAATTTCGTGTCAAAAAAAAACTTGGTGGGAAAATAAATTTTTTTTTAAAATTGCGAAATTTTTTCGATTTAAAAAAATTTATATAAACATACAAAATATATCAAAATCAAACCATTTTGTTCAAAAACAAAAGCAGTGGAAAAAAAAGGGAAAACCATTCCGACAAAAAGATAGGTTTATCAGACCTGTTAAGTTTTTCCTTTTCCTCTTTCGTGATTGGAGATTCCAAGGGAACGGTTGATTCCTCAGGAGACCTGCTTCCTACGCTGCCCCGAGGGGTTCTACAAACACCATAATCAACCAAACTACATAATTTTCACCAAGTATTTTTTTTTAAAAAAGGTTTTTGATTTTTTTCAACACGTTTCCTCCACCCACGCCAGAAAAATTTATCTCGGAGTAAGGAAATAAAACTTACGTTGTGGTTATGATCTCTCCAAGATGAATGATTACTTCCGGTTTAGGTTTCCATACTTTACTGGTAGCGGTGCGGTTACCATCGATAAATGCAGAGCTTTCCTACAGTTTAAAAAAAACGGTTAACTCAAAATTTTTTTTCAAAAAAAAAAATTTTTAAAAAAATAATGTACTTACTTTTAGTTCACGTTTTTCTTGAGCCAAAACTCGAACAACGTAACGATAATCTTTTGAAATCTTATTTAAAGTTCGAATCATGGATACCATGACACTTTCCACGAACGCCCAAAGGACTTTAAACGATTGCCATAATTTTTGAGTTAATTTTTCTTTGACTGAAATTAAAATAAAAATGAGTTGAGTTCTTGGATAACCTTATCTGGTTAAAAAAAAATAGTTACGATAGAAACCTGGTTCTCGTCCTTCTTTGACATCATCTTCTGATATTGTATCCTCACCACGATCGTCTCCCGGTGGTCGAGCAGTTCGCAATTCTGGGCGAGGAGATCCCACTACTGAGGAAGTCGGGCTTCTTCTTCTTGGGACACCCTGGAACAATGTTTTTCACAATTTTTTTAGCTGAACAAATTCTTCTAGAATTTTTTCTCGTTGATTTTTTTATAACTTGAACTTGGATTT
Organism: Liposcelis brunnea; assembly: GCA_023512825.1. NCBI lineage: Eukaryota > Metazoa > Arthropoda > Insecta > Psocodea > Liposcelididae > Liposcelis > Liposcelis brunnea. Next base: position 4,338,731 of record CM042070.1, read on the forward strand.
TCTGAAAAGATGAAGTTAAACTTACAATATCGCTTCTCGTTTGAGGTGACAGCCTCACGCTAGTTCCAGGAGTAGGTGCGCTCAACACAGACGCTGGCGCCGTTCTACGTTGTATTGACGGTTTCCGTCGTAAAACAGATGCTGGCATTGAAGCCCTTCGGCTTCGAATCGGCCTAGGCGGCGGCGGTATATCTTCAGTCGTAAGTGCTTGATCAGCTGCTTTGGTAATATCAGTCTTCAAAGCCGTACTCAAAAACTAAAAATTCAAAAAAAGAAAAATTAAATCAACAATTTTTAAAAAAACTTAAAATTTTTTTAAAAAACTTACTTTACTCATTGTAAATCTTTTCTTCCCTTCAGTATCATCCATTTCAGACGAGCTTTCATCCTCATCTTCTTTAATCAAATCTAATTCCTCATCATCGATATCATCGAACATGTAATAATCTCCAGAGCGAACCGCTATGAATAAAATTTGAGTGTTAGCAATTTTTTTTAGCTTAACATGTTATTGAAGCATACAGAAATTTTTTCGGCGGTATGTACAAAGCTTCGCTTTTTTTAAAAAAAAAAAGTAAAATAAACCAGGCTCTGAAATAAATTTTTAAATAAAAATATTTCCTGGTTTTAAGCTTATGTACAGAAACGGCGACAGCGATGAAGAATATATGCAGAACTAATATCTAAATTGACAAAACGTTCCGTCACCAAGCAAGAATTTTTTCTTTTCTATGAAGCTTGTGTTTGTTAGTCTTTAATTTGAACGTTTTTTTAAGCCCCCGGTTAAACGTTAGCTACAGATTGTTTAAAGCATGTGCGATTTCGATATCGCGTTTTTTTTTGTTTTAAGCGACGGCGGCAAATAAATAAACGTTACCACGTAGTCGGGATTTATGCTTGGTGGCGAGACGTTCAGAAATATCTTCCATAACAGCATCAAGACCCTCTCTTGATCCTAAAAAATAATACAAATGATAAAAGAAATAATAAAAAAACCAAAGTGGATTTTGTGTACCTAAATAAAACGTGCCAAAAATAAATTTTAAAAAAATTCCACCGATGTTAACAGCCAGACGATAGAAGCTATTTACATAGCTAGAGCCAAAATAAATAATTGAAAGGCTACGGGAAAAAATAAAGAGTTACAGGTATGATGCGACGACTGAGAGATGATCGAATGTCGGGGTGTAATGTTGATCCAAGGGCAATGTGTCGGTACAGGTGGGGGAATAATCCCCCGAACGTTATGTGCGACGACAGCCCCATACGGTGGAGGTGAAAAAACGGGAAAACTTTCATCTGGTGACGGTGCCCTTTAAATAAGGAAACCGTGGTATCAAACTCTACTGTGAATGCACGAAAAAAGGAAAAAAAAAAAAGGATGACAAAGATCGAACTTGATTTCTTCAACAATATTTTGGGGGGAAAAAAGCAGCGGCTTTAATAAAATTGTACAATTTTTTTGCAAATTTCTATTCGAGCAATTTTTTTAAAAATTTCTATTCGAGCAATTTTTTTAAAAATTTCTATTCGAGCAATTTTTTTAAAAATTTCTATTCGAGCAATTTTTTTAAAAATTTCTATTCGAGCAATTTTTTTAAAAATTTCTATTCAAGCAATTTTTTAAAAAATTTCTATTCGAGCAATTTTTTTAAAAATTTCTATTCGAGCAATTTTTTTAAAAATTTCTATTCGAGCAATTTTTTTAAAAATTTCTATTCGAGCAATTTTTTAAAAAATTTCTATTCGAGCAATTTTTTTAAAAATTTCTATTCGAGCAATTTTTTTAAAAATTTCTATTCGAGCAATTTTTTTAAAAATTTCTATTCGAGCAATTTTTTTAAAAATTTCTATTCGAGCAATTTTTTTAAAAATTTCTATTCGAGCAATTTTTTTAAAAATTTCTATTCGAGCAATTTTTTAAAAACTTTTAAAGACGATATTTTTTTTAAAAAATTTAATATTATAAGTAATTTTACCCTATAAGTGCTTTTTTAGTAAATAATAAAACATTCGAAACTTTATGAGGCTGACAAAGGAAACGATTAAAGTACAAGGTAGATAACACACTGCATATCATATTCATTTCCCGTAAAAAAGATCCTTTTACGGGAAATAGGGACCAAGTTCGATCTCTGGGATGATAATTATGAAGATGAAAGGATACCTGGGATTTAATTCCGAAGCGGGAGGAGAACTAAACGACATTCGTTGCGGTTCCAAATATCCGTCCAATGAAGTCATTATAGCAGAAACAGGCGTGGGGGCTTGAAGGAAAGATCGGGGAGGTTCTTCTTCTGAGATAGGCGTGTGGTATCCACGGGGTGAGCATGAAGAGCTTACACCCGGGCTTTGAACTGCTAAAGGCGCTTGTGGCTCTAGACAATTAAATTATTAGTAAAAATCCCAGAGTTTACAACAAGAATTTTCCCTTATCCGTTCGAAGAAATAAAAAAAGGGGAAATACTTACCCTGGTAATGACTTGTTGGTTCTCCTTTATAAGGTTGATTTAAAACTTTTTGCTGAGAAGCTTTGATTCGATCCATTTTATGTCGAATTTTTTCCAAGACTTTACGTTCTTGAGCTTGTTGCTCTTGTAATTGGTGTTGCCTTAATTCTTCGATTAATTCGGCTCCTCTGTAAAAATGATTTCGAATAGCATTAGTATTATTCAGATTTTGAGTGGCCTTAGTTTGTAAAGTAATCGCCAGAGAATCGCTGTTGTCCTTTTAGTTAGTAAAATAAACTTAGAGTGGCGCTGTTGTCATTTTTAATTTATAAAAAAAGCGTCTCATATGCACTTATCGCTTCAAATTTTTAAAACTGCATACCTTGACTGAAGTATTGTCATGGCTTTAGCTTCGTCGATATGGTGGAAAAAATAGTAACTATTAAAAAATCTTCGCTGCATTAGGAGGAAACCAAAACAAACGCCGTCCCATGCAAGGCCTATGTCAGCGTCTGGGACTGAACATTGTGTTGCTTCTGCAAAAATTAATATGAAATTATTATAAATTTCTGATTTCCATGCCTATTGAAAAAAAAAAAAAAATAATAATTCCTCCCATTATTATCTATTTACCTCCAACTTTAACTGATTTCGGAAAATCCCCAAATTTACTAACACATCCAATCCCCAGAGTTTGCACAATCCAGCAAGCATCCTCTTGCACGCTTTCTATGAAAATACATCCAGCTATTTGTAAAAGAGCTTTGATAAGAATAACTACAACGTTGTACCCGAGCAACCAATTCCACCTGCCAGAAAATATAATAATTAATCAAAATCCTTAAAAGAAAATTGAAAAAACTTCATTACCATTTTAAAATGCTTTGAACAGGCCTCAAATACAAATCATTCCCCTGCCACAAGAAAATAAAAGAACCGATGAGGTAGCCAAGCGAAAAAATATTAACCCTACTCGTGCCAGCAGTAAACGTGACTGCTAGCGTCACCCATAATAATCCAGAAAAAACACCTTTCTTAAGCAAATCCAACCATGACCTTTAAAAAATTTAAATCAATTAAAAAACTGCCCAAAAAATAGAAAGGACGCATTTTTTCAATGACTTACTTAGTATACGTCATGTGATCTAAATAAGGATTAACAAAATCGGATTTATTATAATCTTGAGTGGTCATATCATTCGAACCGCCAGCATAAGTAATATTCCGATGCCTCCTCTCAATTCGAAAAACTAAAGATTGTCTGCAGACGAGTAGTAAAAGGATAAAATCGCATACGATTTTATAGGCTGAAGGTGGTTGAATGGGATCTGGGAGAAACATCCAATTTTGAAGCCTTCGCAAAATGTCTGATCCGTACCACGGATAATCTAAAGAAAATAAATCAAATTGAGTTTCTCCTTAGTCGGAAACAATTTTAAAATAACTTCAATTTACTAACCAATGCAAAAACCAGGAGGTGGACCGACAACTAAAAGATATTGGAGTGAAATCATAACGGCGATAAAAATCATAAACGAATTCCAAATCCTTGCCAATTTTACTCGTGGCAAACTGAACAAAGCAGACAGCCAGAAAGCGTATATTAAAGCGTAAAAATCCATCCTCGAGCCGATTACTCCAACGCAAGTCATTAGGCAAACCTAAAATTAAAAAAAAATTAATTAACCGTTTAATTCATAAAAAGACAAAGGGCTATAGAGACTTTTTATTAATTTAGTAAGCCATAAAAAATGGTGCTAGCCACCTATGCTGGCGCTTCTACGGTTTGATTTTACAATTTATTACTAAAAAATCTCACCTCAACGCCAAATTTATAAAACCCGTAATTAACTAAATATTTTAGGCAGCATCTAATATTATTATCACATGTTTCTCTAGTTATCCCTGGGAATAAAGTGTAAGGTTTTGCTCTTCCTGTTTCTTGTCGCCGAATCCTTTGTCTCGTATTAATAACAGCGTGAGACGTTATAACTGCGAATACCCCGATGTAGCCTTGCAGTAAATTTACTAATGAAATTTGATTAGTTGCTTTTTTAAATCCTAGCCACTCTGAATTATTTGCGGCGAATGAGATTGTCTTATCTGGATACGGGAAGATGTCCTGGAAAAAAAATATAATTTGAAGGGATTCTGAACAATAATCAAATATTTCAAAATTGACGTACTGAACAATTAGAAGTATAGTCTTCGTGGTGAAAAAATTCAATTTGATAAATCATTGTTGCGAGGAATAATATAGCGATTACGATGCTACATATATGTGCGATTGTTGTTTGAATTTTGGATCCCATGAGTGAAGCTACCACGCATAGAATTACTAAAACCAAGTGAGTAGCGGTTACGTTGTAACAACACAATAACATAATAGACAAAAGAACGATCTTATGCATGTGAAGCTCGAAGAAAAGAATAACTAATTCCACGATGTTGAGAAGAACCTGCTTTACCCAATTCATTAAAATTTTAATTTCCGTGGATGAAAGCTCTGAAATAAAAAAAATTACACAATTAAAGTCGGAATTGAAACATTTTTTAAAATTTAATATTTTTTTACTCACGCCGCAAATTCCTAAACGACATTCTTTCTGGTCCCAGCAGCGGTACATCATCCGGTGCAAGCTCAGATGGAGGTGGTACCGATTCCTCCGGTTGAACTGAACTTCCATCAGATCTTGAGCTACCTTTCCCACTTCTAGATACGCTAGCCCCCCTGTTTAATAAAATTTTTATTAAAATCCGTACTCCATTTCTTAAAATATTTTTTTAAAAAACTTACGCAAGGATTTAAGAAGGATAATCAAACTGGGTAGGTTATTTCATTTTAATTAGGTTAAGGGAAAACGGTTGACCGAATAAATTACGAATATAATGAGACCTGTTTCTTAAATCTGACATGGCGAGAAAATCCTTATGGAAATAATGAAGCTGAACGACTGTAATAACGACGAAAAAAGTAGGAGCCAGAAGTTTTATAAATAACTGTGTAGTTTCGAATTTTTCCAGACCAATATCCAATTGCCTAAAATAAAAAAAATCAGTTAGAAAAAATAAATAAAAAAATTAGGTGCTGTACTTACAAATCTGCTGCGATTCCTAATTTCGCCCAATATTCAGGGAAACGATTAAATTGGTAAGTATAGACTAAAACTAAAATCAACATGGAGTAAATAATGACTGTTAACCAGAACCCGTACATCATCTTCCTCCATGCTCTGTACGAAATCTGAAAGCAAAACAAATTTTATCATTTCAACTGATAAAATCTTTATTAGCCTAATCGTATATTAAATCAACATACTTGAAATGTTAATATAAAAATAAGAAATAAAGCCATATAAACAATTCTAAAAACAGTGATTCTATCTCCAGTGATGCCAATTATGAAAAGAGAAATAGCTACGACCCAAATCCAGAATTTCGTCATTAATTTTTTGACGAACGCTCCGAAATTTTTCACCCAGGCGCTGCTCTCCTCAACAGCTGGTGCGGCTGAAACAAATTAATTGCATAATCAATAATGGCGGCTTTCTTTAGGGTTTAAAAGAATTCTAGTTTGAAATTTTCCTTCAAGACGTTTATGGGGCCACTAAATTTAAATTTGGAATCCGTTTTAATTTCAAAATGTTGACTCCAAGATGGCGACCGTCTTATTCAAAATTCAGGGATTTAGCATTGAAATTTTACTTCAGTAGATTTTTAAAGCCGCTAATTCCGAATTTTATATTTCTATCAAAATAATTAAAATTAAAATACCGCTAGCGGTGCTAACTGAAACCCGAAGAGGTGCTGCCATATCAGAAAGTGCACTTGTCTGTTTCCGCTCCCATCGCTCTTGACAAAATTGCCTCATTGTGATCCAAAACATGACTGTGAATAATGTTTTCGCTAATATTGGATTGACAGGTAACGAATTTTTACAAAAACCAATTTGGCAGAGAACTCCTGTTTCAGTTTTATTAATAACCTCCCCAGGTAATAACTGCAAAAAAAAAAGGTTAAAAATTAGAAATTTAGAAAAGAAATTAGCTTTCGGATTTTTATTTTATTTTTTGGATTTTACCGTTGGCAATTCCGATTCTGTTAAATCCATCCCATAAATATATTGGGAAAGTAATAAAAACTCAGCGTACATGACAATATAAGGAGAGCATCTAAGCATGGATCGCCTTTGATTTGGTATCATCCATAAGACGCTTGCCCATAATAAAAGGATGAAGGTTAGCCAGCTGTGGTAAGTTATACTCCATGCCTAAAAATCAAAAAAAAAAATATTAAATTTCACAAATTACTTTTTGGGCCGAAAACTATTTACAGGAGCTACTCGCGTCAAAAAAACTCACCATCATCATTATATTAGTAGCTATGTACGATGACCTAATCAATAGTTGGAATATGGATATTACCGCATCGATAGTTAATTCCATACAATTTGGTTTATCCATTTCTTCTTCTGTAACAAAAAATAATCAATTTAATATTTTTTTAATCCTTAAATTAATAATTAATCCAAAACAAACATATTACCTTTAATTCCTAGCTGATGAAGCTGAATATTGTCAGCATCCGCATCCGTAACGATCACCGAGCCATGAGGATCCGACTTTAGCCCACTCCCAATCGAAGTCGCTCTATACCTCGAAGCTTGTCCGACTGAACTGATGAGCTGAAACCACAAAACATTGTTAAAAAAAACACATCCTCGCACTCTCCATCCAATCGCATGCTAAAAATAAAATCATGCTTGATATAAATTATTTTACAATAAGGCAACATTAAAAATTTTTAGCCTAAAGCGACGATGATAATAAAAATTTTAACCGAATACCCTGCGACCTTAAAAAGGAGAGATTTTTTTAAATAAATTAGCAGCAATAAATATAAACGAAGTATACGTACAGGCGTATCTTCAGTAAAGACATCGGACCGAGCGTCGGAAGAATCACTAACTGAGCCCTAGTCACCCAACAGAATAACAGAAATATAATAGCAAAATCTCTAATAAAAAAATAATAAAACGAAATGAAAAAAACACCATGCTAATAACTAGCGTGCTAAATGAGCCAACAGATACCAAGCCGTGATTGAACTGTAACAAAAATTAAATTAGTTTTTTAAAAAAATTAGCAGCTGTTGTAAAAAAAATTGCTCATAAGCTATGGCTAAAAAATTAAAAGCTGTGATTAGTAGAAAAGTATTCAGGGCCATGTAATTAATCGAGCTATATTAAACGATGGTCTGATAGCCCTGTATATTTGTCTACAGTGATTCTAAGTGTAGTTTTTAATTGTAAAAAAATACCCATCCCCGCGCCGCGCAGCATTGAAAAATTGAAACCAACATCTAACAGCAAAATATTTACAATTTTATATCAAGATGATTTTTTTGAAAATTTTATATATAAATTACCCTACGACAAAATGACGAATTTACAAAGCTTAAAAAAATTTCAAAAGGGGTTTTACATACTCGAACCTTGCGGTTCCCCGCTCTCCATCTCATTGTCGGGTTCCTCGCAAGTGCTCTTCTTTGGGAAAGACGTTGAGAAAAGGTTCGCGTTAAACCTTTCTCACCGGCGTCTTGAGGGCCCTGAAACCGGTCGTATGACGATTACATTTAAAACAGAAACACGAACATAGAAAAAAAATTTCCCCACGTCCAGGTGATTTATTTTTTGGAAACAAAAATAAAAGAGACAAAACGATACAAAAAGAGGTCGACCAGCCAGGCGCAGAAATTTTAAGCTGGATATTACATAGAAGCAGAATTTTTTTGAGTTGCCCATAAAAAAGCTTGTTAGCCCCCTAAAAATGAAAGAATTTTTATTTCCGTTAAAAATCTCATTAAAACTAATATGTATAAATTCAAAATGACGTCGAGAGAAAAGCCGGACTTGAGAATGAACGTGTACCCCTTCATTAGTTAATGCCTAAAAATTTTTCCCAATTTTTTTTTTGCTCTTTTTCAGTGACTTATTAAACAAACCATTTTTTTACTTAAACAAAACAACATCCTTAAAAACTTACATCAAACTTTAAATAAAATTTAAAAAAAGAAATTAAATGATCGATTAATCCGATTAGTTAAATAATAAAAAATTCAATCGAATGATGAATTCCTACGAATAATAATCCATAAGCTAAATCAGTGCAAACTTCACTAACAAAGCAAACATTCGAGGAAAAAAAAAGATTTTTTTAGTGATAATAAAACTTCAACATTCTTGGTTTCTACCGCTCTCCAACTTACTTTCGGAGACGATGGGCTTGGTCCTTGCAGAGCCAAAACATAAAATAAGGCTAAAATCGCAACGGGATTAACATACGATGCCCACTCCGCATTTTCGAACGTTACTTTTCGAGGATCTGATGTACAATTAACTTTTTTAAGAGCTGTGAGGCCAAAATACCTAAAAATTAAAAATAATTAATTAGTATCTTGTAATTTTTTTTTTTGAAATGAAATGCAATGGCGTCGCCATGTTTAAGGCCTTTAAAGATTTACAGAAAAAAGAAAATAAGCGGCGAGTGAGAGGGCCCAGGGATCCAGAGGCAAAAAAAAATTAAGCCCGTGAAAAAAAGCCCTCTGCCTTCACCACAACCCTCCAGGAAATGAGAACTAAGTCAAAAACAGAAAGGAAAAAAATGATAGGCCATTTTTGGCTTCACTCGGATGGGTCCGCCATTGCAAAATAAAAAAAATTAATATTCAAACCTGGCGTAAGGTTCATCAGGACCTAACGCATCTTGAAAAAATTGAGTTTGATATGCTAAAAGAACTGAGATATGAAGACCGGCGAAGACGCTAATAACTTTACATATAACCGTAAATGTTTTTCCTAAATCTTTGAAACATGCCCACCACGTGGCTCCCCCGAGGAATACGAGGTAGTAGACTGCGCTAACAACTGAAGGCCTTAAGGCACCAGTGAATAGTAGTAATAATAGAGCTAAATATTTACCTGGAAAAAAAAATATTAAATCAGCTGGGATTGTGTATGGAAACGGAAAAGAGTTTTTATGTTTTCAAGGATCCAATTATGATAATAAAGGTGATATAATATGGTCGCACTTGAGAGGACTCAGATGAAAAATTATTATTTCTTTTCCCTGAAATATTATCGGTGGTAATTTTTAATTTTAGCTCGTTCGAAGAAGGTGACAGGCGGTTAATTGGTTAATTATAACAATAACGACACAGATATCAAAGTCATAATGACAGTTATTTCTCTCTTCAAAATGCGGGGAAAATTAAGTTTCATAGAGAACGCCAAAATGATGAAAGGACAAATACGCAGCATTTTTTTAAAAACAAGACTTTTCAAGAGATGAAATAATCAGTTGTAATTTGCCGCCACCAAATTCTTGCAGCAAAAATCTTTTAAAAAAAAATTCAAAAACCCCAAAAAATAATCCTCTTAAACAAAACAAAGATTTTTTAATGCAACGCCCAACTGCAACCCATAAAATTATTTTAATTAAAAATTAATCATAATTCAACTATTTTTTTTTAACGATTCCCTACATCAATAAATAAATGACTTCATACTTACTTTTAGAACTAAGGAATACGAAGCTAGCATTATATTCTTTTATTTTATTATCTAAATTCGTTTGTATTGGTCTCTCAGAGGTATTAACATCTATTTTTGTGGTTCTTTGTATGACTAAAAAAAAAACAACGGACCCGATCATCATGATCACATCTGGAGCAATCATAATAATCCCAGAAACATAATCGATCCCATCTAGCCGGATGAATCCAATATGCCTGAGAATTTTTTCGGTAAAACTGCCTATAAAAAACCGAAAAAAAAAATTAAAAACTCATTTTAAAATTGTAACAAAATTTTTTTTTGTAATACTTACATGGTTCTAAAAATTCTCCGTAAGGATGCTTGATCACAAGAAATATTTGAAACGCAGACTGAGCCGCCACATTTATTATGCTAAGAACTATCACTGATTGGAGATAAATACCGGTGCTTCCTGACATTGTCTTGACATTTGGGAGAGGTATAAAAGGCAAGGCGAAGAAAAGCAGGAGGTAAATGACTGATAACGCAGTCTGCCTTAATAGAATACCTGAAACAAAAACAATAAAAAAAATTAATTCCCCGATAGTAAAATCTCCTAGCCATGCCCATCAAATTTCTTCACGTACAAAAAAAAAGATCAGTTAATGTAAGCTATTGTGTCATTCCCCTTGAAAAAGTTGATCTGTCAATAACTAAACTCACAATCAGTCCTCACCTACAGATATCAAAAAATAAACTCATCCAACCCTTTTAATGAAGAGATCATAGGCGAAAGTCTTAGGTTAGAAAATACTAGTAGTTTATATTAAAAGCGGTTTAGGAATTTTTAAAAATTCAATAACTACGTTGTATATTTGTTTTAACTGTTTTTTTTTCTTCGTTTAATGACTGTAGACATAAATCGGCCCCATCTCGTAAAAATAAAACACTTTAAGAAAATCCACTAAAGAGCCTTATTGCTTTTATATGATATGCACTTATACAATTACATCTACAGGGTGAAATAAATGCAACAGGTGTCGTGCATTATTACCACTTGAATGCTTCATTGTAAAAAAAAAACAAAACAAATGAATCAGTAGGGTAATAAATTTTTTTACAATCTTTCCCTTTTTCTTTTGTTTCAATTAATTTAGAAAAGACATTTATTATTTTAAAGGTTAGTCTTGTTATCTTTACAACGGAAAATATATAATTAGACGGTTAAACAGAAATATTCACGGTAGTAAAGATATGACTGACCCCTTCGGATTTTTTTTCCACGGGATGCATTTTTTTCTAATACGACTCACGGCGTCTAATTCAGACACGCTTTGTAATAAAATTCTTTTTAATTTGAAAAAGTGCACGATATAAATCTTAAATTAGTCTTTTGTCAATAAACAGTGCGAGAGAAATGAGAAAAATTAATCGCAAGAGATGCTTGTGTGTCATGGTTGGTTAGAACAAACAAGCCGTGTTTATGTCGCAAAATGGCGGCGAGTTTACAAAGCTCAAGCTGGTGGATATTTTTTGCATTTGGCATGATCAGTAGGTATTTAAGTTCGAGAATTACCACTTTAAGATGAATTATTGACGTTTTTGAATTGCGTTTTAACGTAATGAAAAAATATCGGCTTGAGGCTTCGTTTGTGCGAAATGCCGACGCCATTACATGAACAGGCAACAAGACGAAAGCAGTGTCACCAACATTTTCGGTGTAGACGTGCTATAACTTGCATTTTCTTGTTATGAGTGATATTTTTTCTTGATATGATTTGATTTTTAAATTTTTTTTTAAAAAAACTAGAAAATGCCACAACAGGTTAGGAATCTCTTGTTAATTATAATGTTTGCTATCCTCACCTGTGAGCTAATCGAGGTTGCTATAAAATTATAATTTTACCTTAAGGACAAAAAATAAAAGGATTCAAAACTACATTTAATATATTTCAAGAAACCATTATCATTTTGGAATGTCGTTATCATGGCTCCCTGTCACGGTTTAAAAAAGCGATAATTATGCAAAAAATAATTTAATCGCTTCAAGGAAATTTGGCCAGAAACCGATCAAAATTTCAAGTCGCTTCACCTTATTAATTGTCAAAGTTCCCTTGTAGCACTTTACAATAAAATGTCAATTATTATTTCTTCTGGGTTTTCTGGTTATGGGTCAATGGATTTTTGATGAAATTTTAACTAGGTTTTAATGAGCCTTTCTCGCATACATATAATTTTCTTTTCTCCCCCCAAGTTCCTCGAACTTTGATGTCCAGTTTTTCCTTATTGTCACGTGGAAAAATGATGAAGTCACGCAAACTTATGAGCGAGCGCGGGGGGAAATTTCACTTCCGGTAAGCTTTTCCGGTGAAAAGGGATGGATTCTTTAGAATTTCGTCTTGCCTTGATTTTGAGATTTCTCATGGGGTGTGGCAAACAATTGAGAATTCCAGGAGAATGTTTTCTCCTGACTTTTTTTTAAGGTGTCAATTTTATCGAAATTACAAAATATCCAGAGATTTTTCATTTAAATGACAACGAACGACTTTTATCTGGCAAGTTTTCCATTTAAAAACAAAATACCATCGCTTGACCTTTTTTTTTGTTCTAATTTATAACCGGGCGACCTACATTGTATTGTTATCAAATTTTTGATAACGCAACCTGATGGATTTGGGATAGGGATGAATCACATTAATCTTTTTTACATGAACGTATTGTCAATTTTTTCTTGACCCAAATTTTTATCCTCGTATGACTCCTAACTTCAAAATTAAAGTTTTTACAAGAAAATTCAAAGTTATTGTAACAATCTTTGACTGAGTTGAATGAATGTTTTTTATATTAAAAAACTTTCAAAATATTGTAAAATGACGTCATACTGTCTTACCTGTTCAGATAAGAAATACTTATCATACAGATGAATGAATCATATGTTGTAAAATTACTTTGCACGATGTTTATTACGTTTAAAGTTTTCATTACTAATTTTTTCAAGGAGCTTTACGCTAATAAGTTGAAATACAAGCGGTTGGCTGAAGTTAATTGTTGAGCTCAATTTTTTCTTTTTGAACAAATCTTTTGATACATTTATCTCTTGGAGAAGTCTTTTGAGAAATTTTTCTGTCGAACAAATTTTGAGATATTTTTCTGTCGAACAAATTTTGAGAAATTTTTCTGTCGAACAAATTTTGAGAAATTTTTCTGTCGAACAAATTTTGAGAAATTTTTCTGTCGAACAAATTTTGAGAAATTTTTCTGTCGAACAAATTTTGAGAAATTTTTCTGTCGAACAAATCTTTTGAGAAATTTTTCTCTCGTATGGGAATTTTTTAAATAGAAAGTTCTTAAAAATATCTTGATACCTAAAAAAATCCAAACAGATCTTCTTTGCTAAGAAAATATTCTAAATAAAACTTTGAAAGCTTGTGAAAACGGACTTTTACCGGAAACAGAAACCAAGGTCCTATGAAGCTCCGCCTATACTTTAAAAGTAACAATTAAAAGCAGATGCCTTTAAATATCTTTGGCGCCATCAAATTACAATTTTCTGTGGTTAAACTTGCTTATCAACTCCCATGGGATCCCTTAAACACTAGCTCACGCCCTTGATTATCTTCACTAATTTTTTAAATATAAAAAGGCATAATATTAGCATCGATGAAGTGTTAAATTGAACCGGATGCGTATGATTACATTTCACTACAGATGTTTCACGTAAAGTTTTACAAACATCTTCGATCCCCTAATGATTTTTAAAAGCTGGCGAAAGTGACACCATTTTTTTTTTTTTCATTAAGAGGATGAAAAAGTGAATTTTCATTACGTTTGGTTGCTTTCTAATTTATTGCGTTTAACATGGAAATAAAGGTTTGATTAACTGGAAAACGAAAGGGAAATTCTAGGGGATCTAATCTGAAGAGATCTAATCAATGTTTATAGCACTTCAATTAAGCTAATATTTACTTTTTAATCACGCAAAACACCGGGAAATTGCTCCGTCTGATTTTCTCACCTTACAAAGGGTTGAGGGTTTTTTTTTTAATCAACTGCGTGAGTGGGCAGAATTTTCCGTCGAGAAGAATATTATGTTGGAAGCCAAATAGTTTTGAGTGTAGTCATTGTGTCTTTTAAAAAAATGTAAAGAATAATAACTATGTGCCAATTTTAATTGCCAATCTCAATATATGATAAGCCTACTGGATGTTTTAGTTTATGGGTTTGAGTTAAAATCATTTTGTATAAGAAAACAAAAACGTTTTTTTCCAGGAAAAAACAGTAAAAGATTTTTGGACAAAAAAATTTATTAAAAGATTTGGTCAACAAGAAAAATCTTTTGCTAAACTTCTTCAATCATTTAAAAATTTTGAATAAATCTGCTCAAAGCTTTACAATCTGAAAAAATGAAATTTGGCCTCTCAGAGCTTACATCTAGATCTAACCCTGGCGCCCGACCTGATTCCGACAAAAGTCAGCTAGCAGGCGCTTTGTTTTTAATCTCAAAGTGTCAGATTAAAAAACTTATCAAATACGGAAACCTTTCATTTAATCACAGACCGAAGATTTATTATAAATCAAAAATAGTTTAAAATGTCAATTAATAATCTTAACTTCAAATTGCGCATTTTTTATCAAGAATGATAAGAGATCGTAATAGAAGAAAAAAAAATTTAACATTGAATCATATTCTAAAATAGTAAAGATCCGACACTGGCATATCTCAAGAGACTTGAGCTTTTGTTGTGATTGACGAGAACGTTGACATTTCCTTCAACATGGTTAAAACCCAAACGAGAACAAAGCTTTTTCAAATATCCCAATCCTCATTTTTACCCCTTTTTATTTCCACCACATAGACTAATCCCGATATTTAAAAACGGGGAGAGAGCGAGAGGAAAGCTTTAGCAACTTTGCTACACTTTATAAAATGTTAATTAAATAATTAATTAAAAAAATGAAAAATAACAGAGGAATAATTCCATTTTTACCTGGGGAGGTGGATGGAAGGTTGCGAAATGACAAATGATCGCAGAGTTGACTTGCTGACTATACGGCTCTCTCTCTCTCTCTCTTTTTTCCCCTCTCCTGACTCATTAAGTCATTTTATTCGAAGAAGAGAAAAAAAACAGCAATTGGATATTATAAAAAAGCATTCAATATGAAAAAGAAACAAGGACACGCCCCAAGGAAGATCGATACCCCCAACATTCATTGATATCTTTAACCGTATACAGAAGACAATCACGTAATCGCAAACTGGTATTCATCTCATCAATCAAACAATCAATGGCTTTATCTGGTGCTTTATATAGAGAGATTTATAATACGTTCTGATTAAACGTTTGTAGGAATCACTTTTTTTTTAAAAAGTGAAATTTAGGTTAAGGATGATGAATAAAAAATTTAAGGTTTTGGATTTTGTCCTCAAATATTTTTTGTGGCACCTACAAAACGGCTAGGCTCCCAAAAATATCAGAGATCAAAAATATTCTCTGTTTCCAATAAAAACTTGAGTCTCTAATGGCTTTAGACGGCTCAGCCTAAAACTTCTAACACCTTCAGCCCGCTTGTGCTTGGTTTTAAATATATTCAGCCGGCTTATTTTAGCCTCTTGTGGCTTCAGCCAGATCATTTCAAATCTTTAATAACTTCAGCCGGTTCAGTTAATAATTCTTCAGGCTTCGGAAGGCTAATATTGGGTTTTTAATGGCATTAACTGGCTTAGTTTCGACCTGTAAAGTCTTCAGCCTGAACCTTTAATTTCTTTATTGGGCTTTAGTGGCCTCAAGTCAGTTCAAATAAGATCTCTAATGGCTTCAACAGGTTCTAATTAGACTTTGTAATGGCTTCAGCCGTCAGCCTGCCCCAATAACCTTTGATGGCTCCCTCAACTTCCTCTTCGACTTCTGAAACAATTCCTTTTAATTTTGAAGGGCTTCATTCAGCAAGAAATCGAAGCAAGTCCAAGCCTCTCTCAATCAAGATTAGCTAAGAAATTTTTGGGAAGTCATCGCTCAAACACTGCGGTCTTGTCCACTCGGAACGAGAATCTTACTTCGTAAAAAAAAAAATTTCCTTCCTGCGAATCTGAATCTCTCACATGATTCCAATAATGTGAAAATTATTCATTTTAATAACAAGCGTGAGAATCGAATTAAGCGAGACAATATTTAAAACATTCGCTTAGGCCGACGCGTATTTTATATTTTCTGTTAGCTAAAATGAGCGATATACATCTCAAGGTCGAGACTTTGCTTTTTAGCACATAATGTAACTCATGCTCTGAGGTAAGGTAAACAAAAAAATCTCGAAAACGTAAGTTGCTTTGTTTGCTAAGGGAAAATATATCAGCATTACATTACGTTAATAACCAAGGAAAATATGGTCAATCTAACATAATCCTTTCCCTTTTTCTTTCCTCTCTCTCACTTTTTTTTTTTATTTTCCCCGGCGGAATTTAACAGGAAACGTTCAAGGATAAGCAGATGTGTTGATTTCATACTTATGAAAAGAATAAGTCGGGTCAAGGTTATCGTGAAAAA
Source organism: Liposcelis brunnea (assembly GCA_023512825.1). Classification (NCBI taxonomy): domain Eukaryota; kingdom Metazoa; phylum Arthropoda; class Insecta; order Psocodea; family Liposcelididae; genus Liposcelis; species Liposcelis brunnea. Next base: position 4,355,257 of record CM042070.1, read on the forward strand.
TGCCATAAAATGATAGATAACTGTACGAAAAAGTTTTTCCAACTAAAAATCTTGTTTTCATTTCCATTTTCATCCCCCCTTCTGACCTATTAACACGGATTTTTCGATACCCCCTCCGAGCGTGTCAGATTATTAGTTTTACATTATAGTACAATACAACCTGCGTGACGGTGACAAGGGTTGCAGAGTTGCGTGACCGACTGACAAGGGCGGTGTCACAACTGATACACCTATCACTCCTCACTTCATTCATTATAAGTCGAAATCTGCCTTTTCGTACTTACATGCCAAGAGTGTTAGCGGCAATGCCACCCTCAGCAAACATACTGAGATGTAGTATCCACCCTTCGACATTTTCTCCTATTTTTTTTTTTAAATTTATGTTATTGCCTCCATGTTAATGACATCTGAAACAAAAAAATAAAAAAGTTTAGAGATGACTCAAGATAAATATTGATTCATCGAGCAATATGAAAAGTGTTAATTTGGCTGTTTCCGTTGTTTAAAAATTTTTTTCCCCCAATGAGGTGATCATGTGGAATGTATCAAAGTCCTTACATCAATCATTTTTTTAAAAACATCTCGAAGTACAAAAAAATTATTAAACACACTCACCGATTTCAAAAACAAATACCATACTGAATATTTAATGAAATATAAATACTTATTAAGCTAAAACTAAAACGCATATGCACTTTTATCAGAGATTACCTCACACGAGTGAATAATGTCATATTCATCATAAACAAATCAAGTTTTGAGGTTAATTATTAAATTTCCATAAATTGATTTATAGGTAATTATAAGATCTTTGATTAATTATTTCAAATCAGAGTCACGATTAATTTTATACCGTAATAGTTTAATTAATCCCCAAATAAAAAAATCTGTCGGTAAAATTCACCGGAAGCCGGTTACCTAACCGTTTTCTTCACACCCTCCCTTCCGTGCGAAACCCACTCATAAAAAAATCCGCAAAAGCAATTTATAAATTCCAAAACCGTTAAAGGATTTAAAAAAAAAAAAAACATTACCTTAAAAGTATAAATTGAAATATCCGCATTTCGAAAAAAACGAAACGAAATAAATCTCACTCATCACCGTTTTTTTTACTAACACAACTCACATAACACACCGATATAAGGTTAAACGTCATTTCATCAACAAGTCAAATCATGATATGGTTTCGTTGAGAGAAATTTTAAACCAATGATTTGTTTCTTTTTTACGATACTTGCGTACAACGTTGTCAACGAACAGACGAAAGAAAATTTAGTCACGGCCTTTTACATCGATTTCATTCCCATGGGAAACGATGGAAGCTCGCCGGCTCGTTTCGACCAATCAGAATACAGGGATTTTTGCCGCGTTTTTCGATAACGGAACGTTGCTTGGGAAACAGTGTACCAGTGTTCAGGAGGTTTTCTTCATTACGACCATGTTTTCTTCATTTCGTACCGTTGCGTTGATCGTCTTTTGTTTTATAATCTTGACGATTTGAAAGCGTCTGTCTTCAAATAGGGGTTTTTATACCTACTTCCTACAATGATAATTTAGATAAATTTTTTTTATCTACTTTTATTGCTATACACTTCCCACAAAAGAGTTTTTGTAGGATTATTTGACTAACAGAAAATACTTCCTCTAGGCTTACATTTAGCATATTACAAATTAACTTTTTAGAGGATGATTAGTACGATTAAAAATAGAATCAGAAAAAAATCAACTATCGCCTGTCAATATCAAGTTTTTTTTCTAAACTGAACTTGATTCAGAACCTGGGGTAACCGGGTAACCTAACCAATTGGACCTTTTCAGATATATTTTGCCTCTTCATTTCATCATCATCAAACTAGATCTTCTGACAAAAAGCCCATAACAGTTGGTATTGAATCAAATGTATCAAGATTGAATCAAAATTGAACCAAGATGTCTCTACCACCAAATAATTGCACTGACTTAATGATTTATCTTACCTACATGACGTAGTTAAGCAGGTAGCTTCTACCCGATCCCGAATGCGAGATGCCATAACGAAAACGAACGCCGTGCATTTGATACACCAAACTAGCACAAGATTGCATCATTCCCGAAATTTTAATAATTCGCAAAATCGAAACGCAATTCAAAAAAAGATCAACTAAGAAACTGCACAATTATGAAAACGCATTTCATTACTGGTATATTTAATTAATTTTAAAAGAATGGAAGCATGTTTAGGGTAGATAATGACCACCTACAAAAGCTTCCATTTTTACTGTTATACCGTGACAGATAACTTGCGATTCATACACAATTTAAAACCTTGTTTTCCACTGAATTACTAAAGCACATTCACAATCACTTTCACACGTTATTTATCTTAAAATAATCCACTTTTTCACTAAATATTGTGGACGCCACCACGATGGCTTCCGTCGTCAATTCCATACTTCTCTTGTTCAATGACACGACACGACATCGTAATGTCGCAAGCTCGCAAAATCGTTTCCTGCCACGACAATAACGCCGCCATTTTGTTCAAATGCGATTTCTTTAAAATAAAGGACCTTTTTTTTTAAAATAATAAGAACAAAATAAAATTATATTTAATGAAAAATGAAAAGAAAATTAAATACATTTTTAACTTAATGACTCGATTATTAACCTTTGGTTTTATTAGTAATGATTTCCACATACGATGGACGTCATAAAAATCTCTAAAATAAATATCATCTGTTAACGGTTCCATTGCACTGCATAATAATACATTAATACTTAATTGTTTTGGTTTAGTTCATTGTGGATTCGTCTTTTATTTAACTAATCCACAGTTGTTAGTACCCGATCAAAAATTACGAGATTTATTATCATTCGGTTTCTGGAGATCCGGTCTCCGAAAGGCTTTGTATTGCAATGATGGCGTCGGATTCTTGAAGCCTCTTCTTTGAATATATTTTTGAATCAAACCATTCAACCGGCAACTAAAATCAAATAAATTAGTACATAAGGATAAGATTTCGCAGCAAAGGAATACAGAGGTTAATGTATTATTTTGAAGCGTTGAAATGAGTCAATTGATTTTTATTGTCAGCAAGAAAAACCAAAAACATGATGTAAGATGCAATTGTTATAAATGCATGGAATGAAAACAATTTACTATTCTAATTTTAAAAAGGGTGCACAAATTAATTTCCTATTGCTAAATCGACTTAAACTACATAAATTTGATTTTCAACAAAACTAACACTTGTTCATATTTGATTAATTTATAATTATTATTCTATGTACACCCTTGTAGTCTTTTGTTCTTCAAAATAAAAAAAATGCAAAATGAATCATTACACAAAACTAAATGACTATGGCAGTGCCAAAAACAATAAATAATATACGAGTACAGTATGAGCAATAATGATTGCACAGTATTGCTTATTATCTTTGGAATAAAGTCGATCTGATAATTATTAATGAATTACAAATACGTAAAAACAAAATTATTTTAACAATTTATATATGAACAGACAAAAAAACACAATCATAGCTCAGTCAATAAATTTAACTTAAAATTTTTTTTTCAAAAAAAGGAACTTAAATATTAGTAAATAACCTTAAACGTGCAAAGAGTTAGTTTAAGGTTTTATTAAGTCGATAAAAAATAACTTTTTTCATCCAGTCGTTTTTAAACATAATTAACAAAATCTGTAATTTTTAAGTAAGCATTAACTTTATTAAATGATTTGCATAAATCAAGCATGCTATGGCATATGCATTGATTAATGAGGTGCTTTGTTGTAAGGAAAGGATATTCGGTTAGATAATCATCTACCTTTTTGACAATGGCAGGTAATTCCTTGGCTACATTAACCCAATTTTTTGGCACTCTGCGGCTTAAAGGTGAATCAGCGAAGTGGATTATTTCCTCGCAATTGTATTGAATAACAGTTTTTGAAGCTGAAACAATATAAATGTAGAATTAAAATTAAACTCAGCTTGAGGAAGAATTTCAAGAGTTTATTGTCTGTTTTTTAAAAATTTACCTAGCTCAGGTTTATTTAAATCAGATTGAGAGTTAGCTTTCAAAAATCCTCTTTTCTTTTGATACCATTCAGCTGTTTCATTTAAAACTTTAGCTTCGTCAGCTGATAAAGGCGGGATTTCGTCAAAAATAATCGGAGCTTCATCAGCTTCGTTGATCTGGATTTCGTTTTTAGTTTCAATCGGTGGAAAATTTTTAAATGATGTTGATTTTTTTATTTCTGAAGGCACTTTTGTCTGTTGAACTGAAATTCAAAAAAAAAAAAAAAAGTTAGTCGAATAAGAAACTAATTTTATTTTGAAAGAAAATTCTGAGTCTAAACGACCATTTTGTGTTTTACCTTTATACGTTTCTTCACTTTCTTCGCTATCTTGACTATTGACACGTAAAATCGATTCAGTGTTCCTCGCTGGCTCAAACACAACGTTTTCTTCTTCAAAGCTGTATTCGTTAAATTGTTCGTTTGATTCAGTTCCAAAATATTCGTCTAAGACCAATTTCGCCATCTAAAAAAAATTGAAAAACATCAATTAATAAAGTCCCGATGAATTTTAAATCTTAACGTGGCACTAAAATTATTTCATCCATCTCTATTTTTGTTACTGCTTACGGTAAAACAAATTCTGGCGACTCTTTCGGCTTTTAGTAGGCTGAACAAAATCATTCTAGTGCCACGATGTTTTTTTTATTTACCCTAACTAAATCAAGATTGCTGCCGGTTATTTTCAAACTGTCATCTCCTACGGTAACTGTATATTTATATTCGCCAATATGAGCGTCGCTCGTTGAGAAACTGTGTAACAACGTCAATCGTTTAGAACCTAAAACAAAAAGTTTTTAATTAAAATAATTGAATTTAAAAAATTAGCGGAAACGAAATTTCCACTTACTTGAATTTCGATATCTTAAACTATCATCAGATGTGCTGCTATTTAAAGAAGAGCTTGATCCAAGTCTGTCTTTATCTGGCATTTCAGATCGAACTGGTGATGCATTACGTCTAATGGTTTCTTCCATCAACTGCTTCGCATATCTGAAAAATATTATTTCTTTTAAAAATTTTATAATTCCGAAGAAACTAGACAAAAAGTTTCTGCTTTTGGCAGAATTTTATTTCATTTGATCTGATTTGATTTAGGATTTCAAAATTTTTGTAAAGAAATTCTTAATTTCCACTCGTGATAAAAATTTTATTTATGTTTTACACTTACATGATTTTATCCTCCGTAGGCCCTGTTATTTGAACCAATCGCTCTTTTGCACCTTGATTCACTGCAACAAAATAATAAAGCACTTAATAAATTTCTTTAGTAATTTTTTTTGTTAATCCTGTATAAAGCAGAGGCAGTTTAATTACAATTTAGGGTTGTTTTTATATGCTTGGTCTGCAATTCTTGTTAGTTACAGTATGGATTTGCTGAATTTACTGTCCTCCACCGAAAAAGGTGTAAAAATTTCGAAGAATATCGATTATTCATGAGTTTTTCAAAAATTCAGTCGCCTACATGCGTGAAACGTTTTAAAAAATATTAGTTTCAAAAAAATCCGCTAGATGCAGCTGGTATACAAATGTTAAGAATTTCCAGAAGATGGCGTAAATGCAACAAGTAAGTCAATTCAACCTCACCTTGTCATTTAATTGTTTAAGATTTTCATTATTAATAACAATTGGTCAAGGCATTATACACTCCTTATTTTATCATACAAAAGATATTAACAAACATTGTTGGGCAAAGCTAAAATATTTATTTTTGCAAAAAAAAAAAAAAAAAAAAGATTAGTTTAAAATGAAATTTTTCATGCTAATTACACAGGAGAAAAAAATTCAATTTATTAGCCAAAAATATTAATAGTATGATCAATTGCTAATTTTATGCAATTAGGCTAGCTTTATTATTTTTAAACATCACAGGAAAAAGACAAAATTTTTTACTTAAAAGCTAAGCTCAGGCTTCTGCTAACACATTATTAATCAAACAACCTTTTTTTTTTTTATTAAACTTTTACCTCTTTGAAAAGAAATCACCGTTTCACTTAGCTCTTCAATCATATGAACTCGACGCCCCTTGATCCCCATCACTATAAATTTACAAATTTATTCAATGGCTCGTAAAAAATCTTAACCTGACAGTTGTTTTTATTTTAAGCCTAACTTAACCTTATTTATATAAAACTTACCTTTTCCTGAGTCTGAATTTCTGATAACAACTTCATCTTTGCAATAATTCTTCCCAGGTATTTTAGTTGGAGCTGCAAACTTCCCAGATGACTTAACTAACTCTCCTGGTGATAATAAAAGTGGAATTTGCGTTGTTACAGGACTTAAAGTATTTATTTGAGCATTCTGGAAAAAAAAAAATAAATAATCGACCATACTCAATAATAAATAAAAATGTTTAAATGCAATACAAACCTGATAAATATTTGGGCTACTCATACTGTTTTCCAATTGATTAATAGGCATAACCTCAACATCTTGATGATTATACTTATGCTTATAATAATTATTGCTCTCATTCATAACCCAATTTGTTGCTCTAAGTTCTATTAACTCCAATAGATGAAGCCTCGATATATAATCTAAACTCTCATCTCGACACCCATTTCGAAATGTAACAAAAGCTCTGTCAAGCTGATCTAGAATTACAAAAAGGATCCTCGGTTTTTAAAAATTCTCATTAAATAACCTCAAATATTAATTACATACCTTTATACACAGCTTCTAATTTAGATCCATAGCTTTTCAACATGCTATTCAACGATATGATACTTGTCTGAAGGCTTCTATCATAATTCCCATTGACCAAATTATTCCCCACTGTCTCAGTCAGCAGCATTATTTCTTCTAAGGTGCCCAAACGAGCGTCGATTGTAGAGTGCCGATTTTGATTTTGGATTTTCAACGGCCTTGGTTTTTTTAATTTTTCCGACGGGCGCGACATTCTAGCTAAATTTTGGGCATTCGCAGACATTGTGAAGGTTTGGGTGTTAGGCACAAATGTGACAGTCAAGTGGACGGTTTTGTGTTAAAACCGCCAAAACCTGCGAAAATTTTAATAATTATTAAATCGTTTTATTTTTATATACAAGCTAAGTTAATTTAGGGTGTGAATAATTAATGATTAAGCGGAAAAACTCACAATAAACGAAATATTTTTTTATTTCTGTTCTAATTCGCCGTCGTTTCGGTGTAGACGCATGCGCCTAACAAACCCGTTTTGTAGGTTTCGTCGTCTGCTTCATGACAAATACACAGACAAGTCATGGCTATTTTGTAAGTTATTTATTTTTTTAATTTTTTAGTGTTATTTAAAAAATTTTAAATGTTCATGGTAGATATTTGCGATGAGGTGTCTAACCGCTTTAGATTTTTTAAATGATTACAACGAATAAAGGTTGAATGTATTAATTTTTATGTAAAACTCTGGAAAAGCTCAAGGTCATCAGGTTCTTTTTAATAATTTTTTTTTAGATCTAAGATAGAGTCAGCTGTATTGCAAAGGTCGTACTTATCATGTAGGAAGACAAAGGCAGTTTTCAACACTGACACATTTATCAGATTAAAACATTCCGGTGAAGGTAAGTGGATGGATTTTAAATTACGTTGTTGGCATTTCAGTTTGTGTAGAAATGGTGACGGTAGATTTTCAAAACTCTTGCTGAGCCTGAACTATTTTTTTAGGGATTCCGCCTAATTTTTTGAAAATTCATTTTCAGGATTCAAATTACAAGGAGCTACAACTGAATCATATCAAAAGAACACGCTTCACAAAACAAGCATTCAAGAATACCCAGAACCGAAACAGCTCACATTACCATCAAACATTGAAGACATTGCCTCTTCTGAAAAACTCCAGTTCTCTCCCCAAAGAACCAGAGATATATCCGGCTCTTTCATATCTTCAATCTCATCTGCAAATGTAGAAGCTAAAACCCAGAAAACTACAACAACTATCGATGATAGAGTAGCAAGCTACGACTGCTCAAATGCAGTGAATCTCAGTTCAGCTATGCAAACAAACGTCCCTGATCCTTTTAAATCAAAAGGAAAAGCAACACATTTATACATGCCAGGTGGACAATGGGGCCAGGGAGAAAAATACATGTCAGAAGATTTGAATAACTCACATCCCATAAATACAAAAAACATGAGGACAGTTCAGTCTGGTGGAAGTATGTTTCAGGCTAAAGCAAAACGCAATTCAAATTCTTATCTGTTGGACAAAAATTCTGAAGTAAATAACAAATCATGGTTGAGTTTTTTGATGTTTCAACCGAAAAATTTTTACAGTACTGCTAAAGAGGAAAAAATGGAAGTTGTTAAAGAAGATGAAAACAAAGTAGAGAAAAAAGGTGATGAAAAAACTGAAATATCACAGGATGCAAATAAACAGTTAACAGTAAAAGAAAAATTAAAAGCTGCTGTTAAGGATTATGGTTCGGTGGCTTTAGTCTTTCATATTAGCATTTCACTCATGTCATTAGGCATTTGCTTCTTGGTGGTTTATAGGTTAATATTTTCATTATTTGCATTTAACATTTAGCATGAGTATGAACCTTTGTAACATTTTAAATAACAAGCTTGGAAATGGTTCATAGCTCATTGAAACTGATTATTTTCTGAGTATTTATTTTCTTTTTTGTTTTCCAGTGGAATCGACTTGTCTTACTTCACACAAAAATGGGGAAACTCAGATGGAGCAGCAGCTGCTGGAGTTGCAGCCCAATTTGTTGTAGCTTATGCAATTCATAAAGCCATGGCTCCGGGGAGGATAGCTATCACATTAGGAAGTGTGCCTGTTATAGTTAAATATCTTAGGAAAAAAGGTTTAATTAAATATCCAACGCCTAAACCATAAGAGATAGAAATTTGCCATCATGTAAAATTAAGACTGAGTTAGGTTGTTCAGTAATTTTGTATTTCCACTGACACAAAAGAATAATGACATTTGACAGTATTTACTTAAATTTTATAAGACAAAACGCAAGCCAATTTAATCTTATTTATCACCAAGCTTTTACAAAAAATGATGTTTTTAAAAATGCATTTCTTTGAGGAAAAAAAACTTTATTAAAAGAAATTTTGGAAACGCTGTGATTTATTATACATTAATAGTTAAGGTATGGGACATTATTAAAATTATTCTTTATTTTATAGATTGTAGTTAGTTTTGTTAATAAAAGATCTATTTTATATCATGAAATCAAGTTTGTTATATTTTATCTGAACCTTCCTCATTTTTTTAAGAAGAAAAGCCATTAGTAGGCTATTGCTTCTGAAAATGGTGTTTTGAATCATGGATTGTTTGAATCAAGATAATTTAGAGACAGCATTTGAGATTCTGGAATGTTCCAAAGTAAACAAAACCGTTTTAGACATAAAATTGTCATGCAGATCAGGCCCACATTTCCTGCCTCAATTTAATAACCCTGTTTAATCCCCTAAATTTTCATTACTCCTACTGAATATCTTTTTTACTATTAAAGAACTAACCTTAGTTTCCGTTATCTACTACCAGTCATTTCCACGGCCGATACGGCATCACCAAAAATCAAAGAATAATGTCACATTCGGAAACCGGAAATACGTTAATATCGTTTTGCCCTTCTCCGAATTAAAGGTTTGAAAAATATTTATATGATTTAAAATATAAATAGCAATTATTTCACTACTACGAATAATTTTCAGTAAACTACTCGCCAAGCCATAAAAATCAAAATGGATTTCACATGAAAATTCAACGAATCTGCTGCCACGTCATTTTCTCGACCAATCACAGCGCAGCATTTTAAACTGGCGACAAAGATCCCGTCTGCTTTTTAAATTTTTTTAACGGTTGTTTGTTATCTCTCGTCTTCGTCTATCACTTCAGCAAAATATTTACTTTCATCCATTTCATTCAAAAGGAAATTATTAAACGAAATAAACACAACATGACTAATTCAATTTAAATACATTATAATGATTTTTAACTGTATTTATGAGAAAAATAATAATAAATGACAATGCATTTTCATTATTGATCTGCAAATAAAATGCAGGCTTATTTACACATGAGCCGTTATTATTATCATCATCATCATCATGAGTAAATAAAAAAATTGATAAAATAAATTATCATAAAATATACCTGATTGTCTTCTAGAATTAAAAAACATACACTTCGTGGTTTTGTAACGGATAATTATATAAAAAGTGATGACTTCCGTTTGTTATTTTGACTATTTTAGCCAAAAAGATTTACAAAAATTAACAATTTATTCGCGTCCAAATCTACTTACAAAATAAAAACGCTAAGAACTTTATTTTTTAAAAAATTGATTTTCAAACGTCTTAAAAATTATTAAAACGTCAAAAAACTTTATTAAAACTATTTTTGGACGTAACTCTCAATTTTTTTTCTAACATTTTCACATAAATGAAAAAATGTACAATTGAAAATAAATCTAAAATATAGATTTATGTAAAAAATATGAAAAAAAAAAATTATTATCACACTTTTTCTTGTCCTGTATTTACAAAAAAAAAAAAAAAAAATTCGATACCATTACTTAAGTTTTCCTAGAAACAGATGGCATAAGCAACTGCATTGCAGTCGATGCATTCGGGAATAAACTATGGTAATTAAGTAATGGTACATAAGCAGCTGTGATTACTCGTCCAGCGAACCATCTACCATGTAGGGAATTAACAGACGCGACAGCAGTTGCGATTGTTGGGCATTTAACGTAAACGTTCCCGCTAGGCGAAACTTTATCAACGTAAACGTGTAAAACTCCTCCGTGCTTGTTACATTCTTCGATAACGTCGTCTCTTATTTCAACATCCCAAGTAGGATTTGTCTCCCTGTAAAAAAATAAAAAAAAAGTTATTATTTAAAGCCGAAAATGTTTAGTTTAAGATTTTGTTTCAAACTTACGTAGCTGGGTCGAACATATTAGCAAGCATGAAACACTGCGTCGCAATTGGTGGAGCAGGTTGAACTGCTTGTGGTAGAGCATTCGCTAAATTTAATGCGTTCGCTGCAGCTGGTGGTATTTGCATTCCAGTCCCTACGCAAAAAAAAAAAAAAAATTGTCAGAAAAAAATTTTACAGTATTAATGAAAACTTATTTCAAAATAATTACCTTCTGCTAATTTGTACATAAGTTGTAATCTACCAGTGGCTCCTAGATCAATACCAGATCGATCTAATTCATCTGTATCAAGAATTGAAGTTCCAGCGATATTATCTGTCCTTTCCTGTACATTTCCTACTTTCATCGGTCTTCCGGCGAGTTCAAAACCGTTTAATTGCTCTAGTGCTTTTTTAGCGTCGTCAGCATTGTGGAACTGTAAAATAAAATAAAAAATTAAAATTTATTGTTTAAAAATTGATTTATTTATGATAATACGTACTGTAATAAAGCCGTATCCTTTCGATCGTCCCGTTTCCGGATCCATTATAAGCTGTATACTATCAATCTTCCCGAAAGGTTCGAAAATTCCTCTTAACATATCCTCCGTAATATTAAAATGTAACGAGCCCACATATAACCTCATTGGGCCTTTCAAATCAGACGGCATCATCATTGGCGTTGTTGTATTTCCTTGCCTATTTTTCTCAGCTTGAGTTGGTTGCACCATAATTGGAATTCCTAATAATTTCTGACCAGTCAATCCCATGGCCTAAAAAAAAAATAAATAAAATGATCCCTTCGCTCAATTTTAAAAATAAAAATTGAAAATCTCGAAACTTACCAAAGGTACAGATTCTGGATCTTTAAACTCGACGTAGGCGATCCCCTTGAACCTTCTCGTCTTATTGCAGGTAATCAATTTGACATCTCGAACTTTCCCGACGGAGCTAAAAAATTCTTCTAAATCCCTTCCTCGAATCCTCTGCGATAGCTGCATGCAAAAAACAGTTCTCTGATCTCTTTCTTCTGGTGTTAAATCATCTACTGGTGGTTTACTAAAAAAAATCCAAAATTGTTAAAAATTGATTAATAAACATATTAATAAAAGATTCTTTAGAAAATCACTTACAAAGAAGGAGACTTTCTATAATTAGCATATTTCTTATAGGCATACTCATTATTCAGCAGATGGGGTGCTAGGTTATTCGGCGAAATTGATCTTCTCCTACTCCGATATCTTTCCCGTTCCTTACTGTAACGTTCTCGGTCTCGGCTAGTTCGGCGATCTCTATCACGACTTCGTCGTTCGCGGTCTCGATCTCTGCTATGTCTCTCTCTATCTCGGCTAGTCCTATCTCGGCTGTGGCGATCTCTTTCACGACTGTGACGGTCTCTTTCTCTACTATGACGATCCCTAAATAAAATTAAGAATTATTCCTCAATAAAAAATTTTTTCAAATTTTCTAATAAGACTAGAAGAATTTTTTACCTGTCTCTACTTCGCCTTTTATCCTTCCTATCCTTCTTATCATGTTCTCTGGAGTGGGAACGATCCTTTCTGCTTCTAAAAAAAATTCAACCACAAAATTAATCCCCTTTAAATTTTTAAAAAAATATTAATCAATACTTACCTCTTGTCTTTATCTCTATCTCTCTCCCTGCTCCTCTCCCGACTTCTCCGATCCTTATCTTTCCCATTGTGCGACTCTTTCCCGCTTTTACTGGATTCCTACGAACAGCCAAATTTGAAGTGACGCCGGCAGAATCGATGGAAGGGAAGAAAAAAAATTGCAACACATTCGAATATTAATAACTAATTTAAATATGAGGTCATTTAACCGACCGTCCACTACTTATCAGCGAAATTAAGCCATTTCCTTCCTCTCGAAATAGCTTAATTTTACTTTATAAATCTAGAGACCAAAATAAGGGACGGAATAATCAGGACGTATACGCTATTCTATAATACGTCCTATAAAAACAATTAAAACCTCAGCAGATGTTGTTTTAGTTTTATTATTTTCTCTCCTGGCTGATACCATTCACACAGAGATTTGTAGGCTCGACCCAACTTACCTATTCTCAACATGACATGATATCGATAATATGAAATGCTAGGCTAGGTCGGCACGTCAAGAGGCTTTAAACTTCTGTAAGAGAGACAGTCTTTCAATCTTCGATAATACCAGGTTTCATAAGAAGGAATTATTTCAGGGAATAAATCATCATTTATTAATATTTTAGTCTTTGATAAAAATAAAAATCAACTAAAATATTTAATACATGAATCTGACGGAATCGCGCGCCAATCGGGGAGTTTTTTTTTTTTAGTGATTAAATTACCTTTTCTCAAAAAGCTGATTATGTCAAGAAGACATCTTTGAAGTGTATCTGAAAACGCTCAGAGAAAAAAAACATACTTCAAGCAATCATCACATTTACACAACCAGACAATAAACTGAGGTGTATCGACCTAATCAAATCATCTAATCATCCTAATCCCCCCAGACAAAAGATACACCTTTCCCCTAAGTCAAAATTATCTCAAATAAAAATTAAAAAATTAGTAATTGATGTCAACTGTTGAATTCCATGGACTGTCTTGGAACTTGAGAGTTTATTTCTTCATGTGTTGTAACCAAGCAGCCATTTCCTGTGACGTCTGTATTGGTCCTAGGCAACAGAAGGGCATGTTTTGAGAATTTTATTCACCAACAGTTTTTTAAATTGTCATTCAAAAAAAAATATATATATCTACGCTTTTTTTTTTCTTTCCAGACATACCTTTATAATACTGCTCTGTAGCTCACTTGAAGTTTGACTTATAACCCCCAAAAAAATTTTTTATATAACATTAAAGAAGCTGTTCTAATTTTTGGGAATTGTGTAAAAATATCACCCGATTTATCTGCAACATTTATTGTAAACGTTACAACCTTGCATAGTCATTTCTTTTTTTTTAATTTAATAAATCCAAACATTAAATGAAATCATAACCTTCAAATTGCCTACTATTAAAAAACCACATGATCTTAAAAGCGATTAAATACATTCACATTTTAAACATAAACCTGGACTGTTAAAAGCAAATTCATATTGATTAACTATTCCCTAATTAATGCGAACAACTTTGTTCATGTTCAACATCCAGCTGAGTTAATTTTTTAAAATAGAGAATTACAAAAAAGCTACTAACCTCTTTTTGCTTCTGATATGGCGCTTCTAGCATTGCTTCTATATCCAAATCCTCAGCCATCCTGAAAGCAAACATTAATAACACATTTAAAAAAAACCAGAAACGATTATAATTTTCCTTCATTTAATATGAATGACCTTGTGCGTTAGGCGCTTGTTATATGATCGAGAGATATAAGCTTTTACAACGAAATAACCGATAAAAAATCCTTTAAAATGTGAAAATAACCGATTAAGGAACATTAAACCATTCGAATATTTAACACTCACCTGATTTCAGTAATAAATGTGGTTGTTTGAACGACGACGCTTGGGCGATGATTTTTAAAAAAAATCCTCCGATGAAAAACTCAATTCTAATAACAATAGATGCACCAATCAGTCATAATACTGAATTCTAATAAATCTAAGGAAAAGATAAATTTTAATTATTATTTTAAAAGGCGAATAACGATGCCACAATGCTAATTACAATTACACTTTTTATCGAACAAACAAGATTTATTGAAAACAAAATGGCTGACACGTAAAGGAAAAACTTCGTTTGCCGTTTGTTTGCCGCCGAAAACGTGGATTTTTTTTTCTAATTACACGATGTTTACGTAGAAGATCATAACCTCAACTTGTTGAAACAACATTAAAATATCAAGGATAAAGGTGCTGGGATTGATAAAAATTATTTTAAGTTATGAATTTATGATTAGGAAGGTTAAATTATAATTATACAATGGCAATTAAAAGGTAAATCAACATGGTTAATTATTTAGTAATGTTTAGTGTGTTTTAGTATAATTTTTTCGTTACCGGTTTTGTTATACGGAATAGGCCATTTTGTTAATTTTTTTTCCAGATCTCAAACATTTTTATTCGTAATAGCAGCGATGCTTTCGATGACAACTGGTGTTGATAGGAATAATTTTAAAACATGTCAGCAAAGTAGTTTTTGTAGGCGATGTAGGAACATGGAACCAGATAAATCAACTTTTGAATTTTTAATTGATAAAGCTGAAATTACACCATCGAGTGTTCAGTCTGAACTTGTTGATACCAAATACAATGTTAAGTACAGTTTTGTTTTGTATGCAGTTGATGGTGGGATTTTTCGATTAAAAATTAATGAGTTAAATCCTTTAAAACCTCGTTATGAAGTTCCGAGCATTGTTTTAGTACAAGAACCAGCATTGCAAAAGTAAGTACCTAATTTTAACTTTGTTAATAGTTGAGTAACAAAAATTTAAAAAAAAAAAATTTTTATAGATTGGAATTGGTTCAAAAAACTAATGATAAATTAATTGTTAAATCTGGAGATAATTCAGTTCATATTCATGCTAAGCCAATTAGGATTGATTTTTACAATGGTGATGATCTTGTAGTTAGTGCCAATAGTCGAGGGTTACTTCGGTTTGAGTTCATCAGGCAAAAACCACAGCCGTAAGTATAAGAAACTAGTTTGAATTGTTTATGAGAAATAAAAAGCTATTGAATGAATTATTTTATAGGAAAGTTGATAAACCAGAAGGGGAAGGAGATGGAGAATTCGAAGGAGGAGAAGAAAAGCAAGAAACACCAGAAGAAGTTGACCCTGAATTTTCATTAGAATCAGGAGCTTGGGAAGAAAATTTCAAGTCGTTTCATGATTATAAACCAAATGGGCCTGAAGCTGTGGCTTTAGATGTTTCTTTCCCTGGTGCTTTAAATGCTTATGGATTGCCCGAACATGGTGATAATTTGGCTCTTAAATCAACCAAGTAAGTTTGACATTATTAAATTATTGTGCTAATTATTTATTAATACAAATTAATTTTTATAGGAGTGGAGAACCATACAGATTATACAATCTTGATGTTTTCGAGTATGAATTGGATAATGGAATGGCCATTTATGCAGCTATCCCAGTTTTGGTGGCTCACGGGTTAGTTTCACTGTAGAAAAAAAATTTTCATATGAGCATTTCGTTAACAGTTATTTTTTTTCAGTCCTAAGAAAACTGCTGGTATATTTTGGTTTAATGCAGCAGAAACATGGGTGGACATCTTAAGTCATTCAGATCAGAACGTTCTGTCCTCAATCGTTAACTTAGTTTCTGGGTCCAACTCCAAAGCCCAAATTGATACTCATTTCATGTCAGAATCAGGAATAATTGATGCATTTTTTCTCTTGGGGCCAAAACCTGATGATGTTATGAAGCAATATGCATCTCTAACCGGCACCACACCTTTACCACAGGTAAAATAATTTTTTTTTAAAATTTAGAATTGGAATTGAAATGTCTAATGAAAAATTATACTTTTTTAAAGCAATTTTCTTTGGGCTATCATCAATGCCGATGGAATTACAACGATCAAGATGATGTTCGAAACGTTGCTGATGGTTTCGACGAACACGATATCCCGTTAGACGCAATGTGGCTTGATATTGAACACACTGATAATAAAAAATATTTCACGTGGGATTCTGTAAAATTCCCAAATCCCACTGAGATGACTAATAATTTAACAGCTAAAGGACGTAAACTCGTAGTAATTGTGGATCCGCATATTAAAAGAGATCCAGGATATTTCTTACATAACGACGCTGAAAATAATAATTATTACGTGAAAACAAGAGAAGGAAAGGATTACGAAGGATGGTGCTGGCCTGGCTCATCAAGCTACATCGATTTCTTCAATCCTGAAGTCAGGGAATACTATGCGAATAGATTCCTACTTGAAAATTTTCCAGGATCTACGTTAGATACTTATATTTGGAATGATATGAATGAACCAAGCGTTTTTAATGGTCCTGAAATCACGATGCCTAAGGATTTAATTCATCATGGCGGTTGGGAGCATCGTGATGTGCATAATATTAATGGATTCATGCATACGATGAGCACTTTCGAGGGATTGTTAAGGAGGTCTGGAAGAAAGTTAAGACCGTTTATTTTAACCCGTTCTGCGTTCGCTGGGTCCCAGAGATATGTTTCGATTTGGACTGGGGATAATGCAGCGGAATGGAGTCATTTAAAAATTTCAATACCGATGTGTTTGTCGTTGTCGATTGGTGGAATGGCGTTTTGTGGGGCTGATGTTGGTGGATTTTTTAAAAATCCAGATGCGGAATTGTTCGCCAGATGGTATCAGGTAAATTTCTTATACGACTTACAAAAAATATTTTAGACATTTTTTTTTTATGAATTTCATTTTTTTAAGGCGGCTGCTTTTCAACCATTCTACAGAGCGCATTCTCATATCGACACTAAACGTCGCGAACCTTGGTTAATGGGTCAAACAACGACTGATCTCATTCGAGCTGCCATACGTAAACGCTACAGCTACCTCCCATTCTGGTATACACTCATGTATGAACAGGAAATGTTTGCAAACTTGGTTATGAGACCACTTTGGACTGAATTCCCGAAAGAGGAACAAACTTTTACTATCGATGATGAATATTTATTAGGAAAAAGTATTTTAGTACATCCAATCACGGATCAAGGCGCAACTTCTGTTCAGGTTTACTTCCCCGGAGTTAATGAGATTTGGTATGATGCCGATACGTATGAAAAATATACAGAAAATGGAAATTTTAAATTTCAAGTCGATATGGAAAAAATTCCGGTTTATCTTCGTGGTGGGTCTGTTATTCCTAAAAAGGAGAGAATTAGGAGAGCTTCTGTGTTAATGAAAGATGATCCTTATACTCTCATCGTGGCCTTAGACGTTAATGTGAGTAAAAAAATGTTTAGCCTAAAGCTCAAACTTTCAAATTTTTTTAAAAAATAATTTTTTTGCCCAGAGCTCTGCTACTGGTACTTTATACGTAGATGATGGAGAATCCTATGACTACAGGCATGGAAAATTCTTATACTTGAAATTTGAATTTAAAGATGGTAAATTAATTTCAAGGTAAGTCAGCTAAAAAAAATTTTTCGTAACTTTAAATGAATTTTTAAAAAATTTTTTTTTTCTTAATTTTAGGCACCAAGGCGAGAAAGGCCATTTGGAAACGAAAGCATGGTTAGAACGTGTAGTCGTCGTTGGATTACAGTCAGCCCCAGAAAAAGTAGAAATTTCAGTTGCAAGTCAAACCCCTATAAGCCTTCAAACTTCATATTCTCCAGAACGCCAAGTTCTTGTTATTCGAAAACCTGGTGTGAACATAGCCCAGGAATTTGAAATTAAACTGTCGTAAAATTTAGCAGTCGTAATAAAAATAAAAAAATTTAGGCACAGTAAATGAATTGATCAATAGTGGAATTTTTAAGCTCCGGCTTTCTGTGATTCTTTACAAGGAACAAATATAAATTGTTTTTTTAAAAAAAAAAACTGTTTTTTTAAATTTAAACCCTCCCAAGGATATTAAAAAAGAAAAGAACTGATTAAAAATGGAACCAGGACTTATATTGTATTAGAATAATATATTGAACATGATGAATTTAACGGTTAGATTTAGCAACACGTTCTAATTCATCCTTCTTCTTAATAGCGTATGAATTTGATGATCCCTAAAAATAAAACAAAAAAATAAATTAGCATAATGTAGGCAAGAAAAAAGCAGTTAAAATAAAAAATTTTTACCTTTGCTGCGTTGATAAGTTCATCAGCAACACATTCAGCAATGGTCTTAATGTTCCTAAATGCTGCTTCCCTAGCTCCAGTGCAAAGCAGCCAAATAGCTTGATTTACTCTTCTTAAAGGCGATACATCAACAGCTTGCCTCCTGACGGTACCAGCCCTACCTATCCTAGTTGAATCTTCACGAGGGCCTGAATTAATAATAGCTGACACTAATATTTGAAGAGGGTTTTCTCCAGTCAGCAGATGAATTATTTCGAACGCATGTTTCACAATCCGAACGGCCATAAGTTTCTTTCCGTTATTACGTCCGTGCATCATTAGAGAATTTGTAAGCCGTTCGACGATGGGGCACTGTGCTTTCCGGAAACGTTTCGCTGCATACCTCCCAGCTGAATGGGGTAAGTATTTTGCATTTTTTTCTTTCACTGCGATGTAGTCCTGCAAGGACATATCGCTGACCTGAACTTCGTCGCAGGACCAGCGACCAAATAACTTAATTTCTGGCAAATCTGTAGCTGGTGCTACAGATAATGCGGTATCCGCAACACCCTCCATCGGGGTATCCCAATCGTCAGCCATCTACAATATTGAATCTCACATTAATTTCAATCCAAAAGAAATTATTACAAATACAAGTAACTTTTCAAAGATTGAATAAATACGTTAGTAATAAAAATGAATAATAATATTTAATACTTACGTTTGGTTATATTAATTAAAAATAATCAAATCATAAAACGTGGTGAGATCCCGAAAACAAACGTAATGGAGGAAAGACCGCTTCCGTTTCCGGGTTAATGACGTGTCTAAAGATCTGATTCCACTTTAAAACAAATATGGTTGCCGATTCGGTAAACGTGGGAGATTCTGAAGTATTAAAAAAGCTCCAGAGCATCGGTTTAAGCGAAAGTAAAGCGAAAGAAACTATAAAAAACAATGCGGTGACGGAAAATCTTCTTTCTGCCATTAAAGAGGTTAGTTGTAATTATTTTCTGACGTAATTAATTGTGTGTCGTGCGTAACATATGCAATTCCGGTTCGTGATTTTTTTTCCCCATAAATTCTCTTTTTCTTTTATTAATTAAATCATTAGTGATTATTTTTGCTGCTACTAATTTTGAAGGGTTGAAATGTTGGAAATGATGAATCATATGGAGATTTTAAAAGAAATTGTTTCGTCATCGCGAAAATAGCTTACGAAAGCAAATGCTGATTAAACAAATCGCGTTAATCATATGGAATTTTTCAGGCAGAAAAACATGGGCCAATTTCACCAGAAGTAGGGACTCTTCTTTACCATCTTGCTACTAAAATTAAATCCCAGATAATTTCTCAATTACCACTCTTAGTGTCTTATGTTTCTTCTAAAAAAATCGACACGACTGTCAGGCTAGACGGTAAGTGTTAACTAAAAAGCAATTAAGAGTTCTAATCAAAAAAATTTAAAAATAAAATTTTTTCAGCTGCCTTGGAATATTTACTAGCAAACATCAAAAATTTCAATAAAGAGTCATTTGAATCAGCATGTGGAGTTGGAGTTGTTGTCACTCCAGAGCAAATCGAGCAATGTGTTGAAAAAGTTATTAAAAAATATAAAAATGATTTATTGGAGAAAAGATATCATTTTAATGTTGGATTAATTTTGCAAGATATTAGGAAAGAGTTACGATGGGCAGATGGTAAAGCTGTAAAAAATGAAGTAGATTTGCAGATATTGGATTTGTTAGGGCCAAAAACAGAAGAGGATAAAAAACCTCCTCCAAAACCAACTAAAGACAAAAATGAGAAATCAAAACCGAAACCTGAGAAAAGTGATTCAGGCAAGAAAAGTGGGGACGATTCCGCTGGGTGCAACACAATTGGTGAATTGATGAAAACTAAAGTTAATTTTCATAAAGTTGGGGAGAATTTTAAAACTGATGGATATGTTGTTACTCTTAAGACTATGGACCTGCTTAAAGCACATGTAAAAGAAGTTGAAGGAAAGGTAAATTTTTAACAAATAATGGGTTTTTGGTTTTTTGGGAAATATTTACTTACCTTGAGAAATTCTTTTATAGGTTCGAACTCGATTTCCGCCTGAACCGAATGGGATTCTTCATATTGGCCATGCAAAAGCCATTAATATCAATTTTGGCTACGCTGCAGCTCATGATGGATTCTGTATATTGAGATATGATGATACAAATCCTGAAAAAGAAGAAGAAAAATTTTTTATTGGCATTAAAGATATGGTGGAATGGCTAGGTATGTATTTATCAACTTTTTTTTAAATTAAAGCCCTGAATTTAATTAATTTTTTTTAAAGGTTACAAGCCTCGTTACATAACGCATTCATCGGACTACTTCGATAAATTATACGAATACGCAAAACTATTAATAAAAAAAGGATTAGCTTATGTATGCCATCAAAAATCAGAAGAAATAAAAGGTTTTAATCCGCCTCCTTCACCATGGCGGGACCGTCCTATTGAAGAAAATTTAAAATTATTCGAGGTAAGTTTATAAAAAAGTCATCTAGAACTAGAATTAAATCATATTCATTTATTATTTTTAATTAGGATATGAAAAACGGTTTATTTGATGAAGGAGAAGCAACGTTAAGAATGAAAACTACATTAGAAGAAGGAAAACAGGATCCTGTTGCTTATAGAATTAAATACGTCCCACATCACAGAACAGGTGACAAATGGTGTATTTATCCAACGTATGATTACACTCATTGTCTTTGTGACTCTATCGAAAATATTACTCATTCATTTTGCACTAAGGAATTCCAATCGAGAAGGTCTTCGTATTATTGGCTATGCAACTCTTTAGATGTCTACTGCCCGGTGCAGTGGGAATTTGGAAGATTGAGCGTGAATTATACGGTTACTTCAAAAAGGAAAATAGCAAAGTTGATTACAGAAGGCATCGTTAAAGGTAAAATTAAAAATTTTCTTTTTATTCATGTAGAAATTGATTTTTTTTTTTTGTTCGTTCTAGACTGGGATGATCCTAGGCTTTTTACACTGACAGCTTTAAAAAGAAGAGGATTTCCTCCTGAGGCTATTAATAATTTTTGCGCACGAATGGGAGTTACCGTCGCTTCAAGTGCCATCGATCCACAAGCTTTAGAAGCGTGTGTAAGAGACGTACTTAATTTAACAGCTCCTAGGTAAATATTTATGGAGAAATTTTTTTTCTTGCGTGAGGATTAATATCTACTTGATTTTTTTTAGGCGGATGGTTGTTCTTGAACCTTTAAAAATAACAATCACCAACTTTCCTGAATCGAATGCTATCGACATATCAGTACCTAATTTTCCTAATGATGCTACCAAAGGATCCCATAATGTAAAATTCGACAGAGTTATTTATATTGAAAAGAATGATTTTCACGAAGCGGAAGAAGCAGGATATAAAAGATTAACACCAAATCAGTCTGTTGGTTTGCGTCATGCTGGTTATGTGATATCCGTTAAAGAAGTAGTAAAAAATTCGTCCGGTGAAATCATCGAATTGAAAGTTACTTGCGAATCCGTTAATACTGCTGTTAAACCTAAAGCTTTTATTCATTGGGTTTCAAATCCCATTACTATAAGTGTGAGGATGTATGACAGACTGTAAGTATTAACGAAACTTTTCGAAATTAAGTATAAATTATTTTATAATGGCTATTTTTTTTGTTTAGGTTTCAGCATAAGAATCCAGATGAAGCCCCTGGTGGGTTTTTATCGGACTGCAACTTAAACTCATTACAGGAGCTCAAATCTTATGCAGATGCTTCTTTGAAAGGATGTAAACCGCTTCAGAATTTTCAATTTGAAAGGGTTGGATTTTTTACTGTAGATCGAGATTCAAAAGAAGCAGAGGTAATTACTGGTATTTTTCATTTAAAAACGCTTCTTTGGCACCTAACAGACTTACAATAAAAGCATTTTTATCTTTTTTTTTTCAGTTGGTGTTTAACCGCACCGTGTCTTTGAAGGAAGATGTTGGCAAAGGGTAAATTTATCGAAAAAATTCTTAAAAATAAAATGAAATTATTTGAATTAATCTTTTAAATAATTCACCTTGAACTATCCTTTCATTCCCGTATTGTAAAACACATAAAAGCAAAAACTCAAGTAATTCCGTTACTTGGAAAAAAAATTTCAAAAATGAAAATGGCTTTTGAGTTTTGAAATCAACATTCATGGCGGTGCATCGCCTGCCGCCACTCCATTTACATCTAACGCCACGTTAATGTCACTTGCATTTGCATTTGTGATTAAATATGTTTATTTTAATTTTTAAAACGAATTTATTAAACGTCATACATTCTTTCTTCATTCTGATTTAGTGAATTACTTTAATTAACTCGCGATTGTAATAAAGTAACCGTCAAAATGAATGTCGTAGCAGCTGTTAAGACTTATATCACCAAAATGACGGAAGATAGTGGGCCTGGGATGAAAGTTCTTTTATTGGACAGGCAAACCGTAAGTTTGTATGAAATTTCTTCAGTTATTCAAAAATATTAATAATTAACGGCTTTCCAGACAAGTATTATAAGCATGGTGTATAGTCAGTCAGAAATCTTACAAAAGGAAGTTTATTTATTTGAGAGAATTGATGCTGGTAATCAAGAAGAAACAGTGAAGCATTTAAAATGTATAGTTTTCGTACGTCCTACTAAGGAAAATATTGCTTTATTAGCTTCAGAATTAAAGTATCCAAGATACAGTGCTTATTACATTTGTAAGTATTTTTACTATTGTCGAAGCAATTGAAAAGTTTATTTACTGATTATGTCAATTTTTCAGATTTAAGTAACATCATCTCAAAAGCTGATATAAAAATCCTAGCAGAATCAGATGAACAAGAAGTTGTAAGAGAAATTCAAGAGTTTTATGCTGATTATTTAGCAGTAAGCCCACATTTATTTTCATTGGGGATATCATGCGTTTACAAAGGATTAACATGGAATCCTAATTATTTGCAAAGATCAGTTCAAGGAATTACTTCAGTACTTTTATCATTAAAAAAATCTCCAGTGATTAGATATCAAGGATCGTCAGATACTTCAAAACGACTAGCAGAGGGTGTTAGGGATATTTTAATGAAAGAAAGTTCACTTTGTGGTTTTGGACTTCACGACACATTCCCAGTATTGTTAATTTTAGATAGGCGAGATGATCCTGTTACTCCTTTGTTAAATCAGGTTAGTCACATTTTATTTTTTTGTTTTGAAAATTTATTTGCGGTTTGGAAAAAATATTTTTTTGTTTTAGTGGACATATCAAGCAATGGTTCATGAGCTTCTTACAATCACTAATAACAGAGTATGTCTACCAGATAATCAAGAAATGAAAGAAGTTGTCCTTTCTGCTGAACAAGATGAATTTTATTCGAATGTAAGTTATTGGGTAAATTATCAAAGTTTTTTCGTATTTCCATATTAATATTTTAATTTCATTGTAGAATTTGTATCTCAATTTTGGTGAAATAGGCCAAATGATCAAAGAACTAATGGATGATTTTCAAAAGAAAGCTCAGAGTCACCAAAAAGTAGAAACAATAGCTGATATGAAAAGCTTTGTCGAAACGTACCCGCAATTCAAAAAAATGTCAGGCACTGTAGCTAAACATGTAAATGTAGTCAGCGAACTTTCCTCAAATGTTGCTAAATATTGCCTGATGGAAGTTTCCGAAGTAGAGCAAGAAATAGTTTCCCAAGATGATCATTCCCAACAATTACAGAAAATTCGAAAATTAATAGCCAAAGATAAAATCCGAGATATCGACGCAACTCGTTTGGTATTGCTCTATAGCTTAAGGTACGAAAGACATCAGAATAATGATATAACTGGATTAGTAGAGGCTCTTAGAAAAAGAGGGGTTCCAGAACGTTATTTAGAGATAGTAAGGAATATGAGAGAATATGGTGGAGAGCATACACGTCAAAGTGACATATTTGGCGATAATAAAACTGTTGAAAAAATTAAAAAAAGATTTTCTGAATTGAAAGGGGTTGAGAATGTATTTACAAGGCATACACCCTTGTTAAAAGAGACGTTAGAAGAATTAATTAAAGGAAGATTGAAAGATTCGAGCTATCCGTTTATCGATAGTAGTATAAGTCAAAGTGGAAGAAGGTAAGTTTTGAATCATTAAATAATACATTGAGGGAATTAGTTTTGAAAATAAATTTATTTACAGGGCCCAAGACATAATAGTTTTTATAATAGGAGGAGCTACATATGAGGAAGCAACGACTGTTCATCAGTTAAATAAAGCAAACCCAGGAGTAAGGATTGTTTTAGGCGGAACAACGATTCATAATACGACGTCGTTTTTGGATGAAGTTGAAATTGCAACGGAGGGAGTTGTAAGACGGCCACATCATAGAATGAGGCATTTGTAAAATAAGGCTAAAGCGCCATGCACAGCCTTGAAATAAGATCTAGTCTAGTCTTCATGTATTACCAAATAATAAAAATATTTAAATAAAAAATTTACATTTAAATAATTTTTCTCGAGTATGAATAATTAAGAAAAAGTTCTGCGCTTGGAAGGGCCAGAGCTTATTTCTTTGTGGTCTTCACATCATCACGGAATGTGAATTTTAAACTAACTATAATTTCTCTACACCAAAAGATTTTTGTGATTCCAATTCTGATAAAAAATAACACTAAAAATAATTCGTTTAAATAATTATGGTTTAAATATATTTTACAAAAATTTCACTTATACTGTACATAAATGTTTTTCACAAAAAATTATTCGATACTGTTATGTATAATTAATGTCACAAGGGTATTTAAAGTTTTCAAAGAAAAATTTTACAACACTGGGAAGTGGTCTGCAGTGATATGATAAAAATCATTAATAAATTAATCAGACTGTAAATCGCCAACGACAAGACAACTGCCATTAAAATACACAGAATTTAAGAAGTAAAACATTTTCATTTAAATCTTACTTCCTCAAGAAACAAAGACAATAAACAGGTCACTTATTTATACATTTTTCAGTCCGAATCATTAGAATATTAATTTACAATAATAAATAATCTCATTTAAAAGTTTTTCTTTCGTTTTTAAAAATCATTGCCATGTAATGGCACTTCATCAAGTACGATCTTAAAATCTTAAAGAACCATATCAAAAGATTCAGAAATGGTTAGACCCTTAAAATTTCCAAAGCTTTATTATAGCAAATTGCTATCCAGTCAGGTTGTGTGGCACCCCATTGTATTTGATTAATTTCGCCTTCAGCAGCTGTGTAAGCTAAAATGGGATCTTCGATTGCCCTTGGCATTTGTTGTATATCCCAAATTAAAGCTTGATGATCATCTCCAGCCGTGCAAATATGACACGACGAATGCGGAGCCCATGCTATTCCATTAACGCAGGCCCTGTGATTATTTAATCTCGCAACAGGAGTGCAGGGAACTCTTACATCTAAAATAATAACTTCACAAGCATCCATAGCAACAGTAGCTAAATAATTTGGATCTTGTTTGTTCCAAGCTAAACGAAGTAATGGAGTATGTTGAGGATCTTCATATATAATCGTTGAATGTTCTAAATGTCTGAGATCAAACATTCTTACAGACCCATCAGCTCCAACTGAAGCAAACATATCACGTCCTCCGCCTGCTCGACTAAAAGCAATATCATACACTTCTTTATCATGGGCAATTAGTTGAGTTTTAACATGGCCAGTTACTAAATTAACTCTTCCTAGCACTTGATTTGTTTCCAAACCCCAAATGGTGCATGTTGTATCAATACTGGAAGTTCCTATTAAATTTGGATCAACTTCATTCCAATCAAAAGAAGTTAATGGGGCACAGAAGTCAGAATTTTTATTGTTATTCAAGACACATTCAAGTCGAGTCTCAGGCTCTCCAGCTTTCCAGACTCGTAAATAATCACCGCTTGTTGCTAGTAAATCAGGAAAAACTCCTTTACTGTCTGGAATCCACATGATTTTCGTTGTTGGGTAAGGATGATCAAAAGTGCTTTTAGAACTAAATTCTGATGTGTCTTCATCTAGTGATACAATCTGTACTTTGTTATTGTATTCTTCAACAAAGCTCCCAAGAGCTAGCCGGAATCTTTTATCAGGTCGCACTGACCAGTTCATTGAGTAGAGAGGCCATGATGCCTCATATTTGTATATTTCTTTCCTTTTTGGAGGAAGAACAGGCAATGCCATTTTGAAATTGTCAATTAAAAATTGTAAGTTTTAAAGATGAATCATTTAATTTTTTTTAAGTACCTGAAAAAGAAAGTTATTTTCGTAAATCGCCTTCACGATAAGCTAAAAAGTCTATTTTTCAGCAAATTTTATGCAAAAAATCAGAAGATATTATGTGACACCAATTTAAATTTTTTATAAGCTCTAAAGCTTGATACTTTCTTCAAGGAGAAAAAAAGTAAACCTGATTTAAGAAAAATTTGGCAATCTTGATCGGGCATGCAATGTAATAATTACAGTTTTATTTAAAATACTTACCTAGACGTATCCGACGATAGAAAACGGCTCCGGCATAAGTAAATTTCACTAAATATTGAAAATATTATGATCAATCAACCCGACTGAAAACAAAATCGAAAATGGCTGCGGCCATAGAGTTATAATTATAAACACGTAATCGCCGGTGAAGTCAAAGCTCAAAATTTTTAAAATTAAAAAACCATCATGAAAGCTAATTTTTGACTTAAATGATGCCAATTAATATTTAAAATGTCCTTTAACATTTTTATTCAACTTAAATAGCTTATGTAAAGTTAAAAAAAGTTTTTTCCAAAAAGCAAAATGGCGGAATATGCTTCAAAACATTCCAGTTTCCTGAATAAACGTCTATGGCGCTATTTGAGCCAAAATTCCAAAATGGCTTCCGACGCGTCGCTTGTTCATGGTAATACAAATTAGAATTTTCGTTATTAAAACCTTATTCCTTCTTTTAATTTCAAGTAAAAGATATTAATCAGTGGAATGATATAGTTGTATAGAATTAAACTACGTTAAATAAATTTATATTGTTGTATTTTTCCATTTTACGGATAATTCATTGAAACGATCGTTTTTTGTTTACTAAATTTTGATTTTCACTGGAAATATTTTGGCCGTTTAAAATGTGGCCAAAGCTTATTGACATGAATAAAGAAGAATGTAAAAAAGCTCTTCGAAGTTTAGGTAAGTTATTATCACCAGTTTTGTTTGCAGTGTGAAGCTATAAACGTACCATTCAGAATGGTGGAGATTTCTATTAAAATTTTTTATTTATAGAGTTGGAAACTTATTCAAATGTAGTTGCAGTACTCAGAGCACAAGGGGCTCTTGGCCCTGAAAAGAGGAAATTATTACAGGACATGGCGTCTGCCTTGAATATTCCAATAGAAAGACATAAAGCAGAAGTGAGAAAGGCGGTGAATGATGAAAAGTTACATACTATTGCTGAAGTGTAAGTCTTTTTTGAGTTTGAATGTAAAAAAAATAATTGGGAGTTTAAATAATTCTTTTATGTACAGGCTATTTGGTCCTCATACTGAAACTGAGTGGGCTATTGAGGGTAGAAGATTAGTGCCATTGTTACCCAGAGAACCTCCTAAGACGGTTTATTCTATAATAGCAGATCAAGCTGCCAGTTTGATTGCTTCAGAAAATTCAAGACTTGGGGATCCTGCTGAAACTGCAAATAAAGGTTCAGGTAAGTTGACTTAAGATTTTGAATTTGAGGGTTTGAAGAAAATAATGTAATTAAAATTTTTAGAAATACCTCAACTGCCAGAGCCTTCATCTCCTGAACCAACAAAAACACAAGTTCGATCAATGAGCCCATCTGGGGTACTAGTTTTACCATCTGGGACAGCCATACAAATGAAAAGAGAAACAGAAGAAGAAGACAATCTCAGAAAAAGACGGAGGTCTGCGTCTCAGGAAGCACCTCAGCAACAGCAAGTTGTGGGCCCTGCATCTCCACCTTCTTCTAAGGTATGAGTTGAGTAAAAATGAATGTGTCAGCAATAGCTACATGTTAATTTGTTTTTAGGTGATTATCGTTTCCAGTTCAGGATCTCCAGGCACATCAAGTATATTACAAAAAACCTTAAGCGTACCAATTAAGACAGTTTCATCAAACAGCAAACCGACGGTAATGTACGCTCAGAGCGTTCCTCAACAAACAGCAACATCCACAACAGTAACTACAGACTCATCGAAAATGCGAGCTAAACCAATAACATCCGCTTCGATCCCAAAACCAAGACCAAGCGCTATAGTCGTGTCTAGTCAAGGAAATAACCTTTCACCGCAAACGATCCAATTAAAAAGTGCAAAACCAGCCACGACAGGAGCTGTTGCTCATTTAAAAACCGCATTACAAACTACCAAACACACAGTTCCTATTCAAACGATCGCCGGGATGCAAGTTAAAACACAATCACCTCAAACAAAAATTTTAGTACAACAGAAAGCGATCCCGAGAACTTTACAAAAATCAGTTCAGCAAAAAAGTATAAGTAGCCCTCAGCAGAAAACAATTCATCCTGGAAAAGGCGGTCAAGTCGGGCTTGTTGTTCAAAAGCCAAAAAATGTCGTTACCAATGTACAAGTTAAAACTCCTGGAGGATACGCAAATGTGCCAATACATCTTCGAGCGGCTGCGAAAAATCAAGGAATTCAGATTAAACATGATGCGGGTGGGAGTATGAAAATGCTTTCGATATCTGGTGGGACGAAAATTTTGCCGAAACCAAGTCAACCGGTTTATATGGTTGCTACTAGCACGTCTGCTTTGTCAATGGTCACTCGTACTATCCCTGCGAGTAAGATTTTTAGAAAAGTTATTTTTAAGAAAATTTTGTGGTATTTATTTTTAAAAAAATTTTTTTAGGCTCTTCTCCGAGAGTTATGGCAGTTTCAGCAGCGGGGACGCCGGTGAAAGCATCTCAGTCGGGAATGATAGCTTCTAATAAGCCAATGCAAACTGTTCATTTAATGACACAAGCTCAAACACCAAGGCGGCATCAAAATGTAGTTTTGCTGCAGAAAGGATCAGCAACGAAGAATATTCCCATTAGCCAAGGAGGAAAGGTGCGTGTAAGTTTTTTTTTTTTAAATTCTTCCAAGCATCATTACGGATTTTTAAGATTTTTTTTTTAAAAACAGGAAATTGTCGGGAAAGTTGTCATGCCAAAAACACCACAGAGTGGAGTAACAACGTTAGGGAAACCAGTAACGACAATAACATCTAACGCGTTGGCTCAATCACTTCAAAATTTACCAGTAGCTCAAACTCAGGTAGGTACCAGCAAATTTTCTCAAAATTAAAACTTTATTCTCCAACAAAAATTTAATTTTAATAACTTTTTTTAGTCCGGAGGAAGCGTGATTCTACTTGATTTAAGTAATCAAGAATCTATGAGTAAAAACGCAGCCATAGCCGAATTGCTTCAAGCTTCGGGATTATTAGGCGATACGGCTACAGTTCCTGAAAAATCGAAACGGATATCCAGCGGAGATAACGTCGAAATCGTTTCAGGCCCAGAAACTCAAATAATAGAAGTTGAAGAAAAGGAAGTTAAATCAGAAGGGGAAGTCATTGCTAAAGACGATTCAAATGTGAATACTGCAGTCCCCACATTATCTATCGGTTAGTCAAAAAAAATTCTTTTTTCCCGGCTCAAGCGAATCGAAAAATTTTAAAAATTTTATTTTTCAGAGGAGGCCGTTGAAATGCTGAATCGCTCTGATACCCCTGAAACGAGAGCTATTCTCAGCCAAGCTGGTATCCAAATATCAGATGAAATCGGAGACAGCGAGGAAGATGAAGTTTTGGAAGTTGATAAATCTGAAGAGAAAGAAACTACAGAACATGTACGTTGAAAAAACTGATTAATAAATCTTTAATAAAAATTAATCGTAATTTTTTTTTGATAGGCCACTAGTACAAAGAAAGAGGAAAGTAATCTAGGCGGACAATTAGATCCAAGCACTGGAGTTTACTCTCAGAGTAGCACTGAAAATATTACAGTTACAAATCCACCAAGTACAATCACGGTAACTCCAACATTAGCCACAAGCAGACCAAGAGCAATGGATATTTTTAGCACCGCTATAGCATCGGCCAATATTAATTTAGAAAACTTCATGGAGGAAGAAGACGGTTAGTTTTAAAAAAACTCAAAAAATTATACATTTTTTCTAAAATTTAACTATGGAAATCATTATTTCAGAGCCTGAACAAATGTTAGTTGATGTTCAGCAATCGCCGAAAGAAGGAAGTAGTGGGAATATACAATCAGAAACAACGGAACAATCATCCGAGCTTGGCGGAAATACTTCCGAAACTGAGGCTGGCAGGGAAGGTAATGTTTTCAAGTTTATTTTTATTAAAATCAAAAAAATGTAGTTTGTAATTTTTGACTTTTTGCTTTGCAGATCCTATAGAATTGCAACTGGCGCAATTAACTGCTGAATCGGAAAATTAATAAGCAAAAATTGCACCTGGCTATCATAGAAAATGGATACTTGGAAGTGGAAATTCGGGCTATGACACTCCCGCCAAAGGAGTATGGCTGTGATCATTAATAAATTTTCTACAGTAAACAAAGTACAATGTATGGGTAAAAAATTTTCTAATGTTATTTAAATATAATATAGTTAATGTTTTTAAAAGGTATTAAGCATGTCAAGTTTGAGCTCCCAATAAAAATAATGTCATCACATCATTTAATTCAGCTATGCGTTTTGCTGTCCTTCGTTTCGGTTTATATTTCAGTGCCACAAATTTTTCTTTTTAGGTCTTTTTATCGAAATCAAATTCGGCGCATTTAGATAATTTAAATGAAGATCATAAAATGCAAAGAATAAAAACTTACCCTGCTCAAACTTGATCAACAAAACGCAGTTGTATTGAAACATAACCTCAAAATGCTCGGAAAGAATGCTTCAGCTTCTTTTTGGTTATTTTGGCCATTCACTCTCAAAATTTTTTTGTTCGCAAGACATTTTTCTCCAAAACTATTCGTTAAACAATAAACATATCATTGAGCACTTATTTATCACATTGAAATTCACGAAAAGCACTCACGAATTGCATCAACCTACCGACGCCACTTTTCCAACGAAAAACTGATTTTTTCTTAGGGAAACTAGTCGCCACTTTCAAATTTTGCCGCCGTCTTAAAATTTGCGACAATTTTTTAAAATTCTAACCGCCATACCTTGTACAATTGTTTACAAACTAGATTTTTATTTGAAAAAAAAAGTGACTTCATATTCACTTTAAAAATATTTAATCCATTTTCAATATTAAGCTACGCAGTTTTAAAATTTTAAAAAATACGACATGTAACTTATTATTTAATGTTGGTCATTGGCTTAAAAATTTTTGCAATGAACAGAAGTTACTTATAAATATTTGCAATTTTATGATTTAGATTATGAATGGGAAAAATTTTAATTAAACATAATATAAAATAAATAAATTTATTAGCTAAAATTTCCTACATCAAAAATCCTAGCAGTTTTATCTTCGGAGCAAGTCATTAACATTGATCCATCTTTTGATAATGACATATTAAGGCAACATTTTCTATGTCCTTTTAATTCTTTAATTACATTTCCTGATTTCGCATCAAATACTCGAGCAATTCCGTCAGTGTGGCATGTGTACAATATTGGAAGATTTGGATGCCATGTTAAATGATTTATACTTGCACGAAATTGATGCCTAAGTCTTATAGCTTGCTTAGCTATGTCCCATATAATTAAACTCCCATCTAATGAACCACTAGCAGCTACTGGGTAACTTGGATCTTTACAAAATGAGACTGCTTCAATATAACTTCCACCATCTGAATTCTGACTTGCATTTAAAACAGATGCAACTTTACCAGATTGAATACTCAATAGTAAAATACATCCGTCTTCACAACCACAAATAATTAAATTATTATCTTTATGAGTGTCCAGACAAGTTACACCATGTATATCATTAACAGGCTTTATGTCCTTTATCACATCACTGGATTTTAAATCGATTATTTTGACGCTTCCATCCTCATATGCACAAGCTAACTTTTTCCCGTCAGGTAAAATTTTACCAGATGAACATTTCTGCCCAAACGGTGTCATTACCATCCTACTATCACCAGATGGTATTTTATACATGTATACCATACCTGATTGTGATGCAGCGATTAGTACATTTGTTCCATGGTGCCATTCTAACCACTGAAAATAAATTATTCATTAAAAATCTTTTACTTATTTTCTGGTAACTTCAGAATACTTACGCTAAGCTCATCTTCTAATTCATGTGTTGAATTTAAACTAAAATCACTGGTTTTCCAAATCTGGATTTTCCCATTGAGATCAGCAGTAGCTAAGTATGCTCCATTATAACTGAATGCAACAGCCTCAACTGATTCCTAATGAAAAAAAAATTTGGTATCAAAAAAAAATTAATGAAAAATATTTTCCAAAAATCAAAAAATATATTTTTATGAATTTTACCTCATGGCCTTTGCAAGTAAACAAAACACTGCTTTCTGCTATGTCCCAGATATAAGCTACATCATCAACTCCACCAGTAACCGCAATATTGTTTGAAGAAGGGTGAAACGCACAACAAAGAACTCCATCTGCAACAAAAAAAATTAACAACATATCCCATAAGTTAATAATGATTTTTTTTAGCTTTAGCTAATACCTGTATGCTTTGAGAATATAAATTTTGAGTCATCCGTCTCTGGTTCAAACTCTTCTTCCTCTTCTTCTACAATTGGTTCTCCAAATTCATTATCTTGTTCTCCATTTATAAATTCATTTTCATCAAGTTCATATACTTCAGCTATGTCATTTTCATCAAATTCTCCATCTTCATTTCCATCCTCTGCTTCTTCAACTATTTCAGAAGGTGAATTCGGTGGAGTATCTTTAGGCGGCATCATTTATCTCTGTTGCATAAGGATTGCACGTTGATTTGAAAACAAGGTTAGGTTATGTTACCTAAAGTGACCGTGAAACTTAATTTCCTTGAAATTTCTTTAAATTGTTCTAAATAACTTTTATGATTCCATAAATTTCAACGCTTGACATCAATAATAATGAAAAAACTTCACGAAAGGCACTTTAATCTTATTTTAATAGCGGATCACCGGAGAACGAGATGACAGAAGTATTGCCAACGTAAATCACGTGACTTGATCTTTCAATGTACCCAAGTAGCACAGACGCTCTTCTAGAGCTTCTCGAAAATCTTGAAATTTACTTCAATATCTTGACTTCTGAACGCAACTTGTTTACATCTACAATACATCTTTTCAAGATGGCTGCGGCGCGGTTATTTTTAAAAAAAATCTTGTAAATGAATTGTAGATGAATTGTAGATGACTAATTAAATGCGTTCTTTAAAACTTCTGTAATTTGTTTGTAAGATGTCTTTTCAAGATGTATTGTAGAGTTCTCGTTGAACGGACATTAGCGTAAAATGAGAACTATACAAGATATCTGCAAGAGACATCTTGTAAGTAAATTGAAGAAGTCTAAAAGTTGTGTACAAGTTATTGACAAGTTTTCGCGAATTCAAAACAAATGAAAATAAAACTCAACTTTATTATTGTGAACTTTTTCGATCGCATGGCTGTTTAATTGTTTAGGTAAGTAAAATTAAATTAATATCTTTTAATAATGTCATTGATAGCCAGTAATAATTTATTTTTTTATTTTAGATTTTGAATCAAGATTTTGACTCAATTGGATAGGTGCATTAGCTGGACTGGATAGGTGGATAGCTGGTAGAAAAATATCTATTACATATCCATGATTTAGATGTGGCAATGGAGCAGAGCGGAGGAAAAAAAAGGAGGTTGACGATATAATAATCGGCCCCCCTTGAAGAATCAACCTAGCGTCGTCACTGATATGAAGATGAAGAACATCAAAATGAACACGAGCAAGATTAACATTGTAATTGTGTGCTATAATTTTTAAAATATAGATTAAATCTTTCCTTACACAGTTACATTTTCCTAATCCTTTCTCTAAGCATCTCAAAGACATTTAGAAAATGTTTCCGATCTACAATCCATCTTCCATGGTAATAATTCAAATGACTTTATGAATTCTCTACAAGAGGTTTAGTAGAAAAAAATTAAGAGCAAGTAAATGTTTTTCATTGCATCTTTAATAGATATCTTATAGACTTGTAAAAATCCACTTTCCAAGCTGAGTACAAGATATTTACCAAGACGGACATTAGCGGTATACAGTCCTCTTTGACACATCTTAAAGATGATTTTTAGACAATCAAGAAAATTAAGATTTCTTGTGGATCAACTTCGAGAAAATTAAGATGTCTAGTAGATGTTGGCTACACTGATTTGTGCTACTTGGGGTACGCGGTTGATTTAAAGAGATGCAAAATTTACGTAAATTTTATTTTTTGAAAATTACCGGTAAATTTACAGTAAATTTACGGTTATTATTGATGTCAATTTACCGTAAATTTACCCAAAATTTACCGACTAGAAAGCCATATAAATCCGAATCTGGAGAATATTGGGAAGTTTATAGGATAAAAATAAGTTTTTACCAAAAAAAATTATGAGATGCAAACTTGATGTAACGTAAAGCGGCCCCCACACTGACTTAAGGTCCAGTCAGTCTCGAGTTGTAAGAGCTTACGTTACGTTGCGTCCCATAAGCGAAGTATTACACGTAACGTAACATAAGCTCTTACAACTCGAGACTGTCACAGCCTTTAGATAGGGGAATGGCCATGAATGGAAGGAATTTAAATGACGAAAATGAGCATAAATGCTATGATTTATATCCGTAAATTTACGCCGGTAAATTTTGCTCCCGGTAAATTTTACGTAAGTAAATTTTACCGTAAATTTACGGTAAATTTACAAGCCTTTGCATCTCTAATTTAAATAATGTGATAATGTAATGAAAGAATCAGTAAAAATTACAAAAAAGTAAATGGGAAAAAATGAGGATTACATTTTATGAAGAAAAAAGGAAAAAAAAAACACCTCAGATTTTTTAGTTGTAAATAAATATGCAGTTTAATCATTTAATAATTTAGTCTCATAAATTCAAAATAAGTTGAGAACATCACACAAAAATTCAAACAATTAATCACACTCTATAAATATATCTTGCATAAGCACAGCCAAAGAAGATAACCTTTTCAATTATGAAGTACTTGCTTGAGGATGAGATAAGTTTTGAAAATAATTACTCATTTCTTTTGAAATATTATACATGTAAGTAACATCTGGCCTGTTCTCTGGTTCTGCTTGAATGCAGTGTGCCACCAAATCTCGTAACTAAAAAAAAATACTTTCTCAGTTGCACAAACTATCAAGAAATATATGTCACAGTCTTACCTGTTGAGAATATAAATCTGAAGGTATAGGTGGATAGTCACAAATTTCAATTTTTTTACATAATGTGTACAAATTCATTTTATCGCCATAAAATGGACTCTGCAATGCAGCCATTTCATAAAGTAGACAACCAAGAGACCAAATATCACTTTTAAAATTATATCCATGTTCATTTATTCTTTCAGGGGACATGTAATAAGGAGTTCCGACCAGTGAATGAGCTGCAACTGTCTTATTACTAAAAAATCTTCCCAATCCTAAATCCCCTAATTTTACAACTCCTGCTCCAGTAACAAAAACATTTGCAGGCTTGATATCTAAGAAACACAAAAAAATTTCAAATTTTCACTATACTAAAAACATTATCTGAATTTTAAAATACCTCTATGCATAATTCGTTTTGAATGCATATGCTGCAAAGCTGATGCAATTTGTACGAAATACTTCCAAATAGTTTTCTCTGATACTAATCGTTTTTTACTTCGAAAATAACCAATCATTCTTGATAAATCTCCAGCATCGGCTAATTCCAAGACAATATTCAATTCATTCAATTCTATAAATGAAGCTAGATATTTAATGATATTCGGATGATTAAGTTGCTGAAGAAGATTAATTTCTTTCATACAATCTAATCTAGCTTTGGCATCTGTCATTTCAAATATTTGAACCTTTTTAAGAGCGACAATGGAGTTATCTGTTCTACATCTAGCTCTATACACAACACTAAACTGCCCTTTCCCAATTTTTCGTTCTACATCAAAAACAGATAGCGATTTATAAAGAGAATCGCCAAAATTGGCACTGGTCAGAGCTAATAATTCTTGCTCGCTCATGTTTTTAAGTGAGTATAACTTCACCCTAATATGCCCGTAGAATCAATACAGCTCTGTAAATTACGGTTATTTCCAAAACTGATGAAGAATCAATACAGATTAATGAAATATTTGATAATAATCACTTTTTCAAACACGTTTCTACTGGTCATTTTTATGTTTCCATTTTCCGGTTTCCATGGCGTTTCCGGAAATTATTCGTATAGTGCGAATGCCAACATAACGGGAGAAAAATTCCCCGTCCGCCATATTTAAAAGCAGACGATATCATTTTACCATCTGACAGCTGACAGGTCTTTAGGGATTTGTCAATATTTTTAATAAAAATGGTAATTAATTCATTTATATTTATAAAATTAGAGAAACTAATAGTGTTTATGCTTTAAGTGCATAGAGGTTTGCGTCTTATTTGGTTATTAACCGTTTCTTTTTCACTTTAGTCTTTCGCAGATAAAATAGGATCATTAATGGCTCGTCCTAATGAGGACTTGGTGGCTAAAGATGATGTTCCCTGGTGGATGAAGTACGCTGGGAGAGGAGTCGGGACCGTCGGAGGAGGAAGTAAGTACATCCTGAATCATTTAAAATATAATTGGAGCATGAGAAATCATTTTTTTTTTGAATCAATAATTTTAAATTTTATCCCTTTTGATGAGCCCAAGATAATAAAGTATAAACAATTCTTTATCTTCTTGCTTATCACTATGATTGATTAATAAATTTTTCTTTATTTTAGTTGCTATTTTCCTCGGTGTGTGGAACTGCGTAGGAATAGTTCTAGGAGATGTTGGTTGCCTATTAGGTGGAGTTTGGCAAATGTAAGAATTTTTTAAAAGTACAAGTTTCGAAGTGTACAAATATGCTAAAATTTATTATTATTTCAGGTTGGCTGGTTTTGTTGTAATAGTAGTAGAAGCACCTTGCTGTTGTATGTTTATTGATTTTGTTCAAACCCTTAGTGAATGGGTAGATAAAAGACCATACTGGAATAGGGGAGCTTTTTATGTAGCGTAAGTAGTAAACATTGAAAACTAAATTATGAATCGAGGATGTCAATCATTCAATCACGCGATTCGCGGTTCAAAAACCGTAATAAACCAAAATAACGCTTTTTCATTTTTATTTTCAGAATTGCGATTCCTCCTTTATTTCTATGTTTCTCTTTAAGTAGTTTATTTGGAAGTGGATTAATTTTTGCAACTGGTGTTATTTATGGATTTATGGCTTTAGGAAAGAAGTGAGTATTCGTTTTTTTTTTATTACTTACAATTTAAGTGCCCAGGTGTGTCTTGTGGCTTTTTTTTAAAACCAAGTTTGTCGTGCTTACTAACAAGTAACAATCGTCATGTTAACAGAGGATCGCGAGAGGATATGGCTGCTATGGCCACGCCACACCAAGGCTTGACCTCTCCAACGGTCGGCCAACCTGATCATTCCGCTACTTTAATGGAGGACCCTGATGTGTGGCGCCCTACTTAAATTGTCACTAAAAGTTAAAAATCAGGCAGGGCTTTTTTTTTCAAACGTCTGTTTCAGCATGAAATTTTTCGTTGAATGTTTTTTTGGAAAATACCAATCAAGCAAAAATTTAGACATGTAGCATTTGAAAATTTTATTACTATCTAAATCATTTTCTTCTAATTATTTTTATATGATTTCCTTTTTTCTTGCTAAGCAGTAGATTGCATGAACTTTTTTGTAGTTACTAATTTAATTATTATACCTTCAGGTATTCAACTTCTCGTAGGTAGCCAAGTAGATTGTATTATTGTTATGGGGAAACAAAAGTTAGTTTTTAAAAAAAAATTAACATTAATTTTTCTTACAGGGCATCGGCAGTAGAGATGAGAAACAACGCCATTAACGATACTACGATACCTACCCCGCCATTTAACACTCACATGAAAGCACCATTAACGGAAAATGCTCAAGATATGGCGCGTGATATACCTTGACCATGGGTATCATCCATGACTGTCGAATAGTTCATTCCTTAAGTAATTTATAAAAGTAACGAAAAAAAAAGACAAACAAATTAATGAGAATCAAGGCTGAATATCAAAGCTCATAAGACGTTTACGATCTCTAGATATAAATGAAAGAAACAAAAAAAAATCAGTTGCAAGCCTCGAATGCTGCCAAATCCCACAAAATAGGTAGTTTTTAGAAATTCAATTCTAGTTGTTTTATTTTTTAATATTGGGATTAGATCAAAAATATCTGCCAAGGTTTAACAAAAAGAGTTTTTAAAATTCTAAGTGTAAATTTTTGATTCATGAATGTGTTTTTTTATTGGTGTTAAGTTTTTTTGCCCTTTTAAAGGTGAATGTTGAAAGAAATTTAAAAAAAAGATTCGAAAAGGGTTGGAAAGTATCGATTAATCGAAAAAATTGCCAAGGTATCTAGTAATTTGTTTTTCCTCTTTTAATTCTTGTAACTGATTCTTCAAAAAGCTGATATTTTTCTAAATAATTTTACTAAAATATTTTTCTAAAATTTGTTATTTTCCGAATCAGTTACTGTATATTTTATTTTTGCTATTAATACGTTCAAGTCAATTAGACCCAAAAATTTTTTAATCATATCTTGCCATTTACTCAGTGCCTAGGCAAAAACTTCCAAACTATTCAGGCTCGCGTTAAAAATTTTATAAATCTAAACCCTTTTTAATCTTTTTTTTCTAAAATATTTCTTGTTAAATGGTTTTTTAAAGTTTTGTGCGATTTGCAGCATGTATTCTCATATCAAACGCATTCAAATTTTCCTCCCCCTCAGTGCGTACTTAAGTATTTTAGGAGAGTAAAATATATACCGGTTTACACAGTGCATTTTGGCATTATATTACTTTGTAAGCATGTAAGTTTATTATTATCATCATTATTTTTTTATATTAAGTTTCTTATTTAAGTTTAATCCAGATCTGCTAAATCAATATATTTGTAGATTAATTTTATTTAGATAAATTGAATTGTTGACTTGCTGACTGTAATGCCTCAAGCCTGCTATCCCGGATAATTTATATAATAAAAATTGTGTAATCATTCACTTATAGATGAATACGTAAAGCAGAATAATATTGATATTAGTATTTTACTGGTATACAGAGCTGTGTAATATTTATTTTAATTTAAACGCTGTTTTCTTTTCTTTTTTTAAAATTATTGTTCTTGGATTTTTTTTTTAATTTCTTACACAGTGCTGTCGGTATGTAACTGTTGTATTTTATCAGTGTCGTTTTGACTAACAATTAGGATTTCAGGTAAAGTTATGTATGTCCAGACTGTTGATGGATTAGCAATAAAATCAAAAAAAAATTGGTGAAGGCAGACTTTCCGAAAGTCGTGCCTTGTCTGGTCATACATGAATATTTTAATGAAATTATACAAGTAAATTCGATCAATTAATATCATTAAGCTATTCTTATATGTCAGCTATAATATATCATAGTCATTAAATAGATAAATCGGTTTTTCAATTGATTAACCTTTCTTCCATCTGGAATTACATAAATGACCAATTTAGGTTATCTAAAGGAATTAATTCGCGGGGAAAAACATAAGCTGGGATGTACTACTTTAACCAAATACAAAGATACATCAATTAGATTAATTTTTCTAATCATGAAAATAATTTCAATAGACATTTGGAATTGCTGCAATTATTAAATACTTTTTAAATTTCATCCGTCATCCGCGAGAATTTTGACTCCATTTCCATTTTGTCAAAGGAATAACCGTAAACCGTTATACGGTAGTCAAAGGACGGTTGCCGATCGTGGATGTATTCACGGAGGTGTATATTTTGTTTTTTCCGTAAAATTAGTGCTGTAATTGAAGTGTTTATTGCGAGAAAAGTTACATTTTATTATGTATTTAATGTGGGATGAAATAGTTATTTATCATTTTGATGTGAAGTTTAGTAAAAATCGGAAAATGATTGCATTGTGCAACGGAGAAAAAAATGAGGTATTTGAGGCGCCGCCATTTTGTGTTGCTCTTCTGGGAGATATTTCGACATTTGAACTTGGATTTCTTCTTGTTCTCGTAAGGTATTTTCGACTTTTTTTTATAAGGCAAATCGTATTTTATTAGATAGTTTTTGTCTCTGACTAATTTTACTAAACATTGAAGCAATTTGAAGTGTTAAAATTACATGCCCCGAAGCATGGCTGTGATCACCCTCTAAGCAGTGAAGAGTTCTTAGAAGGTTAATTTCTGACTCTATCAGCCTTGATGTTATTGTTCTGCTCATCAAAGCTTGATGTTATTATGCCAAACAATGTAAACATGAAGAAATGTGTGTAAAATTGGACACGTTTTTTGGGTTTACCTTCTCTCTAGCTTTGCTTTACCATGATTTTCTCAATTAATGACCATTTTTGTGACTGCTAAAAAATACTGTTAGCATAAGACATTATCTAGATGATCTTCTACTCTGGGTAATTTGATTTTGCAAAGAACTTTAATTTCGGGACCTAATTTTGAGCAGGAATTGCTCAAGCAAATATAAAATTAGTTTTATTAGGGTTACACGGTGGAAGGAGTGATGAGGTAAGCATTCTGTTTTTAGGAATTTTCATCCAAATTATTGTTTGAAAGCTTTTAATAATGTGATTTATTTTGTAGATGAACAAAATTACAAAATCAAATGCTGTGGTAATAAGGAGCGAAGCATATTTGGGAAATTCATGAACACGAAATGCATCCTGAAGGATTATCTTCATAGTTTAAATCTCAACAGTCATATCTAGTGAGAAATATTCTTCCTACATGCTGTTTTATCGACGCCTACCGTTAAGTGCTGCTGAATGTGATCATCTCAAGAACTTACAGCTTGGATTTTTAGGTTTTTACCAAGAAATAA
The DNA here is from genome assembly GCA_023512825.1 of Liposcelis brunnea. NCBI lineage: Eukaryota > Metazoa > Arthropoda > Insecta > Psocodea > Liposcelididae > Liposcelis > Liposcelis brunnea. The sequence goes on from CM042070.1 coordinate 4,397,006, forward strand.
TGGAAAATCTTAGGATTCATTTCTATCTGCCTCTGTTTATTCCTGCATCTCGTATAGTCTGTTTCATTAACAGGTTGACTTGCTAAATCCATAAAGTTTCAATTGAAAAATTTGACCTAAATTAAATTTTATCTCTCAAATTTTTTAACTGCTTACCTGAGCTGCTTTTCTTCCTCCAATAAAATTTAAAGGAAAAGGATTAAAGGGAAATCAGACAAATTATATTATGAATATTTTAATCATTCTATATTTATTAAATATCTATGTTGAATAATTAATTACATAATGTTATCCTATCAGTTATGATATTAATCATTATAAAATAAAAAAAAAATTAGAAACAGACTTTGAATAACTCAGTCGAATTATACTATTGGTAAATTTATAAGGTATCTAAAATCTGATTTAGTCATTGCACCTGACGAGCAAACCAAAAAAATTCACTCATATTTTCAAATGCAAGGAACAAAAATTACATACGGGCTTGAATACTTTCAATAAATCCTTTTTTTTAAAATTTAACCTTTGCCCTTTGAAACTATATTACCTATTGACGACAATGATGTCGTCTTATCATTCAGCTATACTGATTAATCAATTCTCATTAAGGGGGTGGTAATAAATAAAAAAATTTCAAGAAACAATCACTACTGGAAAAAAATTTTCATAACCAGTGGATGGGACATTTTTTCAACATATATTTTCTTTGCTTGAGGATAATTAGTTCCTACGACATTTAAATTATTTTTATTTTTTTCAAACTATCAAACAAATTCCTTTACATAACGTGATTTGAACTTTTTTACTGCTCATTTGTTTTTTGTTTTTAAATTTATTTATTTAAAAAAAAAGTTAGAAAAAAAACTGAGCAAACACAGCAACATCCATGTTGGTCTCATTTACAATATTCTAAGCTAACAATTACTAATTTTTTTTAAAAAAAAAATTCTCTCGCTAAATTTTTCTGAGGTATTTTCGGTTGATTTTTTTTAATTTAAAAATTTTTTTTAAAATTTTAAATTTCCAAGTTAAATATTTATTGCTTACTATAATTTGTACTATTATAAATTCGAGAGAACATTAACGAATAAAAACATATAAAGAATGTATTTTTTATTTATTCTTCCCGAGTAAAATCCAGTGGTTCTTTTCCGAATAATTTAAATATATACAGGGTGGTTAAAGTGGGAGGGGAAAAAAATTTCTGTTATTTCCAACATTTAATTTACATAGATAAAAATCCCTTGAGTAGTATAATTTATACACGGAGGAAAAATCATAACAAAAAATTTCTCATAGAAAGAAATGCAAAAAAAAAACCATCCATGCGCCAACAATGAAAGTTACCTGTTAACTCTTCTCCAAAAATCTTCAAAGACATTTAAAAAAAAATCTGTACATTATACTCTACTTACAATTTAAATTATACACACAGTCTAGTTCAAGCTATTTACATTTAATATAATTTTGCATGCCAGCATCGTCATCCTCTTCCCTTTGGGTTGGATTTTCCAAACGGCGTTTATGATTGCACTACAGGCACTTTTGTTTTAAAAAGAAAATCCAAAATATTTTCAGCCCCGTCTTTTTTTTCGATTCAGTTCTGGCCCAAGGAAAAAAAAATTTATTCGACTAGATTTTTATTTTTGTACTCTGTTTTTATTGGTAGAGTTGATTTATTTTTTTATTATTATTACAAATCTGGCCCTGATATTGGCAGTTACGTTTAGAAAAAAAAAAAAGACAGTGACATGCAACTATTATCATTTTCGGGTCTGTAGCAAAACCTCTTAAGCATAAAACGTTCAAAACTAGTTTGGAGGTTTTCAAAAAGCATTTTTATTGTTATTTTTTTAATTTTATCATGTGGAGGTGTTGAGCGTTCTCGAAACCCCCAAAGATTTTTTTTTCAAGACACATTTTGAACAAAGGTCAACAAGACATCTTAAAAAAAATTATTTGTTAAGAAATTTTGAAAAAATCTGCTAGACAAGAAATTTTTAAAAAAATGGCTTGACAAGGAGTCTTGAAAAATCTTGTCCAAACAAGAAAAATCCCAAACTTTAGGGGTTTTGAGAACGATCGATACCTCCATATGATAAAATTAAAAAAATAATCGTCAATGCTTTTTCAAAACCTCTGAAATAGTTTGAGACGTTTTGTGCTTTGGAGGTTTTGACCGGGTCCCTCATTTTCTCATTCCTTTCGAGATCACTTATAAATACATTTTTACTTTTTTTAAAAAAAATAAAAATTATTAAAAATGGCTGTTTTGGTTGAAATAACAGCGTTTTGGAATTAACGAAAAGTTAATGGGTGTGTTTTAAAAAATAAAATTAATTTTAAAAGTGTTGAACATCGTCGGGGAAAGATTTTAAAATTGGAAACTGAAAAATTAATTTTTGGAAATCGTTTAAAAAATATTTCAATTTTGAATTTGCTATGTGAAAAAAATGATCGCCTAATTAGGGCTGCGATTCTTTTTAAGATGGCAGTGGCTGCGCCAAAATGGCTGCAGCCCTTATCTGAAAGTCTTTTGAGCCCTGCGCATTCTTATTCACCAGGCATCTAAGAATTTTCAATTTAGAGTTTGGCGTGAATCAGGATTTTTTTCAGGTCCAGACTCACTGCTCCTAAAAACTTTTTCACAAACCTTAACTTTTCGCCATTTTTCAACTACATCTTTTTATTACTACGATTCTAATACTTGTGATGTAATTTATACAGTTTATTTTTATTTTAGCCGGTTTCATCAACGATAGTAAAAAAAAATATACAATGGCAGGAGTTATTTAAGTTGATGAAAACCGCCATCAGTCCATAATATAAACTCAGTCATTTCATTTATTTATTTGCAGTTAATACGAGAAAAACCGATTCAATATAGAACCGCGTTAAAAAAATTTAAAAAAAAAATATTAAAAAAAACTCGTATCACAGAAATGCGGGGAGCTAAAATTTTTGAGATCTCGATCAGACAAGAAAACCCAAACTTTAGATCTTATGTTGCAAAGTCGAGGCCCTTGCGAATTGTATAACAGAGCTTTGCCTTAATCTCGGTGCTGGAGCGGCCGGCACCAATAACTCCTCTGCATATTCCATAGATTTTAATATCATTTTAGAACGTTTCCTAGGGGGGAGGATTAATATTTCCCGGGCGCCAGGAGCTAAATCGATGGGATCAGGAGAAGACGACGGTGCTGGACTTACAGGATTACTACTAGACGACGTAAGGACCGGACTTAACTTATCCTCTGACATTTCTAAATATTCAGGTGAAAGCTGCATTTGATATTGTTGATTATTCCTCCTTTGCATTGATGCTAATGGATCCGGGCATAAATACACTGACGGTTCGATCGGGTTGGGTGATGCATTCGCTGAACATTGCGGCTCTTCGTAATGCTCATATCTCGATTCCTCTTCCGTTTGTAATTTTAAAGGCGAAAAATTTTGAGCTTCGGATGCTGCAGCTGCTGCAGCCGCTGCTAACAATGCCGGATTCACACCCTGTTGAGGCTGTTGAGGTTGCTGCGGTGGGGCTTTAAAATCGTTCCTAGGATAATATAAATAATATCGAAGTTCCCGCATGTTTGGATGTTTTTGCGGCTCGGGTGGAGGCGCTGCAGGGGGCGTTAATATTATTTCTAAAGGTTGCGTTTGTTTTTCGATTTCATAATTGTCTATTTTTGCTTCCGTATCACTTTCCTTGTTCTCTTTATCGCTTGTCGACGATGCGCAGGAGGTCTCGGCCACGTCTGAGCTTTGCGCCCTCTGCGCGGGTTGCTCAGAATGACTTTTAATATGCAATTCCATTGTTTTCTTAGACGTGAACGTTTCGTTACATATCGTGCACTTGTATACTTTTTCACCGTAATGAGCGACCTGATGTAATTTAAGAACGTGATTGTACCCGAAGGATTTACCACATATCTCGCAATTGTAAGGTTTTTCACCGGTATGAGTACGAGTGTGAACTTTTAACTGTTTCGAACACGTGAAACCTTTCCCGCAAACCTTACAAACGTAAGGTTTCTCTCCCGTGTGTGTCCTCATGTGTATCACTAACTGACCGCTTTGTATGAATGTTTTAGAGCATATCGTACACTTGTGCGGACGTTCACCGGTATGTATCCTCATGTGCCTGTGTAATTTCCCGCTGTGCTCGAACGCCCGATCACAAATATCGCACTTATAAGGACGTTCCTTTGTATGTATCCTTCTGTGAACACTCAAGTTTTCTTTAACCGAGAAACTTTTGTTGCAATATTCGCACTGGTAGGGTTTCTCACCGGTATGCGTCCTGTAATGTCGGGTTAACCTCGCGGGCACCGCGAAGGTTTTCGAACAAATGTTGCACTGATACGGATCCTCACCGTCTTTGCTGTGAGATCGTAAATGGTTTTGGTAAGTGTTCTTCTGCGGGAATGTTTTGTTACAGTATGAACACTGGAAGGTCGTGTCTGGCGATGAGGAGGATGGGGTTTCCTCGAAAACGGGAAGATCCGGGCTGCAAACCAATTTTTTGATTGCTGCTTCCGCTTGTACATCACGTGGGACTATCGGGCTTAAGGTGCAGTCTGTTCCGACGGGAACTTGAACTTCTTCTTTCACTCCGATCATGTCCGAATTGTAGAAGCTAACGATTTCCGATACTCGATTCCACAGACTCTCTGGAAACAGAAATGAGAAAGAAAATTTTATTAATTGTGTTTAAGAGTAAATGAAGTTGGGCGGTGAGTTTATGGCTTTGGTGCTGAGTATTTATGATTAAAATTTTGTGAGTGAAAGGTTTCTTAAAGAATTCCATGGGCAGATTCTGTTTACAGAACATTATATAATTAATCAATGTGGGAAAACATTAGACTTTAATTTCTTTTCATTATTACTGTTTTAGGTAGAGTGGGGGCGCGAGATTGGAGGGCAGTGGCCCAAGATAAGTCTAACTAGCGGCTGCTTTCTGCGGCATCAAGGCTTCGAGCTTTGTAACGCCGGATAAGTAAAGTAAGTAGTAGTAGAAACATTTCAGATGAAAAGAGCAGCGTTTTGAGTTTGTACTTTTTGATTTCGTCCAAAATTTTTTACCTGGTGCAATCTGTAGCATTAAAGCTACAAAGGAAGTGCGCTTTGAAGCAAAAATAACTTGTGCTTTGCCAATAACGTTTCAGGAGGAGGGCTGTATTAGGCTGTAGAAGAAAAGAAGGGACGGCGCCAAGGGGGGAAAAAATTTGGCGCCCTTGGCCCCACCTATTTGGGAAGAACAGTAATATTGCTGTAATATTAGACACTATGGCCCCACATGACAATTGGTGGCCCACCCTTGGCCCCATCCAGATTTAGATACAGATGGGGTAGGTTGTTTAAGAGCTCGTCAATACCTCTTAGGGCTTTGCTTTTTGGATTTTTCCCAATTAGATATTATGAATGATTCAAAGCATCCATAAAACTATCCTGAAAGCGCAGACTATTGCACGTGCAGATCTCATAATAGATTATCTCACAGGCAGAAGGCAAATTCTGCTTGTGGAGACTTGCAGCAAAAATTTATTCTGTAATGAAAAACACTCAGGATTCATACTCTGTGGAAGTTCACCACTGCACAGGCAAATATTTGTGGGTGAGAAGCACCCAGTATATTTTCTGCTAATCCAGATTATTGTTTTGATTATCCTATGATTATAGCAACCCATGGATTTAATATAAAGCCGTTGAACTAAGATTCTACTGCAGGAAAATTTCGGAAAAGTAGCTTTAAATCCCACGCCACCCACATTCAGAATCCAGATTCCATAGGCGCAGAAAATTATCTCAATATTGCATGAATTTTCGCCCCATACCCCAAGAACTTCAGGGTTTGACCCCTTAAGATTTCACAAGCCATCGTTTCTCATTGAACTTGGACCAGATATTTTCAGCCATTTTTACTCTGGAGAGATATTAAAATCTTCTTCAGAAGATTCTTTGGATTAATTGCAATGCAACCGCCCTCTTGGAGGAAAATATGTCGAATTCTTTTAGTTTTGAAAAAACTACACATTAACAAATTGATCCAGGTCCACTCCCTGAGAATTAGTTTTTTCATGAAAAAATTAAAGGTTATTTATTGAATTTTTGAGGAGTATACCCGGATTATTGGTTTGGGCGTTTAGCTAATGCGCGATATCAGCGATTTTCTTTGTCCCAAGAGCTGACGGGGTTGCCTTTTAAAAGCAGCGCGTTCCTTGCTTTTAATTTCGCTTTCAGGAACCGGCGGATACCCAGACATTTTTTTTAAAATAGAAATTTTAGTTTTAACTTCAAAGATATTAAAAAAGATTCAAAAAAAGTTGAATTTTATAGACATTTTTTTAATCCAAAAAAAAAAATGTTTAGATCGGAAAATTTAAATTTTCAACTAAATATTTTATATGCTTAAATTTTTTGAGTTTTAAAAGCCCAAAAATGGCCTTTTTCCTGTTTTTGTTTTTAGAAGTTTCAAGTTTTCCATAAAAAAAAAATTAATAATTTTTTAGTAACCAAGTACCCGAGGTTCATTAAATTAATAAAATTGGTCAAAAATTCATGTCGATTTTATTTAGAAAATTCTTTGTCTTCACCAATGAGTAAAAACAATTAAAGCTTCAAATGGGCTTCAACTCAAAATTTTTAGATAAAACCCCAATCAAGAAAAAATTTAGGAGAAATTTTTACTATTGCAGGAAAATTCCTAGTCTACCTAAAAAACTAAATTTTCGGATTAAAATTTTCCAAAACAAAAAAAAATTATGTGAGCCCCAAAAAAAAACTTGATAAATTTCTTTTAAAAAAATGTCAACAGGTTCCTGAAAATCTTGAAATTTTCTTTTAGGCCTTTACAATTATTTTGGACACATCCCTAACCTCCCAAAATATTATATTTATAAAAAATTTAGTTAAACGTACTTTAAAAACTCTTACCAGGTACGTTATGCTGTTTATAATTAATCCAAAGATTTTTCATCCATTGTTTTTGCGATTTTTCAAAAATATCACCCATTTCCGAATTTAAAACTAAATTTAGGATTTATTTAAAAAAAAAAAAAAAAACACAAAAATTGATAACGGAAAAAAATTCAACGAAAAAATTCAACAATATGGCACATTCGAGTGACTGCAAGCGAATGTTTGTGAACCATCCAGCGTACTCCAGTTGAAGAGTTCCCGAACAGCACGTGGCGCATTAGGGCAAGGGGAGTGTTTTCGAAAACTAATCCAGAAGGGGGGAGGATGTAAATACGACCTCCTCCTCCTTTCCCCCTTCGGCAAGAAGACGATATTCCCTCATAAGTTAAACACTGATTATTATCATTTCCCATGAGCTGCATTTCCTCAACTATGAAACGTTAATACGCCGGCGCGGTCGCATTGAAACTGAGAAAGTATCATCCTTACACGTGTATGATGGGGAGCTCAAGGATTTTTTCCCCGGATTTAATTCTTTTTTTTTCTTCAATTATTTAAGAGATTACAAGGTTACCGATTTTTTCATTGTGTAACATCTTTGTAAGGTCCAAAAATTAAAAGGGGTATTTTTTTTTTCTTTTCGAAGGTTTGTTACGCTTTAGGTTTTTTTTCGAACTTTGGTTTTGATCGCTCTAATCTGTTTGTGTGGAGGCCATGGGAATGTTAAGTATGGGCGAGATGAGAGAATTGGTAAAAGCCCTATTTTCCTGTCATTTGACTTGACCGAGTGAGTGTCTTTCGTTTTTAGTCCTGGGCTCTAATGATGTTTTATTTTTGCAATGAGAATGGAAGCGGAAGCTGTATGTGAATCTTATAAAAATAAATTTAAAAGTGAAGTTTTAAATTTTTTCGATAAATATTTGTATGACCTAATTTGGTTGTTTGAGGAGTGAATGAGGTTGAGAATGCAGCATGAGAGCGATATGGCTTTGAAATTTTTTTGTAGATGTGGTGCATAGTTCCCACATTATTGAGTTCAATCTTTAAGAAAGTAATACTGAAAAGGTAGCCCTGAGCTTTTAAAAATTTTTGGAGGTTATTTAGTTAGTAGAAAAATAGAAGTTCTTTAGCTTTAAGATTCTTAGAAAAGTTTCCATAATTTTTCTGATGATTTTGACACGCCTAGATCATTTCTGGCACATTCCTTCCCAAAAATCGCATTTTTGGCTCTACTGATGCCAAAAGTCATTTTCTTTTAACGCTTCCTACCTCTCCTTCTGCATTATACTTTTGTGTCAAGAAAATTTCCTTGGGCATCCTAAAATATTTGGTGCCATCAGACCAAGCGCCACGGAATGATAGTTAGAAGAGTCAAAAATGCCTTAAGAAATTGCTGATGGCACTGAACGAGCCAGAAAAATAGGTAGAAGCCTTGAAAAAGGGTAATCGGGTAATTGCTTCAAGAAAGCAAAAAAATTTTCAGATGCCAACTAGTGCCAGAGAAATTATTGAATGCCGTCAAAAAGAAAGGAAATAATACTCTCAAAAAATTTAGAAAAAAGCGTTCAGCAGAATTGCAGTCTTAAAAAGTATGTCATGATCTTTCTCAATGGCATCAAAAATGCCGGAAAAATTTCTAGTTACGTGGAAAAGTGCCAAAAAAAATTTTTTCGTGGCATGAGAAGTTCCTGTAAATAATTTGAAAGCATTTTACAGGGCCAAAAGGAAGGTCTAAAGTGGTGTTAAAATACCATAAGAAAATTTTTATAGTGCTCCAACAAGTGCCAGAGAGTGCCAAATGTTTTTAAAAACTGCCATTTTGGACAGAAGTGCTTTTTTTGAATTTTCACTTGGGGAAATTCGCCATTTTTCTCATTGAAGTTTTTTTCTTTAGAAAATTAGCCTCTTGAAAAAAATTGAGCTTAGGCAAAAAAACCAGAAAATATTTTAAGTGCGTTGAAAAATGTCCGAAAAGTTTTAATTTTAAATTGCTAGAAGGATGAGCTAATGTTATCTTAGATTTGAGAAAAGGCTTCAGTGCCCCCAAAAAGTGTATTAAATTTTTTTTGGGAAAGGTCTATCCTTGTAAAAAATGCTTTAGATATGTCTGTTGGCGTCGTAAAATGTGAGCAAACAATGGCAGCATGGAAAATCCAGACAAGGGCGACATTTTAGTAAAGTTTTATCTGCCAATTTCCTGAAATTTTTCTCTGCGCGTACAATTCAGGCAGGGACTGACTCTTCTAGAGGGCACAAATGAAAAAACTAGAAGCACCTCTCAAACAAAAATCGAGGAAAGCTGTTTTTACTTCTTTAAAAAATTGCCTCACATTCTAAGAAGATGGGGTGAACTATAGACTAGTCCATAAGTGCACTGTCTTCTTAGAATGCGGTTGAAAATTTTTTTTGTTTAAAAACTGAAATTTCGGTAAATTGTCGCATTCTAAGCCCAAGCCCAGCCCGGTAGGCCGATCCATGTCTGATATAATTTAAATTTTTGGAAGAATATTCATGAGCTTTGAAAATCAACAAAAATTCTACTCTCATTTTCAAATGACTCATTCCCAAAAAAAAAAAAAACAAATTTATCAGACAAATAAAAACAGTCTACGAATGAGACCTCCGACGATTTAGGTTATCATATCTAGCCCCGGAATTATAATATCATAAATATACTTGTAACCAAAGGAAAAACGACTTCGAAAGCTTACAACGCAAACTCTCATGTAACTTCCAAGAATAATGCTATATGGATATGTCACGAATTTTTAAAAAAAATTAAATACTGCGCATACCATATGGCAACATTCGAAATACGTAAAAATTTAATAGGCCGATGCTATTACCAAATAATCCAAAAGGCTTATTTAATTCGACTTCTTTTTTTTTTTTTACTTTAAATTTCTTGACCGATTAAAAATAAAATTAAGGAAAGGGAATCCTTGGTGAATGACTTAAAACGGCCTCGAAGGAGGCTCTTAGATGGTTACACGTGTAGAACAATGAGGCAAACGAGAGCGAGCGTATTGGGAGAAATTGTCCTAGGTCAAGTATGTAAACCCCAAAAAAAAATTTCGGGAAAATGGGAATCGTGAAATTGCAATTTTAAAATAATTTAAATGATCCGGAAAAAAAAAATTAAAAAATTGCAAGGGCGTTTTTTTTTAATTAAAAAAAAAAGTGTGAATTGATAAGATTGATTTATGAGCTTTAAAAAAAATTATAAAACAAATAGTAAATAAAAATTGATCATTTTCCCGAGTCATTTAAATTGCACTTGGTAAAGTGCAATAAAATTAGGATTTTATATCGAGTGCACAAGGCGTAAGTTAAGCATAAGTGAGGTTAGGCACTTAAAATTCCCACTGTGCTCTCTGTAATAAAGTGAGGAGAGCATACGGGGATTCGTCGTATAAATCCATAGCCGATCACCTCCACGAGCCGTCAAAATACGAACTCTTTGCGATCACCGACCTCGTTAACCGGCCCCGTAGTGAGCACGGCAATTGCATCACTCCCGCTTGATTCAATAGGGCCAACGATAAAAACACCCTAAATTCAGTTCTACCAGCCTAAAACCATGTTTCTTTGTTTACAAAAAAACATATTAGAAAAAATAATCCAAAAATTTTTTCGAGTGTGTTACTTTTATTTTTTATTATTATTTTTTTTTAAACCAACCTGTTCAACCCCTGGGATTAATATTTAATTATAAATTGCGCTGTCATTTTATATAAATCAAAAGGAATTTATATAAATACACAAAAACCGATCGATGATGACGACTAAACTTTCGCTTTCTGGCCTTCGCAGATTTTCCTCCTCGACATCATCATCCCCCCCGGGTTTGAATGGAGAGGGATAGGGAAAGTATTATACGTTATGAGAATTTACTCTAGGAAAAAATATCTTTTGTAGTAAAAGAAAAAAATGACCCCTAAGTAAATGACTCATAGAGTGAGGTAGATATTTGAAAATGCTGTTGGGGTGACTCTGAAATATCTTCTTCCCTTCTTGTTTTTCAACCCCAACCCCGTCAGCAAGGTCATTGACACATCTCTAAAAGAAGTTTTTATATATATAACATGCCATACATCGGAAGAAGCTAATTTCGTGTGATTTCGAACAAAGAAACTTATATTTGGCCCGAACGCTTTTTAAATTTTAGGGAATTTAATTGATTGTAAATTTTTTAACCTTTAAAAATGGTAAATGCTAACTAGGACATGGACGTTTTTTATATAATGACCTCCAGACAATGCAACTGTTTTAAGTCCTAGTCGATTCATTACCGGAATTTATTATTAAATATCATTTTTTATATTTATTTTCTGAAAAATTCTTTATTTAGCTGAAAACTTGTTTTGCGCCTTTTGAATATTGGAAATAGAATCATTTTGAAATGACTGGAAAGGTCAGAGTGAAAGTGGATTAATTGGATATTTATAAGATTTTTGCAGTTTTGATTGAGAAAAATGATCGAGATTGAATTTTTAGAAAATATTTTCCCCGAAAGATTCTTTTTTCATTTTTCTTTTAAAAAAAATGAGATTTAGTTATATTTTGGCATTTACTACGTGACAGGGCGTGTCCCAAAAGACAGTAGGAAAAAACTTTTCGTTTGCTTAATTATTTTTTGTCTGATAACTATCATTATATCGCCCTTGGCTGAGTGGAAATAATTTTTTAGACATGGATGAAATGGCACTGGAGAAAAATTTGTAATAAATCGTAAACATTTGTGGCTAAACTGATTAATTGAAGCTATTTTTTGTCTTAACAAAATAAAGACGTTTTCTAATTCTTTCTCATTAAAATTTTTCCCAAATGATTCAAAATTTATTTTTAAAAAGAAAATTTGTTAAGATTCAGCAGAAATTTTTTCAGGTTTTTTTTCCATCACTAAGACACCTAAAAGTAATTTTGGCCCCACCTCTTTTGATAAAGAAAATTATGCTCCAGATTTTTAATATTGATTCGACTAAACTTGCTTGCACTTCAATTTTTAAAAAAAAATTTGACTTGAATTCGACTAAAAAAATAATCAACACGTTATACTTCTGAAATTTGCTATGGCAATGAGCGACTAAAATAATGATCAATGCCATTACGACAATCAAAGAAACTCAACACCATTTTGTATTTTTGAAATGTACTCGAAAACAAAAAAATTTTCATATTAAGCGAAACACAATTAGCAAATTCAAAAAATCATCTTTTCTCACTTTCGTAATCAAAATTAACTTCAAACACTCCACAAGCAGCATCATTATAAAATAATGAAAAAGAAATTGCTGTTTATTCAATACACATTTTATTCTTTAAATCACTTTTTCTCATCGAATGTCACTTATCAATATTTTCAAAAAAATATTAAAATGATTTTCTTAAAACTGTAAACGTTTGACTAAAAAATTGAATGCTCTCATCATTGAAGGCCATTTAATAATTTTGCCTTAAAATAAATTTTTTTTAAAAATAAAAATGTAAATTAATTCTTAAATTTAAATTTGACAAATGTTTTTTAAAAAAAACTACTTGACTATTTTTAAAAATCCGGAAGAAAATCGAAAAAACTTTGCATAAGCATTAAGGTAAAATTAATTAAGGTTGGTCAGGAATGCTTTTGTATATCTAGCAAAAGTCCTTGAGATCAACATATAGAATCTAACAGTAACAATTATCCAAAAATTACGACATATTGAATGGGAATCCTCACCAAAAATCAATATTTATCATTTTATAAATACCCGGAAAATTCCAAATTAGGAATTTTCAAAAATTCAAACCGAAAATAAATTTTTTCTTCAATGAAAATATTTTCTTATCTTTTAAAGGATAAAAGAAGATAAAATGATAACAATATTTACCTTTAAATAATAAATCCGTAAACGGTTACGTGGAAACATCCCAAATGTAAGAGTTCCGTAAAAGTCCTGACCTATGAGACGATTTTGAATCCAGTCCTCAGCAAAATTCACTTTCATCTGACGAAAAACCTCGACACAAACTCACGTAACACAATTCACGTAAACACAAAACTTTTTTTTGAGAGAGAAAGAATTTCGAAATTAACCTCTTTTTGTTATTTTTTTTGTTAAAAAATAAATATCGACAAAGAAAACAGATTAAAAAGAATCAGGAACGTTAAGGTTTAAAATTTGGCAGAATTATTAAGAACACTGTAATAGCCCAACATTTGAAAAGTAATGTTTACTCCGTTGTTGTTCGGAAAGAGCCGAATCAACTCCGGGGATTCACGAAGTAGCTTCTCTCCTGACCCCGCATAAACCAAGTATGAACGACCTACAAGAAGTGGAGCACGTGGAGGTGATCATTCGGGGATTTTATCACACGTTTTGTATTTGTATACTGTAAGGAGGCGCTCATTCTATGGTTAAGTCATTGAATGGAGGATTTTTATATCAAGTTTTTATTTATTTTATTTTTTTTTTCCCGATCGGGATTTGTGGTCCTGGCGGGTTTTTGTTCGATTTTTGGCAATTTTTTTGTTGGGTAGAAAAAATGGTTGGAGTGCTTAGCACCTTGTGCAGGAAGGAATGGGCAGATGTGATTTTTTTTGCCATTAAAGTCTTTGTTTATTTAAAATCAGGCCCTGGAGTAAGGATGAAAATTTAACGGGACGAATTTTTGGCAGTAGGTGTGAGATCAAAAAGGATTAGGAGCCCTCTGAAGACCTGTGATCTCAAAGGTCTCTAAGATTCTTTGATTGGCCGCCACGCTTTTAGCTCTCTCAAGTTCCAGAAAATGTACTACATTGTTTGATTTCCTCTTAAAAAGATTCCGGCTTCCAAGATTTTGAGCTTTTGGCTGTTTTTTCAAAAAGATAAATAAGTGGTTAAACAATTTTGATTTAAAAAAAAAATTAAACCGGTTAAAAAAATAAATTTGTGCTTCTTTGGGTAAAAAGATAGATTAGGGATCTTGTTCCTCTTATCGAGAAGAGTCAAGGAGTAAATCAAATCACTAAAAAATTTACTGGAAACGTCTTGAAATATTTTACTGTTTATCTGGTCAGTAAAATTTTATAAAATTCCACAATCTAGGAAAATCTAGGGAGCCTAATAGGAAGTGGACATTTCAATGAGCCTAGTGATGCAAGATTTCTCTTAAAAAGGTAACCTTATTTATGACAGAAGACGTCTCTCTGCGCACTGGGAGTCATCTGCTGCATAGGAGATTGCAATTTTGGAAGCTGCCATGTTCTCAGACTGGAGGGCCGCTAGGATCTCGAAATGGGAGACGCCATGTTTGCTTATTAAGCTAAGTATAACCATCATGGTCGCCCCAGTTCGAGAACACGGTAGCTTCCAGAATTGCTAATGGCTATCCTGTGTGTAGCAGAGGATTCATAAAAACGTCGATTGTCTATTAGACTCCCGAGGAAGACCCTTCGCCAACTCCCCTCCACAGAGCGTGTCTGTTAGTTCATGTATTTTTTTCCGGATTTACCCGAAATAATTTATCAGTTGGTTGTTCAAATTTAAAATACTATATTAAGAGGGATTCTCCTGTTTTCATCCAAAAAGAAAAAATTCTCAGGTTTTATAAAAATATTCTAGGCCCCTTTAGCAAGCCTTCGGCTCTTCACTAGCTATTTAATCCTTTCCCTTCTAAATTAGCCATTTATTTTTGAGCTCGAATTCCCCAAATTTTATTTTGGAAGGATTAACTACCGTATTGTGAACTGCTAGACCGAGGAAGCGTGCAGGACATGAAAACGCCTGAATCTTGGTTATGCAACATGTTGTGCACGACTGCATATACATTGCCTATAACCATGTAATATTATTAAACACTGGATTTCATGGCGTACAGAGAGCTTTTTAAGGTCTCGTTTCTAATTTAAACTATTTTTACTTATTAATTTAATCGTACAAAAAATATTTAAAAAATTTTCGAGTAAAAAAATACATTGATCTCCGATAAAGGCCTAATTTAAAGTGTTCTGCCATCTTGGATTTTAGTAGGATCAAAATTCTGACTTCAGAATCGCAATAAGCAGCATTTAAACTTATGTGAGCCAATTTTCAGCTTGATATTAGAAGTGGAACAACTGCAGCATTTTATTTAGGTTGGGGAAAGAACGAATTTTTCAATTTTCAAACACTTGCGAGAGCAAAAGGGGTTTTAAATTGATTTTCCCTAAATTATTTTTGAAATTTTCGTTCCGGGATACCGCATCTGTGCTTTTTTCTTTTTTCAATTTAAAACTGCAAGTGCCTCGCCTTCTTTTGGTACACACTTTTTCCCCTAAACTCAAAAATTTTCTTTATCTGCTTAGACTTAAATTAAACCTACCGCCCATTCAAAAATCACCCAGCATAAAATTATTTAAAAATTCTAATTACTGCGCTATTGAACATCTTAAATATTCTAATTAAAATTATTACCTTAAAATAAAAAAAAACCTCGGGTAACCCAAAGACGGAAATGCAACAATGAATTATAAACTACTTTGTATCCTTGTCACACAGCATAATGACTTTTTAATGAATTTTAATTTTTCTGAATGGCTATTTACATCCTAATCCCTTTTTTATTATTTCCATTAAATAACAAAAATCCATTATTGACCATTCCTTCATAATCATTTTATTTATTTCATAAAGCTTCGCCATTAGATTAGCATCGCCCTAACCATGGTGTTTACTGCAACAATCATCTAGATGAATCCGATAGATAAGAGGGGAGAAAGAAGTAAGAGGTCAAAACGTAGTCTGGAAAATTCTGCATCTCTTTTCCTCACATTAAAAAAAAAATAACAGGGGCGACTATGAGGGGTAGATGAGAAACCGATCGGTTTATTGCATAAAAGAGTTTTTTTTTTTTTTTTAAAGATGCAGCTTCAGTACGGGTGAATTGAAAAAAAAAAAGGAGAGAAAAAAATATAAACCCCTTGTCCTTGGAGATTCGGTCAATGACCTTTTCTCAGTGCAACTGCGGCACGTGGAGGCGCCCTGTAATCCCCGTATGCTCTCCTCTTCATATAAGGCCAACGTACGAAAAATTTTCAAAATGATTAGTTAGTGCCACGAAAAAATTGTACCGTAGGGTTTAGCTTCAGCTAAAGGGGCTTTTGTAATCCAATCCCATTTCTCCATGGGTTAAAATTAAATCCTTTTTAAAAATAAAGCGCATGCGCACGAGATCGATTTCGATGCATGTTTTTAATTTACAACCCTTATTGCGCAATACTGGAAAAAAAAATCGACAGGTGAAGAATTTTTTTTTTAAATCCGAAGGAAAACAAGTTGATTGATCTTGTTCTTTATTATTTGAAAAATTTTTTTAATGATTATCATATTTAGCCGATGGGGGACTGTCTAAACGATTATATTCTCGATCTCCTTCAAAATCACAATTTAACCGGTGGCTTCATTTTTTTTAAAAATGATGTAATAAGAAACAACAATTAAAATATAAACCAAGCGCCAAAGTTCATTTTTATCAAATTTTTATTGATAGAAATCTAAAAAAATCTTATCAGTGTCGTTAACCTCTGACAACGCTGTTTTCATCACGTAGGCATAATTAGAAAAAAAAAAGGGAAATTTAAAAAGGGGAAAGAAGAAAAAAATATTTAAAAAAAATAAAAGCAGTCGAATGGGATTCTCTTTGCAAAGTACGAACCGTGTGAATCTATACTGGATGGAGGACCAAAGAAAGGAAAGAAGGGGTCAGTGACCGGTACCGGCTCCACGTGCCAAACTTGCTACACGTGTAGGCTTTCTTCCAAGGTCAGACCATGAAACAACGCGTGGCAAACTTCTATCTACTTAATCCACCATCGTTTCATTTTTGTGGAGACCTGGATTCCTTAACATTTTTGCTTTGTAATTTTTCGGTTTGTTATTTTCTTAAATTGAAAATAAAAGTATGAAAAATACAAAAAGCTATTTTTTATTAAATATTTATTAAAAGAAAAAACAAACTAAAAATTATATGTTTTTGCATATTTTTTATTTCCCTAATTTTTCCTCGTGAAATTTTAAGTTTAGGTCAGTTGTTGTCCTTTTCCCTGTTGAAAATAAAAATTTTTTTCAATATGGGTTCGACATTACACCATTTTCGAAGAATGACGCATTTAATTCCAAGTTGATGTTTTCGTTATCAAGTCATCTGATTTTCATTGAAAATTTATATCTCACGGGATTTTCACCCGCCCTTCCGGTGCGGGCAAATTTAATGTGGAAAGCAAAAACGGGTTCATTAAACTCTTGCGAACTCCGAAGCCTACACGTGGAAAGCCTGACCGAATTTTCGGTCATCGACATTTTATATATTGTTCTTTTGAAGAGCTTTCCTTCTGCTAGCTTTAGCAACTTTTAAAATGTTTTATTTTCTCGTAAGCTAAATATGTAAAGGGAGATACATTCCGGGCAGGTTTTTTTGTTTTTTTTTTTATACTTCTCCCGGGTATACGACGTTTTTCGTTTTTAGTGTATTTTTTTAAAAAAAATTATTTTAATTAACAAATATTTTTTTTGTTTGCTTATGAAGAATAACATTTCCTTGTTTGTTTCAGGTTTTTTTTTTGGGTAGGACGGCGAGACGGATATTAGTTCAGCTATATGAAAAGCAATCTACGCAGCTTCCTGCCTGGAAAACGAAAAGGAATCATCTTTCAATACTAATGAATTCTTGCCTTCTGCTTTTCCAATATAAAACTTGCCTGGAAAATTAGTGGAGCAGAAAACGGAATTTTTACCTTATTTTGGTTTTAAAAAGGATCATGCGGAGTCCAAAAAAATTTTTTTTTTCATCGATAGAACAGATATTGGGGAACAATTTTTGTGAAGGACTGAAATGTGGCCGGTTGATTTTCATTGAGAATTTCAAAGTCGAAAAAAGTGTTTGATTTTTCAATTGTGAAAATTGACGGAAATTTTGGGAAGTTTTACGAAATAAGTGAATGGTTTTTAAATAAAAACATATTAGCTGACATGTTAGGAAGTCTAAAATGTTAGTCACTCTGTAAAATGTTAGTCACTTTATAAAGCAATCCTTTGGTGAGACTTAAACTGTGGAAAAGATTAGCACCGTTGGTTCGTGCTTTAGCGTCAATGCTTTCCCCCAATATTCTGAAATTTTGAGGAAGGAAGGTCCACATAAAATGTCTATGGAAATGCCACGTTTACCTCATTTCGACAAAAAACAAGTGCCCTCTAAAATAGTGCCTCATTGGGAGGAATTTTCGGGAAAATTCTCGTAAAACTGTCTGGGAGAACTATGTTATTATCAATTTATATTTTGAAATTTGTAACATGTTCCCATAAAGTTTTAAGAGAACTTTCCTGAAAGAGGCTCGTTCGAATTAAACCGAACTATGCCATAAAAATTGCCTAATTTTATTGAATAGAAAAAAAGCAAAGAGACGATTGTTTCTTGTCTCATTTTCTCAGTCCATCACTGAGAAAATAAAAATTTCGACTTATTAGAATCCCTTAAAGTTAGCTTATTTCTATTCTTCATGAAAAAAAAAAAATCATCAGCTCTTTAAGTTCCGCTATTCTCTAATGATAGAAATACGACCCCTATTTGAGTTTTTATACGGCGACAAGTAACCTATTACTTCATGACCTTTCTCGCCGAAATACAAAATCATTATAGACATTTTAGCCCGATGGCCAATAGCCCTTAGGCTTTTACGCAGTCACTCAAGGTGGCTTCGATTAGCTATTAGAAGCTTCTGACTGGTCAGTTGCTCCTATGAATATTTTATCAGAGCTCTTTTGTATCCTGATCAAAATTTTTTTTTAATCCCGCTGTCGAGCTAATTTTTTTCTCATGTCAATCCACGCTAACTAAAAATCCCCATCCTAATCCAATTAAAATCTGTCAGCAGATCCTCATTAAAAAAATCTGAAGGGAGTACAAGTAAAAACGAAAAAAAAAAAAAAAAAGAAAATCATTTTTGTAGGTGACCTAGGACATCCAGAGTAGAAATCCTATTCCTCCCTACGAAAAAGCAAAAAGGGCTATTAAAACCAACCCCTATACCAGACTTCTTCACTCTCTTTTTCTCTCTCCCCCTTTGCTTGAAAAATGATTTCATGCAAAAGGATCACAAAACGACGGTTCCTAACCATTTGACTCAGGTCGTTGTTACATACACTTTCCCCTTCCTCTTGGGCTGCCACGTGGAATCGTTCTCCACGTGGCGTGCCCTAACGCTGGGTTCGTACCCGGGGTCGCTGAACTTGTAGCACAAACAGCGTGGAGTTGTGCGCGTTGGCCAAGGTCGCTCGCTTCTTCTATATTCACCAATTGCTTTCGAGGACATGTTTGTTCACATAATCGAAACAACAGAGGTCAATTACATTGTTGTCACGTCATTTTTAAAAAAAATGATAAGGAAGGATCAAAAATAAAAAAAAAAAGTCTTAAAAATCGGGATTTGAAATATTTTTAAATACAAATGTTTATACTAATTAGAATTTTCGATGAAATTAAAGGAAAATATATGAAAAGTTCAACGACTGCCGTCCTTTCCACGTGTCGCTGTATGTCCCCTGACCCCGCGTATGGCAACCAATCAGAGGAAGGCTCATCCCACGTGGCCTCACATGGTTCAATCAGTAATACATTCTCATCTGCCTTATTCTTTGATAATAATCGTGATTTTACTCATAAACTCTTATGTAATACTAAATGAAATGCGTCGTGGAGCTAGACATAAAAAAAAAAAATGATAAGCCTCATAACCCGAGCAGCGCGTTTTAATTTAGCTTTGTGCCTATTTTCTTCTTTTTTTTAAAAAAAATCGTGCAGTTCTATTCCAGTCCTGCAAGAATGAAAATAGTATGGGCGAGGAGTTCAGGAAGAAGGTGGAAACATTTGCCCTCTCGTTTCCACGTGTCCTCAGCAGAGGCCATTGCCATTCGAATTTGACATTCTATTCACCTTCAAAAATTTTGTTTCTTTACTAGCTGTCCTTCATGTTGTCTTTTATCGCTACGAAAATACTTTTCCAAGGCTTGTGTGCGTGCGTCAATGCCCTGACAGAGCCTGGCTGCTAAAATGAAAAAAAAAAAACGCCTTACCTAGGATTCCATTTTAATTTGTTTTATTTTTGTGCTTTAGATTTCACGGGGACTGTTACGCAATGCGTTGCATGTCTTGTCTTGTCTTTCTTTTTTTTTATTTATTAAAATTCCAGAATTTGATATTTAGCTTTTTCAAAATATAGTGTGACCCAGAAATATTTAATTTTGACTTTTGATGATCGGGTTGAAGGGACGGAAAACGCCTTCGTATTTACGTTTATGCTTTTAAGTACTTCCACGCGTTTCGCATTTGAGCTCGGTTTTAATCCTTGTTTTTCCTCTTCAATTTTGTTTCTATAAATAGGAAAAGGTGTGAAAATAATGATGGGAATAGTTTGTGCGAAGCTGAGATACGATAAATCTTTGAAAATGGTCGTGTAGGCGTTGAAAAAGCCCTTAAATATATTTTTTCAAGTACAAGCCTATCCTTTAAGGTATTTATATCCGTAAGCTTTATCGGTTTAAGAGTTTATTAAAATTGGTTTCGTGCCGGGAAAAACCCGCGTTTAATGGAGAATCCTGCAGGCGCTGAAAAAATTTTATTTAAAAAAGTTAATTGGCTAAGAAGTTTTGGCTTTTTTTCTGGCTTCATTTCCGGAGAGTATTCTCATTTAGCTAATTCGAGTCTAAATCCACCATAAGTATTTTCTAATAAATTTTTTTAAAAAACAAATCCTATTTTCCAATTATATCTTGACCTACACTTACAAATTACTCAAGAGAAACATTTTAAACTCAAGTTTCAAGTTATTTCAAAGCTTATTTAAAGATGATTTCTTGGAAAGCTAATAATCTGATGAAGTGCTTAAAGCTTTAAACCAAAAACCATGATTTTTTCTATTCTCTTGACTTGCAGGAACGGCGCTAGAAAAATTATTGTAGGGGCCAAAGTCTTATTATCAGGCCTACTTTCGACGAATTTTAAACATACATCATTATTGTCTTCGAGTTTTGGGTTGCTCAGGCATAGCAAATAGGTGGAGCTCAATTTTTGTCCAGGCGGAGTCTTGGCCCCATCTACATTTTCCCTAGACTCTTCCACGCCACGTGACTCAAGTCACGTTTAGCGGAAGAATTGTTGCGACAATATTTCCATTGGCAACGTCAAGAAGGGAGGGTCAATATCTTAGCCCCTATTAAGGGTGCCTTTTGGCTACTCTTATTGTGAGAAAACTCATCTCAGTCTTAATTTCATCTGATTCTTGCTTCCATTTTGTAAAGTTGACCTACCCTTAGACTTCAGAAAAAATTCTCCGGCTTCTTTACTGTTCCATGTCTAATCATTGCATGTTGTGTATGATTTTTGAATTCTAAGGCTTTTTAAAACTTGGTTTATTTTGAAAAACTTTTCTGAGTAAGCCAAAATTTTTTTTAAAATCTAAGAAAACTTTAGGTGCATTATACGGCCGGTCCAAGCCCAGTGCCACTGTAAACACTTACTCGTTAATTTTATTGTGAAAAGATTAATTATTAATAAAAATCTTGTAATGGTTTAAATGGCTATTTATTTTTTTCTAATCATCCTCGCTTTTTAAAATTCACTGCATTACTCAAAATTGAAGCTCAATCAATAAATACAATTCGGGATTTTTTTAGTCTTAAAAGATTAACAAAAACAATTAACATTGAAAAGTTTTCAGCTTTATCTTAGACCTAACCTAAATCTGGTTGGAAAATTTTTTTAAAGCCTTTGCTCATGTATCGTATGTTTTTTTAATCGAAAACAAGCGTAAGTCAAGCTTAAACTCAAACTTTTTCGTTCTGATCTCTATCTAAAATTTTTCCCCATCAATAAACCGGATCTGATAAATCTGAGAAAAAGTGTTTGGCCATTTTATCAAACAAGCTACGGCTTTAAGCTCCTCATTCAAAGCTATAGTCGACGAAAGGTTCGAAAAACCCTGTCTTGTATATTAATGTATAGAAAAGGCAATCCTTTTAAAGGATTATCTTCCGAAAGCACTTCAATTTGTTCCAATTTACAGAAAACCCAAACGGTTTATCCCAAGTAGCACAAATCAGTGTAGCCAACATCTACTAGACATCTTAATTTTCTCGAAGTTGATCCACAAGAAATCTTAATTTTCTTGATTGTCTAAAAATCATCTTTAAGATGTGTCAAAGAGGACTGTATACCGCTAATGTCCGTCTTGGTAAATATCTTGTACTCAGCTTGAAAGTGGATTTTTACAAGTCTATAAGATATCTATTAAAGATGCAATAAAAAACATTTACTTGCTCTTAATTTTTTTCTACTAAACCTCTTGTAGAGAATTCATAAAGTCATTTGAATTATTACCATGGAAGATGGATTGTAGATCGGAAACATTTTCTAAATGTCTTTGAGATCCTTGAGATGCTTAGAGAAAGGATTAGGAAAATGTAACTGTGTAAGGAAAGATTTAATCTATATTTTTTTAATTATAGCATACAATTACAATGTTAATCTTGCTCGTGTTCATTTTGATGTTCTTCATCTTCATATCAGTGACGACGCTAGGTTGATTCTTCAAGGGGGGCCGATTATTATATCGTCTACCTCCTTTTTTTTCCTCCGCTCTGCTCCATTGCCACATCTAAATCATGGATATGTAATAGATATTTAATATATCCTCCATTCCTAGATATGTAATATATACTATTACAAAATGATAAGCTCTAATCCCTAACAGCTAAATTAAAGGAATTGAGAACGTCGTAAGGGAGATAAATTTTTCATCGATCAGGCAAGTAAGGATTTTAACAATCAGGAGTAAATTGAAAATTACATCTTACCTTAATACTTTTTTTCTACCAGCTATCCACGATATCCGATTGAGTCAAAATCTTAATTAAAATTCTTAAGTCAAAATCTAAAAAGTTCACAATAATCAAGTTGAGATTTATTTTCATTTGTTTTGAATTCGCGAAAACTTGTCAATATAACTTGTACACAACTTTTAGACTTCTTCAATTTACTTACAAGATGTCTCTTGCAGATATCTTGTATAGTTCTCATTTTACGCTAATGTCCGTTCAACGAGAACTCTACAATACATCTTGAAAAGACATCTTACAAACAAATTACAGAAGTTTTAAAGAACGCATTTAATTAGTCATCTACAATTCATCTACAATTCATTTACAAGATTTTTTTTAAAAATAACCGCGCCGCAGCCATCTTGAAAAGATGTATTGTAGATGTAAACAAGTTGCGTTCAGAAGTCAAGATATTGAAGTAAATTTCAAGATTTTCGAGAAGCTCTAGAAGAGCGTCTGTGCTACTTGGGTATTGTGAAAATGAAAAGATCGTGTCAGCAGAAGAAAAAAATCGTTGAAAAAGTTGTAACGGTACGTTTTGCCATCGATAAAACAGTCCTGAGACATTTATCCCGTTCATACTTTCCAATGCCTCGCTGCAAAAGAGTCGCTAATTAATTTTACTCACTTTAATTGAATCATTTGCTTTCCTTTAAAACTTAAATCCATCATAAGAAGAAAGTTTTTCAACAACAACATACGTATATAATCGCCAAAGGAATTATTTTTAAACTTGACATTTAAACCGCCAAATCCATTCATAAGTTGGCAAGTGATCAGTCATGTGCCCCGTGATTTTGACCTTCCTTTATGACCCTCGTCATTGCGCAGACTCGAACCGGTTTTATTTTTAAGTGGACAAATCTACACTGGTTGAGGTTTGATTTTGTATAAAATATTTTTTTAAATATAGTGTTTTAATTCAAGTAAAAATGGTTCGATCCGTGAAGCTTCTGACATCCTCTGGAAGTACGTTACAAAAATGCAGTAATTTATTGCCTACTTTATCATGTAATAGTAAAGCTTTTTCTTCAACACCTTCAAAAAGGTAAGCACATGTAAAATCAAGTCCATATTAGGATAAATATTGATGACATAGACTAATTAATTCAGGATTATATCCAGCTGGACCAATTCAACCTTAAAATCGACTAATTACTGTCTTAAATTCCACCTGGAAAATGTTATTAATCTTTGACATTTTGTCCTCTAAACTATTTTGATGTTATGTAATTAAAAGAATGAACGAATAATAATAAATTGGTATTGGGTTGACGTTCAGATGTAAATATGTTACTGATAACACTGTTGACCCAATAGCAACCAGATCTTTTTCATCTGTATCAAAATTTTTTTTCTATTTTGCAGCTCATGGTGGGGCCAAGTTGAAATGGGCCCTCCAGATGCAATTCTAGGAGTTACAGAAGCATTCAAGAGAGATACAAATCCACATAAAATAAATTTGGGTGTAGGAGCTTATCGAGATGACAATGGGAAACCATTTGTGCTTCCAAGTGTTTTGAAGGCTGAAGAAAGATTGCATGGGAAAAAATTAGACAAGGAATATGCTCCAATATCTGGAAGCGCAGAGTTTTGCAAACACACTGCTAATTTAGCGTTAGGGGATGATAATCAAATCGTACCAAATGGATTGGTAAGATGAGTGATTAAAAGCAAGTCAATTTTTTTTCAAGCTAAGAAAGTTAATAGTGTAATGTGATTTTTTTTAGAATGCAACAGTGCAGGGTATTTCAGGTACAGGCTCACTAAGAATTGGAGCTGCTTTCTTATCAGCTTTCTTCCCTGGGAACAAAGAAGTTTATCTACCATCCCCTACTTGGGGTAACCATATACCGCTTTTCAAACATGCAGGACTTCCAGTTAAGCAATATCGTTACTATGATCCAAAAACCTGTGGGTTTGATTTCAAAGGAGCTCTTGAAGATTTAAATGTGAGTATTTCAGTATAACTGCAGTTGAGTATTTCAGAATTTTTACAACTGCCTGCTAATAAAATTTTTTTAATTTTAGAAACTTCCTGAAAAATCAATTGTTTTGCTTCATGCCTGCGCTCATAATCCAACTGGTGTAGATCCCACTCAAGAACAGTGGAAAGAAATAGCTTCAATTTTCGAGAAAAGGAAATTATTTCCATTTTTCGATTTAGCTTATCTAGGATTTGCTTCTGGAGATATTGCCAAAGATGCATTTGCTGTTCGTTATTTTGTACAGAATGGATTTGAAATTGCATTGGCTCAATCTTATGCTAAGAATATGGGGCTGTATGGCGAACGTGTTGGAGCTTTTTCATTAATTGCAAACAGCAAAAAAGTAGCAGAAACGACTTTATCGCAAATTAAAATTCTTATTCGACCAATGTATTCAAATCCACCTATACATGGAGCTAGGATTGCAACCGAGATTCTTGGGGATCCCCAACTAAAAGCTGAATGGTAATTATTATTGTTTTACATAAAAAATTCTTGTTCTTTTTGATGAAAAAATTTTTTCCATAGGTTGAAGGATGTAAAAGGAATGGCTGATAGAATTATTGGAGTCAGAACTAAACTTAAAGATTTATTGAAAAAAGAGGGATCAACTTTGGATTGGTCTCATATTACAAACCAAATAGGAATGTTTTGCTTTACAGGGTTAAAGCCGGACCAAGTGAGTAACAGTAATAATTACTTTTTGTTTACACCAAAAAAAATTCTGACCAATTTTATTTTTTGATTTTAGGTTGAACGCCTCACTAAAGAATTTAGTATTTACCTCACAAAAGATGGTAGAATTTCAATGGCTGGAGTAACTTCTAAAAACGTAGAATATTTAGCCAAATCTATTCACGCAGTAACCAAATAAACATAATTTACACAGGAGTACAATTTTTTCTGCATTTTATTAAAAATCCTCTGATATATTAGCAGCAGTTTTTGTTTTTAACTTTTAGGCATTATTTAATCACTTTTAGATTGATTTTTTTTCGTTTAGAAACGCTAAGTGCCTTTAGCGAAACAAGTATTATTTAAAAAAAATTAAACAGCTGCTTATTTTGTTTTTTTTCTTTATTTAAAACGCACTTTTAATTATTTTCAAATATTTATACTATTATAATTGTTATTATTTTGTAAAATTCTTTATTTTTTCAAATAAAAACCTTTGCTGAATGAAATCATTGTTTTTAAATAATAGCGGGGAATCGATTTGAATTTCAAGATGGCGGTGGATTCCATTGAAAGTTTTCCTTTGTTTACATCTTTTGTTTGGCGGTTTCAACGGTTTTTTTCACGAATGCAGGCGGAATGCAGGAGAATCATGGCAGCAATAAAGAAAGCCGTTGCTACTATTATTGGTAATTTTGCAGGTTCGTATGAATTAAGTGTATATTTGGAATCCTTACTCAGTACCGCTTCTATTATTATTCATGTTAACGATTTTTTTTTCGTGCAGAAGGTAAAGACTCTGATCGGGATGATGTCGATTCTGCGTTTCGGTTTTTGAAGAATGTTTGCAAGGATACAGGTCTTTCATCTGATGAAATCGATGATTTAATCGAAATTCTCATTAACTCGAAGCTGTGTAAGTATTTCGATTTATAATTTCTAATGTGATTGCGTCATAACATAATTTTTTTTCCCCGAAGCTTCTACCTATAGTGTTCAAATAGTGCAGTTGCTAATCCCGGAAACAACAGTATCGAAGCAAGGTCTTGAAAACATTTTAGCATGGTTTTTTACGGAAATAAAAGAAGAAAGGTTGGGGAAAAGTGTACAACAGCAATTGGTGCAATGGTTAACTGGCATTGTTTTTTATAACCTTGGTGACAAGTCCGTTATTGACAAATATTATTTGTCATTTTACTTTTTATTGGCGGAAAATTATTCAGTAAGTACCATCCACTACGATTTATTAGTTCATTTCACAGCTTAATTAATAATGTCTTGTGTTTAATAGGCAGCAATTGGTAAACTTATTGGCCTTCTTACGAAACCAGAAGATGTGAGGCGTTGGTTTGTCAAGCAACTTCTACAATTACAAAGAAAGTATCAAAATAAAGCTTGCATAACAGCTATACTCAGGTAAACAATAATTCTTAAATTTTTTTTTTGTAAAAAAAAATTTTGAAATTATGATTGAAATTTTAATTTTAGTATTATGAAAGCCTTCCGACCTGACGTAGTTCCAGAAAGAATCCCAATGATGTGCTTTAATTATTCAAAGTCTGCTTTTGATGAAGATTTTGAAAAAGCTCATCTTCGGCATTTATCAGAGACTGCTAATAAACCACCTGAAGGAGATGAACTGTCTTGGACAATCAGCAGAGTCGCAGATGTAAGCTGATCGTTTTACTCTCATCAAAGGAAAAAAAACTAATTTTTTTATTTTATTTAGAAAAAGAGTCAAAATTTAAGAAGACTGATACCAACTGCAGAGTCAGTTTCATTTGAGTCATCTATGGCTGCTAAAAAGGAGAAAACTCGTTCTATTTTTGAATTTAAAAGGTTTGTAATGAAATTTTCCTCCCTGATTGCTTTGTCTTCAGTTTTAATATTCTATATTAATTTTAGTATGGCTTCATTGGGCTCGGCCAATTTTGAGATTCAAATACCAGCACAGATATTATCCCTACTAGCAAATCAAGCCGGGTATTATGTTATGGCATTTAGCGATGTGGTCACTAAAAGCAGATTATGCCATAAACTATACCATACATTATTCAGAGGTGAGAAATTAGTTGCATGCATTTTTTTGAAAGTAAAATCATTTTAATTTAAAAAATTTTTCAGTATTTTTATTGGAATTGGAGCCATATTCGACGATGGAGAAAAAAAATTTTCTAAATGCTATTATTGGTTTGGAGGATTATATGCATGAAGGCATTCCTGTCGTCACTCAATTCCTCTTCCGTTATTTTCTAATTTGGGACGGTGAAGAATTTCGTGATGAGATATTTGGTTTATTATCATGGGTTACTGATGCAACGATTAAAGGTATGTATTCGGGCCCTAAAATCCAGTTTATTAATAAAATGCAAAATCTATGATTTTATTTTTTTTTAGACTGGGAAGAATTCGTATTCCGGCCACTCCGTCAAATTTTCCGATCTTGTGGAGTTCATACTAAAATATTAATTATTCAAACAATGGGGAATATTGTCCGAAATATCGTAGCTACTAGTAGAAAAGAAAAGCCTTTTTTCTTAAGTAATTTTAATGATGAAGAGCCATTTAAAACCATCGAGTCAGTTACTAGATTTACAAATGAATTAATTACAGAAGGTTTATTATGGAGTAGTAAAATTGATAGCAGGGAAATAATGACAGCAGGGCTTGATTTTTATAATGTTGTAAGTATTCTAATTTATTTTAGACAAACGATTCATCGTAACTTAAAAAAATGTTCAAGCTTTTGAACCAAAAAAAAAAAATATTTTAATACAGATTTAATTTTTTTTCAGTGTCAAGCAGCCGAGCAAGTTGGAGATTTACCAACAATCTTATTATTGCCTCATACTTTGGTATATAAATGCCTTTTTTCAAACAGCCGTTTGTGCCTAGCAAGACTTTGTACCATTCTCGTTAAATATCAAGCAATCACAATTGAAAGGCTTCATGCTCTTGGGACTTTCGATGATTTTGCAACTGAAGTTAAAAAATTACAAATTTACATTATGGACTGTTATCGGTATTTATGGAATCATACCGTGAGTATTTTCAAGAAAAAAAATTTTTTTCTCGTAAAATTCTTAAATATTGAATAAATTTTTTTAAATTGCAGCATTTCCGACCCGACATAGATTCCTATTTATTCGAGGATAAAGATTATAATGTAATGATGGCAAAATTCAAACAATTATATGGGGAAAATATTAACGCAGCTTTTACCGTTGAGCATAACGCTGTGTTTTGGAATAATCAAGAAAGAAGAGGTCGTGAAGTAAGTTTGATTTTGAACTATTTCAATAAAAGCTTTAGAGATCTAAATTAAGCCAATTAAAGCCACTAGAGGTTTAAACGAAGCCAACCAAAGCCATTAAGCCTCAACTAAGCCTGCATCTAAGCCTAAAAGGCCTACAAATAGTTCCCTACACTTTCTGTAGCTCCATCCTTGATCTCAGCCAAATAATCATAATTAAAATTTTTTTCAGGTAATAATTAACGATTTGATGAACAATTGCCCATCTGTACTGCAATTAAAAGATATTTGCGAAAAATAAATATTACCTATTTAAGAGAAGAAATACTTTCATTTGAGATCCAGAGCCAAAAATGGATTTTTTTAAAAAGAAATCGACTTCTCGGGTAAAAAACTTTTAGATTAATTTTTTATTTAGATTTTATTTTTGTTTTTAAAGATTTTTAGTTCAGTATGAATGCTTAAAATTTTTTGGACGTTCAAACTTTTATAAAAATTTATTTTTTGATGGTCTAAGAACCTCAAAGAAAAAAATTACACAATTTAAGATCTTGGCCTAAAATTTAATTAGACAAGAGATAATTTTTAAAAAAAAAATTTTTTTCGAAGAGCAATTGCAGGATTGGAGTTTGGCCACAGTTCGTATGAGCACCGTCTGTGCGTCTTGACTTTAATATTCGAGGTCTAGAAACCGTAAAAATTTTTTTTGCCGGCTAAACTTGACTAGGCTGAAGCGCAATGCGAGCAGAAGTCTAGCCAATGCCAAAAAGAGAGGAACTCCAATGACGATGCCTCAACTCAACTCAGACTGAACTCTAATCCTGCTCTAACACAACTTCAACTCCTTTAAGACCAATTTCAGGTTAAAATAAGTTACAAATATTTTTGAAAAACTCGTAAAAAATATGTAATTATTAATTTGAGATCATTACATAACAAATATATACAAAATACATTTCAAAACACATTATCAAAAATAAATAACGAAAACATTTCACACTCTAATCATCACTACTACTCTCAGACAAATTGACTTCATCCCTCACAACCGTTTTCTTCTTCTTCGCCCCTTTTTTCCCTTTACTCGTTTTAAAAATCTCAACAGCTTTTCTTTTCCTATCTTCTAAAATTTTTTGAGTGCTTTCCTTCTGTGGGATTCTTTCCTTAGCATGTAACTTTTGTTTTATTGCTTTAGCTTTCGATTTCTCAAACGATGTGGACGGTTTTTCTAAATCAGTCTTAGGCTTAACAACTCTCCTCTTCTTTTTTGGTTTTGGTTCCGGATCATCTTCATCGGATTCAGGGGATGAATCTCTTCTCCCCAAACGTTTCACTGCCATTTCAACCCGTTTGCTTAACAATCCTTCCGTTAACGCTGGTTTAGGCGCTACTCGGAAAAATTTCTCAATCGTAGTTTGATTCTAAAAATAAAAATAAAAATTAATCTCTATTTTAAAAAAAAAAAAATTTCAGCTAATTACCGAGCTCTCTAGCAATTTCTTCATAACAGGCATCAACAGCTCATTACACTTCTCATTCGACCAACCAAATTTAATCTTCGTATAATTCTGTATCATTTTCAAATTTGGTTTCGCCCATGAGAAAGGATCATCCGAATCATCGACTGCGGGATGCAAATACGCTTCAACAACCGCATTGCTCGGGAATCCAGGCGTTAAATCCGCGTTTTTAATTTTTTTCTTCAACGCGTTAGCTCTTGACGGGCCTCTAGTGCACCCGCTAGTAACCCAATCCCTAAACCTTTGCAACCCTGCTAATAAGCCTCCTTGATTAGGGCAAGGAAACGTCGCTAATATCTCCAAAGCCGTCACGGGTCCGACTCCATTAAGCCCTGGCGTGTAATCGCTGCCAACGAGCATTGCTAATTTGATCATTTCTTCTCTCGACAGTTCTGAAATTTAAAAACAAAAAATTCCCATCCTGCGTAAAATGACATATACAACGCAAATAGTATTATTCTCACGATTTCATTCAAAAAATCTTAACCGTGGGAGTGAATGGAATGGAAGAATCCATTGTAAGGAAAAAAACTTCCTCCTACATAATAATACTTACTGAAATATTTTTGAATGTCTTCGGATCTATACTCTAAAACATGTTTTTTCTGATTGAAAAAATTTTTGTAAACAACACGCCCTCCGAATAGCCAAATATCGCTGTCGTCTGTTATTGTTCCCTGAGTAAGGCCAAGCATGTCTAATACAGCACATTGAGCTTCTGCTTCCATCGGAGCCACGATGTACGGCACCCCAAAAAGCCTCAGTAATTCCTGAAATTAATTAGTTTTTACACTCTTTTCCTTTTTAGATCAAAGAAATTGTGAGTGAAGACCCTCAACTGGAATTAAACCGTTTTGCCTTTGATCCGTTAAGACCGTGTGATAATATTTCTTGTGGATATTCCGCTTTGTGATTTTAACTTTTTTTAAGTGGACAATCAACTGAAGAGTGGAAAGCATGTTTGAAGGCGGGTAAGTCTCAAATTTCAACTTTCTAATTGACATGTCGATCTTAAAAAAAATTAGCGGCTCGGAAATCAAGTGAAAATATTCGGTTAGCTGATTACATGGGAAATTTACGGACTTTAAAAAAAATTGTACGAACCTGAGCATCTAAACACATTTGGTCCGTAACACTCTGCGCGTGCCTTTCCTGTTTCCCTTGTTCCGCCACCAATTCATCCTGCTCATTTTCCAACTCCTTTTGTAAATTAATTAACTCCGCTTCAGTCATCGGCTTCTTAACTTCCTCAACCTTTTCAACTTCCTTTTCTTTTTCTTCATCCTCTTCCATTTCTTCTTCACTCCCTTCTTCTAAATCTTTACTCAACGCCGCAATTTCTGCGTCCAACTTAGCGATTTCTTCATTAGCTGTAATAGGAGGGCTAATAACAACGTCCTCTTTCTCAGGAGCCTTGGGAGCTTCACTAAAAACATCCGCAAAAATATCCTCGTTTTTATCAATTTTCGTGGGGTCGACAACGACTTCCAACCGTTTCGTTTCAATTTCTTCAGAGACAAGAATTTTGTTACTGGAATCTTCAACCTCCAAAAAATCATTTTCAGAATCGCTCGAAGCCAATTTCTTATCTTCAACATCCTCAGAAATCTCAAGAGAATCGATTTTCTCTTCTGCCGGCAAAACAGTCTCTTTTGCATCCTGTGAGGCCTTCTCACCCAAAGCATTTTTATCCGAAGTCGGTAAAACCATCTTCTCGTGTCCCGTGTTATCTTCGGTCGGTAAAGCAGATTTACTGGCGCTTGGAGATCCATTTTGAGGAATAGGCAACAAGAATTCTTTGTTCACGATCGGCAGAGCATCTTTTGTTGAAGTCAGTAAAGCAGTTTTGTCTGAAATGGGCAATATCGTCTTTTTTTCAGTCGGTAAAACGATTTCATTTACATTCGATAAAGCGTCTTCATTTGAAGTCGGTAAAACAGTCTCCGCTACAATCATTGTCGAGGTCGCTGCATTCGGTAAAACTTCTTTGTCAGTCGGTAAAGCAGTCTGCTCTGTTTTAATTTCAGCCGGTAAACCATGAATCTCAGCAATTGTTTTATCGACGTTAAGCTGTTTTTCGTTTAATACTTGTTCTAAATCGATTTCTGGATAATTTTTGGGTTCAGCCTCAATTTTCTCAATATCTAATTTGTCCTCTTTTTCTTTCTCATCTTCTAATACTGCTAAAATTTCCTTAACGTCTTTACCAGGAACAAAATCCAATTCTAAAACTTCCCCATCCGATTCCGAGGACCATATCACATCCTGCAAATGCTCCGAAATATCGAATTCCTTCTTCTCTTCAACATTAATTTTTTCTTCTTTCATATTCATCTCTGATTTTTTATCGCCGTCTGATTTCTTAACCAACATATACCTCGTCACGCTATCCTGTGCTATCCTCCTGCTAGGCAAAACCCCCTCGTCGTCTTTTATGACCCCCGTATCGCCTAACAATTCCTCTAATTCTTGAAGGCTCAACGCTTTCCCGCCCATTTCCTTCCCTGCTTGTTCTAAAGAAACTTGAACAGCGTGACGTTTTAATAATCGGTTCATTTGATAGTCCGAAAAGTCATCGGACTGCTTCGGCATTTTATCTAAATTCTTCCAAGAGCTCTGCTTCCTCGTATCTATCATTTCCGTCAGGATATCGTGCCGGACTTCAGCCGGCAAATTTAAAAATTCTTGACTCCTCACGTCGATCGAATGAATATCTTGAAATGGTTTGACGTCATCCTCTTCTTCGGAACCCGCTTCTTCCTCCTCCTCAGAAGAGCTGTAAAAAACAATTTTTTTCTGCAACTTGTTATTTTTTTTTAATCAAGCCGGATGTTATTTTAATGGCAGGAAAAAAAACAAATTCAAGGTGTTTCCCATGATTTGCGTTTAAAAAAATCATAAACATCTACTTACTTACTATTAACTGACTCAGCTGCAATTGGTGGGAGCTTATATAAATCTTCTTCTATAGCCGGACCTGGAAGTGTGAAGCTACTAAGCCCTAAAGCTGCAGTAGCCTCCTCATTTGCTAAAACCTGACGAACTGCCTCGTGCTTTAGTAAATTTTTCAGCAGCTTCCCTCGAACTTTCATAGCTTCGGTTTTGGCAGCGGTGCTCTGCTGTCGTCGAACTGCCTAAAGCAAAAAACGACCTTCAGAAAGATCAAGGAAATCAAGTGAAAAAAATTTTTAGGCTTGTCATATCAGATTTCGCAACGTGAAAAAATAATAAACCTATATTGCAAAGAAAACATTAATAAAACGGTCACAGGGGATGAGCAGCGTGAGATCTTAAAGAAATCCATTCATCATTTTTCTACTCCCACGATAGAAACAAAAGACGAATATTTAAGGCGCGTTGAGGAATTCATATCCCATTTCAAATCCCAAAAAAAAATTTGGCTAAGATTTTCATTAAAATTCATTTACATGTTGTTGATTAACTCATGTAAATGAGCGGATATTTAGTTTGAAGGGTGAAATTATGTAAATTGAGGAGAATGAACTTGCGCCTAAAAAAAAATATTGCCGAGATTCTTTAAATTCCTTATTAAATACAAATGTAGGGTTCATTCAAAAAAGAAATCATCATACCGTGACCAAGTACATTGTTGAGATTTATACCGCTCGAGCTCGGGTTTCAAACCGCATTATTTAGATCATCTATTCTTTAATCATTAAACTGTGGTAGCCACAAAACTGTACATGTCAAGTTAACCCTTTTGGGCGGGAACATGCTTTAAGAGAATTTTGTTGCGGGAGATATTTTTTTCATGCTAAATTCTTAGCAGTAAACAAGCGAATAAAAATAAGTCTTGTAATTACAATTTTTTTTGGTTTTCTCAAGAATCCGAATTTTAATTAAAGTGCAATTTCGCCTGCTGTAAGCCAAGCCAAACCGAGTCGAAGCCATAAATCAAACTGAGCATAAAAATTTAGAAATTGGGCACTCAATATTACGAGGATACCCGATTTAAAAGGCCCAAACTCTGCTGCTTATATATAGCAACAAATGACAAAAGTGGCACTAACTTTTTATCAAATGAAAAAAAAGCCTTAACTGTAAATCAAGATTTCAGTCTGAAAAAATCTCTAATTAGGCTCAGCCAAAAGTGTCTTTATGGCGGCTCCGACTATTTTTTAGATTAAAAAACTTAAAAAGAGCATTTAAATCTATAAGTAAAGACACAAACTTTTGACAGTGCTACTTTACTGCATATAAGCCTAAAATTTGGTACATAACCAAAGTTGGTTGAATTTGATGAAATAGTGAGATCAGTGAATAGTACATTATTTACAGAACTCCTAATTTTATAACAATTAAAAATCTTGAGGAATCCAGAGTAAAATTTATTCTTGTAAAGATTTTAAGAACGCCTAAAAACACAAGCTTTAGTAATATTTTTAAATAATAAAATTCCATTTATGTAAAAAAAGTTTTACCAATTTCTGGATTTCTTCTTTTCTTTATTTCAAGCATTGACCAGTTATCGAATAGTAAGGCGGAGCTTGATAGTTGTTTTTCCAACTTCTTCACCAAACCAGATAATTTTTAGGCACTCGTCTTTTACAATCAAACTGATCTAATGCATTTTTTTCTTTAAACCAAGATGTAAACAAAAATTTTTCCCAGAATAACTTTTATGAGTATTTTAATCAATCAAATGATGTTTGTATGAGCAACAAAATATGCATTTATTACATTCTCCACAAATGTTTTCATATTTCAATTAATATTTATAAACGCTCAGTTGATTTTATTAAAAACTAAATCCTGGAAAAAGTTTTAGTACTATTTTTTTTAAGTACATTATAATTTCTCATACACTACTTAAAATTAAAATCAGCTTGGCTATGAATCTACTTCTTTAATAGTTGCAACTATTATTTTTCTTCATCTAAATCCCTTACCATTGTTTGCCTTTTCAGCATTGGCACACCCCCATCAAAAACAAACACAGGCTTGATTTTGTAGAAAAGCAATTTGCAGAGCCGATGAAATAAAATCAGAAGATGTGCTACTGCTATAGGAGCTCCACGAGCATCATGCATTCCCTTCATAGCCTGATGTAACCATATTGAGACATCTAACATTATAATTAAGGAAAAATCCATCAAAAATGTCTAATTATTATGTCTGCCAAAAGCAAAAGGATACCGACTGCAAGTATTTTATCAGCCATGCTTTCCAATGGCACAACCCTTCCACTTGCCTCGATAAGTTTCCATAATCCATGAACTCCCATTGCTACGCTCCAAATTTCATCTGAAATGTCACATTGAGGTTATGTTACATGATTACGAAAAATTTAGCAATTCCAAAAATTGGTGCACATAACCTAACCTTGTTATTCTTTAAAGTGTTAAATTTAAGATGTTTAGGTTGGGTTTTCATTCAAGATTTTCCGATTGTTATCTTTAAGAGGGGACATGATTTTTATAGATGCTAGGTTAGGTTTACTTATATTGTTTTATGAATTGTTAAATAACTACGTAACTTACCTTGAATTAATAAATAAGTAATTAGTATAATTTAAATGAGATTTCCCACAAATTACCATCCGAATCGTCCTGTGAACAGGAAGCCGCGGTCGAAATTATCGTGAGAAAATGACCGTGGGAAAATCACGGAGAAAGAAACTTGTGGGAATGGAAACGGAATCGCTCGTGCCGGGCAAATTTCCCTGCCTCAAGAAACAGTAGTGGCAAGACTGTCGGAAAGTTGAGATCACAAACAGGTGTTCTTCATTGATTGTAAACAAGGGAACAAATTAAAGGGGATATTGCTCAAATAATGGCCGAATCTGACTGTAAGTTCGATTTTTCGTTTATAATCCGATTCTTCCGACATTTAATCAGCGACACGTTCATATTTCCTCGCATTATTCATACTTTTTCGGTTTTTTAGTACCACGAAATCAGGTCTCGTCACAGACGCTGAACTCACGTTCTCACGGTATTCGATTTAGAAAAACGATATTGATTTCTTTTTCTTTTCTTTTAGTTGGTTCCAGCGACAATGTGTCCAGGTTAATATTTGAATTTTAAAAATTTCGAAAATGCCGCATCAATATGGATTGCCCATGTTGGGCATTCAGACGCCACCATCACCTCCCAATCACTACGAACGGTATGCACCGGTCGCACTTCGTCAAGAAGACCGGCGATTAACCCGAGAAGCGATGGAAAAATATCTTCGGGAAAGAAGTGATATGGTGATTGTTATATTACATGCCAAAGTTGCTCAGAAATCATATGGAAATGAAAAAAGGTTTTTCTGCCCGCCTCCCTGCATTTATTTATATGGGGATGGTTGGAGATTGAGACAAGAACAATTATTACGTGAAGGTGAGTCTGATCAATCAGCTCAGTTATGTGCATTTATCGGGATTGGAAATTCAGATCAAGACATGCAACAATTGGATTTAAATAATGGTAAACAATATTGTGCTGCTAAGACATTATATATATCAGATTCTGATAAACGTAAACATTTTATGCTCTCAGTGAAAATGTTTTATGGTAGTGGACATGATATCGGGGTGTTTCATAGTAAACGTATTAAGGTTATATCTAAACCTTCTAAAAAAAAGCAATCTTTGAAGAATGCTGATTTGTGTATTGCGAGTGGTACTAAAGTAGCATTATTTAATAGACTCAGATCACAAACAGTGAGTACACGGTATCTTCATGTTGAAAACGGTAATTTTCACGCGAGTTCGACTCAATGGGGAGCTTTCACAATTCATTTATTAGACGATAACGAATCCGAATCGGAAGAATTCGCCGTTAAAGATGGTTATGTTCATTATGGAAGCACAGTTAAATTAGTATGTAGTGTAACTGGTATGGCACTGCCACGTTTAATCATTAGAAAAGTTGACAAACAAATGGCTTTGCTAGAAGCAGATGATCCAGTATCTCAATTACAC
Source organism: Liposcelis brunnea (assembly GCA_023512825.1). Classification (NCBI taxonomy): domain Eukaryota; kingdom Metazoa; phylum Arthropoda; class Insecta; order Psocodea; family Liposcelididae; genus Liposcelis; species Liposcelis brunnea. The sequence goes on from CM042070.1 coordinate 4,434,163, forward strand.
AAATGTGCATTTTATATGAAAGATACGGAACGAATGTATCTTTGCTTATCTCAAGAACGTATTATTCAATTTCAAGCAACTCCATGTCCAAAAGAAGCTAATAAAGAAATGATCAACGATGGGGCTTGTTGGACAATTATTAGCACTGATAAGGCTGAATATCGATTTTATGAAGGGATGGGCCCTGTAAGATCTCCAGTAACTCCAGTACCAGTTGTACACAGTTTGCATTTAAATGGAGGCGGTGAAGTTGCAATGTTAGAATTAACAGGAGAAAATTTCACGCCATGTTTACAAGTTTGGTTTGGGGATGTAGAAGCTGAAACTATGTATAGATGCCAAGAAAGTATGTTGTGTGTAGTCCCGGAAATTTCGAGTTTCAGGGGGGAATGGTTATGGGGGAGGCAACCGACTCAAGTTCTTGTTTCTTTAGTGAGGAACGATGGGATAATTTACGCGACTGGTTTAACATTTACGTATACACCTGAACCTGGACCGAGACCTCATTGTCCTCCTGCTGAGGATATAATGAGGACTCCTCGTTACCCACCTATTTCAGATATTCCTTGGAATCATCACACTCCTCCAGGAGGAATGTGAAATAGGTAGTTTCTCAAATTGTATACTATACCAGGCAATAAGCATTGTCTTTTAGACATGGCAAAAATAAGAAGTCGTCTGCTAATATAAGAAATATTAAGCTCAATAAGGTTTTTGAAAATGTGTTTTAGGTAAGGTTTTAAAGTTTAGAAATAAAATAAGGCTATGTTTGCAAAACTAAAGCCCATAAGCTATTAGGGAAGCTAAAATTTTCGTTGTAGTCAGATTTGACTCAATTTCAGCTTTTTTTAATCATAAAAATATTAAAAACTAAAGCTTGACTGTAAATCCGGTTGATTTAGAACAGCAATTGTTGCAGTGAGTTAGCACAGAGCGGCCAAAAAGCTCATTTACAACTTGCGTCTTGCTTTAAAATTTTTGAAGTTGGCAACACTGAGAAATGTGCAAAAACTCAGTTTTTCCTTTTTGGTTAAGTGAAAGGTTAAAATTACGTGGTCTGCTGGAATTTTGAAGGTATTTATAGTTTTTTTAAAGTCGGATGAATGTGAAAAATGTTTTTATGTCTTTTTTTGGTCTTGACTAAAAGTATTTCTGGGTAAAAATCTTACTATCGGCGTTTGTAGAATTTTGAGGTTAGGATTGATGTAAGGTTGGGAAATTCGTTATGAAATCAAATTCTCATGCTTTTTTTGACCGGAAAAGCTCATATTTTATAGAGCTGCCTATATCTAAAAAACTTTGTCGCATTGCAAAATAATTTTTTTCTAATGGCGTGGTCGGAACTGTATTTTTATCGTTATGGGCAAGCCCAAGGGTTTTTCATGTTCAATGCAACCAGGAACCTTTTAAGTGCTAGGAATAAACCACATATTTTATCTGGAAAAGATTCATGTATGATATTTTGTGGTGGCCCTAACGAGAATTGGGAACTGACATAACCTTAAAACACATTTTCACCAGCCTTATTGAACTTCTGTTTCTTAATTTATAAAATAATTCCCCAGCAGAACACTGAAGCTCATAATTATCGTAAATCAACCCCTAAAGATTCCTTGCATCAAATATTGCCAATTTTTTTATGAAAGAAAACTTAAAATTGAATGCTGTATTGCCTGGAATGAACTTCTCCCCCTTTTTTCTTTCAATTGTGATTTATTTTATGAAAAGTTTATGAAAGTGTGTGAAACCAGTGGTGTGACATGTAAATAAAAAAAGAAAAACAAGAGCTTATGAATATTTAGATTAATAAGGACCTGTACAAAAAAAATAAAATATGATATTGAGAACATATAAATAAAATTCCTAAAATGAATTTAGTATATTGAAAGACTGCACATTGCATTGGTAAATCGAATTTCAGCACTTTTAAAAAAAAGATTTTAATTTATTTATAAAAACAGTGTTAGTTTGTATTTTTTTTTCAAAAAAAAAAAAAAAAAATAGGAGCCATTTTAATGTGCTAGGATTTTTATGAATGCACAATAGTTTTTAATAAATCAATTTCGAATGTTGGTTTGGAGAGGGTTTTTTGGTTTTGATTTTAATACTCGTATATTTTAAAATAATAAAAGAAATCAGTGCTCGAGATTGGTTTTTTTTGAATTGTCTATTACATGGTATTATTTTTAAAAAAAATGTAATAAGTAATGAAATAATTCATGGTAGAATTGATTGTGCCGAAAAAGTGCCGTTATATTGGCATGTGTAAATGAATTAATTAATTGATGTATGATTCTAATGTGTTTTATGAGAAAACATTGATTAGAAAGCTTTCATATTGTATATGTTTAAATATTTTTTCCTTATACAACAATCTGAAATCCGACCAAAAAATTAAAGATAAATGTCCAATCAGAAAATTACAGTTAGATTTTTTGACAGGAGGAATTGTATGAATATTTACAGACAAGATTTATCTTGGAGAAACAGATTCTACATTCAAAAATAGAATGTTAGAATCAAGTAGAAGGGGTATTTTTTATCTGAATAATCAGCAAATGCAGGAAGTTATACTCATTAAAAGTAAGATTTTTTCAGGTAAAAGGTTCAGGTTAGCTAATTGAAATTTTTTGCTAACATATCATCATTTTATATTATTAACTATATCCATAAAATTTTTGATAATTGAATTACTGTTATTTTCTTCTTTTATTTTCGATTTAAATCAATTTTCTTAAATTAAAATCTAACATATCACAGAATTAAACAACCGCAATATTAATTGTTCAACTCATTCAGGCATTATACTTGAGCGCAAATCCATACAACTATGATAAGTGACCAACATTTTGCTTTGGAAAGTAAATTTCCTTCAAGATAATATTTTTTCCTCCTTTTTCGAATTCAAAAGTTTCCACCTACTTAGTGGCCATATAATATAATCAGCTTTACCAGTGATTAAATTAAGTGAAACTGGTCCGAATGAATTGGAATCAAGTGAATGTCCTGTGTTATCCCCTTCAACCCAACAGTGTCCCTCAGGAACTTTCACAAATTCAGTTTCATAACCTTTTGTATGAATTAAATCGTTTTCAAGTCCTACAACTCGTTTAATTAAAGTTACTTTTGAATTCTTTGGTGAAATTAAAGTTACAATATCTCCTCTTGCAATTTGAAACAACCTCACTGACAATCTGTTTAAAAAAATATAATCAGGTGTTCCTGGCTCTGGGTTAAATTCTGGTTGCATTGATATTCCTTGAACTTTAGCGATTGTTCCCACATTATAAACAAATATGATTCCAGCGGGTAGCCCGAAAAAAAAGAAACGTTTCTTCATTCGGTCTGAATGTAACTAATATCGTTTTTAAGAATATTTTCATCACTCAAATCAAAAAACTACATAGATTTTTTTAAAGTTATCAGGGAAAAAATATAGCAGAATTAGCAGAAAATATTTAAAATTTTCCTAATCCCACGTCGAAAGGGAAAAATGGATGTTGATAGCGGGAAAGAAAACGTATTCAAAATATTTTTATAATTTTTGAATTTTGAAGGTAATAAAGTTTTTTGGAGCGAACACGAAATGACCGCAAATGTCGAAAAGGCATTTACAATTAAAGCCATAGCTAAATTTCTGTACTTTGAATCATTGTATTTCCATTAACTTAAATTTTTTGTTTGTTCGGCATATAATTTTATTTCAGTCAGAATTAAGTAACTTTATTTTATTTGCCTAAATCATAAGTTTGCCATAAGGAAAAAATTTTTCTACAACATTGGTTCAGGTTTTAAAAGAAAATTTTTATGTATCATAAAAATTTTTGTTAACTTACAACAATCTTTTTATTAATAACTGCATTCATAACTTTAAATAATTAAATTATTACTATTATCTCACTCAATTTAAAAATTTTAAATCACTTAAAATACAAACATAACATCACAATGATTAATTCCCAAAAAAAAGCGGAAGAATTGTTTACAGTAATAAACATTTAAACATGTTCACAAATTTTGCATTGTTATTGCAACTAGACATTTACTCCCAACAAAACCAACATTTTTTATGTTTCTTTGTCCTTTTTCGGATTCAATGATCTCCATCGATTTGGTGGCCATATTATATAATCAGCCTTACCAGTAATTAAACCTAGCGATACTGGTCCAAATGAATTTGAATCAAAAGAATGTGCAGTATTATCACCTTCTACCCAGCAGTGACCTTCTGGTATTTTTACAAATTCAGTTTTATAACTATGTGAATGAATAACATCATTTTCTAGTCCGACAACTCGTTTAACCATAGTAACGTTTGGATCCTTTGGTGAAATTAAAGTAACTATATCCCCTCTTGAAATTCGGTAAAAATTAGCCGACCATCTATTCAAAAAAATATAGTCTGGTTTTGCTGGTTGTGGATTCAACTCCGGTTGCATTGATATCCCTTTAACTTCAGCGAAAGATGCCACATTATCCAGAAATGTAATTGTCACGGGCAACCCGAAACAAAGACCTTTAAATATATAATTGTCTTTTAATTTTTTAATCACTCGCATCATTACTGCCCATAAATTTTATTTACAAAAATTCGGAAAAAAAATAAATAAGCTGTACACATTGCGGCAGACGACATTTAAATTTTCTAATGCCACGTTAAAAAGCAGCGCCATCTTTGTTCCATTTTTCCATTTTGGTTTCCGTTATTTTTTCGATGTAAACAAAGCGGTATCGGGTCGTTTGAAAATAATATTAAGAAGCTTTAATTAAATGTAAATAATTTATATTTATCAGAAAAAAACCAATGGATGTGATGTGAAATCTCATATACAAATAATGTCAGTGAGTCACAAGTTTAAAGCATCCCAATCACCTTTTGTCCTGTACACGTACTACAGAAAACTTTATGTGGCTAGGACTAACAGATAAAAAACAAAATTATTATAAAATTTTTCTGGGATTCCATTTTTTAAGAGAAGTTTACATTATCTACAAAAAATTTAAAATTAAATAAGAAAACGATCAAATCTTATTTATTACCGCCGGCTTGAAGGTTCATTCAGAAAGCTTCAAAAAAAGACCGCAAATTCCGCCAAACTGAACGTACTCATATGCTGATGGTGTCCATTTTGGGTTTTCGGTGGTTTTGGTTTTCATCAAGCTTTTTTCCAAATACGTGTTCTTAGTGAAAATGTGCATAAAAAGAGAATCGTGTTGCGTATAATTAAAGCCGGATAATCGGTAAGCAAATTTATTGTATAATTTTCAAACGGGATTCGATGAAAATCAATTTTTCGCCTATATTTCTCTGTACATGTCAGCCACGTTTTTTATAATGGGCATTTCTATGCCTTTTTTGCAAAACGATATTTTTCGAATTGTTAATCTATTATGACTTACTGATTTTTCGATAAAACGAAAACAAGCATTTTATTTTATACGAATCGATTTTTGCTTGTTAATGTTTGTGAGCATTAATGATATGTACGAAGTCAGTAAATCATCCATTTTATAACCAAGGGATGTTTCACATAAAAGCTTGGAACCTCTGACAAGATTTCCGATTGTCATGTGGAAGTATGTGTTCCCTGATGACCAGTTTGATATTCTTGTGAATGGATGAGTTACCAGCATGTCCTGAAAAAAAAATTTGTGATTAATATTTCATTTTAAAATTAATTTGAGGCATTAATGAATTCTTACCTTTGTCTGAGGATGTATTAAGCTAACACCATGCTTATTAATAGCAATTAATAACAATTCTGGGTAATTTGGTTCAGTTGTCTGCTTAACTTCAAAGAACGCAGATCCAAATGTTGGCCAACGATATGTTATCTTTAAAAATGTTATTTTAGCATCTTCAGGGCTCATCCCTGCATCTTGATTATATGCAGCAACGATGCTTCTTTTCCAGTCATTTGCATTTTGAGTTTTAATTAAATCGGATGGCAGCAGGTCTCGTAGCATTTGCCTGTAATTGAAATTTTATAATGGAATTGTGATCAATTTTTTGGTTAGGTTTTTTTTTAAATACTTACGGAATTGCTTGAAGCTCTTGTTTGCTTTCACCAAACCGTACTCTGTATACTAATGCTGCAAGTCTAGCTGCTTCTTCCTTGGTACATTTATGATACCCTCGTAATAATTTAGGCAACTCTTGATGGAAATGGAATATTAAATCAGCATTTCTATCTTTTCCAGGGACGGTGTTTGTCCATAACTTTTTCATGAAGAAGACTTGATAGGTGAATTGCGGAGAAGTGCCTGGGGGTAAAAAAAGGATTAATCATGGATGATTCCAAAGGGTAAGTTTTTAAAAATTATTACTCACCATCTCTTGAAGGTCTAGCTTTCTTAATCCAATCAGTTAAATGTCTAACAAAATCAAAGAAAAAATCACCTTCAGGTACAGATATGACTTTATCAGCAATTTTAACGAATAAACTAAATCCTTCACTGGATCTAAGATTTAACCTCTGCGAAATGTTTTGGCAAAAATCTTTAGCCCTAGTTGATGAATCAACTTCAAATGCTTCATCAGTATCATCAGGGAAATACACCTTATGAAAAATTTGTGTCGTTTTATGTTGAATAGCTTCGACTTCAACTTGATGTGGTGGATATTTCCTTTGACCATTTCGTAAAGTTTTTTGCAGTCTTTGTAGTGAATCTTGTGAAATGGGATGCCTCCTCGTTCTCAAGAACAAAGTTAATTCTTTTAATAGATTTTGACTGCATGCAAATAATCCAGTGGCCAACCACATTAATTCCCATCCGCGTTCCTCACTTAAACGATTTCTATTATCAGTTAATTGTTTCATTATTTGGCAATAAATTTCATCTCTGAGTATTTCATGTTTTAACGGTCCATCAAATATTTGATCAGTGTATTCGTTTGTGATTCTCGGTCGTTTCGACGGTAAATCTCCCATATATTTTAAAATCGCAGTGAACGCAAAACTCGCTTCCTCTGACAATTCATCTTTACTTAATAATTTTTTAAGCAATGGTTGTTTAATCGGATCGCGTGAATGTCTCCATAATTCATCAGTATGGCCTCGCCTAGCCGATGTTAATGTCAGTGTTTTAGACATTGTTCGTTTTGGTGGCGGCCGAAAATGATCCAAAGCATATTCAGCGAGATTATGCGGCCGCTCTTGGGTGTCGTTCCCGTTGACTTGTTGATGATTAAGTCTTCGGCCGTGTTCAGCTGTTTCGAGACTAAATAAAGCGAGAATGTCATTCGGGGGTTTGTTTAAGCACGGTAGGACGTAAACTGTCTCCGCTGGGAAATCGCCTTTATCTCCAGTTCTTTCTCGTCGTCCAACGCACCAACCGGAATTCATGACAGCTTCACCAGTGCTATCGTCTTCTAAGATTATTAAATCTCCACGCTCGAAACTTAAGAATGAGGATCCTTCTCCTGGTGCTCGATAATCTTGCAGAGCTATCACGAATTTTGATCGTTTTTTCAAGCCTTCGAGGAAGTATACGACGAGGTCGCGGATGTCTTCAGCGTTTGGACTTTGGAATGTGAATTCTTCAGCTCGGACGGTTGACAGTGTGAAGGTTTGTGTGAAGACCTTAGTTGTTCTGGAAATAAAACAATTAGTAATTTATGTTTTTTTGTGGTTGATTAGAGGATTATAATTCTTACTTTTGACTCGCTACTGTTGTAATTTCAGGGAATGATAATTCTAGGAGTACTTGTTCCTGGTCGTCGACGACGTAAACACCTGTCCAGTTGACGGCTATGATTACATCATTTTTAGGCAAATTAGGACCTGGAAGATAAAGGAAGTTGTAGGTTGAATTATTCAGATATTAAAGATTACATTTCCCGCTGCCACCAGATTTTGTCTGCTTACCGGAATTCCTATACGCCTCATAAAATCTTGAAAACAACAACGGCCATTTAAATTTCGCATAGCTAACTACGTCCTCTTTCACTCTTAACGCTGGCACTTTTTCTTTAAGATAATAACTCTGCAATAAAATTTATTTCCCATTAATAAACTTAAAACTTTTTTTTTTGATATTTATTCTCACTTACTTTCTTATAAGCCATTACAATCAGCTGCCCCCATCGATCAACCGACTTCTCCGCATTAGTTAGACAGTAATCAGGTATATAACTCGGCAACAACGTAAACAACCTCTCCACATTTAAATCCGTTCCATATTCTATATAATATTGCTGAGCCGCAATCATCGCTAAATCCTCCTCTTTATCGCATCTGTATTCCCCAAACTTAACGCCTCTGACAACTTGCTGATAAATCAAATTAGTAGCGACTTGATCGTCTGTCGGCTCATGCCAAGGGGCGAAAATCTCTTTACGGAAAAATAACCTCCAAGGTGCGTTCCTTTCTTGCGCTCCTTGTTCTTTGGCATATTGTTCACATTGTGAAATGGCATCCATAACATGATCACCTCCACTACCCAAAGACGAAACTTTATCAAATAGAGCTATATACAACGAGAAACCGAATTGATCTTTAAGCCCGATTTTATCTGATAATTGGTTACATAATTCTCTAGCGGTCGTTGCCGAATCAGCTAGTAAAGTTTTTGTATTTCCATCCATGAATGTAATCGGCAGCATTATGGGTTTCTTTGATTTCGTAGCTTGTAATTCTAGCCAACTCGGCGGCTGATTTCTCGTCCCGTTATTAAAAGTTCTCTTTAATCTATCCTCGCAGTACGGAGCGTAGCCAGGAGGACCTTCTCGTATGAACGCTCGTAGATAATTCACGAATTTTTCGCTGGGTGCGAAGCACCCCACGCAGAGTGATAATAGAATCCAGCCTCTTGCGTGAGATGATTTCGATGGGTTGGTGGTTAATTGTTTACAAATTTGGCAATAGATTTCGTCGCGGAGTTCAGCTCGTAGAATACCGTGGCCTATGATGAAATGTAATTTTTCCAAATTGGAAGTCGGGCGGGATTCTAACCAAGATTGGTAACTATCTGCTGTGTATTCGTCTTCTTGTAGTCTTCGCCTAACGTCTTCTCCTAATTTGTTTTTCCTTTTTAGTGTTAGTGAGACGAGTTTGTGCCGGATTGAGCGGGGTTTTTGTTTTAAAAATGAATCCTGAAAAGAAATTTCATCATTATTATGAAAGAGGTAATCTCCTTCCTTCGATTGGATAGGCAATATCAATTCTGGCCTTCTCCCCTGTTCTTAGCTTGTTCAGAAGCGAATTAAGGCGGAGGTTTTAAATTCGTGACGTCACGAGCACTTTGCCTATTAAAATGAGTTAAAATAGTAAATGAATTCTTACCGGATCCATCCCCATCATTTGAGCTTCTTGAAATTCTTTACTTCTTATGAAATTTCTACCTAATGTGGCTGTGACTTTTGACATGACAGACATTGTATCTCTGTCCATCGTGTGATATCTAGGTTCTGCTAAGTCTCCGGTGAATCTTAATATCGTTATCCAAAGAGCTTGTGCGGCCTGAAAAAGAAAGAATTATTAGATTTTTTTAGAATTTAGATTGGCCTCCTTGGCCCTAAACAATATCTCAACTTACCAGTTGATCTCCTTGAGTATGCAAAGGCAACAACGAGTGCTTCAGGGGTTTCCTCGAATACTGATGCGTCATATTCCCCTGAAAATACGTCGCTGCGAACTTATGAAACTTGAACTCTGACAAATCCTCCTCGTCTTCCGATGGCGTTTGCATTGGGCTAATAATTTCATGCGGATCCGTTTTCGTCGACGGTAAATCATTAAATACAGACGTCTCCCTTGTAGGCGCTGGAGTTTCACTACTTGAATCCGGCAGAAAATCAAACATAGCTTCTACTAATTTACTATCATCAACCGGCTCGTCTTGCTTCTTTGCTGCATCGTTAATCAAATTCTTTTTAATCTCCATTTGTCTCCTTTCCTCTATTTCCAACTCGATTTCCTTCCTTTCTAATTCTTTCATCCTCTCCCTATAATTTTGCTCCGCGATTTCCTTCGCTCTTTTATTCCCAGCTTCTTTCAATTCTCTTTCTTCTAATTTCCTTAACCTCAAAGCCTCAATGTGATGTCGATAATCATATTTAATTTTCTTGTATCGTTTTTGTGCTATCATTCTCCTGACATGCGCTTGGATTTTAACGATCGCCCACATTTTAGTTCTGAACATTCTTCGAACTAAATAACCTCGAGCTCGAGCTTGAAGGGCAACGACATGACCGCGGAGATGCCTGAAGCGATGAGATAAAACTCGAGCGCGGATCAAAGCTTGTAATCGCATGTAGCCGACCCGCATGCGTTGATAACGCCTTCTTTGCGCCCAACCTTTCCAATATTTTTGAATGATCATGGCTGCTGCTTTCATTCTTAAAAATCTTCTCCTGTAAACCCATCCACGGATGGATCTTTGTAGGATTAAAATTTTTCGGGTCAATACTCGATCCCTTTCTTGTTCTAAAAATAAATCATGGGCGTCTTTTAAGAATACTTTATTGTGGCCAAGTTGATAGTCTGATCGTCCAAGTACGGCTTGACATATTCTAGCTGTGGCAGCTTTGCAATCAGTCTGGAAGAAAAAATAATGTTAGCATGGAAGAATATTTTTGATTAACCAGGGGGAATTAACGTACCTTATGTGAGGGAGGGACGCCAGATATCAAGAATCTGTACCTTTCGACGAATTCTTTAAAACTGTGACGTATTGGGTAACCTGCTCTTCGTATCCTAATCGTTTCCATCATTCCTGAGTATCTCAGTTGTCTGCAGCAAAGTCCTCGATCGAACATCTGGAAATGTAAAGATTTTAAATGTAAGCTTGTGGCTCCGCAGTCTGCAGTCGTTGGTAAAAAAATCATGAGAGATTGGCTGGTAGCGGCAGTTCAGATTAACTTTGTCTGAGCAGCCATAAGCCATCTGAGCCCATATAAGCCATCTGCTTATATATTCTAGAATTGTGCTCTGAAGTTCATGTTGATAATGAAACTTTCAAACGAAATCATATGTTTCATGAATATAATACAAGGCACAAGCTAAATGTAGCCGCCAATTAAAAAAGTAGCTCAGGAAAGTTCTCTCCCAGTCAAATTTATAATAGGCTTCCTGGCAAGTTAAAGAACCTTCCGATAAAAAAATTTAGAAAGGAACTGAAAGAATTATTATTAAAGTATCCATTCTATAGTCTTAATAAATTTATGTCTTTCAAATTTAAATAGTCTTTAATTTTATATTAACGAGAGTTTCAATGGATGTATATTTCTCTGTATTCAAACTCAATATAATAATAATAAGTTCGAGGTGGCCATTTTGTATTTTCAAAAAAATGAACGAAATTTAAGTTCAACCAGGCTAGGTTATAATGTTACTCACCATTGGTTTCTTGAACTCATTCGGTTTGATACACCGGATGAAAAATGGCTGACACGAACTCAGCGTTCGCATTAAGCTATCCAATGACTTTTTAAATTGCGTGGATAAAGTCGGGGTTCGTTTTCGAGTTTCCGATCCAATCCCGATGTCTTCGGCGAATAATTGTTGTAAAAATTTATTGTGCGATATGTGAACCAACTGAAGTAAATCAGCGCTGAACGTATCTCTGTTCTTCTCTAAAAATCCTCGAGTATCATAGAATACGACTCCAGCGAAATGATTCAAACCAAAAGAGGTGTTGATGTCTGACTTAGGCTTTAAATAATTTCTGTGGTTCCCGTGGGTTTTGTGGAGTTTAGCCAGCATAGTTTGGTCTGTTCCCTAAAAAAAATTTCAAAGTTTAATTTAATCTGACTCATCCATCAAATTTTTTTAAAATAGGACGATATCTTACCTTTGGAAACTTAGATTCCTCATCAATCAAAGCCATAATATTCAACTGCTTAATAGCAATTAAATCTAGCGAGTCTTGATTATCCACAAACTCAATATGCTGCCAGTTAATCCCTTCGTGATTATATTCCTCCTGCTCTAATTTAAATATGTGCTGAACGAAAAACTGTTGAAGATTTTCGTTAGCGTAATTTATACAAAATTGTTCAAAACTATTAGTATGGAAATTTTCAAAACCGAAAATATCTAAAACACCGATTGAGTTCCTCATTGAACTTCGGGGTTTATAAATTGCACTATTAATTTTTCTAACTATAAAAACGAATAATCTCCCGTATATTCCTTTGACGAATGCGTCCCGAACGTCGACGGATTGATCTCTTGATAACGTCGATACGACGGTTTCGCCATGAGCGAATAAAGTCTTTCTGGTTAAGGCGTTAATTAATGGTTGAAGGGGTACTCCTAGTAAATTGGCTACTCTTTCCACGTTGCTCTGATCGGGGATTTCAGTTGCATCTAAGTTATCTAAAAACAGAAATCGAATTTTAGATTCTGTGATAAATAAAAGTTTGGTAATTTTTTCAGAAGTTAGTTACCTATGACTGCTGCTTTGTATTTTATATTCCCAGTGTGAAGCAATGCCGCTAATAATCTTAATATTTCCCAAATTTCTTGATCTGAGAAAAGTAGGACTTTCATGGCGGATCGGATGTCTGCAAATTCAGCTGCGTCATCTCTTCCCTCGCAAGTAGTACTCCCACCTCCTGTTAAATATCGATATTGAGAAGCATCTCCAAGTTCTAGTTTTTGTTTTTCATCTTTAGTCAAACCGGCCAAAATGCAGTAGAAAATATGATAGTTTCTTTCGTCAGTACTTTGATTGACTATTCTAGATTTTTCTAATAAATATTGCTCAATTTTTGCTCCTTCTATAACTCCCTGACTGTTGAAATGAATGTCTATGTATTTGCCAAAGCGAGATGAGTTGTCGTTTCGAATGGTTTTGGCATTGCCAAAGGCTGAAATAAATGAGATTTTACCGTGAAAAAAAAAGAATAAAAATGGAGCAGAAAAGATGGAAAATGAAAATATGAATTAATGCAAAGTTGAAAATGAAAAAATGCAAAATTGAAAATGCAGAAATCAGAAATGAAAAATGCAAAATGCAGAATGAAAAATGCAAAACTGAAAATGCAGAAATGAAAAATGCAAAATTGAAAATGCAGAAATGAAAAATGAAAAATGCAGAAATGAGAAATGAAAAATGAAAAATGCAGAAATGAAAAATGCAAAATGCAGAAATAAGAAATGAAAAATGCAGAAATGAGAAATGAAAAATGAAAAATGAAAAATTGAGAATGCAAAAATGAAAAATGAAAAATGCAGAAATGAAAAATGCAAAATGCAGAAATAAGAAATGAAAAATGCAGAAATGAGAAATGAAAAATGCAAAATGCAGATATGAGAAATGAGAAATGAAAAAGCCAAAATTGAAAATGCAAAAATGAAAAATGCAAAATTGAAAATGCAGAAATGAAAAATGCAAAATGCAGAAATGCAAAATGCAGAAATGAAAAATGCAAAATGCAGAAATGAAAAATGCAAAATGCAGAAATGAAAAAATGCAAAATGCAGAAATGAAAAATGCAAAATGCAGAAATGAAAAATGCAAAATGCAGAAATAAAAAATGCAAAATGCAGAAACGAAAAATGAAAAATGCAGAAATGAGAAACGAAAAATGAAAAATGCAAAATTGAAATTGGTAAAATAAAAATTGAAATTGGTAAAATAAAAATTGTAAATGTAAAAATTTCGGTTTATGCTTACCTTCCAATATTGGATTCGCTTCTAATATTTGTTGCTCTATCCATGAGTGTTTCCCGCTTATAGCAGCCAAATATTGAAGTATAAGCTTCGTACTTTCCGTTTTTCCAGCTCCAGACTCTCCGCTAATAACAATGCACTGATCATGTCCATATCTTTTCATATGAGTGTAAGCATTATCACCTATTGCAAAAATATGAGGAGGCAACTCCCCAATTTTCCTATCTTTATATAATTTAATCTGCTCTGCTGTGTAAATCGGAAGAATTTGATATGGATTTACTGCTACTAAAATAGATCCTGTGTACGTCTGTAAATTAAATCAAAAAATTTATTAGTTTGCCTACTTAAATATGATTAAAATCATTCCCTTACATAGATTAAATTTTCATTATATCTAATAAGGAGATTCCTGAGTATTCCTGCTTCATGGAGGTCGCCTAGGGAGATCATATCCTCGACTCCCTGCACGGAAGTCGCGTGCATTGCTTTTATCCGACGTTCCGGAGTTAGCCATTGTTCTTTGCCGTCGTCGTCTTTGACTTGAATTCGACGTCCTTCTGCTGATACGACTCGAGCACCGATTGCTACATCGAATTCTCTCCCCGTAACGGGTTCGATCCATATGTAGTCTCCCTGTAAGGCACAAAGTTTCCATAAATTAATACAGGAAATTTGGAGTAAAAAGCAGGAAGAGGGTAGGGTTTCGTTTTTATTCATGCGAGAAATAATATACGTTGCGTTAAATAATTGATCTTTCTATTGGTAACATCGCAGGATTTTAAGTTTATGCGAAATATTGAAATTTATGCGCTTTTTTTTTAGGGTTCTGTTAATTCAAGTTGGGATTGAAACAAGTTTAAGAAAATTTTTGTCATGCAAGTTTGATCGAACCTCGAGGCGTTTATCACGTTATTGAAAAAATTGTTGTTATGGGAACATTAAATTGGAAAATGTGGCTGTTCCCTAATGTGAGGGAAAGACAAGTGGTTTCGTCAGAGGAGGGATTTTATGTTGAAGATTTTTATCAGTTGGGGATTATTATAGGTTTAAAAGTTTACGATTGTTTTCAGAGGCAATTTCCCCGTAGGGTTTTGAGTATTAGGTTTTCGGGCGTTGGTATGTTCATGGCAATGACAATGAATCATCATTCCACCAATGGTGAGTTGAGCCAGAGAATGAAATCTTGGATTTAGAGTGGAGGGTCTTTTGCCATGAGTTATATTTAGCGGATGTGGCGCTATCTTGACGGTCAAATAGAGGAACCATTCTTCACTGCAAATCAAGTTTTTATCCTGTAAATTATGTAGTGGAGGGTGGAAGGTGGAGGTGAAAGGAATGAGGTTCAAGAATGTTACCAAATTTCGGTATCTTGGATGTCGTCACGAGCGAAAATGATATCAACAGGGAGGTCGCTGCCCCGGATTTAGAGTGGAGACCGTAGTCTGTTTGCTTTGGGCTATATTCTGCGCAGTAGGGTCCTCTAGGTCCTTGATGGACGCCCTCAAGTCCAAGACCTCAGGGAAGACAACCTGTCGAAGGATGCGGTTCGGTTAAGAGTCCCCGACTGGCGGGCCACCTGCCAGGATAAAGCCGTCTGGAAGGGAATCTGCGATGCGGCGATAGAGCTTCAGGCTCTCTAAAGCCATTGAATAGGGTCCTCTAGGTCCCTACGACGCCCGACGACGGTCGCTTATGGCTGTGAATCATGGAATCTGGCCGCCCACGGCGTAGGAGAGGTGGTTAGTTTTTGAGAATAAGGTGTCTGGTCGAATTTCGAGGCCAAAGAAAAATCCGGTGACGCGGATTTTAAGGATGCGCTCGAATGAAGAGATCCGTTGGCTCATGGGACACCCGTTGATCACTGATCAAGGCACGTCGCCATCAGTGGGCGGGACATGTAGCGCGTGCCCCTCTGTCTCAGGCGATAAGGCAGGTCCTTGATGGACGCCCTACAAGTCGAAGGCCTAAGGGTAGACCGTGGCTTCATTGGGAGGACAACGTATCAAAGGATGCGGGTCGATTAGGAGTCCCCGACTGGCCAGCTACCTGCCGCTACGACAGATGGTGCTACGCTGGCGTAGTTGTAGTTTAAATAATGGTTACAGGAGAGCGCTGGCATCGTTTTAGTTTGAGAAATGTTCACACTCACAAGAGACCGCTGGCTTCATTTTGGTTTGAGCCGCGTGGAAGGGAATCTGTGATGCAGTGATAAAGATTCAGACTCTGTTAAGCCATAGATATACATTGATATATTCTAAGATAAGTCTTTTTTGGTGACCCGTCAACTCTGCAAATTATTTCCAGTAAAAACTGAACATCATGCAAAAAAGTAATTTAAATGTAGAGCAGTAAATTAACTATCTTCAATTAGTTCCAATTCAAGACTACAATTTCCTAAAAATAAATCAAAATTAAATCTCAGCTCGGGTCATCTCAAACCTACACTGAAATTGATTACTAACCCGTGGAAAATCATTTTCCCACATGAAATTAGATGTGAACGAGGTCCATTATATGAAAATGGACAAAGAAAGCTTATTTTTTTTTTCTTATATACCAATTTGCAGGTAATAATAATTGAAATAATTCAACTAACATGGGAACCAAAAAACCATGATAATTTGCTAATATAAACTCTCCATAAAGACAATTAAGAATAACCATTAGGAAAAAATTCAAGCAGCCTGTTAACCCGCATAAAAAATTTTTTTTTTTCAAATCGAAAGTGACGACATATTCGCAGACAACAAAAGCATAATATCAACCATGAGAATATAATTGGGAGAGTATTGGCCTTATATGAGCAGAGAATATATAAAAGTTTGCGTGACCTAATCGGATTTCCGGTTCGACATTTTGATTGAGGGAAACATTTTTCTAAATCGTCGTATTCCTGCGGTTCAATGATCATCGTGTGTGCGCCATATTTTTTTATCACGAATTATTCTAATCTGTGGCACAAGTCAAAGAAAATAAAGCATCGACTTGTTTTATCATTTTCTCCAGGCTTTTTTGGACGAAACCCAAGAGTTAAAATAACGGTTAAAATCAGTAGGTGGTTTATTTTTTTCTCAATAAACGGAATTTTAAATTAAACTAGGATGATTCTTCTTAAATAGTTAGCAATTGTCAACGGTATAGAACTAATGAACTTTCACTTTTTGTAATTGATAAAAGTTGTTAATTGCTGTTATTATACGAAATTCTCGCTTGTCACTTTATCAATCTTCTCCGTTCCTAATATTTATACACTCATCGGTCATTTACTTTCTAAGGTATTGATTTAACTAGGGAAATATTTACTTTTGAGATTTGTTAGGTTTTTGGTGTATAAAGGTCCGGGTTTTTAAATATACATGGAAAAGTAGGTCTCTCGGAGATAATCCCAATTAAAAACCTTGAAGTTTGCGGTCAATTATGATTTTGTCACGCAAAAATATTGCATTGAGGAGGCTCACAGAAGCGGAACATTTTCTTATATAATATTGCCAGACGATGGGTTATTTTTTTTTTTTTTTAATGCGAGAAATTGTTCGAACTGTAGGAGGTAAGCAAAACGAAGGAATTATCGACTTATTAGGTTAGGAGGAAGTAAAAAAATCAAACGGCGTGGAAAATGTTTCGGGCAGGTAAATTGATACAGATTCGGGGAAAGTTTAATAATGTGTCCTCCTTACGTGGGTGGGATGGTTCTTTTAAAATCGTGCTGAGACGTCATTTTTAATAAATGAAATTGTATAGAGTTTTGGGAAATTGGTATTGGTGCAAAAAAATTTGATGTCTGTTAAATCTAATTGGATATGGTAATTTTGTAATTGAGAAATATCTTCCCTCACTCTTTTTTTTTTTTTTTTTTTGCTCGGAATCTGAAGTGTTTACGATGCGGTGTAATGAGTGATTAGGTTTGAGGTTAGAGCCTATGCGTTTATCGTTAATAATTTTTCTGCTACCGGCTTTCACTGCGTGACTGGAAATATTTTTTCTTTCTTTTTTCCCATTGATTAGGGGCGAGATGTTTGTACTGGGAGCCGCTGTATATCTTTTTATAAAGTCTCAGATACTGATTGGCCCAAAAATTCGGATGCGCTGCTCGAAGAAAAGCGCCATTTTGCTCTTGCAGTTTTTAAAAATAGAACTGAAATTTCATTTTCGTAGATTTTTTTTTTTTTTGAAGAAAGACTGAGGAAAAAGCGGAATTGGGCGTATTTTTCACAGAAAAATGCAGTAACTTTCCGAAATTCATTTTTAAAATAAAACAAATTTTATCCTTATTCTAAGAAGACAGGGCACTTATGGACTAGTTAATAGTTCACCCCATCTTCTTATAACGTCAGCTAATTTTTTAATTCCAGTAGAGCTGTTTTTCATATTTATATGAAAAACAGCTCTACTGGAATTCTGTAGTCACCTAAATCGATCGGTCCTAGTGTAGCGTACTCTTTTTTAGTGCGACACTTGTAGCAGTGTCCTTTACAGTATTAGGCTTTTTTGCTACAACTACAAGAAATTCTAATCTCTTCCAATATGATCCGTTTCAATTCGGACATCTCCTTCTCCATATCTTCCAACTTTTCCAATAATAATTTATACACCATTTTTAACTTTTAAATATGTTCTTACTTTGAATGATTGGATAATTATGAAAGCTTGGTTTGCCTTCTTCGTATTTATAAGGATATTTTCACTTGTTTCTCTTCTCCGGTAATTTTTTCCATTTCCGTACCTCAGAGCTAGAACGTCGAATTTGAAAACCCCAAAATGGCCGATTTTCATAAGGTAAGCACTAAAAATCGCCATTTTGAGATTTTCAAATTCGACGTTCTAGCTCTGAGGTACAGATTTACTGTTCATATCTATTATCTCTTTCCTTACTGTAGCTCCTTCTTTTCTTGATTCCTTTAAATCAATTTTGATGCTTTGAAATTTCTCATATGAGCTGTATTTTGCTTCTTTTAGCTCCTTGCCCATCTTTTCATTTTTTCTACTACTACACTGGACTTCTTTTTTGGGTTTCACAGCACCCATCACTTAAAAAATCATTCTGAGCCTTAACAATAAATAATTTAATTTCTAACTACATCAGTACTCACAATATCCAAACGATCCCCATCTCCTTTAAAAGTCTGCATTTAAAATTAAAACAAAATCTATAAATCCAATCTTATTCCATAAACGGATTAACGATAATCTTAGGTCTATTTTCATTTTATAAAAGAAAAAAGATCTAACGCGATTATTATACCGTCTTATGTCATAAAATTGCTCATAACTACGATTAAATTGTTTAAATAATATTTTACGCTTGATTTCATTTTATCTTTATGTTTATAATTACTTGTATATGCTTCATTCGTGCTGCGAATTTTATTTGAAATTCGATACTTACCCTGGTGACGATCACCATCCTGCAAAGCTACCTCATCCGCATGCCGACTAGTGATTCCTGCAAAAAAAAATAAAGAATCAGGCGGCGTGAAAAAAACAATCGATTGAAGAAAGTAGCCCGTTTGAATTGCATTCACAAAATATTGATTAGAGCAATTAGAGCGAATAACCTTTCTTCCCTGAAGAGCCATTTACATAAAGTAGGTGTTGGATGATACCGTATTATTACCGATTAGAAACACGTATATGGCCCGTTTAAAAAATAAATTATGAAAGTGTATGTAAACAAGTTGGAAAGAAAGTAGTTGGTATCACGAAATGGGGACGAATGGCTCCCGACAGGAGTTGGTGTGATGGCGTGTTTTTGAAAAAAGGGAACGGTAAGGAATCACACAAATATCGAAATGTTTAGATGAAAGCGTGAGGGACCGGAATACGTGGAGATCAAAAGGTCAAATTAATTCCACGCGTTTATTTCTTTTAAGGGACGGGTACTAATTTTATTTAATGCGATACAGATTTTTACGCACGGTGCTGCAAAGCGCATGCGCGAAAATGTTTTTCCTGGTTGGTTTAGGGTAAATGACATTGATAGTTGTTTGCGAACCATAATGTGTGGGTTAGAGAAGTTGAGGATGATTCAAACTCAGAGTCTGGTCTCTCTCTCTCTGATGGCTCTACAGGACTTGGAGTCCTACTGCCGCAGTTACAGCCGCCTTCCATTCGACTCGATGGAAAGTCACCCTCTGCCAATTTCCTACCCCCAGGCGTTGGGCATCCTCCCTTACGCTGTCCGACCACCGTTGTCCGTCGGCCTGTCATCGCTGTGACAATAGCCTTCTCTGCCGGTGCTCGCACCACATGACCTGCCCACTGCAACCGCCGCGATTTCACGACGCTCGTTATCCACGACGAGTTCGGCAGCTGTACGCGCCTCTGCTAGCTATGGCTAGCTAACTAGGTCTGCAGGTGAACGCCGGGAAGACGGAGTACCTTATGATGTCCAGGAATAAGAGGGACAGCATCGACAACGAAGCGCTGAGAGTCTGGGATTGGGAGTTCAAGAGTGTGGCCAACTTCAGAGTCTGGTGGCGCCTTAAAACCATGAAGATGACCTAGAAGTGGTTGCAGTCCTCGGAGAAGGATTGCAGTTCCTTCAGAAAATTAGAGGAACTGTCAATCAGCTCTTCGTAGCGCAGCTCGCAACTGAGAGATCAGAGTTCCTATGGCAGACTCAAGTGGTAGATATTAAGAGACTAGTTTGTGGCGGAGGGACGCTGTTTAATCAGGGCTGGCAAGAGTATTTGCCCCCCTTACTCATCACTCCTGATAAGACGATGCAGGACCAGAAGCACCAGACGGAGAGACTAACAAAATGGAGGCCGAGAATATTGGAGAGAAGGAATAGTCTTCACTTGTTATGAGTGGTGGACTTTACTAGTCTGTCTTGGTGTCTTTCTTCGTCAATTTTCATTTAATTTATGGTTTAGCCCCGTGCCCGTATTAACCTCGAGCTATAGCTCAGCTTTAGCATACACATCCGGAATATAAGTACCATCGCCCCATATTATAAATAAAATAGATATAATTAACATCTCATCTGACATTTAATCAATCAATTAATCTATCGCATACATGATTTAAAGTCGCTTAATTGACAAGCTCCATTTTTGGCAAAGATCAACTTCCCCGAAGATTACAAATGACCAATTTAAAAAACCACGACTCTCACACTCCCAACCACGATAAACATTCAAATGTGCCGTTAGGACGGTTTATTCTTTCCTTTTTTTTCCGAGAAGACCGGTTTGCACCTGTGCAAATTAATCCAGCAAAGACCGATTACTCATTAAAATGTGACATTTACATTAAAAACGTTAAAAAACCTACGTCTCATTGCATAATTTGGTCTGAACCGCAAGTTTTTTTTTTTTTTCAATTGGTGTGGAAAAAAATCATGACTTGGCATTTTAAAATAAGCCCAAACGTGAGTTTTATATTTTTTGCAGGCTACTCCGGCAGAAAATAAAATAAAAAGAAAGGCGATAGAGATTTTTAAGGAGGAAAGTGATCGAATGTAATAATGATCGTTTATTAAAAAACATACATGGATTTATATCCCCTTGAGGGGTATAAGTCTGGTATCTCAATTATCTCATTGCGATATGTGATATATTCGAATTCATGCACCGTGGAGTTCACGGTCAATGTTTCGAGACTCCATTCATA
Source organism: Liposcelis brunnea (assembly GCA_023512825.1). NCBI lineage: Eukaryota > Metazoa > Arthropoda > Insecta > Psocodea > Liposcelididae > Liposcelis > Liposcelis brunnea. Next base: position 4,455,400 of record CM042070.1, read on the forward strand.
GAAAGTTTCGTTATTTAAAAAAAATCACCACGTCGCGGTTTGTATATAAATAGGTGTAACGTTTTTTTAAAAGGAGTATTCTTCCTGTGTCCAATTCCAATGTACATGGACTGAGAACGTATTTCGCGCGTAGATGTTAGATGTAGTCTACTTCTTCAATTAGTATTCACCCGGAACTTTCTTTCTTTGGAGTCAGTTATCTTGTTGTTCAGGCTACAACTCAAACTTATGGCGCTCTAGTAATGGAGAATCATTGTTTCCATCATTGCCATAACGACTTGGCTAAGCAGTTGTAACATTCCCAGTATCAGCCATTATATCATTCCATGAACCTTGCGACCCTTTCCTCGCTTCGGTTTAACCGTATCAAATCACGTAATTTTTGACCAAGACCTATGCGACCATCTACCTCTGACATCTCATCAATGAAACGAGTTATTTTCTATAAGCTACCGATTTAAAATAAGTATTACTATAACGAAGCCAAGGTCAATGTCAACATCCAGTACATTCTCTGCATAATGTGTGAAGCAAGCAAAGAAGAAAAAGAAGCATTAAAAATTCTAAAATGATGTACGTAATAGATAATAATCTCATAACTACCTTTCTCTTCTTAGTAATTTCTTCGTATGTTTAGGTTCACAAGTCGGACCTGTTTACCTGGATTCCAATGACCGACACACTAATTCACACTGCTAATCATTCGACATTTTTCTTGAATTCTTAGAATTTTGAAAAGCGCTGCTGCTGATTCTTTGTTGGGGATTAAAAACTGAGTAGGATTAAAGCTCGAAGTGGAGGAAGTGGACACTGGTGTTGTTTGGTGTATAGAAGATCGTCATTTGCAGTTCTGGAAGCTGCGACGCTCTCAAACTGGGATGTTTGCTTCATAAAATAAGTATTAGCCATCAGGCCGGCCTCCCAGCTCACTCATGGTAGCTTTTAGAATTGCAATTGACAATCCCATACGTAGCAGACGACTCATCTAAGTGTTCACTTCCTATTAGGCTCCCTAATTCAAATAAGAAAGGTCTTAAAAACAGGTCAGGAACCTCTTGTTGATTACAAATGGTTACGGTGTCCTCAGTAAATACGCCATATTTTTAGTTATCGATTGACCGTGGTAGTGGGATCGGGAGCCCCGTTGGTTCTTTTTGTAAACAGTGGAAGCAATTGGAAGTCATTAGAATCAGTTGTTTATGGACATAGGGGCAACTGCATAAGAAATTTTTGACCCTCTAGCAGCGCCCTCGTCGACCGAATTAAGAAGGAGGATCTACTCCTAACTAGAAGTGGACATTTCCATGAGTCGTCTGCTACGGTATCGCCTTTTGCAATTGTGGAAGCTGCCATGATCCTTATTAAGATCCCTATTTGAACTAGAGAGCCCAACAGGGAATGGACACTTCAATGAGGCGCTTCCTAAACACGGGGCTGCCATGTTTTCGAATTGGCATCTGCCATGATCCCGAAGTTGATGACCCTAGCACGGTCTTAGAGATCTTGCAACTCGAACTTCAAAACTCGGGAGTCTGAGCAGGAGGCCACTTGACGCTCTATAAGAAATTTCTTCTGCTTTTATACACCATGAATTAGTAAAATCGTGTGTTCAAAAATTTTGTGTGGAAATTCAATTTTCCGAATGAGATGGCAATTGTTTTTCTAAAAATTTGAACTTTTGAACACATGCAAAATGTAAAAATTTTTCGAACATTTTTTTTGCTAATTAATGGCGGCTGAATGTCCGCTCTCTCTTTCAGACTCCCTATTCAAAACTGTCTTTTGACTTCATTTACTTCTAGATTTTACCACTATCGCCAGTTTTTGCCCAAACCAATCACAGTAATCTGTGCATTACATTAGCGCATTACACAGATGCGTGCAAAGAGGTTGCTGATACACGGTCACGAGTGTGGCACATTAAGAAGAAGAAAGGTGGTTTAAATGGCGGTATAAATAAATTTTAAAGTGCGGGAATTTACGGCACTTCTATCGGGTACGTCCGCAATTGCCTTGAGAGACCTCTATCTACGAGTTTCTCATTAAGTAAAGCCAAGATGAAAAACCTCGTTGCCATGGTGATCAACAAGGAGCTGCAAGACCTCTGTCCGTAGGTTTCCTATTGGGCCATCATGGGGACCCCCCAATTCGAGAACAAGGCGGATCCGTAAGTAGCAGACGACTCCACTCATCTCCCTCTGGATTAAATGGAATCCCAAACGTTCTTCTTTAACTTATCTCTTTTTTTAATACTTCTATCCCGCTCTTAACTCTCATGCCATCAATCCCCAACTGCCTACTCTCGCTACTATAATAAAAAGTCGAAGATTTGAATGAATCATTGATGGCTATCGATTTTGATGATTTTATCTATGGTCCGTGGAGTAAGAATAGTGGCATGACCAACCAGACATAAAGCCGTTGATTTGATACGGTAATTCCAAAAAATACGATGAAGGAAAAAAAAATCTGCAGATAACATTAACTGGATGAATGGATGCTAGACACGTTCTGATAATTGTCTTTTTTCTTTAAAGAAGTGATATTTAAGTAAACATCTCGAAAGTAATTTTCTGTTAATTTAGATCTTTTAAATTAAGAGAAAAAGTTTGATATTAGTGACGCAAAGTCTCGAAGTTTAATTACGGGGCCATTCTTTTTATTTCTCTTTCTCGTACAATCGCAATCATTTATAATTGCTAAAGGGAAATATGGCAGGTCGAAGTGAAAATTATATAACAATAGAATAACCTAATTACAAAAAAAAAAATGGTCATCTTGTTAAAATTATTTTACCTTATGAGTTCAGATGATTATGTGTACAGGATGTGCCATGAAATATTTTTATAGACAAAAGAAAGAGAAAGAAAATATTAAGAGAGTTTTTTATTATCTATTTAAGTGAGTGTTTGACCGAGATAAAGAAAAATATTTAGAAGCGTAGCATAAGCTTAATTTCAAGGCGGTTCGTTTTTAAGTGATTTAATTCTTGATATTGATCTGAAGAAAGGGAAAAGATTTCCGTATTGTTTGCTTTGTGGGTTTTGTAAAATCTCTGATTTCGCTACTGTGTGTGCACAATGGAATAGCAACATTGTTTTTTAATGGTGAATGTATTCTTTTTTGTAGAAACGTTCGAGAGTTTCACGGTTTAATTCTTGCCTGATTAATTTATGATCATTGGGAAAATATTGAAGATAGTTACAGGCGCTAAGAAGTCTAATATCGAATTGTCTTGAGATCAGAATTGTCCCGTTTGCAATACAGTCAATGAACTTGCCTATTGGGAGGAGCATAAGGGACTTTTTTTAAAGCTGTTTTTCTTATTTTTTCAGATTTTTCAAAAGGCAACGAAGAACCTCGAGCAAAAACGAGGATTTCCGAAAAGTAACGAAGAACCCCGAGCAAAAACGAAGATTTCCGAAAAGTAACAAAGAACCTCGTGCAAAAACGAAGATTTCCGAAAAGTAACAAAGAACCTCGTGCAAAAACGAAGATTTCCGAAAAGTAACGAAGAACTCCGAGCAAAAACGAAGATTTCCGAAAAGTAACAAAGAACCTCGTGCAAAAACGAAGATTTCCGAAAAGTAACGAAGAACCTCGAGCAAAAATTAAGAGCTTCTGACAGAAATATAAACTAATGAAGAGTCTCGAACATCAACGAAGATTCCCCAACTGAGAAGCGAAAACTTTCCAAAGTTTAGGAAATTCTTCAGGTAAAATTAAAAAAGTCAAGAGCAACGAAAATTTCCTAAAAGCTGACGGGCGCACGGGCGCAAGTTGCGCCCGTCAGCTAAAGCGCTCATTTGCCTGAAACAGACATCTGTTCAAATCATCGCCATCATAAAATAATTATGGCCAAAAATCTAGTAGCTAAAGCCAAAAATCATAAAAAAAAAACTGCTTTAACCAGAGAACTTGAAACCACAAACTGCTACAACACCTTTTCTTTTATAGGCACTAAAGATGACTATAAAATCTCATAATAATAATTGCACCGTCTTCCATACTGTAAAAAAAAAAAATTCTTTTACTATAAAAGTAATTGTCATTACTCATTTAAAAATATTTTATTGTTTTTTAATTAAAGGAAATAGTTTGGCTATAGTTATAATAGCGTTATAGGTATTTCCCTTTAGCGCGCATTAGGCTCCATTGCGCAATTATGTGTAATTCCTAGGCCCGTACATGACAATTTAATCAACTAAACAAGATATTTAAAAATAATTAATCAATCCCTCATCGCCAATTACATCGTCTCGTTTGTTGAATAAATTAATTGAATTTAATAAGAATTTTCTTTTAAATTTTCGAAAAAAAATAAACACCCGAAAACTCATGTTTTCTTATTGCTGGCGCCAAACTTAAAGGCAAGAGGTTATAATCTTGCCTGTGTAGACCAATTGCAAGCCCCGACAAGCCCTGATCTTAATCTCTGGCTCTTCTGTAGGCTTTCAAGCCTCATAGCCCCACCCGCTATAATTTTTTCATCGATGGATAATTACACACCAAGAAATTTACATTACGAGCAATTAATATAAATCCCGATTAGGTGTCCGTTATACTTGTTGCACTTTGGGGGCGGATTTAAAGAGCGCAAAAAATTATTAAAATAATTAATGTGACACATAAAAAACGGTAACAAATTGAAAAAATCTGAATTTTACGATGCCAAGTTTCATCTACCATTACCATCGATCAAATCGGAAACCTCAATAAATGACAGACATGAAGAAGGAAAGGAAAAAAATAAAAACTGGAACGACCCGATCTTGAATATTAACTAATCACCCTAGACCGCTATTTATCCTTTTTATTTTATTCTATAATTAATAAAAATGCAATTCTGTATGACAAGGTGAAAGTCCTTCAACTTGATCATGCAAAAAGGCCTTGAATCATGCTGTGATTTATGGCTGTTATGAAAAACGAGCACAAATTTTAATATGCGAAGAATTAAACCGCCTGTTCCACACCTTATTTTTTTTTAAAAAAAAAGATAAAAGGGTGTAGGTGGCCATAATGACCGTTACAGATATGCAGTAACAACTCCCGGCTAAAATTTTCCCATATTTAGATAACCAAAATTGGCATAAACGTGGCAGCAGATAACAATCTACTCGTCAACATTTAATCACATATTGATGGTTCATTGTTTTTTTCGCTCATCCTCCTTAATTACCATTCTCATATTTTGTATTTTTCACACTCCGCCTTCAATTTAATCAAAAACAATTTTTCGTTTAATTACGTCACTTATCGATAATTTGTATAACGATTTGACATTGAACGTTGCGCTATTCTTTTAAGCACATGACAATAATTATTCAGCAAGAACGACCTTGAGTGTTAAGGGGGCTTAAATAGGCGCTGGTGGCGAATCCCTTGCCCTGTCTGCAGCCCTGATGGCATTATAATAATGATTACTTTGTCGCTTTTTTTATGGTAGCGCCACGAGCCGGGATGCGAAGCTAAAATAAAAAATAGGCACGTTGACCTTTGCTAATTCTTGCGTGGTCTCTCTCTCTCTCTCCGGCGAAGTCATTCTCTTGAAACGTTGATGAAAAATGTGTACAAGTTGTTTGCGCTCAATAATTTTTTAGCTAAATTGAATTTAAAAAAAAAAAACTTTCGCAAGCCTTTTTAATAAACATTTAACCGCCACCATTGTCATTTTTTTCTAAAACAAGTTGTGTTATCTCTTTTTAAAAAAAACCTCTCACTTAATTTTTAAATGTAATGGATTCTCATTATATGTTGTTGGTATGCGTTATGGCCGATTTAAAATATTACAGTTTAAGATTTTGATACGGGCATATTGCCAATTTAAATAAAACTGGAAAAATAATTTTTTTAACATGGTTTTTGATGGCGTTAATAAAACGAGATGTTTCGTATTTTCAATCATGTAATTTAGACGTTATTTTTTTCGATAAGTTGCTATAAATTTTATTTGCCGAGGGTATTAACTGCGATTAAGGAACTAGCGTCTATTTTGAGTTATTTAAAAAATGTTGGAAGTGTCATAATATTGGGAAGATTTGAACTTTGTAGGCATTTGCTTGGCACTTCTTGCCACGCACTTACCAACTACGAGTCTGTTTATATGGTGTAAAATAATTAGCCACTGCCATGTACAGTAGCTATGCTACAGCTCTAATAAAATTTACCATTAAATCGTGATGGCTGCTAAAAACCGGTTAACTGTGAACACGAATAAGGTTTTCTAAGGAACGATATGTTTTAAGTAGAGTGGCTGCCTTCTCTCCATTTTGATATTCGTTCACAGAATTTTCATTTTCTTTTCAGGAAATTTAATCATGGTGGACTAATCAGAGCTCGAGCTGCTTGGTAGAACAAGGACAATCGAAAAAGGAATCCATTTTAGAAAATGGTGTGAACATTAAGGCAATAATCTCAGAAAAAATTTCACCAACTCATACAGCACCGGGATTCGAACACCGGGAATCCATTTTGTTGTAAGTATTTGCCATGAGATGAGAAATGTGGTTTCTATCTCCCTGTGGTGTAGCTAGGAAACATAAGAGAATAGTCAGAATTTGGTAAACTTAAATTGACCAGGTACAATCTACTATTCTTGGCTACAAATAATAAAATCTGTAGATGGAGCCGACAGAGTGAGAAATACTGAAGTGGTTAATTGTATTGGCAAGGAAGTAGAGGTGCTCTACGAAATCAAGCGACGGAAGCTCTTATATTTCATAAGAAACAAATAACACCGCTTCTTGCAGCTTATAATACAAGGAAAGATCGAGGGACGACGCAGACCTGGGCCTAGAAAGACATATTGGCTCAAAAATCTCAGGGACTGGTACGGCGTTAATTCATTGTCTTTATTTCGTTCGGCAGCCTCGTGGTCGCCATTACTTAGCTTACTACATATAGACCGTTGATGAGGAAAGCAGAGGATTATACCACTAGAGTCACTTGGATCTGCTGAGGGTCACATCATTGTTGGCAAAGATCTGACATTAACAAAGTGACCAATAGGCAGCCTAATAGGGAGTGGACATTTCGACCAGTCGTCTGCGGCATATGGGATCGCCATTTTTTATTCTGGACGCTGCCATGATCTCGAAATAGTAGTGGCTATGTTTGTTTTGTAAGCTAAGTATTAGCCATTATGGTGGCCCCCCAGTTCAATAACATGGCAGCTACCCGGCATTGCAAACGTCTGGTCTGGTACTAAAAAATACCGAAATGCAGAACCTTTTTTAGAAAAGGCGGCGATGGAGCTTCATGTCTTACAAAAACAGCAGAGTTATGAGAAGCAGTGCAATAAGTGAGGTTAGGTTATTAAAACACTCGAAAATCAATATCATCGATGTGGAATAAATTTCAACAGCATTAACCTTGACGAGAAGCCTTACATACGACAAGATTACCTTTCACATTTATATTCTACGTGGGGAAAGGAAAGCTATTTAAAAAATTTTCATGATCCTGCAAAAAAAAAATTCCTTCAAACGTGTATTTATTACATTTAAACGCAATTAGAATCTTATTTTCGTCAAGACGCCAAAATAGACGGTTAACTTTTCAAACTTAACGTTCACGTATTCTAATAACGGGGTAACGTAACATTTAGGCGGACCTAATGTAACTCAAAACCAAGAAAATCATTAAGTGCTAAATGTAATAATTTGAATATTGCATACTTGGGAAGCGATTGATGTTCAAACATTAAAACCAACGCCCTTTCAGAAAATTCCTACGAGGATACAAAAAAAAAGGATCTGGTCAAGTATAGGGTATTGAGTTACGTTCAATTTACATGTACGTTGAGGTTTTTAACGTTTTGTTTTAAAACGTTTTCAAAAGCACTTGAATCCGTCAATAAGTTTGTCAACATTACTCTCTCCATATTCATCAATTGCAATCTCGCCATCTTCATTCAAGAGGATAGCTTGAAGCGATGCAATTTCAAATGCACACGAGTGTGATAAATCTCCGTAGACTGGTTACAGCTAAAGTAGATCAAGGGAAATAAAAGATATTTAAAATGTAAGTGAAGACGTCTGGCTAATGATATAGGAGGAAGACAGAAAAGTAATACCGATATCACTGCAATTTTAATCATCGTAATTATGGCTTCTTTTTTATTAAGTTGCCAGGCCAAATCGGGAGGAATGATAAAAACCGTGAAGTCATCCATCAAAAAAAAGAAAGAAAGAGAAGCATGGAAAAACGAATATGTAGAGTTTATCGTTCCATTGACCTAGGCTGGAACTTCACACGTTGGCAGCATTGTGTTAATCCGTATTGAATAACAAATTACCAGCCGAGTATATTGCTCCTGTATATATAGCGACGACTAGTTTATCCTCTTTAACAATATATGTACTAGGAATCATTTCGCGTACTCTTCTCTATTGCCGTGACAAGCTGCATGCTTCAGAAGCCTTTGTAATTACTTCACGCTGCGTGTAGCTGGCTGCACAGGATTCGGATTTAAAACCAGGGCGTTCGACTGATATTTTTGTAATTAAATGAAGGCGGGTTTTTGCGTTTCTTATAAGGCGTTTGATGTTTGTCATGGAAATTATTAGCAGCTGCAATGTGGCCCAGGCTACTGACCAGGAGGTAGAGCCCTTGTTCTTAAGCGTTGCCAGAAATGGAGTCCTGCATGTTCTGGCTCGTAGAGCTTCATCCATAGGAAGAGATTCGAGTACACAAACCTATTGATGTCCTGGAGCTTAATGGAAGAAGCGGAGGATTTCAGAAGCCATCGGAATGAGAGTAAAAGTAATTTTGGAAGAAGTGGAGGAAGGTTCCACCTATATTTTCTTAGCCGGTAGGCAATTTACCAGAAATTGATTTTTTCATCAGTAGAAAAATTAACTGCAGAACCTGTAGTAACATCTCCTGAATGGGCTTGATGAGGTTGGCATTGAAATATTTTAATTCTTATTTGATAGCAAGTGGAACATTATTTTTAAGTATTAAGAGGATAAGAGTTGTGCTTATAAATCAGGAAAGGCGCCAGAAAAAGTGGTAGGAGACAAAAAACTTTAATGGACGATGATAAAGGCAATATTTAAACACTCATCCTTAATTAGCCTAAAGACAGTTTTTTGGGAGATGAATTTCACCTTGATAATTTTTTGCAAGATTAAGACCTCGATTTTTGATTGATGGCCTATAGTTATTTGTTCTTTTAAAACTTGGCGCCTAGAATTGTTAGAATGAAAAACCAGCAGCTCTGGGCAAAAATTTCTTTCATGTTTTTGAAAAATTTACTTGCTATGGTTATTGCCACTCCCTTTGGGCATTAGGAGTGTGAAACATTTTAGGTTTAAGATAGGTTTGCGAGGGATTCAAAATTTAATCTGATTTCGTGCAAATTTTTTTTCTGGTTAAAAATTAATTAATAATTAACTAGAATCCGGGAAAAGATTTCCTAGTCAAAAATGCAAACTCATTTTCGATGATCTCATTACCCTGATAGTTTTTCCTTAGATACACAGAGATCGAGCAGATTCTTTAATTAAGATGAGGAACAGTCCTATGCGTTCACCTTGATACTGCACTTAAACAAATGACAGTTTTCGAAGTTTTTTTTGGTCGTTTTGATGTCCTACAAAAATCCTATTGGCGCACTTTTCACTTCTTAACCCCCATGTCAAATATTTATGCCCAGCTTGATATTATTCTTTATTTTACTAACCGCCACTAAAAATTCAAAAAATGAACTACAAACTACTTTTTAACTGGATTAAATGAAATTCAGATTTTATCTGCCCTAAGCCAAAAAATATTTATTAAAACAAACCGTCATTATTCGCCAATTTTGAAATAACAAGACATCTTTCTATCCTTTGAATAATTTATAGCCTTCTTCCATATTTTTTTATCAAAACATATTTCGAAAATAGATCTAAAGCCCTAGTGGCGATACCCACAGGGCTAAAGAACTTGAAGAATAACAAAAAATAAATCCTAAAACTGGTTGAGACTTGAAAATGGGTCAAACGATCTAAACCTGGAACCAAAAGAAAAACAAAGAGACTTGCTAGTTTTTCCAGCTTGAACCCCCGTTGAAAGAAATGCGTTGCACTTTTCTTAATTAAAATTTTACATCGAATCATCGTAAAGGGGGTGCTAGACAAGTGTTATGGTTCTATGATTATCATTTCCGTTCTATTTCAACACTCAAAATATTTCCTTAACAGAAAAATCAGGCTTAAACTGCCTTAAATAGATTTTACATGATTAAATTTCTAGATGCATATATTAAAGCTAAAGCATAACGCATTTTTTATTTACTCGAGCTATTAGATCAAAGTAATAATTTACCGGTTCGAATTAGCATTCGGTATATAAAATAAAACGCAACGTCGATCACCAACAGCTTGGCCTCGCCCCTTTTTATTAATAAAAAACTCAAAACACCTGACTTTAACTTCATCCAGGTATATAAAAAAATCACAATTCACCAAAAAGTTAAAATTTTTAAAATAATAAGAACGATTTTTATTATACCTGAATCGGTTACGTTCCAATTAAAATACTTTTTGTCTTACTCTAATCAAAGGTAAAACAGGTATTATATTTTTTTAAGGTACGTTTCAAAGATCATTGACGTGGTACATCGTGCCTTTTTTCCCTATTTTTTTAAAAAAGAAACTGAAATCCACAGACGAACTTACTGTTAATCTTTGGGTGAATTAGTTAATCCAATATATCCATTAAAGGCACTAAACAGCACTTTAAAATTTTTTAACAAACACCGAATAAATAAAAAACAAATTTAACGTATTAATTCATTTTACTGATTCGTGTCCGACGTCTCACTTTACTACGAAGTCAACGTACAGTTAGATAGCTAGACTCCGTCAGAGCCATCTATAGCCTTGAGCACTGCAAGTCCATCTACCTGCATAGTTACCTGGTTGTTTGTTGATTCCCCTCACGCCATCTGTCTTTGTTTATTGGAAACACGACGTTTCATCGCTTTGACCATAGATGGCGGGGTTTGCCAGGTTCGTTTTTTATTAACCAACGCGCTTGCGCAGGTATTGTGTATTCTCCGCCCCCTTGTTGGGCGCCAAGTTTTAAAATTTCACGTTTTTGAACTTCAATTTTTTTTTATATCCGCTTAGTATTTTTAGGTGGTCCCGGATGCGCCCCCTTTCAACTTAAAAGAGCATTTACTCATCTTCACGACTAGGATCTCATGACCCACGATTGCATTTGAAATCAAGAAGCGCACGTTCATTATATGACGCAATTAAGTGGAAATGACTTTGCACGATGTGGATTAAGCTCCTGCTTATTATCGAAGAAGCAAATTGGTGCAAAATTTTTTCGAGATACACCTAGCAATTTTTATAGACGATCAATCATCTTGTTGCTTCTTCTTCTTCTTCTTTCTGGACCCGGCGATTATGGCTACATCCGGGTGATGGTTACAACGTACCGTTGTGCGTTGTTGAGGATGGTCAATGTCTTTTCAAGAAAACAAGCCACGTGACTAAAGTTCAGAAATGATGTTACGCTTACGACCTCGACCGCTAGTAATACGCTAACAAATGAACCGGGTACTATAAATTCCTCAATCTTCGGATGTTAAAGTGTAGTAAGCTGAGAGAAGGTTATCGCGTCGGATGTTAATTATGTTAGTGATCGCTCTTCCGGTTTTTATAACTGGTAAGATGGGTTAGCTTTAATAAAAAAAAAATTTCGGGTGAATTAAGTGAAAAAAATTTTTTTGCTAAAAAAATTAGATAAAATTTTATTTTTAGATCGGGTTCTTAAAATAGCAAACTAGGAAATCCCATGTTTTCCGAGCATTCAATAAAGTCATAAATAATAGATTATACCCATATCGAATCTGATGAGGAAACGGTTAATGTGCGTGAAAAACTTTCATCGATTGCTTAAAGGGGTTTAAATGAATGAATGAGTAGATGTCATTGGTTTAACAGAATTTTTATACTGTATTGTTGTAGGAGGGTAGACATTTTATGATTTAGAAAGAAAATGATAGTTATATCAGTAAGATTAATATTTACAGGTTTTGATGAGCAAAATGTTTGGTCAGTTTGCTAAAAGTTTGGCAAAGGTTAACATTTATCTGAATTAAAGGTTTCAAGTTCTCAGTTTAGTGGTGAGAAAAGTGGGCAATGTTTTAGTACCCCAGTGCTCAAGATGACGTTTTGAAGTCGTACTCGTCCTCAATTGTCCTAAAAGAGATGTTTTTTGATTTCTTATTTGGGACAAAAGGACCTTGATGGACTAGAGGACTAGACGTCATCTTGCACACTGGAACGTAACGGAGGGAGACTGTTGTAGTAGCCAGAGTGAATTTCACCTCCGCGCCTCTGGCAATGAAATGTTTAATTGAGTATTTTTTTAAAAAATTCTAAACCGCCCAGTTTGGGGCACCAGATCGAGGGTACCGCATTCTAGCTTTAGGATTTAATGGAAGATAGCTACAGAGAGTCTTTAAATGAGACTCTTTTGCGCCCGCCTGCTGACGCTTTTTCACTTGGCTGAAGACCATTTACTAGTGAGAATAACCGCATACTAAGTCTTAGGAAGCAGTAACGTAACAATGGTTTTTGAGCCCCGAGCCCAGCCAGACTATTTTTAAGCAGGATAGACGGTGAGATCTCTTCCCTTTAAAGTAAACAGTGATTACAATTCGAGACTTGAGGATTAAACTGTACTATCTCTGGTTTGCGATTGATTCCAATGTCGCATCTTCGCATCGTCGCTGCATCGTCATCTTGTGCAGCGCTCAGTCAATTGTTAAAGTCTGCCTACCGCAATCGCAATCGCAAAAACCTTTGAATCCCAAACCGACAGTTGAAGGTCTCGGCAGCAGAGGATGGGCCTCATCTTAATGACAGCAGCTGCCGCCATTTTAATGCCTGGTTTCATCTCTGTGTTCGGGTTGCAATTTCGGTTAGCCAAGCCAAACACTAATTGCACATACACACATCTTTCATGCCATCTTTTGCGACCAATATTAGTTTTGGTCGTATTAACAGACATGCTAAAAAAGCCCAAGTTCACAATCTTTTGCAAATTATTTAATACTACAAAAATAATTGCATGACCATAACAAGTTTATTTACATATACTCATCACCAGGCACGTGGTAGCCTATCATAATTACATCCCTTCTTACGAATTCCACAAATCGCCATAAAATACAATTCAAATAGGACATAAACGACCTTGCCTAAAGGGTTCGTGACGTTAAAAAACATTTTTTATAAAACTTAAGTTGACATAGGTCATGGAATGAGGCCGATTACTATACCCGAATCATGATTATCGAAAGGCCATTTTAATAACCGATCATAAACAATATCGACCTTTATATTTACAGGTCTTATACAGACTACAAGAAGTCATCCGGCACTTGAGGGAGATACAAGCTGGGACAGAGAATCTAAGGTAAGCCTATTTTTAATCTCTTAATTTAACATGGGAGATATATATTATGTAATAATTATTACAGATACTCGGTGAAGGAAATAACTCAGAATCTTCATTCTGGAACGATTCAGCCGTTTTGATCGGTATCCATGACCGTGACACGCTATGCAAAGAAAATGCAGATGGTGTATTCCCGGATGCTTCCTCCTGTAATCGATATTACCGGTAAGTTTTTTTTTTTACTGATATCTTTCTGGCTGGGCTTGGCTGAAATAAAAGTGGAGGGTCTTGCTTTGTGCTAGTGATGGACAAAACTGCGAGAAAGCGAAACAAGACAAGAACAAGACTTAATTTTTGCAAGACGAGACAATACTGATTATTTTTAGCCACATGCAAGAAAATTCTTGCGTTTTTGCATTGTTTTTGAAGCAAGAAAATGTAATTCTATTGCAAGACAATAGAACCAAGGAATTCGATTCTTGTCTTGCGTCCATCACTAAAATTCCACGAAGAAATGAAGTGAAACTTTTTATGGCTGGTGGTTGCTCTAAAAAATAAAAAATTTTGAATTTGGTTGTCAATTTTTAAAATTTTTTAAGAAACTTTTGGACGAGGCATTTAAAAAGATTCATTTCGAAAAATTTTCCTTTACCGATTAACTCCCATTTGTCATTGTCATCCCCCTCTAACACCAGGATGCGGGCTGGCGTGTTAAAATATGCCAAAAATTTTTTTTTTTGGAAGAGTAAATGAATCGGAATGCGCATCCTGTTATGATGGTTTTGATTAATTACACGGATTTTTAATAAATCCAAATTATATGCATGCCTCCCGGGTGCAAGATGGTTCGTGACGTAATATGCCCATATATTCAATTAACGAACTTTGCTTTTTCGCTTCGACCTTCTAAACCGTTAATTTAGTGATTAATTTAATCAAGTAAAAGAACATTAAAAATTTATGAGGCAGTTGCCGAAATGATGCTGTGGAATTTTATAAATGCATCAATGGATTCATGTTCGATTTCAATGAGAGGAAGTGCAAAGAGAAAAGTTTAGCTGTTTGCCATGATGGGTCGAAAGCTGCCGATCAGTGTTATAAGCAGAAGGATGGGATTTATCCCGATAGGAGAAGTAACTGTCGGGAATATTTCAGGTGATTATAATATTCGATATTTTGAATCAGTGTTTTTAAGGAAGGAGGTAAAAAGATTAAAAAAGGAGATTTTTGCAGGTGTGAAGATCATATGACAGTAGAAAGTATGTCTTGTCCAAAAGGCCAAGCGTTCAGTTATCATTCTCAAACTTGTCAGTCAGAGGGAGAGGTAACTTGCGTTGAAGCGAGTTGTACAGTTGGATTTGATGATTTTTTTATTCATCCAGGGACGAAGTGCCAAGCTTATTATTATTGCAGGAGAGGAGTAAGATCGGATTTCAAATGTTCAGAAGGATTTATTTTCAGCAAAGAAAAAAAGGTAACGAGATTTTTTTAAAAGTAATCCTTATTGCATTCAATATTATAAAGTTTCATCTCCACTGGGGAATTGACACCAAGTTTAATCAATCTTAAAACTTAAATTGCAGGAATGCGTCCAAGGAGGTTTATGCTACGAGCCAATTTGTACTGGTAGAATTGATGGAGAATATCCGGACACAACTCATGACTGCCGGCGTTCATTCCAATGTAAAGGAGGACTTCTAAAAGAAATCAAAACATGCCCATCTGGCTCAAAATTCAACGGACGAGCATGCCTGCCCGAAGCTGAAACCCATTGCGAGAAACCTGGCAAAACCGCAATTGCCATATACATTCACAACGATGTTTGCAAAGAACTAACTGATGGCTATCACATCACACCCGGAACAAACTGCAAAAATTATCGCTTTTGCCAAAAAGGGAAAACAGTATCAACTTCAGAATGCCCCGAAGGGGAAAAATTCGACGGGAGGCATTGCTTTTCTAAAATAACAACCTGCAATGAAAAACAATCGAAACCATTTGGAGATTTTTGTAATGGTTTATCTAATGGCTTCCACGCTGATTATTTAAACGGCTGTCGGAATTATCACTACTGCTTGAATCATGAAAGAGTTTTAACAAGTTCATGCTTGGAGGGATTCGTCTGGAACGGAAAACAATGCGTAGAAGAAAAAATTTTTAAATGCAAAGCCACAAAAAACAAACCCGAGTGCAATGGGCTTCAACCTGGATTATATCAAGATAAATCATCAAACTGCGTTAATTATTTCTATTGTAGAAATGGAAATGGGACTGTATTATCCTGCCCAACCGGAGAAATATTCGACGGGGAAAACTGCGTCCCTTCAGATGAATACACATGCAATTCAGTAGACGAATGTCACAATCAACCAGACGGATATAAATTCGACGAAAATGCGGGATGTCGTTCTTATTATTATTGCTCGAACGGTAGAAAGATAACGTACGTTTGTTCTGATAATTTTTTATTCAACGGAACAGAATGCGTTCGGCCGGAAAAGTTCACCTGCCCGTTTACATCGAACGACTGCGTTGGAAAAACAAACGGATATCATCCTGACAAATCCACAAATTGCCGAAAATATTTTTACTGTTTTAATAATGATAAAATAACTACGATTACTTGCGGCGGGAAGAAAATTTTTGACGGGCATCGTTGCGTGCTCGTTAGTAATCCGAATGAAATTTGTGCTAAAGCGGGATATAATCCTTGTAGGTTTAAGGAAAACGGTTTACACACTGATACCAAATCCGATTGTAAGAAATATTTTTATTGCGAGAATGAAATGATGAAAGAAGAGTATTCTTGCCCGAATGGGATGAAATTTAACGGGACCGAATGCGATGAAAATTTTTCATGTGGGGATAATATTTGTGGGGACATGAAAGTTGGATTTTTCCCGGATTTAAGTACGAATTGTAATAGGTATTATTTTTGTGTTGGGAAAAGAAAAACAATGTTGTCGTGTCAGGAAGGGAAGGTTTTTAATGGGCAAGTATGCGTTGATCGAAATTCGTATAAATGCCCGAATAGCTGATTCGAATTTTAGTTTAATTATTGATCTCAATGTGAATGAAAGTATTTATACGTATTTATTGATGGGATAAAATATTCATGGTTCCTTTTATTTAGTGTAAAGTATAATGAAGGTGAAAAAATTAGGATAAGCTTTAAAGGACGCAAAATGTAGTAATTCTGCAAATCAGAAATAAACCGAGGAATTTCCTTTTAAAAATTGCTAATAAGAAGAACGTCCGACATTCGAATTTTCCGCTGAGCACTCTTCAGCAAGCTCTGCTGTGGTCATTCCGCGAATTAAAACGACACTAGCGCCATCTTCCAATCAACTGCCGAATTACAATTAGCGCTCTGGCGGATTTTTTTTTTCAGTTTTCTCTTTCTCTAACTAAGAAAATTAGCTTTAACGTTTAAAAAAGTAAACAAAACTCTGAATATTTCGTATATTTTTCTATATGTACAATATATTAAAATATCATAACGCATTTAATGGTAAATGATCTTTTTCTTGGAAAACTAATTCATTTTTTAAAAAAAAAATCGATTAGCGAGAAATTTATTTAATCCGTTAAAAAAGATGCGAAGAGGATTTAAAGAGATCGAATTGTTATTCCGTTTCACAACACTTAATATTTTTTTTAACGGCGTACGATTTTTAAAAAAATAATTTTTTTTTTCACAAGCATGAAAAACGTTTCAGTCAGCATAAGAGTGTTTTATTTCTTGTTTATAAGCTAGAAAATTGTACATTGCACGATAGTATAATTGTATGAACACTAAACACTAAAAAAAAAAAATTGGTATCGGTGTGTAGAAATTTTTTTAGTTTTAAAAAAATTTGTTTGCTAATGCAGTATTTTCGTGTTTTTTTTATATTACCTTTTATAAGCGCACAATAAAACGATCATTTCGAGCTCATCTCACGTTTTTAATATTTTTAAAATAAAAATTCGAAACAAAAAATATAAACCTTTTTAGAATAGTTCAAGATTACGAAAATTCAGTCAATTACGTATATCGTTCTTCATTCATTTAAAAAATTTGAAGAAACAAAAAAAAATTGAGTAAGTCTGCCCAACATTGCATTGATTAAAAATTGAGAAATTTAATGCAAAATTCAACAGCTAACAACGCCAGTAGAAATAAAGACCAAGAAATATGATTGATATTCTGCAGGAATATTGACAGTTAAATTTTGCATCTGGTTACCTAAATACATCGAATTTTTATTTATAAGCAACCTGAAGGACAGTTCGATTATTTAATAAAATTTGAAAAAATAGACTAGAGTAAGACCTTTGATTGAGACTCAATTATTCAATATTGTCAGAGTTGCATTCGATAAGGTAATATCTCAACAGCCAGGGCTACTGAGTCAATGCCGATACGTCCCATATTTTGATCAGTCTATCTTGTCCAACAGTGAGTAAGCGATCCCTTGCTTCATCCAAATCCATGTATACAATCGAATGTTTAGCATCACAAAAACTGGCTAGCGACACAAGCCTGAAATTAAAATTTTGTTAGACCTGAAGTTTCTCGTAAGAAAGAGGAACTGTTTTGCACCAGTAAGTTGTTCCTATAATACTTACTCTGTACTTTTGAGAGCTATGTGACAAGGTTCGCAAACCCTAACATCAAATTCAAATCCCATAACCGGAATCGTGGATCTAGCTGTGCTACATTTGGCACAAACAGCTTGACCGCAGTGTCTGCAATGGTGTTGCCTCATACCCATTTGTCTTTGATCCATCATTGCACGGACATTCCAAAAAAATGGCCGACCACATCTTTGACATGTATCTGATTCTTTCCAGTCAGGAGTCTGTTCGTAAAAAAAATTTATTAGTCATCCCTTGACCACAAAATAACAAAATTTCTCTCATTACCTCTTTTCTTGGTTTTCCCATATCCCAAACAACTATAACAGAATCTTCGCCACCTGAAAATAGCTGCTTTTTCTGGCCTGCATACTTAAGACATGTAACTTTATTTCTGAAAAGAAAAAAAAATCATTTTCACCCTTTCATCCACCACAAAATTTCTATTTTTGATACATACCGATGACCCTGTAATTCATAAGCAGTTCCTCTTTGCCCTCC
This sequence comes from Liposcelis brunnea, assembly GCA_023512825.1. Classification (NCBI taxonomy): domain Eukaryota; kingdom Metazoa; phylum Arthropoda; class Insecta; order Psocodea; family Liposcelididae; genus Liposcelis; species Liposcelis brunnea. Next base: position 4,473,931 of record CM042070.1, read on the forward strand.
AATATCCCAAACAATAACACTATGATCGAAACTTCCGGAAAACAACAACTGTTGCTCAGCACACCATTCTAAAGCCCTAATGCTTCCTGTATGACCTGTTAATGTCGTAATAAACTGGCAGCCATTATTTTCTAATTTTAGCATAATAATATGACCAGAATAATCTCCTATAAATGCATGTTTGGTTTGAGTATCAAACTGCAAAGCTGTAAACCAAGCATCTCCTTGATGACTCCCTAATCTTCTTGCAGTCTGAGTGCAGTAAAAATGGAAGAACTTATCATGCCCAACACTCAACATCCATTCATTATTTAAACTGTATACGACAGCCGAAACTTGTCCTTGATGTACCAAATAATCTCGGGTAAGAGTAATTTGGTTGTAATCATCGCATAGCACAAATTCCTGGAAAAGATAACATTTTTATTTAATATTATTCATTATTTTATGAGGAATCTTAAATATGATACCTACTGAGACAGTTCCATTATCTAAGCCTACAAATAATTGTTTAGTTTGTGGACAATAGTTTATTGAAGTAGCACTAACAGGCATGTAATGACAAATACTCGGCCAATATTGACCCGAATCCCGTTTTAACCATACTCTGACGGTTCTGAAAAAACAATATTTACCCATCTTAAGTAAAGAATATAAAACCCAACCTTTTACACAAATAATCTTGCAGTCAAAAAAGTCACCTTTCACATAATTTTTCAATGAACTGGAAATATGACCATGATCAATATTATAGCTCAGAGAAAAGAAAAATTCAAAACACAACAACCAAGGATTATTTATGTAATCATCAAAAATAAATATGTTTATTATAATATTTTTCATGTTGGACTTATGAGAGGATACGTCAAGTTTGTTTGAGTATGATTTAAATAACCGATAAATTCCTTACCTGTCATCGCTTACGCTAATAACTCCGTCCTCTCCTGGAATGATAAGAGCTGCATTTATATCATCACTGCATCCTTCTAATTTCGATAATAAAACTGGTTTTTTTGCTGAATTAAATTTTTCATTCGCACCTGCAGCAGGTTTAATTTCGGCAGCCATTTTGAATGTTTCAGTAAAGTTGGCAACATTCCGGAAATAAAAAAACTAAAACCGGTTCGGGATCGGGATTTTTGTCGTTTATGTTGGTATGACTGTTGTTTTTTAAAGTAGATATAACCATGAATTGATAATTGTGATTTATTTTTGAAAAATAGTTGCCGGATTATTAAAAAATGACGAATTTTATGAAAGGTAAGTTAAAGCATTAAATGAAGGTTGTTTTAAATTTCTTGAATGGCGGAAAATTATAATTAATTGCTGCAATGCAGCAAATATTTCCTGGTAAGGTTCGTGTTCAAGAAATGGAAACATCAACAGAAACTAAAATATTTATCCCAGAAAAAAATTGCATTTAAAACTGAATAGTGAATCTGCTTCATCACTAATATAATTATTAATTCCAGGTTTGCTGAGGGCAACTAAATTAAATTTTCAACAAGTTAGGTTTAGGCATAGAAGATACAATTTTAAAGATCCAAGATTGCCATTTCAAACAAGAGCAGTAGTTGAAACAGTTTGTAGACCAGTTCTTCCTTTTGAATGGAAAGATGATCCAAAAACTCCTCCTCATTTGCTTTGTGTTCCAGAAGCTAAAATTCGTGAACAGGAATTACTAAGAGAGGTTAGTGCACCTTCACTTATTTTTTGAAGAAAATATATTTATAATTGTTTTTAATTTTCCAGGCACATTGCCATCCTTATGAAATTTTATTAGCAAAAGAAGCTAGAAATCGACTGGAACATGCAAAATGGATTGCTTTTTTCCATAAAAATCCATGTGATGAAATTGAATTCATGGACATGCAAGTTTTATTGAGAAGAGAATGTAGTATGAAATTATTTGAGTATGAAACAAAAATAATGAAGAAGGCTGTTGAGAATACTAAATGGGAGCCTATTATGATTCTCTTCCAAAGTCATACTTATTTTGGGATAGGTGATGAATTAAAAGTAGTTGAATTAATACAAAATTTAAGAAAAATACCAAAAGCTACATTATTAGGTATGTAAACAGTTTTGAGATTTTATATTCAGTTTTGAAAGTTGATTTTATTTTTCATAATTTTTTTCAGGTGGAATAATCGATAACAGATTGCTTACTCGTGCAGAATTAGAGTATTATGCATGTTTACCAAGTATTGATGTATTAAGAAGTCAATTAGTTACTGTATTAAATATGGCTGCTCAAAATCTAGTGCAGAATCTCAGTGCTCATCAAAATGTACTTGTTTCTCAACTTCAGTCATATCAGGAACTTTTAAAAAGTGGAAAAGCTAATATAAGCCAAAGTAGTGGTTCTAGTTCTGAATCAGATTCATCAGATAGTGATTCTGATTCTGATTCTGATAAAAAAAAGTGAAACAAGGATGGTGAAAATTTAGGATTTGTTAAACAATTAAATTAATACTTTTTTTTAAAAATATAAATAAGTTATGTATTTTTATTGCGGAATAATTTAACAATTTTTAGTCATTTATTTTAAATTTTAATCATAGATTAATGTCCTTTTTAAGAAAAATTAATGCTTATAATAAGTTTTGGTCACTGAGTATGATTTTAATTTGAAAAAACTCGCCTAGCCGCTGGCAAGCGTGGCGAGGTAATGCCAAAAACTTTCTTCAGGCTCAGGAGGGGGCTATAAAATGGGCTGAAGAAAAAAAAATAAAGAAAGATTTCAAAATTCGATGACTTTTCAGAACATCTTACTATTTAATTAAATTTTAATTTTTGTCTTAAATAATTTCAAAAAAAAATACGGGTTTTACGTTATTGCAAGATTAAAATTATTTAAAATAAAATTACCTGAGGTTAGTTTTTAAGGAATTTATCAATAAAAAAAGGGGGGGGGACTAAGATCTATTTGCTCGTGATAAAAAAGTCAAAGCTTCTGCCGCGTCCAGTTCTTCCCGGCCATGATTATTTTCATACATGTTATTCGTTTTGCTCATTTTCTTCTTTATCATGTCCGTTTTCCCAATTGTGAGATAAGTTTTACAACTCGGCTGAAAACAAGCCGCGCTTTTTTTCCATTTCGAAAGTAAAATCGGGCTGCACACTTCATCAGTCAAATTAGCTTCTTTTATGGTTTGAGTACTCGCGCTCTTAACATCTTCCCCAGGCTTTCTTTTATAATTCCAATTCCTGTCCCTCCCGTTCTTCTTCCGAATATTTCCTAAATATTTATTGATGATTTTTTTATTCGATTTTAAAGCGTTGTGAAATAGGGAGGTCTGTTTTTTATTTTTAATAATTTTTTTAGGCTCTTGTATGAAATCCGTAGTTGAGCTGATTTGAAAGCATTGCGGGAGAGGTTCTGGGGGTTTTTCTAAAAATGAACTTTTTTGATGTTCTGTGTATTGTAATGAGGTGTAACAATGATCAATAGGATGTGTTTGTTGTTTTATGTGTTCCTTTTCTGGGGTCTTAGGTTGTTCAATTTCGGGCTCTTCCCAAATGCTGTCGTCGGAGCTTATGCTGAGATGCTCGACGTTCCCAAGGGCTTGAGTGTTGTAGCTTTTGATAAGAGTGCTCCAGGTAAATATGTTGACGTTTTTTCCTGCGTTTTTTAATTTTCTTCGCCAATTTGCAAACCAATTGCAAATCTGAAATCATAAAAAAATTGGATTGAATAGTTCAAATTTCTCGGAAGGAGCAAATTTTAAAGTACTCGTGAATTGTCCATTTTTTTCTGAGGATGAAAATTCTTCTAGAATCTTGTTTTAGAATTTTTTAGAATTTTTAGCAAGATCTAAGAAATTTTTTTTATCAGATTTGTTTGGGCTAAGACATTTAATTTTTTTTTTTTTTTTTTGGTGTGTGTTTTATAATGCCTTGTCTCCGTACTCTAATTAATGCACTATTTAAATAGAGTATGGAGACAAGGTATAAGATTCCGTTATTAAAAACTTTATAATTTCTAAAAAAATTTATGGAAATGTGAAGCCACCAGGAAAAATTGATGCGAATGTGTAGCAACCATAATAAATGGGTTTACAAGAATTATTTTCAAAATTTTTCTGAACATTTTTTTTTTCAAATATTTTTATGAACTGAAAGAATTTTTTCTAGAATTTTCCCCCAATTTCAAAACACTTTACACTTCTTTTTTGTTTTCAAAAATTCTACTAGAATTTTTTTAAAATTCAAAATTATTTGGTAACAAATATTGGAATTTTTCTCGGGTTGAAAACTTTTGGTACGTGGACTATATAAGTATAATTATTGGAAAATTTTTATACATCGAACCTTCAAAATGATTTTTATTACAGTATGAGGCGGCCTAAAAATTGCTAAATCGATTATTTAGCTTTGGGTTAATTTTCTTTCTGACTAAAATGGAAATTGTAAAACAATTTATTCAAAAAAATTAATCTGAAATCAGTAAACTGGTATTTTCTAGATTTTTCCTTTTCAGACGCAAAATTTTTGCTGACTCCACGTTTTTTTTTACTTTTTCTTCCGAAGCATAATAGTATATTACCTAATAAGTGGGAGAAGGAAGATTTTACCGTTGAGAGCGACGTTTGGAGCCTGAGCCGAAGGCGAGGGCTCTAATGTCGCTCGAGACGGTAAAATCTTCCTTCTTTCCAATTATTGGGTAAGATATTTTTTCTTATGAATCAAAACGCAGTTCTTTACATTTTAAATGGAAAAAAAACATTAATAAAAGGGATTATTTTATGTCGCGGAAGGAAAAAATATATCCAGATTGAACGTTTTAAAGTATCACCGTTTTATTTCACTCCCAGCCGTGAGGGAAAATGTTTTCCATCACGCTCAGCCGTTTTTCTTCACGGCTGTCAGCTGATTGTTAAAATCGTACTTCCGCATGTTCGAACTAGCTGTGGAAACTGATACTTTACCTTTATGAATAAGGAAAATATCATTACCTGTATATACGTTAAACCTGTCTGAACCGCTAACTCCTTCTTCTCTTCTCTACTCGGATACGGATTTTCCCTTCTTCGTATTAACCAAGATTTAAGATGTCTTTTTATTTCCGGTGTAAATAATCTCTTTACAGGTCTGTGATCCTCAAAAGGTCTTTTATATCTCCTACTTCTTAATACTCTACCAGTACTTTTATTTTTATTAAATTCTTTCAAATCACTTGAATCCTCATCATCATCACACACCGAATTCGGAAACATGATTACAACACTTTTTTAAAAATATTTTTCAAAACCTGAAACTGAACACAGAAATTTTATAAGAAATCAAACCTTAAAAAATTTCTGAGTTAAAGCTTAAAACTCATTATACACTGTATCAATTCACATCATCTCTTTTTTTTTGTGTCATCAACACCCGCACTTAATGAAAGCCCGAAACGGAATGAATACCCCCAACTTAGCTTTCTTTAAAGTTTAAAAATTCTTACCTCTGCAGGGGTATATTACATCTCTTTTTTTAAAAATGTTTCTTATCCACCGGGTGTTTAACAAGATGGCCAATGTTTTTAGTTTAAAGCCCCCAGCACGCGCTTGTAATTTAAATCGTCTCTTTCTGCACACATTAAACTTTAATTTATCCTTTATAAAAGCTCGCTGCGATCTCTAAAAATTTTTTGGAGATAAATGACAACTCCCATAATTCCGTTCTTTCACCAGAAAATTTTTAAAACATTTTTTGAATCATTTGAAGGTCAGCTAAATTTTCCCCCGTAACGCTACGTGGATTTTCAATCATTAAAAACCGAATTATTAACATTTATCCCGAGTTAAACTTTTTGTAAGATTTCGAGTTTTCAATACTCCACAGTGAAGATTTATCTCGGATTAAGATAAAACATGGCCCGCTGAAAATTTTCGGATCTTTTTTTTGAAAAAGAATTCAAAATGGCCGATAGCATTGCTCATTGTTTATGAAAGATGTCTCCGGGTTAGTTTAAAAGGGAGGAGCTTTCTTGATGAGATTTTTTCCTATTCGCAGGTGCCTCCCGAAAAAAATGGGATTGAAGCCAATTTAATAATTGCTTATTGCAGGCTTTAAATCTCGCGAGTAATTTACCTTTCTTATGCAATAATAAATGTGATGTTTGCAGTCATGTGTATAGAAAGACTGGAATAGAGATGCACGTGTAATTTATGGCACATGTCTTTATTATACAAAAAATAAGTCTCCAACAGAGTTTTTTTTTTTTACAAAAATGGATCGTCGTTTACGATTATTTAAAAAAAATTATAACTGCTTTATACTTTGATGTTGAATCTTTAAAGCTTGAAACTATTAAGTCTTCTTAATAACCCAGCCAGTTTGGATTATTTAAACGTTTCTAAAACGTCCTTGAAACGTTTACAACGATTTGCGATGTTTCGGAAACGTCTCTGAAACTCAGTGAGCTGTTATAGGACCTACAGCATCTTTCGTTTACAGTAATTAAAATCATTGGATTGCAGTAAGGAATTAAATGCGTGGCAGTTTTTAAATGTCATGTTTCTATCAAAATCTTTCATTGGGCGCCGTTTCTTTTTTTACTCCTAGCCCAAAATCGAGAACCCTTTTCAATTCCTTTCTTTCTAATTACTTTAGTATTTCTTCTATTTGACATAGAAGTAATTTTATTAATCCCTTTAATTTATTCGGAAACTTGATTACTCTTGTCCCTAAACATTTATTTATTTATTTTAGTACAGACCCTTGACCAACTAGAACTTTCTTAGAAGAAACCTTTTCATAGCTAAATCATATTTTAAAGCGCCAGTTTTCATAAATGTAATATCCAACATTCTCAAAAGATTTTATTTATTTCAATTCTTCAAAAACTAATGAAGCCATGCTCGTACATAAAGTTAGAAATTATCACAGCTGCGAAATGTAAGATAGCGTCCGATATTTCACGACCAAAGCCTCATCTCCTCATTAAAATACTCTATGCTCCTTCGACGACCGTCTTAACATTTGATTAAATACCTAAAATAAACCAGAATAAGTTAATTATTAAATTGAGACAATTACAATCAAATTTTGTAAGTTTTATTAATCATAAAACGCGTTTTCTTTGGCAGAACAATCCTGAGATAAAAACGCCGCCATCTTTGAAGAAAAAAAACGAAATTTGTCGCCGGCACTCAAACACGACAAATTTCCCCTTAAAAAACCGTCGACGCTTTTAAAAATGTAAACATGACGCCTCGTACTATTGTTGAAAACTTATTATTCAAAAAAACACGAAACCCTTGCATGATAAAACACAATTATAAAAGGGAGGAATAAAAAAAGTCTGCTAATAAGAAAGGGGAGAAAACCAATTGACCAGTTTTAAGAATTAACCGCTTGGAGCGCTCAGTCAGTTGTCTGTTAAGCGTACTTTGAGTTGCTTGGTTAGATTACATGTGTTTAGTAGTAAGTCAACGTAATTTTTTTTTAAAATAATAATTTCGTGAATGACACGTGCTTTCATCTGTAAACCATGTGTATATTTATTAAATCCTTTACGTGAAATGAAAAGTATCAAGTGATTATTTTTTAATTCACATTTGCACGTTTTATATTTCATATGGCGATGATGTAATCTTGTTGAATAATTATAACAGAAAGAAATATTTTTACTAGGTTATTAGGACTAATGTAAATTGATAAATAATATCATTTAAAATAAAAAAAATCTTTGCAAATAATTTTAAAAACGTGTTTTTGTTCGATAAACAATTCCAGTAAATATTTTCACCGAAAGAGCATGCGCTTTGTGTTAATTGGGAGTGTGCGTCCTTTAAGAGGGTTTTCCAAAGCGGGGTTTTTTTTATTAACGGACGATTTTCTTCCTAACGTTTCGTTGAAATACTTACGTGATTTTTTTATTTATTTTCAGTGTGTTGTACGGTTGTGAAAATGTGATAGTAAATCGGGAAAATCGACTTATAATATTAGATTCCTCGGCGATGTGAATTTTCCTCATCATTCAGCATCATGACAGACGCAGGGAAAGATGAAGTTACTTTAAAAAGAAAGATAACGCTTTTTGATGGGATTACACTGATTATTGGGACTATAATTGGATCAGGAATCTTTATAGCTCCAACAGGTAAATTATTATATTTTAAAAGAATTTAAAATGTGTTTTAAATATTTGCTATGACAAGTTGAGACCGGACAATTTTCATAATATCAATTCTTAAACTCTTTCAAGTTTTAATTTGTTAATTAAATAATGATGAAATTAATTAATTTCGGTATTTTAAAAAAAATTTTTGTCTCTGCAAATTTTATAATTGATTCCAGCCAAATATTTTAATCTCAACATCTTTGCATAATGAATAACTAGTGAATCTTATAGATAGTGAAAGTTATTATATCTTGATGATTAATTAGAAAGTCAGGACCGGTTTCAAATAGAAAGAGTACTAATACCGGCCCTGTCAAATTTTATCAATCATAAGCGAATCTTAATATTGAAATTATGCACTAATGCAATTTTTTTTTGCAATGTTTCAGGCGTATTCGAATACACTAAATCCGTCGGCGTTGCAATCATTGTATGGATCGCCTCCGGTTTGTTTTCAACTTTAGGCGCACTTTGCTATGCAGAACTTGGCACAGTAATCACACGATCAGGAGGAGATTACGCTTACATACTTGAAGCATTCGGACCTCTTTGCGCATTTATTTTATTATGGATTACTCTTTTGATATTAAGGCCTACTACTCAAGCGATCGTGGCGTTAACGTTTGCACATTACGCTTCCAAACCTTTTTTCCCGAATTGCGAACCTCCTGAAAATGCGGTGAGGTTGTTAGCTGCAGTTTGTTTATGTGAGTATTTTAATTATTTTTGTTTTGCTTTATTACGGAATATTTTTTGAAGTATGACCTTTACTCTCTTTTATATTCAAAACAAATTACGATCAATTACAAGCAATTAACTTGTATCTTTTGGGTTAAATAGATGTTGAGTTTATTAACTTGATTTCAAAGAAATGTGCGTTGGTTACGGTTTTCTTGATCTTCGACTTTTTTCCTTTTAAAGGTCAGGGTTAAAAAAACGGTTTTTATTTGTTTAGATTTCAAATTGATTCGGTTAGAAGATTTGGATTAAGATTAGTAGCACAATCGCAGATTTTTTCCGCCTTCCGGGGTGAAAGAATTTTTTTCGGGATCTTCGTCTTTGTAAAAAAAAATTAGCCGCAGAAATTTAATATCAATAAAAAAGTTCAAGAAAAAATTATAAAAATAAAGTGTAGCGAAAGCATTTTGGGCTGCAAGAAAATTACTTCCCAAACCTTAATTTTTTTGGAGGAACTCTTTGCACTTGCTCCAATATTTTTTCCAACTCTTGCAGTTGCTTCTAAATTTTTATCTAGTGCAAAATTACTTTCCTGCTCAAAGACAAGGGGCCTCTTTGTCTGCGGCCCCCCTCCCCCCGGGACCGCGGAGGTTGCGGGGGTGGTTGCTACGCCACTGATTTTCACATTGTAAACAAAAAAATGCAATACAAAAATCCAATATGGCTGACATTTTTTTTTCGTTTCAAGAATCGTGGCAAATCTTCAGTTTTCTTTTCTAGGTCATCCTAAACTAGTAATAAAGCTTTATATGAAAATTCCATAAGCTTGGAAAAAAAATTTACGAAAGAAACTGCATAATTGTAAAGCAAGTCAAGACACGTTTCCTTAACATTTTCTTCGGCGTCAGTTGAAATTCCTTCAAAGAAAATTTAATCAGATAGGTTGACTGGACTTTTCATGGTTTCTTAGGTCATTGTTGAAAAATTCTTTTCAAGTAGTATTATTTGATTAGGCTTTTTTGCAAAAAAGAAATAATCTTTAACTTTACAATAAAAAATTGTTCTGTATTACTACAAATCAGCTTCGAAGAGGAAATTGAAGGTCACTCATTTGATTTTTTTTCTCACTGTCGAACCTGATAAGAATAGACAATACAACGAGGCTTAAATGGCATTTTTCTCTCTATTTAGCCGTCTGCATATTTCCCGCGCCTAAATATTTATGTAATAAAATGAACTTTGACGTTGAATTATTATCATTATTTACAGGTACTTTAACAGCCATCAATTGCTTCAGCGTACGTTGGGCAATGAGAATTCAAAACATATTTACAGCCGCTAAACTCTCCGCTCTTATAATCATTATCCTTACGGGAATCGTTCACATTTCAAGAGGTTCGTCCCTTTTTTTAAAAAATTCTCAAATTAACCGAATGGGGATTAGTTACGCTAATTAGCGATATTCGATATCCGTTTCAGGTGAGACATCGAATTTCGATGATCCATTTACAGGGAAATACGATGCAGGAAGTATCGCATTGGCATTTTATTCCGGCCTTTTTGCATTCGGCGGTTGGAATTTTTTAAATTTTGTCACGGAAGAACTTCAAGATCCGTACAAGTAAGTTTTTTTTTTTTTTAATTAAGCAAGTTGGGGAAAAGGAATGAGGGAAACGGAAAACGGGCGCCCTTTTCATTCATTTGAAAAGGCCTAAACGATACGAGATGAAAAGTTAACCGGTTTCTGTATTTGACAAGTTTCTATGTTGAAGAGAGAACGAAGCTAATTGAATCACGTTCGAGATGAATTCGAAACCTGTTACGTCTGTGATTTTCGAAGACGACGGATTTATGCTTGATCAGATTGGGAGTTGAATTTAATTGCCCCGATTTTATTTTTTTTATAAGAAGCTACGTCCCAAGTTGTCGGAAAAAAATTGATGGAGCAAGGCTGGATTCAAACTTTTTTAAGACGGCTAACGCTGAAGCCATTATTTTAAGCCAATTAAGCCTTGGCTTTGTCTTGCCCAGTTAAGTTCCTTGGGAAAAAAATCAAAGTTTACAAGCCGAACAAAAACTTATTTTATGAGAAGCAAAAACTGAGGAAATCACGTTTAAAAGGTTTCCTTAGTTTTTATCTTGGAATAAATTGGCTATTCCATTAATAAAACATGCTCTCACATCTTATTGACTGAGGAAAAAAAATCCCGCCGGTTTGTTTCTAAAGATTGTTATCGATCTCTTCACTCTCGTTGAGCAACGTCTGTTTGTCTTTTTCTTACTTCCCACTTGTTGATTTATCAGATGGATCGTAAATCCCTTTGGAAATTTCTTCCTTTTTTTCACACTTTTTTTCCCCTGGTGATCGATTATAATTTATACAAAAATAAATTAAGGTTTTTTTTTTTTCAGGAATTTACCCAGAGCGATATGGATTGCCATGCCTATTGTTACCTTAGTTTACGTCGCGGTTAATTTAGCATATTTCGCAGTAATAAATGCTTCGGAGATGCTGGCGTCTTCAGCAGTAGCAGTTGTAAGTATTGGCCGAGTTTGATAATTAAAGTTTGGCTCGGCCCAGAGACTTTAGCTCGATCTAAAAATATTTTCCGGAGTTTGGCTCAAAAATTCTTGGCTTAGGCTCAAGCTTTGCCAGGAACTTTTAGCCCTGGACCCGAGCCCGACTTTTTAAGGACTTTTCTGTTAATTTTTTTTTCTTCTTTTTTTTCAGACGTTTGGAAATAAAATGTTTGGAAGTTTTAGCTGGGCCGTTCCTGTTTTCGTTGCTCTATCTACATTCGGTGGTGTAAATGGGATTTTATTTACATCTGCCAGATTATTTTTAATCGGTGCTCAAGAAGGACAATTACCTGAAGTTTTTTCTTTCATACATATAAAAACGTTTACGCCTGTTGTCTCTCTAGTTTTCACCGTAAGTAAGAAAATTCAAAGTGTTGAAAACGAACATTCAAAAATTTTATAACGCAACTCAAAATCAACAATTAAAAAATTTGAAAATTTAAAATTAAGAAAATCTAAGTCTAACAATAAAAATATAGAAATAAGAAATATCTGATTCATGAAAATAATTTTAATTTTTTTTTTCAGTGCGTCATGTCTTGTCTAATGCTCGTCTCAAGTGATGCTATTCAACTCATAAATTATTTCAGCCAAATATTATGGTTATCAGTCGCAGCTAGCATTGCCGGGCTTTTATGGCTACGATATAAGAGACCTGATGCTCATCGACCTATCAAAGTCAACCTCGCAATTCCAATTATATTTTTAGTTTGTTGTTTATTTTTAACAGTCGTACCTGCTTACACAGAACCAGTCAACACAGGTAAGGAAATAATAAATAAAATTCATAGTCAAAAAATGAATTTTTTAATCATTAAATTTTTTTTTTAGTGATTGGCTTGGCTATTACTTTATCGGGCATTCCTGTGTACTATATTACAATCGGATGGGAATCAAAGCCCAGATGGATTTCTTCTTTACGAGGTATTTAATTTTTTTAAAAAAAAGGAGCTCAGCCGTTGCCTTAGGAAAAAAATTCTTTCGGTGCGAATTTCGAGCTCTGCTCTTAATGATCAAATTCCTCAGCATTCATTTTAATCATTTTTTTTTTATTACAGAAAATTTTACTTTACTTATGCAGAAAACATTCGAGGTTGTTAACCAGGATAAAAAGGAAGAATCAGCGAAGCTTTAAAAAGATTTCCTAAATGTGATACGGAGGGACCAAATGGAGAATTTTATCAAATATTTTTTTAATTTAAAGAAGAGTTTTAATAGGTAGTTTACCTGAGTATTATATCCGCTTATTTCTTTTAACAAAGAATGATTGTTACAAGAATGTGTAAAGTTCTTATATATGAAGGAATTTTACACTTTTCTGCTGTTCTAGTCGGGAAGAAAAAAATGCATTCCATTAAAAAATTTGTTAAAAGTTTTTTTAGTTTAAAAAAATATTATTTAATGCTATATTTTCTCTTATTTTTCGCGTCCAATTATTTTTTTTTTCTTCTCACAGGGTTTTGTTTTTCTTTTTAGATTTTGATTTTTAAAATTTGTTTGTGATAAATTATTTAAAATTTTATTTTATTTTCTTTGCAGTTTATAATCTTCCTTTGATATCCTTTAAGAAGAAAAATAAAGAAGATAGAAAAATTACAAGTAGTCGCAGCTTTTAAGAATTTTACATGGGAAGTGAATATTTTAGCAGGTATGTGATGTTTTTTCTTGTTTTGTGGCTAAAATCGTGGGCGGAATATTGGGGAGGCTTCGTCATGGTCCAGATTGTTGCCTGCAATGATGTCTGGCAACACGAAAGAATAATTCATATGAGGTGAAGGTTTTATCAGAGCTTAATTTTCGTCACGATGAGTTTTAGGCTTGATGTAAGTTAATTAACGGTCATTTTAGAAACTAAAACGACACTAGCGCTATCTATCGTTGATTTACCGAACTACTGCTTGCCGTCATAGACTAAAACTTTCCAACGGCCATCGCACGAACTAAAGCGATATGAGTGCCATCTGTTTAGTATTTATTGAATGAATACTGATACCATCTAGCGAATTTCTTTGAAACGATCGTGAAAAATGGCTTTACTGCTGAAACGAAAGTTCCTCACTTTATAAACTGAAGTTCAACTCGACAATTTTACGAGCCATTCTGCAGTTTACAAACCCTTGTCATTTTTTTTGGGAGACCTATTTTCCCATTTCACTCGCTTTTCATTTCCATCCACGCTCATTTTGTTTCCTATTATTTCCCGACTGTCAAAAACAGGATAGTTCACCGAAGAAAGACCTCAAAGAGAGAAAAAATACATCTCGCAGAATTTGAAAAAATATAAATAATAAAAAATGGAAATGATAAACGCACGCTACGTGAAAAAGAAAGAAAAATTGCTTTCTATATCCACCGGAATGAGTTCTCTTTTACTCCATTTCGAAATATTTTATTAATAAGTTCGTTTTATACTCTTTTCGAGTATTTATATTTGAAGCGAATGTTGATTCACGCAAAAGAAACCGGAAACGAAAGCTTAAGGGAATCGGAGACGAGGAAACAATTTTTTTTAAAATGAGAAAACACACGTTCTCTAGCAGAATCAAAGCGAAGTAAAAGCTCTCTAGGTCACATGACACAACCGTTTTGTGGATGGAAAATAGTGGGAGTTTAAAGCCAGTACGAGATAGACTTCCCGAGGATCACCATGGATTATAACATTCGGATTTTGAGGGAAATTTGTTTGGTGAGCTAACTTTTTTCCTTTCTTGAATTTTTTAAAAACTACCTGTTGATTCATATAATGAATTATAATTTATGAGGATAAAAAATTGTAAGCATGATGCCGAGATTATTAATTTATTTATTAAAGCACTCGTGCTTTTTTTTTTAACGAGAAAAATTAACGGTCAAGAATTTAATTTCAGAAAAGAATTATGTTCTTTTTTTTTTAAGAAATATTAATGACTTTTTTTATTTTATTGGAAATTATTAAAAGCGATAAAGTTTCCATGTAAGACACGGGAGAAAACGAAAAACGATGTTTTGCACGCTTCGGTTATCTTGAACCTTGTCTTAATCTGACTGACAGCTTTTGACAAGCTCAAGTATAACAGTATAAACCTTCCTACTCGCTTTTATTTTGTTAGTCCCATTCGTGTCGACCCAAATTTATTGAGCGTTACTGTTTTAAAGAGAATACTAGTGTGAGGAGGGGATGTTTAGATTCCGTGTTTAAAATTTTTGGTTCAGTTGTAAGAAAAGTTTAGAAGGGAGTTTGTTTCCGTAATAAGTAAGTTGGTTTCCGCGCTTGTAGATAAGAAGTAAGTCCGAGAAAAATGCGGAGGGCTTGATTTTAATTTTGAGGTCGTGATTACCAGGAAAAATGTTTTGGCCAAACTAAAACTCATTTTTTTCATCGTTAAAATCAAACAGTTTTGTTTGCTCAAAAACAGACGTCCCTAGTAGCAATTATCTAGAGATCAATGCTTAGAGCATTGACATTACGAGTTGCTACTAGCACCACAAAAATTCATTTTATCGGTTAAAAAAATTATGAATTCTGCCCTCTAGCAGTAATTATGCACATTAAAACGAGACTAGCGCCATCTACCAACCATTTACTGAACTACAAATTGAGTTATTCAAAAGAATTTGGTTTAGACCAAAAACTTGAGCTTTCGGCGTCCACTTTTTGTCGGTTATGAATTACAATATCTCACTATTTAGCGGATTTTTCTCAAGGATTTCTTCTCAGTAAAAAATTAGCTACAAATTTTTAATGCATTAATAGTCATGTATATTCTCCATTTTTTTTTCATTTACAACTCCCAATTATCATAACTCCCTCTTATATTTTTTAACAATTGCACGTTTAAAAAATACTGAATCCATCCAAATTTTATAATTAATTATCATACGGCCATTCCCAAAGCCCCAATCCAAAATCAATTAATCTCTTATTTAATCTCCTTCAAATAAGCAGACGTCAGAGCCAAAATAGGAGCTCCAGTTGGTTCGTTTGGAAGATCTCCAGCTGAACCAGCAATATCAAGATGTGAATAACTTAATGGCACTGAAGAAGTAAGACCATGCTACAAAATAAAATAATAAAATCTCAAATTGGGCAGGTTTGTTTTTTTTCCCCCAAAATAAAAACATACTTGATCCAATCCTGATGTTAAAATAAGAAAACCTGCAGGGCCTTGATGACCTCTTGCAGTTCTTGAAGATGGGAGATTATTGCATTGATGCACATCATCACCATCTCCCTTTCCTTTATGGAAAGCAATGTCTTCTCTGCGTAAAATGCTAATTTCAAACGGATCACCGATAGCACTACCGGCGCTTTGAAGTTTAGGGCCATTTCCATTGCGTTGCGCAACTGAATTATCCATAACAATTGAATAAGGGCCAACTGCTAAGCAAGCGTGTCCTGTCAAGGTTGCTATTGTCATGAGATGTACGTTTTTGTAGTTTGCCACTTCTTCTTTAACCTAAAAATCTTTTTTTTTTTAGATGTTCTCCCTTTCCACACTAGCAAACTCAAAGATAATATTACCTTGCATAATACATCAGCCATAACCATTCTACCTTCAGCATCAGTATTACCAACCCTGACACGAGCTTTTGATCTAGCTGTAATAACTTCATCTGAAACGTAACAATTTTCCCCGACGCTGTTTCTAGCAAGGCACAAAGCACCGATTACTCGTACGCCTTTAGGTTTTAATAGTGATAAAACTTGCATGAAGCCGGCAGTAGCAGCAGCTCCGCATTTATCACGTGACATTCCTGCCATGACTCCATTAGCTTTAATATCAGCGCCGCCTGTGTCGTAAGTGATTCCTTTACCTACTAAGCCTAATGTCCTTGTTATTTCACCTTCAGGTTCATATCTTAAATAGATAATTCGACCTCGGTGTCTTTCAATAACTGAAATCAATAAGGAATCACCATTGGAGTTTTGTCTAAGCTATGCTGGGGAATTTTTCCTAATTAATATGATTTTAGAGAGACTTATTTTCAAGAATCTATAACTTCCTGCGAATAATATAAAAAAATTGACTTACCACTAGCAGCCCTGTTGACAGCAGCAAATAACGGATACTCCTTTTCAAGCACATTTTCATCACTTATAACCTCAATTTTAATAACCGAATCATTTTTATCAAATAACTGCTTCACATACTCTTCAACTCTAGGTGCTGCCATCCTTTCTGGATCACCACCACCTATATCTCTTGCAACAACACGTCCTGATTCCAAAATTTCTGCCAACTTTACAACTTCTCCTAATGATTTTTCATTTTCACTCCAAACATGTAACTCCTTAACCTTATATTTTTTATCAGGCACATCCTCTCGCACTTGGATTGGCTGAAAACAATAAATTAATAAAAACCAATCCAGTATATTTGATAAATAACTTAATACTTACAACGTAGAGAGCTTCAAGTGCTCCTAAAAGTGTAACCAACTCAGCATTTTGAAATTTTTCACCAGATGGTAGAAGCAGTAAAGGTTTCGTAACTCCAGCTTTGATAGCTCTTTCAATACCCTTATTGGCTGCTTCAGAAAAACTTCTAACATCATCATAATCACTTAGCGATGAAATTGGTGAGAAAATTAATCGACCTGAAAATAATTCAATGTTAAAAAAATATGCTTCATTTTAATTTTCTCAACTGAAAAAACATTTTAACCAACCAGCAGGCACTCCAATAGGAAGCACACTAACATCTGACGTAAAGGCATTATCTATTAGTGCTGAATTTTTAAGAGTTGCTCGGATCTGATCTGGACCAGCAGATCCTGGCTTTTGTGATGAGATGTAAACAATTCCATCTGTGTCATCTGAGAATATTCCATTTGCTGATATTCGCAAAGCGCACGGTAGCCTTAAAGGGGAAAAAAAAAGAAAACTTATGTACCTGCATCAACTACCTAATCGTCAAGTACGTCAACATGAAACTGACACGAATTTTAAGGAAATTAAAATGGATACTCACATTTTCGCTTCGTAATTCTGCTTTCTGTAATATTTTTTATAAAATTATAAATAAAAAAGGTCTTCAAAAACGCCACGTCATAAAGAATTAAAGATAAAAAGGCAAATCAGCCGGTATCGCATGTAAACAAAAATTAGACAGGAAAGAAAGCGTTGCCAACATTACAGCTCTGAAAATCCCTACGGAATCGATAATCGATTCGAGATTTGAGTCGATCTCGAAGTCTGGTGACGTCATAGCGTTGGTTTCGTAAAATTTTTTAGGGAATGTGTTTTATTGATAAAAATAGTGATTTCTGTGTGTGAATGTTTTAAAAAAAAGATGCATACGGTAGATATTAAATATTTCTTTATGTTAAAATGGATTTGACAATCGTGAGTGATCTGAATAGTCAGTTTAAGCATAGTTGAAATGCGTGGTCGCGCGCGTGGAGCTTTTGGTTAGGATGAATCTGCCAAAATTTAATAACAAGCTTGTTGATTGCCAAGAAAATTGAACTTACACGATTTTGGACGTTAGGAAATGCATTGAATTTGCAGGAATGGTTGCTACAGAAGGCAAGGTCTTGATTTTTCTGACTGCATCAGCTAATCTTGACAGGTTAGTGAAACTCGCATTCATGCTCGACGAAAAAATCGATTTTATGTAATTTTTAAGTGGTACTGCGTCTAGTAACATGAATTTCGAAAACATTCGAGTATTTTCTGAGCTTAGTGCTTAAAATTTTACATGGAAAGAGGCAAATACGTTGTTCATTATTGTTTTTTAAGAGATGTTAGAATTCAAGATGGCGGCAGCCTCAAAGAGAAATCTTGATATTTGCAACAACTAAATCAATAATTTTATTTATTTTTCCTTGTGTTTTGCTTTAGATTTTTTTAAATATGACTGACTGCAGGATCATATAACGTTATTCATTCATGAACAAAGCCTGCAAATATTAGTCGTCCGAGTACTGTGAGTACAGATATAAACCCATGTTCGCTTAAGAAGTTTAAGATAACACCATGGATTTTTTTAAAAATGTTGATCAGTGTGACAATGAGGAACCAAGTTGACTTCTATTTTTTCTCCTCTAGTAAATTCTATTTACTGACAAATTTTTATTTTGAGATTTTTAATATGTCTCTGTTTAACAAGCCTTTCTAAAAATTTTTTCTTCACAATTTTGAGGAAAAAAATGTCTAGTAAAGTAGCATATTAGCACATCAGTGTATATTCATATTACAAAAAATCCCTTTTTCCTCCTTGGCAGGACCTTTTTAAAACTTTAATACGTTCAGGACGATGAATTAGCCATGTTCAATGTTCTTGGTCGGGCTTAACATGCTTTGTATTAATCATCTAAATGTTAGTAATAAAACGTAACGGGCGAAAGCTTCGCGACAGGGGGTTTAATCTTTCTCGTTGAAAAGGTATAAGGGTATAGTTATTAAATTCCTCTACCTTTCCTTTCACACTTTACTCCTGCGAAAATAGCCTATTCAAAACATTTCTTAAACTTCCGGTTGTGAAATCATGTACTTTGAATTCTTCCCTCATCATTTGCAAATTTTTTTTCTTCCTTAAAAATTCTAACCCGCTTATACAAGGCTTTCTCTTTTAAGTAAATTGGAATTTAATCTTCTATAGAGCTTAGGACGGACGATACTGAAAAAAAAAGTTAACAATACCCAGAAAAGAAAACCAGACGATCCTTTTTTTTCAAAAATAAATTCACTTTTGTATAGAACGGGAAAAGGCCGTATCCGTATCGAACCTCTGCCACTACGAATAACCGCCTTTTCTTTTTCTTTTTTTTTCTTCCCTTTCCGCTATTTTATGGCTGACCTCATTTCAAACCCTAAGGACTTCGTTGTATATACCGTGCAAAGGATTTTAGAACTTGGCTTAAATCCCCTCGTTCATTCTTTGCACATGGATTGAGTTAATTGATTACGATAGAGGATGAGCTAGTAGATCAAGTTACCGCAGCAGTGGGAAAGCTTCACTTCTCCTTGAGTTCTTTCTCGGGATTTCGCTTAGGTGAAGCAATGAAATAGACGAGTTTAAATTTAATTACCATTATGTCTTTAAATGATTTATCGTGACTTTATCAATATGTTTGAAGGTTGCGAAGGAAAAAATTTAAAAAAACGTCAAACGCAGAAGAATTGAATTAATCATTTTTTATATAAAGGAATTTATGTTTTGGCAACATTTCCCTAAAGGATTTGCCCTTCGATTTTCACCCGGGGATTATAAACGCTATGTCAAAAGCTTTAGGAATAATTAAGGAAAATGAGGAAAGGGGCTTTAATTTTCAGCTATGGCACGCTTCGTTAAAACCGATAGAAGATATCTTAAGCTCAGGAAATGTAAATTGAATCAGTGTGTGGGATTTTTTATAAAAAAAATAATTTTTCATCCCTCGATTTTGTGTTTTTAATATTGGTACCTTCAGAAAAATCACGTACGAGGAAATACTGATATAGAAATATATTTTTTCCTTGTACGGTTTTAACCATTTGTTAGGTTTTAGAGATAAAGGTCACGTAATCTTGGACGGAGCGTACATTGTGGGTCTTCGTAATAAAACTAACAATGAGGAGGATTAGTGAAGGGCAAAAAAAGGGTAGCCGGGAATTTTTTTTTAGGGTTAATGGAAATAGTTTCATAGTTTTATGAGTTTTAACTTTTTTAAGTTTAAATGTTCTCGTTATTAAATTTTAGGTTTTAGTGTCTTTTATTTTCTCATTGTATCGTGTTTAAGACGTCTAATCGAATTTAAGTGACTTTAACTGGGGGGGATTTTATGCGAGTTTAATCCTGGAAAAGCGATTAAAGAGAAACTAGGTCGATGAGGCTGGATTAATTCAAGGGAAAAGACACAAAAGTTTCGTGGCGATGAATTTGGTGGCAGCGGAAAAATTATTATTAATAGTGTTGAAGAGCGGACACTTATATGGGAGGATTTTTATTGGATGAAATATTATTACAACATGGAGGTTTTCCAGCTTTCGAAATTTAAAAAGCTTCAGTTGGTTGTAAGTGTAGAAGCTTAAGTTGGACTTCGTCTTAAGAAAACGACCGTTCATTTTTTTTAATAAGTTGTTTTCATTAATTAAGGAAGCCGGACATCAAACGTAGTGGAGGACATTGTTGGCGGTGAATCCGGTGAATCGCCCTTAAGTCTTGCGTCAACAAAATATTCTAAAGCCATTTAAATTATCGACAATGCCCGTCCCTCCTTCCTCCATGGAAGTTTTATATTTATCGACATCAAAAGAAAACGATCCTTTAAAGCTAACCACGAATAAGAAATTTATAGCACAGAAAATAAAATTCTCCTGAAAGTGAATAGGGGACGTCACAATTAAGAACGGAATCTATTCATCTCCTTTTCCTTAAGATTTTCATGTTTAATTTTATGCTTATTATGTCCTACTTTTGCAAAGTACAAAACTTTTCCCCAAGGACGTTACAGCAAGAGTTCCTTTTCCTCCTGACAAGATAATTCTTGGATGACGCATTCCTTTTCTTTTTTTTATTGATCTGTCACTTTCTGAAAGTGACACGTGATTTAATTATTAGAAGTTTTTCCCTACATGGTCCATTAATCGACCACGATAAGGCCTCATTTTGGCTTATAACGAACTGGCAATGGTACCAGAGCCCTCTAGAGGCTTTAGCTCAACCTTAGCCAAATTAAAACCTTCTTTTACTGCATTCTACTCGGAAATTTCCACGCGATAACTCCTAAAATTTAAAACAAAAAGGGAAAACATTTCCTAATTTATTTTCAAAAACTTTCACTAAAGTGTAAAAGTTTAAAACGGAAACGATTTCCCATTTGCTAAATTAGAATATCGGTTAATTCGGTTCACGCACCGAATTTTCCAGACGATCGCGAAAAAAAATTATTAACAAACAAAAAGTTTTTTTTTTTTTAGTTTGAAAACTGGGTCGCGTATGATAGGTCGTGCCTTGATCCTTCGGTGTGATTACTCAAAGCAATTAATCTTTTTTCTCTTTTCCCTTCTTGATATCTAAGGGAGAAAATGATAATGGGCCTACTCAACAACGCACGCCATTTTACCACAAAATTTACGAGTTTACAAAAAAAAAAAGTCTTGCATATTGCTATGAAAAAAAAAACGCGATGAGTTTTTTAAAAAACTCTCGTTATATTTTTTTTTTTTTGTCGTTACCTAGAAATATTTCCCTCAAATTGAAAAATCCGTTAGCTGAAAAAAAAGTTTTAAATATTTTTAAAATGAATTTTTTCTTTCCTGAAAGTGAGCCCCGACGGTTTTTTTTCTTTCTTTTTGAATCTAATTAAAATTTTATTTTGTTAAATAATAAGAGAAAAAGCATTTAATGCCATATACTAAATGCGATATCGTTTTTCTTTCTTTATTGAAATTTAGGAGACGTGGGAGGGCTTTTTATCTAATTTTGTATTTAAAGAGTTTGAGAATGAAAAGCGTCAAGATTGAAAAGTTTATTTTTGGGAAAGGATCGAAAAGGAAAAAGATTGATAGAAAAGCGTCGAAAAAAATCTATTTCTTAACGGTTTTTAGGGACCGGCAGGGAGAAGTATTGATTTTTCATTTTTAAAAAAAGGAGTCAACAAGGAAAAAGATCAAATTTTTGAAAAATGTCGAAAAGTATGAAAAAGGATCATTTTTATTGAAAAAGGATCGAAAGAAGGAAAAGGATTGATTTTTTCCAATCCTTTTCCATGGATTTTTCATTCTTTTAAATCAATTTTTTATTTTAATGATACAAATCATTTCTTAAAATTGCCTTAAAGCCCTGCGCCGGTGAACTTTAGCTCCGGCGGCTTACGGCTAAAAATTTTTATTCGGCTGCTGCTTTTCAGCTCTTTTGTCAACCCTGTTTTGTCGACCCTGGTTTGTCGACCCTGGTTTGTCGATCCTGTTTTGTCGACCCTTTTTTCGTCGACCTATTTTGTCGACTCCGTTTTGTCGATCCTATTTCGTCGATCTGTTTTGTCGACCCTCATTAGTCGATCCTGTTTTGTCGACCTTTTTTTCGTCGACCTATTTTGTCGACCCTTTTTTCGTCGACTTATTTTTTCGACTCCATTTTGTCGATACTTTTTCGTCGATCCTGTTTTGTCGGCCCTTTTATCGTCGACCTATTTTGTCGACCCTTTTTTTGTCATTTGTCGACTCCGTTTTGTCGATCCTTTTTCGTCGATCTGTTTTGTCGCCCCTCGTTAGTCGACCTTGCTTTGTCGATCCTTTTTCGTCGACGTATTTTGTCGACTCCGTTTTGTCGATACTTTTTCGTCGATCTGTTTTGTCGACCCTGCTTTGTCGATCCTTTTTAGTCGACCCTTTTTCGTCGACCCTGCTTTGTCGATCCTTTTTTGTCGACCCTTTTTCGTCGACCCTGCTTTGTCGACCCTTTTTCGTCGACCCTGCTTTGTCGATTCTGTTTTGTCGACCCTTTTTTCGTCGACCCTTTTTTTGTCGACCTATGTTGTCGACCCTTTTTTTGTCGATCCTTTTTCGTCGATCTGTTTTGTCGACCCTTTTTCGTCGACGTATTTTATCGATCCTGTTTTGTCGACCTTTTTCGCCGACCTATTTTGTGGGCTCTTTTTTGTCGGCTCTTTTTTTCTTATGGCTAAATTATCTATGCATGAATTACTTCATAAAAAATTCTACAAAATCAGAAAATTCCAGAGGCTTGAATCGAGGCTTTTACTTGAACTTGGCACTATTAGGCCAATCGTTTCATCATTGTTCGCAGGATACATTAAGCTAAAGCCTTGAGCTGAGGACCATAAGCGAAAGAGCTCATCCTAGCCTTCCTTTTGGTGTTGAATTCGATGAGCCTTTTTTCCTCATAGCTGACCTAAGTTGTAATCTCGAATCCTCTAGAACTGCAAACCCTGCAGTTTCCTAGCTGTTTTTTCTTATTTTAAAAAAACCTCGACCCAGAACATAGCAATACACCCATAGGGACAAAAAAGATTAGCCGATATTATCAATAAATCCCAATTTCCTTTTCCCAATACCATTTACTGCATTGCACTCGTTTAAAAGGACGACACTTGCAATAAAAAAAAAATCCTCACGTATTTTCCTTTTTTTTCCGGGATTCAAAGTCTCAAGGGAACAGCTGACAAATCAAAAAATCTTTCCCCATCCACTTTTTTATTATTTTCCTTTTACACCGTAAATTTTTTTTCTTTTTTTAATAGCAACGTGATTCCAACAGATAACAACGTATTAAGTCAAATCTATTAATCAGATTAAAGGGTGCTAGGTCGTATTGACCTCAAAGCCCCCTTACGCACTCTGACGTACGTCCACGGTCAAAATGATTCAACTATTTCGTGTGCAATCTCACCCCCCTAAACTGAGTCATACTGTAAAGCACACATAAAAGAGGGATGAATTGCGAATAAATAAAAATGTGATCGGAATTTTAGCCAAAAAAAAAAAATTAAAAAACGTTTTTAGGGCTCAGATGATTCCCAACAGCAGCAGGACGAGGAACAAACTTCATTTGCATTTGAATTTCAGGAATCCAGTTTCATATCGTTATGGAACTTGTATTCCGGGAAAGTATCGTATTTTCTTTTAGGATAACCGCATTTCCCACAGCTCGAGGGGTTTTTTCGAAAAAGCTTTTGGGCTTTCTCCATATTTTTTTTATCCTCCAACCGGACCGGAAATTAGTATCCTTTGTGTAATAGCGATATGATCCAGATCGATTTTCGTTTTAGAAAAAATTTCTCAGAGGACACCCTGTAAGAAGTTTTTTTTCCCCCTTTCTTATTTAAGGAGGATTTGTCGAAGACACAACAGAATAACAAAATCCATTTTTCAAAATTTTCTTTCGTCCTTTAGCTATATTGATTTAGATTTAGGGGGTTTCCCTTTATTTTTTTTCGTAGAAACTTTAAGCGCGAGTCTTTCAGAGTTAATGTTTTCTTATGGGAGTTTTAAGTTAAGGGGGAAGTTTAAAGCGTAAATAAATTTGTGTTTCTTTAAGGCCATTGCAGGGCTGCAGCGCTGCGATTTCGATCCGATTCTAATTTGTTATAGGATTGAGATTTGTCTTGGTGTTTCCCTCAAAAAAATTCCTGGGGCAAGGAGTTTTTCCAAAAATGCTTTTCTCAGAGTTTTGAAGATAGGGCTAAAAATGAGGCTAATGATGGGTTGAATTTGGATTTTTTGGGTAGTTTAAGAGAAAATAAAGTTGATCTCTATCGGCGTTTTTCTAAAAAAAAATTTGCGGAGCTCCAGTAGGGCCCTTTTTTCAAAAATCTTTTTTTTCTGTCGAATTTTTTTAGATTAGGCTAAATACAAAGCTTTTAAAGGGTTGAAATTTGTTTTTTCGGATAGTAAAGGTCAAAATAGGGTTGACCTCTTTCGGCGTTTTCCCCAAAAAAATTTTACGGAGCTCCAGTAGAGCCCTTTTTTTAAAAAACAATTTTTTCGTTCTAATTTTTTATATTAGAGCTAAATACAGATCTTCGAAAAGGTTGAAATTCGTTTTTTCGAATAGTATAAGTCAAAATAAAGTTGACCTCTTTCTGCGTTTTCCTAAAAAGACATTTTAAGGAGCTCCAGTAGGGCCCTTTTTTTAAAAAAAAATTTTTTCCTTCGAATTTTTTTAGATTAGGCGAAATACGAAGCTTCGAAAGGGTTGAAATTTGCTTTTTCGGATAGTTTAGATCAAACTAAAGTTGACCTCTTTCGGCGTTTTTCCCAAAAAAATTTTACGGATCTTCAGTATGGCCCTTTTTTAAAAAATATTTTTTTCGTTCTAATTTTTTATATTAAAGCTTCGAGAGGTTGGAAGTTCGTTTTTTTTTTCGGATAGTTTAAGTCAAAATAAAGTTGCGTTTTCCTCAAAAAAATTTTTTGGAGCTCTAATGCGGCCATTTTTTTTAAAAAATCGTTTTTTTTTCGAGTTTTTGAGATTAGGTCTAAAAATTAGTCTACAGAATGGTTAAATTTGACTACCTCTGATAGATTAGACTTTCTATTTTGATAAGTATTGGAGGAAGGCTTCTAGCTTGCTCATACCAAGGCAAACACCCACGAAAAATTCAAAATGCACTAGCACTAAAATGTACTAAGAAAAATTATTGAAGTTAATTCGGTGTTAATGCATTGATTTTCCATAAGGAAGTAATACTTCATCGTTGCTCTTCATTTTCAAAAAAAGAAGAAAAAGCCTCATCTCAAAAAAAAGGGAAACAAAAAGCAAGTGAAACTCGTGAAAAATGAAATTGACAATAAAGTGAAAGTTTATTTATTTTCTCTCTGAAAATCCCATTTCTTTTAGGATCTTCGTATACTGCCTGTTAAACGAGGTAAAACTTTACTCCAATAATTTCTCTATTTTTCTCTCTTTCCTTGACGTTCGTCGTTTCCTATATAAATTCCTCTTTTCGCCTTTCTGCAGTTTCAAACCGGGAAAATAAGAAAAATTCTTAAAAAGATTTAAAGTAAATAGGCCTAATGAAAATAATCAACCCTGCAAGCTCTTATTAAGCGTTTATCAACCATGGCTGTATTATGAAAAAAGCCAAAAGGGGTTTCGCCCTTTCCCCATTTTGGGGCTCTCGCCCCAATTTTAAGAACAAAACATTTTTTAGCCAAAATTTCCCAAAACCGGTTTCCTATTCTTTTAACTACTGCCATTTCAAAAAATGAAAAAAAAAAATCACTCGTAAATAAAAAACAATTTTTTATTTAAGCCTAGGGATTATTTTTCCATTGAATAACACCCCCCATGGTATTCCATTGTCCACCGAGCTTTAATTATTCGCCGTTGTGATAGGTCAGCAAGCGTAACACAAAAAAATAAAAGGATGATTACACCGTGTTTAAATCTTTCCCTCGTTCTGTTGCAATTTTTTTTGCCTCCGTATCAAATCCCCTAAAGTGGTGGAATTTTAATACGTATAAAAGAGCAAAGCAAACCTCCGTAATAAACGGTTTGATTAATATATTCGGAAAACATCCCTCCCACATGAGCCATTAACAGTCAACCCCCATAAAATATTATCCTCGTTGTGACCGACAGATAAGGTTGCAAAGCATATATCCATGAGGGTAAGTTGCATTTCCCTCCCCCTTTCATTCCGGGGATGACGTCATTCCAGTCTTTTCTTCCTTTAGGGGGGAAAGTTTATTTTTTACTATTGGATTTGCCCTTTTGCATATAATTGAGGATGACGTTTTGTGAGTTTTCCACAAGACTTTTCTTAAAAGGTCATCGCACGTTGCGTTGAGATGTTTCCGTTTACACGCATATGGATGTTATAAATTATGGGATCGCGTAAATTAACTAAGCACACGTTTTGTGTGACAGCTGGTTATCTTGTGGAATGGGTTAATTGATGAAAATAATTAATCGCAGCTGTTTAGTGTGAAGGAAAGTGACCATTTAAGCAAAAATGATTCTTGAAAAATTTTAATTTAAAGTTGGACCTTATGGCTTTGAGGGTTTGTTTCAAGCTTTTTGAAGTTCATGCCCACCAAATTTTGACACAGATTACCAGGAAAAGCCAGGTTCAGCCCTCTCAAAGCCTTGTTTTTATCATTAATCTCAGAAACTATGAAAAGTGACCCGTGAGAGTCCTTGGAAATTTTTTTTGGAAGAAACGTCGAAACAGGTCAACACCATTTTGATCCAGACTGTTCGTAAAAGCCAAATTCGACCCTCTTGCAGCATTAATTTTCTCATCAGCTATTCAAAAAAGTCTCCCAAAATTTCCCATTATATTCACTAAAAACATTTTGAAAAACTATATTAAAACGAATTGAATCGAATAATACAATCGGAATGAAAATGAAGAAAGGAGCATAAGAAACAAGAACAAACGGCAAGTAATGTGAAAATAACAAAAATGAAAGACAATGAAGATGAAGAACATGAAAATGAAGAAAAATGATAATGAGGAACGCAAAAATGAAGAAAATGAAAGCGAAAAATACAAAAATGAAGAAAAATGAAGACGAAAAATACAAAAATGAAGAAAAATGAAAACGAAAAATACAAAAATGAAGAAAAATGAAAACGATAAATACAAAAATGAAGAAAAATGAAAACGAAAAATACAAAAATGAAGAAAAATGAAAACAAAAAATATAAAAATGAAGAAAAATGAAAACAAAAAATACAAAAATGAAGAAAAATGAAAACGAAAAATACAAAAATGAAGAAAAATGAAAACGAAAAATACAAAAATGAAGAAAAATGAAAACGAAAAATACAAAAATGAAAACAAATTAAACTAAGAAAAACCAAAACGTTCCAGAAAGTTTTTTAAGAAACCTAAAAAAAAACTAAACAATTGTTAAACACTAAATTTAAAAAAAATATTTCCTGTTCACATGATAAGGGCGAGATCAGTCTAAAAATTTTTCTGACTAACTGATCTAATACTTTTAAAGCTACCTTTTACTAATCTTGCTCGCGCTTTCTTAAAAACTGAAATATTCATGCTGTTACCACTTTACCCTAAAAATTTCCTTAAATTACCCATTTCATGAATCATCCCTTTATTCTGAGAATCATAAAAAAAACTCAGACGACAGGCTAAAACCGAGAAAATAGGGAAATTTAATTACAATGATTCCGTAATTTTCCCCCGATTTTTTTTTTATTTATTTCTGTAGGATGCGATGCAACACCACGCATGTGACCACAAAGTCACGATATCAAAAGCAAACGCTATACAAGCTCAGTAGGACGTTTCCCTTCGTACGTAACGGTTTATATTTTTTCCCCTTTTTTTATATTTCTTTTTTATTACGTGAAACTACGTTTCGTATATTTTTTTTTTATTCCCAACTCCCGTGAAAAGTTCTCTCTTTTCAAAAATGTTCGAGTTTCTCCTTTTTGAATTTTTTTTTTTTACGTTTAAAACAAAAGTATAAAATAATTTATTAAGTGAGACACAAGGAAGTGTATATAAAATGATACCGTTTAAATCAACGGACTGGAAAATTCATTATTTAAGCTCAAAAACTTTTTTAAGTCGAGAAGTGAAGAGTGAGGATGAGGGAAAACTTTTGTCAAAAGTTAACGAGTGTTAAATTTTCATTTTAGAAAAAAAAAAGAGGAGAATAAAAAAAAACAAAACTGGCTCCGTACGTTACTCAGGGAGATGGGGAGAATTTACTCCCCCAACATGATTTCTTTTTCCAACAAGGTATAGCAAAAAAAAATTGGATAAAGATTAAATATATAGACCAATATCTTATAAGTTATTACTCACATAAAATGTCAGGAAAGCGTTTCTCAACCATACAACACCTGATTCATAAAGCAATCATTTACGTCACGCCAGGTGCGAATGATAAATTAAGGAAAACATCCCTAGAGTTATTAAGACTCTTTAAACATCCCCGTTTTCTCTTACTTTTGAGGATCTTTAACTATTAATTTCAAATTTATCATTGAGGAAAGGAATTTTAATGGAAATTTATGTGGTTTCCGCCTTAATGAAGAAATAATTTTGAAAATTATTTTCCTTCGACAATGAAAGGGTGCTAGAAAAAAGAATTTTCTAAGAAGAAGAAAAATGAAACTGAGGAATATGAAAATGAAGAGAAATGAAAATGAGGAATACGAAAATGAAGAAAAATGAAGACGAAAAATACAAAAATGAAGAAAAATGAAAACGAAAAATACAAAAATGAAGAAGAATGAAAACGAAAAATACAAAAATGAAGAAAAATGAAAACGAAAAATACAAAAATGAAGAGAAATGAAAACGAAAAATACAAAAATGAAGAAAAATGAAAACGAAAAACACAAAAATGAAGAAAAATGAAAACGAAAAATACAAAAATGAAGAAAAATGAAAACGAAGAACAGTGCAGTGCAGTGGCTTTAATAAAGCGCCAAGAAGGGTTAAGGGCTCTCCTAGAAAAAATTGGGACTCACTTAAAAAATTATTGCCCAATGTAACTTTATAATTCCTAAAATTTTCGTCCCCTTGGCCACGTATCGTTCGTTATCTTGTAATACTGTACTTCTACAAAAAAGCTTCAAAGCTTTAACAATCGATTTGATAGCTCCCTTTGCATTAAAATCAATTACATTGCAAATAAATTTTCCGAGTCATATTCCACCCTCTGCATTACACTGAAATCTATTTTTTCATTTTTCAAACTATTCTTCTAAAAAAAAAAAATCATCATCCCTTTCTCTTTTCCCCTAAAACGTTTTAAAATGGAATAAAAAAAATAACATCTTTTTATCCCTAATAAACGTCCTCTTAAAAAGTATTAGGTAGATAACATAAACCGTAGATAAAATATTCATAATAATTTTTTGGGACGGGAAACGCATAACGCCTCCGAGTTCTAAGTTTTCTCTCATCGCTTTTTATCTGATGAGCAAATAATTTTTTTTTCTCGCTCTTTTTTTCCCATGTTTTAATAATCGAGCTTTTCAAAAGCTTTTTTTTTATTATTTGAAATACCAGGATGACTTACTTTTTTAATATAAAAGTAGTTTTTGGCTAGAAATATTTCAAAGCAGGGGCGAAGACAGGAAGAATAAAATCAGCCCCAAGATTTCTTTCAATTTTTTTCGAAATTCTTTTTCTTAAATTCTTGCTCCACTCCTGATTTTGTCAATCAGGAGCCTTATTTTTTTAGGTTTTTTTAAGATTTTTTCTTGCTCTGAAAAAGAGGAAAAACTTTCCACCGTTTGATGACAATTTACATAATATCCAAGTCTCGAAACTTTTAATAATTCAATTACTTCCCCCTATGGATACAATGCTAATTAAATGCAAATGAAGATTATAGGCAATTAAATCCTTTTAATTTTTTTCTTTAAGGTAAAACATATTTGCGTGAATGCTAACAAGGCATTAATTACAGCGAACAGATAAAATAAACCCCCCCAAAAAAATTCAACTTCGCGAAAACCCAACTTGCATAAATCGTTTAAATTCAAATTACACAAGAAAGCTTGTCACGATTTTTTTTTTATCTTTTAATTGCCTACTCCGGTAATTTTTCCCGGCACAAAAAATTTAATTTTACATGACATGGTAAAATAAAAAAGGGTTAAGTCAATTTTCTTCGCGAAGAAAATGAAATAGAAAGAATTTTTTTTTATTACTTAACTTCGAACTTATTACTCATCCCATTCGATTATATTTCTCAATTTTTCTGTCTCTTCCGGAAAATAAAACTTCTACCTTAAATTCATAAAAAACGCAAACGTGGAAAGTTAGAAATGGGAAACTTTTTCCATCTCTAAGCTGTCAACAAATTAAATCAAAAATTAATTTCCGCTTTCATCGACCTGTGTGCCTCATCGCTTCGTTTTCCCCGTCTCATTTTTTTTTCCGCCGGTGTGTACGCTTTTTCTTAATTGAACCATTTGATTTACAGCTGATTTCCAATCAAAGATGCTTTTCCACGCGCCAATGAACATTTAAGAGACACAGCGCTCTATGATGTTTATTACTACTTGTCGCTAATTAAGAATCAGCGTGTTAAGGATTTTCATTTACAATGATGAGCTTGATTCAATTGGCCTGAGCAATAAATGTCATTAGGAGAATGAGGAATTAGCAAAACTAATAAATCAAAGCTTGAGATATTTATTTCCTGCATAGAAAAGTTATCCAGAAATTTATTCGGTTGCGTTTGTAAAAGTTTCTGACCTAAATCTTGAAATTCGGGTAAATATTTTTGAAAATTTAAAGTATTGAAAAATCAAAAATATTGAAAAATTAAAGTATTGAAAAATCAAAAATATTGAAAAATTAAAGTATTGAAAAATCAAAAATATTGAAAAATTAAAGTATTGAAAAATTAAAAATATTGAAAAATTAAAGTATTGAAAAATCAAAAATATTGAAAAATTAAAGTATTGAAAAATCAAAAATATTGAAAAATTAAAGTATTGAAAAATCAAAAATATTGAAAAATTAAAGTATTGAAAAATCAAATATTGAAAAATTAAAGTATTGAAAAATCAAAAATATTGAAAAATTAAAGTATTGAAAAATCAAATATTGAAAAATTAAAGTATTGAAAAATCAAAAATATTGAAAAATTAAAGTATTGAAAAATCAAATATTGAAAAATTAAAGTATTGAAAAATCAAAAATATTGAAAGATTGAAATATCAGGAATGACATTTACAGTCAAAACTTAGCGAAAAATAATACTCTCATTTTTGGCTAAACTTGTGAAATAAATTCTGCGCCGTTGTTTATAATTCCTCAGAGCCATGCATCCTCATTAATAAATAAAATAATTTCCCCGAGATTTATATTACCAAAGGATTTAACATTCTAGCTAAAAAGAAAAATGATAGGGGCTATTATCATGAATAACGCAGATGTATACGAAAAACGCTTAAAATTTAAAATGTAAATCGAGCAAAAGGATTTTGAAAAGCTTTTTCCACTAATTTGACCCTTAACTGATATAATCAAACCTCTTTTACTTAATTATTTTTCTTTTTTTTGTCAAAATCTCAATTCTAAAAATAGCTTTTTTTTATTCGCGTGCGAGCTTTATCCTACTTTTAGGAAGGAAAAAAAATACGAATTGACTTTTCAGAAATTTTCGATTTCCTGACCTGGAAAAAAAATCATTTTTAAATCCTGTCATCCTGTATCTTGGCAAATAAATCAATATGGCGTGTGATTCGAAAACACAAGCTTTAAACTCGTTTGTTTATTGTGTAAACGATGAGCTTGAATTTACCCTAGAGGAGAAGATGGGATTTAAATGAAAAACTTTTCTAACGTTGAAAAATCATTCTTTTTGTGGGATTTTCACGCGAGTGGAAAATAAAAAAAATTATAAAAATGAGTCAAGGTTTGGGTGTCATCGTGTGGGAATGTGTGGTTTAATAAAAAATATATAAGAGAATCGGGACAGATGAGTAAAATGCAGAAGAGTAAATAATGAACGCGGCTCGGTTTTCGATTGAACCAATTTCGGATTATTCATAGATTTGAATGGAAAGCCAAAGCGGGTGAATACTGTATACAGGATGTAAACAGTGGCAAACGGAAAATCTCAATAGAATTAAGGCTAAATTTTGTAAGAGTTATGCTCGCATTAAGCTGGAGCTAAAGTCAGAAGTACTAAGAGATGCTGTTAAGTTGGTCAAAAAGCTTTGGTTATGATACATTCCTCCCTAGGGCTGTCTGTGGCCGTTTTAGAAGCCCCTGAAAAAAGATTTGACTTACTACACTGACAGGCTTTTTCTATTTTTCATTGCTAGAGCAAAAAATCAGCTCCTTGGAAAACTTAATTTCAATTGAGAAATATTTAATTGCATCAGAAAACAAAAATATATAAAAATAGCGCCAGTTTCGTCCACTTGAATGATTTCGAAACTTCGGCAAACCTCGGAAACAACGAACTTACCCGAATACTCACGATCTTCACCGACAACCCACGAGTTAAGCCGAAGATCCGACGAACACTAACCGAATACACTCGAAGTAGCGTTCCAAGCCGAGCCGACTTATTTATAGGCGGGTAAAATTTTTTATGGAAAAGTAGAGAAATTAAAAAATTTTAATTGGTATTTTTATTTGCGCTCAACTTCTATTGGACACCCAGGAGGTGTGAACGCTGTCCATCATTAGAAATTTTCGCGCCTGACTTCCCCCTTCAACGAAAAGGTCGATGAAGAAGCATATACAAACCCATAAGGAACCTCCCCTTCCCTAACGCGATTCACGACCTAACTTCGCGAGGCGTAAAGCCCAGTCCTAAGGGAAAATGAAAAAAATGAGATGCGTTTGCTGCATCACCCGCACCACAGCTATTAGCATCTCTAGTATTTACTGCGTGGCAAGCCAGCTGGTGCTGCGCTCACCTCCTCTTGAAGATCTCTTGAGTAATCCAATAGGTATCCAATATGTGTATCGGAATGGTGATGAATTTCACTTCACTTCATTTTTGCTCTTCTCTGATCACTTTCCGACAAAATAAAAATTTAAAATTAATACTAAAAAAATAAAAATAAATAAATTATGAACGCACCAAAATTTTTTTTTATTTTTGTGACTGCCCAATTATTTGAGAGATGTTGAAATAGCCGAAGAGATGATTAGCCATTTTGTTAAATTCCTGATCAATTTACTCATCAACTCATCATGATTTTCCGTACGCGCCAGAACTAAATAAATACTTTGTTTAGTGTTAAAAAATTATAAAATAAAAAAACTTAATTATTAAATTTTGAGACGATGTACACGCTTCGGAAGTTCGAGAATGACTGAGGGTATCGGGGATATGACGTTGCTTATATAGGGGGCGACGGTGGCGCTGCTGGTGGTACCCGTGGGAACTACGTCAAAAAAGGAGGGGAAATGATAGTTTAATGGGAAAAGGGTGTATGTGAATAGGAAAATGGTCCTTTATTGAATATCTGGAATTTTTTCATACAAGCTGCAAATCTAGTCTGAGATAAATAAATCAGATTTGTTCGTAAGTTACCGTTCGTAACTTTTACGAAAGTTGTCGGAAACGTCCGAATGTAACCGATCGCTCCCGAAGATAACCAAAAGAAATATAAATCAAAAAAAAATTATTTCCGACCATTTTAAAGATTTAAAATTTTTACTTTACATTTTTAGTTTTATTTTATTTTTTGCTTCTTTGCTTTTCTAAATTCACGAATAAACTGCATCATAAAACTTCCGGATTTACCTACAAGCTACAAAAAAAAAAAATAATCCTACGAGATTTGCAAAATCGTTTTTACGCATAGTTGAATGCAATCCCCTTCGGATAGGAGAGAAAAAAAATGAAATAAAAATAAAAAATTCAAGAAACTTAACTTTGCCGCAAAAGAAAACGCGGCAATGCAATAAAGTTAAAAGAAAATATCTCTGACAGAGTTCAAAAGGAGGAGAAATAAGGGAATCCCGAGACTGTAACTTATATACGGTCAACCTATCCCCTTAAATGCTTTTTAAATGCGTATAGAGTAAAAAAAAAAATATAATTAAAAAGAAAGAGGTATAAACCTTGCTCGGGGTTTTTCTTCTCACCTTTTTTATTTTCTTTTTAATTTATAGCTTTGTTTTTCCTGTCTTGCACATATGGGGCTTTTCCTTGAACGGATGGTGAAAGTTTCCTTTTAGGGAAAAAAAGATCAAGTCGAGAATTAAAAATTGTTTATTTATGAATAAAATAAATCATTTATTATTCGTTGACGTTAGGGTTATGTGCTTAAAAAAACGATTTATAAGAAAATAATTATTATATTGAGGAGATAGAGGAAAGGCCATTTTGGCCACCCCTTTTTCCTGAGAAAAATTTAGGCCTAAAATGGTTTTAGCTTCCCTTTCGTGAAAGTTGTAGAAGTCTGGTTTTCATCTCGATAAAGATGAACATGAACATTTCTGATACATTTTCCTCCCCTCATCTATCTCTCCCAATTATTTCGTGATTTTCAAACCGGAAATTCATTACGAGAGAAAAAATCCTTCCGAATAAAAATCAAAATTTTCCCCGATAGCGACATTTATCAATCTTTCATTTTTATTATTTTCTCTCGGGTTTTTTTATCGCAACTGGAGGGCGATAGCCCGCGAGAATAATATTGAAAATCGAATTAATCGATCTCGTATGCACTTTTTTAGAAAATAATTTTATTCTCTGTTTTGTTCCAGATGCGGACACAACAGTTCCGGGAGAACGGAATTACCAGCCGCATGTATTCCAACAATCAGTTACACTGACAGCCAGGATGTGGCATGGGGTAAGTTAAAAAATTAATAGAGACCTCAGAAAAGGAGCTACAGAAGAGCAAAAGCTGCCTAAGGCTCCTTTTCCAGAACAAGTAACCTAATTTCCAATAATTATTCAAATAAGTAAAAAATTCTAAGTTTCCTAGCTCTCTTTCAATTACTTTGTATGTGCGGCTATTTTCGTATCTATTCGGCTACTTCCGTGAGCGCCGGAATTGCTCTCGAACTGCATTCATTAAATCTTCGAGTCTATTCCCGAATATCCGGTTGCATTCGTACCCGCTCGGCTCTTTTCGTCTTGTCCGAGTTTTACCGAAGTCTCTCATTAATCCTCTAACGCTTTTTATTTTCTGTAAAAATTAATTCTTTTTTATTTTGTTTCAGGGGAACGATTCTACCCCTAATTCAAGCGGGGGCTGGCGATGGGGCAGCTGGCGACTTCCACCCGAACATGCTCCGCTTCTCGTCGGTTTATGCTGCGGGATTGCTATCGTACTACTTGCACTGTCTGCAGTTATCCTATGGCGTTGTTGCCTTCTTCCGAAGAGAAAAAAAGACTACTGTACGCATTCAAAAAATATTTTAGCCCGGAAAATTTATTCAAAAATTATTTTGGCTGAAATTTTTAATCATTTGATGAATGTCCTTTGTAAAATTTAAATCAAACTCAACGTTTTTGTTCTTTAGGTGAAGGAGCTTATGGTGAGATGACGTCACAATCAGGAACGAATGCTTCTGTGCCCATGCCAAGGTAGTACTAATCTATTCTGTTTATTGAAATTGTAATAAATTAGTGAATTAATTTGATTTTGTTTTTTTTTTTTAGAGATACAGCTGTGTACGCTCTTAGGAGTGGCCAATGGGGTTATCATAGTCGTCTTGTAGAACGTTCATCAACCATATATCGATCTGCTACGATGGGATCAATGCCTATAGTACGTTTAACGTCTTACTGAAGATTTTTATTCAAAAATCTACCGCTAAATGCTAAAATTAGAACTTAAGTCTATAAATTAAAGGTTAGAAATTATTGTTGGAAATAGAACTCGGTCTCTTTGGGAAAAAAAACAAGTTCAATGTCTAAAAAAAACTTAGGGCAGAAAATTTTATCTAAATTTTTTGGCGAAAATCTTCTCAACAAAAATAATATTTTCCAAGCTCTTCTCAAGCTCAATCTTTTTAAACAAATTCGTCTCCGCAAGTCTTATGAAATTTATTAGAATTTTTTACCAAAGATTAATCATTTTTTTGTGTACAAAACTAATAATTCAAAATTTGATTGAGTCGCCAACAATTTGATCGCTTTATTAATTAGCGAAACTGGCGGTGGATTTTTGACCTTAAAATTATTTCATTTCCAATTTTTAGTTCATTTCTTGTGTTTATTTTCCAGCATACTTGTTGTATTCACGATTCAGGAATAAAGAAAAAATGTATTAGACCATGTAGCCAAAATTTAATAAAAGATGCAATAACATCGTATCCGCAGCCTGTGATTTCTCAATTTCAAGTTCCTGCATCTCAGGAAAATATTCATTCTTCACATCATTGTTTAGAAAATGAAGATTTCGATCCTTCGTTAACGACTAGAGGTCGCTCCAAGTCTACTCCTGCTTTAGAAGACCTTTATGCTAAGGTAAATTTTAACATTTTAGATTTGAAATTGATAAATACTTTTTTGTTCGTTTTAATGGTTTTGTGTTTTCAGGTTAATTTTAGTAAAAAGCGAAAAAATCGGATGAGGAAGGACGAAGCTGCCATAATCGCTCTTAGCAAATCACGCAGTGGTCATGATAGTGATTCCCTCGTATTAGCTGGCACCGCTGTTGTGGTTTACAATGAAAGGACTGCTTTATAACAACAATAATATAAATAATTTTTTTTTTAAAAAACTAATTTATGTTTTGGTGTTTTTTTTAAAATTTTTTTCCTACCTTAATTTCCTCTTCTTGTGCGTTGGGTAATAAATCTGACACAATCGTTAAATTTCATCAGATTTTAAGTTTTAAAGGTCTTTTCATATTTTTAAAAATTTGCGCCAAATGTTTAAAAATTTGCGGACGGGTTGCTTGCAGGTGGCGACACCTATTTTGCTAAGATCGCCTATTCTTAGGTGGCGGTGATTTCGCAAATTATTATGGCGTCGGACGGTTGTGTCTATATTTGCTTTGCGTTTTGAAAAAGAAAACTTCATGAATTTACGTGGATTTTATTAATTGTTTTATAAGCAAAAGATACAGTGGAACATGTATTCATAAATTGAAAACTCGTTCCGTGTGGAAATTCGCCAGGATCAAGTGGTTTTCGTGATGAACATGATGTAATAAAAAATAACGGTCGGAAATCAAAGCAAGCTCGCATAAAGGACCAAATGGACATTATAACTCATATTTTTATCAATGGTAAGTACTTAAAATTAATTTCCGTTCACGCTTTCGTTTCTTTTTACGGTGGTATTGTAACATTTGAAAAGATGCACATGGGGAATTGAATATGAAGAATTCATTTTAAATAGGGCAAAGCAAACAATTTTTTTTTGGGGTCACTTGGAAGAAGTTATAGTGTTGACATGTTATAGATTCATAGTAATATCCTTTAGCTTACATGTTTCTTATTAAAATGGAATCCTAAGTAGGAATTGAACATGTAGAAGAAAATGTTATCAAAAATTAAGCCACAACTTTTAAATTCATTTTTATTTTCAGATTCGAAACAAATTTGGCCACTTTAATCTTCGCATTGCAACAGATGTCGAGATGTCTTGGAGCAGCATTGCCATCTTAAATTTAAAATGGCATGGCAAGTTCAACGATTTGTTTGGTTCCATTGAGGTAAGTTTAATCATTTTAACTATTCAATCTTGATTTTATTTAGTGAAATGATTTAATAAACCATGTCTACTTACATACGGTCAGCCATATTTAATAACATATTATAGTCTGAGTAATTGGAAAGGGAAAATCATAAAGGTTTTGATATTTGACTGAATTGCATGGTTTTCCTGAATGGTTCCTTCGATTAAAGAGTAAATTACTAGTGAAAGGAATCGTTATTTTATAAAAGTTGGTGGAATCCCCCTAATAAGACTAAAGCAGCATTTTTTGCAACAGTTTTTCTAGCCAGGCATTAAAAAATAATGCATGTTGTTACATTATAGGTTAGCACTGCTAAATTTTTACTGTAGGACCAATAATTTCAAAGTAAAAATAGAGGTTAGCACCTATCTTAACGTAGTGAAACGTATCTGCAAATTAATTCATTCTCAAGGGGCTGGCTTGTTAAATGCTTAAAATAGACGCATTTTCTATCATAAAATCTAAATTAATGATGCTTCATTTCAAAATTTGTTTAAAAACATTTTAAGTTAAAGTCTCTAAGCTTTTTAAATTTCAATTCTAAAAAAAATCTTTTACTTCATTTTACGATTTTTAGTCTGATGAAACATTTTTTATTTGCCAAATTGGTTGAGGAAGAATTACTCAAAAAGTAAAGGTTGCTTTCCTGAAAGAAAAAAATGAATCGAGTAACATAAAAGTTGGGATTATTTTTGGTCGTTTTTTTTTCGTTCGACAAAACGCCGCAATTTCATTTCAAGGTCGTTTTGATGGACTCAAGTTTAAACGTGTTTCCAATTTGTAATGCCGTTGTAAAACGGTTAAGGGTAACTACTTTAATACGCCCATATTTAACGTATGGATGTACAGGGTGAGAGGTTAGTTTATTTTGTTAAATAATTATTTTTTCGATATAATTTAGGCCGCGTTTAGTGTTTTGCGTACGCTTTTAGAAAACTACGATGACCGTGAAGGGAACTACTTTAATTCCGCCCGCCATGTTTGGCTTATGCATGCGCAAGGTGCGTCTTGTTTTCTCTGTGAACCGTTTTGTCCGAGTGATGGCGGCCATCTTAGTAAAAAAAAAGCACTCGTTTTTTTTCTCTGTAACGGAACGGCCATCTATTTGTTCGATTGCGGTGTGGATTTTTTTGCATAAAAAAGGAAAGAATCTTTGATTTTAATTAGTGATATATATTAACTTAAAGCAGGGATTGCTTTTCGAGCAACTGTCGTATTTTGTAATGACTAATTCGACATTTAAAAGATGCATTTTGTGCAGTCAGGGAAGCCATCTTGTTTTCCGCGTTAGTCATCATCTCATCACGACCATGGTCACCATCATCGCGTGGGTTTTTTCTTCCGATATTTCACCTTTTTAAGGTAATTTATCAACATAAAATTTTATTCAAGCTCAGATTTAATTACTTTTGCAGTAAATTTCAGTGATAATGTGAATCCTTGAGCAGCTTTTCAGGTTAGAAACGTGGTCGTACAATTCAGGCTCACTATTCGTAATTAAAATCAAGCTTATAGCCGTAATATTGCTTTTTAAATCAGGTTTCCACCAAAACCTGCATAAAATCAACTTGAATTTCGCTTTGATACTTTTACATCAATAACCTGTTTGCAAATTGAAAATTTTTGATTTTTCTGGTCAAGGTCATTGACAATTGGAGCTGAGTTCTCAAAGTCACGATTATTATGGTTTTCTTCAAAAAAACAGAAACAAAATTACTTTATACTTAACCAGTCATATTTTCAATTAATTTTTACCATTTTGGTTTAGAAAAAAATGCTTTGCTTTGTGAATCCTTTTTTTTTTCCTTGACTGATATTGGCACCATAACCTTTGCCATGTAAATAAAATTTTTAAGTTTTAACTCTTTTTTTTTTTTTGCTTTGATTTCAGGTCTGCTCTTGCTACAATATATTCTTCTAATTGCTATGAAGATGTTGATTGGCCATTGAAACATCTGCAGAGAGCAACGACTCACTGGAGATAAGGAGAAGAATGGCGATGATGGATAACTGATGAGGTAAGTTTTTATTCAAATTTTAGTTTTATTATTTTGCATTTTAAAACAGTAAAAAAATTATTAAAATTTAACCACTCTCAAGTTATCATGAAATATTGAAGCTGAGGTGTCACATGTAATACGATAAAACGGTTAGTTTATTTTTTTGCCTATTGAAGAAAAAAATGTTAACAGTTTATTAAATTTGGTAAATTAGGAACTTAATGAAGTTCAATTGTTCTTGTAGCTGTTTCAAGATGACTTGGTTTAAGAAAATAAGACCAGGTAGAATATTGTTCATTCTTCATGAATACTTATATTTGAAAGCCACTTAGCCCAAATAGTTTTCTTTTTTGCCCATGTTAAATGGATGAGAAGCGCGCGCATATTCCGCCTTTGCTGTCATAAAAAGCATCCACCGAATTGGTTTTTTTTTTAAATTCAGTGGCAGTGCAGGACTTTTACAGCATTTTTTACGGTTAGAGAATGATAAATGATACAATCAGTGATAGATAAATGGTAGAATGATATTAACATAATTACTCAGTTCTTTAACCCAAAACACGCATCAGGCCAAATTGCTCTTGGATACTGTAACAATAATTAAATACTCGAGAAATTATAAAAATTTATAAATTCTTCGATTCAAGATTAAGGTCAATGCTTATTTTGAAATTTTTTTTGGAAGCACTTATTACCATACATTTTGAAGTATTTTATTTGTTTTTATTTGTTTCAGGTTGATTTGTTCTCAACAATCATGACGCTCATAGCTGCTGCCACAGTTTCTACGACAAAATCCTGCAGAAGCTGGTTTTAGAAAAATGGGATCCTCACATGCATCATCATGGGAGCATTCGTCTTTTCAAAAGCAAAAGATGATTGACTCACAGGATTTTGTTGATGGTAAGTATCTTTATTTTTTTTATTGCGCTAAAAATTAGAAGTACCTTTTTTAATTTTGCCATTTTTAACTTTACCAAAGTCAATAATTAAAATTAATTCATGAGTCTCATATTTTTTCTTTTAAAAATTTGTTCGACAAGAAAATATTACATTAGAGTTTGTTGTTCAACAGAAAAAAATTTGGTAAAAGACTTGTTTCGGTACGAAATAATTCTAAAAAAAGTCTGTATTACTAAAAAATTTAGTTTTTAATGAAAAAAATCATAAGACAAAAATATTCTACAAAATGATTTTAAAAAAACATTGAATTTAGCTTTTAAAAGTTTTTCTCTAGAGAATAAGTGACTTCAAATTAAAAATTTATTTTTACAGAAATGAAAATACTTTTAAGTAAGTTTGTTTGGTTAAAAAAATGTTATCAGATAACTTTAAGTCATTGATTTAAATTCTTTCCCCCTTAAAGCCATTTTAAAACGTTTCAATTAATTTTTTTTAAAATCTGTTCCAGGTCCAAGATTGGCGAAGAATCCATCCGATCATCCACAAGCAATGATGTCCACAGAAAAATAATCTAGCGGCAAAATCTTCAATATACAACAAGTCCTAATTTTTTTCTACCTTCAGGTCCTAAGATTAAAGAAAAAAATTAAATTCGGTCCCCGCACACTTTATTCTTAATTATTTTTATTTATTTGTTCGTTCTAAATGGATTTGTTTTCTTAATTTTTTGATCTTTAAAGGAAAAAAATGAGTCCTTTTTATTTTTTTGACCACAAAAATTTAATGGGATAACTTTCAGTTTTTTCTCCAAGTAATTTTTTTCGATTAAGTTAAGAACATTTTTTTTATCGTAAAAATTTTTGCAGTCTTTTCTACAATAATTTTTGTTGATATTTCCCCCATGAAATTTCAAAATGTTTTTAAATTTTTTTTCACTCAGAATCTTAGAAATGATTATTTGAACTTTGAGACTAATTTCTTCTTAACTATAGCTTATTTTTGTAATTTTTTTAAAAGGGAAATTTTGTGGTCACCATCTTGTTTAGATATTAGAATGTTTTTATCTATTTGAAATGATAAATGCTCTTAGATGTCAAACGAGAATCTAATTTAAAAGCCAAATTTCGATTAATTTTAAAATCGTCTTTTCATAAGTCCTAAAGAAATACTTAGGAATTTTGGTATGCTCTTTTTGAAGCTTTCTGTGAATTTCTGAAGTTTAAGAAAGCCTTTTTAATTTTTCCCGAAAAGAAAAACCTAGAGCTAACTTCTTGGCTTTTTGATAACGTTTTTCCATTGAAATAGTTCAAAAATAGCAATTAACCGGATTCTAGCTTATCCTGAAAAATTGTAGTTTTAGTGGATCGCAAAACTTTGCAGTTTTTTTAAATTCCTGCTTTCAGTTCTTAAATAGTCTAATAGGTATTTTAATAAAAGATTTTTTTTAAGTTTCTAAGAGCATTTATCTCTTTGAAAAATTTTGTTTTCATAGTTCGTTTTTTTTATGAGGGTACTAACGCCAATTTAATCAGGTTAATCCAATTTAATCATTTTGTGCTGATGAAATTTTTTAGAATTTGTTATTTGCCTCTGACATAATTCTGAAAAAAATTGTTCAAAACAGAAAACTTAAATTTAGCCATAGAAATACGTCTCTGAAAAATTCTTAATTTTTGTGTCAAAAAGACTTTATAGAAAGAATCGAGATCGGTAATTGTGATGAAGTTTTCTAATTACT
The DNA here is from genome assembly GCA_023512825.1 of Liposcelis brunnea. Lineage (NCBI taxonomy): Eukaryota > Metazoa > Arthropoda > Insecta > Psocodea > Liposcelididae > Liposcelis > Liposcelis brunnea. The sequence goes on from CM042070.1 coordinate 4,516,486, forward strand.
GAAAAATTGAACTATTTTACAATTCGTTTTTATTCTTGATTTCTTTGAATCTAGATAACAGCTTACATTTTTTTACTTTTAGGAAAAATTCTTACCTTTTAAATATTGATAATAAAGCCTAATTAATTGTTGTTTATAAAAAAGTTAGTACCCTCAGGTAAATGATTTTTTTTTTAAATGTTTGATTGGCTCTCGGACTTGCATTACAAGTGAAAATCGATAAGTCCCTATAGAACCCTAAGCAAGCTTATATTCAGTCTTTTTTTTTAATATTAAAAAGATGATCATTTTTTATCATTTTAATTTTGGCTCAAAAATATACAAAATCTGCTGTTTTGCTATTTTGCTAATTTTCAATGCAATTTCATAAATTTTAAAAATTAACTGGTAGGGAAAGCGTTCTTGTAGCTCTAAATATTCAGCTCTTACCACTAGAACAGAAGCTCTCAACTTTACAGATTTTTTTGATAGTCCATAACCTCTACAGTTAAAAATTCAGCACAGTTCGAGCTTTTTTTTTTTTTTTTTTATTTAAATGTAAAATGATCATTTTTCAATTCTTTAAAAAGATCATCTTTTTTAATTTTGGCTGAAAAAGGCAGCTTGGAGGTTATTTTTTACCCATTTTTTGACGATTTCCCATTTCTTTAGACCTGTAGGACTTATTATGCCTGTTTTCGACGCGATCCCAAAACTTTGATGAAAAAGTTCGAAAAACATACGAAGACTATAGCCTTTGCATTTTTTTCATTTTTCGATGCAATTTCAAAAATTTTAAAAACTTCCTGGAAGGCTTCCTCTTGACCCAATACTCATTAAAAGCTGAAAAAAATTCCGGAAAAGCCATAAATAGGCCTAATTGTAGCCATTTTTTAAAAAAATCATTTATCTTGTACTTTTAGTTTTTAAGTCTTGTTGATTTCGGGTTTTTTGCACACAGTTGGAATATTTAAATCACTGCCTGATTATCAATGTCTCTTCCATTTTGAATAGAAATTAAAATGAATATTGCAGTGTTAACATTTAAATATTCCAGCTTTGAAATGGTAAATTTTTATAAAAATCTGAACTTGTTCTTTTATGACGTTCATCAAATTCAGATTGATTTAATTTTTTTAATTTGATCTGCCTTTGAAGGGTTTTTTAAAGGTGCAAGAGATCTTAAAATTCTCTCGGATTCATTCCGAGAGAATAAGATTCCTTGCATTGTTTAAAAAATCCTGACTAATTACTTAAAGGCAAATCAATTAAAAAAATTAAATCAATATGAACTTGGTAAAACGTTATAAAAGAACAAGTTCAGATAAAAGGAAAAAAAATTGTAATAAAATGTAATTTTAATGAAATTTATTGAAAATGAAATAAAATAAAATAAAATAAAATAAAATGGAATATTTATTAATTAGAACCTATTCCTAATAGTAAGAAATTGAATCGGTCGCTAAATTATCTGAAACAGAGCGTCCGGTTCAATTCTGTGTCCAGTGCTGCCAGGGGCCCCCCCCTTCGAATGCCATGGGCATATATGAAAAATAAGGTAAGTCCAAGGAAGATAGGAAGACGTCTTTATAAAGACATCTCCCTATCAAGGAAATAGTAGGTTAGGAAAGTAGGATGATGTCTTTATAAAGACATCTTCCTACCTATGGAGAAAAAAGGTTAAGTTACCGAAGTTAAATATGCCCATGGCATTCGAAGGGGGGGAGGGAGTTAGTTCGTTTTGTACGGGATCCAAAGGTAATAGTTAGCTTGATATTAAAATCTACTAAGTCTCAAAATGAAGATTTCGAAATGCCTTACAAAACCTAAGATTTAGGTCTATATAGGTTTATTACCTAAGAAAAAAAGGAAGCTAATTATTAACGTTGGATTCCGTACAGTTTTTTATTCGCGTATGGTCGCAAGTGCACGTTAGCTACTCGAACGACCTTGGTAATGGCCCATGCGCCATTCACCGACGGGTATGACTTGGAGACTCTTTTAGGGGAAAAAGGCCGGCCAGGTTTTACCGTTTAAATTGCACTACGATATTCAAAATATCATAATGCAAAGTAAACGAATAAAATCCTAGCTCAAGAGTGACTCCGTTCCAGACCCGGCTTCCATTGGATGAGAAAAAAAAGAGATCTTAAAATTACTTACGATCAGAAAGGATCAGTTAGTAAATAGATGATATTGAAAAAGACACCAATGCCAAGATAATTACTTAAAATTACCGTAACATTGGAGGGAAAAATTTAATAGAGTTCGAGGGAGGGAAGAAAAGGGGGAGTTGTGGCAGCACTGGACTGGGAATTCCCTCCGTCGTACCCTACTTTCAGTATGAAATCGCTTTGTTCAGAGCGCCCGCCCAGCCGACAGGACGAACCCTCTTAGCGCGGAAAAAAAGAGAAAGATTGGAAAATAAAAGAAGCTGGACCAAAAATCTTTATCTTCCTACGGTCGATAAAGAAAAGAAGAATTCTAATAGGATCATGAAATTACTAAAATGATGAATGAATGGAAATGATTCATGAAAAAGAAAAGTTTTTATCAAGGAAATTAATGACAATACTGTCATTAATTTTTGAGATGGATGAATGCACTGAAGAATGATTCAAAAAAATGAATGACTATACAGTCATTAATTTTTTTGATGAATGAATGAATAAATTGAATAAGTGAAAAAAATTAATAAATTAAATGAATGAATGAATAAAAAATTTTTTTGATGGATGAATGGACTGATGAATGGTTAATATGAGAAATGAAAAAAGTATTCATTAAAAAAAGAAATGTCGATTAGTCATAGATTTTTAACTAAAAATGAAAATTAATGCAGTGATGCCAGGCCACGAAGCGTAAGTCGTAGCTCACTTGTAGTTTGCTACGCTTTTACTTCGACCTGACATTTTAAGAAAAAGAACAGCAGGGTCCTGCTCTCCCCCTCAGGTCGAAGATCTCTACGAAACCTTCCAAAAGAGACGAATGCAGGACGAGAAGAAAGGGAAACAAGTTATTCTGATCGTAAGTCTTCTATTTGTAAAAGTAAAATAAAAGTAAAAATAAAATCTGATCAGTGATGCCAGGCCACGAAGCGTAAGTCGTAGCTCACTTTTAGTGTGCTACGCTTTTACTTCGACCTAACATCACCGAATCTCCTTGACTGATTGTTTTGGGACGAGTTTACTTTTACAAATAGGCCCTAAAAAGCTACAAATCGATGAAAAATTTAAGCATCCAATGTAGGCCATCTGGAAGGGCCTTGACTACTAAAATGCGCCAAAGACTTTGAAACGAAACAATGGTTAGCGCGACGCGAACGAATATGTCCCTACACTTCTGATTGAAGTATGAGAAAACAAGAATTCGAGTTTTTTTTTTATTCTGAGAAAATTTTAGAAAGTTCTAAAATGTTCTCAAAATTCCCTAATTTCCCTAACTTCCTTAACCAGCCTAACTTAAAGCGGGCCTAAGGCGCATCTTAAAGCCATCATATAAAAAGGGAAAGAGTCTCACTTGCAGGGACCCCCAGATCCTGAAACGTCTTACTGGACACGTACCTTCTGTCGTTTCGGCGAGTAACCCACTGCGACCACCTTGCTAATGCCCTTAAGTGAATGAAAAGAAAAAAAATTCGAAGAAGCTCAAAGTCACCTGACTTTCAAAAATAAGAATTTTCAACTGATATTTCAAGAATTTGAAATTTCATTTGAAAATGTTGAGAAGAAGAAAATTCACTTAAGAGCATTAGCGAGAGGATGACATGCCGACTGAGGTGTCGACATGTCATCCTCTAGTTGCAAGAGAATCCCCACCCACCTAATTCTCTTGCCCCGACCCAAAAATTAAAATTTATTAAATTTAAAAAAAAAAAAAAAGTAGAATACGAATAGGTGGTGATCGTTTTAGGTTTCAAGTAGAAACATCTATTTTACATGATAATAGAATTTTTTATTTATTATTAATTAATAAAATTAACAAAGTGTGATTAGATACGTAACCAAAAAAATTTAAGAAGTCTTTTTCATAAGACAAAAAGACAGAGAACGAGAGACTTGATTTTATTTACTGTTATCTAGAAATGTTAATTAATAGTATCTTTCGCTTTTGGAACCATGTTCCCACAATCCTAACATTAAAAATTAAAACGATATTTCTCACCTTCAGTTCCATCTTGCACAGCTTGTTGTTAACATATTCCTATTCTGTGTCCTCTTCTCTATGAAAAAATTCTTGATGAACTCCTCCCAAGGCATTCATTGACGAAGACTTCAGATGCCCACATTGTTTTACCTGAAAAAAAAATAAAAATCAAATTAAAAGTTGTACGTTTTAGATTTTATTTTCTTCTTCATAAAATTTTTCCTTGTTCTTAAAAAAAAAAACCCAGAAAATAACTTGTGATTGATTTCTTTGGATCAGTTCAAATCGTCATATTCAGTCAGAACATACTATAACCGGATATTAATGTTTATGAATCAAAACCGATAGTAAATATCTAAAAAGTTAACGAAGAACAATTATTTCCTGATATTTTGCAGCTGCATTATTAATCTATGCTGAAAATTTAAAAAAAAAATCATAGAGAAAAATTAAAATGAACTTACCATTACCCAAATCCTTGGATATAGTCCTTCCAGGTTTCTTCAGTAGTAGATTGACATCGTTTCAGTTATCAAATTCCTCTCTGATAACTATTGGGACGCTCCAAGTGGCCAAACTTGTTTTACCTGAAACAAAAATAAAAACAGAATTAAAAGTTGTGTCTTAAATTTTGATTACGACTCCTTCTACAAGTCCAATTCCTATTATGACTCCACGATATTAAAAAACATGTAACCTGAAGAATGTTATTACGAAATCATAACAAACCAGTCAACACTACACTTCTTTAAATGATTCCTCAAAATAATGATTTGGTTTGCTGTATTTTTAAAATTAATTCCTCTAAAATTCACTTTCCCGTTTGCCCTCTAAATCTTTTCAAACGTTACATTACCACAATAAAAATTAACGAAAGCACAAGCGAAAATATGCTTACGTACTTACCATTAAATAAAACATGACTAATTATCTCCATTGATCCTTTATTTCGAGCTTTAATTTGCGTTTGATTGACTCGGCGGTAATAATTTTCACGTTGAATCATGATCCAACGGCCATTTCATTTTCCATAACGTTAATCACAAAAATCACTCCTTCTTGGCACGTTCCCACACGAAATAAGTTTTTAATTTGCAATTACATGTTTCACTGTAGCTTTTCTTCATAAAATATTCGATAAACATCCGTAAATAACACGAATTCACTTCTATTTAAAAGCCAATCCAAATAAGCACAAACATTCCACGCCATTTTGATTTGAGAAGTCACAGCCTTCGAAGCTTGTGCGATCTCGTTCGCAAATTTTTAAATTTCTCGCGCGACTTTTTTTTTAATAAAAAGGCTTAAAACCGGCTTATTTCGGCCTTTTTCCGGGATTTTTGGGTTTTTCCAATCTGTTAGGGTCCAGTAGAACCCTTTCCACCGGTTTTTGGGATTTCAAAAATTTCGTCCAAAATCGAAAAAATGGAAAGACTATAGCCTTTGTATGTTTTTTGGACTTTTTCATCGACTTTTCCGGATTTTTGCAAAAACCGGTGGAATGGGTCCTTTGGACCTAAACTAATGGGGAAACACCAAAAAAAGCCCAAAAAGTTGCCTTCAAGCTGCCATTTTAGGCCAAAATTGAAGAAATTCAGTATTTTTAAAATTAGAGCTTTTCGTGCGGGATTTTGGGGGGCTTGCGGTCTGAAATTATTAATTAGACTTTTTCTATAAAATTACACACCAATCATCCCGAAATAAGCCGATAATGCATTTAACGATTTATTTTTGTGTATAGATCATTTTTTAAATTTTGGCGCGCAAAGTAGATGTCGCCACCTAGGAGCATTTCCTTTGAAAATTTTTAAATTTTACCGCGACTTTTTTTTTAAATAAAAAGGCTAAAAACCGTCTTATTTCGGCCTTTTCCGGGATTTTTTGGTTTTTCCCATCTTTTAGGGTCCAGTAGAACCCTTTAAGCCAGTTTTTGGGAAGAAAATTTCTTTTAAAATCGAAAAATATGCAAAGGCAAAATTGCTTTTTTTACTTCACTGCATTTTTTTTTTGGCAAAATTCATTTGGCCATAACTCCTAGACTTTACGAGCGATTTTTGTAAAAACGTAACAAAAGCCTCTTGACGTAATGCCCGTTCGAATGAAAGCACTTTCGAGGTACCTTATCGAGCATCCTTTTTTTTCGTCGAAAATCATCGGACTTAATTTTTTAAAAAAACGGAGCTTTGGGTCTTAAATGATAGATCTCGACGCCCTCTATCGATTGGCGCAAAGATCATCCCGATATTCCCACGGGAACCTCGTCAAAAACGAATTTTAAAAAAGTAGCAAGTTTTGCTTGTTTTGTTTGGAGTAAAAAAAATTTTTCAAAGGTTGTTATCGTTCACCAGTCGCAATCAGAATCCCGAAATTCCTTCAGTTTCTGCATAAAAAAACCGATTTTCACTTTTTGTGAGTTTTGCCCTTGATTTGATGTTCAAATTGAAGGGCAAACTCATAAAAACTTAAAAATGGACCCAAAAGGTAGTTCCCGTGGGAATTTTGGTTCCAAGGTAAAAAAATCAATCTTTTAATTACAAAGCCAATTTAATGTCAAAAATTGAGTTCAATTTATTTTACAATAAAAAAAATTAGCTAACTTATATTAGAGAACATGACAGTAGTTTTGTGGCACCTAAAATACTGTTAAAAAGACAATATTTAATTAAATGTTTGATATGTTTTCATCGTTTATTACATTCTCAATATCTTTAATTTTGGTATATTAATAATCTCCAGCGTAAAAAAATGTAATCAAGCATCGGGTATAAAATACAATTTTCCAAACACTAAATTTTCAAAGAGCTTACTAATAATCTATTATACACACTGCAGCTACATGATCGAAAAAACAAAATTTAAATTTTTTCACAACACATTTAATTGACCGAATCAGGACGACAGTGATTTATTACATAAACTTTAATAATAAATATTTTTATCACATTCATTAAATGAAAAACTAAAAGTGAGCGCTTTTTATTCTAAAGTAAATAATAATGATAATAATATCGAAAAAAATAAAAACTTAACAAAAGGAACCGAAATGAAAGACTACAACAAAAAAGAATTAATAAACGATGGCACTCATCATTCGTTCATCTTAACCCACCGAATATTTACAAAATGAGCTTCTTAAACCTAATGAGTAATTTCATAAAAAAGTGCCATCGACTAGACTAATTTCTGTATAAATATAAAATCAATATTGCTTGTATGACTTTTTTCTTAAAATCGTTAAATCATTAAGTTTTTATTTTCGTCAAATCAGATAAATCTCCGTTGGACCCGTGTTGCGTTAAAGCAACGTAGCTGTTATGAATTTCATGAGGAGCTTCGTTAAATTCATCCAGTTCGTCCCCGAAAGTGTTTATTTCATCGGCCAGTAAAAAATATTGCTCGCTTCTAGCAGGCCATAATAAATGAGTCATGACGCTGTAGGCGAGACAATCAGCGGAGTAAGTAATCCCCAATAAAAATTTAAATCGCCATAATGATGAAATATGTAAAGCTATTAAAGCTACGATTGGCAAATATATAAACCACACCAAAGAGGAAGCACCAAAATGAAGAAAGAAATTTAGTTTTTGAGTATTATGTTCATATGTCATTGTGTTGCGTAGTTCGAATAAAAACCAGATCATGATGGACGTACGAAGGGTTAAGATGAGCCATCCAGGCCAGGTTTGGTATTCGTCAATATCTTCGATTACATCTACTTCAGTCTGGGAAAAAAATAGAAATAATTATAATAAAATAAATTCCAGCACTGATTATTGATTTTTTTTCACTTACCATATTCCAAACATACAATAAAATATGTACGACACCGTAGATAAACCAAATTGTGAATACTAATGGTTTCCAAGTCAGTTCCAGCCTTGTTACAGCCCAGCCCTTGGCCAGGAGTAATAGAAGCAGCATAAAAATTGTCTGGAAAAAAAATTAATTCCTAAAACAAATCCCCAATAAAACAGCTAAACAATTTTTATTTAACTTACTCTGGAAAGAATATCTAAAATATCGCCAGCAACTGCAAGTCGACTCAAACCAACTCCATCCAAAGCAAATTTCATAACGTGGACTAGTATAAAACAAAAAGCTAAAAACTCCAACAACAAACTTGCTGTGAAAAGTCTTGTTACAGGATGACTCTGTCTAGTTGCTGCATACACTTGAACAGGTACAAGAACCAGATACCATAAAAAAAAAACCAAATACATCTCTAATGTATTCTGAAAAAAAAAGCAAACAAAAATTATTCCATTCTTATCAATTTACAAACAAAAAAAATTATATTGTCACAAAATCTCACCTGACGATCAAATGAAAATTGATAAACAAGAGGATTATAAGTACTAATATTAGGATTTCCATTAACTAACCAAATATCATACTCCAAATTAACATTTTCCTTCAAATGATGCCATTTACATGTCGTCACATTCCTATAACATGCTACAAGACTCACGTACCAAAATCTCGGCTGCCTTAAGTCTTGAACTGTATAAGTAAACTGATACCCTTTAATAACATTCCAAGGAGCATCTTCATCCACACATAACTTCCCATCAGGACAAGGAACTTTCCTTAAAAAATCTTCTCCCTGATCATAACAATTCGAATCGAACGCTATGGTGCTTATTTTACTAAACATGCGAGAGCACGCTAAATCCTTATCTTCTATAGATCGATTCCCATAATATTCCAAAAAATATCCCCTGTCTAAAACTGTTAACGTTATTGGTAGATTGATAACAGATTTTGACGTTATATTGCCAAATACATAACCTAATGTGTCTTTCTGATTGTGCCTAATTGTTTTTTGAAACCCGAATTTAATTAAAAACTTAAAAAAATCACTACTATTCCATGTCCCGGTTATGTGGCTACACTCTATAAACGGCCTGTGAAATAATAACACTAAAAAAAGCATAATAATATGTAAAAACGTCCTAGAAAATGCACATTTATAAAAATTACAAACTGGTACGGTGGACATTTTTAAATTGTATAGTGCTGCCAACATGGCGGGAAAAAAATCCCGAAATGGAAAGCGGCAAACTGCAAAATTTAATGACACGACACGACACTTCCGCCGCGGCGAAGACCGTGTGAATGCAAATATAAAAAAAAATGTTTTTCGTGTGAATTTTCATGAAAAAATTGATTTATAAATGAAAATTGGAAGAATTAGCTTTAAAATTTGATAATGATTCCCATTTAATGAATAAAATGCCGTTTGAAGAATTTTTTTTAAATATAATTTTTACAAATTTGTTTATTCTAAACTACTACTAATTTTTTCACTAGATAACAAATAAAATTCAAGCTAATAACTTTAAGTTTGATGTAAACTGATCAATCTTTGGAGCATAATCCGGACCGATCCCTAAAACTGTTCTAGTCCCTTGCGGAACCTCAGTACGCCCGGCATCCCTACACATTGAACAAACATTTAAAATCCGTCCCAATCACATCAAAATATAATATTTAGTAAAGCAATACCTTATCGTTGCACATATTAATCCCTCATTCGCAGCTTTTTGTCCTAGATTTATTAAATTACTTTCTCCGTCGATTTTCAAAACGATTTTAGGTTGCCCTAACATTTCCCATGTTTTTACTTTTTCCGGATATCGTTCTAACGATTCTTTATAGCAAGATACTGCTGCATGAGCGCACTGAGCAGCTATTTTACCTAATAAATAAGGCACAATTTAATCATTATGATAATATTTTCCAGGAACGTTTAAATTAAACGGTCGTCTTTTATCAGCGTACGATACAGGGCTGACAGGTGTTTTTGAATAAAATTTTTTTTCAATCACTTTATCAAAAAATCTGGTTAATTTGACAGCTGATGATGACCCCGCGGCTAACGCATGAGGTTGCCTACAATTTAATAAAATTTCATCTGCCCCACATTCCTCAGCAAATGTAACTGCTCTTTGTGCTCGATTACTCCCAGCTAAATCAAGTTTAGTGCCAATGACTAAAATTGGAATTTGTGTCGAGCCTAAAAATTGTTCAGGATCAAAATCATCAAAACTTTTTGAGGCTTTACCACTACTTTCATGGTTTATAATTTCAGAGAGCCATTTTTGTAAATTTTGCTGGGATTTTCTATTAGTCAAATCATGAACTAAAATAATTCCGTTAACAGGATTGTAGAATATTGATCGAGTATTCCTGTGACTGGAACTTCCTCCAACATCCCATAATTCAACGAAATATGTTTTTTGTTGAGGTAAGCCTTCCTTAAATTCATGAAGTTTTACTTCAACAGAACATCCAACTGTCCAAGAAGGGCTTGTTATTGCTTCGTTATGGCATATTAAATGTGTTAATGAAGTTTTCCCAACCCCAGAATCTCCTACCACTAGGATTCTTACTTTATCAATAGCAGCCATATTATTTTTAGTTTTATTACACCTCACCTTTTGTCATTCCTAAATCAGTTCGAACAACTAACACCATTTTTGATTTTCCAGGAAGTCTTTTTACAAAATATTTAGCTAACGAATGAACTTTGTGTTTTAAAATGTAGCCCAAAAAAAATGAAGTTGCTGCTGTAATGACTGTAGTAGGAATTAATAAATTATTCTCATTGTTCATGACTCTGTTTTCTTTTGTATTCATCCATACATTTTTTGAAGTTATGAACTTGATCTTGACATTTCCTCCAGTCTTGAGTCTCTGCGATACAGTACTGAAACAAAAAGGAATTACATCAATTTCCGATAAAATATAGAAGCAAGCTACCATCACAGTAATCAGTCAGTCAATATTCAATGAATAGCCGCTTATCGCTTACACAATTGCACAGATTAAGTTCAAACAATTTAAAAACAACTGCAATACTCAGGCGATGCCCCCACGCAAAAAATAAACTAACCTGAACTTCGTAATGTAATTCAAGACAACCAGTTGGTTTCATTAATTTCACTAAGTAATCTTCTTCTTCTTCTTCGTTATCTTTCGCCGATTTAACTTTTTCGGACGACATAACCTCAAATTCAAAACGTATTTCCGCTTTGATTTACTGCCACGTTTTCACGTAATAAATTTCTAATTCCACGTTTCAACATGGCGTCGTCGTAATTATTTTTGTTGTCTGTTTTTCGATTATTATTAAAAAAAGATCTTGCTGGTTAGTTTATTTAAAATATTTGTAAATAATTATAATGGAAAATATGAGAGGAAGAGGAAGAGGACGAAGACCGCGAGGTAGAGGAAGGGGTCGGCCTAAAAAAAGCGTAAGCTTTTTTTTCTACAATCATCTTCCTTGTATCTTATTATATTTTTTCATTCTAATTTTCTTGATTTTATTCTTTGCAGATTGATTTGAAGGAAGAGAATAATATTATATTACCTGAAGAAGAAGAGCCAATGCCAATGCCAATGCCAATCCCAGAACATATTCCTGAAAACCAAATTATACCAAAACGTATGATTTTTAAAATTAACTGAGAATTTTTTTTTACAACAGCTACTAATTATTATTATTTTTTTAGTTGATATGGAAGCAGATATATCACAGTTAGAGGCCCCAACATTTACAACGATAAGTAGAGGTCCTCCAGAAGCAATGCTCAGACTTCGTTGGGGTCACCCTGTGAATTTACTAGGCGAAAAAGTACTTAACCCAATGATACATTGCTGTGATCAATGCCTACGACCTGTTCTTATTTATGGGCGAATGATTCCTTGCAAACATGTTTTCTGCCTTGCATGTGCCAAACGAGAAAATAAAGTATGTCCTCGTTGTAATGAAAAAGTAGCACGAGTAGAACAAACAGGACTAGGAACAGTTTTTATGTGCACTCATGGAGGCACAAGATACGGCAATACGGGATGTCGACGAACATACTTATCACAAAGAGATTTACAGGTAAATAAAACTCAGAAAAAAAATTTTATTAATTTATTAAATTTACAATCTATTTAAATAACTTTCTAGGCTCATATTAATCATCGACACGTAGCAAACCCTTCGAATGATAATTTAAATCAATTCCACAATCCCAAAATAAATGAAATGAGGAATAAACCGGAATCTCGGATTCAGCCAGTATCGACCGCGTCTCCATTCTACGAGAATCAAAAACAAAAATTATATGAGGAGTCTGAGAGTATGAATTATGCATCGCCTAGAGCTCAAGAACCGACTAATCCAGTACCGAGGAGTAATTTGATAACGGTGCCCCTACAAGAACCTGCACAGGATTCGTATTATCCGAGTTATAACTCGGGATATTATCCTCCAACGTATCAAGATTATCCACCACCACAAACGGATACCTCTGTACCTCCGCCTCAACAATGGACTAATAATCAACAATTTTACGGTTAAGGCAATAAAAATAAATTTTTTTAAAAAATTGCGTTTTGTTTTCTTTGCGGAAATGATTTTTCCCTCGAACCTCGGCAACTCTGAAGAGCTAATTTTATTAATTGGATACGTTTTGTGTACCGAGATATTAGATAAAATAAAATCTGAAAGCACACATTTACTTACTTGGGAGATAATTTAGTCGAGTAAATAATCTTGATGTACATGCCATTTCGGTCTTCTATGATTATGATCTTTAGTTTTAAACCATACATTATCGCCTGCATCAGGATTATATCCGATATCGTATTCTTGTGTTTTATACTATAAAAACAAAAATTAATAATTAAATCAATAACAACAAATTTCATATTTTTACCCATTTTGTTTTTTTAAATCCTTACCGATTTTACGATGTGGGTGTGCTCATAGCAATCTTCATAATCAAACCACAACTCATCAACATCATAAGGGGTACAATTGAAATTGTTCATTAAATCTGTATCTTTGGAGGTGCAAACGTTGTTGGTATAGCTTTAAAAAAAATAAAAGCAACATTTAAATTACTGTGGTAATGATTATTAACTTGAATATCATGCCAATATTTCCTCACTCCTAGAATACTCCAAAGTAAAAGATATTAAACTCACTCAAGTCTTTTTTCTAATAACACGATTCTGCTCATTTTCCAATCTCTATATTTGTCTGAACGGATGTCATCAAGATCCTCAAAATTCAATTCTTCTAAATCTTCCACAACAGTTTCTACTTCACCGCCTTCTGACCAATCATATACAAGCAAATCTCCATGTTTGCTAAATATCAAAAAAAATAAAAAAAGTGAGAACTCAGATCATTTTTTTAGTAAATATGAAACATCCTACAACTTACTTCATTTCTTTTAAATGTTGTTTATAATGTTTTTCCATATTATGAAGAAAAGATGGCGTTAATGCTTTCCCATTAACTTCCCAACTTAAATTCCTAGCTTTAATTCTTTCCTGAACAATTGGTACAGGAACATCCAAATAAATAACAACATGAGGTCTCATTAAAGTCCAGTGAGTGTTGAACACTACCCAATCATAATATTTTTTAGCTGCAATTTTAAAAAAAATTAATACCAACAAATTCATTTGTAAAATTAATCATTTACATACCATCTTTACTTATGTATCCTTCATCAAACATAGAATGAGTAAAAACTCTATCTGAAAAATAACTTCGATCCAAAACAGCACCCTGGCCAGTATTCATAATATGAGCTAATGCATCCACATACTGCAAATATCTTAATTGAATCATAATCATTTGCACATTTATGCTTTTCCTAATATTTTTTGGATCCATGTTAAATGTTTTCTCATCCCAACTTGTCAAAATTTCGGGTACCTTATCATCCAAAGTTCGTAAATCAAATCCATATGGGTTAATCCAATATTCATCCATAGTTGGCTCAGGAAAATAACGCATATCAAATTCTTCTGCAATTGCTTTTGCTAATGGAGTTTTCCCTGCTGCTATAGGCCCGTCAACAACAATAAGTTTAGCATTTTCTTCGGTTATATGGTATTTTGTTGTATCCCACCAGGCTCTTATCTTTGATATTCTTTTCTTATCCCAAGGAAATCCTTCTCTAAGTTTTAGAGGACCTCCACGAGTACTTCTTCCAGTTAAGGTCGCATTTTGGAGGATAGTTATCCGTGCGGGTACTAACCTTATAGTTCTTTCAGCTCCGATTCGTAGAGCAGTAATTACCATGTTGATTAATTAAATATAAACTAACTGTACAATGTTAATTTCTTATTAAAACTTCACATTTTAAATACAACGTAAAGTAAAAAACAGAACCAGACGACGAGTAACAATTGGAAAAACGATGGCTGCCAACTGTTGAAACGTGTCGCTTGGTTTGCCGCGTCGTGGCATTAGAATAAAATTGAACGAGCGAATAAGCAAGAAAAATGAATAATTATTCCCGTAATTACTTCTTTTTTACAGCTACAGATTGATTACTAATTCCTTTTCGTATGAATAATGATAATTAAACCCATGTAACGTGGTTAAGTTAAGTTGAATTCTGTGGAAACGAAGAAGACGTCCGGTATTTTTTACAGAAGACAAAGTCGTCGAAAACCTATCCTTAAAGCTTAATTCAAGCTACGAACAATTAAAATTAAACGAATATGATAGGAAAAAAAACAAACATAAAACACTGTAAAAAGAATTCAAACTGGGAAAAACCGACAGCAAAAGAAAAATAATTAAAATACTTATATTTAAAAGTTATTAACAAATCTTAATCCCTTCAATGCCTACTTTTACCTTGCACTTGGATTCAAACTTCCAAAAACTTCAGCAGGAACCGCTTTTTCCACTGGAACATCTGCAAAAATTCAAAAACCAATGAATTTTCAGTAATTAATCTATCTAAAAAAATTCTAATCGACTTACCATTTGTTTCATCCTCCTCCTCGCCTTCATTTTCCTCATCAATATCATCGATATCAATTTCATCAGGATTAACAACTTTCGAATCCAACCCTTCTTTAGTTTGCATTTGTGTCTCTCCCCTAACAAACAATATATTCCCTCCTTTACTCGCCGCTTTTTCAAGCACCGACATCTCCGCTGCTTTTGCTTCTAGCAATCTCATTCCATCCTTCGCACCCGGTGCTAAATCAGCAATAGTTCCAGATAAACTACCAGAAGCGGACAACATCTGCGCTGACATCATATTAACTTGAGTATTATAAGTAGCTTGAACTGCTCTTTTAATCCTCAACATCTCCCTCATAGTATCCTCATTCCCGTGGCGCACTTCAAACTCCTTCCACGTCTGCCAAAATTCAGCAGTGACCCTAGGATCGCACATTTGACTACAATGACCATAAATCGCTCTCGCTCTATCAATTTCACCTAATTTAGTTTCCATTTCAGCGAAACGCAGACACATTTCCCTCGCGCTATTCTCATCCAACAATTCAATCGCTTTTTCGTAAATTTGACGAGTTTTAGGCACTCCGTATATTTCCGCAGCTTTTTTAATGTAAATATTAAATAACTCGAACATTTCCTCCGGTAAAACTGCTGATGTTGCTCTTTCGTAAACGGCCATTGCATGCCTCGCCATTCCGTGTTCTTCTTCTAATTTCGCGTATAAAAGATACAACGTTTTAGCGAATTTATCAGGGCAATTTTCCAAACATTGCTCGAATAAATCTCTCGCTCTTTCCAATTTCGTCCCGCCGTATCTTTTTAAAAATTTGGTTAAGTAAGTATTCCAAATATCGTAGACGTTCGGCCATTTAAATAATGCGATCCCTTTTTCATACGCACGAAATGCTTCTTCGAAATAATTATGTTCTTCTAAAAATAAACCGTAATTTATGATGATTTGCGGAGTTGCGATTTTTAAATCTAAAATTCTGTCGTAAACAGCTTTGCAAGTTTTGAACGTTCCGAAACTTTCTTCTAGATCAGCGTACATCGACCAAACTTTTAATGATTTGTATAATCGCATTTGTACTGTTTCGCTTTCGTCGTGGTAATCAATTTTCCTTGAAGGAGGAACTGTAGCTCTTTGCATTAATTTCAAAGCCTCCGTATAATTCCTGTAAATAAATTAAAACAAAAAAATTAATTTTAGCTAATATCTCAATTTTACCAGATTAAAATTTTTTAGCTCAGAATTTTCTTCATCAACACATTTCACGATCTCGACCATTGATTTGGGAGTTCTTGATCGTATTCGCCTTTAACTCATCATATTATTAAGATTTTCTCCTTTTTTTTTTTTTTACTTACTCATGTCTAATTTCCATTTCCGTCCATTCACACCAAACAGAAGCTAAATCATCAACTTTAGTATAAGGAACTTGTGTTGCTTTTTCGAAAACTAATCTAGCATCATCCATTTGCCCATTTGCTTCATAAAATTTAGCAAATGACACCCATAACGTATGAAGTTTCCCAACTGCTAATTTTGGATCAACTGTCTGAACAGCCTCAGTATAAGTCGCAATGATCTGTAAAACATTCAATAATTATTTCAAATTCCACCAAAAATTTCTTTTTAAAAACTTACATCTAAAGGTTTATCCTCATATAACAAAACTCGTTTATGCCACTCATGTACATTATGAGGATTCTGCCTCAGCAAAACTGAGTTCAGTAACAAAAGTCTTCTCTCCATTAAATGCTCGAATCTGGCTAGCCTTAACTCTAAATCGATATCATCTGAAATTCAAAAAATAAAATTAAGAAAAAAATCCTTAATTTTTAAAATCATTTTTTAATTTACCTTCTTCACTTGGATTTGGATTATTAGATGCTTCCTCCATCTTTTTACTTAAGCTTAATTCTTCAAACTGAGCATAAGCATCAAAAACTTGAGTAAAATCCCTAACAGTTGTAACAGTCTGAATAGCCTCCTCATAAATATCTCTCGCCTGCAAAAAAAATTCAATATAACACATTTCCCACATTAAAAAAAAATAAAAAATAAGTACTTACCCTATCAAACAAACCACTCCTCACATAATAATCAGCTAAAGAATTCCATAAATGACCTAACTGATCTGTATACCTCCTCAATCCACCTCTAATAATAGCATCTACATTCAATGATCTAACTTTCCTTGGATTTTTTGATATAAACTCACACAACTCATTCCATAATTGATGTTTCGATTTCCCATGCTTTGAAACGAAATCTTCTCTATTTACAATATCTGCTAATTTTAATGCAGCTTCATCTAGCCTATCAACATTAGTTAAATACTCGATATAATCTTCTGTATCTTCTGGACATAATTTCAAATATCTCCGAAAAACTCTCACAGCTGTTTCAGGTATATCATGACTAGTTACAAATTTTAAATACAAAGGCCAAATACGGTGGTGTTGTGTTATTGGCAAAGCTCTAAGTGCTCTGTCAAATAATCTTCGTGTTCTTGTTATGAAATTTTGATCAATCATAAACTGACAGTAATCGATCCAGATTCTTGGCATTTTATGCATGAAAACAAGTGCTCTTTCAAAAGCATTATTAACATCTTCATATTCTGGATCTCTAACGAATTTTCCTTTCACTTGTTGTCTTCTTAATCTTAAATAATTGTACCAGAGTTTATAACTACCTGGGAGTTGTTTCAACGCCCTTTCAAATATAACGTTGGTTTGATTTTTCGGCCCGGGTTTTTTATGATCTACGTATCGTAGCCAATGTTTCACTGAAAAGGGATTTCGTAATATGTCCTCTTCGTATGGTAAATCTTCTTCGCTCTGTAAAAAAAGAAAGTAGTTTGAGGTTAACAACAACGTCGATGTAACTTAACCCTAACTGGATGGCAATACTCACAAAAACCAATTGGCTTTCCTTGTTATCTATCTCGTAGCCGGCCCCCATTTTGTTTAATGTTTTAAAAATGCACAATTGATATTTTTAATCATGTAATTAACTATAATAAATATTATTTTTAAAAAAACGGTTAATATATCGGAAATAACCGCTGCAACCGCTTGACCAAATTTTACGTGTCACTAGAAACATGGCCGACGATTTATTTTAACAGCTGCCACGTAATTTCCATGTCCCGCGCATTTTAAAATGAAAAAAAAATCATTTCCTGATAAAAGTCTTGACTAATTTAAACTTTTGCAATGATAAAGGGTTTCAAAAATAAAATGCTATAACTTTAATATTTATAAATTTATTATAAGCAAGTTCTAAACCATCCAAATTGGACTGCATATAACCCACATAACCTCTTCAAAAGACATAAGTGCCTTTTCAAATAATTACATCCAAACGATTTTAAATTAAAATTATTATTAATCCATCCTGTCAATTAAACAAAAAGCTTTTCTACTTTTATTTTAAAACTGGCCTATTAAAAACATTAAAAAATAAAACTAAACCGTCACATAATTTTAATAGCCATCACAAAATTGTCCCAACAATAAGCAGTCAATTATAATCAAAGGGAAAAAACAAAATGAAGCTTTTAAAAAAATGAGATCTATGAAAAAAAGTTTTAAAAAAATCTTCAATCCGGTTAATGAATCAAAGTTACAAAGCAAAATCAATTTGGAATGATAAAAAAAGGAAAAAAATATAATATTCAATCAATAATCTCCATCCATCTTCCTAAAATTCTCATTAATTCCAGAATATGTATATTATTATAGAGATCATCGTGTATAGCAAGATAGACAACACTTAGCTCAGAATCAATATTGGGAAAAAAAGGCTTCCTCATAAGTTCATGCTAACTGGAACTAAAAAAAATATCTTTTGTTTCTACCTAAGATTTTTTTTGTAAAAAAATATCTGACTAGTTATTATCGATACAATATAAAATCTAGAAGGTTAACTGACACTTATATACAGCAAAAACAGTAATGGTTTCATAATTTACACAATTATTACTGGATTAGACTGCAGACAAGATTTAAAAAAATGATTAGTTCATGTGAAATATCTATTGAAAAAAACAAATGTGATTAGTTCACTCACTGATCACGTGATGAGACGTATATTACGTCTTACGACCAATTAAATTTACTTTGTTTACGTTACACTTTAAAATATCCAATAAAATCGCTCAGAGAAGTCGAAATTTTTATTTCAGTGACATGAAGTTAATCACATAATGTTTCTTTCGCTATGATGTGAATAAAAATACTAAAAAAAATTTTCCGTATCCTAAAATATTTACAACTGGCACTTCCACTTATTATATTGTCTTCTATTTTTATTCACATCGTTTTTACACATAAAATATTGGTTAACTGAATGTCATGTGATGAAAAAAAATATTTAGCAAATATTAGACACATTTAAGCTGGTAATACAACTATCGATTTGTTTGTACTTATAAATTATGCATCTTTTTTTATTCCTTCGCTCCGTATTGCAAATGAAAATGTAATAAATAAGCTCGAACATCTATATTTTGGTATGACAATTGCCACAATAACTCAGTCATATTATATTTTGATTAAAATACTGAAAATTCTCTTGGGGTGAATTTAGGGCACGAAAAAAATGATTCAAAACATCAAAATTGTGAATGGACATTGAAAGAAATTTGGTCCCACAAAACAAAAATATTCCAAAAAATTTACACAAAAAATTGTGGAATAAATAAATCTCAAAAAACCAAGAGAACAACAGCTTTACTGAATTTTTTTAAGAATTGACTGAAAAAAATTACTAAAGGAACTATATAATTCTAAAAAAACTCATCGAAAAAAATTATGTTCAGTCGTTAACATCAGGGCTATTAGATTCAATTCCAGTAGCATCCATTGATTTTTTATCTGGGATATTTCCATCGGAGATATTTTTTTCGGTTCTGTGCCTTAATCTGTTAAAGATATCTGAATTGCTGTAGTGAATACCCCTTTTATCTAATTTTTTATCACCATTCAGTCGATTTTGTTTGTTGAACTGAGCTTGAAGTTGAGCTCGCTTCAGCTTTGTCATTAATTGACCAGATGTGTACAACCAGCTTGCCTAAAACAATAGATCATAATTATTCAATGAAATGACATTATGGAAGAGCAGCCAAACAAGACTCAGTTTTCTTGCTTGAACTTACCACTAATACCATACAGTTCAAAAGTATAGGAGCTGAAAAAACTAACGAAATAAACATTCCTTTACTGTCAAAATACTGCTGCCTAGAAAACAAACTGCAACAGAAAAAAAATCAATAATTACCAATTCGCTTTAAATCGCATCTTCAACCAGTCAACTTACTTCCAATAATTAGACGCAAGCTCATTAATACTCTCTGAGAAATAAACTAAGGATACTGAAAAGAAAAAAATCCAAAATTTTAAACCTTTGCACAGGGCATTAATAGAAAATTGAATGTAATCAAATTATATGCATGGTTACCAAGCCAAGGCCATCAAGTGTATTATTAAATACTTACAAAGAATCAAGAACAAGGCGACTTGAAAGTTTCCATGATTCCTAGTAAAAACTGTCGTTAGGGTAACTGTTATATGAAAAATAATGAGACCGACAAGCCACGGATCCTTCCATTCAATCTAAAATAAAAATAATTAAGATCATTTTCAATTAATAGAGATAAACATTTCTTAAGATGACATTGCGACGTAACATTTTTTTTCCTAAATCGATAAAAAAGTAATTAGGAATGAAATTTATGCGATTATAGGGCACTGGATCTTTTAAATAATGAAAATGAGTACTTACATTTTGTAAAAATGTAACAAATCCATCAACTTCATCAATGCTGAAGGTTCTAGGTTCAGCCATTTTGGTTTTAAATATTTTTGTTTATTTTTCTGAAAACGAAAACGCACGATGTTGCCCGAACGAAAATTTACTTGTCATCGTGACATTTCGACAAAATGTCATACGTATGACTTTGAAATGATGCATAATTCGGTTTTAGAAGGATGATACTACAAAAATGGTTTATACAGAATGGTTTGATAGTTGAAAAGCAATTTTTATAAGTTCAGCCAAGCGTAAAACATGATTTAGAATAAGAAAGCTAATGGCGCTTTTAGGTTAGAATTTGAATTTTTGCATTTTCGGAGTCAAAGTTTCTCATTTTCGGTAAAATTTAGCAGCCTAAATTATTTTTTACATGAAATTAATCATGTAAACGAGAATTTTCATTATAAAAACCGGTGAAGCTTAATAAGATACAGAGTTTTGAAATTGATATGGAATTTCGACAGCGGCCATGTTTTAATTTTAATTTGTGACGTCACTTTTAAGTTGGCAAAAATAAAACCCCTAAAAATGTACCTGGAATTTCCAAAATGGCTTCTAAAAATTTAGAGAATTTTTAAGAGGATTTTACATCGATAACAGTTTTTTCTTTTCTTTCCCCGTCTGCTTAATGCATTAGGAACATTAAATAACAAAATGGCGTTAAATGAAAAACAATATTTTGCTAATTTTCAAACAAATTTTTATCATTTTCATTCGTGTCTCGAAATTCCAAAACTGTCTTCGCCTTTTTGATCAAAAATAGAAAACTTTTAACATCATGCTGCTGTGGTAAATCAGCAAGACTTTCTGGACCTGAATGATCGTGTTTACGAAGCCATTCAAAAGGGAAACATTATTTCTTTAATTGAAAGTATATTCCCCTTTCTGCAGAATGTAAGGAAAGTAAAAGCTTCTCTGAGCTTTTCTTTAAGAAAAATCCTTCAATTTTCCACACCCTGAACCTATTTTTTTTCCAAAAAACCGCAAAACCCATCAGCTCAAATAGGTTAAGGCTAAATTATTAAATACTTTTACCGCGAAAAACTATCAATAAAATCTTATCAATCATTTAATACTTTGTACTTAAACTTGTGGTAGTCAAAAGCCATAAATCAACATTTTTTATTTATAATTATTACAGGACCTGCAGCCGAATGCATAAAGGAACTTTAGTCATCAACTCGGATGTGTTTGTAAAGAGCATGATTCAAATCTTTTGAATTTGAACTTTGACAGAAAAACTGATAAGAGGCCAACTCAAATCAAAATGTTTAATCCAGTCTTTATTTCTAATTCGGACGTCTTTGAAACGGAACAACAATTTGCTAAAGGTTAGTTATCTTAATCGTTTAATTTTTTTTAAAAAAAATCAGGAAAGGGCTTTTCAATATTCCAGGCACGTTTACAGTAATTCTAAATAAGTAAAAGGCCTTTAAATTTATTTAGGTCATTTTGAATGATTTTAAGCCATTTTAAGTGATAGTGTAGATAGAAAAAAATGCAAGGATAATGTGATATAAATATTATTTTTAAATGGCCTAGTTAGGAAAGGATTTAAATATAATGGGAAGGATATAATATATCGGTAAAACATTCACACTTGAAAAACTGATAAAGAGCACTTGAAAAATGAAAAAAATGCATAATACATTCTTTCGGTAAATGCCTAATTAGTCTTTGATTAAGGTGTTTTTGTCAGAATTATAGTGAAATTTTAAAACTTTTTAAAAAATTTGCTAAAATATTTCGAATTTAATTCAAGTACCCTAAATTTCGATTGATTTTATTTTTTTTAAAAAAAATTTAATCTTACTTTTAACTTTTTAATCAGTAGTTATCAATTAACGACCTTGAAACTAGTGCAACATACTGTTGACCCCCGTGGAATTATTTAATTATAAATATATTCGTGATTTTGATAAAATTCATCATGGAGGGAACCATCTGACAAATGAAATATCTCAGGGATCCGGTTGTAAATTATCTTATCGTGAAAACTCCGAACATCCCGTCCA
Source organism: Liposcelis brunnea (assembly GCA_023512825.1). Classification (NCBI taxonomy): domain Eukaryota; kingdom Metazoa; phylum Arthropoda; class Insecta; order Psocodea; family Liposcelididae; genus Liposcelis; species Liposcelis brunnea. Next base: position 4,539,221 of record CM042070.1, read on the forward strand.
TAGGGTCAATTAGTCTCAAAATTTATTTTAATTCGTTCTGTTGTAACATGTTTACAGAAAATCAAAAATCTCCACGCTCATGCTATTTTCACGCTATTATAAAATCCATAAAATCATAAAAAAATTATTATTGACACATATACAATTTAAGTATAAATAAGCCAATAGGTTGAGGTCGCGCCAATAACTTCATTGCAAAAATATATATTATTTCATTTTTTTAAATGTTCTTCCATAATGAGAAAACAATGAAATGCGATTCACGGAGTATGTTATTGTCGCGCGTGAAACAGTCGGTTTAATGTCACTTTCAGTTATAGTCGCGGGCCAAACTGGAGAAACGAAATAATACATTGTTAAACGGTTCCAAGGGTAATAATAAAAAAAATGATGGTTTTAGGGAAATGGGTGATAGGATCAGGATTGAACGAGAGGATTTGACTCCCGAGTTGCAGGAAAAAGCAGCGAGGGAATTACGGGAAACACCGGAAGTAGTGGAGGATGCCCTGACGGAATTACGGAAATTGCTTAAGAATGAAAAATCGATTTATTATAAGGATACGGACGATATTTTGATAAGGTACCTTCGCCCTACGAAATTTTACCCGGAGAGCGCGCTTAAATTGGTAAGTTAAGAAAGTTTAAATGATTTGAACAGTGACGTCGCCGTGTTCCTTTGCATCGCTGGCGGCAGCCGCAGAATATCTCTACCTCTCTTCCACTGATGTTGTTAGAATGAAATAGAGATAATTTGCGGCTGCCGCAGTTGAGCAAAGGGACAAACCTTACTTGGGATTCTTCTTTTTCTGTAAGACCCGGGTCCGGGTCGGAGATTGGCGATCATCATCGCTATCCGGACAGTGGATTCATCTGCCCAGAAAAGGGACGTGGAATTTAATCCATATATCAATCCCATAAATTCCTGAGCCATGGGGTTTCCCTCTTACCTGGTTTTGCGCAGTCCCTCGATCTTCCCTTTCATAATTAGGTGCAAGAGGCTGTATTTTTCATTGCGCAACACATGGCCAAAATATTGGAGCTTCCGTCGCTTAATCTCAAAGAGCACCTCCATCTTCTTGCCCGAAGGTAATTCAATATTTTTATCCCTTGATCTTTGTCAACTTTTTTAAATGTAAAAAGGCCATCCGTATTTCCCAAAGGATACGAGATCCTTTTTTGGTGCCAGGCTGAAAACGATTGTCTAATATGCTTGCTAAAGCCGCAACTTGTCCGCAAACCTTGACCAACTAAGTCGACTGCCACTAATCTGCCATGAGAAGGCACCACATACTAGGGAAGGAAGCCGCTGCCCAAATTCCTGTAACAAAGAAAAAAATCATTAGGCCCATTTTAGCAACTCTGACTTTTACCTTAACCCTACTTCTTTTTCAGATGAAACGAGAGGCCGAATTTAAAGATAAGAACAGCGATTTACTTAAAGACCTAATACCTGAAAAACTAGAAGATGTAATGCTAGGTGCGAATGTCGTCAACGTTTTAGTCGATAGAGATCACAAGGGAAGAAGAATCATGCTCCATAGAGCCGGAGGAGATTGGGATACTAAAAAAGTATCGTCCGATCAAGTATTTCAATTGTTTTATTTAGTACATCAAGGAGCAGTGTTGGAACCCGCCACTCAAGTCAACGGAGTCGTTGTTATTTTAGATTTTAAAGATATGGGCATGTCTCAAGTTGGAGCTTTGGGCCTGAACTTTTCTCAACGTTTGCTCACTTTCATCCAAGTAAGTAAAATAAAATCCTGAAGAAAATCGTTTGGAATAGAGGATTGATATTATTTATTTGTTTTTTAGGAAGCAATGCCTCTTCGCTTAAAGGAAGTTCACATTGTCAACGAACCGTTCATTTTTAAAATCGTTTGGGCGATATTCAAACCTCTAATCAAGGAGAAACTTGCCAGTAGGGTAAGTAAGGAAAAAAATTTGAACTTGAGAGGATCGTTGGGCAGGATTTTAAAGTTTGATTTTGAATTGACCTTTGTTTGTATAGATAAAAATAAAGGTCAAAATAGATCCTTTTTAAAATTTCTTTTTAGAAAACAATAAAAGATACGATAATCTTGTGTGAACAAGATTACGCATCATGCACTTATTGATTGTTAACTGATAATGAATCAGAGGAAAAAAATTTCCAAGCCTTTTATTTTATTCGGCCGGCACAACAAAGTCAATAGTCCTACTGTCTGAAGTTTAAATTTTTCAAGTCCGGACCAAATCAACTTTGTTAAGTGGGGCTAGGTTAGCAGTAGACTAGGGCACTAGCACTTTTTTTTAGACCAGTCTGATTCATCGAGTTTGGCTTTTTGAAGCACAGCTCCAGGAGAAACTGCTTGGAGGTTAAGGACACTTGAGGGGGGCCCCAAGTTGTTGCTCCTGAAGTTCACTCTTAATACATTTTTTCCCTTTGACAGCTTACTTTTCACGGGAAAAATATGAACAAACTTCACGCATCCATTCCAAAGGATTATCTACCAGCTGATTTTGGGGGAAATCTTCCTAAAATGGACTACTCATCTAAGGATTGGTATCCCGTGCTTAAATCTCTCGACGATATCATCAAAGGTAGTTTATACTTTCTTATAATGAGAAAGGCAGAACCAAAATTCTACCGCAGTCAAAAATAGTAATGGCCAATAATTGGTCACTAGCAAAAGAATTTAGATTTTATTCTTCTACATTCTCCCTATCATTTTCTAACTTAAAATTCTTTTATTTTCAGAAAACAATACCTTCGGCTTAGTCAAGAAAACGTAACTTCAAAAACTTCAAACTATCATTCCAATTTTTTGAATTTCTAAAAAAAATTTATTACAAATAAATTTTCTCGATTGTATAAATATTTTCTTTTAAAAAATGATCCTTCTTTAGCAATGCTGGGACCGTTACGGATTACGTAAGGCAAAACAAAACAAACTAAACAAGAAAAAGAACGTGTCGATATGGAATAAATTCAATATAATAATAACTTTCTCGTGACACGTGACCATTTCGTTTTTAGGCCTAATTTTTGTTTTGTTTCATCCTTTTTTTGTTACGCTTTCAATTTCAAGCTTTTTAAATAATGTTACTGAATATACTCGTTCAGTGTGAATGTGCATAAGCGCTCGCTGTAAATGGCATTAAGATTTATTATTATTTTCCTTCCTATCATAACAATTTGCATGAATTACGTCATTAATTCCCGACAAAACGTGGGGCGAATTATTTTTCTTTAAGAGCCCGCCAGGGGTTGCCAAAATTACTTTTTTAAAGTTTAGTACCAAGGTGTAGATAGGAAGGGTGACGAAGAGCCTTTGTTCGCCTCAAAGCCTTAAGCTCAATATTTCATGATTCTTGTCTTCCCCAGTAAGGACCCCAAGAGGGACCCTTTCTAAAATGGCGGCTTCGCAATATTTTTTAAAACAAAATCGTACCTTGATCTAAGAGCGAATTGTGGAAACCCCTTCGGCTCACATAAACAGGCTTAATATGCTTATTTAGGCTTACGCCATCTTCTCAATATCAAAATTTCTATTTTTATAGCCCGACGCCATTTTAGCTATTGCCATCAGCAATTCTAGCTTCATTTTTCAAAAAGCCATCATCCCTTAAAACTATTTTGAACTATCTCCATTTCCCAGTTGAAAATTTCAATTCGAGCAAATCATCTGTAAAAGAAAAATACAACAAAATTAATTAACTACAATAAAAACTAAATACTAACACGCTTAATCAAGTATTTAAATAATTAACTCACCTACTTTATCACTTGTGTAAACAAAAGTTGAAATGCTGTTGCGGCCTTTACTTTTCCTTCAGGATCTCATCTGTAAGTAAAAAAAAAAATACAATAATAATAATTTTCTCCTGTTACGTAATAACGGATCTCCTCTATTGTCGCAATAATTTAATTAATTTAAATATAATAAGATTAACAATACAAAGGGATCTTGAAAAATTTTAAGATAAGATATTGGTAAAACTATTAATATGAGCTACCAGGATTCACGAACATGATTCTTGATTGTCTTTTTGGTGGAAGGAGTTGAAATATTTAAAAAAAAAAGGTAAGGAAATTCATATTTCTGAAAAAATGTCTAATTGACACGTATTTATCAATAGTAATCAAAGTCGCGGATGTGAAACAATGATTCACATTGGTGAACTGCACATTGCACCTGTGATTATTGATTAATTGTTTTATCAATTAGAAATGAATCATTTTACTTTTCCAAGACCTTTAATATTCGCGCGATTGTTTAAAATTTCAGTAGTAATTAAAAACGTGCGAGGATTAAAAAGTCGAGTAATTTTGTGAGAGTTATTTTGGGATTAGTATTGACGGTAAAGGTAAAAAAATTAATTGGAAGTGACATAAGTTTACTTTTAAATTATTCTGAAAAGTTTTTGAAACTACCTGCCTTCAAGTATTTTGTTATGCAATATCAATACTTTGCAAGCAAATATCGTATTTGCCTAACTCTTAAAATGAAGGATGTGGGAAATAGAATAGGGAACTTTGTAAAAATCCATAAAAACTTCAATTTTTTTTTTAGTATGTACTTTCGTTGTTTCTGTTTCCTATATTTTTCTTCTTATAACCGAAGTTTAGAAACACGAAAAAAAGTTGACAAGTTTTGTGTGTGTGGACTCTTTTTTGTTCTCTGTCCTACTTCTACTTCATCAGCTGTCCCAATATTTCTAACCAGACAATGAATTCTTCCCCTGCCCCACCTTATTTCAACAAGACCACTAATCACAGCTCCTTTTCCTCACAACAAAACTACTCCCTCCCTGAAACCTCCCTAAAACCATCAGGCTTGGGTATTTTGAAAATAAAAACATTTCAAATACTATTTTCAAATAGAAAAATAGTTAATATGGAACAAGAGAATTTCATCGAGAAAAATAGTATTTTCTATTTTTATTTCAAATAGCAAAATCAAAAACTATTTTCTATTTCTATTTTTACTTCATCATCCAAGTATTTTTATTTTGAAAATAGTTTCTTCTCAAAATAGTTTATTTACATTATTTTATTCTAAAAATGTTACTATTTTTTTTGCTTAGGAGACTTTTTTACCAAATTCAAGATTTTTGATTTCATTTTGATTATTTTAAAATGAGAAATTTAAAAAAAAAAATACTTTTAGATGTTTTTTTTGTTTTATTTTACGGACCCAATTTTTTTTTAAAGTGATAAAAACTATTTTAAAAATCTATTTTAAAAATCTATTTTAAAAAAACTATTTTAAAAATCTATTTTAAAAAAACTATTTTAAAAATCTATTTTAAAAATCTATTTTAAAAAAACTATTTTAAAAATCTATTTTAAAAAAACTATTTTCTATTTTCTATTTAAAATAGTTAGTCAAGAGACTATATTCTATTTTATTTCAAATAGTCAAAAACTGAACTATTTTCTATTTCTATTTGAAATAGTATTCTCAACTATTTTACCCAAGCCTGAAAACCTCTCACAACAAAATCTTGCTTTTAATTCTAAAGCCCTCAATCGTAATTTTAAATAACAAAAAAAAACCGAGTTTAACTTATCACCTGATATCAAGCAATGTGTTTTGTCAATATTATTCTAACCGTATCAAATTTTCAAGGGAATAAAAAAAAACGCTTCCTTCATGTCAGATAAGTGAACTCTTACAACCACTTCACGTGGTATGTTTTTGATTTTTTCGAATTTTAAAAAAAAAACTCGATGATTTTTTTTCAAGGAAAATGGCCGACCGATTCTCATTGGATACCGGACCCTTAGACGAAAAAACAGCGGCGAAAGCGAAAGCTGACCTAAGGGAAACCGAAGAACTCAAAGAAAAATATGTTAACGAATTGAGAGAGCTTTTAAAAAAGGAAACTACACTCAACATCCCTGAACGATGGCTCAGCGATTCTGATTATCGTGATATATTAATTAGATATCTTCGCCCTACGAAATTTTACCCGGAAAGCGCTTTGGCTTTGGTAAGCATTACCTAACCTAACCTGGTTAAAATGTTTCAGAGACGTTTTAGGAACGTTACAAAACGTTTCTGAGTGTTTATATTTTTTAAAAAATAATAACCAAAAATCTTTTATCTTTTTTTAGCAATAACATCGTGGGAAATTTTTTTAGATAAGCACACTCATCCAAATTTTTATTTTCAGATGAAACGAATCGCCGAGTTCAAGGAAAAGCAAAAGAATATTTTGGAAAATCTTATGCCGGCCACATTAGAGAAAATCATCCTAACCGAATCGACAATTAACGTATTGACAGGGCGAGATCAAGATGGGAGAAGAGTATTGATAGCCCGTTGTGGTGAAGCCTGGAACACGTCGGTTGTCAGCAATGATAACGTCTTCCAAATTTTCTATTTGATTCATCAAGCCGCTTTGATGGAACCCGTAACCCAAGTCAACGGAGTCGTAGTTATATTGGATTTCGATGGTTTAGGCATGAAACAAGTTAAAGAACTAACGCCGACGTTTGCTTTTAGACTTCTTACTTTTATTCAGGTTGGTGATTAGAAATATAATATAAAAACGGATCGTAGGAAAAACACGGGGTTAATTATTTTTAGTATATAAAAGAATGACTCGGAGCGGCATTAGGAAATTTATTTTTGGGGTGACCTTGACTTTGATGGAAAAATAATATTTTGCAGTTGATATGAGATCCACTTGAGAAATGAGTGACTATTATTTTATAGATTGCTTTCTTAAATAATGTATTGTTAAGTGGGTGCTTATCGAATGATTTTGCATTTGTGAATGTCATATGATTATAAATTTATAGGACGCAGTTAGGCTTAAATTAGTAGCGTAGTAAACGCCCAAAACCCTAAAACTTCCAGCGGGGCTGGGCTGTGGTAGGTCGAGGACCCTTTGGTCCGAGGATCCTTTAACCATCTCCGAAGCTCCCACGGGAATGTCGGGTCTGCGGAGGATCAGAGGTCCTTTGGTCCAAAGGTCCCTTAAATCATACCCAGAGCTTCCGCGATTTCATAGACCCTTCTAGGGAGTATGGGCCGGGGGGAATTCGAGGTCCCTTTGATCCAGAGTTTTTTAAAACCAATCCCACAGCTCCAGCGATTCCACAGACCCCGCTGATGGTGAAAGGGTTGCAGGAGGTCAGAGGTTCCTTTAATTCAGGGCGCCTTTAACCATCCCTGAAGCTCCCGCTAGGTAGTCGGTGGGAACATTAACAGTCCTACTTCAGGTTTGGCGCACCTGCCCTTGACGAGCTCCAGATTCCTTCTGACCCGGAAGGTAACAATCTGGTAAGGGTTCTGGTAGAGGGCAGCAGTCCTACCAGTACTGGCTTAATGCTAAATACGGTAAAAGTTGGCTATAGGCTTAAGTCCAGAAAGCAGGAGGCTGAGTCAAGGACTGACGGTATGGCTTCTGTGCTGCGATGCGGAAGGTGTTGGGAAGCCACCGCATTAAGCTCCCTAGTATAGCCATCATGGTCAAGGGTTCGCTGTGCAAGGCCCAAGACAGGCTAGGGGGCCACGGCTAGGGTCTCTTGCTTACCGCAATAAGCTCTGTAACCATGATGGTCGCCAATTCCCGTCGCGGGAAGGCACTGTAAGAAGAAGAAGAAGAAGAAGAAGAAGAAGAAGAAGAAGCTCCCGCGACTCAAGTGGAATTGGAACAGCAGCAACACTGCAACGATTAAACCTAAACCAGCAACGGCGACAGCCACCAAATCAGTTTCTTGGTATTACCTCCTTGTTTTCGGCGTCGTGGGAGTTAATTCCCCTTTTTCTAACGCCGACTTCCAGTTACGCAAGGCCCCAGGCCCCGATGGTGATGTGGGAGCCGTGGGGATCCGAAAATCCTTTTATTTGGAGCTCTTTCAACCATTCCCGAAGCTCCTGCGACACCACAGGCTTTGCTGGGGATGTGGGAGGTTCCTTTTATCCAGGAGTCCTTTAACCACCCCCTCACTCCATGTGGCTCAGAGGGTGTGGAGGTTCCAGAATGAGCCCCACATCCAGGGACGGCGCCAAGAGGGAAGAACAGTAATATTGTTGCAATGTAAAATCGTTCGACTTTTGCCCCACATTGTTGCCCAGCCTTGGCCCCATTCAGAATTTTTTTCTGGCGCCGTCACTGCCCACATCAAAGGGGACTCTTAGGGTCCATCCCCAATTTCGGAAAAATTTGAAAAAGGGGGGGGGGATGGCTCTCTTGCAATTAGTACGCCGCTGAGCTTGACAATTTAATTACATGTTTTTTTTCTTTTGGACAGGATGCAATGCCTCTTCGGTTGAAGGAAGTTCATATTGTCAAGCAGCCATTTTTATTCAACATGGTCTGGACGATATTTAAGCCTTTGGTTAAGGAAAAGCTTAAGAAAAGAGTAAGTATTATAATAAACGAGCATGATGGTCATTAAATACTTAGCTGGATGGTTTTCCCGTGGAAATAATTTATGCTTAAATCTTAACTTCAGAAGTCACTTTCAATCATTAAAAGTAGTTTGCTACATTTTATAAATAATATCCGGTTTTTTATCATTTAGAATCGATCGTAGGTGATTTAAACATAATTATCAAGTTTGAGAAAAATTAAAAATTGAAGGCAAAGAAAGGAAACAATGTGCTCAATGAAGGGCACGTGCACACAAATTTGTTTGCCTCTGCCTTTCTTCCAGTACCTGAATATTTATTCTGCCTAACCTAAAAAATTTGCTCACTCTTCAAGTTATAACACAAAGACGTCTCCTATTTCTTTTTAGTTATTTTTCCATGGAAGCAAGATGGAATCACTTCACAAACATATGGATCCGAATTATTTACCAGGCGATTATGGCGGCAAACTTCCTAAAATCGACTACGCCTCAAAAGAATGGTACCCCACTCTCCGTTCATTGGACAGTGTCATCACAGGTAAAAATTACCCATTTTTAATTTCTCATCTGAATTTTTTTCAATCTAACGCAACGATTTTTCTCTTACAGAAAACAACAGTTTTGGATTAAAGAAGTAAAATAATTTTTTTTTTTTTTTTAAATGGAAGTGCAAGACATCTAGTCAAAACGCAGTCAACATACTCCGATTAATATTTAATTAAGTCTTTTTTATTTATATTTCTATTCTATCAACAGATGTTTCGTAATTTTTCCATTTGCTTGTCATAATTTTTCCTTGTCTTTTAATAGACGACGAAAACCGTAATTTTACTTAATTATTATTTTAGTATTGGAAAAAAAAGTGAGCTTTAAATGCATTTATATAAAGTATTTCAAAGGTTGTAAAAATTTATTTTTAAATTGTGGATTTAATAAACTAATTTATTTTTTGAAAAAAAAATGGAGTCGAATTTTATTGAGATAAAACTGCAGTTGGAAAGAGATGATTTAACACCTGAACTCGAGGAAAAAGCTAAGGAGGAATTAAGAGAAACGCCGGAAAGGAAAAAGGAAGCTGTAGAAAAACTAAGAGAGTTAATTAATAACGACGAAAGGATGAAAGTGCCGACTTACGATGATTTTTTAATTAAATTTCTTAGACCTACAAAATTTTATCCGGAAAGCGCGTATCAACTGGTAAGAAAATTAACAATAAGCCAGTAAATAGGCCAAAGTTATAAATGTAATTGTGCCGGTATCAAAAAAAAAAAAATTGCTTTGGTTATGAGATCCGCAATACAGTAATTACACTTGTTTTTTTTAAAATATTTTCACACGAGGAAAAATTTAGCCTCGTTAGCTTTAATACAGGAAAACAGATAGCACGCTTAGAGAAGTTTTATATTTTAAAACGACAGATTATTCCAGATGAAAGCTTTATAGGAGTTTTTTTTTTTTTAATGGCTGATTCTGAAAAATTATAGGAGCTAATGTCATCTTAAATGATCCGATTAGGAAAATACAGTGTTTTCCAAGTTTTTAAAGTGGCCCGTGTTATGTTTTAAAAATGTTTCCCATAACTCAAGGATAATTTAATATAAAGAGCCTAATTTCTCAAAAGCGAAACATTATACGTTTGATCTTTTTGTCTCGGGTATACCTCTTGCCATGTGTCTAAGGCGTAAAATCATAATAGCTGGACTTAGGATGTGAATTTCAAGACAGGAAGTAGGTGTAATTAAATGGATTTTAAAAATCCGTAGGACAGAAGAGGATAAGGTTTCTTCACTAATGACTGATATTCGAGTTTATGATAAATTAGGAAAACGTTTGATTCGTAGCATACAGGGATGGCGCCAAGGGGAGGGGGGCAGGTGAGGCCGTGGCCCCAGCAGGAAATAATTGGACCCCCCCCCCCCTAGCCCCACCTATTTCGGAAGAACAGCAATATTGTTGTTAACACTGTTCGATTTCGGCCCCACATGAAAATTTGTGGCCTATCCTTCGGTCCCATCCAGAATTTTTTTTGGCGCCGTCACTGCATAGCAACCAAGAAGACTTTTGCTTCGCTCCAGACTGGAGTCTGACTAAAAAATTTTAAGCCGGATCTGGATTCGGAATGCCTAGAAGTCTGTTTAGTTGGATTGGCTTGCTTCGGTATTAATGAATGAGCTCTGGGGGTGAATTTTAGAACAATACAGTTAAATTTCGGTGTTTGTTTTAGTCAGATCATGAACCCAAATCAATCTTACTATATTCAAATTTTTCTGCGATCCGTCACGAATCCATTCCGATCCGACTCGACTTTACTCCGAATCGTCTCAATCTCATTTTTTTGGTCAAAATTAAATCGTTCCAATCGGTCATAAACTCACGTTCATCATCTATTTCATTTCTCCAAGGCGATTTAAACTTACTTTGGCCAAATCAGAGTCGCTCCGATCAGATACGAACTTACTCTCCAACCTGTCTCGAACTCTCTTTAATCAGACAATCAGACAAAAAATTCGCTAAGATCCAAAACTATTACGACTCAATCTCACCCGTTCCGATCCGGCACGAATGCTCTCCGATCCGGCACGAATGCGCTCCGATCAAACAAGAAGTCACTCCCGTCCGCCTCAAGATTACTTTGGACGAATGCGAAACTTCCCAATCAGATTCAAACTTATTTTAATCGTATCCGAATCTCTCCGATCCGATAAGAACTTGTTTCCGTGAGCTCCGAACTCGCTCTGTTAAGACATCCAGTTCACCAAGCTAATTTGGCCAAAGACCATTCGCTCCAGTCAGACATAAATACTCTGACTAAGGTTACTTTAACTAGATCCGAATCCCTCCGATCAGACACGAATTTTCTGCGATTCGGCTCGAGCTCAATTTAATCAATTCCAAATCGATTACTTAATTACGGATTCACTCCTAGTCAACTTAACATTACGTTGGCTAAAATTGGCCGCATCCGAATTCCTCCGATCAGACACGAATAAACCGTTAACTTCCTCCATTAAAATAATTTTCTTATTCAAGCTGAAAAGAGCTTTAGAATACAAAAAAACTCACCACTCAATCTTATGGGATTTAGTCCCTCAAAGCGAAGAAGACGCAATAAAAAGAACAACAGCCATTAACGTCCTCGCAAATCGTGACAACAAAGGCCGAAGAATCCTACTCTTATACTCAGGCGGAAAATGGGATCCAAGCGAAGTCAACACCGACCAAATTCTTCGACTATTTTACTTAGTCCATCAATGCGCAATGTTAGAACCAGCAACTCAAGTCTGTGGCGTCGTCGTAATAATCGATTTCTTAGGCTTAACCGTAAAGCAAGTCGCAGCATTCAGCCCTACGTTCGCCTACAAGCTTCTAACCTTCTGCCAGGTACAATATCAGGGTTTCCATGATAAAACCACCCAGCTGATTTGTTTTACTATTTTCCAGGATGCGATGCCTTTGCGATTGAAAGAAGTTCACATAATAAACCAGCCTTATGTATTCAACATGATCTGGCAAATATTTAAACCTTTCATTAAAGAAAAGCTAAAAAACCGGGTAAGCGAGGAAAATGTAAATATACTTATTGTTTTTTTTTACAGTCAATATAACCTTGACTTTGATGATTAAAAATCTAGTTTTACCTTGTGTTCGTCTGGAGGCCGTTAAGAAAATATTATCAAATGTTTTCAGATTATATTCCACGGGTACAAAATGAGTTCTTTGCATCAATATTTAGATGCGTCTCATCTCCCAAGCGATTTCGATGGAGATTTACCAAAAATTTCCTATAAGGCGAAGGATTGGTGGCCGATACTTTTGGAGGGCGAGTCGTACATTAAAGGTATGACAAAAAGTAGGCAGATTTTAGCACGGGCCGTGCGAGTTTGAGATTCCAGGATGAAAATATTGAAAACAGGGACGGCACCAAGGGGGGGCCAAGGCCCCATATGGAAAAAATTTGGCCCCCCTTAGCCTCACCAATTTGGGAAGAACAGTAATATTGCTGTAATATATCACTGTTCGACTTTGGCCCCATCCAAAATTTTTTTCTGGGGCCGTCACTGATTAAAAATTTTAAATATTAAAATCTTTCTTTTCAGAATGGAACGAATGCGAAATTGTAAAAAAGCATTAAACAAGCCATGTGTAACGATCTTGATGGATGGCTCTTCAAATATTAGCTTTATACGTAATCTCCAAAAGATCTTATATCGATTTACTAGGAATAGATAACAATGGGAAAATAATTTCGTTATCAAAAATATTAAATTTGGTCGAATCTTCAGCAGCAACTTTCTGTTTTTTCAAAAATGGTGTCAACCACCTCGCACGAATTTCTGCCTCCAGCTGGTTCTCTCTGGCCTCTTCTGGCTTGCCATGAGCCTAAAATTTGGACTAGCCTCTCATTTCCCTGATTCCTTAATATCACACCTTGCGCCTAATTTTTAAATCCTGGAAATCCCCCCTCCTTGTTGATCCACACAAAAAAGATTCTTGAGGAAATGTAATCACTCAAAGTAGATGTAAGAAGCACGTGCTTAAAGGTAAATCATGCAAAAATGGAATAAGGAACGAGGAAGTATTTATCAGAGATTCGTTTTTGTTGTTCGTAAATCCACTTAAAACTGTTTAGCTTTAATATATCATTTTTGCGATTATCTCTGGAGAGAGAGTTTGCGAGTGGGTTATTGTAGTAAACCACATCCATTCGTCAGTTATTTCGGTATTAAAAATAAGAGTTTTTTATTGTTAAGTGTTAATATTTGTTTATTAAAATTTATTAAAGTGCGGTAAGAATTTAGAATAAATAAAAAAATTATACTTATTAAAAAAATGGACAGTTAAATGTCATGTTTAACACAAAATTTTAAACAATGAAAAAAGAACAAAGACTTTTCTTCCTTCATTAATCTCACGAAATATAAAAGCAAAATGTTTGCCACAAATTTCACATTCAAATTTTTGGCATATTTGCGAATTTTGAGATTTATCGAGTCAGAAAATTCAAAATTAAGATTAATAAATCATGGCAACGGTTGCTATGGATCTTTTTTTCCATAGCAACGGTTGTTAGGGACCATTTTCAAAGTAGCCATTGTTTTTATGGACCTTTCTTACCATAGCGACGGTTCTCATCGGACCTTTTCTACCCTAGCAACGGTTGCTATGGAGTTCTAGGATCCTTTTTTCATCGTAGCAACGGTTGCTGAGGACTATTTTATCATGGAAACGGTTGCAGGGAACCATTTTTGATCATAGTAACGGTTGCCAGAGATTTTTTTACCATAGCAACGGTTGTTCAGGACCTTTGTTACCATGGAAACGGTTCCTAGGAACTATTTTATCAAGGAAACGGCTGCTAGGGACCTTTTTAGACCATAGTAACGGTTTCCGGGGATTTCTTTACCATAGCAACGGTTGCTAGGGACCTTTGTTACCATGGAAACGGTTGCTAGGAACTATTTTATCAAGGAAACGGCTGCTAGGGATTTTTTTTGATCATAGTAAAAGGTTGCCAGGGATTTCTTTACCCTAGAAACGGTTGCTAGGGACCTATTTTATCATGAAAACAGTGCTAGGGACGATTTCATCATAGAAACGGTTGCTAGGAACCTTTTTTGATCATAGCAACGGTTCTTAGGAATTTTTTTATCATATTAATGGTTTCTATCAACCATTTTCTGTTCTAAATATTAAAAAAATTCCTTTCGAAAATTTTTAATTAACAACTGCATTGCCAAACTCCATATCTCAGCCTTACAAAAATTAAAACAAACACCGTGGCTAACCGTCAATAATTGTAATAAAAAAGAAAGTAAGAACATTGTCCTTAAACAATAACAACAGAGTATATTTTTTTTTCTAACCTTTAAGGCATTATGACATAATCTTGGTACATAATAAAAAAGCGAAACTCACGCATTTTAAATCTCAATCCATTGATTTATCATTCGTGGCTCGATGCATTCTCTCATATATTATACCGATCCTCAGGTGAATCTTTACCTAGCTACCACCGGGAGCTCTACATCCATTCAGACAAGACAAATACCGATTTGATACAAACAAACAACATAAGTTCATAATGAGCGTTAAAAATTTTTTTTTAATATATTAGGCGGATCCGTCATTAAATGCTAAAAACTAGTTTCGTTCAGTTGGTCGTTGTCTTAGCGGGAAAATAGTTCAGCACAGTGTTTTTTAAAGGATATTTTTAACAAACTTCGGTGAGTTTTTTAAAATTTAAAAAAAAAATAATTTATTTAAAAAATAAAAATAATTATTACAAATTTTTTAAGATTAAATTAATAAAAATAGAAAAACAGGATTTTCAAGTTCAATCTTCTTTTGTTTCAACTTTTCTCTTAAACTTGAAAATATTTTGTGACATTGTATCATGACCTAAAGAATTCATTTTTTAATCCCATTTTAAGAAAAATACAATCGTGATTTTTTTTTTAAAGATTTGAAACTAAAAAATCTCATGAGATGTCATCTTCCGCATTTGCCGTAGACGTATAATTTTCAATGGAAAGTTGTTCGTGGTGTTAATGCATCATAATTATATGAACGTTCAAATATACTTGAAAAATAAGTTCCTAAAAGTGTTAGTTTCTTCCCGGTTTCTTAATTACATTCAGAAAACATTACCGATTTTTTTTTAATTTAAAAGAACCTCCACGGCCAAAATAATTTTTTTGTTGAGAATTTTGCTTCAAGTTATGAATTTTTTAGATACTCAAGGAAATACATAAGTCGAAAAAAATTAATTTTAAATAATTATGTAATAGGCCTTTGTTAGTTGAATAAATTATTTACTGTTAATTAATATTAAAAAGATGAACTCTTACTTAATTTCTTTAGTCTTTTACGGGATCAAGTTCAACGAAAGCCTAAAAATTTTTATTGTTTTTATTGATTATGTAATCGGGTACAGGTTTGATTTTTAAATCGTTAACCTTTTGCAATGAATCAATTTCTTTATTGATGATTAAAAAATTTAAACCTAACTTTCATTTTCTTTAATAAATAATCGTTCATCGGTTTATTGTTTATGTTCACGAAATCGAATTAAATATTTGGTTAAAAGTATTAACATTTTTAAAAGAAAATAATATAAAAAATTTTAAAAGAATATTTTCAGATGATGTAGATTTTGATGTTTGAGTTTGCCAGATGGCCATAGTGACTATTTCAGAATTTGGTGAATGTTAGAGTCGTCGATGAAGGGTAGCAGTGAGCACTGTAATTTCACAGTTTGAGTAAAAAAATATTTAGTGGCCTAAAAAAACAAAAAAAAAAAAACAGGTTAAAGACATAAAATTTTAAAATTCATCAAACATTGATGAGATTTCTTTAAAGTAAACTAGATAACTTTTTTTTTTTTGATAACAGTGATTGAACTAGGCCTAGACTCCTTCCTAAATAATCAAGATTTTAAGGTCTTCTGAAGAAAAAAATCTTTCAACAATTATTTTTAGTCGAACAAATTTTTTGATAATTTCTTTAAGTCGAACAAATCTTTCAATAATTTTATTTAGTTGAACAAATCTTTTGGTAATTTTTATTGAACAGATTTTGTGATAATTTTTTCTAGTCGAACAAATCATTTGATAGTTTTTTCTAGTCGAACAAATCTTTTGATAATTTTTTCTAGTCGAACAAATCTTTTGATAATTTTTTCTAGTCGAACAAATCTTTTGATAATTATTTCTAGTCGAACAAATCTTTTGGTAATTTTTTCTAGTCGAACAAATCTTTTGATAATTTTTTCTAGTCAAACAAATCTTTTGATAATTTTTTCTAGTCAAACAAATCTTTTGATAATTTTTTCTAGTCAAACAAATCTTTTGATAATTTTTTCTAGTCAAACAAATCTTTTGATAATTTTTTCTAGTCGAACAAATATTCTGGTATTTTCTTCTAGTCAAACAAATCTTTTGATAATTTTTTCTAGTCAAACAAATCTTTTGATAATTTTTTCTAGTCGAACAAATATTCTGGTATTTTCTTCTAGTCAAACAAATCTTTTGATTATTTTTTCTAGTTGAATCAATTTTTTCAATGGAAATGAATTTCAGAAAAATTCTAAACAACTCTGAATAATTTTTCTGTTAAAATCGGCCCTCTCTCAAATTTACACTTTAAAAAAAATTATTAAAACATACTTACTCGTATTTCCTCCTGTCTGGAATATTCTACAACCGACTTCGTTTCCGACACAAATAAACCGAATTTTCAACAACACAAACGAATTAAAAAAACAACCGTTAATATATTCATTTATTTATCCGTTTTCATTAAAAACTACCGGTATTGTTTATAGTATCAAAACGGGTGTGTGACCTATCGTATTATTTACAACCGTTCACTCCCCCTTTACTCTAGTTTCAATTTACTACATTTGCTTTTTTTTACTTTTCCTCTGCAGGATGATCTACTTTTAATACAACAATGTGCTCGAAAACAAGCAGTTGCGTTATTTTAGAAGAACCGTTCATCCAACTTGGGGAATATGTTTTAAAATTCGAATGTGATGAAATCGACGCTGAGGACAAAGAAAAAGCAAGGAAGGAATTACGCGAAACCCCAGAAATCGTGGAGGAGTCATTAAAGGAATTGAGAAAATTATTAAAAAGTAAGTTCAGGTATTTCAAATAGATTTAGTCGATATATCAATATAAACACATGCGTTACTCATCTAATTAGCCAAGGGCAGCAAGTATGACCAAGGTCATTATTTATAATACCTATTTCGTTTTCGAATAGCTAAGTGACTTTTTTTTTCGAAAAAGTCGATTGAAATTTTTTTGAATGAGAATTTCGCTGTTTATGGTTTACTGACCTTGGTGATTTTTTGTTTTGGATTTTTTTTTCCAGATGAGCCGATGTTAAATTATTCGGATGATGATGATGATAAGTTAAAAGTTTTCTTGAGGCCTTGTAAATATTATCCGCAAAGTGCTTTAGAAAGGGTAAGTTAAGGGAAAGTTAGAGGTAAGGTGGAAAAGTTGGGAGTGAAGTTGAGTGAAAATAATTAGCTGAGTTGCTTAAGGGGCTTGGCTTGAATGTTGTGTGAACTTCGACCCCGAATAATTCGAAGAGGGTTCAGATCCAGTCTCAATACTCTAATTAATTAGCAGCAACAATTAATTTTTTTACAAAAAAATTTAAAAAAGTCTAGAGACGATAGATTTTAGTCAATTTTACTGCGGCTAAATATGCCTCAGAAAGAGAATAAAAGTCGTATTTTAAAAAATTTTGTCACCAGAGAAAAAACCGTTCAGGATTCGATGCCAATTAATTAGAAAGATACAGGATATCAAGGGCAAATTAAAAACTGGCAAGTGTAAACATTAAATGATATGAAAAAAATGAAGATAAAGAAAACCTAAAAAAGTTGAAAACTGGGAAGTTAAGAAAAGATTAAAATGGGAAAAATTATGGATTAAAAGAATTAAAAAAAGAAAATAAAATATAAAAAATTTGAATTTTTAAAAATTTAAAAAAAATTTGAATTTTTAAAAAATTTAAATTTTCAAAAAATTTGAATTTTCAAAAATTTTCAAAAATTTAAAAAAAATTTGAATTTTCAAAAAATTTCAAAAATTTAAAAAAAATTTGAATTTTCAAAAATTTTTAAAAATTTAAAAAAAATTTGAATTTTCAAAAAATTTCAAAAATTTAAAAAAAATTTGAATTTTCAAAAATTTTCAAAAATTTAAAAAAAATTTGAATTGTAAAAAATTTTCAAAAATTTAAAAAAAATTTGAATTTTCAAAAATTTTCAAAAATTAAAAAAAATTTGAATTTTCAAAAATTTGAAAATTTAGCAAACTAAAAAATAATATTGAAGATATTGAAAATTGAGAATTGTAAAAAATTGAGAATCAGAAAAAATTGAAAATAGAGAAAAATTGACAACTGAACTTTGAAGATTCGAAATTAAAAATCAACAAAACCCCAAAAACTTTTAAATAGAGTTAAGTTTTGAAGAAAAATTAAACAATTAAAATTTTTTTTTATCTTTTCAGATGAAAACTTTTTTCAAATATAAAGTGAAACATCCGAAATATTACGAAAATCTTTTGCCTAGTAACGAGAGAAGAGCGTTCGAGCAAAGTTTGATAACAGTATTACCATGCAGGAGCGAAAATAGGGAAAGAGTTCTCATCGTGGAAGCAGGAAGTAAGTAATAAGTTTAATTAAAAACGGAGATAAATTCTAAATTGGGCCAAAATGGAGCTAAAAAAATTTACAAATGAGAACATCAGTAACTCTTCACTTTAAGGCTAATAAGGCAACAAACTGCAAAAGGCCAAAGCCCTGCAACTGCCATTTTCTCTTATTATATATTTTATTTTCTAGGAAAATGGAACCCAAAAACCTGCACACTTAATGAAATCCTACGATCCGTCATGTTAATATTAGACGCGGCATTGGCAGAGCCAAAAACACAAATATCAGGAGCTCATGTTATATTAGACATGGGAGGATTATCCTTAACTCATGTTTGGCAATTCACGCCCATGTTTGCTAAAAATGTAGTGGATTGGGTTCAAGTAAGTGAAATGAAAAAATTCACAGCTGAGAACCAAAACCTCAGACAGATGGCGTGATCTCATTAATTTATAAAAGTAGTCGTTGGGTGTCGCTAGCGTCGAGATCAGAAAAAAAGCCTTTCGTTTACTAAATTTTTTGAGCTTAACTGTGAGTCTTAAAAATTGGAATGAAACTTACATTTTTGCTCTGGTGCTGATGCCCCTGAGATCTTTGGACGTGCCACCAGTAGAGCCAGAGCTGCCAGCCTCGAGATTTTGCTTTCTTTCCTGTAAAAAAAATCGATTTCACAAAATAAATATTTTTTTAGGACTGTATACCACTAAGGCTCAAAGGAATCCACATAGTCAACCAACCATACCTTTTCAATATGGTTTTTAAATTATTCAAGCCGTTCCTAGGTGAAAAACTGCAGGAACGGGTAAGTGTTTTCCATTCTAAATCCTTAACTAGGCTAAAAAATTCGCGTCATAAATCGCTTTAGCCCACAAAGTTAAACCTAAGCTAGCCTGAATAAAAAATGCAAGCTTATTCCTGGGTCTCAAGCCAGCTTGGGCTAGGGAGCTTAATAAGGAGAGGACACTTCGTCTGCTACATACGCCATCTTAAAAACTGGAATCTGCCATAATGATTTTGAATTGAAAAGAAATTTTCATTCAAGATCATGGCAGGTTTAAGTTTTGAAAATGTAGTAGACGATTCACCAAAGTGTTCATTCTCCATTAGGTTCCTTAACTATGGGCTGATCAGAATTCCTCCCCTAAATCAAAAACCACAAATAAAAATTCCTTTTTTTAAAGATCCATTTTCATGGAAGCAATTTCAACGATCTTCATACATTCATCTCGCCCAAAGTGCTTCCTTTACAATATAACGGAACCGCCGAGATACCATTTGATAAAGGAGAAGAACTACATAACTATCTAATGCTTTACGAAGCAGATTTTAAACGTAAGTATTACATAAAGCGTTAAAATTGCTGTTTCACGATTCATTAGTGAATATTTTAATTTTTTATTTTATTATTATTATTTATAGTAAAAGCCCAAGAAGGTTACGCCAGCGCAAAAGACTGTGACTGATTGATGTCAAATAATGAAATGGAAAGTGTGGTGTAGGATCATGAAATGCAATGTAATGGAGCATTATTGCGGAATTTTAAAATGCAGGCTGGCCTGCTGGACTTTCAAATTTATTGTGTTTATATCTGCTTTTTATGATTAATTAAAATTGTTCTATTAGTTGGTTCATTAATTCTATTCTTTTTTTTGGAATCGAACCTAAAAGAGATCCTTCTTCTTCAGCCTTTTTCCTTTTTTTGCTTCCATAGGCCTCAACCAATCCCTCAGTATTGGAAACCTGTTTTTTTCTGGTGCTGCTTCTTGATGTTAGTTGCGACCTCCATAGTGGTACCGCCATCCTCTTTCCTGGGCACATGGCATCACCACTTTACTTCTGCCCCTTCGGCAGTCTTATCTTATGCCCAAAATGGATCCCCTGGCATCTAAAGACGAAGCATTCGATCTGTAATTATGTCAGGCTAAGGACAATGTCTTTGACCAAAAAGGGCAGACCATGACCTCACCTAAAAGAAATTCGTCCCCGTCATGACTCTGCTTGTTTTGAACAAACAGATACCTCGACCGCCTCAATTTTGGCTTTTAACCATGACTGTTACCTATTGTGCTCATAAGTGCTCACCTCAGTAATATCTCCTTTCTGTAATATTTTTAACTGATGGGGGACTTTCAGAGAGTCAGTTCATTATTTTGTCAAAAGATGGCGACACAACCATTTTGGGACTTTCAGGGTGTTAGTTCATACTTTTGTCAAGAGATGGCGACACTGAAATTTTGAAGAAAATCTTAATCCACGAATGTTTTTTGAAAATCTCGTACCATTCTTTTTTCACTCCAGAAAACTCCAAATTGCAATAATTTTCTTTAAAATCTTTCAAAATAAATAAACATACTAATCTGCTTTATTTATTTCACAGGAAAAACAATCTACAGGGAAAAAGTATTTTTCAAAACAATCGTAGATTTAGATTTTCTTTAAAATTTCAGCGTCGCCATCTTTTGAAAAAATTATGAACTAACGCCCTGAAAGTCCCTCATTTAGAGTCTTCTAAAGTAAAGAAAGAAGGTTCCAAGATTTTCTCAACAACCCCAAGTTTTAAAAAAAAAACCAGTTCAGGGCTAAAAAATTCAATTCTCCCTGTAGTCTGGTAGCCTCATGAAGAACTCATCAGGGCCAGGACCTTGAATAAAAGGGAATAACAAAAGACTTTCGGGGTCTAATGAGGCTATTGCAAGGTTCGCGTCGGGACATACACGTCAGCGCTTGCAAAAACAGTTTTTTATTTAGGGCCTACGTTCTGCTGAGCCCTACTAGCCACTCTTCTGCACAGCAAAGCTTCTAGTTCGTCTAAAAAGCTCTGTCAGCATAATTTCTTATTTCCTCAGTACACGGGAACTGTAGAAAACTACTATCACATAATCTAACTTAAAAACGTAAGGTGCAACTATTCGTACTAAGGATTAAACGAAGTCTTCAGGACGGAATTTAATGGCAAAACGACGGAGCTGCTAACTTTCATCAGAAATATAAAAACAAAATGAAGTGCACCTTCAACCAATTTAAATGGCCAGGAAAAAAATGGGCGACAGAGCTTCTTGTTTTAAAAAACAAGCCCAAATAAACTATTGGCTTCTCTTAATTTTCTACCATGCTAAACTTACAGGAACGTATAGGAAAAAATTTCCCTCCTAAAAATCACAACGCTACATAAGTCATAAGTTTATATTTATAACAAGATACTACCTAAAAAATTCAGTAACTTAAATAAAATCAACACTTTTAAATTTTTTCATCTTATCATTTTTTCTTTCTTGTGATGTGCGCCAAACTTATTTAATAATTATATCACATAACAACGGGAATGATTAAAATCATGATATTGAGCCTAGTTACACAGATATAATACTGCCTTTTGTTTAAAAACAGAATAAAAATTAAAATAACTTAAGAAGGAATTAATTAGTTTAGTCGATTTTTGTAGTTTTCTTTAGAAATTTTCACTAGGAACTCCAATAACTAACTTCATTGCAGTCTCTGTACGTTTTACATCACAATATGTCTTCACTTGTTTTTGTTGTTGTTCACTTTGTAGCCGTATGAGTTGATAGCTGCAAGAAAAATGAAGAAAAATTAGATCAAAAGAATATTGGGAACTAAGAAAAAGGAGAGATTTAAGCACGTGCTAACGAAGCATTTTTTGCTTGCATGAATTCGCATCGCGCAAGTTTCTGTCTGCACGAACTTTCCAAGTCCAAATTTCCTTAGTATGAATTTGCATAGTTCAAATTTCTAGAATTTACCTCCGTGAACTAAAATCTAAACTTACCTTCGTATTCTTTATCACAGAGAAGCAACAATTCATACCACTGAGATCCGCTTACTAATGGAATCTGTAAATTACCGCCATAGCATTTTGGCAAACATTTCGGAGATATGTGTTGATGTAAGGAGTTACGATCACTGCCGTGGAAAATGATCCTGCTTTTTAGTTTGTCTTTAAGGAATGGTTTGAAAAGTTGAAATACCATGTTAAATATATATGGTTGATTTACTATGTGAATGTTTTTGACCCGAAGTGGAACGCTTTCCTGCAATTTGAAAGAATTATAAATGTATTAAATATGTACTTGAGGTATAGGTCGTTTAATTAAGTGGTAACGTTTTAATTGCTATGCGAATTAAATGTATAATTCCGGGATAGTAGTTTTTGGCATGCGTAGAAAAACAAATAAAATTACAAATAAGAGTTTGATGAATTTTATTAAAAATTTTATTTTCGGCTACGGTGAAGCTCAGGTCACAGAATTTAGAAGCCAAATTTCAGGCACTGAGCGTTTGACTGAGCCGAGCTCGGAGATTTTTTTCTTTAGCTAATCTAATTTTCTGCATTAAAGGAATTTCATGAATTGTGGAAAAATCTTCAAAGCTTTAAGAAGATTTTCAAAGGGAAAATTCTTGAAAAAATTCTAATATTTTCTGCGTTCTCGCTGGCGAGCTTAGGCAACTAATCTAACGAGTTTTTTTTAATGTTTTTCACGGTCGGAGATAATCAGGCATTAGCGTCAGAACTTCATTTTGCTTCAGATGGCAGAAAATTTTATTCTTGAATCAGAAAGCCTTCTTAAATCTTTTTTTCTTACTCTTATTGATTTTTTAGAGCTGCGAAGCCGATAAGATTTTTATTGAACTGTCATCATAAACATCACTATCATCGCAGCTCCGAGTTATAGGCAAGAAAAAAGATCTTGGAAAAATTGCAAATAAAATTTTTTGGCGACAAAGCTTTAAAGGCCAGAAAATTTTCTAAGAAAAAATTTAGGTTAGCTAAAGCTCTGAGACTCGAAATCCTTAAATATTAAAAAAACTATATGCAGACATCTTGGGAGAAAATAAAAATCACACAAGGTGAATGCTAACCACCCATCTTTGCATGTCTAATAAATTATCCACACGAGCTTAAACCGATACACTTTCATTTCTCTCAAGAGCATTAAAAAACATCACATTACATCGTCAAGGTCTTTAACCATTTCGATAATACGATTATACAACATCCTCTGATTCCTCCTTGAACACATTACATAAAATATTTAAAAAAAACTTCCTAAAAAAAAATTTCCTATAATTTCTCCACTCCCTCGTAAAAACCTGATAATGACCTAACAATCCTATTATCCATCGCCCAATATCAAAATTCCATAATTTTAATAAAACTTGACCCACCTGAAGCCAGTCAACTATCCTTTTGGCGAACGGAGGAGTAAATTGCCAAACTTGCTGTAAGGACAAACCGTCCATATCGAATATGACAACAGCTCCAGCGACTTGTGATTCTGGTTCCATCATGGCCGCTTCTAAGAAAAGGACAACACCTTTGAATACTTCATCTAAAGTACATTTTTGATGCTTCCATTTTTTTCCTAATTCTAAAATAAGCATTCTTCGACCGTACTGGTCCCTCTTAGGCAGGACTGTGATTATGTTTTGTGAAAATACATTTTTCTCGCGACTAGGCAACAATCCGTCGTATATGTTGTTATGCTTGACTTTGAAGGCATAATATCGTTGTATCTAAAAGTAAATAAGAAATAATTAATTCGACTATCTTTGCTTGAGCGTCAATTATCATTGCTTTAGCGTCCACTATCTTTAATTTTAATTGTAGCCCAAATCATTTCTGCTTGAGCGTCAATTGTCTTTGCTTTAGCCTCCATTTTCTTTGCTTAAGCGTCCACAATCTTAGCTTGAGCGTCCACTATCTTAGCTTGAGCGTCCACCATCTTTGCCTGAGTCCACTAACTTTACTTTAGCGTCTACTATCTTTGCTTGAGCGTCCACTATCTTTGCCTGAGTCCACTAACTTTACTTTAGCGTCTACTATCTTTGCTTGAGCGCCTATTATCTTTGCTTGAGCGTCCACTATCTTTGCCTGAGTCCACTAACTTTACTTTAGCGTCCACTATCTTAGCTTGAGCGTCCACTATCTTTGCCTGAGTCCACTAACTTTACTTAAGCGTCTACTATCTTTGCTTGAACGCCTACTATCTTTGCTTTAGCGTCTACCATCTTTGCTTGAGCGTCCACTAACTTTATTTTTTTACTTAAGATCTAATAATCTTTGTTTAATCGTCAGTTATCGTTTCATTAGTGTCAACAAACCCCCCCTACCACTAAATTTAGCTCGTCCATCTTTAAAAAAATATTACTCACCAATTCATAGGCACTTTTCGGATAAAATTTACAAGGTCTTAAAAATCTTATTAAAAACTGATCATTATCTAACGGTACGACAAGATCCTGATCCTCCTTTAATAAAGCTCTTAGTTCATCGACGGCCTCTTTAGAAACGTCCGGTGTTTCCCTCAATTCCTTCCTCGCTATTTCTTTCATTTCCGGCGACAGCTCCTCCAATTCTAATTTCAGCTGCGTGTCCCCGAATTTAAGGGCAGGAAGTTCCACCATATCGGACAACATGAGGCTTGAAGCTGCAATTACGAAAACAAAAAAGAATAAAAATTATTTTGTTTCATCGTTAAAATCTCGATTGCATTGAAAACAAAAACTTTACACATTGTCCTTCCTTTAGCGTGTTTAAATACGAAAAATTTTCAATACTCCTAATTATTAGTACAACTTACCTTTAATTCAAGAACACGAGTAGAAGTGCTATCAGGGCATTAAAATCCTAGCCCTATACGTTCTTCGGTAAAAAAAAAGATACAAGTGACTTGCACTTACTTCTTCAACTCGTATTCATTTCATCTTAACAATAATTCTGCATTCCGACATGACACACAAAATGAAGTTAAATGTTAATGAATGATTCTCCGTGCAAATATTAGTATTTTTAGGTGTTTTCAGCCGAAAAAAATTTTTCGGCATTTCAGTTTTTGAAATGCCGGATGGGAAAATTAACAAAAACCTCGAAATTTAAATATATTTATTGACCTTGAATAAAATAATTTAAAGGTTAACTCCGAATGCATTATGAACTTTCAACTAGAGAATAAAAAATATGCTAATGTAACGAAACAGCTTATTAATTTTTTTCTTTAAAATTTCTAAAAAAAAATTAATAAAATTAATTAAGGTTTCGTAAGAATATGCTTTTGCGTCGATGGTCTTTGCTTCAGCATCCATTGTCTTTGCTTAAGCGTTTACTATCTTTACTTTAGCCTCCATTGTCTTTGCTTAACCGTCCACTATCTTTGCTTGAGCGTCCATTGTCTTTGCTTGAGCGCCCACTATCTTTGCTTGAGCGTCTATTGTCTTTGCTTAAGCGTCTACTGTCTTTGCTTGAGCGTCTACGATCTTTGCTTGAGCGCCCACTATCTTTGCTTCAGCGTTTATTGTCTTTATTTTTTAATTACCTTTGCTTGAGCGTCCACTATCTTTGCTTTAGCCTCCACTATCTTTGCTTAAGCGTCCACTTTTTTTGCTTGAGCGCCCACTTAATTTTAGCGTCTGTCTTTAATTTAGCCCTCATAATTTCAAAAATTCAGCCTAGCAAATAAGTTTTGTTAAGACAGAATCTGGTTCAAACGAGTTTGATAAAGCCCCAAGGAAGAATATAATGTTTCAATTAGTGAAAATTACTTCACACATTAAAACTTACTTTTAAGAAAATTAATTACTAATGATCATATCAACGAAACTTTACCTAAAATAATTTTCAATCAATAATAAACTTCTTACTCGTCATTAATAACTTTTTAATAATGTTGAGATAAAAATCTTTAAAAATTAATTCTTTTACTAAAGAAATTTTTTTAAAAATAATTTAACAAAAACAACGGTGAAGTTTTCTAAATTTCTTTTAACAAATATTTTGGTTGCAAAAAATCGTTTTGAGCTTAAAAAATCTTCGCTATTAAACGAATTTTTTTCATTCAAAACATTTAAAATAGTTTCTGTTTATAAAATAATTTTTTAAGGAACAAAACTAAACTTTCCTCATTACGAAACACTTCAAATCGTGATAGGATACTCCATAATAAAAAAACATTAGCATTTTATAAAAATTTTGCATTCGGAGAAAGTTTTAACAATAATATACCATAAATAATTTATTACTCCCACAAAACTCGGCTGAAAACACCTAAAAAATTATTTTTAATTTACAATGAGCATATTTACCACGAAAACATTCAAAACCGTGAACCAAAGCATAGTTAGAACCGACAGAAATTTTTAGTTAACAATAAAGCAGATGGCACATACAGTAAGGCAGAAACATTTAAACAAAAAAATCAATCAAACTCGATTTTGTAAAAAAAAAAAAATAGTAAAGTAATCCAAATATATAAACCGTTATAATCATTATTAAAAAGCGAAAGTTAATTTTTTTAAATGCAGAAACCGTTAGACCTAAAACTGCCATAATCAATAACTCCCATAAAATTCACTAAGAAGATTTACAAATAATTTTTTTTAAAAGAAATTACCTTTAATCATTTTTCCCTCAAAAAATAAATAATCTTTATTTAAAAAAATTTAATCCAGGTATAAGCGTCTTAACTAAAACAAGGTTCACACAACACTGACCGCGCTCGATGAAGAGCAAGGTACTGCTCATACCTTCAACGCAGGAAACAAAAAAAAAAGATCAACTTTTACCAAATGGCAACATCTCGCTCATGTTTAGCAAGCAGGCACGGAGTTTGGTGGGAATTCCTACTCTCACAGATGATATTGAGAAAAAAGATAAACTATTTAGGTAATCCATATCAATATTGTGACGAGTTCAAGTTCGGCTATTACTTTTATAATTACCGTTGGGCTAAATTGAGGACGGTTAAAGTCTTTCTTAAATATTCTTTTTAATTTGGAAAAATGAAGACAAAACAATGAGATGCGGATTCTTTTTCATTTGGCTTAAGATGATGACATCATATGTGGATTTTTGTGCTAGGAAGAAATAAAATGGGTTTTTCAAGTTTCTTAATCATTTTTAACTTCCTGTCCTGGTGTAGGAACCGAATAGAAAAATTGGTTTTGGGGAAATGATTTTAAAGGGCTGGAGAAAAAGAGGAAAAGCGAATTATTTTTTGCTGCTCAGGTTCTAGTTTTATTTGTTTAGAGCAAATTTTTTCAAATTATTTTTGTTAAACTAATTTTATTACAATTTCTTTTTGATGAACAAATCTTTTGATAATTTTTCCTAGTCGAAAAATCTTTTGATAATTTTTTCTAGTCGAACAAATCTTTTGATAATTTTTTCTAGTCAAACAAATCTTTTGATAATTTTTTCTAGTCGAACAAATCTTTTGATAATTTTTTCTAGTCGAACAAATCTTTTGATAATTTTTTCTAGTCGAACAAATCTTTTGATAATTTTTTCTAGTCGAACAAATCTTTAGACATTTTTTCTAGTCGAACAAATCTTTTGATAATTTTTTTAAAAAGAAGCAACTTTTCTGAGCAATGAGCATCTGAGTGATGGAAATCATCCTTTCATGACGCTCATGCAGTCGTTAATTTTCTCATCATAACCAAACCAGCAAAAATTCGCCATCCTACATTAATTCTAACCACAAACTCTTAATTTAAAAGAAACTTTTTGCCCCAACACGCTCATTATAAAATTTTTTACGCTATTATTTTTCAAATGACGTCATTACCAATAGATGCAAAACCGCCATTAACTTCTCCCGAGTCAAGCTAAAGGTGAAAAAGCAAAAAAAAAAAATAACTTGACGCAAGATGGAAGTCTTGAACTTCATCTGATTGTTTTCAAGAAAGAACTTAATTAACATATGAAAAACCGTCAAAAAAAAAAACTTGCTTTTTGTTATCGATATACACTCTCGAAGCTACTTCCGATGCATGGAAAATTTTCCAAACGAATATTACGGAATAAAATAGCCGCCTTAAGGCAACCGACTTCCGAAATGATGATGATGATTATTCAAGGTTATTTTTCATTTTCTTTTATTTTTAAACCGATATGTTATTTACATAAAATGTGAGTCAGTTTTTAAAGAAAACCAGCAAGTCTTGTCTCGCATTTACGTCTGGATTTTTTAAATTATTGGAAAGGAAAATTAGCGAAAAATATACTTATTGTTTAAAAATAGAACTTTAGTTCAAAACGTGCAATTACATTATCTTTAATAATGACAACACGTAAACGGTTGATCATTATAATTATCGGGCGATCAAATGAAAATTACTGAGATATATTCAATTATGAAATAAAAGTTTATGGTTCGTGATTTATGAACTTGACTCTTTTGTGTAAAAAGTAGTAGGAGTTTTGATTGGTTTAAATTGAAATTTTTAAGAAGCAGAAGCCATCAGTGAAACAAAAGTGGGCCACTAAGTTATAGCTTCATCTAGTAGTGTCCTTTATTTTCTTGGGCAAGGCCCAGGGCCAGTACGGTCAATAAGATTATGGCTTCTGGTAAATTCTTTAAAACTTGGCGGAATTGGCCTTTTCACAGAACTTCTCAAAATTTCAATAAAACATTTTTGCCCGCATTCTAAGAAGATAGGGCATTTATGGACTAGTCAATAGCTCACCCCGTCTTCTTAGAGTGCGAGCCAAATTTTTTTCCTAAGTAAATAAAAACAATTTTAATGGAATTCTTGAGAAAAATTTTATTTTTCTAATAAATTTCTAGTATCTTAAAAATTGGCTATGATAATGTTTTAGTTATAATATTAATGATGAAATCGAACTGGTTTTTCCAGCACGGGTAAAAATACCAGAAGCGGCGCTCTAAGGTGACTGCAGAGCTCCATTCAAACTGTTTTTATTTAGAAAAACAATCTGACTTGCACTCTAAGAAGACGGGGTGAACTATTGAATAGTCTATAAGAACTCTGTCATCTTAGAATTCAGGTAAGAAATTTTTTTTATTAAAAATTGAAATTCTGGTAAGTTGTCGCATCTTTTTGTGCCAATTCCGATTTGTTTGAAATTTTTATTTGAAAAAAAATCACTAAAAATGAACCGCAAAACTAATGTTCTTTTGAACTGGCTTTTACAAAGGGAGCGGGTAAAAATATGAGAAGCGACGCTCTAAGGGGACTACAGAATTCCAGTAGAGCTGTTTTTATTTATTAAAAAAAATTGGCTCGCACTCTAAGAAAACGGGGTGAACTATTGACTACTCCATAAGTGCCCTGTCTTCTTAGAATGCGAGTAAAAATTTCTTATTTTAAAAACTAAAATTTTGAGAAGTTTTTCTATGAACGGGCCAATCCACCAATTGACCGTGGGCCAATCCATGCCTAAAAAAAAAACATTAAGTGTGCCATTTCCGTTATCCTTTTGAATATTAATAAAAACCAAGGGATTTCGGTTGTTAATTGAATCCCATTAAAATTCCCTCGTATTTTACTACTTCCCGCAAATGGCATTGATTTACCTTCAAATATCGAACACAAAAAGTCACTTGAGCAACAAAGCGAAATCTTCACGAATCCCAATCCACAAAGCAATAAACAAACATTCCCCAAACAATAGCTTACCTCTTTCATCAAGCAGCATTTTAAATATGGTGACAGGTATCTCACCCTTCATTTTTACCATGAATATTTACAACAAGGGGCAAAAAAATCCTACAGCCCAAAAACAAACTTTAAAAAATCTTAACGAGTCAGAGTTCACTCGACACAAAAGAAGAGCGGGAGGGGAAAAAAAAATAATAAAGCTAATGATGAAATAATTTTTTGCACAACCTTGAAACGTTCTCATAAAAAGCTGTGATATGTGTCATTTTTTTTTTTACACTTAAAAGTTCAGGCAAAGTCACCCCAGAAACCTCAATTATTATAATAGAAAAACCAAATTTCTTACTTTTGAAAAATGAAAAAATAAAACCAAAGCTCCCGCACTTTTTAGCCCCAAACAACTTAACGTCATTCTTTAATTAAAAAAACTGTATTAGAAAACTGGCCACTGTATTTTTAATTACTGTATTAGTTTACACGTGGAAATTTCATCGTGATTAAGAAAATTTAAAGAATCGTAATTTTTTTCGGGATGAGTAAGATAAGTAAATGGAGATAAATAATCGATATGATTGCGTTGGAATCTCCGCGATAGAAAAAATAATTGAAGAGGCTGGAAAATCTTTAAGCACTGACGACGGGAAAGAAACTAAGTAAGAAACAGAGGAATGTGTAAACTAGTTTTGAGATATGGAAATTAGTTTCCGGTTAAATGAAATACAATCACAAACATGTGACTTGGAAATTGCACCACCCATATGCAGACTTTGACACACTTAGGCGTGAATCCGCAAATTTGAATTAAAAGGAAACAATGTGGGCTGCACCTGGCGGTAAATTGGGGAAATTGAGGGGATGTGAAAATAGTTTACGAAGATGTTAGGAACGATGCCAAAGATAATTTTAGCTTTAAGACATTTTTATCAGATAAGATATTTTTAGCCAATTTTCCCGAGAAAATTTTTTTACATCTTTGGAAAATTTTTGATGTCCTGGAAAATTCTAATTTATAAAACGTAGATGTGTTTCTGATGTCCTGGAAAATTCTATTTTATAAAACGTAGATCTCTTTCAAAAAATATATCTCAATAATTTTTTAAAATTTTTTAAAAACTTATTTTCTTGGAGTTTTTGAGATTAGGCCTAAGAATAGGGCTGCGGGAGGGTTTTTGGTTTTTTCTTAGTAGATTGGATCAAAATAAACTTGACCTCTTTTTGGATTTTTCTTGAAAAAATTTTCCAGAGTTTCAATGAGATCATTTTTCCCAAAACCCCTTTTTTTTTTTTTTGGAGTTTTGAAATTAGGGCTAAAAATATGGTTGCGGGACGTCGGATTTAATTTTTTTTGGATAGTTTGGGTCAAAATATAGTTGACCTATTTTGGCGTTTTCCTCGAAAAAAATTCAAGCATCTCCTGCAAGACTACTTTTCAAAAATCTGTCTTCCTTAGATTTTTGACTTAACCACTTTAAAAAAGAGGCTTTTAAAGGGTTAAATTTGGCTTTTCTAATATTTTAGGCCAAAATAAGCATGACCTCTTTTGGAGTTTTCTTGGAAAAAATTTCCCAAAGATCCGACGAAAAGATTCTTCTTACATCTTTTTTATCTCAGAGTTTTCATGATTATATATGGCTAAAATCAAGGCTGGGAGAGAGCCGAATTTGGCTACTTTGAACAAATTGGGTCTAAATACAATGCTCATATTTCGGCATTTTTCTTAAAAAAATTTAGGATTTATCACAAGCCTAATTTAATTCAAGAGTACTATTTTCACGTGTAGGCGAATTTTGATTAAAAAACCTCCGATTCAGCTTTCTGCATGTAGCCAGGCCATTTTAGCAAAATTAACGTTTGCAAATGGAAAAAAAGAACTTTTACAATCCTATAATCACGAGCTCAGTCATCATTACCTTCAAAGCCGATAATTAAAATGCATGAAAAAATAAGGAGCATTTAAGTTTTTTGTGCCCATAGTAATCTCTAAGCTCAAACTGACAATTCATGATGAGCTGGCGAAAAATCCCGGAGCACCACTGCAAAAAATAAAAGGTGGAACGTGCAAAGCTTTCGGGTCACCTTCAAAAAGATCGTATTAATCTTCTCAAAGGCCAAGAATAGCTGATGTGTAGAAACTAAAGTAACTACGAGCGCCGCTGAAAACCGGTGGACTTAGGGTCAGAAAACTTATATGTTTGTATGGAAAATCTTGGAACAGGCCGCAAAACTCGGAAAATTCGGTAAAATTGAGAAATGGTGAGGACAAACTAAATTAAACCTTGAACTCGTTTTCCTTCAAGGAAAAAAATAATTGAAGGAAAACATTTTCACATTGAAATGACCACAGCTTTACGAGCAGAGACGGGTACAATGTCCAAAACATGTTAGCTCTTATACTACTCCATCAATTATTAAATAATGAACCTTCAAGTACACGGTGCACACGTGGGAGTAGAAAAAATGAAAGACTTTGACCAGTATTTTACTCTAGCTAAACCTCCTTTACCCTTAAACTCGATAGCAGCTCTAAAACAGCCCTAGTTTGGGTCTAAGAAAACTGGTCTATAAATTTTAAAATGATTTTGCAACTAAAAAATTAAATTTGCACCACTTGGTCGCTCATAAACTTTATTCTGAAGTACTAAATAACAAGTCTGACTTGTTTCCGCAGTCGCTTCTGCTTTCTAGTACGTTTGCACACGGTATGGTTCCTCAAGTTGCTTATTTGAGAGAAAAGAAAAATCGAATAAAAATGTCAGAAATGTTGGGAAATCAAAGTGAAAGATTCAAAGACATGTATGAATTCGAATTCATTTGAAAAAAACACTTAGAAGAATGATCTGAAGACATGAATGATGAGACACACGCTTTCGTGGAACCACCCAGAGCGCAAAAGTTCTAGATAGCAGAAACGATTGCGGAACAAAGGCAGATTTTGTCTTTATCATTCAATATCAATTTTTTTCAGTAGACAAGTCACCCAAATTTACTTTTTCACGCGTTAAAGATAGAACACTCATACTTCAGCATCAGCAATTGCTCCCTTTTAAGAACTTTGTTCCTCCCTGAGATTTTTAGACATTGTTTAACCCTAAAAAAATTCTACTGACCTGTATCTACATACAAAAAAACCCCAATCTTTCCTCCTAATTTTTTATTTCCAAAATAGATTGAACGTTGATATCAAAAGTCATAACGTATGAAGGACTTTACAACAATCAAAAGGTCCAAGACCTTCCACTCAGGTTCATGCTTGAACCACGTGATAAAGCCTAAACATAAAACAATAACACCGAAAACAAATTTCCATACTCACTCTATGAAAAGAAATAAGATTAAAACCTTCGAATGCATTAGGAAAGGCCCCAAAAGCGTATCAAATTTCCAGTTAATCGATAACGTATTCTCCCATATTAAATTTTTAATCAAGCAATGTTGTGAAAGCGAACGACAATGGCCTATCGATTTTTTACCATATTAGTTTAATGGAAAAATGGAACTTACCATCTTTATCAAGAGGGACCCGGCAAACCATTGGGGCAGACATGATGTTTAACGTTTCTGAAAATTAAAAAAGGAAGATTTAATTACCGGGAAAATGTTGGACTTTGTCGTGTGTGTGTGCGAGTTATTATTTAAATTATATTAATCCAAATGGAACGTGATACGACAATTCGAATTAAATTTTTATATAATATTATCTTTGAGGAAACGCCTCAGCCGGAAAGATTCTTTTATAATATGTTTTGAAGTGATAAAAAAAAGGATTTGCGTCAGATGGTTACTGAAAAATGAAGATTGCTGAAGCGTTGAAATTGTAAAGATCAGTAAACTATGAGAGGTAATTTTTATTATTATAAGTGAAGGTAGGTCATGGTATTGTCATTAAAATTATTCCATATTGTTAACTCTAAAAAAAGACTTGGATGACTTTTAAGAAATGAGCTTAGCATTAAAATTTTTTTTTTGATTTTGAAGCAAAAAATCATAAGAAAAATGTTTAAAAGTTTTTCACTCGAAAAAAATTGAGGAGAAAAAAGATTTGGCTTTTACTTTCTCGAAACCCCCAAAATTTTCTTTATTTATCGATCACAGTTCAAAATGTTTGAGAAAATTTGAAACTTTTAGGTTTCAAATTAAATGCAAACGAGTTTCAAATCATTTTTTCCTGAATATTTACACAAAAAGTTTCAATTTGAAGTCAAAAATTTTCAATTTTGAAACTTTTTTGACTTCAAATTGAAATTTTTAGGCTGAAACTCTTTTTTTTTCAAATGAGAATATTATTTTGAACTGTGAATAAATAATTTAGACTCCCCAAAAATAGGAAATTCCCTTGAACTAAAATAAAAGCCTCCGCATGATTTCTTTAAAAACCTTATCACACACAAAGACAAAACCTTGTCACTCTATAAACCAAATACCTGAACTGCATTAAAAATTAACTAAAAATTTCATCACTTCGCGAACGACTCGATTTTCTTTCCAAAAAATTTACCTTGGGTTTTATCGACTTGGCTAAAAAAAATGATGTATAAAATCCTTAATCGGGAACCACCACTCAGTCACACGCGAAAAATAATATCCGTCAAAGGATTAACAACACCTCAATTTATAACCCTCCATACGTCATTTTATATTTTTTTTTTTTGGCCGATTTGAGATTATTAACGCATTGCTGACATAAACCACACAAGATCAAGGACTGTCGAAAGTTCGCCATCAATGTCGATAAAATTTTTTTCTTCTTCTCTCAAGTTGAAGGAAATTTAAACAAATTAAGGTACTAATAAAAAATTGACCAAAAAAAATTTTCAAGAGGAAAAAATCGGAAATAGGCTTCTTGTTTACGTAGTTAATCCACTTATTTTTCTCATGTCTCGACGACTCGTATAATAATGAAGCAAGTCCCGGTCAACACTAGTATTTATTTTCACTTTCGGCTGAAGAAATGACATCAAAGATGATGACGAGAAAAAAAAAGACAACGCCTGGATAATTTTACATCATGGAATCTCATGCTTTAACGAGTGTAGGCCCATATCACGAGGAGATGAGTGTTACAACGCTTTAGGACAAGTATAAAAAAAATAATAATAAACGCATTTAACTGGTTTAGCAAACAAGGTAAATGTTTTCATTGTTACGAATGGCAAATGGTAAAATGATGGGTTTTCTGTTTATTTTTCTTGGAAGATACTAGGATAGTCACGTGGAGTATACAAAAAGACAAAATGGCTAAATTGTTTTGCCGCGACTAGTCTAAAAACGCCATCGAATGATTAAAGTAGACAATGGAGTTAAGAAAAAGGAAATAATTTTATTCACTTGAACAAAAAAATTGGGAATGAAAATTTTTTACAAAATATTCATAAAATCTCTAAATTTATTTCTTTGCTGCCATTTTTGAATATGCAAAAAGACGATGGCGAAAATAAAAATCATAATACTAAAAAAAAATTACAGACTGTTACTGTACTTACTATCCAACATGTTGAACACTAACACTAGATTGATGTGAAGCAAGTGAGAGCGTTGTGCTGATCTTTCCCAAATAAATTGCTATCGCCTGAATCAGCGTTTATTTACTATGCCGATTGAAAAATGAGAATAGTAAATCATTGCTGACTGTGATTATATAAGAGGACATTTATCGGTCTGATGGAGGCCATCTATTAGTCTTAAAAGATTATCAAAAGGTCTCGAGAGACCAGGGAAAAATCTGAACGCTCTGTTCATAAAGCACCAGTAATCACTACAACGGGCCAACTAATGAACGGTCTGGAGAGCCCATCCAATAATAAGTTGGCTAGTTCACTGGTCTCTAAAGCCACCAGAAGATCTTGGCGGACAATATGGTGATCTCGGTAGGCCATTAACTGATGCCACACGTTCCCTACTATAGGAGGCTTATCAGAGGTTTTAGTAGATCATCAAATAGATGAAAGGTCTCAGCAGACCATAAAAAAGCCTAGCCCTTCAATCCCACGGTTAAGAAATTTTTTTAATAGTGAGTCTGGTGGTCTCTGAAGATCAATTATCAGTTAATCTGATGATTCAGTAGGCCATAATATCTAATACAGTTCAGTGACGGCGCCAGAAAAAAATTCTGGATGAGACTAAGGGTGGGCCTCAAATTTTCATGTGGGGCCAAAGTCTAACAGTGTTACGTTACATTACAGCAACATTAATGTTCTTCTTACATTGGGGGGAGCCAAGATAGAACCAAATTTTTTTCAGGTGCCACCTTTGCAAATTTGGCCCCCATTGGCGCCGTCTCTGATAAATTTCAACATCAAAAATCCTTTTGCCAAAGTCTTATAAAGCTCCTGAAGCGAGCAAAGATTTTATTCCCAGTGCCCTTGGGAAAACTTTTAGTGCTAATCCTCTATAGGGAAATAATGCATGCCAGGCTCAGGAAAAGTGGTAAATACAGTACTGCTTATTGGAAAGGTAGAGACTAATCTCCCTAAACTCAGCAATTCCCTTTAACCCTCATAATTCTCCCTCATTTTTATCACTAAATTACTTCCTGGTTGACAATTTTTATAATTGCCAAAGACGGAAAAAATTAACTGTTTACCCATCTCCGTGTGAATCCCACTTTTATTTTCAGATCGGTCAACGAATGAATCAACAAGGGTACAAGGCCACAACGATTTTCATATCATCATAAAAATAATCTTCCACCATGAACTTTGAAATTTCACATGAGCAAATTATCAACACTAAAATCCGCTTTCTTAATTCTAAGGGAAAAAACCAAATATAATCCCCATATCAAAATAACCTTCTCATAACCAAACCACGACGCAAGATTACAATTCAACAATCAATATTCATCGCTTACGCAAAAAGAAAAAAAAAAAACTCGACATCGTTAATTGTTTCTTGGCACCGGAAAGCAAAACAGTTACCGATCGGAAAATTTCTTCTGGTAAACAGGTTTTTTTTTTTTACAGAGCATAAAAGGCTGCGGCGATAAATTTTAAACGAATTTGAAGTAGTCGGGTTTGAATTTACGTCAATCGAAGCCTGAGTTCAGGTAAACATGAAATGGAAATGTACAGATGTAAATAAGGGCAAGAAGGGGCCAAAAGTGAATTGGGCCTGGGGCGAGTAAAAAATTTAGTTTTAGCCATTGAAATTTTGGACACTTAGGAATTAACTTTACCAAAATTTTGGCCTTAAAATGAACTAGTGAGTCCGAATTCGACCAGCCAGACTAAATCAACAGCCAAAAATTAACTATTCCTGACCAAGGACAAATCCAGTAATCTTTTTACACTCCCAATATTCTATTAGCACAAAGTTCCTCAGTCGCTTAAACTAATTTTTTAATTACAACCAATTACATTTTCGCTTCTTGGGAACATCTCTGAATCCGCCCATGCTTCACAAGGAAAAATCTTCCAAAATCAAACTTACTTTTAAAAAAAATTAAATAATAATCTTCCAACATAAAATTATCTCTACACTTTGCGCCATAAAAAAACTTCAAAACCACGTGTATTTAATTAACGTTTAAAAAAAAAAGACTTCCAGTGAATCAAACAACCACTCGTTGAAATAAAAATCATTTCAAATACTCCCGACAATTTTATATTCGTTTCAACAATGAAGCCATATCGGTTTAGCGCATCACAAATTAAAATTCAATTGTGGTAGCTTCCTCGTTGGAATCATGACAATATGAATCATTTCGTGGTTGAACACGAAGGGCAAAAATTATAAAAGAGAAAAATACCTGGTTTAATCCTCATGTCGATATTAGCAGCGACAACGGTCATTTTTCCCCCAAAAAATTTTAATAACAAAAAGTATAAACGAATTCTCACGTGAGTTACCTTGACAACTACTAACCAAGTTCAAATGTTTAACTGGACAATTTAACAAAACATGACATGGCGCGGCAAATACCGGTAATCTCGATTTGCGTAACCTGATAAAACAGGTTATGGGAGAATTCGATAGAAAAAAAATATTGAGAATTTATTTCATAAAAATACTCTTCTTCAATTTATTTGTTTCCTCTAAACATTTCCCTGATTCACTCCGGGGGGGAGCAACCACACTTCCCGGAAAATAACAAAACGTTTTATTCAAGGATAATAAAATCCTTCGCCGTTATGTTTAAAATTATTATTTCGGAATAATAATAAAGGAATATGTCATTTTATTCATAATAATCACGCGATCAAGGTCAATAGATCACGACGGAGAAAATCGGCAACTTCCGCGCTCGTCGTAGTTCACCGTCTCGCCGCTAGATAACGACACCGGTCAACGCGCAATAGTCATCGCGTCATAGTTCACAGTCTCCCCGCTAGATGGCAGCACATTTTACATTTATATAATTTTCGCGCCAAAAATTACGATTTTTAAAAATTTCTTTCATTAATTTTATAAAATATATAATTGCGGAATAAAAATAAATATATGAAACCTTGGCATACTGTTTATATTTGATATTATTGCAAAATGTAATTTTTTAGTGCTGCCACTTTTGTGAAAGAATGATAAGGCCACATATATCCGTGTTATTCTAAGATAAAAGCACGCTATCAGTCGTAGGCTAACTAAAAGTCTCATTGATTTATAATGCAAGAGTTGTGTTTGCCATTCCGAGGTTTTTAACAACTTTTATTAAAGTTATACGTCTTTTTTATGTTGATGTCCGTGAATGTTGTGTTGTGTATGGTTCATATTTTTTTCAGTTGCAGTTCACTCTCATTTTATTCGTGAGCGGTTCACGTCAATGGATATATGCAATTCTTTTTTGTTTTAAATCGGTGAGTTTCTTTCTTTCTTTTTTATTATTTTTAAAAAAAGGAAAAAATCTTGTTGCATCATTCGGTAAAGTGGATTAATAAAAAAATTGCAAGAGCGGGTTTGTTTTGATCAATTTCCAGAAATTTTTTTGCGGATATATCTTAGTCATTTGACTATGATTGGGATAATTAGCAACATATTCGATTTGAACTTTAATCTGACCTTGTGCTAATATGATACAAAAGAAAACAGCAGGTTGTTAAAGCTTGCTTAATTTATTTAAATATAAACTCAAGCAGGATTTCAGGTCTTGAGCCTGATCCTTAAGTTTAAAAGACATTTAGGCTTGAAAAATTGTAAATACGAGGGCTTACTAGACCGTGTTATAATTAATCTTAGGGCAATGGCATAGCTTGGGACATGTGATTTAGTAATGACAACCGGTAAGACTTAATTGTGGCGAAGTGAAGATTAGATAATTAAGAATGTTTGTCAAAATTTAAACCTAGTGACTTAAATATTTGAGTAGTATCTTCGGTACTTGAACCTAGACAGAATTTTAAACAGTGGCAACTTAAGGTCTTGCTTAAGTTGAAGAGGGACAACAGAATCGCAGTACTGAAAAGTAACCAAATTTTTATTCGGCAAAAATTTCTAACTTTTGAGCCAAAACCTGCAGTAGATTCAAGGCTTTGCTTTGTGGCACTAAAGATGTTTTCAATCAGTTGAGTGAATTTTATAATGATGTCTAGCCCATTATTATTATTACCGGTTCCTGAACCTAATCATGGAAGGGAAGATGGAGGGTCAGTGCAGATTAGGCAGAATAGGGGCCCTTGATTCTGGTCAACACGGAAACTGGTCAACTTTTTTTTGACCAGTTTCCAGAGACCAGTATTTGTGTTGACCACTTTCCATAAAGCCGCGGAAAAAAAACCTCGTGGCTCAGGAATTTAAGGTTCTGGTATGGACTAGATTTCAAGTCCCTGTTTCGGGCACCGGCGTAAGGTTCGAATAGCGATGATGATCGCCAATCTCGGACAGCAGTGGGAAGGGAAGGAGGAGGCAGGCTAGGCCGAGAGCTAGTTGGAAGGAATGAAGGCTTAACTCGGGGGATGAGGAGGACTGTCTGGACCGGGAAGAATGGTGCTTAGCAATCGGAAGACGTCATCGTACGTTGTAAACCGACGAGTGTACTGATGTTAATGTACGGTTAAATTCTTACATTGTGTGAAATTATCGGCTCAGGTTTTTTACGGAATTTTGACGTTCATCCACCCCTAAAAACTAATCAAGGCTTCTACAGATCTATTAGAGTTCCCACATCTTATTTTATTGCTTTATTCCTCAATTCAAGTTGTCATTTCTATTCGTCTTCCATTTTCTGCCGATTTTTTGAATTTCTTCACTTATTTTTTGTGTTATTTGGTTTTCACTCTTCATCTATTCTTCATTTACTCAAGTTATTTAATTTTCTTTTCCACGAATTGCCTCTTCTCTGTCTAATGTGTCCTTCTTTACTCTATATTAACTATTCTTCCATTCCTCTGTTTTCTCTTCTCTTTCTGTTTTTATCTCTCTTTGTCAGTGGCGTAGCAAAGGAGAGGCCCCCTTCATAGAATGTTCACTCGAGGGCCCTTCCTCAATTTTTTACAGCTTTTCATCTAGTGCAAAATTAATTTCCTGCTAGAAGAGCAGGGGGTCCCTTTGACCCCTCGGTCCCCGCGACTGCGGGGGGTTGTTGCTACGCCACTGCTCTTTGTCATTTCTATTTCTTCTGCTCCAGTTTTTGCTTCCATTTCCTCTTTTCACCTTGTGTTTTTCTGTCTCACACCCTTTAGGTTTAGAACCAGTCCCATCCTAAACCTGGATGAGCTTCTTCCTGTATCCTACCTCAGTCTCCCACCACCTCTTTCCCAGACGATGCAGACACTTCTACACCAGAGGAACTCATCAACCTTTCATTCTCTAACATCCTCGAGGTCAACAGTCCATTCACGCATTCATTCCATAAATCTTCCCAACCGACCTGTTAACTACAATACAATTATCAATCAAACCTTTCAGTTTTAATTAATCACCTCATCTAAGAGAATGCACTATGCGCCTCCTTCTACCAAGAAGACCATAATATCCTAATGCAATAATCACTTAATTTATTAAAAAAAAAAAAAAATACAAAAGAGCCATTATTCGATTCTTTTTTTAGCATGCGCCTACCATTACCCTATGACAATATTACATAACAAAAGTCTAAATCTTCCATCATCATTTTCCACCAGTCAGCAAGTCAACAACTTATTATCACGCATGAATTTCATAAAAAAAAAATCATAGCCAAAAAAAAATTTAAATTACATAAAATTACCTTTATCACGTAAAAATACTAATTTCAACTCGGGGTCTCCCCGCGTTGAATATCTTCTTTCAATTAGCCACCTGACCTAGTTAGCTGACCACTGCAACCATAAAATCAGGCTACGGCCTCAGCATTGCTTATTCATACAAACCGATCAATTATATTTTCCCTCAGGGCCGTTCCCCGCCAATTTATCAAACTTACAAGGCCCCCTATGATACCTTTGTCATCTTCCAACAACCTAAATGCTCAGTTTAGCTTCATAATTAAGGTGATGTGACCGTGAACTTTAAGGATACGACAATAATTTATCTAATTATGGTAATTGAAAGACTTTATTTTCGTCAACTTCCTTCCCTTAAAAAATCATTTTAAAATTTTTAATATAAAATAATTTGCTGGAAAAACTTTCTATCAAAAAACTTCCGCGTCAATTTTTTTTTTTTTTGAGCTGGAGAGATGTCATCGTGAATCAGTGTCGATTATGTCAATCATGCCGAATCATTGTCTTGTTTCGTCTCGCCGAATATGTGAATGATATATTGAAAGTGAGAGTGTCTTCTTGGGATTACATCATTTTTGTGTTTCAATGCCTTTTTTTTTTGGTATTGTTATATCAACGACCTTTGTTGTATTCGATTCGATTTGAAAGACAAGGCGGAGAATTGACCTTGATATAAAAGAAGTGGAAAATTTGCTTCTTGAAAATTCTTGACTTCTCATTTTTTTTTGTTTTTTTTTTGTTTTAAGTTCCTGCAAAAGTTAATCGCCTCGATCTTTGAAATAAATCGTGTATTTGAGATTAACGAGGACGAATTGATATCGACTCGTTTTCACGGACAATGACTTGAAAAGAAATTTAAAAAAGCAATGCTAGAAAAATTTTTTTTGGGATGCCAAAGTCACTAAAATAATAAAAAATATTTTTGGGTAAAAGAAAATCTAATTGGAAGTTCATGATTAAAAAAAACAGCCTCCATAATGACGTCACAACTCAGTCGAAATTTTCCTTTCCATGGGTGGAGCCTCAATCCC
Source organism: Liposcelis brunnea (assembly GCA_023512825.1). Taxonomy (NCBI): domain Eukaryota; kingdom Metazoa; phylum Arthropoda; class Insecta; order Psocodea; family Liposcelididae; genus Liposcelis; species Liposcelis brunnea. Next base: position 4,581,328 of record CM042070.1, read on the forward strand.
ATCAAAATTCAGCCAAAAAAATTAGCTCGATCATTGACGTCACGATTGAGAATTTTTTTTCCTATTGATTTCAACAAATTACACTCTTACAAATCTTGTTAATTTTCCCTGTCAATCTTCAACCTACGTCAATAATCCAGTTTATTCTACGCAAATCCAATCACGCGTTCCATAATAACGTCATTTAAAAAGCTTTTCTTGCAACTTCTATATAAATTCCACGTCATTATTTACTTTTCAAAATGGCGTCTAAGAAGTCATCAGCCGATATAATTACAGTAATACTCGTATATGCTAAATGATTATACAACTTATGAGTATGAATCAGGTTTCCTCATGGCTAACTCTGACCCTGAGGATAAAATCTGTCTCGAATGCAATGGTGTCAAGATTTTTTTAATGTGCATCCTGTGATGATCCACAATATTGCAGGTTTTGTTACCATGTAGGAGGATATACTGAATATACTTTCTTTAGTATAATTTCTCATGGATAGAAAGTTTCCTTTAGTTTTTTTTTAAAAGATGGAGAAAAAATTACATTAATTAATTTTAGGGCCTAACATCCTTCTAGCTATAGTTTTTTTTTATGGTTCGTGAATGTATAATTATGAGGTATGGGATAGTTATATTTGTATTATTTTCATGGAATTTTTTCCTTGTAAAATTTAGGAACTTAGTTGCAATATTTATGGTTAAATCTGTAACAATATTTTTTAAATAAATTCTCATATTCAAAAGAATCTTCTGATAAATTTTCATAGTCGAACAAATCTTTTGATAAAATTATGTTAGTCAAACAAATCTTTTGATAAACTTTGCTAAGCTGAACAAATATTTTGATAAACTTTGCTTAGTCGAACAAATCTTTTGATAAACTTTGCTAAGCCGAACAAATCTTTTGAAAAACTTTTCTTAGTCGGACAAATCTTTTCATAAACTTTGCTTAGTCGAACAAATCTTTTCATAAACTTTGCTTAGTCAAACAAATCTTTTAATAAACTTTGCTTAGTCGAACAAATCTTTTGATAAACTTTGCTTAGTCGAACAAATCTTTTGATGAACTTTGCTTAATCGAACAAATCTTTTGATGAACTTTACTTAGTCGAACAAATATTTCAGTAGATTTTTTATAGAACTGTTCAATTTTTAATCTGACAACGACCTGCAGTCAAACTTCGCTTATCTTTACAGACGGAAACTACTATTTTTCTGTCAAGCAAAAAATACCATCTTATCTCAGATAAAAAAAGACAAGTTACAATCAAACCATATAAAAAAAACGATTTGAGCTCAAAAATATCTTTTCCAAATTCTTTACAAACTCTTTTGAAACCTTCATTGAGACATAAATCAATGCAATCTCATTTATTAGATAACAAAACCAGGAGAGAAAAACCCAATGAACCGTTAACAAAGCCTATTTAAAATCACGAAATCACATGAACTTGAATTTGCAAAAAAACTCAAGCTTAACTTCCTTAAGATGAGCGTCGGTGAAAGAAAAAAAATCTCGTTTGGCAAGTGCCTAAAATTTATAAGATAGAAAAAAAAGAATGGCTAAAAACCTACACGAATTCATTAATGGAAAAATTTTTATTAATTATTTTTGTTTTTTTTTTGTTTGTTCTTTATTCAAGGGGCAAGTTTTTGTGTTTCGTGATCAACGTGCGCTACGTCAGTCGAAATGCCTAAGGTTGCGTTTGAGGACGTGGCTTTTCAGCTGGATCTCGGAGAACCACCTCAGGAATTATTAGAATGGGCAAAGGAAAATTTAGGGGAGACAGAGGAGGAGAAGAGTATGAAATTGTACGAACTCAGGGAAATGATTTATGGTAAGTGAATATTTATTGCAAAAAAATCAAGAACAGGTTTCATTTGGGACATGCAGCGTTGTGGTGAAAGATCTCAATACACTTCCTTATTGACGACTGATCGACACTAGCGCCTCCTACTTTGGTTCCTAAAACGCAATAGCAATGTTACATGGCATTTCAGACGAGTAAATTAACCTAACCTGGTCAAACCATACACCAGATTTCATTTTATTTTTCTTCTTAATAATTTTTGCAAATTCAAGATGGCGGCTTGAACTTTCAGAACATTAATTCCTGGTCTTTAGATAGAAGGCGCTAATTTTGCTTAGCGGCAGCGCTTATGATATCAAAACGTCTAAAATAATTGCTTACAGGAGGTAAAATTGTTTTGGAGCTATCGTTTTACTTTCAGCGATAAACTTAACCTAACCTGGTTAAACCAAAACGCCGCCAAATCCCCTTTTGATAATAAAAATCCATGTTAGTGCCATAATCGTTAAAGAAATTTAAGATGGAGTCGATTTAGTTCTCGTATTATTCGTTAGGAGAGCGCTGGTGTCGTTTAAGTTTGAAAAACGATCGCTAGATAGCGCTGCAGGCGGTTCAGTCCTCAATATATTTGTAAAGAGAGCGCTGGAGCTGATTTAGTTCACATTATACTTGTTGAGAGAGCGCTAAAGTCGTTTTTGTTCGGAAAACGATCGCTAGATAGCTCTGCAGGCGATTAACTCCGCAAAATGTTCATAGAGAGAGCGCTGCAGCTGTTTTAGTTCACGAAGTTCTCGTTGAGAGAGCGCTAGAGTAGTTTTCACTTGGAGAAACAATCACTAGAGCTCGCAGGCGGCACTTCCGTTTATAAAGTTGCCACTGAGAGCACTATTTTCATTTGTTCAGTTGAACTAAACAAGACTTTGCATTTTTCGTCCACTCTCCTATCTCCTCTTTAGCCAAAAAAATTAATTTTCTCTTTTCAATTTTTCAGAAAAAGGGGACGTTGTAGCTCACAGGACTGATGACGCATTTCTACTTAGATTTTTAAGAGCTCGTTATTTCAACGTGCGATATGCTTATAGACTCGTAAGTATTTACAATCACCCACCTGAAAAAACCGTCCAGCTCAAAATTTCTTTCCCATTTCAGTTAGTCAATTACTACACATTTAAAGAAAACAATCCAGAACTACACGAAAATCTAAACCCATTAGAACTTCGATTTATCGGCGACAACGACATCATGCAAGTTTTACCATATCGAGAACAAACAGGCAGAAGAGTGATGATATACAAATTAGGAAATTGGAACCCGAGTGATTACCCAGTTACTGATTTATTCAAAGCAACCCTTACGCTTTTAGAATTAGGTGTTTTAGAACAAAGAGCTCAAATATTAGGAGGAGTTTGTATTTTCGATTTTCAAGGGATTTCGTTAAGCCACGCTTGGCAAGTTACGCCTGGGGTTGCTGGGAAAGTAATAGAACTTATGGTCGTAAGTATTTTTGGCCAGTAAAATTTTTAAGAGAATTAAAAATTGGATATTATTAATAATTTTTTTTTTTCAGACAAGTTTCCCCTTAAAAGTTCACGCTTTACACATAGTTTTCGAATCATGGGTATTCGATATTATCTACAATATGTTTAAGTCTTTGCTCAGTGAAAGAATGAAAGATAAGGTAAGTGCTAAGATTAGTGTAGAAAGAGGCTCTTAGGTTCAGTGGGGCTGTGGAACAGAAGTTTCTAGCACTTGGAGAGTGTGGCACAATAGTCTTGGGAGCAATGAGGTGCTAACTTCCGATAAACGGCATGAGGGGACTATTTGAACTCCTTTGGATCATTCGAGACTTTTTACAACTTTCACCTTTTCATTAATTTTTTTTTTAATGTTCTAATTTTCCGAATATTTCTCTTTCTCAGATATTTTTCCATGGGAATGACTTAGAATCGTTACACAATCACATAGACCCCAAGTATTTACCAAAAAGATATGGCGGAGTCAGGCCTAATTATAGATATAATAAATGGATAGAAAAATTTAGGACAAATCCTTTAATAATTAAAGGTAAGCTGACTTTGAAAAATCTTTTTCTAGCTTAAAAAAAATAAACTAAACCGTTTTTTTTTATTTACAGAGATTGTTAGTTTGGGATACGTAGTAAAGCAAGAAGACTTAGAAAAAACATTTGAAAAAGGTGATCAAGAGGAAGTAACAGAAACAGAAAGCGAAGATGTTTCTTCACAAGAAGAGGACTAAGATTAAAAAAAACATTTCAGTATTTCCTGGTGCAGGACCAATTTTCAACAAATCTTCAAACAACGACTGTGAATATTAAAATTTAATTAAAGTGGGAACTTTTCCCCACATAAATCGCTGCGCACCCGCAGACATTTCAAAGAAACTAACAGCGCCGCGATAAAATATAGCATTACATTCTCATCATTTTCAGCTCATGCCATCAAATTTTTTGTAATTTTCTAGTAAAAATACAGCTTTTCTTTTTTTAATTTTTAATTTCTCGTTCAAATTATTTTAAAATTTAAAGTCAACTCGCGATGGTAAAGAAAAATCCAAAAATTAACGACTTAGGTCCAAATTGGCTAGTTCGCCACTAACTACATCCTCTCTTTCGCAAAACAATTTATTTCGCCAAATCAATAAATTATTAAAAAAATAAATAACATCATATAATACAACAAAACTTAAGAAAATTTAGTTTTAAGTTTCCTCGGTGTCATAAACTGTTTCACAATATCGTCTGTTATTTTTGCCCTTCGTTCCTGATGAGCCGCAATAATCGGTTGCAACACATCAATTAGAGTTTTCTTCAGTTCTCCTGTTAACATTTCCCCGCTCGTGTATTTTTTCTTGATCTCCGCTAATTTTTCATCATCCTCTAAGAAAAACGTTAAGTATTGATACGAAATATCTACATCACAATTCCCTCCTAACGCTCTATGTTCTTCAATCGTGGCTTGCCCACCGGAAAAAGCGTATTTATTAATTTTATTTTTAATCTGCTTTGGAGTATCAGTTAAATAAATCGATGAATTAGGATCGCTCGATGACATTTTGGTTTTCGCACCTTGCAAAGCCGGGAAAAAAGTAGAATGTAATAAAGCTGGTTTAGGAAATCCTAATTTAGGCGCTACGTCTCTTGTCATTCGAAAATAAGGATCCTGATCTATTGCGCATGGAATAAGGCAAGGAACTTTCGCATTGTTGAAAATTTCAGGAAACGACGATGAAAACGAAGGAGCTGCTTGCGTAGCAGGGAATGCTATCTTCCCAATACAATCGCTATCACCAAAACCAAAAATTCCTTTCACTTGATTAAACGTCACACTTTTTTGAATTTTTAAAATGTTACGGAAAAAATCTTTGCATCTCCCAACATAATCAAAATCAGCAAAGATGAATGTCTTTTCAATGTCGAAACCCATTGCAATTATATCTTTAGCATTTTCATAGGCTAATTTATTAGCTTCTTCAACTTTGAGGTCTTTCCACAAGAATTTTTCATCGTCAGTTAATTGGATAACTAATGGTACATCAAAAACTTCTTGCAGCCACCTAAAATTATAGAAATGACATAAATTATGGTGTAGGATGAACATTCGGTGAAAAATTAAATTATACGTACTTAGTGAACATAAATGGGATGAGATGCCCAACATGTAATCCAGATGAAGGCCCTCGACCAGTGTATAAGTAAAACGGTTTGTTATTTTCATATTGAGTTAATATACTGTGCATATCACGATGAGAAAAAAAAATATCTCTTCTCAGAAGACAATGAACAGGTTGCCCTGTCACTTTTTCAAATCTATCTAAAAGTTCTTTGTCAATTTTAGAACTCCCAAATCGTTCTGCAAAACAGAATTTCCAATTAGATAAAAAGACGATTACACAAGATTTTGAAAATTGCTACATAGTCTAAATTCTGGTTGATAAGAATTTTTAATGAAAACTTAAGACATCTGCTTTTTCCATATGGTTTTTAGAAATTGTAATTTAAAAATTTTACAGCAATTGTCATGCTTAAATTAATCTTCCAATAGTTCATTAATTTAACACCAATTTATAACGAACATTATACTAAATAATACATTTCTCAATACTTACTAATTAATTTATTATAATCCACACCAGTTTCAGAACTACTGACAACTTTCCACGGATCAACAAAATCATCCTCCTCTGATTCCTTCACGTCCGCTTTGGGCAACTCATTAGCATGATTCGCCATTTTACTATCAATTCTCATTCAATCACTTTAACTAATTTATAATTAACAAACTAAATTAATTTAACAAAACTACTATTACATTTTTTTTCCCAAGTTAGGTTATGTTCCGTAAACAAAATCAACCGGAAGCACCGAATTCATTTCCGCCATCTTGCGGCAAACGAAATCTAACTCCACGATACTCAAAATGGCGTCACTGTATTTATTTTTTTTACGATTTTATTTATAAACAAAAAATGATGTAAACAACGCCATGAATTATCAATACAAGTGAAAATGAGTGTGAAAACATTGGGAGAAGCCGCGGAAAATTATTTCCATTCGTTAAATCCAATCGCAGAACGGATAAGTACTGATATTGAATCAATACGAGACGCATATGAAGGTCTTTGGAATTGCTTAAGCAATCGCGAAAAGGAGCAGATCATCAATGAAACCATTATTTATCCGGAAGCGATTTTAAAATACACTCTCAACTCTCAATCTTATGAGTTCCCAAGTTTAAATACTCGAGAAATAACTGGAGCAAAGTTTATTGTAGACGAGCATACCGTAAGTTGAAAAAAAAAAGACTAATTCTGAAATCTCGCCCCACCCCTAATGATATTAAATAAACCTGGAATTTTAGGGATTATCATGGAGAGACGAGCACTCAGCACCATTTTCATGGAAAACACCAAGCCAAATTGATTTACGATTATTTGGATTGCCAAAAATTGAATCTCCCACTAAACCAGACAATACTGCGATTATAAATAATCAATTAAAAACCATATTCCATGAAAGTCCTAACAAATTATCAAATGGAACTTCAAATGATTCAGATTTATGGGCAAGAAAAGTCATATCAGAAAAAAATGGTATTAAGAAAAATATAGACACACCAGATTCTCCTAACATAGTCTTAGGCGGGACATGCTCCAAGATAAGTGGCTTATGTTCAAAATTGAAATTCTTACCTGGTAAATCCTGTAGTTATGAAGTTAAAACAGTTACCTCATATCCTCCGAATGAAAACAGCAGCAGCAACATTCTCGATAAGATAAAAGGCAGCGCTGTCCTGAAAATACAAAATACAATTAAATTAGTAGGTGGTAAGACTTATGTTGCAAATGAAAAAAAATCAGCAGATAATAATGAAACTGAAAATTTAGTTCAGGCTAAGAATATTATACAAGTTACTAAGTTGCAAAAACCTTCACCGAAAGTTGCTAAACCTAAATCACCTCCTCCTCCACCACCAATTCTAAAACCGAAAACTGAAGAGACTGATGGGAATGAAACAGGGAAAGCTAATATGATTACAGTTAAAAATAATAAGATTGATAAGTCGAATGCTTCAAATGATGATATGGAAAAAGTAGCATTGTTAGAAGATAATTCGTTAAGTTCCTTCCCTTCCACTGATCATGACAGTTTTGATAAATACTCGAAAGTAGTTCATCAATTATCAGATGAATTAAATAGCTTAAATACTGCTTTTACATCAATAAGCGGTCACAGTAGTGATAATATACCCAAAAGTGGGTTTGATTTTTTGGATAATTGGTGAATGACAATAATTTTCAGTATTTCGAATTAATTTGAGATTTAATTGTGTTCATCAATTTCAATGGCGTCATCTAGCTTTTAAATCTATTCGATTCTATTTAAGAAAATTGAAATCTACTAATTATACATGATCAAAAATACTTTGCTCTTTTTGGCTTACCCAAGGTGAAGTCAGGCGACGCCATTGATTAATTGAAAGGGCAGCAAAAACCAAATTATCTTTTCGTCAGTTATAAGTTACCATTTATAAATATTTTTCTTTTAAATAGTACTCGTGTTAGTATACGTTAAAATAAAGTTTTCTTTTTATTTATTATCACAGCTGACCTCTATTCTTTAATCTAGACTCTCATCAGAGGAGCCATATTTGCGTTTCAGACCTTGCGAACGCTGCCACCAAAATCTTCGTTAAAACTAAGGAGGCAGTGAACCAGAGTCAATAATGTCTTATTTAGATTCTAGATTACAGAATAAAGCTCAATAATTTTTATTATTAATGTGATAGATTTATTAAAATATTAACAATTAATATTAAGCTCATTTTGATATCATCCAATAACTAAATTCAATTTTTATATTACATATTGGGAATCGTACATTTCATTAAGATGTCGTGTAAGTGCATTATTTGTTGATAAGTAATTTTGATGTTTGAATAATCGACTGAAGTAATAATTGTATGTATTAGAATAATAACGAATGCCTTTTTTTTGGATCGACGATAAAAATTGAATTTTTCATTATGCAGCTCAAGTATCATACGATTTTTTTGAATACTCATTCATCAAAAAAAAAGACTGTTATCCAGCCATGTCATTTAAAAAAAAAAAAATCATTCATTTTATAGTTAAAGACTGAAAAGTTTCATTTAGGAAAAATGTAATCTGCGATTATTTGTGCTTGATTTATGCTATACTTTAATTTTTTTATACTGCTTTTGGTGAAATAAAATTTAATAAGTCAAAAACTTACAAATTTGTTATTGATTTCCCATCTTGTCTGTTTGACACTAGAAATAATAATAGGCTAAATTGATTTTCAAGACAAATGACCTCTGGGTGATGTTTAGCCTAAAAAAATTACTCTAAGGTCGTTTGTGTTTTGATGAAAAATATGATTTTGTTTGTTTATTTTTCACCTTGGAATCAAACGTCTGCTTATGTAAGCCTATGGAAGCCTAATACTCTTTGGAGGAGTAAAAAGTTCTTACAACAAAATAGTTTTTGCTACTTGAGACTCACACTAACCCCATGAGGCTGACTTGATCAAGTGATCCCTCATAAAACCATTTCTAAAAGCTCAAGCTAGACTTGCCAAAACACAGATATTGACTTGTCATTTTTCCTATTGTCTTCGTGTTGCGCCAAATTTTCTAATAAAGGAGAACAGATAGCGATTTCAATGAAATTTTAAAAAACCTAACCTGAAGTTCATTGGCTATGAGAATCATACTTGTACTGCTTCAGAGTTTTAATATTCTCACTAAAATTAGCATTTCATTTGCAACTCAACAATTGGAGCACTCCACAACTTAAAACCAGTTATAATAATTGCTTCTGCAATCAGCAGCTGATCAATTTTAACTTTCTTCTTCCCCAGAACAAATGTATCAGTACAAGCCTTTTTGACTATTTAATGGAATCGAGCACAATGCAGTCTCAGCTGGAGGTGACAAATAATTTTCATTTCATCTTCAAAGCAGTATCTTTTATGAATCTTGAATAAAAAGAACTAAATTAACTATCGCAAAAACTAGAACAAAAAATATTCTCACAGATTTAGTTTCAATGAATGAAAATTTTCAGGATCGATTACCATTTGCATATATTTAGATGCACAATGTCCATGAGTAAATTTTCTCATGCCTAAAAATCCAGACTAAGATAATTATCTCAGTACTAAAGTGAATTTTCATCCAAAAAAAGTAACGGTTTGACAGCACCTAGTCTTAAAGCTTTCAAACACAACCTAACCTTACCTCATTTAAAAAAAAAATCAAGGAAATAATCAATATTTGGAAAAAATAAAATATAAATAAGCTCATCAAGCACTATTGTAATTCAGGTTCACTAAAGTGCAGCATGCAATAAACTGATCAAATACTCCAAATTTTCACTTAGAATTAGATCCAGATCCACTCCCACACTAAAAATTGCTTCCTTCAGTTCAATGTTGCTTCTGGTAACCCCGAAAATCAATTCTAATTGACAATACCGTCATTAATCCAAATAGTAACTCACATTTTTAAATTTTTTAAAAGCTACCAAAAAAAAAAATCAAAAATCGGATTCAAATCAAAATGGCAGCTTCATGTCAATCATCCCCAATCCAAATCACATTTCATGTCCATGAAAAAAAATTAACAATCCTTTTTTTTCACGGAAGCGGCATTTAACTTCTCAATACAATAAAGATGTACTCGTCGGTATTTGACATAAAACAATCACAGAGGTTAGATAAGCCATGAAGCCATGCTGAGTACAAAACCCGTTTAATTAATCGACGAAAAAAAGTGTGAAAAAGAGATTAATCGTATGCACACACTTACAATATAAACAATCTTCCCATGCTATTGTTTCCTATCGAGATCATTCACTTCACACACCATATAAAATCAACAATAATTACACATAAAAAAAAATAACCAACCGAGACCGCGAATCACATCATTTTTCTCACGCAGTGTTGCCAATTTCCCCACAAAATAAAGCAGCAAACGTGTCAGCTGACGCGATCCAAGCAGACGAAGACTACACGACAAAGTTGAATAGACATAATGTAGGGGGTAAATATTTACGGTTTTGCAATGGATTAACAAACTACATCCAATTGCGTAAGTATTTCACATTTATTTCCTTGAAAAACCCGTTAAAAAATATACCTTTTTCCTACCATTCGAAAATATCTAACCCTAACTGATTAAAAATAATTTCTTTGTCTTCGCAGAACTCGGAAGTGAAAAAAAAAACCCACACGAATTCCAAGTGGTCCTCAGTGGGAGACAAACGACAATATGGATCACCCTCAAAGAGCGGCTCATACCGAGTCGACAAACAATGGAGCGACTAATATAATGCCTAATATATTGTTTAGAGAAATTCATAAAAATGCATTCCTCAAAAGGCATTCCTCGGATCGACGAGCGGGATTTCCACGTAAAAGTGAAAAAGTTTGGGTTGTTTTTTGTGTTCACGATGATGCCGAAGCATTTTTAGAAATTTATCCGGATCAAAAACTAGCATTAACTCATAAACCAGAATGGTTTACTTCATTAACAAACACACTACACATATCTCCATCCATTTGTGGTCATGAAGATGAATTTGAATTTGCAGTTACATTAACCTCTCAAGTTGTTAGATTAGCAGCACCGACATGGGAATCAATGATGGAATGGGTGGAGACTATTAGAAATAAATTAAGAGAATTAAAAGTATTATCGCCAAAAGAAAATATATATAGTAAAATGCCTGAACAAAGGCAACCTCTTCTTCCTACACGAGACCCTAATTCACCGTTACCACTGCCTCCTGAGGGACCATCGACTTTATTACCAGGTGTCGAACCTGTTCATTTAGATACAAGAAATAATGAAGTGACTGAAAGAAGCCAAAGAGAAAATAGAAGTAATGTTAATCATAGGACAAGGCAAGAAACGACTGAAAGTGAAGTTGAAACTAATGAGCCACCAGTTAACAAACCAAGAGTTCGTTTAAATAGAGCTGTAAGTGTACCAGAATCACCTGCAAATGTCCCATCAGGATCAAACATAACAGTAATTGAAGTATCAAGCTCAAATAGTCGAACCTCACACTCCGCATCTGAATGTGGTTATTTTAATTTTACAATAAGTGATGAAACTCATGGGGAAATAGAAATCGAAGATGTGTTTACAACACCTCCATTAACTCCTCGACCAGATATTTCAAATGGAGAAGCTCATTACGAGCATGTGTTTGTTGTTAACAATACAAATAATACCAGTGAGATTAAAATAAAAAATGAAAATGACTCTAGTCATGAAAATAATTTACCGTGTACTAGTTCTTCATTAGTTGAGGATGAAGTCAATGATAATCCTGAAGGTAATACGAATTGTATTAGTTTGCAAACTCAGACGAAATTGGAAAAAGTTAACATTCCTGGTTTGATACCTCGTGTCCCAGCAAAATCAAAGCATGATAAACGAATAAGATCTGTGGATACTCCGATCACGCCTAAAGAATTGTTAGAAGTCAAAAAAGCTGAAGAAGAAGAAAAAAATAAAAGCGGGGCTAGTTCTTCAGCAATGCCTGCTTATAGTCAAGTCCAAAAAACTAAAATAAAAATTGGTGAAAGTTCAAAAAGCTCAGATCAAGCAAGTCATTTAGTTTCTCCAATTCCTCCACGTAGAAGATTAAATGATAATCAAAGTGATAATCGCCCGAAACCAGAACTCCCTAAAGTTTTAGAAAATGCCAAATTAAAAAAATCAAAGCAGAATAATATAAATAAAAACGAAGCACCAGTTTCTAATAACCAGTATAGGAATGAATCATCAACGCCATCTACTTCCGGTAACAGTAGAATTAACATAACCAAAAAAGAAGGTGTTAATAATCATAATAATAATATAGATGTGGAGCCTTTAACAGCAACAGTCCAACCCGCTGTTGGAGGCGTTATAAGCGTTGAGGATATTCCGTTAATCGGAGGGCATCAGAGAAGAAGGAGAAGGAGTTCGTCTTCAGATGCAGGGACGGCTTCAACGACGCCTCCGTCGAGAGGGATAGGGGGTGCTGATAGGATACGGGTTAATGTTCCGTTGACGGTTGCGCTTCCCCTTCAGCAAAGGAATGAAAGTGATAGAAGACCGTCGGCAACGGAAACGGAAGTTAATACTCATGTTAATTTAGCATCCCAGTCTTCGTCGAGATTAACGTTAAGGGAGCAACAGGTTTTGCAGTTGAGAAGGGAAATGACGCATCCTGGTGGGGTTAGATTGCAATTAAGAAGGAAAGACTGTATTGGATCGATTGCTTTGGTCGATGTTCTCAGTGGAGTTTGGTAAGTTAAACTAACCTTATTTGGTTAAACCTAATTCTATTTTCAGAGATTATCCTTTTTGATTTTTTAATGAACAAGATGGCCGCCGAAGTTCCAGGTGGCGTCTGCTAAAAAGCGTTAATGGCAACTAACCTAACCTGACCTGGTTTAAGAAAATCGAATACCATTGTCTTTTTAATTTTTCTTGGAACTTTTCTAAATTGATGCTTGAGATGAACGACTGACTTTCAACTCGAGATGAGCTGTCAAACTTGAGTGATTCTTTGTAACTAACCTAAATATGATTTTCTTTTGTCTTTCTTACATCTGTAAGCATTCAAAATGGCGGCGAAAATTTATAGAACTTCGTGCTAAGGGATTTTCGTGACATTTAATAACCTAACCTTACCTGGTTAAACGAAAACACCGTTTCCAGTCTCTTTTCTTCCAAAATTTCTAAAAAATTCGATGTAGCCACTAAACCTAGCCAGTTGTAACTTGTGTCTTCGTCTTGGTACCTGCAAACATAAAGTAAAATTCGGTCTTAGCACAAAATTAACCTCTTAAAAAACATTTTCAGGGTCGCTGGATGGAAACAAAAAGAACATCCAATCCTTTACAACGCTCTACACATCGGAGATCAATTAATAAGCGTATCGGATGTAGTCGTGAGAAGTTCAGCAGATGCTCAAAAACTAATCAGAAGCTCATCCAATCTCTACATCGAGTTTATTATCCGACGCGTGCCTTTGGGTCGAGTTTACGCACTTCAACGGTCTTCCGAAGGGCAAAATCTAGGAATCGTCCAAGAAGGGAGCACAGCCGAGATAAAAGACGTTCTACCAAACACTGTAGCGGCACGACAGGGGCTATCACCGAAAACAACATCGATGGACGGTTTATCATTGACAACTTGGTTCCTTACGGAAATCAACGGGAGACCTTTGAATTTATTTTTTAAAGACAATGAAGTCCGTGATAGGTTAAACGCAGTAGGCAAAGAAATTTCGATATTAGTCCAACCGAGCGATTTTATAAAACAGATAAAGAAACATTTAAAAAGCATTAGGAGTTATAAAGATTATATTGTACAATGATAGCGGAGAGTCAGTGGCAAGGCGTGAAAATATATCACAACGAGTGGAATTTAAATGGAATGAATCATCGAGTAAATTCGTCTTAATAGATTTTATGAAATTTGATTCTTCCACGAGTCACGGCTTTTTTTTTTTTTTAATTTTTTAACTTGTCATTGACCTTGAGTTTTATGGATGAGTTAGGATAGCTGATATTTTAAAAGGAAAGAAATATTGTTAAAAATAATAGAAGCGTGGGAAATGAGATCAGTTTATTTTAAAAAAGTCGTTGAAAAAATAATTGGGCGAGTATTGTTTTAGTGTGAAAACTGAAAACAAGTCTAATTATTTTTAATTGAAATAGAATGATGTGGATGAAAGGAAGTTGAAAGACCACCGAATCCTAGGGCAATGGAATTTGAATTGGTGTAGTTGAATTTTAACAAAGAAAGAAAATTTTGAAGCTAGAAGTGAAGCTTTTGAAAGATAAAAGCTTCGATTAAAGTATTTTGGAATTTCCAGGCCTGAGGGCTCGAGCTGGATATAAAAAATGTTTTAGCTTTTACTGCCAAAAATCTCAATTCTGCTGCCACGATATGAGAATAAAAAAATTGTCAGTTTAAATATTCGTTCAGAAAGCGCTGGAGTCGTTTTAGTTCGTTAAATGATCATTTGAGAGCGCTAGTGACTTTTTAGTTTATAAAAAGATCACCAGAAAGCGATCGAATCATTCTGGTTTGCAAAATTATCATCTAATGTAGAAAAATTATGATAATAGTCGATAAAAAGCTCGATCAGTTTCAAGACTTGTAAAACAGTTAAGGTTAAGTCAAACTGTGAAGAGAGCCAGTTAATCGCAGCTTAGATTTTAAAAGACGATCTAAATTTTTCGAATTGCACTCAGCAAAGTGGCTGCGCTAAGTAGCCAAAAAAATCTTATAAATTATGAACATTTGAAGAAAAATTAAAATTAAAATTGATTTAGTCACAATTTTATGAGTAATTTTAATTTTTCTAAAAATTCAAAATCCCTCTGCTTCTATTATTTTAAATTATTAATAACCGAATCTCATAGTATGTATTTTTAAAATAAAAAAAAGTATGTTCCTGGTTTTAAAAAAAATTAAGCCAGTAATGTGCTTAACGATTTACCCAACTCAAAAATGTTTGAAATTATTTTGATATGTAAAAAAACGGATTTATATAAAAAAATTTAGATGATTAGAAAAACGAAACTGTAGCGACGCCAAGAAAAACTGTCGCACTAAATCCTTTAATGTTTTTTTAAAAGATAAGCGCCAGAATCGCTTACTACAGCTTATGGTTAAAGACCCTAAATTAAAAAGAGATAGAGCAGCTCACATGAAAAACTTTTCGGTAAAATCCTACATGGACGAATGATGTATCAATATGGCGAATCTACAAACTGTCATTCCCCCATGTTGGATTTTCCATTAAGACTTTTCACGTGAAGAGCCATTTTAAGCAGAAGACGCGCCTCTAGTCTCTTTTAAGAGTACGCTTTAGTGAATTCTAAGCGATCATCGATTTATAAGTTAAACATAGGCGGAAATTTGAAATCGTGGCAGCAGACAGGTCACTGATACTCTTAATTTAGAGTCTGTGCTAATTAGCGAGTGTGGCGCCATCTTCACAGTTTAACTAAAAAATAACTATATCTGCTGGCACAATAGCATGTCCCGAGACAGAAAGCTGTTTTGGCGTCGCTACTGAAGAACAAATCGCAGGCTAAATATTTTTTTTCGAAAATTGACTGATTAAATTCCACTGTAAACAAGGGAAACTTAAGTTTAACTTAAGTAGAATTTTTAAAAAAAAACATACGTATTATTTTATGTATAAAAATGAAAAAAATGTACCATTTGTGCTGTTTGTTTCTTAGTTGTTAAAAAAAAAACATAGAGAGTATTCCGTATATTTGGTAAGTTTTTTGTTTCAAGAAATCGCTTTTTTTGTATATTGAAAAAAAAACGCGAACGAGAAACAGGCTGTAATGATATTAGACTGATCTTCAAAAACTGAACCTGTCATTTATAAATGTTTGTCCAGTCAGGTATATAAGGACCCATTTTCTGGTCTTTTGGTATTTTTAAATAAGTCCCCTCCCCGGTGTAGATATAAATTGCTTTTTTTGTATTAGTATTGTTAACCCCACTCAACCCGTAGTCATTATTTCCCAGCGGAATGAATTGATTGATTGAAAAAAAAAATGGTTATTTTTGTACTTTAAATGTATTTTAAGGGCAGCTTGTATGTGTATAGTTTTTAATGTATTAAAACTTCAACGTGATATGTAATAAGTTACCTTTCTGAAAGATATTTGGAACGTGTCAGCAGAAAAAATTGAAAAAGATTGAGTTTCAAAACTTACAAAGGAGCAGAAGCAGGAGACTACTCTGAAGCAGTTTAAGTTTGTGTAACGATTATTTAGGGGCGCTAAATTTGTTTTAATTTGTAGAAAGGTTAAGAATTTTGCGTCTACTTTTCAATTATTGCCAAACAAAACCCATTTTAACCCGATCTTGTTAAATTAAATCACTAGTTAAAATTCCACTAATATTAATTTTTTTTGTTGTTAAAATTTTTTCAAATCCATGGTTAAATTAAACAAAGATCGGCTTATATGGTTTGTAACCTTTGACGAAATCGTAAGTTTTGAAAATATCTTGCCACGTTAGGCGTCGATTAATTTTTCCCTTCCCCTTATTTGTACTGTAATATTGATTGGATGCGATCAAATTATGTGTTTTGTAAACATGAAATATAAAACATTTTCCGTGCAGTAAATATTTTTATTTTCAATTCAAGAATGAAGGAGGAATATCCTTTTAAAGAGCAACTAGTTTGATTTTTTAAAAACAATGGCGCAAATTCGGTTTTGTGTTGCCAAAAATTTTTCCTTTATGAATTATTAGGCAAATTCTAAGAAAAATTCAGCCCAGGCGGGTTTAATTATTAGAAAAACTTGTCAAATTTTTAGATCTCAAAACTAAGCAAAGGCGGAAGTTGAAATAAGGTTTGGTTTCTTGAGGAGATTATTGGCTTTTTATCAGTGGCTTAGCAGTGTCAAGAGAAGCTTTCACCTCTCACACAAATGTTAACTTGAGGCCCCTCCTCAATTTTTACTTCTCTACAACTCCGGGGCCCACCGGTTTTTTGCTTTTTGGCTAAGTTACCACCTTAACTAATGATTTTTGTGGCTCGACTGACATGCAACAATCCTAAAAAATTTCAAAAGGCCTTTAGTTCCTTCGGCCTATCCTTTTGGTGCCGTCACCATCTCCCTATCTTAAATAACAATCCCGTTTGTTCATTTTTTTAAATTCAAACTTTTTCAATAGGAAATTAGATAATGAAAAAGTAAAAGTATATCATTGACGCTAACCTTGAAAATTGCCAGCACCCCGTTAGGCGATCGTATTAGGATTGACCGGAGCTAATTATTCACACAAGAAATAAAACGAGTAAGTAATCCACATGCGAATCGATAGCGTTTTATTCCAAAACAATAAGATAATCGTTATTGCATAATATTTAATTGGATTCGCACACAAAAAAAAAAAAAAAATTAAAGGGAAAGGTTGTGAGCTAAAATAAATGGTTGTCAAGCGTGAAAATTTTAAACCGCAACCGCATTGAGGCGAAAATTTTTCACTTATCGACGTGTTTTCATTTCGTAAGGTTAAGAGGGGGGCAAAAAAATTAGGAGGAAAATGATTATTGCAGAGAGTGCCACAACTTCGCAACCGGTTATTGCTCCAAGTTTTGCGTAATTTCTTTTTTTTTCGTACTTAATCGCGTGTAGGGGTTTTACAGCTTCAAGATAAAATTTATATACAGTGTATTAATATTTAATGATTAATCGACGACATGGGATATTAATATTTGACAGATTACGGGTGGAATGAGAGCGTGATTGAGAAATGTAGGGATTTTTTCTGCAAGGGTTTTTCATGCTGCGATAGGGGGAAAAAAAGAGGCTAGAAACCCATTTTGGGCTCGCGGCAGCGGCGTAGCAACTACCCCCCCGCGGTCAAAGGGGCCCCCGGTCTTTCAGCGGGAAAATAGTTTTGCACTAGATAAAAAGCTGTAAAAAATTGAGGAAGGGTCCTGGAGTAAAAGTTCTGAGGGGGGGGGGGGGGGGGGGTCTCTTCTAACATTGCTACGCCACTGCCGCATCACTCGCAGTTGCGGTTGAGCCACTGACTTCAAGATCTAACTTGGCTACTCTTCCAGCCTGATTTTCTCTTCGGGTCCCAAAACCCTCAAGATCAGCCCGTGAAACCACCTATAATTTTTATTCGATCACGCTTCAAGTTTTGACATGAAAGAAAAATCTCTTAAAATTTCATGGGGAATCAAATTTCCCGTATATTTTTTTTTAAAATCAATGCCGAAGAAAAAATCAGCAAAATGAACAAAGATTGCTCACCTCCCCTTTTACCCTTTGGCCATTTACTTTAAAAAAATCCCCCTGGCTCCCCATAAATCTTAAAACCCTCTCAAATAATCCTTTCTACTATTCCTGTCAAAAAATCCAGGGCACCAATTAAATAATCGAATAACGTGCTTTTTACGAAATGTTTCAAATTTAAAATTATCCATTTGCCCTGTAATGATTGCCGCTCATTAAAATATTGCAATTGAGCGCATTGACTGAAATCTTACGTCACATACATATCTATAAGAAAAAAAATTCTTTTTCACTATTTTTTCCTGGTGTCATTAAATTGCGCCTATTAAGATTCGCAATTAACTATTGTAAAATAAATATTTCGGTCGTTGAACTATTATTACAAAATGGGATTTTAAAATTTGGCGGGAATAATAGGGGTTGGCACTGCTGCCTGGAATAATCAAAATGGCGGAGCTTTGTTTACAAGCCGTGATGCGCACGCTTGAGCAAGTTTTATTATTTAGGGAAATTAATGGTAAACCTAAATTTTTTTTTATGGGTTAATTTATTCTTTTTAATAATTAGTGTTTGTATTTTAGAAGCTTTTTTGCATAATTGATGATCAAATTTACTAATTGTTAAGACACTTCCTGATGTGCAGTCATATAGCGTATAGTAATAAAAATTTTTCATCTCTGTCATGCATTCCAATCGCCAAGGACTTAATTTAAATTAATTTCGGTTATTAATGATTGAGGAATGAGTGTTAAGGCGTGGAAGAAGATTCGTTAAAATTTATATCGAGAATTATGTCATAGGGTTTCCTTCTAAAAATTTCTCATAAGGATTTCTCAGTTTTTCAAGAGGAAAAGTCTTTTCGCACGGGCATCCTTTAATTTTGAGTTTTTGAAAATTATCTCAAAAACTGCTAAAGCGATTTTTCCATTTTTTGTGAGAAGATTTCTGACCTTATAAGAAACAACTTTTCTGTTTGGCCTTTTTTCGTGAAAATTCGGCTTCCCCGGGAAATCCAAAAATTTTGAAGTTTTACAGACATGGTACTCGATTTCGACTGAATAATGGTCAGAGATCTCAAATATTCGGTCCGTTTTCTGATTTAAAGGCCACCCTGCCAATTTTACGGCTTTGGCAGGGCCAAATAGGGCCAAATCATGAGTTTTCAAAGATGTTTCTAATTTTTTGTGGGGAGATACCTGGCCCTATAAGGAACAACTTTTTCCCTTTGGCATTTTTTCGTAAAAATTCGCCTTTCCCGGGAAATCCGGGAAAACCGAAAATTTTTGGAAGTTTTATGGACAGCGCTGATGGTATTCGATTTCAACTAACTAATGGATGGGGATTTCAAATTGTTGGTCCATTTTCTGATTTGAAGGCAACCCTGCCAAGTTTCTGGCTTTGGCAGGGCCAAATAAGGCCAAATCATGAGTTTTCAAAGTCATGAGTTTTTTCTAATTTTTTGTGGGAGATACCCGACCCTATAAAGGACAACTTTTTCCCTTTGGCGTTTTTTTGTAAAAATACGCCTTCCCCAGGAAATCCGGGAAAACCGAAAATTTTTGGAAGTTTTACGAATAGCGCTGATGGGATTCGATTTCAACTAACTAACGGATGGGGATTTCAAATTTTTAGTCCATTTTTTTATTTGAAGGCAGTCCTGCCAAGTTTCTGGCTTTGGCAGGGCCAAATAAGGTCAAATCATGAGTTTTTGAAGATTTTCTCGAAAACGGATCTAAAGATATTTCTCATTTTTTGTGTGGAAATACCTGGCTCTATTTAGAACAACTTTTGTTTAAGGCAATTTTTTGCCCAAATTCGCCCTTCCAGGAAAATTTGAAAGTTTTAAGGACAGTGCTGATACGGGACACGATTTCAACTAATTAATAGTCGGGGATTTTAAATTTTTGGTCCATTTTCTGATTCAAGACAACAGCCTCCCTCACAAAATTTTTCTTTCCAATAAAATCCGTGACAGATCGCGATTCGTACTTTAAAACAAAACCACACAGGCATTTTCCTAAAGTTTTTCAACCTGTCTCGCCTCCACCCAGTTACAGTAAATGACCCGAAAAAATTCCTGCAAACCCCAACAAAAAATCTTAAAAAATCCAAACCTTCCTGACTTTTCTAATCTGTTTACATAACATCTCCCATACAAATCAAACCCTCCCGACACAAAAAAATCTCACGAAGCATTTCCCTTTCTTCCAAAACACTCAAGCATGAATCCATCATCCATCAACCTCGTCACACATACAAAAATCCATCTCCCAACTTTTTATTTCCTTTTTCATACAACATCAACAACATTATGATAATAATCTCACTGAGCCGCACGCACAATTTTAAAATTGCAAATTCCCCGTTATGAAAAATCCAAAATGATTCAAAAAAATTTAAAAATATCAAAAATTCCCTATACGTTTTCGGAATGATTTCAATTTGATAAACAAGTACCTACGTAATAATAAATGACTCAACCATCACGATCCGTGATACCGTTCTTCCGTTAATCTACACAAGAATTTCAATCCCATAAGCTAAGCGTAGACATCATTTTAAATCCTAAAGGCGGATCGACAACCATAAGACTGGCCTCACCGGCCACCAGTTCTCCTAATGCATTCTTACTAACAACACGAAAATAATCAAGTGGATATCTATTATTATAATATTTTTACGGATTTCGATCCCGCGTAAACAATTTTTCTTACGGGTTAATTTACTTTAACAAAGTGCGAATATTTTTAAAAAAATCAATTAATAAATTAATATGGCAACCGCCGTGGATAGCGTTCGCCCTTTGGAAATGTTTCCGGTCGATGTTGATTTAAGTGAAGAATTTTTAAAAAAAAGTGATAATGGTTCGAAGGAAACGCCTGAAAATCGAGCGGAAAAATTACAGGAAATGCTGAGATTGCTGAATGGTAAGCCTAGATTTTTAATAATAAATAATATTAGTAAATATCCCTGAATGAGTAAAGAACGTGGTCGTGGATATTTAGGCTCGAATATCTTCGCCTATAAAAAACTAAAAAGAATTTTAATATTTAATATCGTTTTTAGTTCAACGAACTAAAAATTATTTTTTTTTTTTAAATAATTTTAAAGGAAAATTTTAAGATTTTAAGAATGAATATCGAAGGATCTTTTCAATTATTATAAATTTCCGGCTTTTGTTAATGATTTAATACCCAGAAGGTTAATTTTAGGCGTTGACGTATTTATTCATCAAATCTATATTTATGCGATTTGTTGGATAGGTCGTTGCTCGATTTTTATATAAGGGTAAAAATTGAAATTGGAAAAAAGTCGACCTTTGATCTTTTGATGAAAATGGGATAGATGAAGTTTAGGGGGGAATGTATGCGTGGGTAACATCATCGAGAATATATCTTCTTTTTTTTTTTTTTGTTAAAGAAAAAGTTGACCGAGTTTGATATTTCGATTTCTTCCTACACGTGAAAGTTTTTTTTTAAAAGTTTTTTGAAATGCGTTTTTGAATTTGGGTTGGACGAGCACAGTAGCTTTTCTTTTACCATATAAAGTATCGAATAAGCAATGAGAATACTGCTATTTAGAAAACGAGGGATAAAAATTTTAGAAGTGAAAAATTGAAACGTTTTTGCAAATTAAAAAAATAAAAAAATTTAAAATTAAAAAGTGAAAAGTAAAAAGAAAAAAGAAAAAAAAATGAAAATTGAAAAATTGAAACAATAAAAAATGAAATATGAAAAATGAAGGATGAAAAGATGAAAAACGAAAAATGAAGAATGAAAAGGTGAAAAATGAAAAATGGAAAGATGAAAAATGAAGAATGAAGAATGAAAAGGTGAAAAATGAAAAATGAAGAATGGAAAGATGAAAAATGAAGAATGAAGAATGAAAAGGTGAAAAATGAAAAATGAAGAATGAAGAATGAAAAGGTGAAAAATGAAAAATGAAGAATGAAGAATGAAAAGGTGAAAAATGAAAAATGAAGAATGAAAAGGTGAAAAATGAAAAATGAAGAATGAAGAATGAAAAGGTGAAAAATGAAAAATGAAGAATGAAGAATGAAAAGGTGAAAAATGAAAAATGAAGAATGAAAAGGTGAAAAATGAAAAATGAAGAATGAAGAATGAAAAGGTGAAAAATGAAAAATGAAGAATGAAGAATGAAAAGGTGAAAAATGAAAAATGAAGAATGAAAAGGTGAAAAATGAAAAATGAAGAATGAAAAGATGAAAAATGAAGAATGAAGAATGAAAAGATGAAAAATGAAGAATGAAGACTGAAAAGATGAAAAATGAAGAATGAAGAATGAAAAGATGAAGAATGAAGAATGAAGAATGAAAAGATGAAAAATGAAGAATGAAGAATGAAAAGATGAAAAATGAAGAATAAAGAATGAAAAGATGAAAAATGAAGAATGAAGAATGAAAAGTTGAAAAATGAAAAATGAAGAATGAAGAATCCCAGGGTGAAAAATGAAAAAAATGAAAGAATCGATGAATCTTAATTTTAATCCTAACCTTGTTAGAATTTCATTATTTCAAGCCCAATTTCTTTGCATCCAATTTTGAAAAATTCAAAAAAATTATATGTGAATATACTTACGTTTAAGAGTAATCCTTTATCATCGTTTAACCAATTTCCCAAATAAGCCTTGCCCAAACAAAAAAGACTTAATCAAGTTGGAGTTTTGGATAATTAACCTAGAAAGAAAAAAGTATTTTAGATTGTTATCAAGTAATATTATTTAATGTTTCTATCAGGCTAAAAAATTTTCTTATTATTAAAAATTAAATTAAGGCTGAGCTAAAAACTCATAATGATTCCTAAGCTTGGGCCATGTTTGTAAAATGCATAGCTAAGATATGGATCGAGTCTTAAGTGCTTAGTTTTAGGCTGAGCTTAAATTTGAAGTGTTAGAGTGGCAGTGTAAGGCATAGAGATAAGGCAAAAAAAATTGAAAGAAAATATTAAAAACCCAGAAAGAAATTTTAAACATTTTTAGTGGCTGGAAAAATTCATATAGCCAAAAGAAAAAATTGAACAATTATATTGCAATATTCATATTTGCTGCTAGTACGTTGCGATATGGAGACAAGATGAAAAAGACCCATCACTTATCAAATCCCTACATTTCTTTAAAGCCTGAGGTCACACTCACGACACAAACCGAACGTCTAGACTACATTCACATATTGCATTACATTTATTACATAATTTCAAAAATTAATGAATTTAATTAACTTTATTATCCTTAAAAATAATATATCTTAAAAGTGACAACGAAGTTAAATCGAAAAAATATAGATAGATTGCGGTTTTTCTTTTTTTAGAAAAAAGAAATTTTCCTCTTCAGAAAAACAGATGTCAAGATAATAGCGAAGTCTTGTTTGATTCCATCATGTCTCTTAATTTTTTTTCTCTTTCTTATTTCCTCATTTATTTTAGTTTTGCTTCAGTGAATTTTCATATATTTAATTCTGTCGTAAGGGATTATGAAAAAAAATTCATTTATTTAATGGCATAAAAAAAAATTAAAAACGCTTTTTAAATTAATTAGTTTATAATTTGAGTTAAAGGGTATTGCGTTATTTGAGAGGGTATTTTAGTGGAAGGCCGTGCGATGGGAAGAAGTGCATCAAATTAAGCTATTATAAACTTTGTTAATGAAGATTGCTACAAAAAAATGCATTTTTGTTTTTTGAGAGTGAGAGAGAAAAAAATTAATTATAAATTATGACGCTATCATTTTTTTGTGGTTGTAAATTAAATTGGTTGGATCAATGAAATTTAAAATCAAGTTTGAGGTTTTTTTGCAATGAAATTTATTTCATTTCGAGTTTGTTGGTGAGGGGGAAAAGTGATTAAAAATCAGAATGTATAACTGAAAAAATTAATAGATAAGCTTTGGGTTTTAAAATAAAATAAAATAACTGAATCCCGAAACGCATTTTTCGGGAAATTGGAAAACGCTTCCTAATCGAAAAACCGACCGAAAGTTTGAAGTTTTCGACCCTTTTTTAGTCGAAAACGAGTACCATGAAGGCATCATTAATAAAAACTTTCAAAATTTTTGGAATTTTCTAAAATATCTGGGGAAAACGTGATTTCCCGGAAAAGTCACAGAGGAAAAAGTTGTAGGGAAAAGACTCGAGTTTCCATTTGCGAAATATGAAAAAAATCGTAAATACCGTTTTTCAGAAAATCATCGAAAAGTAGTTTTGAAAAATTTGGGAAATTCATTCAAATGCTAAAAGTTTGACTAATATATTTTCTGAACTTTATGGGCCACTCGAAAGTAATAAAGCAGCGGGAATTCTTCATAAGCAGTCTACAATATTTTTAATTTTGTTTACAAACAACCGAGGCTGAGGATAAAATTCAAAATTTGAGTCGTTTCTCTTATTTTTATTTTTCTTACCTGACTTCTTTAAGGCAAAAAATTATCGGGAGTGAAAGGGATATCATTAATCATAACAAACGCACAAAAAATAGTTTGTTTCTTGGTCAAATTATTGCACCTAACAACGTCATCTTTTCAAAACTTTCCTCATACGTGTTAAACCAAAACCAAAACCACGTAATCTGTTTTTTGTTTACAATGTCAAACAAGCGCTAAAAAAATTCGAATCAATCGTGTGGCAAAACATCGTGGGAGCAAAATATCAGTTATTATACAATTCTTTTTATTAATTTACAATTGATGACTATGGAAAGGTTCTCGGGGGAAAAATTCATAAATCAAAGAATACATAATAACACAAAACCTTGCTAGTTCTTTACTTAGCCTCGTCACGAATCATGACAAAAATAAAAACAAATGGAAGAAAAATATGTAAGACAAAAAGTGTATCAAATCGTAAATGGACATACACTTGTGTATAGTAGAAGAAAAAAAAGATGAGTAAACAGTAGATGATTCGCCAAGGTTGAAGTTTTAGTATTTTTCGCTAGAAAATTTAAAAAAGAGATTGAGGCTGTTCGTGATTTAGTGCTATTACTTTTCCTATGTTTGGAAATGTGGGGGATCGACAGAGCAGGGAAATTGCCAAGCTTTTTATAAAACCATACTGATCATTAGCCACAGGAAAAGCTGCTATGGTGTTACTTGCTTCTTTGCTGAAAACAACCGTTGCTAAGGTGCAATTTGTCCATAGCAACGGTTGCTAAGGTGCCATTTGTCCATAGCAACAGTTGCTAAGGTGCAATTTGTCCATAGTAACGGTTGCTAAGGTGCCATTTGTCTGTAGCAACGGTTGCTAAGGTGCAATTACTCCATAGTGACCGTTGCCATGCAGTTTTTTGTCCATAGCAACCGTTGCCATGGCATTATTTGTTCACAGAGACCGTTGCTATGGCGCGATTTGTCCACAACGACTATAACTATGGAGTTATTTGTCTACAGCGACTGTTGCTTGTCACAAAAGGCAAACACCTAAGACAAAATTTATAAAAACAAAAGGTCTCATTGTCATACGAATACACAAATTCAGCTTTCCATAATGCAACGGCGCTAAAACAAAAAAAAAATCATTCCGGAAATAAAAGAATTGATATGAACAAAAACAAACGAGATTCTTCAAAATAATTGACTTTCATTCGGATATACTTTCACACAGATTCAGATTGAGAGGAGACATAAGAGTCATTTTATTCTTATAATTTTGTAATACAATTACCTAAGATTGCATTATTATACCGATATTTGGAGCATTGACCTCTTGAATAATATTCCAGACTCAGCCACGCTCATTTAAAAATAAAAAAAATAAAATAAAAAGGGAAAGTCGGCGTTAATGAATGCCCGATTTATTTCATTTTTATAAAACTAATCGAATTTTTGATTCAGAATGACCACTCTATCCGAAAAAAAAAAGAATAATAAAAAGACATCGTTTGCTTCCGTGACTTGTGTATGTATAATTATTTCCATTTTTTTTTTTTCGCTTCCTTGAAAGTCTTTTATAAAATGCGTTTGAGCGAATTGCAACCTTGCACCTTTAAAATATTGTTAGATGAAATTTCTTCGACCTTGAAGTTTTTTTTTTCTTATTTTGAAAGATTCAAGCAAACTAAAAATTATTTAGAAAACATTTTTTTTTTTTTTTTGAAATTTTTTTTAATGTGGATATCATACGCGACAAGTTTAGTTAATAGGGAGAGGTCAACTGATCAGGAGAAGGTTAAATATAATATTTCCTTTCCGTAAGGTCGTCTAGCTATGATAGTGAAATCGTTTCCGAGATTTCTTTACCATCTTTTATGAAATCAAGCGTATATGAATATGCACTTGAAACTGGATGTTGAAAAACTTGTATTTCATTGTCTTTTTTTAATGCTCGAGCCTATTAAAATATTTTTAAAAAATGATATTTTTAATCTATTCAGAGGCCTAATACTTCAGAGACATTTCCGGACAAAATGGACGCAGTAAAAATATTTATTAAAATTTGTAGATACTTGCTCCGGTCGATTTGATCTGACGTCGCCACTGCGGAAATATTTTGATTAAAATATTCGTATATATAAAAAAAAAAAAGAAAGCATCTTATTTTTATCTAATGAAGTCGGCAATGACCTAGTATATTTAAAAATTAATATTAAAGTTTCTGTGCAATCGCTATATCAGGATTCGGACTAAATGATTTATAAAAATGGTTAGGAAATTTTTTTATCAGAGCTTGAATAGGATCTTGTCTGGGTTGATAAATAAAATTGAATTCTTTTGTTGTGGCTAAAAGTATTTTAATACGATCAGGTTTTAGTAATATGGTTTCAGACAAAGGACTATGAAATTGTAACTAACAAAAAGTGATTTCGGTTAAAGTGAACAAAAGCTTTGAAGATTGAGTACTTCACCTTGGAATAAAAAACGAAACCACAACAGATCACTTTAAATCTTGAAAAAAAAAAATGTTTTGATGTTTACAGAGCTACCTAGCAACCGTTGCTATGGTGCTATTTATCCATAGCAACAGTTCTGACTTTATTTGTCCACAGCGACCATTGCTATGGTGTTATTTCTCCATAGTGACCGTTGCTAAGATGTAATTTGTCCATAGCAACCGTAACCAAGGTGAAATTTGTCCATAGCTATTGTTGCTATGCAGTTATTTGTCCACAGCGACCGTTGCTATGGCTTTATTTGTCCATAGCGACAACTTCTACGGTGCGATTTGTCATTAACGACCGTTGCTATGGTGATATGGTCCATAGTAACCGTTGCTATAGTGTTATTTCTCCATAACAACTGTTTGTATGGTGTTATTTGTCCACAGCGACCGTTGCTAAGATGCAATTTGTCCGTAGCAACCGTTACCAAGGTGGATTTTGTCCATAGCAACCGTTGCTATGGTGTTATTTCTTCACAGCAACTGCTTGTATGATGCTATTTGTCCATAGTGATCGTTGCTAAGATGCAATTTGTCCATAACAACCGTTACCAAGGTGGAATTTGTCCATAGCGACCGTTGCTATGGTGTTATTTCTTCGCAGCAACTGCTTGTATGATGCTATTCGTCCATAGTGATCTTTGCTAAGATGCAACTTGTCCGTAGCAACCGTTACCAATGTGGATTTTGTTCACAGCGACCGTTGCTAAGGTGTTATTTCTTCACAGCAACTGCTTGTATGATGTTATTTGTCCATAGTAACCGTTGCTAAGATGCAATTTGTTCATAGCAACCGTTACCAAGGTGGAATTTGTCCACAGAGAATTGACTAGCAACCGTTGCTATGGTGTCATTTCTCCAAGGCGACCATTGGTGATGCTTATTTTTAAAAAATTCTTTACATTTTTTTTTCAACTTGTGCATTAATAAACTAATGTTTTTGACTAATTTTAAAATATTCCTCGACTCTGTCTAGCTTTTACAGCTCTCCCCTTTCCTTAAACTTCTCATTAATATTAATCTTTTATTTTTCCAGAATTTCCAGAGCTGACAACCCGAACAGACGAGACATACCTCCTTAGATTTCTTAGAGCAAAATATTTTCACACAAAATACGCTTTTAATTTGGTAAGTATACCTTACGCAATTTTTTTCGAAAAAAAAAATCTTTAATAATCCAACGTGAGATTCCTACAACTATTATTTCTTTTTTTAAAAAAAATTACAAGTGCCACTATTATGTTTAACAAACAATGTCAAGGACTCTATTACATATCATTCTTCTAATGCCCTTTTAGTAAATCACTCCTTATCATAACAGGAAAAAGGATGATTACGTACTCCATGCACTCTTAAGCCCTAAAAAAAAAAAAAAACGATTCAGCAAAAAAAAACTCATTCGACCTCGTTAAATTTCTCAGAACTGATTTGACAAAAGATTGCAAATTCAAGATGACAAAACCTGTGTGAAATAAGTAATTATTATCAATGCAAGTGCCGTAAATAATTATTGTACTCATAATTAGTCCTCTTTCATACGGAAACTAATTTTCTTTTTTTATATTATGAGATTCAATTTAGCAATTTGTCTATAAATATCAAAATTTCATAATTTATGTTTCAGTCAATAAAAAAAAAATATTTTTTTTTGAAATATCCGTTAAAAAATTACGTAGTTAGTCTTATGTGTAATTAAGACATTCACTGATGTCAAAAACAAATAATCTATAAAAGAAAAAATTGAATTACTTTCACATATCCCGTATTAAAAGATAATAAACCGTAAATTGTATTAAGATGATTTTATTTGATATTGCATTTGTTGCAAAGCTGAATTGCATTATGCAAGTATTTTTATATCATTAAAACTGAGTTACTTTCACTTTTAACGTTTCAAGTGTTTCTTTTATAAAAAGAACCAAAACATTGCTACAATGTATTGATTGGATTACAGTAACTGAATTTTTAATTGAGGATTTCTGATCATGATTTTTCATTGTTTTTGTAAAAGATTGATTTGGGTTAATTAATTTGGAAGATTTTTTTAAAAAATGAAATTTGTTTAAGGGGGTTGGGCAGTTGTGAATTATTAAGTACTGAGGAAATTTTAGCAAAGGTGAAGATATTAAATATGAATGATTGAGTGATGTGTAGATCGATTTATTGATTTTCTTTTAATAGATAGTTTTGTTTAAGAAAATTTTTTTCTGGGAATTTTTAAAAAATTTCATTTATTTTTCTTTTAGAAAATTTTTAGAACGAATTTCTTTTCAGAGATTTTGTTAATTTTATTTTCGAGTAGTAAAGACAATTTTTTCCTCCTGAGAGATTTTCAGTTTCTTTCTTCTTAACAATTTCGGCAATTTTTTCTGTTTGACAAACTTTACCAATTTTTTCTTCTGAAAAATTTTATCAATTTTTTTCTTAGAAATTTTATGAATTTCTTTTTTCAAAGATCTTCATTAAGTTTTCTTTTCTAAAAAATTTCGTCAATTTTTCATTTTGAGAAACTCAATCAATTTTTTCCTCCTGAGAATCTTTGTTAATTTTTCCTTCTGGAAAATTTCATTCAATTTTTTCTTGGAAAGAATTTCATTCAATTTTTTCTTGGAAAGAATTTCTATTGGAAAGAATTTCATTCAATTTTTTCTTGGAAAGAATTTCATTCAATTTTTTCTTGGAAAGAATTTCATTCAATTTTTTCTTGGAAAGAATTTCATTCAATTTTTTCTTGGAAAGAATTTCATTCAATTTTTTCTTGGAAAGAATTTTATGAATTCTTTGAGAAAACTTCATGAGTTTTCTTCTCATAATTTTTTCTTTTTATTTATTTTTCAACACAAAATTTGTTTGACTTTTCTTTAAAAAGAAGAAAGTTAAAGCTGAGCTGGGTTTGGATCAAATACTTTCAGGATTAAAGTCTGCTGCCACCATGGCAAAGAGATTTTAATATTTTAAAACTAAACAGAGCTAAACGAAAATTTTCAGTTTACACCAAACTCGGCCACTCAAAAAAATTTGTCGCAGCCGAACTGACTTACTGCTTTTTGACCATAAGCCGCATTGGCCACTCTCGGTCTTGTGTAGCGCTAACCTCTTCTTCTTGAGCTGAGCTAAGACTAAAAATAGTTAAAGTCTGTCTGAACCATTAGCGAAGCTTTAGACTTCTGGCTAGACTCCTCCCTCCGTTGCTGCCCAGAGGGCAACTAACTTAAAAAGCCAATTTCGAGCCCCAAGCAAGATTTAACTCAGGCAGGCGGTGGATCTTAAAACAGGCAACTTTTAAAAAATTCAATAATTTCAGGCTGTTGAACTTTGGCTTGAGCTTCAAATAAAACTCACTGATGAAAGTTTTCGGATCTCTTTCACATAATAAAATTTCTCTTCCTTGCATTTGTGCAAGAAACCTAAAAAAAAAGACAGCAAAAAAAACTCGCTAAACTAGTTTAATTTATCCTTATAACGTCTCTCCATTTTTTTAAAATATTGATTAGGTTAAGTAACGAACCGACTTTACTTCTTCACGTATTACCGTTACGCATTACTCAATCGCTAACCCTAAAGCATTAACCGACATTATTCGTTTCCAGCTCAAAAACTACGAAGAATTCAAAATGAAAAACCTAGACTACTGGGAAAGAGTAGAAATTCCAATCCTAAAACAATTAACGTGCACGGGAGCAGTACAAGTTCTTCCAGGTCGTGACCAACACGGAAGAAGAGTATTTTGGTTAAGAGGCGGTTTATGGAAACCAAACGACTGCTCAGTCGAATGTATATTACAGGTAAACTGGCATGATTTCTGCAATCGCGAGATTATGCAAATGGCAGTACTCGAATGGAATTTTGATTGCGGTGCTTGTTTTTTTTTAATTTTACAGGCTGGTGGTATATGCGGCGATGCAACTATAGTGGAACCAATGACTCAGGTTGCGGGGATTGTGATGATATTTGATCTCAAGGATGTAGGAATGGCTCAATTTAAAGGGCTAACGCCTGCTTTTGCTAAAAAAATGACACATTTTCTAGCAGTAAGTATATTAATTTTTAAAATTAATTTTTAAGGTGAAGCAAAATTAAATAACGTGAAATTTTTTGGCTTTTTAGAACTGCCTACCAGTTAGGATCAATGCTCTTCATGTTGTAAATGAACCTTCAATATTTTCAATGATATTTTCAATCTACAAAGCGTTCTTGACAGAGAGGATGAAGAAAAGGGTAAAAAAATTAAAATTTTCAAGTCTTTCATTTCTTCAAATTTCTTGTTTTTTGCTAAAACTTTCCAAAAATTTTTTGCCATAAAATATTTGCATTTTTTTCTTGTAGAACAAATCTATTGATAATTTTTCCTTGTCGAACAAATCTATTGATAATTTTTTCTTGTCGAACAAATCTATTGATAATTTTTTCTTGTCGAACAAATCTATTGATAATTTTTCCTTGTCGAACAAATGTATTGATATTTTTTTCTTGTCGAACAAATCTATTGATAATTTTTTCTTGTCGAACAAATCTATTGATAATTTTTTCTTGTCGAACAAATCTATTGAAAATTTTTTCTTGTCAAACAAATCTATTGATAATTTTTTCTTGTCAAACAAATCTATTGATAATTTCTTCTTGTCGAACAAATCTTATTCATAATTTTATGATCTAATTATAAATTTATAACCGTCAAAAGTTTCTAAATTTTTTCATAAAATTTTTTCAGCTATACTTCCACGGATCCAACATGTCCTCCCTTCACGAACACGTAACCGCAAGTTGTTTACCCCCCGAACTTGGCGGAACCTACGGTGAAGTCGACCCTGAAGAATGGTATAAAGTCCTAATGGGAGACATCGTTCAAAAAGGTAAAATTCAAAAATTCCCTAGCAAACACTTTCCCCAACTCTTTTCACAACTAACATTTTTTTTTTCTTTTCAGAACTCAAAGCCTTAGGGTATCGTTTCATAGAAGAAGAAAAAAAATAACACAAAATTCGATGTTAGGGAATTTCGTAATTTGTATATTTTGTAGATTTCGAAAACATCACTTATTTATCTCTCTTTAATTTAAATTTTAAGAAAAAAAAAATTTTTCATTTTAACTAATTTCATGGGATGTGAAAAAAGATTTTTAAAAAATAATCACAAAAACACTAATCATTTTTCCTCTGAATGCGTACAAGATCCCGATAGCTCGGGGAAAAAAAAGATTTATCCTGGTATGAATAACTACATTGTTCTCATTGTTTCCTTATCAATCCCTTTCATCCTTTTTATGCAGGAAAAAAAAACTCGGGGAAAGTTGAGCGTTCCTATAAAATTTGGCAAACGAGCTTAAGATTGCTGAAACGTGATTTTCATCACTGCCTATACTGTATATTTATCGAGAGGTATTATTATATTGCACGAATTAGTTAAAATTTATAATTTTTAAATTTTATTGTAATATTATATAAATATTTTCTTTTAATAAATAATTTTTTCGAACTATTGTAAGAAAAAAATTGTATTTTAAAAATATAAACATGATGAAAAATTATTAATTAATAAAGTAAAAATAAACTTACTTAAGAGCGACACGGGGTCTAAATGTGACTAGATTGAATTAAATACGAGGCTAGACTTGAATAGATTGAAAGAATTCGGGCTCAATATGAAATTTAGTTTAATTTGGTAAGGCTAGACTTGACTAGATTCGACTAGACTTGACTAGACTTTGCTAGACTCAGCTAGATTTGGTACTAGACGTAATAAAAACAGGCTCTGCTTCATTATTTCTTACTAGACTAAACTAGATTTGGCTCACAAAGGACTAGATCACATTTTTAAGACCGTTAAGTTTATCATTTGCTTACTGCAAGCCATGGGAGACCGGTTCTTACCTGCTAAACGTCGTTGCAAGCTTTTAAGAAGCGACTGATGTTCAATATTGAGCTGAATCTGGGTGTAAAGCGAGAGTGATGATGGTTTGATTTTGATTGACAAGAAACCGGACACTAATAGAGGAAATTTCTGACAGTCAACGCCCTTTTGCATGTGCGCACATTCGGGGTTTCCCTAATAGAAAAGATGACGGTGCTCTATACAAATTCGATCGAACCTTAGAACTATGACTAGACAATTTTTTATTATAAAAGCTCATCCGTCCTACTCGTGAACCAAAACCTATCGATCAATTTATTTCCTTAAACTTGAAATTCACCTTATGATGAAAAAACCCAAAGCCTTCACTCTCTCTCTGGCACCTTCAAAATGAATGATCACTCAATTACTAAGAGTTTCGCCCTTCACATTAACCCTGATAAAAACAAAATCAATGTTTACCGGGAAGAAAATCACGTGTTAAGCAAAAAAGAACGAAAACAAATTTACAAGCAATAGGGGATCATCGTTATCAGTTATTCACTGACATCAACCCAGCGACAAGGTGTAAAACAGGTAAGCACCTCTATTATATCATTTAAGACATTACAGTGCACATTTATATAATCAACCTTAATTAACAGATGTACTTCAGGTACGTACCTTGATCATCAATGAGGCATTGGTCTTATCTAAGAGAGCAATGTACAAAGTTTATTGCATGAATACACTTGTCCGTCTGTTGTGCCAGTTTAGCACAATGACCATGACCGTGACTTGTTGCAAGTAGAATACATCAACATTAAGTATAAAGTCCGGGTAAAAGAAACAAAAAAAAAACGGACAATGATATACGTTGTGATAACAGTCAGTCTTAAAGAATTTGATTTACATTTACAATTCATTCGTCGTTTGATTTTCATGGTACTTAGATGTTAATAGTGTTGCAGTTTTATTAGTGAAGGTATATTTTGTAGATGAATAAGTCAACGTGTTTAATATTAGTGAAGTTAGGTCAAAAAAAAATTGGGATTTGAAACACAGAAGTTTAAAGTTTAAATTTTTTGGAGTAAGGACTGATGAATCGTGGATCAATCATTTGTAAGATTTGATTTTTGAGCAACAGAGTGAGAATGTACTGCGGCCATTGAAAAATCGAAATTTTGGCCCAAAAATTTTCGGTCTGTGTGTGCGTCCAGATTTTTAGGACTTATCAGAAATGCGAAAGAGAAACGAAGTCGTTTAGGCCGTTTAGGGATAAATATTTGGTTTTGGTGACCCAAGAAAAAAAACTGGAAATCACTTTTTTCCGTTTTTTTAAAAAACCGCTCCTCCGAATTTTTCCATTTCTCGTAATTAAAAACTAGAGGTCATTTCCTACAACTTTTTCATTTAAGACTTTTTTGCCATACTTCGTCTTTCCGAGATATTTCGAAAAAACCGAAAATTTTTCATTTACGAATAATATTGATATGGTACTCGATTTCTACTAAAAAAGGGTTGGCGATTTCGAATTTTTGGTCTGTTCTGTGATTTAGGACGATTCTCTTCCCCTTCATTTTTCGAATTTTGAATTTTCTCCGGAAATCGCAATATGGGATTCGATTTCGATGTATATAAGACATAGATTCCGATTTTTCAGTAATTTTTACCCTCCACCAAACATTTGGTACTCTGAACCCGAATTTGTAGTTCCAAGTTAACGATGGGCAGGTTCAATGATGCGGGTGACCCAAGAAAAAAAAATGGAAATCACTTTTTCCTATTTTTTTAAAAAACCGCTCCTCCGAATTTTTCCATTTCTTGTAATCAAAAACTAGAGGTCTTTTCCTACAACTTTTTCCTCTAAGACTTTTTCGCCATACTTCGTCTTTCCGCGATATTTCAAGAAAACCGAAAATTTTTCATTTCTGAATAATACTGATATGGTACTCGATTTCTACTAAAAAAGGGTCGGCGATTTCGAATTTTTGGTCTGTTCTGTGATTTAGGACGATTCTCTTCCCCTTCACT
Source organism: Liposcelis brunnea (assembly GCA_023512825.1). Classification (NCBI taxonomy): domain Eukaryota; kingdom Metazoa; phylum Arthropoda; class Insecta; order Psocodea; family Liposcelididae; genus Liposcelis; species Liposcelis brunnea. Next base: position 4,616,218 of record CM042070.1, read on the forward strand.
TTTCGAATTTTGAATTTTCTCCGGAAATCGCAATATCCAACCGAACACGTGCCTGGAATACCGTGTCACAAAACATTCATCCCAGACTCTCTTTGATGTTCCGGAACTTTCAACTTTCTTCCGGATATTTTTTCATTCTACCTGCTAGCAACGAGAATAATTATCCTCGCTGTTATCCCTTTCGTCGCCTTTGGTTATTTAGACCCAGGATCTAAACTTCCTTTGGACGATACATCTCTCACAAAGCCAACCCTATTAAAAGTCATCTCTACCTAACCCTACTTCTCCTTAGTTAGCTCATCCAGACTAAATAACATTGACAATAAAAAAAAAAATGTCTGATTGAATTGACCTTAAAATAATAACAAACATCAACACGTTTCGGAATAATTAGGTAATAATGAATAATTATGAGAGTTACCGAGTGAATAATTTTATAGAATAATCGCATACGATTAACATAAGGGACATACACATGGGAGGTGTACGTCGTGTATTTACCCAACAGGGGTAAGATGTTAAGTAAACATCAGGAAGTAAAGCGACGTAGTAGGGCTAAGGGGATTTTAAGGCCTACCTCTGGCTACGCCACTGCCATTACATCGACCTAATTCTTTATTTTCTTATTATTAAAGGACAAAATGCCTGAAGAAATTACAAAAGAAACGACGGAAAATATCGAAGAGAATTCAGAAGAGTTAAATAGAAGGATAGAACGCTTGAGGGAGCTTGTTGAAAAAGAAGAATCTCTTCATGTAAGGAAAGATGATAGTTTCATACTGCGGTACCTGCGTTGCTCGCAGTATGACCCCGAAGCCTCTTTTAAAAAGGTAAGAAAAATTATTTTTAAAAAAAAATTGGTCGAGAGAGAAAAGGTTAGGGTCAGACTTCATGCTCTAATAAAATTTAATGATAAGAGAATATGGTTCACTGGCTTAAGATAATTTCATCTATTTTCAGATGAAAACCTATTACAACGTGAAAAAAAGCCACCCGCAATGGTTTGCGACTGAAACGCCGTTTGCGCCATATGAAACAGGGTTGGAAAGGCATTCGAATTACATATTGCAAGGGAGAGATAGATCTGGGAAACGTCTTTACGTAAATAGATTAGGTAATAATTAAGTTATAGCAATCTGTGGTTATAGTCTCTAGATGAGAAGCGTTTGGTAAGAAGGAAAGTAGTTTGAGCTGTGGCTGTTAGGATATGATTAACTGTTTTCCGAATTTTTCGACGATTTTCATATAGTTTTGACTGCTTTTAGTAGTTTTCGACTGCTTTTAACCGTTTGCAATTGCTTTCTGGCTGTTTTTGAAGGTTTTTAGCTATTTTCGACTGATATTGGCAACTTTAGACTATATCTAAGAGATATTTTTGACGGTTTTCAACTGCTTTCTGTTTATTTTCGACTATTTTGGACTTTTTTCTGTCTGTTTTTGACTATTTTTGGCTGCTTTCGATTGTTTCTTCGCTGTTTCTAACTAATTTTTGCTGTATTCGACTGTTTTTGACTACTTTGGACTATTTTCTGCCGAGTTTCGACTATTCTTGACTTTTTTCTGTGTGTTTTTGACTATTTTTGGCTTATTTCGATTGTTTCTTCGCTGTTTCTAACTAATTTTTGCTATATTCAACTGTTTTTAACTATTTTAGACCCTTTTCCGCCGATTTAAGACTATTTTTGACTATTTCTGACTTTTTTATGCTACTTTCAACTGTTTTGTGACTGTTTTGGGCTACTTCTTACTTTTTCCAGGCTTAATCTACTATTTCAGGTAATTCGTGACTGTTTTCTAACTGTTTTTGGCTAATTTGGACTATTTTCTGCAGATTTTCGTCAATTTTTTTTACAGTTTCTGACTTTTCTTGCTATTTTTGACTGTTTTCTGGCTGTTTTTGACTACTTTGGACTATTTTCTGCAGGTTTTCGTCGATTTTTTACAGTTTCTGACTTTTCTTGCTATTTTTGACTGTTTTCTGGCTGTTTTTGACTACTTTGGACTATTTTCTGCAGGTTTTCGTCGATTTTTTACTGTTTCTGACTTTTTTTTTGCTATTTTTGACTGTTTTTGACTACTTTGGACTCTTTTCTGCCGATTTTCGACTATTCTTGACTTTTTTCTGTGTGTTTTTGACTATTTTTGGCTTATTTCGATTATTTCTTCGCTGTTTCTAACTAATTTTTGCTATATTCAACTGTTTTTAACTATTTTAGACCCTTTTCCGCCGATTTAAAACTATTTTTTACTATTTCTGACATTTTTTTGCTACTTTCAACTGTTTTTGACTGATTTGGACTACTTTTAAATGATTTTTGGCTGTTTTTGACTATTTTTGGCATTTTCAAAACTATTTTTGGTATTCTCAACCGCTCTTTCTTGATTTCAAGGGGTTATTTAAGGTCATGTTGCAGAAAAATCTTGACTTTACCCAATTCTTTTTAAAGGCCGCATTGATCCATCAAAATCCTCCATGTCCAAACAATCTCAACTCCACGATTTATTTTTGGAAACGATGCTGGACGAAGATGAAACTCAAAAAAACGGTTTTGCGGCCATCGTGGACTTAAAAAATTATTCCTGGCTACTGCTACGATGGCTTACACCCGGAAATCTATGCGCAGCGGTTAAAAAATTGGAGGTATGTCCTCTCTCTCTCTCTCTCAACTTACCTACAAAAAAATAAATAAAATTAAACTCGATTTATTTTTTACAGTCATTACCATTTAAAAACATAACATTCCACGTGGTCAATACATCAGCTTTGTTAAACGCCTCTCTCAAAATAATTTTACCATTTTTAAGTGCGAAAACAAAAGAAAACGTAAGTAGAAATGAAAATAAAAACCAAACGTGTATCAAGTTCATTCATGTAATTAATTTTCCAGATACATTTCCATCATGAAAACTGGCCGGCTCTTCATAAATTTATTGACCCGGAAGTTCTCCCAAAGGAATACGGAGGGAAAATCCAAGATGTTAACGTTGATAAATTACTAGAAATGTTACATAAAGATACGGGAAAATTAGCAGGTATGTTGTTCGATATATTTTAAATTTTTATAAGTTTAATTCGTTTTTCTCCCCACAGAAAATTTATCACTTGGCTACAAATCATGAACGGAAGAATTATGGCGAAAAGTATTGTAAATATAATAATTTATTAAATAGTTAATAACCATTACATAAGTTATGATTGCTTTTATTTATTAAATAAGAAAGAAGAAGAGCGAAGGTTCCTCAGGGCTTAATGCTAGGGCCACTATCAGATAACTGAATTTTTTTCCTCTAAAATCCTCAAATTATCAACTTTAATTCCATTTATAAATAGTCATTAACATAAAAATATCCTTTACTTACGATATAAAATCAAGATACAAGGACATTTAACAATCCAGCCAAAAAACATATCTCAAAATCAATTTAAAAAACCGCAAACTTGGCGCCGTGTGCTAACAATATTTCAAGAAGAGATTTGTTTAAATATCATCAAAATCATTCGACATTTGTTTACAATGACAAGCGAGAAATAATTTTCTTCCCCCTTATATTTTCTTTTTCGCATTTGAAACAATTCATAAAAATGTCCAAGCGAGCCAAGGCGTCTCTTAAAACACGCCTTGCTAGTATAAACATATCAAATGCTCCGTGACGACATTTCATTTATATTAAAAAAACAAACATGACGGTTTTATTTTTTTTTACCTTTTGAGTAATTTGCGTAATTCCGGGATGGGAAATTTTCACTTATTAAAAATGAAATGGGAAAATACAAAATTCAAGTTTTTCAAGTCTGAGAGCGCTTTATTAATATAAAATTATGAAAAGGAGTCCTCAGGGATCGATTCTATGGCCACTACTCTTCCAAAAATAAAAAATTGGAATCAAAGATTCGTGCTTTAGCGCCAGCCACGTTTCAAGCTTTATAATTTTATTTAAAAATCGATGAATAAATTATTTGAAAGCCACGTTTCAACTGATCACCGTAATGTTCTGATTAACTGTGGTCAATGCGTCAGTCACAAGGTAAAAATTTAAAATCTTGAGCAAATTTTCAAAATTTCCAGAAATTCCCGGACTTCAGGAATATTTCCGGGAATATAAGCGGAAATATTCTCCTGAAAATAAATTCCCGGGAATTTTACAACTCTAGCTTAGAGCTTTACGGAAAACTACTTAAACGCTTAAAATTCAATTTTCGCATGATTTTAAAGCTTTAGCTTTCCTATAAGACGGCGCTAAAGCAAAAAGCTCATTTTGATTTCAAAAGAATTTTTTATCAGAATTAAAAAATGTGAACGAAGCAGAATTTTAAAATAAAGGTGCCGCAGGGATTTTTTGTAGGGCCACTGCTATTCCAACCACCCGGATAACGACTCCACCGCCAGATATCGCCACATGTAGGGGAATCATCTTCATTTAATTAATATTTCAACCTAATGGTTGAATTATGGCCACTATATTCCCCAAAAAATTTTTCCTCGACGTCATTCTCCTCACCAAACAAACCCTTGTTTAAACAAATCAAAAAATTTTATTCCGCATGAAAAATCCATAACCCTTCGGCGAATTACTAACCGACCGCATGAGTATACACATATTTACGTCCATGCACAACACAATAGAAATCGAATTATCGGGTTTTTGCCCGCTCTGTTAGTGCTCGTTCCTATTTCCATTAACCGGGGAGAAATTTATTATTACAAACTTTTCCTTAAACTTTTCCCAGTTTAATTAAAAAAAAAAAAAAATGTTGCCCCCGAATAAAGTAATTAGGAAAAGAACAAAAAAAAAAACTTTCCAAGTTTGAATTCAATCGAGACGAATCAATACCATTTGCATTTTCAAAACTTTCAACTTCAGTTAATATTATTTGATGAACCGCAGCTAAGGGCAAGGGCTAAAACCAAACAACGGATAGATAATTGCCAACCGAAGAAGAAAACCACCGGAATCCTGGCCAAGCTGACCCATTAATAAAGCATTTTCACTCAAGTATTTCGCTGAATCTCTTACTCCTCTCTTTTGACACTGTTGATATTTAATCCTGCTACCTTTTTTCAAATCCCAAAAGGCCGTGTTTAGAAAAAGCCTTTCATGTGTAGGCGGAAACCGAGTTTAATCTTTTTCGTATCCGATTACTAAAAAGCTTCCTATGTCGCTTTTTCTTTGTGCTTCCCTCTCTCGTTTTTATTCAATATTTTTTAGGAAATTCGCCAAATCGTTACAATTATAACAACAGAACAATATTTTTTTATTTATGACAACTGTCGCGATTTCACGCGTAGGCGATTTTACCGTCCTTAACAATCTATTAATTTCGGCCAAAACAATTGTGAGACGGAATAAATAATTATAATTTAATGAAACTTTTGCCAAATATTTTTTTTTTTTTTTGGCTGGTGTAAATATTATTATTTTTTGCAAATGAAATAAACTATCGGAGTGAAATCGTAATAATGAAGGATTCGAATCCAATAGAATTTGAATTAGCCGTTTCATCTGTGTTACTCTTGTTTGATTTACAAACGTGGTTAATAGTTTGTTTAAGCTTGTTTCTCTCATAAAAACCGCAACATAGCCAACGTAAAAGGGGGTGCATGGCACTCAATGGAAAACTTCCTCATTCTGTTTAATCAAATCAGCGTTCGAAAGCCCGCACTTTGATGAAAGGATATATAAAAACGTGGAAGTTAAAAATTGGGATGAAATTTTTATAGCTAAAAATTGTCAAGGCATTTAGAGAAAGTATGAAAATGATTTTAGACAACTTGCTTGAATTTAGAAAACATTATTCGAAATTTTGGCAAAAAAAATTTATCGAAAAATGTTTTTACAAAGTGAGGAAATTCAAAATCAAATTTTAATGACATCATATCTAAGTTCAATTCTTATTTTTTTAGTTAATTCTTTTTGGCGCAAAAATTCTACCAATAGGAATCCGACTAAGTTGTGACGTCATAATAGGCTACTTGCATAAATTTCAAAATCCCAAATTTATTATTAATAAAAAAGACTTAGCAAAAAAAATTAATCAAAACAAAAATTTACCAAAAAATTTGCTTTGAAATTTAAATTCTAGAAAGCCCGCCAAAAACCAATCGAGTCGATCCTTTGTTCCTATTGGTAGAATATTCGAGCGCGAAAATATCAGCCAATGAAATAAAAGAATTCAACTCGGTTATGAGTTGTGACGTCATAAATTCATGGTTAATTTTTGGCGGGCTTTTTAGAAGTTGGATTTCAAATTGAATTTTTACCTGTTTAATTAAAATTTTTTCACCACTTTTTTCTCGGGGAACCTTAAATAAGAATTTAAGGGCCGGTTAATGACGTTTTAAAAATTCATGCGAATAGCTTATTGCATGAAAATTTTTTGGCGGGCTTTCTGGAATTCGAATTTCAAAGCAAATTTTCTGAAACTTAAATATTTTTTTTAATGAAATTTTCTTTCGTTTAATCTTAGTTAATGGAAGTTGCTTATTCTCTGAAGTTAAAAAAAACAGAAGCATAGATAGAAGATTGAAAAAGTTAGAGAGAAAACGTGTTGATTATTGTGGCAATGCGAAAAATGCACTAGTAGCTGGAGAATTAATGGCCCAGACATCAAGCCCTGGGGAATCTGTTTCTTTATTTTTATTTAGCTTCGCTAAAATTTAATTTTTGGAGACTCATTTGGGACGAAAACATTTCGCAGAAAATTTTTTAAAAATATTGAAAATAATTTTTCGATTTTTGAAATAAGAGCGGCCCAACATCAAACCTTGAGGAATCTTTTTGTTTAATTCTCGATTTTAATTTCCTTCAGAGCTAATTCTTTGTTAAGAAGGAAATTTCGAGGAAAAATTTTTTAAATCTTGAATTTTTTGGATTTTAGAGACTAGTTTGGAACCTTACAGACTTATCTAGAAACAGTTACAGTTCTTGTAAGTTTAGCTTACATCTGATAACGACTCTTATGCGATTAGCTGAGGACTGAACTAGTTGCTGGTTGAGCTTTTCCACTGAATCTAGATGAATCGTCTGCTACATAGGGATATGCCATTTGGAAACGTGGAAGCTGCCATAATCTTGAATTTGATGACAACCATTCTCGAACTCAAAAGCGAACATTTCGATTTGCAGATTTTTCAGCGAATTCGAGATAATAGCAACTTTTTGCTTTCAAAATGATTCATCCAAGTGCCTACTTCCCTATTAGGCTGATAGATATAATCCATCAAAGAGTCACGCTGTGAAAAAAACTGAAATCATTTTCCACATAAAACAACCTCGACAAGAAAAGTCAACAAGACAACAATTCAGCTGCAATTACATCAATAAAAAAGATCCTTAAAAAAACATCAACACCATAGTAACAACCATTCTCTCAATATTATTTGAATATGCAAATGAACCCAGCTCCTTTTCCTCCCTTTAATCCTTCCCTTAAAAAAATTCCCCAAACCAAAAAAAAACCCTCCTCGAATCAATTTACAACTGCAACCTGAATTTGAATCCTCCTGACACCATTCGACAAATTTTCATACGGGTTTTCTTTCTCGGGAAAAAAGAAATAGAATTATTTATCAAAAAGCCGAGCTGATGATGATTACCGTTGTGCGAAAGGATCGGAAACGTCGGCGCGCAGAGCCACAGCAGGACGAACGCAGACGTCAGTGTGCGGGAGACAGACGCCCGGGCGGTCGTTATTTCATCCAGGGCTTATGCTCGCATTCTGAACTGGCAATGCTCCATATCCCAGTGTTTCTGAAAAAAAGTGTTCCCTTTCAAAATAATCTCGTGTTAATCAAATGTATTATTTTACCGGTTTTTATTGTTATGTAAATTCTGTGCGGGAGGAGTGTGAGAAAAGTGATACGGTTAAAATATGTGATCATGGTATAAAAAAATTATTTAAAAATAAATAAAATCGTTTAGCGCCTTTTCCCGACGGAAACTTTTTTTAAAAAAATAAAAAAATATGAAATTTTAAAAAAAAAATCTACTCCCGTCGGATTATTATCCGTGAAAACATTCTCGTCCTGTCATCACAAAGCCGCGTGTAAACGACAGCTTCCCCGGTGAATGTTTTTTAAGAGGGAAAAAAATCGATTTTATAAAAAAAGAATCGTCCGGCATCACATGGTCACGTCAAAACTTAAAAACATCCGTTTCCTCAAAAGCTTTAATAAACAGCATTGACCTCGAACTCAATTTTTTTAAAAAAAATTTATTTTCACCCCTCATGTTCTCTATACACAAACACTCCCCCCTACCTCCCTTAACCTTTCCAATTTTCACACTTCATGATTCTTAGTATAAGGGCGAATAACCTTTTGGCAACAAATCACTTTGAATTATGCACGAAGGTGAAAACAAGGGAAACTATGGAAAATTGCTTCCTCGTCTTGGCTGATTATTATTTATCTAAATATTTGTCACAAAAGCTTTTAAAAAAAAATTTAAGAAAACCGCAAATGGGAAGGAAAAAAATTTTCCAGATAAAAGAAAAAAGGGATAAAGAAATTGAATCCCATATTTTGCTCCTTTGATTTCTTTTCTTTTGAATCCAATTTTTTTTCTTTATTCTTTTTTTTATTCTCTCAGGTGGACGTTCGCATGGATTTAGAATAAGAGTAAAGGTATTCCCTTCTTATGTCCAGCAATCAAAATGCAAAAAAAAAAAAAGGGACTCGAATGGGAATATTGAAGAATTTCTTTATTTTCCGGAAAGTTAAAGTTTCAAATTCGTAAGGAGATTATTACAAGAGGGAAATACTTTGGGATAAAAGAAAACAAGAGTTTTGAAAATTGAAGGATGAATTTTTAGCTTTGAGATTTTTGTAAAAGAAAATTTCTAAAGAGGACATTTTTTTTCAAAACGCGGGTTTTTCTTAAGCTTTTTACGTTAATAATTAAAATGATGAGGTCAGCCTGATTAAAAAGAAATGAAAACAAAGTATTCTAATTTAAACTTTTTTTTTCTAAATGGCCATTTCAGTTTAAATAAAACTCATCTTTAGAGATAAAATTAATTTAGCTCAGATGAACTCGTAATTCAACTAATCAACAAAAAACATTTTGAACTTGAAGGACAAGAAACGACTTCCTCAGTTTAAAAAAAAGAACTATAAAATTGTTGCAGATTTTGTCTTAACAATTTTTTAAAAAAATTTTAAAGCTTCAAATCTTAAAAATATCGCTTAAAAAGTTTTGAGGAACTGATTTTTAAAAGGAATTTTCTCCCAGAAAAAGAAAACAGTAATCCTAATTGCGATCTTGAGCGCTTTAATTTTTTTAAAAGAAAAAATGATGAATCAGGTGCTCGGCTATGGCCCATGATATTTTTTAGATCAGAAATTAATTTCAATTTTTAGAAATTCTTCTAAAAATAATTCTTAGATACAAAGAGTCAGGAGAGGTATATTTAAAAAAATGAGAGAATGCTGCCACAGGGCTCGATGATAGGGCCAATCTAGGGAGTGGACACTTCGATAAGTCGTCTGCTACAGGAGGTACGCCATCTTAGAAACTGGAAGCTGTCATGATCTCGAATTTGGTGGCCGCCGTTCTCGAATTGAAGAATCTACCGATGTTCGCTTTCCAAGTCGAGAATGGTTCGCCCCCTAGCAGACGACTCATTGAAGTGTCCACTCCCTACCAGGCTCTAAAACCCTTAAGTCCAAGAAAGAGTTGACAAAAAGAGAAATTTGAGTCCTAGTTTGGTTTAGAGAAATTTTCAAAATAGGATAAAAAAAATTACGCATGTTGTAGAAGGAAAATCCCTAATGCTGACCGCTCTGCAAAACCAAGCACTGCTGACACCATCGACGCTGCAAGCTTAGAGTGTTGCCGGGAGCATAAAATTATTACCTCTCAAATAAAGAGAGCAGTGGCAAGTGTAAATATTTGCCCAGATCAAAATTTTTTCGCCCAAAATATTCCTCCTGCTTGATGATACTCAAATTTTCCTTTTTTTCCACAATTCCCGCACCTTCATTTCTTAGAATTCCATTTCCCAAAATAAAACTAAAACTTAGCGAACCAAAAAAATCCTTTGAACAAAAAATTTCATCCCTAAAAATTTATTCCTCCGCTTCTGAATTCATTACACCGTGACCTGTACGTAATTACCGCCGGAAAAAACGCACAAAAAACGTTCATTTTTCCTCGAAAAAAGATTTTGCGGTTTTGTATATCCTCTAAAATTAAAAAAAAAAAAAACGCACAGCTCAAAGCTTATAATAAATTTAACTAATTTCTTTCATAAGCTTCCCACGCTCTAAAAAAAAAAAATTTCCTGGAAGGCGCTAAACGATCAATTTTCCCTAATTCTCAATTATTTTTTTCTTCCAACAAAGCATAAGCAATAATTATTTACAAAAGGGGGGGGGACCTGGGGTTTTCAACAACAACAAAAATGAAATCATGCATTTAGAAGATAAAAATTGAAATAATTAAAATGATGGCTGCGGATGAAAAGAAATCAACTGAAAAGCAAACAACATCCGAGTTAGAAAACGGCGATGTCAAGGTTAGCCGACATTCCCCATTACGGTTTTTACAAAGGGCTTTCGCGGATGCTTCTCTTGAAAAACTTTATTTGTCATACAGTGTCAAACAGAAACGGGAAGGATTGCACTGCTTCCTCTTAGCGGCCATTTTGTACGATATTTATTATTTAGCTGTGCCATGTGATATAGTGAATGATTTTAACTGGCCGATGGCTGGTTTTCTCCTCTCTAATATAATAATATTAATATGGTGTTTAGTTGGTGTTCAAAAGTGTTCGTTAATATGGCCGGCGATACCTCATATATCCTGGCTAATTTCCATTGCTCAGATATTAGTCGGTTTATTTTTAAAAAGATCCGGGGTTACGGGTAGGGACAATCTCGGTTGGGTCGTACTTATGGATTATCTCCTTTATGTTCTTTTGCCTCTTCGCTTAAGGTATTGCGTTATGTTAAGCGTCGGGACCTGTGCCTCTTATCTGATAGCCGTAGCAGGACTCGCAGAGGATAAAACTCATCTAGTTGAACAAGTAAGTAAAAAAATTTTTCCAAATGGGAAAGTCATAAAATTTAGCTAGCGAGAAACTGACTGAAGATTCGGAACAAAAATAAATCGAAATTAAAACCCATATCGCGTTTTTCGGTAAAATCAAAATTCGAAAAATTCGAGGAAGGTCCTTAATCAAAAAACTGACCGAAAATTTGAAATTTCCAACCATTATTTAGTCGAAATCGAGTACCATGTCAATTCTTTAGTAAAAAATAAAAATTTTTGGTTTTTTCGGATTATCTCAGAAAAACGGATTTTTTCAGAAAAATTGCAGAGGAAAAAGTTGTTGGGAAAGACCTCCAGTTTTCGTTTACGAAAACTCAGACAAATCGTAGGAATCATTCTTGAAATAACTCCAAAAAAACAAATTGGCATCCGCATACCAAAATAAATCAAAGGCCTAAATTTTGACCGCAACAATTCCTCGCACTAAAAAATCGCCCGCGAAAGAATACTTCATTCAAAATTCAGAATTTTTTAAATGAATTTTTCATCAAGAGGAATAATTTATAAAAATAACCACCCCTCTTTTTACCAAACGGAATTTTTTAATAACCAGCCTAATACTGTCCGACGTTTAAGGATTATGCCGCTGTATTGTAATTAATCGTAGCACGTGATCATTATTCAGTATTCAACGGCTCAAAAAGCATTGTTTCAAACCGTACGGGATTAAACATTGTGAACATGATTTCATGTTTTGTTTTTGCTCCCAATAAAAACAATATTACAAGGTTAATTAGAATTTAGCAATCAGAAAGGTTAAAATTTCATTTGTTTAATTTAACTAATGATTTGATTAATTAATTTAATTAATTAATTAATCAATTCGACGTGTACTACAGGATCATGAATAATTTTGAATGTTTTACGGTTGTTGAAAAAATACAATTAAAATACCTCTCGCTGATTTTTATTAGAAAAATCAGAACACGTTCAGAGCAAGTATTGACAAGTCTTAACACGTCGAGAATATGCCTCAATCTGCTTTGTTTTTTAAAGTTTTTTAATGCCTACTATGATTTTCTTGATTTTTCATCCAAGGAAACTAAGGGCCTTTCTTTAGAAGTATTTCCTCTGTAACTTTTCGATGAAATCTCATTTTCCGGGATTATTCGGGAAAAGAAAATTAGGAATTTTTGTTTCCATTACATACGAACATGGTACTCGATTTCGACTAAATAAGGGTCGAAAATTTGAAATTTTCGGCTGGTTTTCTGATTAAGGACTATTTTTGCCTTCCCCAATTTTTCGAATTTCGAGTTTACCAGAAAACGCGATTTCTATGAATTTCCGGTCGTGTATTTCAAATTTTCAATCTGGACAAGTCTAAACAAGTTCACAAGTCACAAGATTTTTGTATAAACTGGTCCAGTTTGTATTATCAACAAATCCGGACACGTTCACAGCAAGTCTCAACATGTCTTTAACGACAACGAGGAGCAGGACGTTTGGAAGAGGTCTATGTTGAAGAGAATTAGGATGAATTCGGTGTCCCTGTTTTTTTCAGCGGACTTCCGCCGCGGATCTGACATTTAAAGATCCCTGTTTAACAAAAATTATAATAATAAATGCTAAATTCATCGATTTTTAAGCACTCACCCACGCAGAAAAGTTGAGGAAGAAGATTATTCGATTAAAAAACTCATTTCATTTCTTTGTAGATGGTAAAACGAATTCACTACGACGGGAAAAAAAGCGCTCAGGTCTTTCGATTAACGTTTTCGATTTTTAAACTCATCCCCAATTCCTTTTTCCTCCGGAGTTAAGAGTGCGTCTTGACAACAGCACATCCTCTTCCCGATCAACGTTTTTCTTTCAATATTTTATATCACTTCCCTTTTCTTATTTTTTTTTTCTTGAATTTATTACCCAGGCAACCTAAATAATATATTCGAGTCAAAAACGTTCCCAACATAAAAGTTGAAATTCTAGAAAGAAAATTTTTTTTCTGGAGATTCCGTTCGTGAAAAATAATAATATTGACGAATTAAACGGGTTAATAATTAACGCGAATTAAACGCCGCTTAACTTTCTTGTTATGTAGAGAGTAAACATTAACATTATGAGCAAAATAAACAAGATGTTGATGCTTATTTAAATCATTTTTCCTGCGGGGGAGAAAAAGGAAAAAGATGGACTTTTATCGAGGAACATATTTTGTGGTTAGGATTATTTTACCTCAAATTTTTCGATTTAGGAATTTTAAGTGTTTCTCATTTTAAAGTTAGTGATTAGAAAAAAGATTTTTGGCGTCAAAATAAACGAGGATGAGCCTAGAAGAAAATGTTTATATTTCATGAGCCCAAAAAGCGGTAGGGCCACGTGGCACGAGCTCCCCCGGCGTGGACGATTATGTAAACACTGAACGGGAGGTTTACAAAGGTTCTAGGTCACTGGAAGGTTGATGCAACGAGTAACCAACTGGCGCAAGGTTTGCCAGGATCGAACTGGATAAAGGGCTCTAGACGAGAGAGAGAAAATAAAGCCTGGGTTAAGCTACTGAATTCCTGACACCGTTCCTATAAATTCCAAATTTTTCCCCCATATTATTTCAACTAGGGGAATAGCAGTCCGGGAAGGAGCACTCACTTTCTCGCTCAGTCGGGGTATAGCTTCATTCGATTAAGGCATCATTGGGGACTTGAGAGGTCAAGGGGTGGCTTGAAATCAGGAAATAAACCGAAAATTTAAAATCCCTAACTATTAATTAGTCGGAATCGAGTCCCATATCTGTAAAACTTCAAAATTTTCGGTTTTTCAGGATTTTTCGGGAAGGCCGAATTTTTACGAAGAATTGCTAAAGGGAAAAGATGTTCCTTATAGAGTCAAGTATCTTCACACAAAAAATAAGAAAAATCGTTAGAGCCGTTTTCGAGAAAATCTTTGAAAATTCATTGTTCGGCCTTTTTTGGCCCTGCCAAAGTTCTAAACTTGGCAGAAACTTTGGCAGGGTTGCTTTAATCACAAAATGAACCGAAAATTTGAGATCCCCGACCATTTTTCAGTCGAAGTCGAGTCCCATGTCAGTAAAACTTAAAAATTTTCGGTTTTTCCGGATTTTCCGGGGAGGGCGATTTTTCACGGAAAAATGCCAAAGGGAAAAGTTGTTCCTTATACGGTCAGGTATCTCCACACAAAAAATGAAAAAAACCGTTAGAGCCTTTTTCGAGAAAAATCCCGAAAACTCTAAAATTGGCCTTATTTGGCCCTGCCAAACCCGTAAATTTGGCCGGATGGCCTTGATGATGGAATAACAGTTTTTCCTCTTCTTGAGGAAGGCGGTTGCCAATTTTCGTTGCGCTGGTTCTTTCGGTTCCGGAAACACAAGCAAAAAACGAAAGTGCACGAACAGACGAACGAACGGACGAACGTCAGCCCAAAAACCATTTTTACGGTTCTCGCCATTTCACGGCAAAATGCGCAGTTTGGCGAAATTTCATTTTTGACACGACCGCAATACTTCCTCACTCTAGGGAGCTCGAAAGTAAAAAAACGTAGATGAAGCGATTGATTCGCCATTTTTATGGTCCGAATAAACTATTTGCTAGGAAAAGTTGTATTGATTTTCTATTAACTTGGAGGAACATTCCAAGCGTACGGGTTATAAGCAATTTCAACTCGGGGATGTCACTGTCTTTTTTAAACACATGCAGATAAATATACACTTCCCTTTTTTTTTTATAAACCTTTTATCGCACATCCCGAATCACGAAATCATTAAAAAACATCTGAAAAGGCAGATGACACTTCAAATAAATCTCGCTTGTGTGTTTCATCCGTTAAGATTTATGAATCCCCAAAGAGCCGAATGGTTCGAAAAAAAAAAAAAATGGGGAGGTTATTGATGTTCACATGAAATACGACTCGGTGAAAAATTCTGCGACAAAATCCCCGACCTTTTTTATTTTATTTTTATATCCTTATTCCTTGTAATTCACACCGAAGCGACGTTTTCCACTCTTTCATCTCTCTTTTCTTTCGGTTGAAAGAAATTTTTTTTTTTTAAAACGAAAAGACAGCCTTGAGGATTATTAGTAAAATTAAAAGAATTGGCGCACGTACAATCCGACCCACATCCCCCTCCTTCCACCATCTCGTTTCCAGAGAAAAGAAGGACCATGATTTTTATTGAAGCTCAAGCTTTTCATCTTTGAAACGGGAAAAAACGTCATTATGCTATCTTGGGAATTTTATCAGCTCTCATTTAGACTTGGCGAACAAGATTTAGTAATAAGGGCGGGAAAAGCTCGTTCCGATTCCAATAATGTAAATGGAGATGTTTTTTATCGGGTATATACGAAACCTTGCCAGCTATATTTTCGCAGAAATCAATACAATTAACCGAGAAAAGGGGAAAAGAAAATCACTTCCCTTAAGAAGATTTTATATTTAAGTACGTTTAGAGGAATTGAAAAGAATGAAAGATGACTCGACTACCTCATAAAAGTATGATACCATTATTCTTGTATCTTTTCTTTTTAGCTTTTTTCCAAAAAAACCGCCTACGTTGGGTAAACTTAAAAAGCTTATTAAACATATTGCATTTTTAAGCTTCGCTCTTGCGATTTTCTTGTAAACAAAGAGGATATTTGTAAATTGAGAGGATTAATTATTTCGGATTTGCTTTGGGGGAAACATATGCATCTTGTAAACAGGAAACATTTTCCCGGTTTCGCAAGAACAGGGTTTAGCTTGAAGCGTTTTCAAAAACATCTCGAATCGTTTTATTGTAGATAAAAATTAAATTCCAGAGAAATAGCAGAAAATATTTTTTAAGTTTTTTAAGAATAAAAAAATGAGATGAATGTTCTTCAAGTTTCAGTTGGGTCTAACCTGATCATGTGATCCTGCAAGGCTCACAGTATGGCGAAGAAAAAATTCAACGTGTCTCTTCTTCTTCTTCTTCAGTCTGTTCGCATCCACTCCTTGACTGCAGATCCCTCCTGGGCCCATAACCTTTTATATTGTCACTAGGCTGGTTTATTCTGCTAGAGTCCAAAATACAGACTCCTTAACAACCATACAGGGGGGATCAGAGAAAATTAGGTGAAAAAGATTGTCAAGACTGGGCAACTTTAGAGCATGGACAATTCCTAAGAGAATATTAATAAAAAATCCATATTTTTCTACCTTATCCTTCTATCTACTACAATGCGTACAATCTCTTACGTCATCCAACAAAAGCTGCTCACTTACGTAATCGTTCCACCTCGAGAGGCACCAGTTGCAAACCAAGCCCATATCTTTAGCTTATGGCGAGCCAATGTTAACCTGAGCAGTGGAGATAGAACCTTATAATATTGAGGCCACAAGTTGCGATAGAGATAGGTATAGAGACGTTATTAATTGCCGCCTACGCTCGGAAACGAGTGCGGCCCTTCAGAAGATTTTCTGGCCATTTTCTTTTTTACTTGATTCTCACCTTTTATCTGCTTCTCATTCTTTCTGCACTTTTTCACTCCAGCTTCTTCTCAGAATAGTTGAATTGAAGGGGCTTATATCTGCGATTCAAATAATATGACTTCGCTTCGCTAAATCCTGTAAAAGAAAAAAATAACAATATGAAAGCGAGAATTTTAAAATAATGTCAAAATTTGACGAACTGTCAAATGCCAAACTCACTATCACTTTTCGATTTCTTCTATTTTTTCGTTCAATCGTTTCTGACAGAATTCCCCTCCCACCAAACTTTCAAAATTCCCGATTTGCTCTTAAGTTTATTATTTTAACGACCGGAAGCAAAATCACAATTTATGAATAATGCAAAATATCAAACTCGCGCCCGGTAAATATTTAAAGTAAATGTATTTTAATCCTCTCCGGGCTACATTATGATCTGTCTATTTAGAAAACGAAACCTACGCTAATTCATATTAAATCTCATGCATACATGTTTGCTGCAGCTATTACGCCGGTTTTATCATGACAAATGAATTAATTTCTTTAATATCATTATTTTCACAGTCTCCCATTGTCCACGCCATAACTAATTCACTCGCAAATTAAAAATTCACAAACATAATCTTTTCAAAATTTCAGAGATATTCGATAATAATATCATCGGAGATTAATTCTCCAAAGCTTCTTTTCCCCCCATATTAAATCTCAAAATGCTTTTTGGGAGATTTGTATAATTATAAGAAGATTTTCATATTCTTTGTTTAATTAAAACAAGAAAAATTTTTTTTTAAATTCTTATAATAAAAAAATTTAAATTAGCCGATCGATTTCGAAGTTTTTTTAAAAAAAACGAATGGGAGGAAGAGAGGTTTGTAATTTACAAAAGCTTGAATTATTTAAAGAAAAAGGGAGCATGATTAAAGGATAATCATCGGGATGTATCATTTTTCATTTTATTAAATTTTAAAAGTCTTTATCGCGTTTTGTTTAGATTTACTTAAAATTTACGATAAAAGGTTATGAATTTTCTCAAAGGTTTAAAGTGTTTGCAAATGATAGCGTTGTGGGGTTTGATTTTCATTAGCGATGTTAATTATCAAGGAGTTCGGGGAGTGTTTTTTCCAAGAATGAATTCTACGAGAAGATGCCCTCAAAGCGATGAAAGGTATAAGCTCCCAAGAAAAGGTTACAAGGAAACTATGAGATAAAGACCAAACTCAAGTCCTATTTAAATAAAATTTTTCCTTACCCAGAAAAACTGACATTAATTTTTTCAGTTTTCGAGTTTTTTGGCTCCAAAATTCTTTTCAGATCTTGTTCACATGATTTTTTCCCAACTTTGTAATTTTTTTACTCAGAAAATCTGCGATTGCCTTAGAAAAAAATGTTCAGTATTTTTCTATCAAAAAATAACTAAAAGTTGATTTTGTTAAGTGGAATTTTAAAGAACTTTTAACAATACTTGAACATTTGAAATTTTCCTGAAACTAGTCGAGGTCGTTAAAACAGTATCCGGCGTCGACAAAACAGTACTCCTCCAATAAACAGGAGTCGATAAAACAGTATTCCTTAAGGAGTCTGACGTCGTTTAAACAGTATCACTTCAACTCATCCAACTCGATAAAACAGCAATATTTCCTCAGCAAACAAAATTTCGACACATAAATATCTTTTAACCAATCTTAATGTCTAAGAACTTTTTAGTCAGTCGACAGCCGATAAAACAGTAATCCTATTAAGGAAAAATAAGGAATTAACAACACATGGGCGTTAAAATATCTACCTTTCAAACACTTGTTCGCAATATAAAGGATTTTCCCAAATCATGCCAAAAAGTAGTAGTCTCAACCACCATCGTCGGTAAAACAGTAATTAAAATAAAAATCGTTGACGAAACCATATTTTTTCTTTTGAGTTTCCGGTCAAACAGTGTCTTTCCTACTTTTATATGATCAATTATCGATAAAACAGAGCAAAATTAGATTTCATCCCTCAGTCGGTAAAACAGTAAAAACAAATTTAAGAAGAGAGAATTTTTTCTACAATAGAAAAATCGTAATCTGGGTCGCTCAAACTGACTTCAGCCATCTTAATAATTTATTGTCGGTAAAACAGTGCAAACATGTACTCTGAAAAGCAATGAATCTATTCAAACGAATTTTGACAGCAAAAAAACGTGTAAAAAATTTCAGTACTTAAGCTGTTTAATTAAAATCATCAGCTCATCTTAATCCATTATATTTTAAATATTTAATTTGTTTACCTTTCATCTTGTAAAAATGATCTTATCAACGTTTGCATAATCACAAAAGTAAACCCGGAATAATTTTTTATCACAAAATCACTGCTGTTTGAAAGCGTATCAGGCGTGATTGCCATGTATCCTTATCTATTTAAGCGATTACGCTAAGCGGTTTAATTTCTAATGTGTCAATATCGATTCCTCCGTAAGGTGATTGTGCATCAGAGGAGATGTGATCGAGTTTCAATTTCGGCGCCCATCAAAATGATTTAATCAGGTGAAAGCCTGACTTTGCATAAAGTATTAGTGAATGGTTTTAAGTTGTACGAGCGGTGAGTGATGCTCAGCGGCGTATCAAGAGCGTGGCCATAGGGGTTTTTAGTTTTGGGCCAGTTTTAGCCAGATTTTTGAGGAGAGGAGGAAGACGGCACTCGAAATCTTAGGAATGCCCCCAACAATTCTTTCTTAATCTCGCATTAACTGAGAAAAATTTTTTATAAACAATTTGACAATGCAAACAACTCGTGCATATGAATTATTATCTCAAGATTTTTCCTTTTGGTCATTAATTTAAAATTCCAAAAGTTAAAAGATCTCGGATTGGATATTAATATTTTACGACGTCGGTTAGATAATTTGGAAAGTGGGTTTGATAAAAAACACGCGGGGAACGTAAACAAGTATTTGAATTGTAGCACTGTAAATTAGCTGTATATCATTCACGACGGTAAACAAGCAAAATAAAAAAAAATATTTCCCGCCTAGAGCGAGAATTTCTAATTTTCAACATTTTAGTTTTTTCGATAATCTTCTTAGTCAGCGATAAATCGAAATAGAGCTAAAAAGTAAGCAGCTTAAAGGCATTTTTTCCCGAAACATTCAATAACGGAAAATTAACACTTGAGAGAACATTATCAACTTTGCAAGTTTATTCATACTTGAATAATAACAGGGAAATCGGTGGAAGCTTATTTTTCCCTTAGCTGTAATCGGATCATGGGTTTCTTTCATCTGATGTTTGATTTTTGAGAAAATTTTAAGAATTTGCAATTTTAAAATTAAAGGGAGAAAAAGTTCGTCTGTTTCCTTTTTTTTATTACATAATGGGTTGTAATCATACGGAGGGAAAAGCGTTTGTTTTATTGCTGGAAAAGGAATAAATCGAAGAATAAAATGGGATTCCGATTAAATTTATTACTTCTGAATAAACGCCTTGTTTGTTTAGTTCTCGGATGTCATCTTAGGTTTATACACTGACTTTTTATTCGAGTTTTTTTTCCTTATTTCTTTTTCTCCTGTAATTTCGATTTTTTTCAATCGTTAAAATCGCTTGCATATTTTAATGGGAGTGTAATAAAAATTGTTTATCATTCAAAGTTTTCTATTGCTATTTTGTTTGTTTCATGAATTTTCAGGGGAGTATCAGGAGAAAGAATAAAGATTTTAAACTAGCCAGGCTCAAAATTAAATAAATAAAATACTTATAAACTGGTCGGTAAAGCATTATTTCTTCAATTACCGACAGTCGGTAAAACAGTAATGATAAAGATCAACGTGCAAGGTTTTAAATTTTTTGGTGCCGAAAACTATACGAAACCGTTGCTAGAAAAATTAGTACGTTGACTTACTCACTGTTTTACCGACAACAGACAACCTAAGAAATACTGTTTTACCGATAACAGATCGCTCAAAAATACCGTTTTACCGACAACAGATAACCCAAGAAATACCGTTTTACCGACAACAGATAACCCAAGAAATACCGTTTTACCGACAACAGATAACCCAAGAAATACCGTTTTACCGACAACAGATAACCCAAGAAATACCGTTTTACCGACAACAGATAACCCAAGAAATACCGTTTTACCGACAACAGATAACCCAAGAAATACCGTTTTACCGACAACAGATAACCCAAGAAATACCGTTTTACCGACAATCTGCGAAACACTGTTTTACCGACAACAGATAACCTACGGAATACCGTTTTACCGACAACAGATAGCCTACGGAATACTGTTTTACCGACAACAGATAAACTACGAAATACTGTTTTACCGACAAGTAATGGAGGAAATCCTGTTTTATCAGCTTTAAAATGACTAAATGAACAGTTTTCCCGAAGACAAGCCCCGTGAACAAAAGACTGTTTTACCGAGGATATTAAAAATCAACGTTTTTGTTCACACTTATAAGATTAAACTTAATGCACCTAATTAACGATTAATCTTGAACAAATATTTTTCTATCTTTTTCGCTGTTGTGTCTATAAAAACTGTTTTACCGACGTTTTAATTTTAAAAAATTAACATTCATGCCTCTCTTAACCTCTCCCACTGATTATCAAACAGAACACGCTCCATCCTGTCATATAATAAAATGTAAAATAACTGAATCACGCGGCCCCAATTATCCAATTCGAAATATACTCATTCGCTAATTGAGATCGCCAAAGATTATAGCCAGTCAAAGTGATAAAAATGACGGCGATAATTTACCATAAAAACGTTATTGCCTATTTTAAAATGAAAAAACAATTGCTTTTCAATAAATCATAAAAGCATCTTTCCCCAAAATCGATTTTCAAAATCGCGGAACCATTCCGCGAGAAAAAAAACCGTTTAAACGTGCTCCTGGGGGAGGCGCTTTGTTACACATGCAAATTTCCTATTCCTATATACAATTAAGTGTAAATTAGCGAAACAAAGTTAATTTGTATGCAAGGGTCAACCATCGAGCCATGGGAAAGCTAATGCATCATTCATTCTCGACGCTTTCGCTCGGATGTTTCCTCCCATCTCAAAAAAAAAAAAAATTACCAGAGAAATAACTATACGGGTGAATGCGTAAGGCGTGTAGTCGATTGCTCCCTCGAGATTTCATTTCCAAGACGCCCACGCCTGAATTTTTTTTTTCTTTTTCCAAGAAGATTTGTAAGATCTTTAGCCACCCATAAAAATTATTTAATTTGCGAGATGGTTTTCGTTGTAAATTTTATTAAAAGCAACATGTAGCACATCATCGCTTTCATTTCTCTTGTCATATCCTTCATAAATTAGCCGTACTTAACAATTTTTTGTTTCATCTTTTTTTTTCCAGTTGTGTGCCAATTTGTTGCTACTATTAGCTGCCAATATACTTGGACTGACATCTTACTTCTTGTCTGACAAACAACAACGGAGAGCGTTTTTAGAGACCCGTCAATCGCTCGAAATGAAAATGCTAATCGAGGAACAATCTGCAGAGCAGGTAGGGAAAAGAAATTTTTTTTTTTGGTTAATTTAAAAATGAAAAATGTTATATAAAAGAAATAAACTGACGTGAAAATCGTTATAGATAACAAATTTATCGCTTTCTTTTTTAAAATAAAATTTTTTAATTTAGCGAACCGATCAGGAGGAAAAAAATTTGATATTGCAAAGAAACAGAAAAAAAATTTCAGCATACGTGCATAAATTAAATAAATTTTTTATGACGGAGTGCTGCGGTTCTTTCATCGGAAACGATGAGGGATGTTTGGTATTAAAAAGGAAATCGGTGAACATGAAAAAATTGCGGTCAAATTTTGGAGCAACTTGCACTTTTTGGAGCAACTTGCACTTCCTCCAAAAAATATTTGAGCCACTTGCGCTTTCTCCAAAAAATATTTGAGCAAGTTGCACTTTCTCCAAAAACATTTTGGAGCAACTTGCACTTTTTGGAGGAACTTGTACTTCCTCAAAAAATATTTCAGCAACTTGCACTTTCTCCAAAAAATATTTGAGCAACTTGCACTTTCTCCAAAAACATTTTGGAGCAACTTGCACTTTTTGGAGGAACTTGTACTTCCTCAAAAAATATTTCAGCAACTTGCACTTTCTCCAAAAAATATTTGAGCAACTTGCACTTTCTCCAAAAAATATTTGAGCAACTTGCATTTCCTCTAAAAAATATTTCAGTAACTTGCATTTCCTCTAAAAAATATTTCAGTAACTTGCACTTCTTCCAAAAACATTTTGGAGCAACTTGCACTTTTTGGAGGAACTTGTACTTCCTCCGAAAAATATTGGAGCAACTTGCATTTCCTCTAAAAAATATTTCAGCAACTTGCACTTTCTCCAAAAAATATTTGAGCAACTTGCACTTTCGCCAAAAAATATTTGAGCAACTTGCACTTTCTCCAAAAAATATTTGAGCAACTTGCATTTCCTCTAAAAAATATTTGAGCAACTTGCATTTCCTCTAAAAAATATTTGAGCAACTTGCATTTCCTCTAAAAAATATTTGAGCAACTTGCATTTCCTCTAAAAAATATTTGAGCAACTTGCATTTCCTCTAAAAAATATTTGAGCAACTTGCACTTTTCCAAAAACATTTTGGAGGAA
Organism: Liposcelis brunnea; assembly: GCA_023512825.1. Lineage (NCBI taxonomy): Eukaryota > Metazoa > Arthropoda > Insecta > Psocodea > Liposcelididae > Liposcelis > Liposcelis brunnea. Next base: position 4,639,276 of record CM042070.1, read on the forward strand.
CTTGCACTTTTTGGAGGAACTTGTACTTCCTCCGAAAAATATTGGAGCAACTTGCATTTCCTCTAAAAAATATTTCAGCAACTTGCACTTTCTCCAAAAAATATTTGAGCAACTTGCACTTTCGCCAAAAAATATTTGAGCAACTTGCACTTTCTCCAAAAAATATTTGAGCAACTTGCATTTCCTCTAAAAAATATTTGAGCAACTTGCATTTCCTCTAAAAAATATTTGAGCAACTTGCATTTCCTCTAAAAAATATTTGAGCAACTTGCATTTCCTCTAAAAAATATTTGAGCAACTTGCATTTCCTCTAAAAAATATTTGAGCAACTTGCATTTCCTCTAAAAAATATTTGAGCAACTTGCATTTCCTCTAAAAAATATTTGAGCAACTTGCACTTTTCCAAAAACATTTTGGAGGAACTTGCACTATCTCCGAAAAAATTTTGGAGCAAGTTGTACTTCCTCCGAAAAAATTTATTATTGACAAACAAATCTTTTGATGAAGCTCTAAAAACTTTTTTAGCTCTCTCAATAAAAACATAAAATTTTGAGAGAAATTCTATTATCAAAGCAAAGCGTAAAAAGCTCGAACTCGAAAAAAAAAACTTTTTATTGTGAAGCCTCTGAAAATATCGATTTCCCTCCCGTCCAAGGTCAAATCCAGACAACTCTCATAAACTCAATATTAAATTATAAAGGTTCGTAGCTAGCTCCAACAAAAAAAAAAAAAAGATTTCAAGCTGGTGGAAAATGAAACCACGCTTGATTGAACTCTCCCATCCAATATGAAATATCTTGACTTCTATTAACAGCTTTTGTTAATTTCTAAAATTAAAAAAAAAAATTACAACCTTCCCATTGCTAATCCCATTCTTTTCTTTCCACAGGAACGCTTGCTATTATCAGTTCTACCAGAACACGTGGCTGTGAAAATGCGTCAAGATCTCGGATCCGCTCTTGATAGTCAATTTAAAAAAATCTACATGAGCCGACACGAAAATGTCAGGTAAGGAAGAAAAGTTCAAGAAAATCTCAAAAGGTCAAAATATATAATTTTCCCCTAAAAACTTTTCCAAAAATCGATACTAAATTTCATTACTAATTACTGGTTTCGCCATTTCCTAAAGATTCTCATTACAAGGAAAGCTTTCACTTACAATAAACTCGGGGAAGTTTTGCGATTTAGCTCAAGACCGAATCTCTAAAATTTTCATCATTGAAATTCGTTCCATAATTGCTATTAGTAAAAGCTTTTAATTTTCGATATTCATAGGTTTTCACTTTCCCACGTTTCCTCAAATTCGATAAAAAAAATTTATTTCCTCTCTGTGGAAAATATTCTAAAAAACCTCCGATGATAACCTTTTGTTATTATTCATTCTCTTTTTTTGAAAAATCAATGGGAGATACCTTTGAATCGTTGAGGGATTTGGAGTTTTTTTTCCACAGCATTATTCAAACGTTAAATTTGATATCAGAGTGAAATGTAAGTACACAAGGGAATGGTTTTTCCCATACATTCGTAAACGTATAGATTGTCAAAGTAGTTTTTTTTTTTGAAATCTCCAAGCGGATTCGTTAAATTTCTTTTCCCAGAGACCGAAGAAGTGAAATTTCATTTCTAGAGGTTTTAGAAAAACGTACTTAAACACGATTTTTTATTGTCCACGTTAAATCAAAAGAAAATCTTTTGTTTTAACAGGGTGGCTTAAAGATAAAAGGGATAGATTGGCTAAAACCGGTGATTTATGATACTTAAAGAGTTTCCGTAGTAACGACCCAAAGAGAGATCTAATCTCTTTCCCTTTTCTAAAATCTCAAATGTTTTTAACCGTTCCAAAATCATGCTTAAGCCGAAATTAGGCTTAATATCAAAGCGAAACTGAGGCCACAGGTAACAATGATGAAATTTTAAGCTTACTACACATTTTAAAAACGCGGTATATTTTTTCGTATAAATATCTATAAATATACTAGTTAAGCTTATGGGGAGAAATATATCTTGACCGGAAATTTATTTTTGTAAGTATTTATTTGGAAAAATTGATTTTTTTGAAATTCTATAGTAATTTTTCATTAACAGGAAAGAAAGCGATTGATTGAACTGATAAAAACCAGTAATTTTTGAAAAAATTTCGACCCAAAAAAAATCTTCATTTTACAAAATATTCTCAACTTCTAGAATATTTAACTCCATGATACAAATAAGACTAGGCTTCAAATTAAGGCAAAACTTAAGCCAAAATTTAGAATAATGAATTTTTAATCGAAATACACGTTTTTGATGCACGGTATATTTATCCGTATTTATATCCATAAATATACTAATTAAGCTTATGGGAGGAAATATATCCGAGTGGAAATTTATTTTTCATTGAAATTTGATCAAAAAACGTTTATTTTCGACCCGGGGGGAATCATAGGCATTTTAGGCAGAGAATATTTTTAATTTATTTTCAAGGATACTTTACTTAACTGTGTTTATGGGAGATCATTTCATAAAAAATCACTGGATATTTCTTTTAAAATGCAAAAAACAAACTAGGTCCCCTTTAAATTAATTTCGCGGATGCCGCTCCTGATTTTGCGCGTGATGACCGATTTGAAAAATTGATTTTGGCGAGCAAAGAGGATAAATGTGGTTTTACCTTTGTGAAAGCTTTCAAAATGCATTTTGCGAAAGGTCACTGAGGATTTACATAACCAAACCGCTGATAGATTTTTACTTGGTGATAACCGCTCTTCAAATCCAAAGCAGACGGAAAATTAGTTTACCCGTAATCCACTAGAGATATCGTTAAACTTCAGAACTTTGAAAGATTTTATTGAAGGAGATAATTCAGCTTTAAGAAAATGACTTTTCACCACAAGGGGGAATCATTCAGATAATTAATCAGCACACTCCGGCCTGATCAGCCTCTGGGACATGGTTTTTCATGAATCTTTTCCGACTTATCCGGCATTACAGATTTTGATGCTCTATGGCCGCCAAGCGAACCAATCTTAGGCCATGGCTGGGGTGGCCTGAGAATCCATAACGTCAATGGCGCATTCCACCGTGCCATTTTCTTCCTACCGCAAGCCCCGTGGCCACATACATTGACCGAGGGCAAGAGAGCACATATCCAAAGCTCAAAATAACGAATTTCAGCAAAAACCTTCAAACTTCAAACGATTTAAAATCTCATAATAACCGCAGACTAATAAAAACCATTCCTCTCTCTTACACACAGCAAACTAATATTCCTGAAAATGAAATTGAAAATTTCAAAGAAGCAAAATGATTTTCTGTCATTTACCCTTTTCCCTTGAATTGTTTAAAAGCTTCCTCTCACATACAAAGTAGTTTACACGCTTTGTCGGCGGTCCATTGTCAAGAGTTTTCAAAACTTCGACGTTTGACGTTTTCTTTTTAATTTATTCCTCCGGGGTAGTATTTAAAATAAAAAAAAATACCATTATTTTAAATATACGAATTTTCCCTCTTTTCTTTCCTTAAACGTTTTTCCTATTTAACTCTTAATTATGAAAATAAAGAAAAAGGAAAAAAAAACCGCAGAGGTTTTCAGGGAAAATAAACTTCACAAAAACCCGTATCCCTTTTTTGAAAATATAATGAGCACCTACAGAAAAAAAATTATACGCTCAGGTGCGAATGAAAAAGTTGCTTTTCTCTTCTTTTTTTTTCATTCTCGAGAGAAACCCATTAACACACGCAAGCTTTATAGAAAAATAAAATAAAATCCCATTACGAAATGTTTCAAACCCTGAAAAATCGAAAATCGTTATCTTAAAAAAGATTCGCTTCCCATTAATAAAACAGCTTTATTTTAACCTCGAAAGATTCTTGGAAAAAAAACCAATAATGCTTTTCTTCAATGAGGAGAAAAAAAAGGATTTGCCTTTTAAATTTTTTAAACGAATTCCCAATTCATTTCTTTCTTTTTTGACAATTTAACGCTAAAAAATAACAACGAATGAAAAGGGGGTTCGATTTCCTTTGAGACGTGCAGCAGGGCCGTTGCCATCTACGCCTTAGCCCTTAATTTAAGTCCAAAAATTTAGCCCTTTTTTCCAAACAACTGGGCCTTTTTAGTCACGATTAAAATTAGGCCAAACCTTTTAAGCCATTTTTGGACTTTTCCCAGGTATTTTAAGGCCTTCTGAATCACTACTAGGCTTTAAACCAGGTCTTAAAAATGTCTAGTCCGCTTAAATTGGGCTTCTAATAACCTCAGTGGAGCCTAAAACGCCTCCAAAAATTACTAGGCAAGGTATCCAAACCTCTTGGGATTTCTACGACTTTTATCTTTTTATTCCGGTCTCAAAACAACTTTCCTGAAATCTGTAAAAACTCGTCATGAACACTAAAGGCATTAAATTGAGCTTAGTATGGCATAAAAGGCTTAAAAGTGGGCTTGAAACTGAATTCGCGTCTCTAAAACGGCTTATCCCGAATTCCCAGTGACGTAGCTCGGGTCTCTAGCAAACCTAGTTTTGATAAAATGGCCTTAATGGGCCAAATTTGGCTTCAAATAGCCCTATCTGGCTTACAACCGTCTTAGTAGATCTTTAGATATCAAAACACAAACATTGAGCGATTTAAAAATTTAGCTCAAGGCTTATTTTGGCTTATTAAGGCTTAAGCAAACTTACAATGGCTAAAAATGGCTCCGATGGGCTTTGCCTTGGCATTAAATGACTACAAATTACTTTAATCGGTCCTAAAATGACCCAAAAGGTTTTAGTTCTGGCTTTCCTTGCCCATAACGGATAAAAATTGGCCTTAGAGGGAGGTTTTAAGGCTTAGCTAAGCCTCTAACAATCATTTCGGCTTCTACTAGATCAAATTTTGACCCAAAACGACCCTAATATGCATTGCTTGAATCCTAAACCGCCACGAGAGCTCGTGCAGGCTTTAAGCCATTTTCAGTGGCGTAACAAACGCCCCTTTAGCCACCGCGGCCACTTATCTCTAGGGGGCTAACTCGAGGGCAAAATTAGTAAATATAGTTGCAAGGAAAAAAATAGTAAAAAATTTTTTTTTGACCGGACATGGGTCGCGGGGTCTCCCAAAAATTTTAGTTACGCCACTGGCCTTTTTTAGCCATATTGGCAGACTTGTTGCTATTAGCGGCCCTGCAGATACTTCGCTCGAAAAATTAAAACAGACACAGGATAATTATATTGCCTCTAGAAAAATAAAAAATTCTCCAAATAAAAAGATTTTTTTACTTTCCCTCTTTTCGATAATTTTATTATTTACTTAAGAAATTTTCTTTTTTCAACATTTTCCCAGTAGGTACCCTCAGGGCGCCATAGGGTTTTATTAGGAAAACCCCTGGGGGACTTGGGCTTCTTTTACGAGGTTTTCTTCCCGTGTCGTAAATTCATCTTTATTTTTTTGACAGATGAAATTCCTCAATCCTCACACATCAAAATAAAAACGATTTTTCAAAAGGGCCCCCATCAAACATTTGACCCCCCTTAATAATCACTGTTGTGTGTGTAATTGGGCTTAATGAAGTTCAATCAAAACATGTCTCAATGACCGTCTAGCCGGGGTTTAATAATCGAATAATAAAAACAATAAACGGATGAAAGATTTGATTTTAACCAACTATTGTCGGTTGTTATATCCTGGCACGTATGCACGCGGAGGGAGGAGAGGAAATTTTGTGCAAATTCAATAAGGAAACTCTTACAAGAGTGAAATTGCCGTACGTGATACTTAAAACTTTTAAGAGAGAAATCATTGTCAAAGAAAAACAATTATGAAGCATCACAACTTGTGAGGAATAATAAAATTGAAGCCATAGTAAGCACAAACTACAGCCACGATTAAAAATGTTTTATCTTTTAGCAAACTGTTAGTTTTCCACGCATTGTATATTTATCCGTATACGTATCCATAAATATACATGATAAGCTTATGGAAGGATATATATCCGGGGTGGAAATCTATCACGAATGAATTTTAGTTTAAAAATCGTATCAGCTTGATCAGGCTCTTCAATTTTCTTCTCAGATAAAAATAAATCAAGCTCGGTTCTCATGATAAGTGGAGTTAAAGTTGATAACACGCTCGAGAATATTTTTTAAAGACTTACCGCTTAGAAGTCGAATACCAGCAGCAAACAGATAATGTAACATTCTACATGGTTACTAGCTTCCTTTCATCGCGATTCGATCCCTCCTAGCCACTTGAATCGTTCCAAATTGTTCTCATCTTCATGAGCGCAACTGAAACAAACGAAATATTTATTTTTTATTTTTCGTGTGATTTCAGCATTCTCTACGCAGATATTGTCGGTTTTACTGCAATTTCATCAACATACTCAGCTTCGGAATTAGTTAAAATTCTCAACGAATTATTCGCTCGATTTGATAGATTATCTGAGGTAAGATTCAGCATTGCAACACAGAAATTTTAGCTAAAAAATAAAAAAGAATTTAATGTTTTCAGGATTTAATAGAATTTTATTATGCACTCAAAAATTTTTTTTAAATTTTTTCCCAGCTCAGAAAATTTTTTTTAAAATTATTTTAAAATTTTTTCCCAGCTCAAAAAATTTTTTTAAAAATTTTTTCCCAGCTCATGCCGAGTCTCCACTTGTGAGTTAATCAACAACTTTGATTAACTTTCCTTGTGGAATAACTTTTCTACCATCTAATTCCTTTTATTTTTTCAATCAACAAACATCTAAAAACACAAAAAATGTTTGGATAAGCAACGCCATTGACTAAAAAAAACCATATTACATTTGGTTTAAAGGTAAATGCAGAAGGTAAGTTAATCAAAGTTGTTGATTAACTCACAAGTGGAGACTCAGCATCAGAAAATTTTTTAAAAAATTTTTTTCCAGCTCAGAAAATTTTTTTTAAAATTTTTTCCCAGCTCAGAAAATTTTTTTTTAAATTTTTTCCCAGCTCAGAAATTTTTTTTAAAATTTCTTCCCAGGTCAGAAATTTTTTTAAATTGTTTTCGGGGTTTAAAAATTATTTTAAAATCTTTTTTCTTTCTAATATTGTCAGCTTAATCTGCTGCCATATATATTAAGACATTTTAAGTTACTTAAAGCTGCCATCTTTTGTAATTTAAGCAAATTCCAACAATCATTCTTATTTTTTTTTCAGCGGTACCATCAACTCAGAATCAAAATTCTAGGAGATTGTTATTACTGCATAAGTGGGGCACCAAGAGAACGGCCTGATCATGCTGTCCTTTGCGTTCATATGGGACTTTCAATGGTCAAAGCAATTAAGTAAGTATTACAAAAAAAAAAAAAAAACGTTCCCTCCCTTAAAAAAAAAAAAAATTAAAGTAAACAGTTTCAAAGGGATTATTTTTCCCGAATAAATACTTAATGGAAATTCAACATACAATGGATTTTATACAACGTTCCAATAAAATAAATTTTAGATTAAGTTGGGACAGATCTCTGACGAAGCCCCGAAGGATTCAGAGCTTTTCACATTAAAACATGAGTTATGAATTTCATTCGTTCTCATGACTGAGAAGCAAAAGCCTTCGAATTCGTCCAATAAAATATTGAGATTGGCCCCAACTTTGGAGTTTGAACTAAAATCTTAAAATTTTACTTCAACTAGGCTTGAATAATTTTTTGCTGAAAAATCGCACTTTATTTAATGAAACCATCCGCTGTAGAAACTGCAAATCGTAATATATTTCCATTAACCGGAACTACGTTTATAAATATCAGGCGAAAGTAAATAATAATATATATAAAAGTTTTCCTAAATTGTGTTTACCCTTTAGTAAAAAAAAAACTCGCCCGGGCATAAAGGGAGAGAACTGGGAGTTTGGATCTCCAAAACCTAAGCGGTTTATTCACCCGGGTTGAAAGCTTCCTTTTTTTCCTCCTTTCATAATCTCCCTTTGGGTGAATTATTGTCAGAAAAAAAAAAATTCTTTAGCAAAGTTATTTTCACTCGACCCTGTTTCTTAAAGTGGCGTGAAATAATTTTATTAGAAAAAAAAGTTTGTTAATTTTAAAATAAAGCTAATTTTATATATTTTTTTTTTATTATATTATTTCTCTCGGAAATAAATCCGAGGATAAAAAAATATTAAAGTAAGATGAATGAGTTAACGTACGTCTCTCGAAAACCTTTCGATTATTTTTTTTTCTTTTCTCGGGAAAACGTTATTTTTGTGCGCAGTATCCAAAGTAAAGTGTCTTCAAGTCACGCAATGCTATAAGCTATTTTCTTCCTTTTTTCGTTTTTAACCCTCCTTAAGAACACGAAACGCTTTTGGAATGTTGAAATAAATCACAACGAAAGAGATCTTTTGAATTATTTACAAGTTTCTCGTATGAATATCAATTCTGGAATATAGAAAAAAAATAAAATAGCAAGAATTAATGTAGTGTTAGAGAAATAATTTCAAAAACCGTGCTAATGAAAATTTGAGGTATTGCCAAAATTTTGATGAAGTGCTCGCGCCTGGTCCCCTCTTAAATATTATTTTAATATCATATTTATACAAAGTTAGCATTCTAAATATTTTAAATAGATCTTTTTCAATCCTCTCTCTCTCTAAAAAAAACACAGACTCATATTGTGGCAAACTCTCCACATTATCACTCTCATCCTTCTTCATTTAAATTATACAATCAACTAGCAAATGGCGTTTCCACGTATCTTCACTTTCCAATTATTTGCATTATTAATCTTCTTCCATTAAAGCACAAAACTTAATTTCTCTCATAAAAACAAGTCAGAACATGTCTAACCGTCCGTTTCCGCCGAAAGGATTACACAACCTCATCCACATTTCCAAAGGGATTTACAACCATGTCAATATTGAATCGATTTCCAACAGGACAACCAAGAGATAATAATTATGACAGCGATCTAACTCTCCATTTTCACCTTACACCCCGAGCTAAAATGACGGGGTAATATAACTTCACCCTTTAACAAATCGATATATCCAGCTAAGTGGGATCGTTATCTCCTATTGTCATGAAATCCATCCGCACATACGTATAAATAATATAATTAACCTTTCCGAATACACTTACGTCGTTACAAAAGTAACTACTTCAGCATCACGAGAATCGTTTTACTTTAAAACGCATGCAAACTTACGACCTAATTTATTTCCGGAACCATCCTCTCTCTCTTTCTCCTCGGTTTTAACGAGAAAGGGAAAGTGTAAAATCTCGCTTCCATAAATATTAAACAGGATCACGGGTAATATGGAACTGCATAACGATTTTCCTCGTTTCTACCCAGAGGCGGATTGGAAGGCTTAAAAAAGCTTAGGCTAAGACGTTGAAATTTTAGAGGCCAGGCTAAAGCCCTTTGGGGTCGAAACCCCCCAGCTAAATCTTAAAGGCCATTTAGCCAAACTATAGTAATTCAGGTAGCAATTATTTCAGGTACACGTACAGCTATGTTCTTTAGCCATAACTACATGATTTCCATATTTTAAAGAATGAATATCGTATTTCACTCCAATATTTTTCCATAATGAAAACATGAAATCTTAAATAATTACAAATTTTTAGAAGATTAAACTTCATTCTTTCTTTTTATTTTGGATAAAATCGCTTTTTAGCACGATGTTGCGCAATGTTCCATCAATGTTGTGCAATGTAGTGCGATGTACCATCAATTTCTCATAATGTAGTGATGTTCCATCAATTTTGCACAATGTAGTGTAATGTTCCATCAATTTGCCCGATGTAGTGAATGTTCCATCAATTTCTCACAATGTAGTGCAATGTTCCATCAATTTTGCACAATGTAGTGCGATGTTCCATCAATTTGCCCGATGTAGTGAATGTTCCATCAATTTCTCACAATGTAGTGCAATGTTCCATCAATTTTGCACACTGCAGTGCGATGTTCCATCAATTTCCCACAATGTAGTGAATGTTCCATCAATTTCAGACAATGTAGTGAATGTTCTATCAATTCCCCACAATGTTCCATCAATTTTGCACAATGTAGTGCAATGTTCCATCAATTTCGCACAATGGGCTGAATGTTCCATCAATTTTGCACAATGTAGTGCAATGTTCCATCAATTTCGCACAATGTAGTGCGATGTTCCATCAATTTCCCACAATGTAGTGAATGTTTTATCAATTTCAGACAATGTAGTGAATGTTCTATCAATTCCCCACAATGTTCCATCAATTTTGCACAATGTAGTGCAACGTTCCATCAATTTCGCACAATGGGCTGAATGTTCCATCAATTTTGCACAATGTAGTGCAACGTTCCATCAATTTCGCACAATGGGCTGAATGTTCCATCAATTTTGCACAATGTAGTGCGATGTTCCATCAATTTCCCACAATGCAGTGCAATGTTCCATTAATTTCCCCGATGCAGTGAATGTTCCATCGATTTTCCACGATGTTCCATTAATTTTGCACAATGTAGTGCAATGTTCTATTAACTTTGCACAATGTAGTGCAATGTTCCATCAATTTCCCCGATGCAGTGAATGTTCCATCGATTCCCCACGATGTTCCATCAATTTTGCACAATGTAGTAAATGCTTCATGAATTTCCCACAGCGTAGTGCAATGTCGTACAATGTAGTGAGTGTTCCATCAATTTTGCGCAAGGTTACACAATCTTACACAAAGTTACTTGTTGCATTAATGTTGTGCAATATCACAATGATCTTCACCAATATTACTTCGATCTTGTGGAATATTTTCCCAATCATCATCATCCCAATCTCTTTCATATACTTTGGTCCTCCGCTTTTTGGAACCAGAGCTTCTAACCACGGTTTTAATTACACAGTTCAAGCCGTTTTTTGTCGGTCTTCCCCTACAACTATCCGCAGTCTTTATTCTTTTATTCTCACCGTCCAGCGCTCTTGGTTTGTCCTGCCAAGCCACACATCCTCCGTATCGCCATTTCAGCTCTTCTCCGCATCTTAGATCTAGCCTGAACTTAACTACGAAGCTTTCATTAATTTTTATCGAATCGCCAAGTCGCTTCACTTAAAATTCCTAGTCCGCCACTTCTTACTTTAAATTCACCCCCTACTAACATATTCCGTTCACGTTTCTCTCATTTCAGGTACGTGCAACAAACGTGCAACTCCCCCGTAGACATGAGAGTCGGGATTCATACAGGAGCCGTATTAGCTGGAGTCTTGGGCCAAACCCAATGGCAATTCGATGTATATTCTAAAGATGTCGAACTTGCGAATAAAATGGAAAGCAGCGGGAAACCAGGGTAGGTAGAAAATTACTCTAATTGGCTTGATTATAACAGAAAATATGATCGGGAGAAATTGATGAATTGACCTAAAGCCATGGCAAGGTCGCCCAGGGAACCCAACCAAGCTTAATTAGGTCCTTCTTTATGTAATTAAACTATCATTCCATCTCTGATAACCTTGATGTTTGAGATGGCGAAACTCGTTTTAACAAACTTTTCCCGAACAATTCGATTTTTCACCCCTTCCCCTCTTCTGTCATTTAATGACGTATTATGGCCAACGTCAATCATGATATAGTGAAGCCTTACACTCAAGTCAATGAAAAGAAACCTTTTTGATTCATTAATCAGCATCATCATGAGTTCTTCAAGAGGAGGGGAAAGAAAAAATTAAACGAATCTGTATTTCTCGCGCGGGTCTGCATTATTCTCCCCGACTATTTCACTCAAAACGGATATTCGCTATTCCTTTTACATCCGGTTTCCTCGAGAAGCACATTCTGTAAACATTTATAGCTTATTTTGATTACGACTTTGAGAATTTTCTTTAGAGGAAGAATATCTTTCAAGGGAATAGAAACTGTTGTTGAACAATATGTAAACCGCATAATTCGAGTTGTGGTGAGAGTGGCTTAACAGGGGCGGTTTGGCAATTTATTTTCAAGAACTCAGTTTCTTTAACTGTCATGGCTGAAGCCATGAAAAATATCTCTAACGAAAAATGATGAGAACCCCCAAATCCACACTTAACCCCTTCGCAAATTAAAAAACAAACAAGCTAAAAATAACAAGTCGTGTTTTTGGGAAACTAGGTCAAGTATTAAAAAGGAGGGAGGAAAGGCAAGATGGATCCCTGAAAGACTTATAAAACGAGTTTCTCGTTTTGTTGAAACAAGGATTTCACCTCTGCAAACACCTATTAACGTTCGATATTCTTTTTTACTTTTTCATTCAAGACGTGTGCACATATCAGAAAAAACGTTAAGCTTCCTAAATGGAGAGTTCGAAGTCGAGCCAGCTTTAGGGGAAAAAAGGGAAGAGGCTTTAAGGATGGCTGGAATCAAAACTTATTTTATCGTTAAAGTCTTAAAGCCGGTAAGTAAAACGAAATCTTTTCCTAGTATTTGTAGCGACGATTTTTATTTTTTTTTAATTTTTCACAGTTTAAACCTGCGAAATCTGATATAAGCAACGGGACTGTAGCTGATGATGGAACTCAAAACTGTGATGCTGATGCCAAAGATTTGGATGATGAATTCGAGGTAAGTATTTCTCCCGTTTTCATTTTTCAACAAAAAAAAAAAAGGATCTAATTAACATTTAAAATTACGCGAGGGTCCTAGCTCATGGAAAATGTCAAGAATTTCATTTCCACCCGTCCCGTCATTCTGACGACTCTCAAGGTAAAATTTTCATAAAATGTAAATGCGGAAAAAAAAAATAAAAAAATAAAATAAAATAACTTTTCTGAATAAAAAAAAAATCGCCACACAAAGAGATTTTATCGACCCATCCATTTTCACCCAAACTTTTTTTAGCTCCTAACTTTCTTAAAAAGAATTAAGCCAACACGTCAACGTAGCTTCCCTATAACTTTCAAACAAAGTATATTAAACGAACTCTATCATAGGCGATGGCGCAGGAGGGTGACGAAATTGCTTTAACACCTTTAAATAAAGTTGGATAAAAAACGGGGGATTTGATGGAATATTAAAAATTCATGATTCATGGCAGCCAAACGGGGTTTCGAGCTGTCGTGTGGGAGTTAAGGCATTTTACTTCAACTGAGTGTTGGAGAAAAGAAAACATTGGGAGTCTCTGAAGGAAAATATAATATCATTCAGCTTTTGCTTTTAAACCGGCCCTTACTACATTCTTGATCTAATGATTTTGAAAGATCTTTGTAAGATTAAGCTGTAGGGAAGTTTTAGAACAATTTTAAGAAACCAGAAACTTTACCAAACTTAGCTTGGGCCTTCAATTACTTTAACGAGCTTACTTTTAACGCATTAATGAGTTCTACTAGGGCTTCTAATTGTTTTTAAAGAATTTAGCTCGAGTTGGTGACGCTTTTAGGCTTTAGCTAAGACCTCTTATGGCCTTAGTTTAGATTTTTAATTTCGTCCTAACATAAGACCTAGCTTGAATTGATCACGAATCTTCAGATGACTTAATATGTTTATCAATTTTTACAGAAACTAAAATTTAATCATTTCCTCATCCTAATCTTTCTACTTTCTGTCTTTCATTCTTAACCTTCATTTTTCTATCGTCCTCTTTTCTCCTTTCAAGATTAACCTTCACCTTTCTCTTCCTCTTCATATCTACTTTCTTTTCTCATCTTCTTCTTCTTTCTCTTCTCTTGTTCTTCCTCGTCTCGTCTTCTTCTTTTTTGTATCTTCTTACTCTCTTTCTCTTCTTCTCATCTCATGATTTCCTTCCTCTCATTCTCTTCTTTTCATCTCATCATCTTCTTCCTCATCTCATCATCTTCTTCCTCATCTCATCATCTTCATCATCTTCTTCCTCTTCTTCCTCTTCTCCTCATCTTCTTCCTCTTCTCCTCATCTTCTTCCTCTTCTCCTCATCTTCTTCCTCTTCTCCTCATCTTCTTCCTCTTCTCCTCATCTTCTTCCTCTTCTCCTCATCTCCTTATCTTCTTCCTCTCTTTCTCTTCTTCTCATCTCATCATCTTCTTTTTCTCTTTCTCTTCTTCTCATCTCATCATCTTCTTTTTCTCTTTCTCTTCTTCTCATCTCATCATCTTCTTTTTCTCTTTCTCTTCTTCTCATCTCATCATCTTCTTTTTCTCTTTCTCTTCTTCTCATCTCATCATCTTCTTTTTCTCTTTCTCTTCTTCTCATCTCATCATCTTCTTTTTCTCTTTCTCTTCTTCTCATCTCATCATCTTCTTTTTCTCTTTCTCTTCTTCTCATCTCATCATCATCTTCTCCCTCTCATTCTCATGTCATCTTCTCCCTCTTCTTAACTTCTCCCTCTTCTCGTCTTCTTCCTCTTCACATCTTTCTCTCTATTCTCATCTTCATCATCATCATCATCATCATCTATTCCTCTTCTCCGTCTTATTCTTCTTCTCCATACTCTTCCTCTTCTTCTATTCTCTTTTCATTTTTTTCCCTTTTAATCCTCTTTTTATCAACTTATCTGCTTTCTGTTCTTCCTCTTCTCTTCTACTCAACTTCTTCCTCCTATCATCTACCCATCTCCTTTTATTTCTTTCTTCTCCTCTTTTGATTCCCTTTTTCATACTCATCTTTCTTTTACCCTCTCTTACAACTCTCGCAGAAAAGAATTACAATTCAATCTGCCCCGACTAAAAACTCGAACTCCGCCTATTCGCTCAAACCTAAAACCCAGACGCTTTCATCAGCAACAAAACCCGAAAGATCATTAAAAAACTTTATTATTATTTCAGTGCTCAAGTCCTCAGGAAGAAGAAAATCAAATGTTGAATAATGAAAAAAACAAAGAAGGACCGGAAGACTTCAAAACAAGATTACGAAAAGAGCTCATAAACAAAGGCGGATTAAGGTATTGTCTTTAAAATAAACAATATTTTTAGCCATTCTCCCCCCAGATATTATAAGCAGAGCTTTTTGCTAATAAAGTATTCATAGGATGTAGGTCAATTAAGTCATGTGACTTAAAAATCGATTAATTCATATAGGGAAATCCGGTTATTTCTCCTCCCCATTAAAGGGAAAAGTCTAAGAAAGGTTTAAATTTTTTTCCAGGAATCGTTTCCAAGAAAATTCGTTTACAAGACGATTCTTATTAGTATGCAAACTAGTTTTCGGGTCTAAGGAAATGATTTCAAGTTCGTTAGAGACGAATTTAAAGGAAGTTTCACTCACGCGGGGAGGTTTATCAGAGCTGGAATAAAATTAAACTTGAGGGAAAAAAAATTTTTTTTAAGGGGGAAGAAAAAATAACGCAACAAACTGACAAACCTTACGTGCTCGTTTAACTGGAAGTGTTTCCATCAAAAGACGTTTTTCAATGACATTTTCCGACTCGCTTCTTTCAAAAGGGATAAACATTGACAATGCGGGACAGGTTTTCATATTCCAAAGAGGATTCAAGAAAAAAAAGCGGATAAATATTATTTAGCACCTAGAGGAAGATCATGTTTAGTTATATAAAAAAAAAAAAAAAAAAACGTTTTCGTGATTGCATTGGTTTTCGATTGTGTGTTGAGTTATTTTTAAAAGCGTTCGATGATTTTAGTACGGAAATAAATTTGAAGAAAATCAATATGTTTGACTTTGACTATTTTTCTTTTGTAGCACATTAAAGGATCATACGACGTGGTTCACTTTGTCGTTTAAATCGCCAAAGAAGGAAACCGATTTTAATCATAATAAAGAGACGGCGGCTACTGTGTCGTTGTTAGGATGCCCGTTAGTTTTGTTATTCATTTCCATCGCACAATTTATTATTTTGCCGAGGTAAGTTTAGAATAATAGGTGAGAGGTATAAAGAGTATTGGAGATCGGTATAGTAACCGGGAGGGGGATTAGGAGGGAAAAACAGAAAAAAGGACAGGAAAGATGAGAAAAAGATTAGAGAACAAAAAAAGAAAACAGAGAAGAGAGCAGGAGAGAAGACAGGAAGAAAAGAGAAGATAAAGGAAAAGAGGAAGAGTAAGAGTAAGAGAAAGGTAAAGAGAGGAAGATGAGAAGAGGAAGAAAGAGAAGAGGGGGGGGGGAAGATGAAGCAAAAGTCTTCTTCTTTTTTTTCCTCTCAGACTCTTTTACCCTCAACCTTTACCTCCCCCTCTTTTTCTTATCTTTCCTCTCTGGAGAAAAAGAAAAGAACTAAGAGAAGAATAGAGGAAGATGAGTAAAGGAAGGTTTCTTCCTTTCTTCATATATTTTCTTCCCTTCTTCATCGTTTTTTTCATTTTCCTCTTAATCTCTTTTTCTTCCTCTTTCTCTGTTCTTTATCTTGTTCTTCTTGCTCTTACTCTCTTTTCCTTCCTCCCTTCGTCCTCTTCTTCCTCCTCCCTTCGTCCTCTTCTTCCTCCTCCCTTCCTCCTTTTCTTCCTCCTCCCTTCGTCCTTCTTTTCCTCCTCCTCTTCCGTTCTTCGTTTCTTGTTCTTCATCTTCCTCTCTTCTGCTTCATCTCTTTCTTCCTATCTTTTCTTTCTGCAGAATAAAATGATCCTCTCTTTTACCGTTTTTTATCTTGTTCTACTCTTCAGAAGAAGTTGAAAAGGTTGAAAGGTTTTAAATCTCTATTTTAAAGAAAGGAATAACAATATGAAGCGAGAAAGATAAGAAGAAAAAAAAGAAGTTAAAAAAGAACAAAAATAAGAGAAAAAGTTTACTTTATCTCTCATGGGTTATGGTTTTACTTTTTTACTTAAGTCTTTCATCTGCCTCTACTCTATTATTATCCTCTTTACATCTGCTTCATCTATTTTTCCTACTTACATCTTCTTCTTAACCCTAGCTCAGCGTCCCATTACAAAAACCTCCCGCCAGCTATAAAACCTTCCATTATTCTTACAATCAATTTGTTGAACCCATAAAAATTTTCTCCACTCTTAAAAAAAACTTTTTGCTGCCCTTATGTGTCTTCCCTCGCCACGTGGCAGCTATTCCAATCTATCCTCCGCCTCCTCAAGAACCTTTTATCATTCAACCAAAATTTCCCTCTTAAATCTAGCAATTAAATCACCCTCCAAAATCCAAAATGATTTTAATTCAAATATAAAACGAATGAATACTCTTTTGAAACAATTATCCATTACACTAAAACAACTCCATTAAATTAACTTCCGAATCCTACCTTCCATTCATTCATTTTTTTCTTCCACCCTAAACTCCCACTTTTTCTACACACATTTCATCCCATCAATTTTATCCACCAAAAATCTTATTCCAAAAAAAAAAGCAAAAACAAACCTCCAGCAGCGAACAACCCAAACAATTAAAAAAAAACACACTCAATATATAATTTCCCAACCGTTTTCTTTTTTCAATCCAGTTCAAAATAATGATAAAGCGAGTGGCTCTCAGTACGGCATCCTAAACAAACATAACTTTATTCCCCTCGTTAATGAAAACCTCCATTGTAATGTTGTTTTCACTAAATTAAATTCGTCAACCGCATGCGGCTTGTAATACAGTATAAACAACCATATTTATTTATTTCCAGGGACGAGTTAAGCATATTGTCTTTCACAACCGGCTTTACAATCTTGGTTATTTTCTGCGTGATAGCAGTGGCTGAACTCCTACCTTCAGTAAGTAACAACAAATGAAAATATAAAATTCCTCTCGAATAAGATTTCCTAACCTAAATTTCAATTTCTTCAGATATTTCCAAAAGGCGTAGTTCAATGCAGCACTGCAGCCAACAATACTCTTTGGGCTCGAAGACTATTAGCAGCTGTAGCAATTTTAATATTAGGATCTGTAAATGCTGTTGATATGGTTTCTTGCGATTTCTCAACACTACCATCAAACTGCACTCTATCTTATGAATTAGGAACAACTTGCAAATATCCATCGTATTTTTCTTATTTTTGTGTTCTTGTGCTGGTCGCAGCTTCACTCCCAACTCAAATCTCACACTTACTTAAAATCACTATTTTCTTTGCAATTGTTGGCATCCATTGTGCAATGAATCTATTCGTTATCTCTGAAGCTTTAGACTGTGAAGAAGGTGTTCGATTTGGTGTACAGTAAGTAAATTCTCACCATCATTCAACAACGCTTGATCAATTGTCTTAAATTAAAATTTTTCTTTCCAGCCTCGTAACTGGAAAATATGCACTTTGTATAATGTTATTCTGGGTAGCAATCGCATTGTCATTCCTAGCACGTCATGTTGAAAAAGCAACAAGAGTATTATTTCAATGGAAGACTGAAGTTGAAGAACAACGGGAGAAAGCATCTGATATAGGCAGAAGAAACGAAGCATTGGTTTATAATATTCTTCCGCCTCACGTCGCCGTCCATTTCTTAGGAAACAGAAAACGCCAACACGAAGAATTGTACAGTCAAAGTTATGCTGAAGTTGGTGTCTTATTTGCATCAATGCCAAACTTCTCAGATTTTTACTCGGAAGAATCAGTTAACAATCAAGGCTTAGAATGTTTACGATTTTTAAATGAAGTTATATCAGACTTTGATGCAATCCTTCAATTGCCGCAATTCCAAGATATTATTAAAATTAAAACTATTGGATCAACATATATGGCTGCTAGTGGTCTTAATCCATCGAAGACTGTAAAGGTATGACAACAGCAATTTTTTGATTTTAATATTCAAATATGTGATTTATTTTTGAATTTTCAGCCTGATGATCCACTTCACATCCGTTGGGCTCATCTTGCATTACTCGTGGAATTTGCATTTGAACTTAAGAAAGCCCTACAAGAAATAAACAAGCAGAGTTTTAATCATTTTGTTCTTAAAATGGGTATTAACCACGGACCTATAACCGCTGGTGTGATTGGTGCTCGAAAACCTCATTATGATATTTGGGGGAATTCAGTTAATGTTGCTTCCAGGATGGAGAGTACGGGAAAAGCCGGTTGTATTCAGGTAAATATTAAAATTTAATCTAAACGTGTACAAACCTGCAAAAATCTTCATCAATGCCAGAAAAAATTAATTGAAAATTGATTGATATCAAATAGCAGACGATTTTTTTCGTTGATAAAACGTGTAACTAGAAAAACAAAATATTAGTAACAACATAATTCGCTGACAGCGCCACTATAGCATTTAATTTTCATATCTAATCTAACCTAACCTGAACTCAATTCAACGTCCAAAAAATTTTAATTTTAGGTTACTGAAGAAACTTGTAATATACTTCAACATTACGGATACATATTCGAACAAAGAGGTTTAGTCGCTGTTAAAGGCAAAGGACAATTAATGACATATTATCTCATTGGTAAAAGCAACAATGTACCACAACATCCTGTCAGTTCAGCAATGGAGACATTAAAAGAAGAAGAAGAGGAAAACCAAGAAGACAAGACTGCTAATATACAACAAACAAGTGAGCAATCAGATTCGACAAATATTGGCACAAGTGAAACAAGACTTTTAGACGATGTAGATAATGGTTAGCCGAAAATGAATTTAGGAAAAAATACTACTCAAGGCTGATTGCATCAAATATATAAACGGTTCCTTTTTTCTTCTAAACCTGAACTCAAATTTTTTCTGCGACTTTATATTTAGTTTTTATTTTTCATAGTTGAACTCTTTCACTTCCAGTAAAATATCAACACTCATACTTTTGCTATCCGGCTCGTTGAAAGGTGAAAGAGTTTTAAATAAGCTGCTCCAGGAGAAAATTTACAATATCTGACTACTCTTTTATAAAAAAATCTGATCTCATTGTTTTTTTTTGCCAAAAATTATTTGACAATCATTTAACCTCAGCTTAATATTGTAAATTTTTTTCCTCAGGAAAATTCCACTTCTAGATAAAAAAAAAACGCTTTCATTACTGTTAGTTTAGCTTGTTGAAAAATTCCATTAGTTGTTTTTAAAGTATAGTTTTTGAAAATGGTTATTTTTGTTATAGAAGTTTATATCTAAATAGTTTTAAAAAAATAATCTCATTTTTCTAGTTTAATGACAAAAATCCTCTAGAAAACTGAGCTTGTATCAAGGAGTTTAGCTTGAGAGAAAAATGGCAAGCTTATTTAGGGCTTTCAACCTTAATTTGTGGTAGGCTTTATTTCAATGTAAGCAAAAAAAAATACCACCAAATTCAAATGTGATTACAACATTTAGGAATAGTTCCTTTTTTTAAAAAAAAAAATAGCTAAAAAGTGTATGATTCTAATTTATAAAAAAAAAAAAAGGAAATTGACTTGATGTGTCAAAATCCTTAGTTGTTGTACAAAAAAAGCACTGTCGATTAATTAAATATTTTAAAAAAATTAAAAATACTCTCCTTCAACAAAGACACTATTTCATAGGTCTCCCCCCTTTATTTTTAGTGAGATAAAAATATTTTCTCTAAACACTTTATTAAAAAAAATGATTAGAGCTTAGATGAAATTCTTTGGGATCAAAAATCTTTACATGATTTTAATAATATTTATCCTCAAAGATATATTTCCTCTTCTCAAAAAAAATCCTTTATACTCATTTTAAAAATAATCCTCACTGCAGCTTCACTCATTTGAAACACCATAAATTATTAAGTAGGTTCCTATGAAACCACTTACAAGTGTAAATGTCATTTATAAATTAAAAAAATTTTACAAAAATAAACCAAGTAGATTCTCTTTTGGCTAGACTGATTCTCTCTAATCTTGTAATGTGTGCCATTCACATATATAGGCTAGTATTGTTTTCTACTTCCCTTCCTGCTTAAAAAAGCTGCAAATAACTATTTCAATTTTCATGGTTCAGTGTGTGAGTCTTGGGTTAACACAATGCAAGATTAAAATCTCAACAGTTATCTTAATTTATTCTGATTTTCTTAAAAACTGGCAAAGGAAATAAAAATTTTAATGCTTCAGCTATTGCACTCAAAATTGACAATAAATTCTGCTTTTGATTAAAATCCTGCATTAACTTAAGACAACCACACTAATCTCCTTAGACTCATTGCAAGAGATGCTTAAATTCAAGCGGCAAGCCATTCTGTCAAGGAGTCTGATCTGTTTATTTTTAATTTGCAATTCTGCAATTGTATGCACTGTCATTTTACACAATCACTAGCCTTAGTAATAAATATACATGTACCTTAATCCAGAGTCTATATAGTATATATTTGTACACATGTAGCTATTAATTAGTAAATAATTAATTGTTGTTATTAATGTGATAATTATAGTGATATTAACAACAGTATAAATGCATTTTTTTTCCAATTCTAACCTCGCAATGCTACATGAATGCACCTAGTAAATAATGGTGAAAATTACTTACATTTACCGAAGCATCCTAATCGAATTCAGGATTGTTACACTCCCGACATCAAACCGATCACGAAGAGAAGATATTAACCACGGAATTACTTTAATTACACCACTTTTTTCACTAGAAAAACATCGTCAATACCGGGAAACCGCGCGAACTAAGCAACGGACGCCATTACAACTGCATAGTCGACGTGGCAGTGTTGCCATCTTCCCGCTTTCGTTCATTACCAAATAACCAATGAAAAATTACCAGAAAATTACCGCCACTTTCAAAAATAATACCAACTATATTGATATTACTATGTTTCTTCCTAGTTTTCTGTGCAGTATTTTTTTCTGAGTTTATAGCAGTTACAACAGGTATAAAAATTAAAGTAATAATTGCAATATCTTGTAAATTGTAATAAAAACATTTTTTATATTATCTCTATAAATCCTATGACTAGAAACAAGGAACACAGACATAAAAGAGAATCAAATTTAAGCTAAAATACTACGAAAGCTATTAGAAGAATTGCTGTTTATAGGCTACATAACTTTGCGGTATGAAAATTTAAAATAATTTTAAAAGAAAAACATTTGTAACTATAAATCTTTTCAATATTTTTTTAAAAAAGCCATAAAAAAGGGTTTAAACTAAACCTCAACTCAGAAAATAACCTTTAATTATTTCAGTTGGTAACCAAAAATTTAAGACAAAATTTCACCGGCAAAATAAATTTCTTCCTCCTCCCCCTCAAACTCTTCATAAGACTCTTTCGTCCCAATCAAATCGATGACCTCATGTGGTATGGAATAATCGAAGCAGGACTTTTTCATTCTTTTAAGGCCATACCTAATGTGTAATACCGAATTTAATGTACAAGGCACCATCCTATTTCTCAATTTACTTTTGATCAGAGTTTTAGCAGAGGACAGATGAGGTAGACACGAGAAATTGAAATTACTATCCCGTTCATAAGGTAAACATGGATAAATATTTTGGAAAAATATCCACATTCAAACTTTCGCGCTATTTTTGTTGTTTATTATGTAAAATGTAGAACATTTGAAAAAATACCAGAAAATTACTAAAAAATTCTCTTTGATTTATTCATTACCAGGTTAATTACCAATTACTACAGGCTTTTTTTGGTTACCAACAAGGTCTGGAAATTACCAGAAATAGTAATGAAATTACCAAGATGGCAACGCTGCGACGTGGAAGTAAAACGGATATTTATACGGATAAATTTACAGTTAGCCTTTAAACGTTTTAATTAAATAAAAAGAATAAAAGTGCATGAATTATGGTTTGAATTAATTAATAGTTAATATTGTGTCGTACTAAATTAAATATTGCCACAATTTAACTCGAAGTTTTCTTCATTCTTCATTTGAAATCGGTATATTTTCACATTTGAAAAATGGAGGGAGCGGCAAAAACATAACGAATACTGCATGACAAATAAAGCTTTTTTAATATTGGTGAAAAAATGAAATTCATGCCTAGATCAATTTAAATATCGATTTGTTAATATTTAAAGATAAAATTAACAAGAAGGAACTTTAAAAAATAAAATTTAATGAGCATTGATGACAGCAGACGACACTTCTATGAAAAAAAGTGGCAGCTACACTCGTGCCACGAATTTCAATATGGTGAATATTGAATAGTAACAAGTATTTTAGAAAATTTTATAGGAATAATATTAATTAATTGATATGGACTTAATTAAAACTAATCAACGTAATCGGTGCGATATAAAGATGATACTTTTACGTAAATAAAAATTTACATTTATATCATTTCGCTTTAATATTGAAACTCAATCAAATATTGTACGTCTGATACGTAGAGAATCCTAGATACTTTTTTTTCTTTTCTAATTGAAAATATTCAAAATGAGCAATCACAATGGAAATAATCGAGGTCCTGGGCCTGTGCCCGACCGATGGCTACGCTGCCCACGAAAATCCCTCGGTTTATTAGTCGACAAATTCTTGATTTTTAAAACTCCATTAAATCATCGATTCGACGATCAAGTTCCTGAAGAATACAGGTTTCCTGTGGAATTTGTTTTTAATTCCATGAAAAGTTACAAAGTGAAAGTAGGTTTATGGATAGATTTAACAAATACAACTAGATTTTATGATAGAAATGAAATAGAGAGTAACGACTGTAAATATGTGAAGATGCAATGTAAAGGACATGGACAAACACCAACTGAAGATCAAACAAAAGCTTTCGTTCAAGTTTGTGATACATTTGTGAAACAGAAACCATTGGAAGTAATAGGAATTCATTGCACACATGGATTTAATCGCTCTGGATTTTTAGTCATTTCGTATTTAATTGAAATTATGGACTGGGGATTAGAAGCAGCTTTGCAAGAATTTGCAAAAGTAAGGCCTCCTGGAATTTATAAAAAGGATTATTTATTCGAATTATTCAAAAGGTATGATGATGAGAATTATACCCCAGATCCTCCTGCGCTGCCAGATTGGTGTTATGATTATGATGATAGCGTGGGGGATCAGGATGAAGGAGATTTTGACGAAGAGAGTCAGTCTAGCAGTAACAAAAGAAAGGAATGTGATAGTGATGTAGGGGAAAGTAATAGTGGAAACAAAAGAAGAAGAAAAGAATTTGTGAAAAAGAATCCGACTTTTATGGAAGGGATTAGTGGAGTTGAACCTGTTCAACCGCCTTTGCTACATGTTATACAAAATACTGTGCAAAAAATGTGTGGCTGGGAAAAGTAATTAGTTTTATTTTGTATTCCTATATGCTATTCAATTTTTTAATCAACTTGTATTTTTTTTTGTAGGACAGGCTTCCCTGGCTCTCAGCCTGTATCGATGGACATAACTAATATGAAAAAATTACAGGAAAAACCTTACAGCGTATCATGGAAAGCTGATGGAGTTCGTTATTTAATGTACATAAAAGGAAAAAATGAAGTCTATTGCATTGATAGGGACAATTGTGTATTTAAAGTAAATAATCTAGCCTTCCCATTTAAAAAAGATCTTAGTGTACATATTAAAGATACTTTATTAGACGGCGAAATGGTTATGGATACTGTAAATGGAAGAAAAGTACCAAGATACTTAGTTTACGATATTATTACAATTTGTGGATATGAAATTCGGAAGGATCCGTTCATGCCAAATAGATACCAGACTATTGGGAAAGAAATAACAGAGCCTAGATACAAAGCAATGGAGAAAGGGTTAATTAACAAGTTACACGAACCGTTCAGTATCCGTCCGAAAGAATTTTGCGATGTGAGGGACGCTGCGAAATTTTTGAGTGAGAAGTTTTCAAGGAGTCTTTCACACGAGCCTGATGGTTTGATTTTTCAACCAGCAAAAGATGTAAGTGGATTTCAAATGCCTAGACGATTAGTCACTTTTGTGTATTGAAATAATTCTTCTTTTTAAAGCCTTATGTACCTGGACGTTGCCCTGATGTTTTAAAATGGAAACCTGCTTCCTTGAATTCTGTGGATTTTAAATTAAAAATAAAAATGGAAGGAGGAATGGGGTAAGTAACCTGATTTAATTTATTTTTTGTGAATAATTTGGATAATTAATTTTTTTTTGCTCCAGAATATTGCCTAAGAAAATAGGAGAATTATACGTTGGTGGAATGGATCTTCCATTTGCTAAATTAAACAATATCAAAAACGTTAAGGATCTTGATAATAAAATCATCGAATGTACTTGGGATAATAATAAATGGGTATTTTTAAGAGAAAGGACGGATAAATCTTTTCCTAATAGCTACGACACTGCAATGGGTAAGGATTAGTTCACTTTTCCATTGGCAGTGTTAAGTCCTGGGCCATGATAGCCCTAACTTGGCCTAAATTAATTCACAATCTGAAATATCATACTAAAATCTTTTATTTTTTCTTTCAGGTGTTGCTAATAGCATAAACAATCCAGTGACTGAAGAATATCTCCTACAATTCATCCACGTACACGCATATAGAGAACTTAATAAAATCATGCCTCCGCCTAGCACACTGCCTCCTCGAACTCATCGCTAAAGCGTGCAGTAAAAGAAAAATTTTACTTTCACCTTCCTTTAAACTTTAAAACTTAATTACCATTTCGACGAATATACCTATTTTATGTAAAATCTATAAAATCTTTTCATTAGCATAAATTATCCATTCTCAGTCAGCTCGTAAAAACAATCGAATAGAATACCCGCAAATATATTCTTAAATATTTTTTATTAGGAGAAAACAGTGAAATTGACGATGTGTCAAGAAAAGGCTATGTAACCCTTTAAAATCTGAGATTATGATGAGAGAAGGTTATAAAAAGCTTCGATTTTTTCAACAATGAAAATTTATTTAGGTAATAAAAAAGAGTTCTAGTTCTAAGGGTTTAGGAGATTGTAAAATACACTCGTAGATTTGAAATAAATGTTCAGATAATTAAATAATCTTGAGGAATAAAAGTGGTGTAAGTGGAGAAGTATTATAAAATGGTTATTGCTTTCCTTTTGCCTTGGTTGCACACTATGAAATTTTTTTTATTACTTTCCATCGTTATTAAACCCTTTCAACTTAAAATTTTTACAGTAGGTAACAAGTCAACATTTTCAGCAAATCATGCCCACATGCACCATCACACATATGTACCCATGGTCTGCTGTCATCAATGCTCATTAAATTTTATTTTTTAAAGTTCCTTCCTGCTAATTTTATCTTTAAATATTAACAAATCGATATTTAAATTGATTTAGGCATGCATTTCATTCTTTCACCAATATTAAAAAAGCTTTATTTGCCATATTCAGTATTCGTTATGTTTTTGCCGCTCCCTCCATTTTTCAAATGTGAAAATATACCGATTTCAAATGAAGAATAGAGGAAAATTCGTGTAAAATTCTGGTAATATTTAATTTAGTACGACACAATGTTAACTATTAATTAATTCAAACCATAATTCATGCACTTTTATGCTTTTTATTTAATTAAAACGTCCAAAAGCTAACTGTAAATTTATCCGTATAAATATCCGTTTTACTTCCACGTCGACTATGCAGTTGCAATGGCGTCCATTGCTTAGTTCGCGCGGTTTCCCGTTACTGACGATGTTTTTCTGGTGAAAAAAGTGGTGTAATTAAAGTAATTCCGTAGTTAATATCGGCTCTTCGTGATTGGTTTGATGTCGGGAGTGTAACAATCCTAAATTTGATTTGGATGCTTCGGTAAATGTAAGTAATTTTCACCATTATTTACTAGGTGCATTCATGTAGCATTGCGAGGTTAGAATTGGAAAAAAATGCATTTATACTGTTGTTAATATCACTATAATTATCACATTAATAACAACAATTAATTATTTACTAATTATTAGCTACATGTGTACAAATATATACTATATAGACTCTGGATTAAGGTACATGTATATTTATTACTAAGGCTAGTGTTTGTGTAAAATGACAGTGCATGCAATTGCAGAATTGCAAATAAAAATAAACAGATCAGACTCCTTGACAGAATGGCTTGACACTTGAATTTCAAGCATCATTTGCAATGAGTCTAAGGAGATTAGTGTGGTTGTCTTAGGTTAATGCAGGATTTTAATCAAAAGCAGAATTTATCGTCAATTTTGAGTGCAATAGCTGAAGCATTAAAATTTTTATTTCCTTTGCCAGTTTATATATTTGATGCAATCAGCCTTAAGTAGTATTTTTTCCTAAATTCATTTTCAACTAACCATTATTTACATCGTCTAAAAGTCTTGTTTCACTTGTGCCAATATTTGTCGAATCTGATTGCTCTCTTGTTTGTTGTATATTAGCAGTCTTGTCTTCTTGGTTTTCCTCTTCTTCTTCTTTTAATGTTTCCATTGCTGAACTGACAGGATGTTGTGGTACATTGTTGCTTTTATTAATGAGATAATATCATTAATTGTCCTTTGCCTTTAACAGCGACTAAACCTCTTTGTTCGAATATGTATTCGTAATGCTGAAGTATATTACAAGTTTCTTCAGTAACCTAAAATTAAAATTTTTGAACGTTGAATTGAGTTGAGGTTAGGTTAGATTAGATATGAAAAATTAAATGTGGGGTAGTGGCGCTGTCAGCGAATTATGTTGTTACTAATATTTTGTTATCTAGTTACACGTTTTTTCACGAAAAAAATCGTCTGCTATTTTTTTTTAAATTATCCATTGCTTTTCAATTAATTTGCTTTTTAATTAATTTCTGGCATTGATGAAGATTTATTGCAGGTTTGTACACGTTTTGATTAAATTTTTATAATTACCTGAATACGACCGGCTTTTCCCGTACTCTCCATCCTGGAAGCAACATTAACTGAATTCCCCCAAATATCATAATGAGGTTTTCGAGCACCAATCACACCAGCGGTTATAGGTCCGTGGTTAATACCCATTTTAAGAACAAAATGATTAAAACTCTGCTTGTTTATTTCTTGTAGGGCTTTCTTAAGTTCAAATGCAAATTCCACGAGTAATGCAAGATGAGCCCAACAGATGTGAAGTGGATCATCAGGCTGAAAATTCAAAAATAAATCACATACTTAAGTATGTGGCTCTCGGACGAAATTTGGGGACAGACGGACAGACAAAAAATCTGGGAAACCCCCCCCCCCCCCCCCCCCCCTTATAACGAAAACAAAGACGGACTCCTCCGTCAAAAAATTCATGTATATATCTAATATTATATGTTGTATATTGAATGATATATTGAATACAGGACGGTTATTGACACAGCATTAAATTTGGAAGGTTTTATTTTCTACTTTTTTAAAATATCCCCTAAACGTCCCAAAGATGTCCCAGGTACGTTCAGGGGACCTATATCTTGGATATCCCAAGAATATCTCAGGTACATCCTATAGATATCCCATCTAAGTTTTTATGCTAGCCTATATCTCAAAAAAGATAAAAAGTGTGACATTTGGCCCTCTCAGGGATATCCCATGGAGGATTTGGGACTAAAATATCACATCCCTGGGATATCTCAAATCTTTTGAGGGATATCTAAGGGATCTCTTAGGGATAAAAAATGCTATCGGGGTTGAATATTTGAATCAAAAAATTGCTGTTGTCGTACCTTTACAGTCTTGCTGATCTGAGCACAGCTGAGTACCTTTACAGTGGTTGTTGATCTGATAGGCAAAGTGGTTTTGTTTGTGATGAGCAATTAGAATCATTTGAAAGTGTTCGAATCTTTAAAATTAAGATTTAGTTGTATATGAAAGGATCGTTAACCTGATAATGTTTAACTGACCTGAAAAATGATTGATTCTGTCTAATTTTTTTCCCCTTTTTGTGTACTAAAGTGCTGTGTGAGTAATTTTGCAGTGAGGTAATTGCAGTATGAATAAAATATCTTATTAATTTTTTTTCCTTGTGTTTCGTTGAGGGCTTGAGGAGCAAGTGAGTCGTCACTTGTTTCTTGTATTTGAGCTGGTATTAGACATTTTGGTTTTCGGATAGACTTGTTCTTTATGAAGTCTTTGCAGCTAAGGGATGTAGGTATAAAACTTTGTTTATGTATGGAACCAGGCACTTCAAAAGTGATTAAAAATTTTTATTTTCATCTCCTATTGTGTTTGAAAATAGTCGTGAAAACTGCCTGGAAGTCAGCAGAAGGATTAAACGGACACCAGGTGTTGCAACAAATATTCTAGCAAGTGAAATTGGCTTAATTCATGAAATTGTAGACATCTCGACAACCTTTCAATGAATCAGCAATAATATGCTTTTATGAACTGAAACAAAATCCTTGCAATTAGTTAAATGAACAGACATTTTTCTTAAAAAAATTTATTGAACCTTTAAAAATGAACATTTGATCGAGTTCACT
This sequence comes from Liposcelis brunnea, assembly GCA_023512825.1. NCBI lineage: Eukaryota > Metazoa > Arthropoda > Insecta > Psocodea > Liposcelididae > Liposcelis > Liposcelis brunnea. Next base: position 4,668,273 of record CM042070.1, read on the forward strand.
ATATATTTTATGGTTGTTTTACAAAATAATTTTTATATAGTAGGTCCCGTATCCATTTATGGACAAATCTATAAATTTACCCAACTCTCACTTTGCTTTACAGCAGCTCTAGAATCAAAATTTTAAAATATTAACCAAAAAAAACCTTTAAAATTTCACTATTAGCATTTTTATATACCTTTACCTATTCAAGCGCTTTTAATATTTTCCTGAATCAAACTCTACATAATTAATCATTCCTACTTTTTAAGGATGTCAGAAGAGTTTACAATTAACGATATTCATCCTATAATGAATCTTAAAAAGATTAAAATAAATATTTAATTACAACGATCATATTATATTTTTTATTCTAAATAATTAAAAATAGAAAAAGAGAAGTTTGAAAATATTTACTTTAGAAAAATTTAGAATATTTGAATTATTTATTTTTATTAAATCTATAAGATGATTTTACAAAGCACTGATTTCCAGTATATCTTGAAAGCTGAGCAAGTCAATGAGTATTTCTCCCTCATACACGATATCCTCGCAGCTGCCAGGATATCAACTCCCCTGTTATCTTGGTCCCGGCGTTATATTCTTATGTCTTAAAAAACGTCTCTTAAAATTTATTATCTTCGGAGAGTCCCTCACTCCGTTATAAATCTCCGTTGTGTAACTTAAATTTTTATTAATAATATCTATTTGTTCCGAATCGTGTCCCTCTGGGGACACGAGCAATCCTCACGTCCTTACGAATTTATAAACAACCCCAAACACTAATACACTAACCAGTACCAATATCAACGCCGTCGCCACTTTCGCGAATGCGTTCAATCCGGTATCTAACGGATCCAACGGGCCTCTTGTATTATTTTGTGAAGAACTTCGTCTTTTATTCGCGAGACCCCTTGCCAAAGCCGGAAACGCTAAACTTTGGGTAAATGTTAATTTTTGTAGGGATTGCGATAAGCTATAAGGTCCGACGCTGCCTCTAGCAGCGGCTCTAATAAGTGCGTATTCCAAATCTAAAGCGTCTAATAGAGAATAACGTGCGGTCATGGTTGAACTACGACGCCGATCTCGTTCTTGTAATGGATCGGAAGCTCGTGAACCCATCGTGGCTACGGCAGCTATGCTGGTCATGGAAGAACCTGCAGAAGACGAACAAGATGTAACGAGGCCTCCGTTGTGACTCATTTCAGAAGGATCCTCGAGTGATAACCGATCGTGTTCTAATGATAATGTAGGGGACATTGATGCACGAAGGGCCATAAGTCGGGCGTGATCGGGATGAAGAAGCGTGCTACTTCGTCGGTTGCTTGGAGTTGGTGAAGGTGTCGCAGCTGGGGTTGTCGGTTGTGCAGCTACTGTACCTTGTGGAATAGGTGATGGGCTCGCCTGAAAAATTCAACGCAAAATGGATTAAATATTGTTCATAATTGTTCCGTATGAAGTCTAATTAAGCGTTGGATGTTACCATAAGAATATTTGGAAAGAATCCTATCCAACGATACCCAACAGGACAATATTTAAACTTTAAACAAATTCAAGGTCGTTGCCATAATCTCAAGGACGTGAATATCCTGCGTGACCTTGAAAATCGAGTAAATCTAAATATGGTAGTGTTGGATGTCGTTGAAAAGCATCTTTAAAATGCATTTCAATGGTAATTATTACGATCTTGTATTCTTTTCCTAGACGAAGTAATTAAAAAATTTTAGGAGAAAACTTAAAATCCAACGCTTGTGCGACTTAATACGGAACAACTCGCGTACAGTTCACATGGATACATCAAATATTTTCTTAAATATCCACAACATAGAACGTGATCGCATTATTATAAATTTTACGACCGAATTTCCCGATGCTAAAAAAGCATTTCATGCGATCATGCAATACAGCATGTCAAGCTTTCCATCCTCCAATAAGTCTGTCCTTATTGAGCAAACTTTCATCGAGTTAGAAAATCCCAAAACTTTTTTATTTTTCCTCTAACCTGTTGATTTTAGTAAAGTATCAAAAAAAAAGCTAACGGAAAACTGTTGATTCAATTTAAATTATAACTTTTTTCGTACCTTATAATTAAAAAAAGCTTAATTAGCTATTCAAAATCGATAAACGAAAGTAAATAGCTCTGACGTTTGAATGAGAATTTCCCTCCACAATTTATTTCATGGCTATTCAAGAAAATCTAGAACTTGCCATATTTGAATAAAAATCAAATGGGAGTGAATTTAAAATTAAAAATAAGGATTTTCCTATAGCGTGGGGTTTGCTTTAACGTAAAATGATCCATAGGATTCCGATATAAAAGAAGAGGATGGAAGACACGAGAAAACTGTTTAACTATTAATTCCCACACGATTTTATTTTCGAGGCCTACACAAAACCCTCAAGAATATAAAATGGCGAAAAGTTCTAGAATTGCTTTTTCTTCCTAGCATATTAGAATCAAATTAATAATTTAATTTGTTTCGCATCTTTTAACACAGTCGGGATTTTTTTTAAAGAAAAACTTTTTTATCCTTCTAACCGATATCGATAATTTTTCCCATTACTATGACAACATACTATTGAACACGGAACTTTAGTCATGCACTTTTCCCATTCATGCTTTAAAACATGCTAAAAAATATTTTTTTTGAGGGAGAAAGGTTGCATAAATAAAATAAGAGCTTTTTTTTTACGAATTCTAACAAATCCCTACAAGCCCATAAATTTCAATACTTACATAAAGATCGCGCAATAACTCCTTATTTCTTTTTTATGCAAACATTCATTTATTGACTTCGACCGATTTGAAATTCAAGCAAGATTACCTTTTTTTCCTTTTTTTTTTTTTTACAAAATGCAACACAATTTTGCTCAATAAGAAAAAAGAAGCATTTTGGGTATTTTGAACGATTATATACATGCTTAATACAACGGTTATTTACTACAACGAAACATCGGTCTTCCGATGGACATTGATGACACCAAGTTGGTACCTGAACCGAATCTATCCCTGAATCCTGTAGTTGCGATGTCTCTTCCGTTGGGAAGACGAAACTCTGCCCGTCTGCCTCTCCTCTGGGAGAGTCTTGACTTGGCCAGACTTGCAATAGGGGAAGGGAGCAAACCTGGGTCCTTGTTTCTTGGGCAGAGTCCTCGTTTAATGAACCTGCCTCGCATTTTTCTAAAGTCGAGTCGGTACGATTTGGTTTTACGACGTTCCATAAACGCTTCAACCCCGACTCTTTTACCTGTTTCTGAAATTGGAAATCGATAATTTTTTTTTTCCTTATTTAATTTATAGAATTCGAGTTTTAACGGTTAAAGTTAGCTTTTTTTTTTTAAGTATGTAAAATGTTAGGAGTGTAATTATGGTCGGAGAGAGAGAAAAAATTTTAATACGGATAAATATCGCGTGCGATCGAGCATGAAATTGCTTAAAAGGGGATAAGGCTTTTTAAAAAGCAAACAATGGCGGTCGTAAATATTTTCCTAAAGTTGAATTTTTAAACTTTTTCAATGATTCATATTTTACGGAGGAGTTGTCAGATTGTTTAGTAGCCATTGTCATTTTTAAATGTCATCATGGCAACAATTTTGGATCGTTAAGGTTAAGTTTTTCATTACGGTAAACACAGATTGAAGCGTTATTCTGATGGCCACACTGATAATTTTTTATTTCAGAAGAAAACGTAAGCAAAGATTATTTTAAGTGTTAGTATAAAAAAGCATTTTTTATCAGCTTTCCAATGACACCCCACATGGCCATGTTCAATCTTCAAAAAATTCGAAGGTCATTGCCATAATCTCAAGGACGCGAATATCATGCATGACCTTGAAAATCGAGCAAGCTAAAATATAGTCTTGTTGGGTGTCATTGGAAAGGGCTTTTTATTTCCTTTTTCGTGGACATACTTGTAGCTTTGAACCTCTTCATTTAATAAGTTTTAAGATATTAATACTTGCAGAAAACTATTGCAGCTCCTCCTTGCCCCCCCCCCCCCCAAAAAAAATCCAATTATTTTCCTACCTAGAGAATAAAATGCTAATAAGTCTATGGGAGCCGTGACCGGGAATCCAAATCTGTGTTAAAACCACAAAACGATTTCCATAAAATCGGATTCTCCTTCCAAAACCTTTCTCACAAAACCCTACAATCATCGAAGGGTTAATGTAAACTTTCGTGAAGAAAGCAACCCCCCCGTACTTGAAAATATCCTTGATAATCTCACGTATAATAATTTAAAAGAAACAAGGAAAAGAAAATTAAACGAACATGCTCCACATAAATTAAATTTTTCGTTTTTGGAAACGAATCCGAGAGTTATAAAAACCACCCTTGGTATTTTTATAAGAGCTCTGAAAAAAAAATTTTATCGATCTTTTAAAAAGGTCCGTACTCCTCCCGTTTTAGCCTCGGCTTTTCGTTAACAAATAAGAATGAGATATTTCCACGAGGATATAAAAGGGTGAAAGGATCAAGAATAAGTGGTTCAATTTGTGGAAGTTCATACCCGAAAGAGAGAAAAAAAAACGGGATCGCAGGATTCTGTTTTTACATTTTCCCTCCCCATTTTCTCTCTTGTCATCTTTCGTTTTTAAAATGTCGCGTCTGTCATGAAATAAATCAATCTTTATGCATCGGGTATAAATATCATTCAAATATAAAAATGACTTTTTCTCCAGTTATCAAAACTGCAGATTTGTTGAACTTTAAAAATCGATGATTCCGCAGTATGCTGCAGAATCCTTTTTTTTTCTTCAACCCCAAACCACCGTTATCGATGCTTTTCATTCACATCCTTTTGTTTGATACACTTTTTTTTATTGTTTGAAAAAAGCCCGTCGAATAACTGAATGAAAAACTTCACAGCCGTTGCTCTCCATATCAATAAAATCTACATTTACTTTCCAAAACGAAAGATAATAAAATGGAACGCGAAATGGCTGACAAACGTCGGCCATGTTTTTCTAATGACACGCCAATTCTTATTCGGCGTGTGCAATTGTAAATTCCCGTTATGGCCTAAAGCAGTAAAAATTGGCTTACGACGATTTCTTTTGGATAAATCAACGGCGGCCATGTTGTCTAATGCCACGTCAGTTCTCATTCAACGTCACCGATTTTGTTTGAGTTTTCATCACCTAAATTAAATCCATTTTTTGTTCCCGTTACAAAATCCACGACCCATACCGGAAATATAAAAGTTATATTAATGAGAAACGGAAAAATAAGAAAAATGCTTTTTTGATTTTTTTGATGTTACATTTCGGGTAATTACATTGTAGCCTTCCCGAAAGAAAACAAATATCCTTTCAGAAAATAAAATGACGGACAAAAAAGTCAAAAGAGGAAACCAAGACTCATAAATAACTTTTTCCTTTTTTTCCCCGTTTCAAGGTTTTTAGCTTGGAGGGAAATCATTCAGAACATTAATTATTCATCGACGTTGGTGGGGCTGTTTATATTTTTCCAACTTGGAAATGTCTTCTTATCTTGATCAAAACACAAAAAAGGCAAAAGAAAAGACGGGAAAATTTAATGATCAACTGAGGCTTGCGTATAAAGCCCGGCGGCTTTGTGCTTGGCATGCTAGCTAAATGATTTGATGAATTCTTAAATATTTAATTGTTCGTATGTTCAGGAATAATAGTGAGTTGAGTGAATGTCGGGAAAGAAGAAATGCAGCTAAATTTTGCTAACTCAAAAGAAATGAAATGATTTATCATTTGACTTGACAAGAATATAATCGAAACTACTTCACAATAAGTCCGATAAAGCTTACAACATTGTACATAGATTGCTCATAAAAAGTGCTTTTCAATGACACCCAACATGGCCATATTTGGAATTGAAAATTTCTCAAGGTCATCGGCATAATCTCAAGGTCACCTCAATGACCTTGGAAATCGTTGACATAAAAACTTGGTCATGTTGGGTATCGTTGGAAAGCTCTTTTTATCTACTTTAAAACGGCCATAATATTTTTTCTGTGATTTTTGGCGATTCATGAAATCGGGCTTTTCACAAAAATTTTAGTCCTGAAAACGAGATAGAATTAGATTTCGGCTCCGGGCACAAAATACCTACTCAATAAAATAAATTTTTCCAAGAAACCAAAGAACGATTCTTTGATCCTATTCGTTTCCAACTTAAGAAAATTATATTGTTTAGATAAGCGATCCATAATTATTCATGAAAACTCATATTGTATAATCTGTGACATTGAACTAATTAAAAATGTCCAGGGCGTTTTTTTTATCAAGGGGGTGGTTGTGTGACTGTGACACATTTACAATATGATTTCTAAAAATACCACGCATGAATATCCATAAATTATTTATTACTTCATATTCTAGGCTTGAAAGAAATGATTATATTATTTTGATTTAAGTGGTGGTATTTCCCATGTTTGGCAAATCGCATCTATTTGCATCTCATAAAAACGTTCTTTATTCGTTGCAATTGTCAGTAATGATCGATTGAGGCTACTTAAGGCGAACATCAAATTTTCCACTGCTATATTACTAACTAGAGATCAAATTAAGAGAGATCGACGAAAAATTCGAAGGTGCCAAAAAAATTTTGAAGAGAATCTGACTAACTCCGTGCCTGCTAACGAGTTACTTTTCATTATAAATTCACTTTGATCCCGTCTTGGGAGAAATGGGATCACTTTACGGAAACCCGTATTGTTATTGCTGAGTTGAATGTGACGTTATTTCCATATGTGTAATTTATGTTATCTTTGCATGCATGCTATATTTCGAAAAGGAAGATGGGAAGGGGATTTTTAAAAAAAATCAAACCGAGCCTAATCTTAATAGAAAGAATTTCATGAATAAAAATCTCAAGCTATAAATTTTTCTATTGTACCTTTATCTATAAGCACACGTGAATGTGAAACTTATTACATTCTTATTATGATCATCATCAAAAGCTTTTTTCCCCCTGTCCCGATCTTATTTTTTTTAAAAAAGAAAACTTGGCAGGTGTTTCAATGAGAATAACTGACAGATATTGATGGTAAAAGAAAATCTTAAATAACTTGTTAAACTCTGAAAGTTGATTAATCAACGTTAAGGTGATCAATATTTTAAAGGAGAAAATAGGCTTCGAATACAGAGTAAGCGTGTCAGGGATTGGAAGCGTTGAATTTTAAAATTTTTTTACTAATGCACGAGATTTTTTTTTTGCGGCTGATGACCGTGGAAGTTTTGCGGTGAATGATATTTAAATGTTAAAATCGTTTAGGAAAAAGGAGGGAATATATAAAGAAAAACATTGGGCGAGAAAGGTTTTGTTTTGCTTCCTTTTCTCCTTCCGTCCTCTTTTTTTTTATTATTAATAGGAGTTTGATTTTAATGAAAGTTGAATGGGGAGCGAGGAATTTGGGTCAGACTTAGTCAAGGAAAAATGAATTCTTTTTATTTGAGTTTCTAAAATTGGATCGGAGAATGGAGGATTTCGAAATTTTCAAAGCCAATAATTTTTGAATTCCGAGTCTTATAGGTTGATGTTTTATGAGAGCTAATAAAAATTACAGGGTTGTCATTATGACTATCGAAAAGCAAATAAAAAATGCTTTTCAACGACACCCAACATGACCTAATTTGAATTTTAAGAATTTTCAAGGTTATTGCCATAATTTGAAGGCCGAGAGTCTACGACCTTAAAAATTTTCAATGTCTCAATACAGTATTTTCAACACCCTTGCCGGTAGAAAGTATACGAAAGTCCTTTAAACAATACAAAATATAATTCTATTAAAACTGTCTCAAGGTCACGAACATTCGTACTTGAAATTATGGCAATGACCTTGAAACATTTTCATATATGAACATGGTCGTGTTGGGTGTCATTAAAAAGCTCTTTTTATAAGCTTTCTATTGGAAAGGTTTAAGGCCTAATTGCACTAACGATCCGTGATATTTTTCTTTTTTAAAGTGGAAAGGGTCAATAATTCCTTTAAAAATATTTCGCCGTATTGATTAATAACAATCAAAACTTTAAAGTGTTTAATTTCTCTACCTTTGAATTCAACGAACCGGCCCTTTTTAATAAATTAGATTAATGGTTAAAGTTTTAATAGGGCGGGAAATAGAAAATAAAATCACGAACCTTTTATACAAAAAGCCTACGGTTTTAATTCTTAAAATCCAAACTGCAATTCCGCTTTCAGAAAATAAGGCCGCTTTCCCGGACTTAGTTTACTTGGGAGATTTAATTTCTAACTCGGGAAATCTCATGAGAATTATAAAGGATGGATATGGGGTTGGCTAGCGGTTTTTGTATTCAATGATGAAAGCGGAGAACAAGGGCTAATTATGTATTACATTGATCTTATTCTCGGAGTTGTAGGTTTTGTTTTAAAAAGGGATTTCTTTTTGCGAAAATAAATGCGGTTTAAATAAAGCCACATCTCCAAGAAATTAAATATGGAGTTGAGATGAAGATAAGGTAGGGGGGGATTTAAGGGTAGACAACTTTAAAACCTGCATGAACCAACTTTAACCGCAAAAGCTCCTCAAACAACTCGGTCGGAAATTACGTAAGTGAAACTGTGAAAGAGAATATTTTCGCGCATTAAAAATTTTTCCTTCAACAATGGGGAGAAAAAATTTTTGAATGGAAGTTGATGCGTTTGTTGACGTAAGAATTACACATCGTCTTCCTCCATCACACTGCAGTAGTTTTTGCTCTAGTTTTCCCAGATTTTCTTTTTCCATGTTTACACACAATACGAGGTCAAGGAGCGGAACCTCTGCATGCAGTTAAAGGATAAACTCACATTACGTTAACTTTCCCACTAAATTTTTTTTTTTTTCAAAAATTTTCTAAACTGAAATTCTCAAATATTTAAACTTGACATTTATACGGGCTTTCCACCAAGCTAAATAACGTTTTATGATATATATCCTCTTCAATTGTAAAAGAGAAAACGAGGCAATAATGTGAACTTTGTGTGTCGGACATTCGATTAATGAACCTATATTGTCGAAATAATGGCTTAGCATTATTCTTTCTAAACGACTTTTAGGTGAAGGTCGCATCAAAAATAAAACGGTCGAATTCTTCAAGATTTCCGGTTATTGCATTTTCTTTACCTTTTTTTTATGAGATATAGGTCAGCGGTTAAATGAAGATGTGGTCAGATTAGGATTTAAAGTGATATTTTTGTAAAACAACAAACCGGAGGCTACAAACTCTGATATTTAATTCACTTCCGTCAATTAAACCATAACGTTAAGTGCCCGAGAGTAATTCCAGCTGAAAGCTTCCGATGTGGTTACACGGGCTATTTATGAAAAGCTTTGTCCTTTCTTTATACCTTTAGTTTATCCACTTTCAGAAGTATCTTTTTCATCTTTTGACCCTTAAACAGTGTCGTATTGTTCCTGCAAGGGGAATTTCCAAGGGTTGCGTTCTTGGTTTGAATTCTTAATGATGCATCCTCAAATACTATCAAAATGTAATGATTTTTGTTTCAATTTATAAACCAACAATTTTCCAGCACAGGAAATTTTATAGAAAGGTCTGATCGAGATTCCAGCATTAAAAATAGAACGCTTATAAAAAGAGCTTTCCAACGACACCCAACACGACCACGTTTATATTTTTAAAATTTTCAAGGTCATTGCCACGATCTCAAGGACGAATTTCTCCGTGACCTTGAAACTTTTCATTTGAATAAAATATACTCGTGTTGTATATCATTGGAAAGCAAATAAAAAATGCGGTTAAATGATAACAGATACAATTTAGATTAGCATAATGGAATTTTCAAGGTTATTCATATAATTTCAAGGTTACGATTCTTCCGTGACCTTGAAAATCTTTAAGCTCTAAATACCGCCATGTGGGGTGTCGTTGGAAAGGGTTTTTTGTAAGCTACCTAATAGTTATATTCATAAATCTATTTTTTTATGTCAGTTTAAGATCCTGGTTTTGGCTTTAGCCAACCTCTTTCCCACTATACGAAAGTGATTACCTTATAATTCAAAGAAACATTTTCCAACATTCAATCCTTCTTTAAACGAAGCCCATCAAAGATATTATATCCATCAAAACGAAAAAAAAAACACCAAGGCGGACGTTTGAACTTTTTTTAAAATTCAAAACGTCATAAGGTAAACGCTTTGAAGCTGAGGGAGATAAAATTCTTGTCAGAAAAATAATCTCATCTTATTCCTACATATCGAAAATAAAAAAAACTCCTTGAGAATATTAAAAATTCAAAATATATCCTACACAAAGAAAAAACGCCTTTGCATTTCCGTTTAGATTTTCTAACGACGCAGTGATGCGCATAAGCCTAATCGATATTTTTAAGGTTTTTTTTTATTTAGAAATAATAAAAGGAGAAGCCGGAATCATAAAAAGTCAGGGAAAAAAATATTCCCCATGCGATTTTATCACGTTCGTCCTATACCTCTTACCGTAAAATTTTATTCCTCTGTTTGGGTCAGTTAAATTTCCGAATTGGTTTCACGGGACATTTTACACTCCACCGAATATATTATTCATACTCTACAGGCGTCACTTTCGAAGCTAAATATCCATTGACGAATTCAGGATCTTTTTTAAATTTAATCATGTTTAATTTTTTAAAATCCCGTTAATATTTAAATATGAAAATCGATTCATAAACTTTTAATTTTCTTTATAATCAATTTAAAAATCCTCGGATTCAAAAATTAATTCATAAATGATTCAAAAAAGGATTTTTAGCAAACAGAGCGTTTTTTGTATTTTTATGCGTTTTATTTTTAGAATCGTGAAAATGAAATTCGACAAGCATTAATTTAAGTTACTCGAAACCTGATTTTCTAAGTTGTCAGCGAAAGCACTAAAGCATTAAACATGTCCCTAATTAAATAATGAACATGTGGCATTTGATCGGAGGGAGACGAACACGCTTCAATAACATGAACAGCGCTGTTGATATCGTTTAAGAAATTCGAGACTTTATTTTCAAGGATTTTCTCGGTAATGAGGGAAGCATATGGCTTTTGATTCGAAGCTTTAAAATTTGCAATGGCAGATATTCTTTTGGAATTTCAGCCAGTTTTTTTTTAGAAGGACTTTCTCGAGGGAGTCTACTCAGCGGCCTACTGAGAATCGACAGGTGCGAGCAATGACATTAGCCAAAGGTGCTTGGGAATAACATCTTAGCTGCGAAAATGAATCACTTCATGACAAGAGAGACAAATTTGGTTGAAAACGACAGATAATATTACTTCACTACGACAATAGAATGCTATATATAAACATCAATAACCTGCGACCGTCGATCGATACCACTCAAAAAACAATTCCTTTTTAATTGCAAAACAATTACGCTTTTTCTTTTTGAAAGTTGATTCAAAAAGCATCATAATTTTAATTCCCTGTTACTTTTTAAAAGGCTTTATCCGTGTTTAAAGTATGCAATAAATAAACTCTTAAGCTCACCTTTTAAAGGAAACGTATAAAACTAAGCGAAAAACCAGAAAACACCCTTTAAATTACTTTTTCATTTCATTTGTTTCTTGTTTTCAACTTTTCTAGCCGTACTGCGGGTGAAAACGTCCGTTCATCACGGTTACACCTTGCGTTTAATTTCCAGATTAAACATTTTCAATTTATAAAAATAATTATTTTCCCTTCAAATGCAAAGTTAAATGAAAAAAAAAAAAAAAATCTGTGGTCTTTTTCGATAAACTTTTAAAATTATGTTCCAGCTTGTAATTGGAAAAAAAAAATGGAGATGGAAAAGTTTTGAAATGAACGTCACGGCGATAGGAAATTTCAAGATCCTTGAAAAAATATCATAAATGGCTGCCGAGGAAAACAAAAAGAGATTTCTCATTTTCTTGAAAATGAAAAAAAAACCTTAACTAAGAAAATCAGGAAGGAAAAACCGCAGAGACGACATCTCTTGGAAAGTGCAGAAGTGTTTTCCCGCTTCGTTTTATTTTCTCTTGTCAAAAAATAAAAGGAATTATCCGCGTATAGAAAATAAGTCGGGGTGGAAATGAGAAATGCTTTTTACAACATTTTTGGATATGAGAAGTCAGAAATGTGATGAAAAATAGCAAGAATCATTTCCACCTGCCTGAGCAGAGAAAATGGCACAAGTCTGATTTTCAATCCGTCGGTAATTTTCCCTATTTACATGTACCCTTTTTACATAAAATTATTATCGCGCCTCTTATTTGAGTGACGTCATCAGTGCTTCCTCTGCCACCATGTAAACACGAATCCTGCGCATCCAGCGTCAGTTGCACATCTAATTTCGAACCGTCAGCGCCAAAAAAAACTGTTTTTTTTTTGGGCCAAAGTTTTGATCAATGGCCTCCACTGATGGCGCTGCTCTGTGCCATCAGCTTACAGTACCAAGATGCATTCAAGCTGATCGCTGGCCTTCTGGTCAAAATGTCCAGAAACTGCCCTAAAGATTCAACTAACCCTGATTTCTATTTTTAGCTAAGCCTTCGAATCCCTCAAAAATCTTAAGACAGACTTAAAATTGAAACGAACCATTAAACGAAACCTTGAAATTCGTTACCATTTTGAAAGGAAAAATATTTTTTAATATAAGTCAGCAAGACCGTGATAAATGATGCACTGGGAAAAGTATTTCACTGGCTAAGTTATTTTTAAATGCGGTTTTTCTTTTTCGGAGGAGAGAGAGAGAGAGAGAGAGAGAAAATTCGTAACGCCCGTCAAGAATTAATGAATACATACATGCCCGAAGCCAAAATTTCTCCGGGGTCGATTAAAATTTTCCCTCTAACAAAGGTTCTTAGGTTTTAGCTCGGTTTTACCCTTTTTCTTTGTACAAGATTCTCCGATATTTTCCCTTAAAAACAACCCAAACAAACCGCGCTGTTGAGGCGGGATGAGAAAAGCTTTTTTCGCGAATTCGTAAATGAAAAATGATGAACTTAGCGGTTGTGCGAATCATTTTTTTCCCCCCTTCTTCTTTCTTCGCTCTCACTATTTTTAGCCGTCGTCAGCTTGTTCCTCCCCCATCCTTACTCCTTTTCAAGGGATTTTGTGTTTGGGTAAAAGGCGATGTATAAACAGTTAGAATTTTCCCCTTTTTTCATTAACTAAAATGCTTTAGATTTTCTAATCGGTTTTTCTAGTGATAATTCTGCCTTGTCATCAAGAAAAGTAACATTTAGAATTGATAAATTAACAGGATTGGATTTTTGCGTAAAAGTTTCTAAAAATAAGGAGAAACGCCTACAATAAAGATGTAAAGATGATTAGGCTAATTTTTCTTCAGGTCTTTTGATGAAAATGTGAGAGGCCGGACGATTACTAGTATTTTGTTGCACCAATATTATTTGTGCAAGGGTGTATGCTGTCTCCGATTGTCTTCAATCTGTATTCGGAGATGACCCTGTCAGACGCTCTGGAGGGATTCGAACGCGGAATAATCGCCAATGGTGAAGTCATTGGGGCGAAGGCTTGAATATTTCGACCATATTATTCGTAACGGAAAATATCGCCTTCTGCAGCTGGTGATGGAGGGGAAGATTGAAGGCAGGCGTAGACCGGGTCGGAGGAAAACATCCTGGCTCAAGAATCTAAGAGACTGGTACGGCCAAGATTCGGTATCCCTTTTTCGTTCAGCGGCCTCCAAAGTTAGGATCACCATGATGATCGCCAATCTCCGACGAGGAGCGGGCATTTAAAGAAGAAGAAGGTGAAGTCATGAATAACCTACGGTACGCAGTATCGTCTGCGTACCGTAGGTTATTCATGACTTCAAGTGACAGCTATTTGCAAGAATTGCTGAGCCATGTTAACAGGGTCAGCCATCTGTATGGTCTTAGGACGAACATTTAGAAAAGGAGGAGATCTCCTCCACATGGAAATGTGGGGTCATATAAAAAATACATTTCCGGTATTTTCCGGATATACCCGAGAAATAAAAAAAATATATACGAATCTGGACTATATGGTATATTTGTCGTATAATTTTCTTATACTCAAAATATACCTTTGATATACCACCGATTTACTCGAAATATATTTCGTTGGGGTACATATTAAATATACCCCAAATATATTTCCTTTAAAAAAAATTTTATGATTACCCGGAAAATAAAAATCCTATCCGCGCTTCGGAAAATACCCTTCTCCAAGTGGGGATCGAACCCAGGTCGTTCTGGTGGAAGTCCATGACGCTAACCATTACGCCATTTCAGCACTTGTTTTGAATGGAATGAAACTTTGTACTTAATCTGCAGTTTTCCAAGTCTTCTGCTTTGATTCCGTCTGGCGACAAAATTCTCTCGCGAATTAAAATGCCGCTTAATCTCAAAGAGCACCTCCATCGATGGAGGTGCTCTTTGAGGTTAAGCCAATATTTCGGCCACGTGTTGTGCGAGATCGGAGGGTGACGGCCAGGGATAGGTCTGAATGGCGAAAATTCTAATGCGGCAATAAGGCTTCGAGCCTTGTAACGCCGTAAGTAGAATCCACTGGAGCTTGACCGCAGACGTAGGTCCTCTGCATCAGGTTGCAAATTTCCTATGGTGCGGCTTTCACGATCCGGGCACGTGTAATCCAAAAGCTATTTCGCTCCCTTCCCATAAATCCAAAATTCCTCTCTTAGGCCGTTTTTTTTGAAAATCTAAAAATTGCAACTTGCATTCCCCTAAAGGGTAAAAGCATAAATTTATTTACACTTACAACCAAACGTGACTGATAAAAATTTACCACTGGCCCATATAAAGTCAAAGCAATCGGATATTATAAATAATTCAATTCGTATCGCTTTCGGAAGAAAATCGAAGACTTTTCCGGAGAGAATCTTTTTCCCTCTCCTTCCTTTTCTCTTCTAACAAGCATTTTAATGAGGCTAAACCTTGTTTTATCTATAACGAGGAGTATTTAACACAGAGAATCATCAAAAACTTGAAAAATTCCCCTTCAAGACTCGTAGTGATCTCAAATTTAACGAAGTCCCCCATTAAAACCCATTGATTTTTGTTTTGACAGTTTTTGAAAAATTGATTTTTGTATCGTACAAAAGCTGGGTTGCTTTCGTTTGGGGGGGAAAAAAACGAAACGTAAATCGTCACGTGGTAATGAATCAAATTAAACGTCAACATGCTTGCTTATGGTATATGGGGTTATCATTCCCATTGAATTTCATTATCCCTTATCTTAAAAATTACCGAGGGATTGATGATTTATTTCCATCGTGAAAATGGTTTTAAAATTTCATGTATTTTTTTTTGCGTTGCATATCAACATAAATAACGGAAGGTCAGGGAAGGGAAAAGTGGATCAGCGAAAATAAAATAAGACGTCGGCTCATTTAACTCGTGTTACATCTTATTTCTGGGAAATGTAAGAAAAAAAATTGTCTCATATTCCCCGGGTGTCTTTTTATCCTACAGGATATTGTGCAGCTTTTCTCCCCCTTCCCGCATCCGCCTTTTTGTCCCTACAAACCCGATGTCTTATTCTTAACATGAAAGGTTTTATTATTTATTTTTCTGGTTCTTGTTTTGAGTCGCGGGAAATCGAAACCTCTGCATGGGCTCAGGAGTCCTGGAAAAGAGTTGGGTGTGAGGATTGAATCGTGGAGAGTGGAGATTGAGTTGTAGAGAATGAGGATTGAGTTGCGGAGAATGAGGGTTGAGTTAGACGAGTGGGGACTGAATTGCGGATTTAATTGGAAGCATGAGGATTGAGTTGGAAAGAGTTAAGATTGAATTGGAAGCATGAGGAATGAGTTGGAAAGAGTGAGGATTGAATTGGAAACATGAAGAATGAGTTGGAGAGAGTTAGGATTGAATTAGAAGCATGAAGAATGAATTGGAGAGAGTGAGGATTGAATTGGAAGCCTGAGGATGGAGTTGGAAAGAGTGAGGGTTGAATTGGAAGCATGAGGATTGATTTAGAAGCATGAGGCTTGAATTGGAAACATGAGGATTGATTTGGAAGCATGAGGCTTGAATTGGAAACATGAAGAATGAATTGGAGAGAGTGAGGATTGAATTGGAGAGAGTGAGGATTGAATTGGAAGCATGAGGATTGATTCGGAAGCATGAGGCTTGAATTGGAAACATGAAGAATGAATTGGAGAGCGTGAGGATTGAATTGGAAGCATGAGGAATGAGTTGGAAAGAGTGAGGATTGAATTGGAAGCATGAGGAATGAGTTGGAAAAAGTGAGGATTGAATTGGAAGCATGAGGAATGAGTTGGAAAGAGTGAGGATTGAATTGGAAACATGAAGAATGAATTGGAGAGAGTTATAATTGAATTAGAAGCATGAGAAATAATTTTGGAGAGTGAGGAATGAGTTGGGGGAGTGAGACATAAGTCTGGAAATTCTTACATGAATTATTTTAAGTTTTGAGGAAAGCTTTGTCAGATTTTCGCTTTAAGGTCGCTACCAACGATAAGCCTGGGTCTGTTCTCTAAGTAGCCAGAGCTGCTCCACTATTTCACAAAACACTTCTCTCAAGCTTTACTTTCCAGAGGACACTAGCCTATTCTGTAGTTCGTAGCCTCCAATTAAGTTTTCAGACGAAAAATAAGTTGCCAGACTATTTCGAAATCCGTTAAACTAGCCTGAAATCCCATTTTTAAAAGCAAAGCTATTTAGTATTTAATAATCATTCTCAGTCAGAAAAAAAAACGAGCAACTTCTAAACTTTTAAAAGCAAAAGTCTTCAAGTAACTTATAAAAGAGTAAAAAGGGGGAGGCAAAAAAAAAACCCTCCCCGATATTTTAAAACATCGCACCTCGACTTTAACGCTCCCGATATTTTTTCCTCTTTTTTTTATTTTTTAAATGTGATGACCTAATTTTAACAAACGATAAAAATCCCTAACCACCCCGTCCAGCCTCGCCATAAAGAAATTAACTTTTCAAAAAAAAAAAATTCTCAAGTAAGGTAACAAAAAGGAAAATATTTCCAGAATAATAATAAAGAAAAGAACACGTGAGTAAAGAAAAAAAGTAAATTAAACCTCCCGTAAAAATTTGAAAACGTGACGAAATTTTTTTAAAAAAAAAATTCTTAATAATTTTTATCTTGTCCCTTCTTAGGCATTCCATGATCATCCCTTTTCAAAATAAACAAGTAGTCGTCAATCAGACATAAATTACATTTTTTTCTTCCTCTTTAAATTCTTTTGTTGGACTTTTTATCCGAAAGCTTTAATCCCATAGGTGTGGAAGCTTCTTTTTACATATGAAAAGGAAAAAAGAAAATTAGCATAACAAAATATTGAGATCGCGCTTATTTTTTTTCTACTTTGAAAATGCCACTCTCTTTTCCATCAAGAGGTAACAGAGATTAGACTGATTTTCTTTTCCTAATGGAAAAATGTTATGAAAAAAAGCAGTCTCGAGCAACTAGCATTTGTAACAACTCTGAATGCTCTTAGCTAAAGCTAAAGACCTGCACGGGCCGAAAAATAACGGCCCGAACCCGACCCGAATTAAAATTTCAAAACCCGAACCCGACTCCAATTTTTTTCCTCAACCCGAACCCGACCAAGCCGAACCCGAACTGAAACCCGAAACTTTCTCTAGTTCCCTATCTTCCGCTCGAAACTCTGACCCGGAGGACTTTTTTTTAAAATTGCGGCAGAAATTGAGTAGAAAAATCTAAAATAAGAAATTGAGAGAAAAATCTCCAACCCGAACCCGACCCGAACCCGACTCCAAATTTTTTCCTCAACCCGAACCCGACCAAACCGAACCCGAACCCGACCCGAACCCGACTTCAAATTTTTTCCTCGACCCGAACCCGACCCGAACCCGAACCCGACTTCAAATTTTTTCCTCAACCCGAACCCGACCCGAACCCGAAACCCGAACCCGAGCCCGGCCCGTGCAGACCTTTAGCTAAAGCTCTGAAACTTCTAGAGAGTTTTAGCCCAACACTGAGTGCCTTTTTTTTAAAATTCTTAAACACCCTTCATTAATTTTCTCTTAAAAACCTTCAAAATTCTCCCCAAACTTTATATATTAATCCTCTACACAAAAGATCCAAATCCAAAATAAAAGGATGATGAAATGTTAGGAAACCTCAAAATCAAATTTCAACACATGTAAGCAAAATGACAACGATGTGCTACATAATATAACCATTCATGTGCATGAATAGCACCTCACTATAACCTCTCTCAACATTGTCAGCAAACCTTTATTGTTCTCCCAAAATTATCACACTTGACTTATGAAGATTAAGCTTCACAAAAAAAATTTTTAAAAAAGGGAAAAATTGAATTAGAAACCTGCAGACTCGACAAATGTAGTAAAGATAATTAAAATCTAACGGGTTTCCCCCTCTTCTTTTCGCTCTGGGAAAACAAGTCAAACACCCCTCCCCTCCATGATATCATTTCCGGTTAATATTCTTTTATGGGCATTCATTTTTAGCGATAATCACCACGTTCTACATTCGCTACCGGTAATTTTTTTTTAAAAAATGGGAAGCTCGGGTTATGATTAGTGGGGGAAATGAGGACGCTCTCTTCCCCCCGAAAGTGATAGCCGCGGATGTGTATTTTGTAAGCATCAATCAAACTTGCTTATCTTCTGTTTGTGTGTTTCTATCGTATGTGCTTTGAGGGATTTTCCAAAGTGTAACGTTGTGAGAGATTAAATTACCTGACGAATAGTTTTGAGATAGGAATGTTTCACGATGGCCTTGATCTTTTTTTTTTTAAGCTAAAAAGGATCAGATATTGAGCATAAAAAGTGACGTGAAATTCCTCCCTTGTTTCCTAGATAGTAAAGTTAGACACTTGACTTGAACTCTGTCATCGCATTTGTTTAAAAGTTGGACATTTTCCGAGGGGATGAAATTTTGTGAAACTTTTACTCCATTTTATTCGGAATAGGAGAGAATTAAAGTGGGTTAATTTTGTTATTTTGACTGATGGCTTATTTTTATTTGTGCTTTGATAAAATCAATGTAGTGGCTAAATTGTCGTTGCAGTTTGTTTTTACCTTAGGACGGCGCTAAAGCAAAAAATAGGTTTTTCTAAAGGAATTTCCACATATTTTAAGATTTGTCATTGATATTAATTATGTTTTCTTTCTTTTTTAGGTAAGTTGATCCAGAAATTTAAACTTTGGGGGCGAGGGAGTCCAAATTATCGGTCGGTAAGAAAAGAATAATTGCACGAATTTTTTGTTTACAAACAGTTTCGAACGAAAAAAAATTCTAAGCTGGGAAGGAAATAAATTTCGATTTTTTAAAATAATTTTCAATAAAAAAGCGAAAAAATTATTCGGCTTCAACGGGTTAAACAGGGTCTGAAATATAAGACGACAAAATCAAAGAGAGAGAATACTTTTCCATTTTACAAAAAAGGTAGGATTTTTTTATTTGTTGTAAAAAAGATGCGATGCGTAAATTTAATACTAAAAAATCGTGTAGTGAATTAAATACTTCGGCCATCTTTGATGAGTATCGAAGTAAAAAATTATATGGGCCGAAGTAACCTAAGGGTTACAACAGCTTGAGCATTACAGTCTAAGTATCATCATCTCTCTAGGTTTGGCCATGTCAAATTCTAAGTGAGTTATAAATTGATTGACCAAATCCAGTGGCAAAATTTTAAATTTATGAAGCCTGCATAACCTGAGCTGTGTTTGGGCTTGACGCAGAGATTTTTTTTTTTGTGCTTTAGTTCTATTATTTTCAAAACCAAGTCAAGTCGTGACCTTGGGTGCTTTGTAGCAATCTAATCAAAGAGTAAAACTGTTTAAAATTTTATGCCTACAATATTCCTTTGTTAAAATTTCCCGTGATGGAAATTCCGTTCTAAACGTTATATTTACTCTATCAGATAGAGTGTTATTAATAACACGAGACAGTAAACAATACCGAAAAAAGAACTCAAAAGACAAACACAATAAAATAGACAAAGAATAGCGTGCATGATATCGAAAAATTAAAATTATTGATGCTTTCCTTTATCCACCGAAAAACCAGCAGGTTTCACGTTCCCATTCAATCATAAAACCGAATCGATAATTTTTTTTTTTCAAAAAACGAAATCAACAAGTGGGACGAACCTATATACACAATTCAAATATTAGCTTTTTTCTCTTTTACAATTATTAAATCCCCATTGTCATCAATGTCGGAGACTATGAAAATCCCGTTAAATCCCCTTCAAATCATAATCGCATTAGCCAAACGATCACCTCCCGGAATTTCCCGAGATCAATAACAAAATCTTCCCCCGTTAGGTTAACCAAACTCTCTCGTGGAAGCTAAAATTTTTAAAGGTGATATCAACAAGTGGGATCGCGTTTTCCTTTTCAACAAAGACCTTGAATATTTCGTCTTTATTCGTGACATTTAAAACAAAAAAAAATCTTTTTTTTATTATTTTTTTTTAGTTCGATTATACATCGAATAAACTTCCCTTTTTTTCGAAATTAATTGTCGTGTGTCAAGGGGAAAAGGAAGGCGTTGACGAAGGTTTTAACAAGGAAAAAGGAAAAGATTTGTAGAAAAAAACCCTTTTTATTTTTTTTTGTAACAAGGGTTGAAATTAAATTTTTCTATATCGAGCTACTGCTGTATAAACTCTAATTTAAAAAAAAGTAATTAATCGTCCTTATGAGAAAAAACTATTTTTGTGAAACGTGCAGTTTATGCAAATCATGATCCCGCATCTAAATAAGCTTTATAAATATTTAGAAAAAATTTTAATTCTATAGCTAAAATAATTTGGCTAATTTTTTTTAATAGCCAATAAAAGGATTTTGTTTTCTTAATGAAAAAATTTTATTGAATATATTAATTAAAAATTCTGAAATATTAATTTTAATAAAATTTTTTCATAAAGTTTATTTATTAAGTTATAACAATTAAATTCTTTTAATAAAGAATTATTTTTTTTTAATAAAATTAATTCTAACCTGCATCGTGGCGATGATCCAACATACCCCATAAAATTAATATTTTTTTTTTAACAAATTCTCATCACCTTAATTATTTTTTTTTAAATTAATGGTCCACTTATTAAATTTTTGACGAAAGACACAGATGAAGAGTTTTTTTAAAAAAAAAAGCACTAATGGGAAAAAGTCCAATTTTAAGGCACAGTTTTTTTTTTGTCAGGGAAGAAAAAATTTTTTAAAAAAAAAGTTCGTTAAATTAATCGTTGTTACTATTTCACGAGGTCAGATATAAGAGGTATACAACACTGGGGCAGGTCACGAACTAGAGTAACAATTTGAAAAGCGTTGGGAAAGCGCGGGGAGATGAAAACACGCAACAGCCGAACTAAGCGCATGGCGGTTAAAATTTGTTAGCGCGGTTCTTATAGGTCAAGGATTCTAGGCTACTCGCATAACGTCGATTTAGTTTTTCTTTTTTAGAAATGTGCGTAAGGGAAGACGCACCCGAACGATTTTTTTTCTTTGTCTGTTTCGCTATTAAGATAATATCTCTTCCGGATTGAAAGGTCATGTCTGGTTTTCGACGAATTTTTTTTTATTGTAGGGAATGAAATTGCTGATTTATTTCCTTTTCCTGTTGTGCATGAACGATTTTCTTGGTATTTTTTTTAAGTGTATTTCGTTTTTTCGTGGAAGGTTGGGTTTCTGGTTAAGGGAATGATGTATTAGATTTGGATTTAAAAAATTTTAAAATATTATTTTTGATTAAGGGGAAGTGTGAGATTTTCGGGGAAATGTTTGTAGTTTCGGTTATTGATGGTCGGGGTTTTTTGGTTTGGAATCAAGAAAATGAAAACTTCTTGAAAATTTCCAGGCGGACGAGTTTCTTCTTAAAACTTTTATGGAAAAATTCTTGACAGGTTCTCTACGAGAAAGTCTAAGTAGAACTTGGTCGTTATTTCCCCGAAAAGTCCTTATTTTCACGAGATCATAAAAACTATTTTAAAATTATAGTTAGAAGATACAAAAGGCGCAGATTTTTGTTTTTGAAACAATAAGATTTTGTTAAAAAAATTTTGATGTTTTCTTAGCAGAAAATTTAAGAAATTTCTGTGTGACAAGATAAAAATTCTGAAAGATTTATTTGACATGAAAAATGCTCAAAGATTTGTTCAGCATGAAAATTCTGAAAGATTTGTTCGACATGAAAAATTCTAAAAGATTTGTTCGACATGAAAAAACCTCAAAGATTTGCTCAACATAAAAAATTCTAAAAGATTTGTTCAATTAGATAATCCTGTTAAAATTTTAAAAAGTTCTTGATTTTTTTCCTCAAAGGACCCGAAAATTCTAAGACATCGAATTCGACTCCTGTAATTACTTTAAAGCAAAGAGTAGTTACATTTAAGGGCCTTAACAAATTTTAAATATGACTTTCCCCATACTGTAATAAGTGATAAGCTAAATTCTCCTTTAATAAATCAATCCTTTTGCCTAATTACTATTTCTAAGGAGTAAGAAATAATTTTAACATTCACGCCTCGTTCAGTGCTTAAAACCTGACAGTTTAGATCCGTTCTTCCCACCTCCTCCCATTTCCTCTCTCTCCCCTTTTTCCCCGACCTCCGCATAATTCATTTCATCTATACTTCCAAGCATTTAACCACCGGAACATCTCTTCATTTCAAGTAATCTACTCTTAGTTGTAATTCCGTGTAATTCCAACACTGCGAAAGAATGAGAAGAAATAAAAAAAAGTAAAGTTGAAAAATCCAAAAAAAAAAATTTAAATTAATAGGAGGAAAAATATGTTTAAGGGCATTAGTTCCTCCACAAAAAAAGGCCTAATGACGCCACTAATCTGCCATTTTCCTTGAATCTACGAAGCTGATCCCCAAGCAACCAATTCGACCAAAATGACGTCTAAATGACGTATTTTAGACGTCGAATTGACGTCATTTGACGTCAAGACGTTTTTGACGACCAAAATTTCATTGACAGACGTCTAAAAGACGTCTTTTGTCCTCAAAAGACGTCTAAATGACGTATTTTAGACGTCATTTTACGTTTTTGACGTCTTTTAGACGTCATTTTGGTTGGATTGGCTGATTGGGGAGGGGCACCAGACCCGGATGAAAAATGAAAAAATGAAACTAAAAAGTTTTTTGTGGCTAGATTTTTTCCATAATTTCTAAGACATGTCTACTCCTCTGATTGTTGAGCATTCAGTTTTGGCCATTTACAAGTTTTAGCCGTATCTTTATTAAACATCTCAAGTTCAACCAACTTCTACGTTTCCATTGCAATCGCCCCAGAGCTTATAACTTTCCATGTTTTACGCTTTTGTTATAAAGATTACATTTGGCCACGATCCAATTTCAAAAAAAAAAAAAAATCTTGATTCGCGGTAATGGAAAGAATGATATACTTTTATTCATTTTTTTAATGGTCTATCCCTGATAAGCTTTGGTTAAATAATTTTCAAATATAAAATTCATCACTTCACTCCATGCATCTCTGCTTTTCTTATCGGATTTTAAAAACCCAAAACAAACTTCTAATATCGTCTCTTTTAAATCCGTAAACATTAAGAGGGTAACATCCCGTTTTTGATGAGTTTCACCGATAATAGGAACCCATTCCCCGTCATCTTCGTACACTCCCCCTAAAAACCGCATCATGGCGTTTAGGGCTCGAATTACAGCGCAGGAATGTTCCAAAAACTCGCTGGGGAAAAAAAACCAAAAAAATGTAATTAAAATTTTTTTTTAAATTTGAGATTCTCTTACTTGTTTTGGGGGAGATCGCCATCGCTTATTCCGGTTAAACTCGGGAAAAGGTTCTTGTAGGAAGGATGCTCGTAAAAAAATTTAAGGAAAATTTTAACAGCTATTTCTTGTTCGTTCCTCATGATTTCTTTCCAATCTTTTATTACTATGTTTATACTTTGCCATGAACAAGGGATTTTTAAGTCTGTCGTTCCTTTTTCGCTTATTTGTTCCTGAAAATGCTTGGATTCCTAGTTAAATAATTATTTGAATTTCTAGGATTTTCATTCTGTCGTTTTTTTTTAAAAAAATGTGTTAGGGTACGTACTCGTTTCCTTCCGCATAAAATTCCGTTCTCCATTGTTTGAAATAACAATACTGATTTAAATGAAAATAAGAAATCATAATTTTTTATAAAATATGGTTGTTTGTTTACATTTTCACACACAGCCTACTTTAATTGATTTTAATGGGATTCGGTAGATTTTTGGCGCATAATTGAATGTTAAATAGACAGTTTATTTATGAGTTAATTGTTTGTGTCTATGATCAGGGTCGGGTTGGATGGTTGTAATAAGCTTTGAATTTAATTTTGGGGAATAAGAAAGGACCACTCACTTTCTCGCTCGGGCGGGAAATAGTTTCGCTGCACTGGGAACGTCTGTGGATAAAAATGTTGGCTTAAAATCAGAAAGCTGACCGAAAATTTGAAATCTCCGACCATTAATTAGTTGAAATCGATTCTCATATCACTGTCCGCAAAACTTCCAAATTTTCGGTTTTCCGGATTTTCCGGGGAGGGCGAATTTTCACGGGACATTATTAAAGGGAAAAAATGTTCCTCATAGGGTCAGGTACTTTCCCAAAGAAAAAATGAGAAAAATCGTTGAAGTCATTTTCGAGAAAATTCTCAAAAACTCTAAATTTGGCCTTATTTGGCCCTGCCAAAGCCGTAAACTTGGCACGGTGGCCTTGAAATCAGAAATTGTCCCAAAATTTTGAAATCCCCGATCATTAATTAGTCGAAGTCGAGTCCCATGTCGGCATTGTTCGTAAAACTTCAAAATTTTCGGTTTTCCAAATTTTCCGGCGAGGGCGAATTTTCCAGGGAAATTGTTAAACGGAAAAGTTGTTATCACAAGCGATTTTGAGCTAAAGATTTGTAAAAAAAATTTTCCCAAAATTTTTCCCAAAATTTTTCCCAAAATTTAAAAAAAATTTTCCCAAAATTTTTTTAAATTTCCAGCAAGATTTTTTCCTGAACTTAATCTCTCATCTTGCTGCTATTTTGTTAAAAATTTTATTTTAAATATTTAATAGAAATTTTTTAATACATTTCTCAATAAACATTTTAATTTTTCGTTAATCCAGCAACGCGATGGGAACTGAGGAACGTGGAAAAATCATCATTCCCGGAGATGAAAGTGAAAAAATCGAACTACAAACTTCTGGGAAAGACTGTGATCCTAAAAATGAAGCCCAAAGGTGAGTCATTACTTTTATAATTTTATTTTATTTCTGTCTCATAATTTTTTATTATTATTAATCCCCGATTTATAGGTTAAATTCTTCTAACGAAATGAATGCATCCAGCAGTTCTAACGAGAACACCCCAACGAAAACAGGATGCCTCAGTTTTAGTCAACTTAACCTAGGACAAAAAAATTTAGACATTTTTCAAGCTCTTGAAATTTCTTACAATCTTCTAAGTGATGCTCTACACCCGAATTATCTTGAAAAAAAATTGGGAGAATTTGGAGAATATTCTAAATTCAAGGAACTTCAAGAAACTCGCATTAAACTACTGAAGGAAATCGCATTGACCTCGAGAAGGAGCAGAGGCTCATGGCAAAGCAAAGAAATACCCGAACCATTATTCGCTTCTTTTTCTTTGAAAGTTCAACTGGCTGATACTTTGGAGAAATTAATCTCAGTTCTTGAGAGAAGAGCTGATGACCAATATTTGAAGAGAGTGTTATCTCCTAGAAGTTTTATGCTTTATAAAGAAGCGCAGCGAGTGAGATGGGATGCTCAAACGTCCTCGTCTTTTCTTTTGAGAAGGAATGATAATTGTGAAGAAAATACTGGAACTGTGAAAAAAAGAAAATTTGAATTAATGCCTTTGAAAAATAATTATTATTGTGATTATGGAGAAGTAGGGAACAGGTCTTGTATTGAAGAACGATGCACACCTCCTAAGCGTAGATTAACTTTTGAATAAAGTGAATTTAAAGATTTTTTTGAATGAAAAAATTTAATTAGAAAATTTTTAGTTTACAGTATATATTATAGTTTATAGTGTAAAAATTACTTTTATATATAATTTTTTTAATTAGAATATATCAGAATGTTTCCCAAAAAATTGTAGAAAAAATTTTTTGTCAAAGAAAAATTATAGAAAAAAAATTTTTGTCAAAGAAAAATTATAGAAAAAAATGTTTGTCAAAGAAAAATTATAGAAAAAAATTTTTTGTCAAAGAAAAATTATAGAAAAAAATTTTTTGTCAAAGAAAAATTAGAAAAAAAATTTTTGTCAAAGAAAAATTATAGAAAAAAATTTTTTGTCAAAGAAAAGTTATAGAAAAAAATTTTTTGTTAAAGAAAAGTTATAGAAAAAAATTTTTTGTTAAAGAAATATTATAGAAAAAAATTTTTGTCAAAGAAAAATTATAGAAAAAAATTTTTGTCAAGAAAAAATCGTATATTTTGTCTGAAAATCAACGACTACATCAAATAAACTAAAAAGAAGGAAAATCTTAATGCTTTAAAATTAAAATTCCATCCGCTTTTAAAGGATTAAAAGGTAACCCAAGAAATGGAGAAAGGGATGAAGAGAAAAAAAAAAGACAGTTTTCTTATCGTCGGTAACGAGAAGGGGAATGAAGAGAGAAAGAGAAAAAAATCCCCGTCTAAAATGTCTCAGATGTTCTTTGTTGGTCACGTTTGCCCCGCATTAATAAATTTTACGAAGCGTAATCCAGATTTGTTTGTTACTTCTTTGTCAAGTCGCCGGGTTTTTAGTCCCAAGGCTCTCTTGTTTTTCGTTTACCCCAAAACGAAATTCCCTTTCCACATAATCCCTCAATTTTTTTTAACAAAAAAAAAATTCCACTGGCAATTAGTACAAACGATCACGGTTCGCGATTATTAGAAAAATGTCACCTTCTTCTTATGGCGGATGGTCACGCGATAGGATTTAACAATGTCATTGAAGTGGCTAAGGGATTGTTGTCACGTAAACTATTTTTTTTATTAAGCGATGAAAAGAAATAATGATAATAATGACAGAATAAAAATATTAATGTGTAATTTTGAAGATGGGCAAGAACGGGAAAGAAAATTCTGATTTAAAAGGATTGAGTTTTTTTTTTATTCAACCCTTTTCTAAAATTCAAATTAAAACCCGTGAAAATTAATATTTTAAAAGGAAAGGAGGTCGGGATTGGAGCTATAAAAGAAGAAAATGACCAATTTTTTCCTCTTCTCGAGGCACCGTTAAGAAAACGGGGGAAAGTATAGGGTTATAGTAAATTTATAGAATTTTAAATGGGTGAAATTGCATTTGTTTTTTTTTTCCCAAGCTATTTTCTAAACTTTAAGAAAAACAGCTTGTAAGGATTTTATTTATGGGGTTAAGTTGGAGATAAAGAGCGAGAAAGCTACGACATTTCATCGTGGCTATTTATATTTTTAGTCTGATGAGTTTAGAGATCTAATTATCGTATCACGAATTAAAGCAGCAGTAGCACCATCTATTGAGGGTTGCTTGGGCTGAAACTGCAGTAATTTTTGGTTGAACAAAATTTTTCATGGTTTTATTTAGTTTAGCCAATGCTTTGATGATAATTTCTTGTCGAACAAATTTCTTGGATTATTCTTTTTAGTCGAACAAATTTCTTGGATTATTCTTTTTAGTCGAACAAATTTCTTGGATTATTCTTTTTAGTCGAACAAATTTCTTGGATTATTCTTTTTAGTCGAACAAATTTCTTGGATTATTCTTTTTAGTCGAACAAATTTCTTGGATTATTCTTTTTAGTCGAACAAATTTCTTGGATTATTCTTTTTAGTCGAACAAGTTTTTAGTTTCTTGGATTATTCTTTTTAGTCGAACAAGTTTTTAGTTTCTTGGATTATTCTTTTTAGTCGAACAAGTTTTTAGTTTCTTGGATTATTCTTTTTAGTCGAACAAGTTTTTAGTTTCTTGGATTGTTCTTTTTAGTCGAACAAATTTTTTGGATTATTCTTTTTAGTCGAACAAATTCTTTGGATTGTTCTTTTTAGTCGAACAAATTTTTTGGATTGTTCTTTTTAGTCGAACAAATTTTTTGGATTATTCTTTTTAGTCGAACAAATTTTTTGGATTGTTCTTTTTAGTCGAACAAATTTTTTGGATTGTTCTTTTTAGTCGAACAAATTTTTTGGATTATTCTTTTTAGTCGAACAAATTTTTTGGATTGTTCTTTTTAGTCGAACAAATTTTTTGGATTGTTCTTTTTAGTCGAACAAATTTCTTGTATGACTCTCTTTAGTCAAACAAGATTTTTTATAATTTTTTTTGTTAAACAAATAATCTAAGTTTAGTCACCCACATAAGCACACACTTAAAAAATGCTCTAATTGCCTCATAGACATCAAGATTCAGCTTGCTTTATCATGATTCTGCTGTTCTAGTCTCGTGATAAAGTGTCATTTACTCAGACTAACGTTTCTTAAAACCAAAACTCCCTGTTTACCGTATTACGAGGAGATAACGTTCGTGGCGCGGGGAGTAAATTGATCGAATTAATTTAAAAACCGCGTCAAAGCGTGGCAAACAATCACGAATGAACGCAAGCTTGAAATGAGAACGCTGAAAAAATAAAATAAAAAAAACCTTTGAAGTATTAGCCGCATAAAACGAATCAATAAATGCAGGTACGATTTCTTTGGCAAAATAAAAATAAAATTCCCTTGCTAAAAATAAATATATTTCAACTTGTTTATATTTTTAATGTTTTCCATGACATTTTGGAATTTTTCCAATACACCATGTCGAGCCTCTTATATCGTTTCATTTTATTCCCCCCTCGGTTCACAAGTGCATTTATTTAAAATTCCGACAAAAAAAAAGGAAACTTCGAAATCAAAAATCCTTTTATCATTTTCCTTGAGGAGGAAATTCTCGCACGCGCGTCGTAGGCACGTAATAAAATTGTTCGGAGCAATGAAGACGAGGATAATTTTGCATAAGGTGACCGAAGGAATTGGTAGACCTGAATAAAGAATTTGAAATGCCTGGAAAACAGCTGTGTGTCGCTTTTTCCACCTTGGGTTTTCAACGTAATCGATATTCCCGGGATATAATGTCTCACTGTGTTTAATTTCAAAATTTATACACTTGGAAATTGATGCTGCCGGCTCGGGGAATACGTCACATTCTATTGTAATCCCCCTTCTCTTTTTGCAGTTTGCCTACTTTGTGCTTAATGTTTGTTTTTGAGACGAAAGTATAACGATGTTGCAAATATTTACATCGTTATCTTATTTAGGATTTATTAAGCTGGAGAAATCGATAAAATATGTTTATGGAAATTTATATAGGGAGGGAAGATAAAATTTTGATATGTATAAATGAGTAATGGGCTATGCTTTTTACCTTAAAAGTTTTTTTTTTTCGAGGAAAAAAAGAAAATTTCCCCACGCAGATGACGGGTTTTTGACAAAGAAGCCACCTGTTGAATTTACTTGCCGAATTAGAAAAGTTGGAAGTTTATGGGTTTGTTTTATGAGTAAATAAGTTGAGGGTTTGTATTGATTTTTTAAAGAGGTTTTTAAAATTTTGGTTTTGTAATATTAATAAGATATATTTTTTTAGAGTTTTAAGTTTCTGATTGTTAATAGATGTTTTTTCTCTGTAGAAACCAAATTTTGTCCCGATTTCCCCTAAAATCCTATAATAAGGTCTTTATCTTCACGAGTCCTCAAAAATTAGGTAATTGAAATAGAAGTTGCTATCTTTTTGTTTGAACAATTAATCTTGTCAAAGGAACTTTTGAATTAAAATAATTTTCAAAAATTTGTTTAACAAGATGTAACTTTTTAAGATTTGTTCGACAAGATATAATTGTTAAAGATTTGTTCGACAAGAAATAATGTTTAAAAATTTAACAAGATAAAATTCTGGAAGCATTGTCCGGCCTGAAAAATTGGTTTGGCAGGAAAAATTTCTGAACAATTTGTTTGGCAAGACAAATCCTGAAAAATTTGTTTGACTAGACAAATCCTGAAACGTTTTTTTACCAAGACAAATCCTGAACAATTTGTTTGGCAAGACAAATCCTGAACAATTTGTTTGGCAAGACAAATCCTGAAAAATTTCTTCGACTAGACGAATTCGTTTGTCAAGACACAAATCCTGAAAAATTTGTTTGACAAGACCAATCCTAAAAAATTTGTTTGACAAGACCAATCCTAAAAAATTTGTTTGGCAAGACAAATCCTGAAAAATTTGTTCTACTAGACAAATCCTGAAACGTTGGTTTGACAAGACAAACCCTGAAAAATTTGTTTGTCAATACACAAATCCTGAAAAATTTGTTTGACAAGACCAATCCTGAAAAATGTATTTGCCAAGACAAATTCTTTTGTCAAGACACAAATCCTGAAAAATTTCTTTGACAAGACCAGTCCTGAAAAATTTGTTTCACTAGACAAATCCTAAAACATTTGTTTGTCAAGACAAATCCTGAAACGTTGGTTTGACAAGACAAATCCTGAAATATTTGTTTGACTAGTCAAATCCTGAAACATGTGTTTGTCAGGACCAATCCTGAAACGTTAGTTTGACAAGACAAATCCTGAAATATTTGTTTAAGCCCAGAAAAATTTGTTTGTCAAGACACGAATCCTGAAATATTTGTTTAAACCCTGAAAAATTTGTTTGTCAAGACACAAACCCTGAAATTTTTTTTTGTCAAGACCAATCCTGAAACGTTAGTTTCACAAGACAAACCCTGAAATATTTGTTTAAACCCAGAAAAATTCGTTTGTCAAGACACAAACCCTGAAAATTTTTTTTGTCAAGACAAATTCTGAAAAATTTGTTTGACAAGATATCGTGAAAAAAATTGCCTATTAACTAAAAAATTCTAAAAAATTATATTTATCTTTCAAGTTTCTTATTAAAAAGATTTTATTTTTCGAAATAATTCTTTTATCTAAGTCCCCGGAAATAATAATGTTAGAAGCTCGAACACATTCCAACTGATTTGTTCTAAAAATTGTCACTATGGTCCAATCCGACCCTGCCGGACCATTGCCCCGCATTTAAAATTCAAAAGGACGATCGGGTTTAACACGTTAGCATTAAGATGTTTATTTTATTGACCCGTGTGTGTGTTGTTGATGACGGGCGATTTCGGAAACCGCGCCTTGAAGGTTCGGATGATATTTAAAAACAATTGAGGTAAAAGGTCGGAATCCTTGACTGAAAGGGAGAGTGATTAAAAAGGTGACTGGCAGGTGATGGACAAGCCAGACTGACAATCGTCTTCCACATTCTTTTTTTTTTTACAAAAATTATTTCGATATTGGTATTATTGGGCGGGGCAAAACCCATCACGAATGCGACATAATCGCTATCTAGTTCATACATGCGGACGATTAATAAATATTGCGTGACATGATCAGTGGCGAAATGAAATTCCGATATGGTTAATTCTTTAATTTATAATTTTATTAAAGAAACAAAATGTTGTAGGTTCGTGCCTGAATATTTTGTTTTTTTTTTTATTTACTTTTCTTTCAGACTATTTTTACGATCTATTCTTCTCCCGAAGGGATTTCGTTTTCTTTTTTTATGTGAACATGAACATTTTCGTTTAACAATTCACAAGTTTAATAGGTAAGAAACGACATGTAAGACGTTTTTTAACTTCACAACTGTCATGACATTGAAAGAAAAAGACATACGTGCTCGGAGAAAGTTGAGCTTGTTTGGAATATAATAGTATTTGGAAAAAATACGAAAAAAAAATACATTCCTGTTGATTAGGAATTTTTAGAGTCAGGATTTTTGGTTCATGAATTAAGAAAGTAAAATAAGGAAACAATTTTGGATTTGCGGTCAGTGGCCTTAATAGGCCTCCTTAACCGCTGTGTAGTTTTCCCGGCTTTAATCTCGCCTGGAAGAGTTTTATAATTTTTTAAAAGTTTCTTACCAAAATTTTGTTAAAGTGTGTTTTTTCAAAAATATTTTTGAATAATTTCTAATTTTACGGGTCCTAAAATTTCTTGGCAGATCACTTAAGCCAGTTTAGATAAAATTTCTCCCCAGCCCACAACCCAAAAAATTAATTTCCTACCCAAACCCAATTTTTTTCTTTAATTTCACTTCCAAACTTCTCAATCCGCTCCTGACAATGCAAATTAAATGCGTGCATTCACCATTTTATAGCCACCTCGACCAATGCCAAGGTGTATCACGTGAAAAAAATTTTTTATGAGTCACTCACATGAAATCTATATATTTTCCCAAAATCTGGCTGCAGATTAATTAAAAAGGAAAAAAATGGGCGTTTTTAGGCAAAAAAATATTTGGAAATGATAAATTTACGTAACCTTCTGGAGAAACGCCCTGTTTTGAAATTATAAATTGCAGTAACCGAATTTTTTTCCGGGCCAATTTATATTTATTTTTTAACTATGACCTATTTTTATTAAATATGGAAACTCTTCCTTTCTTTCCGATAAAAAGGAGAAAATCCAGAGTATATAAATCACCCATACGACGTTGCTAAGGCAACCATCAACCCGCTAAAATTAATGTCTCTTTTATAAATTCTTAGCATTCCTTTTCTTTTGCTAAAAGTTAATGAATTAACTAAATTAAATGTTACCTTGTTTTAAATTAATTGTCAATCAGATTAGGGTCGTTGTGGAAAAATGATTAAGCGACCCCAAAATTATTTTCGTTATCTTTTATGAATCTTCCCACTCATTCATGATTTACTTTTTTTTTTTGTAGAAATTAAGAAGAAAAATATTTACTCTCGTTTTGTTTAGTTATAGTTCTCATGAAATACTTTCTCGTTTTAAATTAGGTTTAATTTTTCTTAATATTTACAATTATGTTAAGAGATTCAACTGTTTCAAAAATAGATACGTAAATTATTTGTACGATGATGAGTCGTGTGAAAAAAATATGTCTGGGATTTGTCTGCGAGTTAGGATTTATTTCTTTGAAGAAAATTATATGGGATGAAGTTTTCAAACTTTAAAGTTTCAAGACTTTTTTCAGGTTGTGAGAATTGTTTTAGTGTGAGAGAAATACTAGAATTCAAGAAACAGGGTTTTGCGAATTTTATGCTTCTAGGAATTTTTGAAGTTTCAAACCTTTTGAGTTTGAAGTTTTGAAACCACAAAAAAAACAAGCGTGTTTCATTGTAATTATCTCATAAATTTTAAGCATTTCAAAGACCTGGAGATTTCATCTTTTTTCAGTTTTTTAGTTCTGAAACTTCGAAGTTTCAAGAAATTTTGAAAGTTTCAAGAATTACCCAATTTTCACAATAGCTTGATTTTGAAACAGTTTTTAAAACTTCAAGTATTCCACAAATACAAAAATGTTTAATATGTCAAAATAATTTTGAGCTTTGAAACATTTTAGGGTGTCTCTCCAATTTTTCAAGTTTAAAACTTTGAAGTTTTAAGAAATGGAACCTTTAGAAACCTTTCAGGTTTTGAGATGTCAGAATAATTTTAAGTTTTGAAAGATTCGAGAGTTTCTCTTCAATTTTGATGGTTTGAAATTTTGAAATTTCAGGATTTTGAGGTTTGAGAATTGCAGAAATTTTTTGAGATGACTAAAAAGTTCTTGAAAGATTTTGAAATTTTTAGTTTTAAGAACTTTGTTTTCTCTAGAATTTTTTTTAAAGTTTCAAGATGATTTAGCTATTACTCTTTGAATTTTTTCAGTTTTGCCATAATTAAATTTCAAGATGTTGCCCTTAAATTTACAAAATCAAGAACAATTTAAAGTTTCGAGAGGTTTACTTTCTGTAATGATTTGGAAATGGTTAAAAAAAATATAAGTGAGATTGTATCATTTTTCAAAAAAGATATTTTTAAGTTTTTTACTTTTTGGAAAAATTTCAGACTACAAAATTTAAATAAAATTAACGGGGCAAAAATTTTCCAGGTGTAGAAAGAAAGTTTCAAGAAAATTTAAGGTTTCAAAAATTTTGTTTTGAAAATTTCTAAAAACCCATTTAAAAAGATTTATGTTTATAATCCCTGGGCCCTCAATTTGCCTGAATTTTTAATCTCTTCAACCCCAGAAGGAATTACCCCCTCACTCCTACTCTCTTTACGGCCCTGGCTGCAAATCTTACCCCGAAAAAAAATTTCTTTGCCCAAAATAACTCAATCTGCTTAATTAAGAAAAACACTTCTCACGATGTTTGAACAATTTGCCACGGAATGACTCATAAATTTTTCAATCCTAAACAAAAATCCTAAATTCCAGAACGTGACCAAGGTCAAGCTCAAATTCCCCCAAAAATCAATTAAAAAAATCAAAATAACTGTATCCGAAAAAATCGATTCGTTCTCTCAATTAACAAAAAAACCCCTAATCGATCTGCGCAATCCTCGTGCGCGCAAATAACCATTAAATAAAATATTCTCAATTGAGCAAGGACTCGCTCAGATCATCATTTTCATTGGCATTGAAAAACTCCAATCGAACTTTGTTAATATAAACAATAAATACAAAAAGAAGAAAAAATTTTTTTCATTTAGAATCAGTTAAAAAAAACTTCAACGATAAAAGGTCAACATGGGCGTTCAGTTAAAATCGCCATATTGTGACGTCGGGTCTCCTCAACCAATGAGAGAAGGGTGGACCCCAAAGCAGTCTTACCAAGACTAGGATGTAGGCCGTGTATATAAAGAAAGTGTAATCTCGGGCAACGACACTTTAGTGAGTGTCGACGCGCGTAAAATGGCGTCGCGTACCGTAGTTTCAATAGTTTTTAGTGTCTTGTTTTGTTTGGAACTAGGTGAGTTAGGTTATGTTGGAAGTGTTTGCCTCTTTATCATTTCTTTCGCCTCGAAGCTATTTTCTATTGTCAATGGTGGGGGATTATCAATCTATGCACCGCCTTCTTCTAACCTCTGGGAATGCTTAAAAAAAATTAAAAGAAAAAGGTAAAAGTATTTTTTAAAAAAAAAAAAAAAAAAAAATGGTTTGTTATTAAATTGAACGGGACCGCATTTTCGCGGTTAATAAATAAATTATGAACCTAAACAAAAACGGAGACGATCCGCAATCCGCAAAAGAGGAAAAGAGCAAATCCGCGAATTTTTTTTGGGTTATACAATATCAATTTCGCTTTCAATGAAAAACTCGTTTGGCGTCTACATTAGTAATAACTCTTTTTTTTTTTCATATCGAGCCTTCTTTTTTTTGCGCACTTTTATTTGACGTAATCGAAACCTGAAATATAATATTTCGATTGAATGATTCTTAATCGTTCCACAAATCTCTTAATTAAGGTCCTAAACCGCTATATCACATAATCGTTCGAAAAAATATTTGTTATGTGAACAAAAAAAAAGGATTTTTTTCTTTGCTCTTGGAAAATACGAGAGAAGCCCTTGGGGGAAGCTTTTGAATTAGAGTGGATTAGTAAAAAATGTTGAAAATATGAAAAGTAAATTTCTTTTTATTTTATGGAAATGTTAATTTTGAAGTGAAATGATTGTTGTTAGGGTTTTTTTTTTTTATAAATGGGAAAATTAAAATTGAAATCTTTTTTTAATGAGTTAATTAAATTAAAATCGTTTGGATTATACATTTTCTGTTGTTTATTTTAACATGTTTATTTATGATTTCAAGTGAAGTGATTAGCTGATGTGGCTAAAGTGTAAATTCATTGTGTCCCGTGATATGTTTTTACTTTCTCGCCTATAGAAGAAAGTATGGTGATAAAACGGAAATTTGGCCAAATGGATATTTTACCGTCGAAAATATAATTTTTCTGTAATCTGTCAATGTGTGTCTGTGGAATTTTGTTTTGAAAATCATTATATTTTTTCGAAAAAAGCTGCAAAATAACATGTCAAGGTACAGAAAGGTTAATGCTTAGTTTTGCCATTTGGGATTTTTTTGGAAAAAAGAATAAGCGCCTTGAGTTGCTTGTTAAAGATTCGCCTTTGTTATAACATTTTTTAGCCTTGAATACAATTTTTGGCAGTTTTCTCCAGAATTCTGATGTTGATTCTCATTAGCCCATGCTTGATAATGACTGCAAGGCTTAATTTAAGCCGTAGCCGTAATTGGAGCCCTTAAAAATTAAGCTTGCGTGTTAGTTTTCCAGGCTGAAGAAAAAAATCGGCTGTGAGCTACTACCAGATCCATAGAAAAGGGATGTGGACTTCAGGCAGCCCAAAATAAGCCATAAATACCTTAATGGGTAAAAGAGCAATGTAAAACCAAAAACTTTACTGACTTGATTGCTTTTTATATCGAAAAATCCCCATTTTCTAACTAAATGCGTTTTTGGATAAAATTTTAAATCTCCATAAGCCAAAAATGGCTAAAACCTTAAGTCATACTTCTTTGTTCAAAAGAAAGTATCCAATATCGAAGAAAAATTCAAATTTGTTTGTAAACTTTTGTTTCTTGCTTTAGTCGACTTGGCTTAATAAGCCCTTTTCGGCCTAAAAAGGCCGAGAATCGGGCTTTTTGTTTCTCAAGTGGTTTGCCTTTACTACTTTAGAGCTTTGATATTAGAATTATATTTGGTTTCCTAGTCTAAAAAACATTTTAAGCCCTCTTTAGCCGAAAATATAATAGGGCTAATAAATAAAATCACAAACAATTTTTATTTCGGCTTGTAAAAAAATATTTTTTTTAGTATAATTAATAATTTGGCCTAGGATTGTTTTATTTTATTTTATTAGCCAAAGTTTTGAAAGAAATTCTAGGAATGTTATTGATGAGCCAAGTCTTTTTCACTTTGAATATTTTTTTTAATAAAAAAAATTATTGAAAATAGGCCGAATAATTAACCTAATTCCTTTTTTTTTTCAAACTAAAATTACAAAAAAAAATTGCGGATCGAAATTATTTTTAATGCATCTAACATAATATTAATGCAATGAAAAAAAAAAAAATTATCAAGTGCAAACTTACATAAAACATAATTAGGAGAATACATAAAGGTAAAAAAAAAAATAATCTATCCTTGTCCGTCGTAATTAAATAAATTAATTGATTTCATTCATTGTTAAATACATGAAAAAGAAGGTCTTATTTACAATAAAAAAAAGAATATTATAATAATAAAATTGGCACAGGAACGTTTAGAAAAAAAAAAAGAAAACTTTCATCCTGTTATTTTCAAGCATTAACCATTAAAAAGGGCAATCCCAAAACTTTAATGTGCTGACTGTTTCGTATTAAAATAGGGGATGAAAAAAAAAAAAAAGGATCTGAGAACAAAGACAAAACCGTAGAGGAAGTAATTTTCCGGTTACTTTCGTTGATGAGATTTTATATTTTTATTTTTAACCTGGGAATATTTTAAAGTGTGCAAAAAAAAGAAGGGTTCAAAAGTTTTGTTTTTCGCTTTTAGGGGTTTGTTTAGGGGATAGAAGTCAGAAAAAAAATGATTTGGAGAATGCGGAAAACGGCTGGTTCTTCCAGAGGGCGCGGGTGAAAATCTAAGGTGACAACAGAAGTTTAGTAGAACTGTTTTTACTCATTTAAAAAATTTTGGCTTCCACTCTAAGAAGAAGGGGTGAAATATTGACTAGTCCGCAAGTGCACTGTCTTCTTAAAATGCGGGGAAATTTTTTTTCTATTTAAAAACTGAAATTTAGGAACGTTGTTTCTATTCTTCATTGAAAAGTACTCAAATTTCGCTTTGTTTTCCATTTTGAAAAAATTTAAGAAAAAAATTACATCTATTGAATCGATATTCGAGTTTTATTGTTAAAAAAGTGCAAGAGCGAAAGGGCAATTTTGATCGTGATTTTTCCCAATAGCTACGTAGGCCAATCTGTGCCTCAAGAAATGTATTGCTTATTTATGACGAAGAAAAATCTGTCTTGTAATTTTCATAGGCCATTCCGTGGGCCTTTCCCATGGTAATTTTTGCCCCGTTTGCCCTAATCTGAGAGAAATAATTTATTAAGGATCTGTTTTTCCTGTTTGAATCCCTTTTGTCTCTCTGTTCAAATGTCTTGACTTTCGAAACTTTTCCTAAATTCTCGCCTTTATTCGAAACGTTTCGTAAGTTTTCGTCTTTGTTCGGGAATCTTCGCTTCTCTTCTTTTCTCTGTTCGGGAATCTTCGCTCCTCTTCTTTTCTCTGTTCGGGAATCTTCGCTCCTCTTCTTTTCTCTGTTCGGGAATCTTCGCTTCTCTTCTTTTCTCTGTTCGGGAATCTTCGCTTCTCTTCTTTTCTCTGTTCGGGAATCTTCGCTTCTCTTCTTTTCTCTGTTCGGGAATCTTCGCTTCTCTTCTTTTCTCTGTTCGGGAATCTTCATCTCTGCATGGGCATTGCCTTTGATCTTGAAGGTTCTTCCCTTCTGTATTCTGCCGGATCTTTTCGTTTTTCTTTCTCGGGAATCTTCGTTGATGTTCGAAATTCTTCGTGAGTTCTTGTTTTTTTAAAAAGTCTTCATTTCTCTCTTCGGAAATCTTGGTTTTTTGTGGCCCTACCAAGTGATAAAACCGACTGGCCACTGCAATATTTCTGAGCTCAGTTCTCACTAACTACCACACGATTACGTAACATTTCTTCTTACTGTGAAATGATAAAAAATCCCGATGTTCATGCCCACGAATCATGAACAAGATTCCGTATTTTGATAGATTAATATCATCACAAGCATTAAAGTATAATAAAAAAAAACCGCAGACGGCCTTCAAATATGACGAACCAGAAACAAGACCCATAACCGTAGGGCAATATAACGAAGTCACCAGTTAAGTAATATGTTTTTTTAGATTAATGAATCTATTATTTTTTTCCCGGCTAAAAGAAAAGATCAAGTACTCGATTCGTTGAGATTTTATTATTATTTCTTGATAATTTATAAGGAATCGCCTAATCCTCTTGATCTTTTTCACTGATTAGGGAAAAGGTCGAGAGTACAACGTTGACGTTTCCGGACGTGTTATAATTCTATTTCCAATTATGACAAGTATTAATAAAACCCTCAGGCTGGCATTATCTAATGCCCCGTCTCTCTCTCTCTCTCTTTGCTAATTGCACTAGCCTTTAAGTTTTCGGCGATTTTTATTTAATTTTAGAAAACGTATTTTCAATCTCCGTGAGAATTTATATTAGATTTTGTTTAAAATGATGTTGAGAGAGAGAAAGGCCCGAACTGGCTTTTTTAAAGGGCGCAAGCGAAGAAATTCAAAATGGCGCTGAAGTACTTCTTTTAGTTTTCATTTTCATTAAAAGAAAATTTTTCGTGAATTCTAAGAAGATGGGGATAAGTATTGATTAGTCCATTAGAGCCCCATTTTCTTAGAATAAATGAAATTTTCGAAATTGTATTTTTTGAGAAAATTTTGCTGTAGATTTTTTGAAATTTTAAGCACAAATTAGATTTTCTAGGGGCTTGATTATAAAAAACAGAAAGCAAAGTTAATATTTTCACTGGAAAAAAAATTTACATACAGTCTAAGAAGACCGGACGAAGTACTGTTTAGTCCATAAGCGCCCCGTCTTCTTAGAATACAAACAAATTTTTTTTTATTGAAAAAATTGAACGCAGGAGAGCGAAGGGTTCTTAAGGATTTGCCTCATGGTTAAGTCTAGGCCTCGTTGACAATGGGGAGGAGGCTCGGACAAGGAAATTTTTGTGCAGCCTAAAGTTTTCATGATCGATTTGTGTGCCAAAATTTAGTAGAGAGCACATTAAAATTTTTTGTCGATTTTTTATGAATAATTTAGCACTTTGCTGAGCCCTGATCCTTCAGACTTCAGGTCGCTCTCGTCGCCGTTGATTTTATCATTAAGCTTCATGACTTGCAAACTAACCTCAGAAATAACCCCGTGCAACATGAAATAATGACTCGGCCATTACATTTTTCACCCTTTCATACGCGCTTCTGACTATTTCAAATGACTAATCATCTTTTTTAATCGCTTATTGTACGCTTTACTTTCTAATTATCGATTAAGTCGCATGGGCTTTGGGATATTTAATTAATAACCACGCACGTTTTTTGAGGTTAGGTTCCCCTTAGGCC
Organism: Liposcelis brunnea; assembly: GCA_023512825.1. Classification (NCBI taxonomy): domain Eukaryota; kingdom Metazoa; phylum Arthropoda; class Insecta; order Psocodea; family Liposcelididae; genus Liposcelis; species Liposcelis brunnea. The sequence continues at coordinate 4,708,166 of CM042070.1, forward strand.
TTCCACGTGACTTCATTTTTGAAAATTTTATATTTTAGCAACCGCATCTTCTTTTTGGGAAATCCCAAGAAGAGTTAAAAGACAAGACGAAAGCTCAACCAAAAAAGAAGAATCGTTCGAGCTTGAATTATGTAAAGATAAAGATGCGGGTGAATGGTTTCGTTTGGTAGCCGGAGACGGAGATAATTGCAGAGATGTAATCCAGTGCACATCTTCGGTAAGTTTCAAATCCCAAAAAGTTTATTTAAGTAAAAAATAACCAGATCGACGTTAATATTTTTCCTTTTTATTTTCAGGGTCTTCAAGCTATCAGATGTCCAGCCGGTTTGTATTTCGATATTGAAAAACAAACTTGCGATTGGAAAGATGCAGTTAAGAATTGTAAATTAAAAAGTAAAGAAAGAAAAGTTAAGCCCAATTTATACACGGATGAGCCCGTGTGCGAGGATGGGAGTCTAGCTTGCGGAAATGGTATATGTATCGAACGAGGATTGTTTTGTAACGGAGAAAGGGATTGCGAGGATGGCTCAGACGAAAACTCATGTGGTGAGTATTTTTGTAGATTTATTTAAAAAGGGAAAGTAAAAGATTCACCCACTCTCACTTAATTTTTGTGTGCATTTACGCGTTCTTATTGATGCCCTACACCCTTAGGATAGAATTTTCCTAATTGAGTTTCGTTTTGGATTTGATTGAATAATTACAATAATTGTTTTTGTAGTATTTTTAAACAATCATAGTTATTATCACTGAGTTTCACATGGTTAATTATTCTAGTTCATCATTTTTTTTTTGTTTTGGCTTTTACCTGACATACTTTATTTTAAAAAATTTTTGGTTATTAACTTTCCATTAAAAATGAGATGTGTATGGCGCCCAACGTGGGGCTTTATTACTCTGACAATAATTACAGACTTCGAGGTTTGTGCTGACTGGAATTCTTGTTTAATTAAGATTTTTGATAATTATTAAATAAATGAAAGAAAATCAATATTTTTGCCCACTATTGGAGGGTGTCCGCTTTTAAGAATATTGATTTTTTTTTTTTTTTTTGGAAAATTGCTCAACATTTTTTTTAATGAAGGCGTAAAAAATGAATGATTACCGAATTGACGAGAAATCGACTGGTAAAAAAAATGTATTACAAAGGAATACAATGTAACATATCGCCAGTGATAACCTGTTGAAATAGTATATTACAATCCTAGGGAAGCAAACGACGAAATTGCCCCTCGAGACCGGGTTTGAGACCTGAGCCGAAGGCAGTAGCGTTCCTGGGGGGGGGGGGGGGCGCTCCGCCCCTGGTGCCACGCTAGAAAGGGGTGCCAAAAAGCACATAAGCAAGGGGTGCCAAAAACCACTGTTGCAACTAGCAACTAGCATGACATAGATAAGACGGGGAAGGGAGGAGGGGGGAGGAGGAAGGGGGTGACAAACAAAAATCCGCCCCGGGGTGCCAAAACTCTAGGAACGCCACTCCCGAAGGCGAGGGTCTTGAATAGGTTGAGAGGGGCAAGTTGTTTGCTTTTTTTGGATTGTAAGATATTTTACATCACGAAGAGCTTCGGGAAATGCGATTTTCAAAAACTTCCTAGGGAGGAAAATCGCATTTTCCGGCTCTGAGTGATGTAAATTGGAATTTCACGAAATTGGAATAAAATGAACGATTTAGCATGTGCAAGCAATTTTTCTCGTCCTCTAGTAAGGGGTATTTTAATATGGAATAGATAGGAAAAGATCTGAAAAATTTTACCCTCGTACGGTATTGGAGGAGTCCGCTATTAGGAGGAAAAAATACATGGAGTTGTTCAGGGAAGGCGCCAAGGGGGGAAGGGGGCAGGTGGGAAAAATTCGACCCCACCTATTTGGGAAGAACAGTAATATTGCTGTAATGCAACACTAAGGTAGTCGGTGGGAACATTAATAGTCCTGCTTCAGGTTTGGCGCACCTGCCCTTGACGAGCTCCAGATTCCTTCTGACCCGGGAGGTAGTAATCTGGTAAGGGTTCTGGTAGGGGACAGCAGTCCTACCAGTACTGGCTTAAGGCTGAAGACGGTAAAAGTTGGCTAGGCTTAATTCCAGAAAACAGGAGGCCGAGTCGAGGACTGACGTTATGGCTCCTGTGCTGCGGAAGGTGTTGGGAAGCTACCTCATTAAGCTCCCTAGTATAGCCATCATGGTCAAGGGTTTGCTGTGCAAGGCCCAAGACAGGCTAAGTGGCCACGGCTAGGGTCTCTTGCTTACCGCAATAAGCTCTGTAACCATGATGGTCGCCAATTCCCGTCGCGGGAAGGCACTGTAAGAAGAAGAAGAATGCAACACTATTCGACTTTGGCCCCACATGAAAATTTGTGCCCCATCCAGAATTTTTTCTGGCGCCGTCACTGGGGTTCTTTCTTTTTTGGGGCTCAGTACTCTGATTGACATAGCTTGATGCCGTATTACCCGTTCCCTTGCAATACAAGGAAATCTCAGAGCCATTGACCTTAAATGTGTCAAGTGGCTAGCTTGACGACAGGTTCACTCATGCCGCACAATTACTGTTCGAACAAGAGCGGGAGTTCATATCACTGGGATCATATGAGCAAAAATTCGTTCCAGGAAATTTTGTCCGTTATGGCGGGAATCCACTAATAGAAGGATCTGCTGCTGGTTTCACTGTAATTCTAATCATGTTTGAGCGTTGATATGTTACACGCCTTGAAAATAAAGGGATGTCTTCGAAATGGCCATAGGCAATCAATGTGATAAGAAAATCAAAATATTTAATTTTTGTGACCTAAAAGGAAAAGATTTTATTTTAATATTCGTTCCAAAAGCTTCACTATATCAGCCCAGAAATAGCCTGAATATTTTTTTTCTGAAATAACGATTCCAATTATTTTTTAGATATCGACAACGATCCCAACAGAGCACCGGCGTGTGACACAAACGCATGCACAAAACCCGACTGTTTCTGCTCTGAAGACGGTACCGGTACCCCCGACGACATGCCACCGAAAGATATCCCCCAAATGATAACCATAACCTTCGACGATGCCATCAACAACAACAACATCGAATTATATAAAGAAATGTTTAACGGGAAACGAAAAAATCCAAACGGTTGCGATATTAAAGCGACGTTCTTCGTAAGTCACAAATACACGAATTATTCAGCCGTACAAGAAATGCACAGGAAAGGACACGAAATCGCAGCACATTCAATCACGTAAGTCCCGATTTTTCTTTTTTTTTTTCATTTAATCTCGAAAACTTTCCCCTTAACCCGAGAAATATATTCCAGACATAACAATACCGAAAGTTTTTGGAGTAACGCAACAGTCGAAGATTGGGCTAAGGAAATGCAAGGAATGAGAACGATCATTGAAAAATTTGCAAACATAACAGACGAAAGCGTGGTTGGTGTCCGCGCGCCATACTTAAGAGTAGGAGGAAACCAACAATTCACAATGATGGAGGAACAATATTTCCTATACGATTCCACGATAACAGCGCCATTATCGAATCCCCCATTATGGCCGTACTCAATGTATTTCCGCATGCCGCACAGATGTCACGGGAATCTTCAAAATTGTCCGACCAGAAGTCACGCAGTATGGGAAATGGTATTAAACGAATTAGATCGGCGGGAAGATCCTAATTTCGATGAATATTTACCCGGATGCGCGATGGTTGATTCCTGCTCAAACATCCTAACCGGGGATCAATTTTACAATTTCTTAAATCATAATTTCGATCGTCATTACGATCAAAACAGAGCCCCGCTCGGTTTGTTTTTCCACGCGGCTTGGCTGAAAAACAATCCAGAATTCTTAGACGCTTTCTTATTTTGGATCGATGAAATATTAGAAAATAAAAAAGACGTTTATTTCGTCACGATGACGCAAGTTATACAATGGATGCAAAAACCAACGCCGTTATCCGAAATTAAAAATTTAGAATCTTGGAAGGAGAAATGTTCGCCGCAAGGACCTCCGGCCTGTTGGGTCCCACACTCTTGTAGATTAACTAGTAAAGAAGTACCCGGGGAAACGATCAACCTTCAAACTTGCGTTAGGTGTCCTGCTTATTACCCGTGGTTGAACGATCCAACGGGAGAAGGCCGCATCAACAAAAAATAAATTGAAAAAAAAAGTCACAAGATCTCATCCCTCCCCCCCCCCCAAAAAATAAATTAGTCGTTTCTTAAATAAATAAATTTTTTCGCACCCTTTTACGCGAAGTTAAAGTGAAATTTCCAAATGGGTGAGACAAGTATTGATAATGAAACATACTCGAGATGGTGACAAGGTGGAATGTTGTCTAATGGGAGTGGCGGTAAGGTCCCCAAGGCAGTCTGGTTGTCAACTTTCACGGTGCTTCTTACATTGTCATATATTTCAACCAGAACGCTTTTTTTCCTCTCTGTCTATTTAAAAAAAAAAAAAAATTGTATATAGAAATTTTTAGAGAAAATTCCGCGCGAAGGAAAAATCAAGGTTGATTTTTAAACTATCCTCCCTTCCCTCCCTCTCGTGTTACGTAAACAGGTTGCATGCGGTCGAAACCGGTAGTTGGAAAAGAAGAAAAAAAAATTCACATTGTGCATTTTTTGATGCAATAGAAAGTAAGAGGAAAAAAAAAACAAGTCGTGTGGGCGTGAAGTGAAGATCAACCGAGCGGATTTAATAATTGAAAATGATTTTTTAAAACAATATAAAAAAAAAATGGTTATGTATGAAAAATTTGTAATAGTTAGGTAAATTAATGTTATTAAATAAAACAGATAAAAAAAATATTTTTTTTTTTTACTTTTAAAAAAATTGAAATGTTGTTCTCAATAAAGACTGCGTTATAGCTAATGTTTATTTTATTGATTAATCTAAAAGCCTATTAATGTTATTTTGTCACCTCTTACCGCAATCAAAAACCTTGCTCCTTGAATTTTTTTGCAGGGCGGATTGATATTGCGTTTGCAGGTTTGTTCTTATTTAAAAGACGATCGAGGCTGTAGAGAGAGCATGGCGGGGTAAGTATAGAGAGCAGTGGCGTAGCAACCACTTCCGCAACCCTCGTGGTCGTGAGAGGCCCCCGGTCTTTAAGGACCCGGGTTTAAAGTTTGAATTTTTCCTAGGAGGCCACGATCGGCTTTCCCGCCCAAATTTTTATGAACGGGAAAAATGAACAAATCTGTAGCGGCTGGGTCAAAAATCGTATCTGAACATTTAATAATGAAATTTGAGACAGTCCCAGCTATATTTTGAATGTTGTGGCGTAGCAACCACTTCCGCAACCCTCGAGATCGCGAGGGGCCCCCGGTCTTTCGGGACTCGGGTTTAAAGTTTGAATTTTTCCTAATGTAGGAGGCCATGATCGGCTTTCCCGCCCAAATTTTTATGAACGGGAAAAATGAACAAATCTGTAGCGGCTGGGTCAAAAATCGTATCTGAACATTTAATAATGAAATTTGAGACAGTCTCAGCTATATTTTGAATGTTATGGCGTAGCAACCACTTCCGCAACCCTCGTGGTCGCGAGGGGCCCCCGGTATTTCAGGAGGAGAATAATAAAAAGTTGTAAAAATTGACGATAAATCTGTCAAAATCGCCCGGTGAGAAGTCCTCATATTTTGATGTGAATCAGCACTAGAAGACACTTTTTGCTTCTGGCAGGATTACTTCGGTAATGACTCTCAAGTCGCTCTCCGCATTTCTTCGGCTAAAAAATGAGTTTGTTGCTCCTGAAATTTATTGCTTTTCTTTTGTATTTACTGCAGGCATCTCTTAAATTTTAAATTCGTCTACCCTGAGCCGACTGAACTCAATTTTTTTGCGACGAGATGAGGTGTTATGTAATCGATCCACCTCTTTTGTGGCCGTCCATGGTTTCGCCTAGAGATACTTGTCCTCCTTCTTGACATTCTAAAAACACACCTCTGTTCATGCCTTATTAACGCATCACTAGCCTATTTCTTCTTCATTGTTAGCTCTCAATTTTATCAGATCAGGTTAGGTTAGGTTAGGGTTAGTATAAATTTGCAAGCACATCGAATCGAGAGAGCCATTTTTGTTTCTGATTCCACGTTAAACTTCAGGTCCCGCATCAAGGCAATCATAAGCAATGGCGTACAGCAATGTCAGGTGGAACTCTCCCTCAAAATTTTTTCTCAATCCATCTTTTTCAACTTTATGTTTCGACCGCAACCGCTTTAAACTTTGGCACCCCTCGTGGGGACAAGAGTCAGAGGACCATTTAAATCTTTAAATCGGGGACCTCCCTGCAATTGCAGGGAGGCTGGCTGCTGCGCCACCGAAATTTACCATTACCCCTCCTAAAATCTCTTGTTGGAGAATAGTTGCGAATCTTGTCTTGTGTGCTAAACGATTTCTTCAAGTTGAAGCCAAATCTTTTCAGCTGAAACAATAAAAACCCACATCTTCTTGTTAGCATTGTCGTCAATTGCTTCTATTACGTTCTCCATTTTAAAATTTTATATTATGAGGCCATTTATAATTACTCTGCCTGAGGTTCCCTGATTAGGTATTTCAGGATTCTTACATTCCATGTTCTAGGCGCACATGTCTTTACCCTCATGGCCTAAATATCATTGATACTAAATGTTCTCTCAGTATTACAAGCAAATAAAACGATTTCCTTGGAATTTTTAATGTAAAGACATATTCCTTCTGGCATAGTCATCAACAAAACAATTTTTCGAGGGTTCAGCTCTGGATTATTGGGCCTTGAATCATTTCTTGAGGATGCTTTTTCCAATATTCCATGCTTAGCTTATGGGTTAAACTTCCTTTTCCTCTAAGGACCTCATCAGTGCTTTCAAATTTTCGATTGCATGAGTCTCTATTAACACTCCCCGCAGTTTCATCATTTCTAACAAATATTTTCCTCCTAAAAATTCTTTCAAACATAATCCGAATCAATTTTCTAAATATCTTTCACGCCGATCCCCAATACCCGTTTAAAATAATCCAAAACCCGATCCATTATCGTTAAATTTATGAAGCAGATCTAATAAATATTCTTAGCCTCATATTATAAAGAATCTTTAAAAACCGTCATGGATGTTTTTCGATCGCGGCGCTTCCATTTCGCAACATCGTACAAAATAAATAGAGGTCACGATTTTTGACTGACAGCAAATCAGTCCATACGAAGGAACCGCGTTTCCTTGTACGATAAAGAAGAAACGTATGACATATATTTCATCATTGAAAATCCGGTTCTTTTGCAACAATGTGACTTATAATGTCAATATAAATTCCCCTCGGGGAAGGGTGTTTAATAATAATTCTTTTTAAAAACCATAAGGAAGTCTTGTAACAATGGCGCGTCACTAATTTCTGATGGGCGCTTGCGCGACCGATTTTATTCGTGATTGACCAATGCCAATTTTTTTTTCTTTAATATTCTCTTCTTAAATAATCTTAACCTGTTTTCAAAAGTTCGTTTACATGTCAGGTCGGATATGGGAGTGTTTGAGGGATAATGTCTGAATAATGATGAAAATCATTATGCGCAGGCCCGGGCTGTCTCTTTCAGAGGGAGCAGGTAAAAATATCAGGGGGCAACAGAATTCCAGTAAAGTTGTTTTTATTTTATTAAAAAAATTTTGCTCGCACTCTAAGAAGACGGGGTGAACTATTGAATAGTCCATAAGTGCCCTGTCTTCTTAGAATGCAGGTAAAAATTTTTTATTTGAAAAACTAAAATTTTAAAAAGATGTTGCGCATTCTTCTGTGAAAAATACGCAATTCCCAAAATTTTGGACAAAAAACTACATCTCAGTTGTTTTTATTATTTTATTAAAAAAAAAATTTGGTTCGCACTCTAAGAAGATGGGGTGAACTATTGAATAGTCCATAAGTGCCCTGTCTTCTTAGAATGCGGGTGAAAAATTTTTTATTTGAAAAACTGAAATTTCAAAAAGTTGTTGAAAAATACGCCAATTTCCAAAATTTTGGGGAAAAAACTACATCTGCTAAATCAAAAGTTTCAGTCCTGTTTTTGAAATTGGAAGAGCAGTTGGGCGCTTTTATCTGGAATTTTATCCGAAGGAAAATTGGAACAATATGAAGAGATTTGTTATTGTATTTACAATCGGTTTATTGGAATTTTTGTTATAATCCTCTTTAATAATCGGAATATTTTATTTTTTTAATTTCAGGGGATTTTGGAGGATAATGCTGTGAAACAGGCTGCAGGTCGTCAAAGTTGTGGGTTAGCACGGCGAAAATTAGATCACGCCAGGTATTTACCAAGTTTTTTTTGATTTTGTTTTCGAGTTCCCATAAGCGAGATTCGTTGAAAAAACAGTGGCACAAAGTCAGGAAACAGGCAACACTCAAGTTTTCACGACAAAGAGTTACGTGAAGGTGTAAAATGTTGTTAAACAAAACACACGAAGCTTTTGCTACCGTTTATTTATCGTCCTACATCCGGATAAGTGGCTAGCAAATCAGAAAAGTTTCTTACTGATGAGGTTAGGTCATTGCTCCTTTACTAAAATAAATAGAAAGCAGACAAAAGTTATATTAGCGAAATGGCCTAAGGATGATATATGATGTATTAAATAGTTGAAAAGAGGAAGCGTAACAGGATAAGCAGATTCGATTAAATGCGAATTTGTAAAAATATTTTGATTTCGTTTGCCACGTCATCTGCAGTTACTTTTCTGTGCATGAAGCTTTCCTGCTGACTGCAAGAAAATTTTCCAGCGGAGTCCATGGCCATTCTTAGTCTTTCATTCCTAAGGTAGTCCAGCTTTTCGCTAGACGTGTAGCAGACCAGAAGTCGTTCGAGCATTTTTTTGCAATTGCAGTGAGGAAGCCAAAAAAATTCTTTCCTTTAAATCGAACATGTTCTCCAATTTTCGACAAGACACCGTAACAAGCCACAAATAATCCATGCATAGTAATTACCAAACCATACAAAACATGCATGAACCAATCAATTTTTCACTTTGAAAAAATTTCCGCGTTTTGGCCCTTTTTTTGTAAAAATACCTGACCAAGGTTAATTAAAACCATTTTCCCTCATCTAAAACCTTAACCCAACTAAAAACCTAAAACCGATATTCAAATATTTATTTTCTTAATAAATTAGCATATAATAGAAGGTAGACAAACGAAACTACCAAAAAGAACATGAAGGCAAAATGATAATAACATCACGAAAGCAAAAAAAAAAAGACGTAATCGTGAAAACCAAAACTTTTAAAATCCCATCAGAAAAAAAAGCCTATGATAATTTAAACGTTTTATCATTAAAATCAATGAAACAACAATCGGTTGTACTATCACGATCATCAGGATGATGGATTAAAGATTACAACTTTCTCGTATGTAAATATAACCAAATCGAATATAACGGTCTCATCATTCTTCCTTGATGTAATAAAATAGAAATCGAAATTCAAGGTCGTGACACTGACCTTGTGTGGGCCTCGGGGAGATGAATTACACCATCTTTCACTACTCTCACTATCAACATAACAAATGCAGCAAGAGCAACCGGCGCGTGTTGTTTTTCTTCTTCCTAGTTCGAAAGAAATCGAGAGTGGTTTTGGGTGAGGAAGAAGAAGAAAAAGAAAGAAATGAGCTGGGCCCATAAAATTGCATTTTTTTTTTGTGTGCGGTTATGTAATGAATGATTTGTAGCTAATGTGAGAATTGTCAACTAACGTCTTCATCAAGTTTAAAATCATTTTGTGACCGGGCCATAAATCTAGGGCGAATGTCTTGTGATAAGTATTTTAGTTTCGAAATTTTGAAAGAAAATAATCTATGATGAAATGTGATGCAATTTACGATGATCAAAGTCAAGTTTCTCGGATGGGTAAGTAGAATTGAAAATGGCTGCTGAGTAAGTGGTTTCTTATCTGTAGTTAGCGCAAAGAAGAGTAGAAGTTAACTGACAATCTTCTTTTTTTTTTTCATTTCAGCCATGTTCTAGGCCAAAACAATTTTCGGCGCAGGGAGCACTAAACTATTAGGTGTGATTTCTTTTTGTCTGGAATATCAAATAATGTGGTGACTTTCCATAATCTTCCACATCGCAGTACGGGAGCAATACCATTGACCTAACTCTGCCTCCCGGTATCTCAGCCTAGGCCTTGCCGATTAGTACCATCTTCAGCCCTAGGTCAGTATTAGCGAAGCTGCTGCCCTCCACTAACTCATAACCCTGAGAAGAGAGTTTACCACAGGGCAAGGACGCCATTCCTTGAGCAAGACAAAACCTGCCTCACCGGTTACCGGTTGCCTTTTTCGTTCGGCAGCCTCCAAAGTTAGGATCGCCAGTCTTCAAGAAGAAGAAGAAGGTCCAAAGCTCTGAAAAGCAAAATAAGAATCAAGACCAAATCTGTTTAGCATATTCATGAAGAATTTTGAAATAAAACTTTATGGCCAAAACTTTGAGAAGCCAGACAAGATAAAAATCCAAAGAATAAATTAATTTAAACGAGATAAAAAAATACCACGAGGAAAAATTTATACAAAGTATCTTCTTAACCGACATTATTGGTTTTGGTCCATTAAATAAAAATGTTATGATCAGGATGTGGTCAGATGGGCGAGACAGAATCTGCGAGCTCAGATTTCGCAAATTAAATCTCCAAGCGATAAGAAGGACAAGTGAACGTCCATTTTACTGAACTCATCATTCCTGCGGGACCGAATGCGAAGCGACGACATCAGGCAGAGACTCGCGATGGAAGATGTGGACGAGGCAGCGAAGACGGGGCTGGAGAGAGCATGTAGACTGAACGGGGAATGACCGGCTCCCGCGCATCGCCCGAGATAACAAGCCTAATACCGCCCAAAAAGATGGGTGGATAGCTGGACTCCACGTTCCAGGAATAATTTGGAAAATACAGGCCTCGGGCCTAATTTAAAAAGAAGAAGAAGAAGATCATTCATGCAACAATTGGATATCTCGTGCTCAGTTTTAGTGTTGTTAGAGCCTTTTGCCTGAAGCTTATTAACGGTTGAAAAAAATCCGCATTCGATCAAGACAATAATTGACTTCTGTTTGAAAAAAACACTGAACGAAGGCTGATGGCGAAGGAAGAATGAAACAAGACCTCGAAGTACTAAGAAATTTTAAAAGAAACAGCGTTGGCTGCTTGATAAGGAAGACATTTACGATTTTGTTTCATGCGGGGAAGAAATGTCCAGCGGAGGACGTCGTCTAAGGAAAAGCCTGAAAAAAAAAATTGATTACTTAATGTAGGAAGTAAAAACCCACACCCATCAATCCCGGAAAACTCCCATTAATTGCTCATCCCAAAAGGAGTAAACATTTTATTCGAGTGATTAGGGTTAACCACAAATTCATATAACACCAACCGAAATCATTCTAACGGATCTATTTATACGAAAATTTAATAATGTTACAATAGATCTCCTACAAAAAGCCTAAAATGCATGGGAGGAACTAGTTTCACCGAACCACCACTTTCCTTTACACCGAAACAAACGAAATCATATTGACTGGTTAATTTATTAGGACCACCAACCAGTCTCATATTATTACGTTTTCTATTTCATTACACGGGATACGTTCCACGTCTTCTCGATTTATTAAAAAAAAATGCTGTTTGGAATAATTATTTTTCAAAAAGTCAGGTCCATCTGCAACGAAATCAAACTTTCGACAAACAAATGTCAAGGTTTTTTTTTTGAAAATGAAACATATCGTATGTTTTTTGAGATGACCCTCACCTTTCGTGAATTAAAAAACTGTTCCTGGTTTTTTTTTTCACCGTATTAATATCATCGCGGTTTTCTATGATGGTCTGGGACCGGCTTTGATTAATTAATGTTATTTTTAAATCTTTCACGGATTGTTAGATGAGATTACCTACTGAGATCAGGATGACGCAGAGAGATGTTAATGGTCCTTGAAGATAAAAGTGGAGTTCTGAGAAATGGAGCCTGGAAAATTTGTTATTGTTTTGATTTTTTTAAATGAAGGTGTGGCAGGCTTAAGAATTCGAGTCAGTCTCGTTTTGCGCAGTTTGGAAACTTTAAAAAAGTGTGGGCAAATTTTGTGGGTCTATTTGATCTTGATCAGCTTTTTTAGCGACAAGAAACTTGGACCATCAGCGAAAAGTCAAGGAAGTAGGATTCAGCCACTGAAGTGAGATATGTGAAAAAAGTGAAAGGATGCTCACGCTGAGATCGTGTCAGAAACGGAGATACCCGAAGAGAGTTACACATGTACAGTATGAATGACAAGATAGCGGCTTACAGGAAAGACCACCTATCACGGATGGAAGAATATTGCCTACCTCTACTGGGCTAGAAAAGAGAGTGAAAATGTCGATGCGGCGCCAGGGAAAAAATGATATAACAATTTTTGAAGACACAACAGGACATAGTAACTAACTGCGGCCTTTGCAGGGCTTGAATCTTTTCTGCCGCATTTCATGTAGTACGCCAGGTGATCCTCTTCTGGCATGACTGCCTCTAGTCAGGAACTCCAAGTCGACTTCGACACCCCAAGTAGCACAGGGATGTCCCAAGGATGTCCTATGAATATCCATGTCCCTTAATTATCCATTTTCTAGCCTGATATATCCTATGGCTGTCCGTAGGACAGACGAAGTGCAGCAATTCATCGCCGGGCTATAGTGTGCCACTTGGGACGTTATCCTCCCGCGGCCTTCCCTGAGGACTTATAGGTCTTCCGTCAAGGACCTGACGTTTATACAGCGTCGGCGGCGCCTGAGCGACATGTCATAGCAACAGGACGTAGTCCGTGTTTGGCAAAATATTAAAACCGAACACTATGTTGACATGTGCCACTCGTCCATAAGGGAGGAAATTCATGTGTAACATGTTACGTAACATGTTGCGTAACATGTTACATTTGGTATATTTCACAGGGAAACATGTTACGTAACATGTTCCGATGTAACATGTTTCGGAACATGTTACGTAACATGTTACCTTGTGAAATATGCCTCGTAACATGTTAAATCATGTTACAAGTTTTGCAAATCATGTTACGGCCCTTCAACACCATGTTACAACCCTTAAACACCATGTTACAGCCCTTCAACATCATGTTACGGCCCTCCAACATCATGTTACGACCCTTTTAGATAATGTTACGCTTGTGAACAAAATGTTACAAGCTTTCTAAAATATGTTGTGACCATGCCATGCTTTACAGGGCTTGTAACATGCTTTAACATGTTACGAGGCATATTTCACAAGGTAACATGTTACGTAACATGTTCCGAAACATGTTACATCGGAACATGTTACGTAACATGTTTCCCTGTGAAATATACCAAATGTAACATGTTACGCAACATGTTACGTAACATGTTACACATGAATTTCCTCCCTAAGGCAATCCGGAACAAGTCTACAACTCTTAATCCGATCAAATTGAGCAATCAAAACAAAACGACCTATCCTTCGACCATGATTTCCATTGTGCAATACTTTTCTCGCAGCTGACACGTCCTCCCAAATAACCGTCAAAAAACTTTTCCATTTTACATATTCTTACCCAAGCCTTTTGTCACGTGTCAGTTAAAATTTACAAAACAAAAATCTCTTAAAATCAATATTGACGTCTCTTCTACCACAATATTTCTCTCATTGCTTCCGCCACTCTTCATAAATGTCGCAATCCCTTTTTTCAGTTGTTCTAAGTGGGATGTTAGGAAAATATCTACCGTTCATTGTGATCAACACAGTCTGTGTCACACCCACAATTAAAAAAACATTGTTCGACCTGATTCTTCCATTTGACAATAAACATTTTGATCGACCTTACAGCTCAATTAATTGTCTTTTCAAACCAGGATTTTAATTTTTTTTTATCGTTATTATTATGATTGCGCCACGAGAACCCTTGAGACTTGAAAATGAAGGCTTCAGGGCGGACGGACGATGAAGAAAAAAAAAAATTGTAGTTTTTTATAAAATGCACTTGGATGACTCAACTTTTCATCATTTTGTAGGTCATCCCATGTCACTCAAATATCCTTGAACGGGAATCCACACCCGACATACCTAAAATTATCTCTCTTAAAAGGAAAGTTAAAGTCATCCCATTTAATATGACACAATAATCTATTTCATACGTTGGCAGCTTTGTAGCCAAGAATCAATAGCGATTCGGCTCAATCTTCTTAATTGCTACTTAGGCGCACCCATTGCTATTACCGCTTGGCTCAAGAAGCAAATCAGCCATTGCTATTGGCTCTGGGCCAGGTGGACCATCGAGGACCGTAAAAGAAGTTAGGAAGAAGCTAGAAGCGTGGCTTAATGTTGAAGTAAGGCGTCTTCTTGATCTGTTCCTTTTCCAAAATGGCTGTAGTAGAGTAAGTTTAAATTACACGCCGTGCGGCAAATGGTTGAACTAATGTGTTTTTGCTATAAATATGGCTGAATAAAGAAGTTTGTGGAACAGGAAAACCCTGCAGTGGAGGCCATGGGCTGGGCAGCGAAGTAGAGGGAGACCAATAACCCGCTGGTATGATGACTTGAAGAGAACGGCGGGTTTGCACTGGGTGAGGACAGCGGAGGACCGAGACAGATGGCATGCCTTGAGGGAGGCCTATGTTCAAAATTAAACGCATTAAGGGCTGAAAAAAAAAGAAGTTTGTAAAAATTAATTCCAAAGTTTATCTTCGTTTATCTTAAGCATCCTTTAAAGGAAACCGTTCCTAGTAATGGATGGCATTTACTACAATGGCCACTCTGTTTGGGAACTGATATTTCCTTTGCCAAAGGACACACACACATGGCTCCACAGGGCACAAACACCACGCCAAGCTGCTCTATCCTGACCAGCCAGTCAGGGATCCCTAGACGTCCCGCATCCATCGACACATTGTCCTCCCAGCGAGGATGTGGTCTTCGAAGAAGTTTAGGGCTAGTCGGGCGCCCATCCAAGACCTGCAGACTTAAAGAGAACGGCGGGTTTGCACTGGGTGAGGACAGCGGAGGACCGAGACAGATGGCATGCCTTGAGGGAGGCCTATGTTCAAAATTAGACGCATTAAGGGCTGAAAAAAAAGAAGTTTGTAAAAATTAATTCCAAAGTTTATCTTCGTTTATCTTAAGCATCCTTTAAAGGAAACCGTTCCTAGTAGTGGATGGCAACAATGGCCACGCTGTTTGGGAGCTGATATTTCCTTTGCCAAAGGACACACACACATGGCTCCACAGGGCACAAACACCACGCCAAGCTGCTCTATCCTGACCAGCCAGTCAGGGATCCCCAGACGTCCCGCATCCATCGACACATTGTCCTCCCAGCGAAGATGTGGTCTTCGAAGAGGTTTAGGGCAAGACCTGTAGAATCCTCCGTGTTGGGGGCGCTCGCACTACATACCTTTAAATGAAGAAGAATTCTTGAACCACGAGCAGGAAGGAAGCAAGATCTCAAATATTTTTAATATTTAAAAATAATTATACACGAACTTGTTAATTAAATAACAATGGATAATTTCACTCAGGCAAAGACAAAAGAATCCCAAAATTTTGTTGTCGTCGTCGGAGAGAGAGAAAATCGATTTCGGTGATCAGTTTTCTAAGAAATCCCCGAAGGTCTGAAACAAAAGTGAAACAGAGAAGTTGGTATGGGTCACAAAATGTCAAGGCAAGTGACTTCACAAGCTGGATTTAGTTACCCACGTTTTAAAGATCGGAGGAATCCTCGCGCGCCGCGTTTTGCCTACACATGAAACATTTAATAATTCATGATTCATAATCACAGAAAAAAAAAGAATCAAGTTTTTTTTTTTTTTAAGTTTTTGACCTCTTAAAGGGTCATCTGAGATTGGTAAGGAAATTTCGCAAATAAAATTTTTTTTTAAAGGTTTTTAGTTATGAGGAAAATATGGAATTGCATTAGGTGCATATGCGGTGTTGAGGTATCATCATTTTCATAGGTCAAATCGTGGTGAAAAAATTATGGCTACAGGGTATGATTCTTGGAAAATCGTCTGCGCGGTTTTGTGTGAGGTAATATTAAATTGGACGGTGAGGGGGCTTCGTGCTAGGGGTAAGACTTTTTATATTTGCTAGAAGTTTGCATGCGTCATCGTGCAGACATGAATGAATTAATTGAGTACTTAATATGGTTGTTTGGCCATGATCTTTCGGTATTTGGTTGCTTTTGTCATATGCAGTTATTTACCGTTACATGCGATTGTTTTAAGGCTTTTTGGCAGTTTAAGGATTCGTTTAAAAATAGAATGATTCCGTTGCGAAATGTTTGGAGAAGGCTGCGGGCAGTAGTTCAAAGATTTCAGGGAAAGAGCACAGAATCAAAGCGAGTAATGACAAGGCTGAAATGAAAACCAGTCCATTGAACTTTCAGACGTTATTTTTTAAGAGACCCAATGTATAAATACCTGCTACGATCTTCTGGCTGCATCTAGAGTTTTCTTTGACCGCGAAGGGTATAAAAAACTCATCGGATTGCTCGTAAATGGTCATGACACCGAAAGAAATCTCTCAACGAAGCTAAACATTGAATCATTGTGAGGACATAAGCATGACACGCATGGTTCGATCACTTGGAGAAGGAGAAATCTCAAGGGCTCTGCATGATTGCGTGCAAGTTCTCTCCTTTAAAGTAATCCCAGGATGATATGGATTGATAAAAAGCATCAGGCTTCTTCAGGTGTTAAAAAAGCGCAGTGGTGGGTCGCGGACGTTTAGGAGGAGATGTGGCTTTATCTCAGCATTCCGTGGACCGATAGAGTGAAAAATACAGAGGTGCTAACTCGAATGGGCAAGGAGATGGGAGGCGCTCTTTCAGGTTAAACGGCGGAAACTCCAATATTGTGGCCATGTGTTGCGCAATGAAAAATCCCGGTTTCTGCACCTAATCATGGAAGGGAAGATCGAGGACCAGCGTGGACCCAGGCAGACGGAAAACCTCGTGGCTCGGGAATTTAAGGTCTGGTATGGACTGGATTCCACGTCCCTGTTTAAATTGCGATGATGGTCGCCAATCTCCGACGCGAAGACGGCACATAAAAAAGAAGAATGAACCTATTACAGGCGCCAAGACTTTCAAATCCTTGCAATAGAAGATCAGCAAAGTGTATCAGAGTCAACCTCGTGGCTCAGTTAATGACTTGCCCGACTCACACTCGGGAGTTTAATGGTTCGATTCCACTCTACGGTTCGGATTTTTTCCGACCAATGTCATCTGCGTCATGTGAACTTAATTCGAGGATTTGGGGATTCCGAAAAAGCGATTAATGTGTGTTGTTACTCGATCTCACCCCCTCCTGCAAGCCAGTGGCAAACCAGCAGGTGGTAACTTGCTTAGAACAGCCTCTCTACTTAGCCGTTCGGAACCGGCATTAAACTGTAGGTCCCATATAGCTGTGTCAACTCGAAACACACAAACCAGCCATGTGCAGAGAGGTCGCCTTCGCTCGAAAACGAGCATGGCACCCAAAGAAAAAAGTATATCTAAGAGTTCTAGGGCCAAGCAGGAAAACAGAAAAACATGTGCAGTCTGATTTTAAGAAACTTTCTGAGTCCTTCTATCTACCAAAATTCAACACATCTTGAACAATCAAAAATAATCTTTGAAGCGGCTATAAAGCTATCAACTAATTTTCTTGAGTAAATCTAGTAAAGACATCGCAGCATACTGTGTTTCCAAAAAAGGGTTTTTGCCAGACTTTCTACCTGACCCAAGTTCTAACTAGACGTGCTTCATCTGATGTCTTTGGCAAATAGCACATCATACTTAATTAACTAAATCTTTTACATACAAATCATCATCATATTGTTGACGTCATTGCTCCGCCCCTGCTTCCTTTCGTACGTGATATCCCTTTCTTTTTTTTCTTCTTATCCGTAGGAAGGAAACTTTAGGACCTCATGGGGGACGTTAGCACGTTAGACGTAATTACGTTTTCCGGAGGCGGAATGAGGCTCAACGGACCGCGTTTAAGTATAAAGAGTCCCATTCGTGCTGGAACCTAGGGAAACTTATCCTAACATTGGAGGCGATTTTCTTCGGTTGAATTAAAATCGAAGTAGAACGTAGAATTGTCTTTGAACTTTCACCTCATGTGACACCCGATACCTGCGATGCTTGTTAACTTGGAAATCACGAAACCGTTTTGAAAGTAGTACACGAATTTAGGGCACGGATATAGTTTTCTCTGTATAAAAACCGAATGATAGCTAATTGAAAATCACGATGGCAGTTGTGATATTGGTGATTGTCACTTTGTAATCGTGACGATTAATTGTTTTTGAAGAAATTTTTTCAAGGTTGCATGCATCATTGGTGCACGATGGTCTAATTCAAGAATCTCCGATTTGAAATTTTTAATTATGCAGACAAGCTTGATCAGCTAAATTAAATTAAAAAGCGATCGGTTAATTTTAACGGGACAATTTTAAAAAAAAAATTGTCATATTGATGAAATATTTATTTATTTTTAGCTCAAGGTTTTGAATGGGCAGACAATACGTAGATTTCGAAAATCTTTTCCATTCGAACCGCACGATCAGGATCAAAATCGCAAACCTTCTAGATGTTTCAACATCAACCTTGAATTTAGAAGAGAGGAAAAAAAAGAGATTCAAAAAGTCCCTTATTTTTCAACCGACGTCATAATTACGAAGGGAAAAGGCTTTCAACAGTCATTAATTAACCAAAGCCACGCCGATGTGATAGGTCAATCTTTTTCCGATGAATGCCTTTCCACAAACTTGAAGTAATTAGCTCATTCAACTTGATCTCTTGTATTGAAACTTTGTTACTCATCTTCATATTAATAAACTTGAAACTAAAGATGTCAAAAACAATATGTTATGATAAATATTCATCAAGCTGAATAGATATATCACGTCTTTACCAGGATTGTATCCATAAGCGGCGCTCAAGGAGTCCTAAGAAGGTCTGTATTCTCCTGTGAAATAGTCTTAGCTCCCCCCAACAACAAGCCCGCATATTATACGTATATTATACGTAGAAATGAAGACTTCTTAATTTCTACGTATAATATACGTATAATATGCGGCAACTTGTTGTTGGGGCCCCTTAGCTCAGAAATTCTCTCAACTTCGTAGTCACGCACTCCCGTGCTTACCGCTGAAGCCAAAACAAATCAACTGAGTGTCTGGAATACCGTTCAGCTAGCAGAGTATTTGTCAAAGGTTCCTTTGTTCCTTTGTCAGAAATGATTCTTTCTGAACGGAAATCTAGACACTCACTAGATTTGTTTTGGCTTCAAGACCTCCACAAGAGCGTTTGGTCTATTATTAAGGTCTTTGAGCTCTTCACAATCGTCTAAGCTTCTTTATAATTTCCTGGCGACGTCACTGCACTATAATGATTTCAGGGTGCGAAATCAAAAGTTGTAATCGGAGCCTTGCCCCAAGAAGTACACGTCACGTTTTCGTTTTCGATTGCTACTAAAATATCAAACAAGATCATTGTCCCTTTTAGTCCACGGTCAAGGTTTCTTCAGTAACATTCGTGATTTTCATGTCACGTAAAAAAAAAAAGTTAAATTTCCACGAGGATTCGTCATGAATTCGTAATGAAAACGGTGGCACTGCACCTATAGACAAATAAAGGCATAATGAGAACGGAGAAACGAATTTTGAATTGAACCCAAAAAGAGCTAATTGACATGCTTTTCACTTGCAAGAGGATTCGTTTTCGCGTTTTGTATGCCCTCTTGTAATGATTTTTAATTTTTTTTTTTTGTAAATTGCATCCGTTTTATGCGATTAAGGTTTTGGAACTGGTTCAAGTAAGTGCAGTCAGGTTCAAATGCGATGCTAGTGCTTGGTCGACAAATTTTAAGCCCTGGGTGTGAGGGACTAGGAGCTTATACTAATTCTATGCAGGATTATTAGTCGGCTGTGAGGCTGCAGATCAGGTCCGAGGAAAACATCCTGACTTAAAAATTTAAGAGACTTGTTCAGCGAGGATTCAGTCTCCGTTTTTCGTTTGGGGGCCTCCAAGGTCAGAATTGCCATGATGATCTCCAAACTCCGGCAAAGATGAGGCATTTAAAGAAGATAAGATAATAGTTTATGAAGATCATTGGAAACTTGTGAGAGTTTCGAGTAAATTATGGCAACAGAAAAGTGGGAGTCAACATAAGGTTTGCGCAAGAATAATTTCGCCAACTTGGATGCCAAAGCTAAAGAAAAAACTGTCCGAACTCTGGCCGGGGCTGGGAGTGATTGGGGCCCGTTTTCCTGTGGGATGTGACACCTAGACCACGGAGCACGTGCACCTAGAGCCACTCCGTAACTCTATGTGCCGCCCCGGAGTAACTGCATCACGTTCTGCAGGCTGAACCTTCCGGGGTCGAGACAACCCTCTTTCGAGACCAAGAATGTTTCCAATCAAATACAGCGGGCTCTACTTTTAGGCATCTGCTCTCTGCAACATCACGCTGCTGCTGGCTGCTACTGCTCAGAGTTTCTCTTCTGCTACAGGCAGATTTAATTTTCGACACTATACGCCTGTACACTTGTCTTGTTGAGGCATAGCCGACTTGTTGGGCTGGTTCTTCGGAAGGAAGACGTGTTTTCTACCTTCTTCCCCGGTGTTAAAGACCGCCTCACTGTGGCTTATGACATTTGTCTTCCTGGTATGATAAACTAGGTTTGTTCTTCGGGAGGAAGACCTGTCTCCACCTTTCTTCCGACAGTTTCTTCTCTCACTGGCATTTACGGCTCGCACATAACGCAAATCAGTTGCCCTGGAGCGCCAGGATGAAGCCCAGAGATTCTGCCTAAGTCTCCGCTAGCTGCGGACGAGGTCCACTATTTTCCTCCGGCCTTCGAGCCGTTTGTTGATCAATGTTCCTGGCTCCAAAAGTAGTATTCGTGCGAGGCCATATGTTCTGGCACGACTGCCTGCTTTGTGTCCGTGATCGGATGGGTTAGCAAGGGTGGCGGTGGGAGAAACAGTGTCCTGACTCTGGCGTCAAATTCAAAAAGAACAATGGCCCCAACTTGGGTTGTCAATTCTATGAGGTGACAATTTAAATAGTATGATAGTTTCCGCTAGGGCGCCTGATTTTGTTATAAATCGGCTAATTAATTTTGTAAGGGCAACTTTGAAGCAGCTTTTTGCCCTAAAGTGGTATTATCCCCCGCAGAAGTCCATTATGTGAAAAACTTTAAGTAACCAACAAAATTTGAGAAGAAACTTTCTTCGCGATTTCCATTTTGACCATTCTATCCCCAAAAAAGGAAACTCAACCACATCAATAAGCAAATAGTCTGGTCCTTTGCAAAAAAAAAACGATATACCTTATTGTAATGCGTAAAATGCAGCTACCGGTTTATACTATGTACCAGTTACTGACGAGGAAGTCACGTTACATAAGACCTTTAATGACTTGTTTTGAGTGAGAGAAAAAAATGTCTCCTTTCATACGCAGATACTTTTCCCATTGCTTCCTTTAACGTCTCAAAAGATTTTTATCATGATTCGTTATTTTATCACACCAAAAAAAAAAAAAATACAGCTAAACATTACAATTAAATAAAACGTAATTACCACAGGTAAAGACTATAATTCTCACATCCCCTCTCACAATGTCTACATTAGAAAGAATGGCGGAGCGTCAAGAACACTTCGTCTCAAGAAACACGTTCAGTGTTTATATTACTGCCTATGACATCGACTGTTATTATAATAAATAAAGTAAGAAAAAGTTATAAAGGGAAGTGCCTATCTTGAATATCGGGCAGTCGGTTGTTGTTTGCACCTGAGTCGATAACGGAGAAAGTGATAGATTGCTTCGTTTTTATTCTTCGTCTTGCTACGTTGCCTCCGGTTTTTCTTACTTTTTCATGGAACCGAAAGATTAAAACAAAAAAAACTTTTTTTTTTTTTTTTCGAAGAGAGGAAACCGTCGCGCATGCGCGAATAGTCATAGTATAAAATAAAAGAGAAAACCCGTCCACTTCTCCGCGCACAAGTTCATTACAAGATGGTGGTGTCGTTTAGATTGTGGTTGTGTTTTCTTGTTTTCGGATTGGGTAAGTGCCCAAGTTTGTAAAAATCTTTTTTTTTTAAAAACGAATTTAAGCCGGGTGTAAAGGAGGAAAAAATTATTGCAGCATATCCGTATTAAAATGTTAATACTTCCTGAAGGCGGGGGTGCAATAGACTATTACGGTATTTAAATCCAGTTAGACGACTAAAGCGAAGGTGAAAATGCATCGGGTATTTAATAATAACGTAGACGAAACGAAAGCGAAATCGAGGACAAACGAAAGTGTTTTTTAATCTTTTTACCTAACGAAATATGTAAATGATTGTCCAAAAATTTTTCTTTTTTGAATTTTCGTCTGCAACAGCGAAAGGGCGGCGAAGTTGGCACCTTCCTCTCTTAAACAGAGGAGGTCCACGATATTGAAAAAAAAATAAGTGCTGTCGTGGCACCAATTTTATAAATTTCCCGCTGCAGCCGGCATTTCGCTGCGCGCGCAGATACATTCTCTTTTTATTGCTACGAAATTCCAGGAATCCGTAGGACTTGAGAGTATTATTCTCATAAACGTATACTTATTACTTAATAAGATATTAAGAACAAGGCCGTTAAGAGACTTGTTTTTTTTTTTTTATTATATGACTGGCTTAGATAATATCGTTTAAAATCCCCGGCGATTGATTTTTAATTTAATTTTTATTTCTTGTTGCGGTAGGTTCGGCCTTAGTCCGTAATAAGAGGCAGGATGAGGATTATGATGATGAAAACACTCCGGAAAAATTGTGCGAAAATAGACCACCTGATGAGTATTTTCGTTTGACTATTGACGGAGATTGCAGAGATGTAGTCAGGTAGTTAATTTTTTGTCTTTTCTTAAAAATAAACTTTGGGCTATTAGCAGCTTTTCGGAAATTAGATGTACAGGGAGAAACCACAATCCAGCCCTTGAAAATTAGCTTTAAAATGAGGGACCATCATCCAGATTATGAAATTTAGAGGGAGAAAGGATTTGCAGTTGGTCTCGAAGAGAAGAAAATATTAGAAACTTTTTGAAAATTAGATTTAGAGTAGGAGGCCGTAGCTCAGGCCACAGATATTATCATTAGAGTGAAGTACCACAATGCAGCACATGAAAATTAACTTTAAATGGGGGACCATAATCTAAATTATCAAATTTAGCTTTAGGATGAGGGACCAAGATACCGATTGCGCCAAAGGGAGGGAAATTGTTTCTTCAGCAAGTTTTTGATCGATTTTTTATATTAAGAAGAAATGTAGTTACTTTTGAAAACATAAACTATTGTCAGGGCAGGCTTTCTTTGAAAAAAAACTCCAGCTTGCCCAAAGTTTCTACGACCTTAAAAATCCAAACTGTGGAAAAATTCACTTGCGGAATCGTCATCCTCTCACATAAATAAATCAAAAATCTCTTCCAGGCAACTAGGAGCATTATTTTTTATATATATTGGTGTTGGTTAAATCATAATTAATAATTTAGGTGTGACAAAGCCGGTGAAAATGGGGTTACTCGATTAGCAGCTGTTCGGTGCCCGAACGGACTCGCCTTCGATATTGATCGTCAGACATGCGATTGGAAAACCCATGTTAACAATTGTAAACAATATGAGAGTGAGTATACCAAAAACAAAAAAAAACCTTGGTAAGGACACCGTTAACCCCGTTGAGCTTTCCGGAAGGGGGGAACTGGGAAAAAACTGGCGACGGAGGAAAGTCTTCTCGGACGGAATTTTTGTTACCGGTTTCCTTAGCAAGAATATTATATAGTTATACTATAGCGAATTTTTTTTCTTTATCTATCTTTACCAGGTGTACAAAATCTGGTTTAAAACAAATCACTTGTCCTTCGGGGTTGGCTTTCGACATTGATAAACAAACTTGTGATTGGAGGGGTAAAGTGCCCAACTGTGACAAACTCGACAGTAAGTGGTATCAAACACACAAGGAGGGGGAAAAGTTTTTTCGGACGGACGGGTCGGGTTCGGGCCAGTAGATTTTGATTTTCGGTGACGGTTGGACATTTTTGTAAAAAAAAAACTACACACTGGGGGTTATCCAAGTAGAAAACAAAAAAAAAAAGGACAACTTCATCGTTGACTTTGATGTTCTCATAGGACTTGTAGCCGATCCCACAGAAAATTTAAATATGATTACAGGGCCATATAAAATTACCTGTGAGAATGTTATCGTCGAAAGTGTATATATTCTTGCCTAATCGTTTTATTGTTTATTTTTATTTTCAATGTTGAAGTGACAGCTTCATTACACGCAAATGAATAGCACCTTTTATTTCCCTATTTTGCAATTCAAGTCGTCTTCTATATTTTTAATTATTGATTTCTATAATTAAAACTATTGTAATGTTATTAAAATCAATAATTTTGATTGGAGGTAGGTGGGATGCGAAATGATAGAAAAGAAAACGGTGTTATAGATATAATGTTCGATTTATGCTTTAGAAAGTTTATTTTATTGGCCGCGAAAGCGCGACAGTTGTTTTTCTAGTGCCACGAAAGCGCGAAACTCTACCACTAGAGTCGCTAGTGTTGTGATATCACGTTCAGCGACTCTAGTGGTAGACAATCACTATAGAAACTATTTTAAAGTATAGATTGAGTGTTCTTCCTCTCATGTTTAAATTTACCTTTTAAAAAAAAGCTTATTCGCATCCTCTTATCCATAGTAGATTAAAATTTTTGAAAATTCCTGCATGTTTAGCTTCAAAAGTAGACTTTGAAATTTTATAGATAAATTATTCAATGCATGTTTGTAAATTTCGAAAAAAAATCTCATTTTTTAAAGTTTCCCCAATATTTTCCTTTTAAAATAAGTCTCATCTCTTTATAATTTCATTTTAACAAATATTTTATTTGTGTAGAGCCGAGGAAAATTCTTCCCATTTTAAAGACTGATGAGCCCATTTGCCCGGAAGGTCAATTATCTTGTGGCAATGGAGAATGTATTGACAAGAAGCTTTTCTGTGATGAAAAGCCCGATTGCAAGGATGAATCAGACGAAAATGCTTGCAGTAAGTCTCCATCATTTATCAATATTTTTAAAATGTAAACGATCTCTCATTAAATCCGTTTTTTTTTTAGGTGTTGAAACTGATCCAAACAGAGCACCAGATTGCGATCTTGAACAATGCACCCTTCCTGAATGTTACTGCTCGCCCGATGGTACCCGAATCCCTGGTGGGCTTGAAGTCAATCAAATCCCTCAAATGATAACACTTACGTTTAACGGAGCCATAAATATTGACAACATTGATTTATACGAAGAAATCTTCAACGGGAATCGTTTAAACCCGAACGGTTGCCAAATCAGGGCAACATTCTTCGTCTCTCACAAATACACGAATTACTCAGCTGTGCAGGATTTCCACAGAAGAGGCCATGAAATTGCAGTCTTCTCTTTAACCCACAAAGACGATCCAAAATACTGGACCGAAGGAAGCTACGATAACTGGGTCGCTGAAATGGGTGGAGCTCGATTAATTATCGAAAGATTCGCAAACATTACCGACCCGTCGATTAATGGCGTGCGTGCTCCTTACTTACGAGTCGGTGGAAACAAACAATTTCAAATGATGGACGATCAAGGTTTCGTATATGATGCGTCTATAACTGCTCCGTTGGGTCGAGTACCAATTTGGCCATATACTCTATATTTCCGTATGCCGCATAAATGCAACGGTAACGCTCAAAACTGCCCGAGTAGAAATCATCCAGCCTGGGAAATGGTTATGAACGAATTGGATAGAAGAGACGATCCTACTTTTGATGAATCACTCCCTGGTTGTCACATGGTTGATTCTTGTTCGAATATCCAAACTGGAGATCAATTTGCCAGATTGCTTAGGCACAACTTTAACCGTCACTTTAATTCTAACAAAGCTCCATTGGGATTACACTTCCACGCGTCTTGGCTTAAGAGCAAAAAAGAATTTAAAGATGAATTAATTAAATTTATTGACGAAATGCTTGAGAGGAATGATGTATACTTTGTCAACATGATTCAGGTAATTTATTCTTCTTCGCCATAGATACTCTCTCCTAGTTCGATGTCCCCCTCCTCACATAATAAGGCAACTACTCCAATCCAAAATTCTGAACATTCCAATTTTTATTATTTATCATATCAATATCATATGTCATCTGCGGGGGGTTCCTGCTATTATCCGAATATGGCATAAGCAATTAAAAATCCTTACCTGCATAATCTTTTCTCTCCGATTTGCATATTTACAAAAGTATACTTTCTCCTACCATAACTCACGATTTTTTTTTACTGACTCGCTATTCTATTTCAGGTTATTCAATGGATGCAAAATCCGACAGAACTTACAAGTTTAAGAGATTTCCAGGACTGGAAAGAAAAATGCGATGTTAAAGGTCAGCCTTACTGTTCATTGCCAAATGCATGCCCGTTGACAACAAGGGAATTACCAGGTGAAACTTTACGACTTTTCACATGTATGGAATGCCCCAATAATTACCCATGGATCTTGGATCCAACAGGAGATGGGTTTTAAAATA
The DNA here is from genome assembly GCA_023512825.1 of Liposcelis brunnea. Lineage (NCBI taxonomy): Eukaryota > Metazoa > Arthropoda > Insecta > Psocodea > Liposcelididae > Liposcelis > Liposcelis brunnea. The sequence continues at coordinate 4,734,696 of CM042070.1, forward strand.
TTTTAAACGGGAATGAGAAAAAAATCGATTTGAATAGATCTCGTTTACCAATATCTTAGTTTGATAGGCAGGCCTATTAAATAAGATTTAATGTGATGTTTAATAAACTTGTTTATCAAGTTATCCTGTACAAAACAAAATTACATTCGAATGGGCAAGTAATAGGAAAGAATTTGATAAATAGCAGCAGTTCAATGTATAGTTAACTGGATAGATACTAGATGTAGTGACTGTCACTGTAAATCGTAAAACTAGTCCATTTTTTTCTTTCTTTTCTTTTCTTTTACTTTTTCCTAATCTCTAAAAAAAAAGTTAGTTTGTAAATATTGTAAGGACTTGAAAAAAAATTCTTCAAATTCTGTTTTCTGACTTTTCTTCATTTCTGTGCTAATCTTTTTAATATTAGTTATTATAAAATGGCAAAGGATGAAGACTTATGGATCTGGGAAGAGGAGTTCGACAAGAGATCAACCTTGTGTAGTTATTTTGAAAATTAATAAATTTTTTGTTTTTTTACAAAACCTGGCTGTTTTTTTTACTCGTGTTCCTATGCAATTTAGCGCTTCGGCATTTCTCACTTTATCGGTCCATGAAATGAAGAAAATGCAACAGCAAAATCACATCTCAAATGCTGACAACTCCCCCTTGAGTACTTTGATAAATTCTCACCCCTCCAATCCATATAAAAGGACGGGGAGAGCAAAACACTTAACAATGCGCGTCATAAACATGTTCAAATGTAAATTTTTCTCCGGTTGGCTTTCGTGAAAGTTGCCTCAAAAATACTACGAGTTGGACATAAAATTTGGGATCAACTAGTGATTTCCTCACAAATAGCTTTTTGTACGAGGTTTTAGCCTCCCTGATTTTTACAAATATGTTAAACCCTGACTAATTTTACATTTTAACCATAAAAGCCATAATTTTTCTCTATATAAACGAGAAAAACACATAAATATCACCAGAAAATACAAAACAAATAAAATTCGAATGAATTTTCAAAATGGCGCCTCAAAGAGAAAAAAACGTGGCAGCAATCGTTTTGCTCTCGTTCATAGCAGACGACAACATTCAACATTCTGCCATTTTTAGTCGAGTGACAAGTCGGTTTTTCAATTTGAATATAATTCAATAATAATTTTGTGATTTCATAAATAAAAATGGCTCCTACGGTTAAGAAAAGTGAACCGCCTATCGCAAAACCAAAACCCGAAGAAGAAGAAAAAATGGAAATGTCAGATGATGATCGTCAATTACAAGAAGAATTAAACGTTTTAGTAGAGAGGTTAAACGAGGATGATACGTCTTTGTATCCATTAGCTTTGGAAACATTAAGCTCTAAAATCCGAGCTTCAACCACATCAATGACATCAGTGCCGAAACCTTTAAAATTCATGAGGCAACATTACGATACTATGAAGAAAATTTATGAGAAAATGAAAGATCCAACAACAAAGGCATTTTGTGCAGATGTGGTATCAGTATTAGCCATGACGATGAGTGAAGAACGTGAATGCCTTAAATATCGCCTTCTTGGCTCTCAAAGTGAAGTTGGAGATTGGGGACATGAGTATGTTCGACATTTAGCTGGAGAAATATCAGCAGAATGGACAAATACAACCTCTGAAGATGTTGAGTTAAGAGGAAAATTACGAAAACTCGCAGATTCAATTGTTCCTTATCAAATGAAACATAACGCAGAAGCTGAAGCTTGTGACTTATTAATGGAAATTGAATCCCTGGAAATGTTGAAAGGGTACGTTGATGAAAATGCATTTCAAAGAGTTTGTTTATATTTAACAAGCTGCGTACCTTACATGCCTGAAGGAGCAGAGCATTTATTACAAGTAGCTACTGATTTATTCTTGCACTTTAATCAATATCCGCAAGCGATGAGGTTAGCAATGCAGTTGAATATACAAAAGGATAATAAAGCGCAGATTGAAAGCATTTTTAATTCCTGTCCAGATCCAAGCACTCAAAAACAATTGGCATTCATGTTAGGAAGACAGCAAATATTTTTAGAACTGGAAAATATTGAAGATGATGATGATTTAGTTGAATTAATGTCTAATTCATTGAGGAGTAATCAGTTTATTAATTTAGCTAGAGAATTGGATATAATGGAAGCAAAAACACCAGAAGATGTTTATAAATCCCATTTGGAAAATACAAGACCACATTTTGGTGGCGGGCAAGTTGATTCAGCAAGGCAAAATTTAGCTGCGTCTTTTGTTAATGGATTGGTAAATGCTGGTTTTGGGCAAGATAAATTATTAATCGAAGATGGGAATAAATGGTTATACAAGAATAAAGAACATGGGATGTTATCAGCAACTGCTTCACTCGGTTTAATTCTTTTATGGGATGTAGATGGAGGATTGACACCGATTGATAAATATCTATATTCAGCTGAGGATTATATTAAATCAGGAGCATTATTAGCTTGTGGGATTGTAAATTGTGGTGTAAGAAATGAATGCGACCCAGCTTTGGCTTTATTATCAGATTATGTACTTCACACGAGTAATATCATGAGGATTGGAGCTATTTTAGGGCTTGGGCTTGCATATGCTGGTTCAAACCGTCAAGCAGTTTTAAGTTTACTTTTCCCAGTTTTCAACGATCCAAAATCAAACACTGAAGTTATTGGAATGGCAGCACTCGCATGTGGATTAATCTCAGTTGGATCATGCAACCCAGAAGTAACAGATACAATCGTGCAAACAATGATGACGCCCAGAAACGAAGCGGATTTAAGAGATACCTACGCTAGATTTTTACCGCTTGGATTAGGTTTGAATTTATTAGGAAAACAAACCGCTTGCGAGGCTGTAATCGCAGCTTTGGAAGTTATCCCAGAGCCGTATCGTTCAATGTCGACGACATTAGTCGAGGTATGCGCATACGCAGGAACTGGAAACGTCCTTAAAATTCAGAAATTGTTGCATATATTAAGCGAGCATTACGAACCGTATAATGAAAAAGAAGATAGTAAAAAAGATAAAAAAGATAAAGTTGATGAAGAGAAAAAGAAAGAAGAAAGGGAGAAGGATTTAAGTTCTCAGCAAGCAGTCGCTGTACTTGGCGTTGCCCTAATCGCTTTAGGCGAAGATATCGGGACTGAAATGGCTTATCGTACTTTCGGGCAATTACTAAGATACTGCGAACCTGTTATCAGGCGTTCAGTACCATTAGCACTTGGCTTAATATCGGTATCAAATCCTAAAATGCCGATTTTAGATACTCTTAGTAAATTTTCGCATGATAGCGATAGTGAAGTCGCGCACAATGCGATTTTCGCTATGGGATTAGTCGGCGCCGGGACGAATAACGCCCGATTAGCCGCAATGCTTCGCCAATTAGCACAATACCACTCAAAAGATCCGAATAATTTATTCATGGTACGATTAGCACAAGGATTGGTATATTTAGGAAAAGGAACGTTAACTTTATCCCCGTATCATTCAGATCGTCAGTTACTAAGTCCAGTAGCTCTAGCCGGATTGCTTTCTTGTATCGTTGGATTTTTAGACGTTAAAAATATTATCCTTGGAAAATCTCATTATATTTTATATACTATAGCTGCTGCTATTCAACCGAGGATGTTAGTTACTTTTGATGAGAAATTGAGGCCGTTGGCTGTGCCTGTTAGGGTGGGGCTAGCGGTTGACGTTGTGGGGCAAGCTGGAAAGCCGAAGACGATTACTGGATTTCAGACGCACACGACACCGGTGCTGTTGTCACATGGAGAAAGAGCAGAGCTAGCTACTGATGAGTATTTACCACTTACGCCGATTATGGAAGGATTTGTTATTTTGAAACCGAATCCGGATTTTAAAAAATAAATAGATGTGGGAGTGATTAGTGCAATTTTCATTAGACAGTGACTTTGTGATTGGCAATGATTAAGGGACTGAAATTTGAAAAGAGATTGGCTTCAGCTTCATTCATCATTGAATTTATTTATTAACAGCTTGCACTCATTTTTTTAAGGTAATTTTTTTTTTAAAAAAATTCTTAGCCAAGCCATTCATGAAACCTAAGACATACAATTAACCAATTTTTTTTGTTGCAGCTCTTCTGCGTCTGATCAAAAAAAATTAACATTCATGGAAGAAATGGAAAAGGAAATCAAAAAACCACCGGATTTCTTTTTTTAAATTATTTTTCTAATTGTAAATTAGTCTTTTCATTAATAAAACTTATAAGGAAAAAACAAAAAAAAAAGACTTATTTGTAATGAACAGCAAAAACCATCCTCGGTCTTTTATTTTTTTTCAATTCACCATTTATTTTCATTCCCACATCATCGCCCTATTTTTAATCTTCCTTCACCTAGTAACCAAAGACAACCTCTATCGACGAGATATGAAAATATGAAATCACCTAGGAGCACTTGAACTAAAATCCATCGGAACTGCAATAAAAAAATCAATTCAAATTAGTTTTCTTTTTTAATTTTTTGACTTCACGAATTTACTTACTTCGTTCGTAAATTCGACTATTTCAAAATGATTCGCTATATCCGGAACAATGCCCACTGCTAATGAAAGTATAGCTCCTGCTGATGCAGCAACACTATACAATAATGCTTTATTCTCCCATAAGCTCTCCATAAAAGGGTGGCCCTAAAAATACAAAAAAAAAGAAATAATGTTCTGGCCCAAAAACTTTTAGCCTTTTTTTTTCTCATACCCTGTAATTAATAGCAAACGTAGCTACTTGAAAAGCCATTGAAATAATATAAACAGTGCTATTTAATAAATTCGCTTCAAATACTTCCTCCTCTTCTTCAGTCGCTGTAGAATTTAAAGGAGGCGCTGGCGTAGTCGAGTTAGCCAACCTAAAAAAAAAAAGATATGTCAAATATAAATATCCAGGGAATCTGCGTGACGTCAAAATGACGTTTTTCTTCTCTAGCCAATCAGAGCAGACGATGCTGACGCCATTTTGACGCACATAACGAAATCACAAACTCTATCTATGGTCATTACCCTGATGATGGTTTAGGAGGACTCCTCGCCGTTGCTTCTTGTACCAAATATATCAAACAAACAAAATGCACTACAAATTGAAGTAGCACAGTCATCACAGTGTACAAATTAAATATGTTAGGAAGCGGCCTTTGCCTAGATAACGTTTTTAACGGCTTTGATCGTGATATAAAAAGGAAACAAGCGGCTAATAAAAGTCCCTGAAGAGTCGCTTGCGCATCACTGAATTTAATCCCATCCAAATATAAAACTGACTGACTATACGCTAATATTAAAGCATTTAGCGCTAAGATTTTAAACATTTGAAGCGTTGTAACCAACGTGCATCGTCCTTGTTTAATAACATGGCAAACTAAAACACAAAACAAAATTTTATTAATATTTTACTTATTTACTTAATTTTTTTGTGCTTCCAACACTTACTGCATTGAATAGATGATAATTTACTAGTAAAAGGAGCAGCTATACTAGCGTCTCCTAATTTAACAACCTGAGGTTGATCTTGTTCTTCTAATTCTTTTAATAATTTCTGGAAATGTTCGCTGTTAGAAATCATACCCCGTTCGTGCCGGGCTTGATTTTGAGCTAACAGCCTAATTCTTTCCCTTTCTCTTTCTTTTTCTTTCTCCTTTTCCCGATCTCGTCTTCTATCAGGGACTTTTTCAGGTGCATTTGAAATAATAGCAACGCCGACATCCGCGTGTTTTAAAGCTCCAACGTCATTCGTGCCATCCCCGCACATTAGAGTACAATAACCTAACGATTTCAAAACGACTATTACTTGTTCTTTTTGCTTAGGCGCAACCCTTGCGAATACTGAGATATGAGGAAGGATATCGTAGAAGTATTCTTTATGATTAGCTAATAGCGCAGATTGACCCTTTAAAAAAAATTTAAACAAAAAATTAATCGATACAAAAAATATAATACGCGTCCTTTAAAATTTAACTTACTTCTCCAGTAAGGCATAAATCATACTTGGAAACTAATTCTTTGTATGATTTGCGATCGATTGGTAATTGAATTGTTTGATTTATGCTTTCCCAAATCCATTCGCCGTCAGGAAGATTTTTTAGAAGTAAAGTATTCGATTTTTGTGTGAATTTAAGCTCTTTGGCTACGTGGCATGCCGTTAAGGGATTGTCTCCGGTAATCATAACAACCTACGAATAAAAAAAAACATAATTTTTGATAGATCAAGGTCAGGTTATGAAAAAAAGTCATTTTTTAAAGCAACGCATCGAAAATCCATTAAACAAGGCGCCCCAAGCGGCTACTTGAGAAACTACAACGCATCGACGCCATTTCGAGTAAAAAACCGTTGCATTTATTATTTTGTCTGAAATACTGGAATTTGTGAATGATTTTAATTACAAATTTTCTTAGCAGTGTCAGTTGTAGGTAAAAAACGATATGAATGTATGGTTTGAAAAAAAAAATAGTGAATCAGACGAAAAAATGAAATGATCGTTTTTTTTTTAGGTTATGTCACATCGTGAATACGTGGTTCCGTTTCATGACATTTTCATGAAGATGGAGCAGGATAATTAAATTTAGTGAATGACAAACCCTTTTGGTAAGTTGAATTTTAAAACTAAAAAACCAATATAACTAGAATTTTGTTAGCCTGGTCTACGAATGTGTGGTTATGATTCCTAAGATTTTTGTCAGACTAAATTTTTTAAAATGAAATACATCCAATTGTAGTCATGGATTTTTTTGGTTGAATTTGATTAGCTGGACAGAATTTTAGTTTTTTTCAAATTTTAATTTAAAATTTTGACAAATAAAGAAATCTACAACGAAGGATTGATAAGTTAAAGGTTCTTGTTAAATGTCTGATAGTTAAAATGTTTAATATGAGAAAGGTCTTAACAAGGAAAAGGAAACAAGGTTTTGATCATTTGATAAAGCTCTATAATTAAAATAGTTAAAACTTACAGAATGTGAAGCATTTATTATCTCCTTGATAACACTTTTCGAATCAGCTTTAAGTGGGCAAGATATAACAACAAATCCTGCAAATTTCAAATTGCACTCCAATTGTTCCCGGCTTAAGTCTCTAACTTCTTGTGGTGTTAACCTGCCTAATTCTTTCCAACCAAGGGCTAAAACTCTCGCCCCACGCCTTGACATTTCCAAATAAGTCTCATCATAGTTTTCTGGAATTTCTGAAAACTAAAAAAAAAAAAATTAATTTTTTTTTATTAAAATCATTCAGAAAAATATTTTCTTACCATTTCTTTTAGGGTTTCAGGAGCTCCTTTAACAGTTGTCACGTACACATTTTCAGTTGTCCCTGGCATCATATATCCAGCGACGACTGACATCCTTTTCAAAGCAGATGAAAAATGATGTCGATGAAAAATTTTCATTCCAGGAGCTTTTCCTCTTTTTGGAATGACAGCATCTCCTCTTGTCAAATTCCAATCAACAGCTGTTAATGTTGCTTTTTCTAAGGGATCGCCGACAATTCCGTCATCGAGTTGGGCTAAAGCATGACATGTTGCTAAAACTTGTATGCTTTCAATGGGCGACTCAGAAAGAGGAATTACTTTATTTTTTTTATCCCTAAAACAAAATTTTTATAAAATTCTTTGTGATCAAGAATTTTTAAATAATTTTTAAAACTTACTGAAATCCCGCAAGTCCCTCAACAACCAAATTATCACTTGTTAAAGTTCCTGTTTTATCAAAGCAGCAAATTTGAACTTTGCCAGCGAAAGGTATTCTAAACGGTTCAGTACAAAACACGTCTGAAAAAAAATTCAACAATCAAACCTTAAAATCTTCAAATCTGCTTAAAAACGTTTCTTCGATACTTACGTAACTTAGACAATGATAACAAAGACGTATTAACAGCTAACGATAATTCTATTGGTAATTCTGGTGGCACAACCGACGTTAATATTAAAGTGCATTCCAGAAATAATTTATAACGATTTCTGTTTGGATCCTCACAACCTTTAATCCAAACGTACGACGCAGCAATGATTGCGAAAATCAATAAAAATAAAATAAATCCAAAAGTTTCTAAATTATTAGCAGTTACTCTTTTTACTCCAAATAAAATGGTTCGTAGAAGTTTCCCTTGAGACGTATTAAACCCTGTTCGTAATACATAAGCCACACATCCGTTATCCTGAGCTAAAAACAAAATAATCGGTATTAAAAAATTTAAAAATGTATTTAAAAAATCAAAAACTAACCTCTTAATCCAGCTGATGTTTTACTTGGAGGAGTATGCTGCACAACTTTGGTCCCTCCAAACAAAACATGCAATTTCCCATCAGTTTCAATATTTAAAAAAGTTTTGTAATCTGCATTTTCAATTGGTTCTTTCATCTGTGGCACAGATTCACCTTAAAAAAAAAATAACACAATTAAAAAACTGCCATTTAAAAAAAAAATATTTAAATCTTACCAGTAAGCATGCTTTCATCAACAATACATGGTCCTCTTAATAATAACATATCACAAGGTACTAAATTATCATTCTGAGATCTTGTAATAGAAACGATATCACCAGGGATTAGTTGATTGCTTTGCACAGCTCTCCATCTTCTATTTCTGTAAGCCTGAATCATATAAGGCTTATTTCCCATATTCCTAATTTCAGCCATGTTTCTTAATTGTTGTTGCACTAACGTCCATTCGAATAATATAAGCATTACAAGTGTAAATAATGAGTAATACCAATATTTATCAAGGCACCATAAAGCAACGCATAATACTTGAAATACAAAAAATGGAGCAGTCGCTCTTTCTTTGAATAATTCCATGAATTCTGGGACGACCATATCCAACCTAAGCAAAAACATTTAAAAATTAGTTAATATTTTCTTTCTGTCTTCCATTCAAACAATTACTCACTGATTTTTCCCGTATTCCATTTCAGCTGCCTGCAATTCATCATCGTCTTGATACCCTTTCCATTCCATATACTTTCCGAAACTATTATCAACTGGAAATTCGACCCCCCTAAATCGTTTTTTATCCTCATCCCAAACATATTTTGTTTTTTGAAAGATGAACCAACATTTCAACTTGTTATCCTTTTCGCTTTTGTAATGATGAAGTACTACCAATTCTGAACTCCCATTATTCGGCGTAGGAACTACTTTCGCAACTTTCGCACTAAATGGATCCTTCGCCTGGAAAAAAAAAAGACATACAATATGGAAACTTAGACAAATCTGTTTATTTTTTTATGAACGATTTATTACTTACTCGATTGCAAGTGAAGAAGCATTGCACGTGTACCGACCAATGGCAACATAGGCAGCATAGAAGTTGACATAAACCGATGGCCGCTATACCTACGAACCCTGCTTCGTAATACTCGTAAACATCATATACAAAAATCCATCCGTACACCCATGACCCGTATATAATTAAAAACGGTAAAATATAACCATGAAATAAAAATGGACGTGGAACGTAAAGGCTAACAGAATGTATTAATTCGTCAATATCCGTAAACGATGCCATGTTTTCCGATAAAACCAACACATCAACATTTACATGATTACCGACTAGTATCAAAACAACCTATTTTTTGCTTCGTGCAGTATGCACGAATTTTAAGTCAAATATTTTTTTTACAACGACACTTTCCGTGTATTATTCATTGTACTTAAAAAATCGTTAGTGTTTCTACGAAATCTTACGAAATAATTACATTTATTCATGTAAATGTTTATTTTAAATAAATTGGGAGGAAGTTTCCTGAAGTTTCACCGGTAACTTTGACACGTAGCAAAGTTATAAATGTCGGCCATATTTTAATCATAATTCTAATCAATTTTTCCCAAAATTAATCAAAATCATTATTTTGATTAATTAGAATAGGGTTTTAGGTAATAATCATGGATTTTCATTGAAATTAAAATTATTTTAACGATAATTTGCTGGCGGTTAATGATCCGCCATTTGCTTTTGCTTTTTCATGTCGACAAAATGGCATCATCTGTTGCCACGTCTCCGATAAATTCAAAAAAGAAATAAAGTGCTTTACGGCGAAAAAAAATTAAAATCAAATGTCATTAGCTAAGAAATTTAATCAGAATGAGTGCTCATGGTGTTATTAACAAATTAAAGGAATTAGATGCATATCCGAAGACGCTAGATGATTACAGAATCCGAACTTTGGGAGGCGGGGCAGGTAAAACGGCTTTTACTTAACCACATTTGGTTATCGATTTTGTTTATATTTACATTTATCGATAGATTTCTGAAGTAAGCAGCGATGATTTTATAAAAATTGGCCCTTGATTTAATACTTAGTAGTTTTAATTACAATTCCCATTGTTGTTTTCATAATTTTATTCGAGGGTGATTGTCACGTATACCTGTCGTAAAAACCTAATTGCATTTTATAAATTGGTCTCGTAATCGTCTCGGTTGACAGATTATTTGTTTTTTTAGTGACGATTCTTAGCTATGCTATTATGATATTACTCTTTATATCTGAACTGAATACATATTTAACACCTGATGTGATAGAAGAATTATTTGTCGATACAACTAGAGAACCTAAATTAGAAATTAATTTAAATATTACAGTGCCTGCAATATCATGCAAGTGTAAGTATTAATTAAGGTACCATTTTTTTATTTGAAAAAAAAAAAGGAAAAAAAGGATTTCTAATAATTATATTTTTTTTGTAGATTTGTCTTTAGATGCAATGGATACATCCGGGGAGCAACATTTACAAATAGATCATAACATCTATAAAAGAAGTTTAGATATTCATGGAAATCCAATTAATGAACCACAAAAAGAAGAGTTAGTTAAAAAAACATCAAATGTGACAACTGTAGAGAAAGTCGAGAAAAAATGTGGAAGCTGCTATGGGGCTGAGTCAGTAGAATTAAATATAACTTGTTGTAATACATGTGCTGAGGTTAGGGATGCATATATGAAAAGACGATGGGCATTTACTAATCCAGAATCAATAGAACAGTGTAAAAATGTAAATGAAGAGAACATTTTTAATGAAGGGTGCAATATTTATGGGAGTATGTTAGTTAATCGAGTAGGGGGGAGTTTTCATGTAGCACCTGGGCAAAGCTTTTCAATTAATCATGTTCATGGTGAGTTTTAATTTTTTTTGAGGATAAAAAATTATGATTTTGATGATGTGAATTTAATTTTTCTTTTAGTGCATGATGTGCAGCCGTTTACTTCACAGTCTTTTAATACGTCACATAAAATAGAACATTTGTCATTTGGCATAAACATTCCAGGGAAAACCAATCCATTAGATGGTACAGTTGCAATAGCAGATGAAGGTAAGAATGTAGAAATAGGGAAGTAAGGAAATATTGAAGGCTAGGAGAGCTGGTTAGTAGCTTGTTTAGCCTATTTTAAGTGTTCTAATTGGTTTCACAAAGCTTTTTACAATCTGCATTTTGTATTTTTTTTGATTGGCAAGAAAGTATATTGAAATTCAATAAGCCAGAACATTTTTATTGAGGAAAAATATTAGAAATTTTTTTTTTAGGAGAGTTAACTGTAATTGCCTTTTTTTACCTTCATTCTCTAACCTAATTTTACCTGGTTTAATTTTTTCAGTTCATTTTTTCTTTTTTTATAAACTAATTTCAGTCTTCCCAAAATGCTTTAAGGAATACAATGAGAAAAAAATCAACAAATCAGCTTTTCAGTAAATCTCAAAAAATTATATATAAAAAAGATTAATTTTACAATTTGTTTTCCTCACATACATATTTCCCTAAAATAAAACTCAAAGCAATCAGATTTCTATGCAATAACTATTCAAATGCCCTATAACAATTTCTTTATATTAATGAAACTCAACCAACTATGATTAAGAAAAAAAAAACACTAATTCAACATCGTATTACACTTCCAATTGCCATAAATGTTCCAAAAGTCCCAATTCCTTGGACCGAAACTTTACAAACACTTTTCATTAATTCCATTCCTCTTAATCCATATTTAAAACCTGAATATCCTCCAAATGTAAATCCCAAAATTAATCCTGCTAAAGCTCCCGTTGCGAAACCGAATTTGACTTTATCCAAACAACTCGGCCCTTGACTGTATGATCCAACGGAAACTGGCATTGTAAATTAGATCTAAAATTCAAAAAAAAAATTCAAAAACAATGTATTTTTAAATTGCCATGCCATCCGAACTATTACATCATTAATCAAAACAACGCAATTTTTCCACTTTTAAAATACAGTAAAACAATTAACTTCACCTTTTTTTTTTAATTAGTGAAAGATTTTCAATGAGTTTTTCCGAAAATGTAGCTGAAATTGAGTTTATTTTTCAAAACAGTATCAATACATCACGATTCAGTCGATTCAGTGAGCCGCCATCTTGGTCATAGAGGTCAATTCTTTTTTTTCCTTTTGTTTTCTACGCATGCGCTCATTTATTTATTTATTTTCATCATTTTTTTATGTTTAAAAAGAAAAAATACAATTATTTTCAATTCTTTTTTAAAAAAATATGATATATTCAGGCTCAGAAAATTTGATTAGGTGTTCGTTGTTGAGAAATTTCAGGATTTTTAAATAAGTAGAACATGGTTTATTCTCATGTTGTGATTTTCAGGCACATTTTTGTATCGGCTCAGTGGTCTAGGGGTATGATTCTCGCTTTGGGTGCGAGAGGTCCCGGGTTCAAATCCCGGCTGAGCCCGATATTTTTTCACCAAATTTTCCTTTTTTTTTAGGTGCTACTATGTTTCAGTATTATATAAAAATAGTTCCAACCATTTATTATTATCATCAAACTGGGGAAATGAAACTAACGAATCAATTTTCGGTTACAAGACATCAGAAATCTGATAGTGGAGCGAGTGGGATGCCTCCTGGGATTTTTTTTAGTTATGAATTAGCGCCTATCATGGTTAAATATACAGAATATAAAAGGTAAATACATAAATATTGTAATGTCTAGTTGAAATTATAATACGAAATTTTTTTTTAGGTCTTTTGGCCACTTTGCTACCAATGTTTGTGCAATAATTGGAGGAGTATTTACAGTTGCTAGTTTAATCGACGGGTTACTCTACAGATCCGTACAAGCCATTCAGCAAAAAATAGAAATCGGAAAAGTTTATTGAAAATAAACAAATTGGTCTTGAGCAATGATTTTGATCTGTGTAATATTGTGACTATTCTTAAAAAGATTTAATAAAAAAAATTTTATAAGACTTATCTTTGAAAAAATTTTTTATTATTTAAAATAAAGTTTTCAAAAACTCATTGTAAGTATGCACTGAAGTCTTTGCTACTTTTTCACAAAATTCAGCATCATCTTCAATAATTATATCCACTAATGAAACATAACCTGGCATTTCTGGATTATACTGAGCTCGCCCTAAAAATTTTAAAAATTTATCTCTTTCTATGAGTTTATGTTTTTTGATGGTAAATACACTTGGTTGCTTTAGAATAAAATCTTTTGAAATATTCATGTTCTTGGTAATGTAATCGTATATTCCCATTAATACAGTTCCATCTGGAAAAAAAAAATTGTTAAACATTTACCTGCCGTTTGTAATCAGCAACCCCAAAACCTCAGTTACCTGTTTTTAAATAATTTGGATAATGAACAATTATTTTTTTAACTTCATGCTCTTCAAATCCCATTTCTTCTAAAAAGATAAACTTTGAAGCTGTAATATTTCTATTTGGTATTGAGATAACTTTTGGAAAATTTGAACTTAATGTTCTGACTTCATCCCCACGCAACTTAAACATCTTCTGAAGAAAACCTAATTTTGCATCTATCTCTTGCACTGAATTTGACAACCATATAGGAAATTCTGTTATAATATTTAAAATCATTTCCTTTGTAAATTTTTTTGATTCTAAATAATTTATCCTCACATTCAAATCCTCTAATGATTCTATCAATATCGCTGGATTCTTTGATAAAACTTGCCCTAAATCATCAGGATTCACACCATTATCATGAAGAAACTGTATAATCGGCACAATATCTTTATTGAAGTCTAATTTTAAAATATGTTCAGCTAAATCCACTTTTTTATCTAGTTTATACAACTCAACACCTAATTTCGTAAGCTCTCGTAAAACTTCCGATTTATTCGCATAAGCTGCTAAATTAAACGTCGGTCTTATTTCTTTATGGACCGCATCGTAATCTAACGTTTCGTTTCGTTTTAAGACATAAAGCGGAGATACTCTCCTAGGATCAATTAAATTTTTGTTATTGAGGTTAGGATTTTCACTCCGTTCTAAATTGGTCGATAACAACAAGAAACAATCTCGATTTATCCTCGACAATCGAAATAAATAACTCCGAAAATATTTTAAACCGTTCATTTTGATTACATTAATAAATAATTACAAAATTAAATAAATTGATTTCGGGTTTTTTTTCCCAGCAGACGACGCCATTAAAAACAAGGAAGGTCGTTTTGCACGTGTAATGCGACCAATCAGAATCCGAGTTAATACCACGTGCTTTTTCATCAGCCAATCAAAATGAAGCAGCTAGGAAATTTATTGCCGCCATGTTGGTAGCACTGATCGTGGCGTAAGATTGCGAGAGGTCGAGGAAAAAAAACGAAGAATGATTATCTCGGAGTCGTTAGTTTAAAAAACATCAAAATTAGTTTGCGAAACCGCTCGAAAATGGCCAAAAGGCCATTAAAACCGAATCCGATTAATCACGATACGACATCGGAGAGTTTTAACAATATAAATGAACGGCAAGTCGAGGATATTAACCTGGCTTTTTTATACGAACCCCATACCATCACCCTTTTGGCTGTTTCGCTCGCTGTTGTTATTTTCTTCGCATGTATAAGGTAAGAGGCTTAAAATTTGACATTGTCGTGATCTTCTCTAATAATATTTCAAAAACGACATTCAACCATTTTCCCGAGAAAAACTTCCTGGAATCGTTTTTTTTATTGTGTTTGATTTGAAAAATTGATAACACACTATTTATTTCATTGACCTATGATTATTTTATTAAGTTGAAAAGTGATAGCCTAGTTTTTTTATTATGAGTCATACCGCATGTTTTATTAAATTTTTTCTTTTTTCTTTTAGGGATGAGAGTAATATTAAGGACAATCTCAAAGCTGGGAGTTATTGCGTCATTTTCTTTTTTTTAATTATCTCAGTTTTAACATTTCCAAATGGACCTTTCACAAGACCTCATCCAGCGGTATGGAGGATGGTCTTTGGACTCAGTGTATTATATTTAGTTGCTTTATTATTCCTTCTTTTTCAAAATTACAAAACAGTAAAGGAAGTCATATTGTTTGTTGATCCAGAGTTAGCAAATTTTCACATTGATAATGAGAAGGAGTATGGAGTCAATTGCTCGGATATCAATATCGAGAAGATTTGGTATCATTTAGATGTATTCGCCCTCGCTCATTTTTTGGGATGGATGTTCAAGGCTATTTTGATTCGCCATTTGGGGATTTTATGGGCGATCAGTGCCATGTGGGAAATTACAGAGGTAATTAAAAAACATACTATCAAACAGATGTGTGCAAGACATAGTGACCCCAGAAATTTTCCATATGCATATCGTATGATTGATTTGTCATAGTGACCTCCTTTTGAGTTATCAGTAAATGTCAAACTAAATGTAATGCTGACAATTTTAAAAAAAAATAGTTCATAATTTAAATTTTTAATTTTCAGATAGCATTTGCGCATTTGTTACCAAATTTTAAAGAATGCTGGTGGGATGCCATTATTTTAGACATACTCGTCTGCAATGGATTGGGTATTTGGGTAGGGCTGAAAATTTGTAAAATTTTAGAAATGAGAGAGTACAAATGGGTTAGCATTAAGTAAGTTTGATTTTTAGCAACAAAAAAAAAAATGCCATGAAAATATTTTTGTGTTAATGATTTAATTTTTTTTTTTTCAGAGACATTCATAGCACAACTGGAAAAATTAAAAGAGCAGTTTTACAATTCACACCCGGCAGCTGGACACATGTACGATGGTTAGACCCAACGTGCACGTATATGAGATTTTTTGCATTATGCCAAATGGTCGTTTTTTGGCAAATCTCAGAATTAAATACATTTTTTCTCAAACATATTTTTGAAATGCCTCCTTCGCATTTTTTAGTCGTTGGAAGATTAGCTTTAGTTGGATTAATAGTAGCTCCTTCAGTAAGGTGAGAAAAAAGATTTAAGGGACATTTTATAAAAAATTTCTTGTCAAGTTCAAATTTAGCAAATATTGTTTTTCTTTTCCTTTTATTTTTAGGCAATACTATAGTTATATAACAAACCCACGTTGCAAAAGGGTAGGAACCCAATGTTGGGTATACGGTGCCATTATGACCACAGAAGCCATGCTGTGCATAAAAAATGGCAAAGAATTATTCGAAAGAACTCAAGCTTACAACATCATAACATGGTTATTAATTCAGTTACTCGTCTCCATTGGCTGTGTGTATGGCTGTGTGCTTTGGCATCGTTATTTCGAAGTAAGTGAATTAGCGTTCGACTAATTTTAGACATGAACTAATATTTTTTTTTGTTTTATTTTTATACTTACATTTAAATGTCGTTTTTTCTTTTACAACGATCCTTTTTTTGTGAATTTTGCTTTGCTGTTGGATAAAAAAAAAGAAAGAAAAAAACCAACTTGGGTGTGAAATCCCCAATTAGCCCCGCATTTTGTGGATTTGAGTGTGATTTATGTTCGTTTTCAGAATCATGGCGATAAATCAAATGATGCATCCCCTTTGAAAGCACCAGGGGAGGATAACAGTCCAAATTATGATTATTTAGATTCGGAAAAAGATTGTTCGGAAGATGAAACAGGTACTAATAGAATTAATTTTTTTTTTGTAGGTTTTTATTTTTTTAATGAATTATTTATAATTTTTCTTCTTTTTTTAATTTCAGAAGACATATCAGTCGATTCGTCATTTTCTAATGAAGTAAAGAAAAGACATAGCTCGGCTGCGTCGGGAGATGATTAGAAAAAATAATTACTTTGAAATATATTTTCAAAGCGTAGAATTTTAAAATCAGCTTTCGTGTTCCTATACAAGGTTCATTCACTCTTTTTTATTTTCTAGTCAGGAAAGAGTCTGAATATCGTAGGGAAAAATACCTGGTGAGCTTTTTTTTGAGAAAATTTAGCCCAAAGGGGCGGAAAAAATTTCGAGGGGGGGAAAATTATACCAAAAAATTATTTATATGTTGTATTATATATAAAGGGTCTACATTCCAATGTATAAAACCCTGAGTAAGAAACAAAAAAAAATGAATTTTTGAATATTTTCATTGTTAATTCAAGAAAAAATTATTTAATCTTTTAGAAACCCATTTTTTTTATTTATTTAAAATGTCTCGTCTTTTAAAATGAAGAAATGTTAACAAATAGCAGAGCTGGCACGTTCACCAACCCTTTCAATATTTTTGTAAAGTAAAATAAATGCTTGCATTGTTATTGACGTAATTTTCTGCTCTCTGAAATCTATAATATTTAAAAAAATTGCTTTTCAATTGTTGATCAAGCTACGTTTCCTGCGTTATTTCCCATGGACGATTCAGCTCTGCTAGCGAGCAGTCAATTTTTATACATGCTCAATATAAACGAACGACTAGTCCGAAAATCAAGTATAGAAACAGGAAATTCGCCTTATTTTTTTTTAAAAATTAGAAGTACAAAGTTAAATATTGTATAGAAAATGAATTTCAAAATTATAAAGCATGCCAAGGCTCGCTGCCTTGTAAACAAGTGCTTTTGCCGAGTGTTTTTTCCACGTTCTGAATAATATAGTTCATTGAATTGTATTATTTTTGGATTAAATTTTTAAAAATTAAGCAGGTTTTTTGATTTCTCCATTGTTTAACGTCTTTTTTACCTAAGTTTTATTAAAAAACTAGCTTTTTATTTCAAAATAAAAAAAACAAAACCGTTGATTTTAGGACGTGACGTGGAATTAACATTCTAATGCCACGTTAATGGATTTCGTTTATTTTGGAAAAACTGATTTTTGGTTATATATTGTCTTTTGCTCCAATAAATAACGTTTCTTTCAGTTTAAATCATACTAATAAGAGTTTTACTCTTGTTCTGTTATTGACAGTTCATTAATTCGGATGATTTTCCAAATCTGCATAAGTAGATGTGCCATAACCTAACTTGATTGATTCAATATCGAAATGTCGTTAACTTCGAAAATAGTTTTAGGAGGAGCAGGTGTATTTGGAATTGGGACAACAGTTTGGGTGTTTTATCAACAAGAAGTAAGCATTACTTACTTATTTTCTGATTATAATACACATTAGCATTAATATATGTTCATTTTTTGCAGCGTGATAGAAAAAAAATGCACGAAGGTGTTCTTAGAGATATGGAACGACAAAAGTATTCAAAATTTGAAAAATCACAAAATCTTGATCAAGTTAGATACATGAAAACTACTGAAAGTGTTGATGATAAAGTTTTACGTGAATTAGTCAGAGCAGATAAGACATAAATGCTAAAATTTCTAGTCTTCAAATTATAGTTATAGGTAGGATTCTTTTTTTTTTTTTTTAAATAATTAAAATATTTTAAAATTAAAAATGATATATTTCAACAAAAGTGCTTTGGCACATTGGAAGACAAATTGCTTTTACAAAGTGTAAATGTTATACAAAAACATTTTAATTTTTTAAAGAAGCTACAGCTTTCCTAGCAGCATCACCTAAATCAGAAGCAGAAGTAATTGGTAGTCCTGAATTTTTTAAAATTTTTCTTGCTTCGTTTACATTTGTCCCTTCTAATCTAACTATCAATGGGACGTTCATTTCTATTTTCTTACAAGCAGCAATTATCCCATTCGCAATCGTAGCGCAATTAACAATCCCTCCAAAAACATTAACTAAAATCGACTTGACTTGCTGATCAGATGTCAGTAATTTAAAAGCTTGAGTAACTTGATCTTCTTTCACACCACCTCCAACATCCAAAAAGTTAGCAGGTTCACCCCCTTCTAACTTAATTATATCCATTGTCGCCATTGCTAATCCAGCACCATTAACTAAACATCCAATATTGCCATCCAGCGGAATGTAATTTAAATTAAATTTAGCTGCTTCTAATTCCCTTGGATCCATTTCAGCTGTATCCTGCTGACTGAAAATTTCCTTTTGTCTAAATTCAGCATTATCGTCAAAATTTATCTTGGCATCTATTGAAACTACTTCATCTTTTTGAGACTCAGCTAATGGATTAATTTCAACTTGAATTGCATCAACTGATAAAAAAAATTTCCACAATTTTTTTATTTCATTTGCAGCTAATTCTTTTGCTTTACCTTTAAACTGTAAAAATTCAGCAACTTGATTGGCAATTGAATCTGTTAGGCCTGTAGTTATATCAATGGGGTAAACTTTAATTGCTTGAGGATTTTTTTCTGCTACATTTTCAATATCTACTCCACCTTCAGCACAAGCAACAACAACTGGCCCATTATGCAATCTATCCATTAATATACTTAAGTAAGTTTCTCGTTTTATATCTACTGACTCAGCAACCATTACTTTATTGACTAGAATCCCGTCCTTAGGTGTTTGTTTTGTTACTAACTTATTCCCTAACATTTTCTCAACCAAATTTTTTATTTCATCCGGATTTTTAGTAAGATGCACACCTCCTTTAAATCCGTTACTAAATACGCCGACGCCACGACCACCTGCGAGTATCTGAGCTTTAATAACATATTCCTCAGCTTTCAATTCTTTAGCAACATTCACAGCTTCATCAGGATTTGTCACTAGTTTAAATTTTTGCACTGTAACTCCATGTTTTGCTAGCAGATCTTTACTTTGATATTCTAAGAGGTTAAGATACCTAACCTGACATCTGTTTATCCGGCATTTTGATTTTAATAAAGACGGAGTTATGATTTTTATAGATTTCCAAAGCAAAGTCATTGTTTATCACGTTCTATTTCACAATTTTTAACTTCGTGGGAAGTCGAATAAACAGATTGAGCCGGGTGATAAAAAAGTTCACGGACCCTTGTCTGCTGCCACGATGATTCTTATTAAACAAAAGTGCTGCCATCTAGCAAGGACGCCATTGAACGTATGTTTTTTTTAACGGAATCCAGTAGATAGCACCACATCCTTGCTTCGGAATTTGCATCTCCATGTGGTTAGGTTAGCTTGTCAACAATTTTTTTTTGATTATTTTTTTCCTCTTTAGAGGTAGTAAATACGATGGATGTCATTTCTCCAGACTTAATGTGGATCGATGGTAGATGTTATAGGTTACCTGTGATCGATCCTGCTTTTAATGGCGATGACGATGATGAGGTAAATGGAGAAAAAGCAGCGGATGACTGGGAAGCTATAGGTAATTATTTCAATTCGATTTTATTGTTCATTATATGAAATAATAATAATAATAATAATAATAAGCGTTTTGCGATTTCAGAATCAAATATACTTTGCACTGAAGAAGAGCCATGTGACGCTGATTATATTATAGAAGAAACAGCTAATGGAAGGTTTAAAATGGAAATTCCTATACCAAGGTAAAAAAATTAATTTAATAATCAGAAAAAGGTTCACAAATAAGATTTTATTTGTATTTTGTAGGACTTTTTACTCATTTATAATAGGATCAAAGGGAGCAACTAGAAAAAGGATTGAAAATGACACCAAAGCCACATTAATAATTCCAAAACAAGCTCAACGTGGTGACGTTATAGTTACAGGATCAACCAAACGAAGTGTTATCTTAGCTAGGAGAAATATCGACATTATTATTGCATCATCCAGGCAGAAACTTTCATTCACTCATTTTATTTCCATCCCTATGATTAGTGATGAAATCAAGAAAAATTTCATAGCCTTTAAGGTATTTAAGAAAACTAATATTTTATTTTCTTATCACCATTGCTGATTTTATTTTTATTTTTAGGAACTTGTCTTGAAGACTTGTGGAAGAGACAGAGGAATTGAAAATAGCATTTTTCAAAAGCCTGAAAAACTACATTTAACACTAGGAACGTTAGTTTTAACGGATAATAATGAGAGAAAGTTGACTGCTGACAAATTAGAAGAAGCTTGTAATCAGATAGTGAGACCTCTTTTGCTTGGTAGGAAGTCTAAAGTAATAGAGATGAAAGGGATTGAATACATGAATGATGATCCGCATGAAGTTGATGTTCTATATGCGAGAGTAAATTTAATTGATGGGAATAATATTCTCCAGCAAGCAGCTGATTCTATTGTTCAGAGTTTAGTTAGCACAGGATTTTTGAGGAAGGATGATGTGCAAGGAGTAAAGCTTCATGTAACGCTTATGAATACTCTGTTTAGAGAAAAGCAGACTCAAGAAATTAGTGATGAGAATGATTTTGGGAATAAAGGAAGAAGGAATAAGAAAAGGACAACATTTAATGCAGCTAATATTTTAAAGGTAAAGCTGAGAAAGTTGAGGAAAAAAATGATTTAATGGTTAATTTCTAAACTTAAAGTAAAACATTTGTCTTTTTACAGGAATATCAAAATTACTATTTTGGAAAACAAGAATTCAACGAAATTCATATCTCAGTAAGTCATGCAACAGCAACTAATGGCTACTACCAATCTTCCCACATTGCTAAAATCTGAAAATAAAAAGGTATGTTAACCATGAATTTTTATCTCCTACTCGTACTACGTAATTAAAATCTTTACAATGATCACTATTAAAAAACATTTGCATCTGATAAAAATTACAATAGAATCCACCATAAATTAAATATAACATCATTGTTATCTAATAAGTGTCGCATTTTTGACGTGTTTTTAGTGTCTAAAAAATGCATACTTTAAACAAAAAATATTAGTAGTCAATTACTATTGACATAATTTTCAATTCAGCCTAAAAAATTTTATTTTTCTGAAATATTTTATCTCAGTTGTTAAAATAACAAAAAATTGGTCAGTGCAGTTCTTAAATTATTAAAAAATCGAGTGTAATTTAGTTTGTATGATCTTTGCACGCATTAAAGAAATTTTAAGCAATCTTAAAGAATAAGGAAGTGATGAGCATTAATATGAAGAATGAATCATCATTTGTTGTTTGTTTTTAATAAAAAAAATTTTTAAACATTTTATAAAAATTAGCTTCACATACAAACTCACATTGAATCGATTTATTTATCTCTGTTTTAAATACGATCAGACAGAATCGAACAAAAAATTTAATCAGTTTTGTGGAAAATCACGTTAAAATACACTTGACCTATAAGCGTCAACATATTAAATATCAATAAATGCGTCAGTCTTCGATTATATTTCCGTTAGTGTTTATATATTTGAACCGTAAATGAAATGGGATCGAATAGGAATGTTAAAAAAAATTGGGGGATAAATCCAACCTTGAATTGTGTAACTTGAAAATGATTTACAAGTGCATTGTAAAACAATAAAAAAAATGGCGGTAATTGGTGAGAAAGGGCATGAGCTTCAAGATGTCACTAAATATCCGAATGGAGATGCTGTTATTTATTACAGAACATATACGTTTAATTCCCTTCATGATTTGCGGCGTGAGTATTAAAATAACCATAAAAAATTTAAATTTCTGGAATGATTTCCGGTTTTTTCATTTCCGCAAAAAAATTAACCTGCGCAAAATTTTTAATAACGAATTTTTTTGGAATTTTAATTGTTATTCAATTATAAAATTATAATTTCATAACTTTCGTTTTAAATGTTGCGTGAAGACTTTTGGTTAAAAGAAAGAGAAGTCAAGGCCAAAAAGGAAATAAAATAAAAAGAGAGAGAAGCATATTTTGTCTTCTGCTACCGTGTTGATCAGTGTTGATAAGCGTCTACTTGTTTTAAATGAAAGTGTTTTGTTAAATCTCGTGTGAAATGTATTCGAAAGTAATTATTTAATTTATTTAACAGCATTTATTTATATTCCAAAACGTGAATAGTATGGGCATTATACTGTGGCCCATTAAAATACGCTTCTGTATAAGTTTCCAAATCGCGGTAAGAATCATGTTCGCTTTTTTTTTCTCCTCGATATTTTGCATTTAACATTGCAAGGTTAACGCATATGTAATGATTTTTTTTATAAAATGAATGAATGGCGTTTTAATTAATATGCAAATTGTTTAATTGGTCGACATAACCTTAACTGGTTGAATTTTGCAGGTGTTGGCGAAATGCATGGAGCTAGAAGAGTTATCATTTTCTGTTTGCTGACAGCTGTACTCCCCACTATATTGTTAATCATTCCTCTATACCTGCGCCATAATCTCTTTGCTGATGTAGTGTACCCAGTAGCTGAATCTGACATCTTAGAAATAGGAGGAGGAATATCGACTGTTTTTTGTCAGGTAATTGTAATTATCTTTGAAACAATATTATTATTGTCATATTTATGCATTTATTTACAATTTTTAAGCCTCATGATACATTATGTCTTTGTTTCAATGTTAAGTGATTTAATTTTATTGCTTGTTTTAAATTTTGAGGAATTTCGAAATATGTTTCAAGTCGATTGATTTCAGTTTTAGATTTTTTGATTATCACACTCTAATGACATTAAATTGACATTGCATTCATTAATTAGTATCTTAATTTTCTAATTGCAGGATCACACATTAAAAATGAACACATCATTTAACGCATATCAATTAGAAAGCAAACCAGAAATCAGCAGTATTCGTAAACACATCCGGCTAAAAAAAAGCATGAGATTACCAGACGACACACTCGAATACTGGGGGTTTTTTTTACTAAACGGTTCGACCGTTAAATTATCAGTATGTTCTAAATACAAAGGCTCTAGAATTTTAGTCGTGAAAGGTGAAAAAAATTTAAAAACCTGCGGGCTACTCGACCGATCCAGAATTCCCCCGGTCGGGAAAGTCGCTACCGATCAGGGTCAAGTCTTCGTTACATTTGAAACAAATGCTCAAGAAATCGATGATACTCAGCAAAACTCACAAGAAAAAAATTCAACGATTAGAAAAAATAGATCAGTTAATGAAAATGATTTTAACGATGCGAGAGAAATCGAAAATACTGAAGGGATGAAATCGTTTTTTATTTTAAGGGAATTAGCTAAGAATTATGTTAATAATAAAAAGAGAAGTACAAATTTAAGAACGTTTGAAGAGAGTGTTATAGGAAGAAAATTGCGCCACGCTAAAGCTCATGCTAAAAATTTATCGAATCATGAAATCGAACAGCGAATAGAAAAACAGAACGAAATTCGAAAACGAAGGAATGTAATTACGAGAACAGCTCATAATTTAGATTCTAAAGTATTTCATGGTGGGAATAGTAGAAATTATACAAATAAAGAAAGCGATGAATCATCCGTTTCAAGTTTTGAGACTAGTTTGCTGACTTGCTACGATGGGAGCATTTTATCGAATCAAGGAGTGCCTAGTTCAGAACAGTGTACAGATATTTCTTTTCTACAAACGACAGGATCAAAATGGATAACAACAACACATAATGTTATGTCCGATGGATATTATTATTATATTTTTTACAGTGATAATGATGATCAACAAAACGATATCCACGCGGTTTTTAATATTTATAAACCGACTTATCAATACGCTAACGTTTCAAAAAATTGTGTAAATCAAACAGAATGCACTTTCCCGGTTAGTTTTTTAACAGATGAAATTGTTATTGTTGAAGTTCCGACAAGGGATGGGATTGAACATGAAGGAGATGATATTACTTTCCTTGTTTCGACTTGTGAACCAAGGATGTCTGTTTACATAATATTCCCTATATTAGTATTATTTCTTATTTTAGGTTGTGCATTTCTTTGAAACCCCTAGTAAAGTTGGCAAAGCAAATTTGCACAAAAAAAGCGATTTTAGTACATTCTTCAGGGTGCATTTTTTTAATTTTAGTTGTGAAATTTTTTTTTATGTTAATATCTTTGCTAACTTTTTTCTTATTCCTTTTTTATTCCCTTCTTAACTAAAAAAAATCTTGCATTTACTTGTTATGTAAGCCTGTGATCATTCATATTATAATGTAAGTCTTCCAATGAATTTGTAAAATTGTAAATTAAATATTATTTTTAAAAAATGAAAATTTTTATTTGATGGATTTAGAAGGAAATTGACCTTCCTTCGTAAAGTGATTGTCAGTTTGTAAGTACTGAGTACTTCAGGGCATAAAAAGCCTTTCAATATCAATAGTGATAACAGAAACTTAAGGATTTGAAAGCGCTTTATTCGACATTTTGTCACCCCACCTCACATTAATAAAATAAAACACTATGAACCAACTTTTTTATTAAAATTCATTTATTTTTTTAAATTTATTACATAAATAACAACCACGTGAGCTATATATTCATAATAAAAGTCAAAACTAGTGTAAACAGAAAATCAATTCTTAACCTAAAACAAAACTTGAACTTGTAACATTTAAAAACACATTTACCTAGAAAAAGATTGCATAAATCAATGTAATTCAAAATCCGACTATTATCATTATTTCTAAGAATTTGCTGATGTAGCATTTTTATTAATTTAAATAACTTCCGGTAACGTATACACCATTTTTTTCCGCGCGGTCAAATCCAAAATTGCTAATAGCCGCCGGGAATCTAACCCAACCTCAAAAATTCCGACATCATTCTTCTTTTATACTTTTCATCATTAAAATCCTTTTAATTAATACCGGAAAGTTGAATTGGATTATTTTATTCTTTTGTAATTAGTAAAGGGAATGAGAGAAAAAAAAAGAGTGAAAATTAATAGCTTGCTAAGGGCAATAGCCTCCACGAGGTGAAGCGGAAGTTTGGCAACGCTCAAAGCGGAAATACATCTCAGACGAAAAATAGTTCCATTATTTCTGTCTAATTGTTAAATAATTACGATTTTTATAGTTTAATCAGGTGTATCATTATTAAAAATATTTGATTTCATGATTTTTCGATTAAATATCACAATGGTGACTCATGAAACAATAAAAAATTACCGCGCTTGATGAATGGCGGAGGCATATTAATTTTGACGTCACGAAAAACTTCCTTTTTCTCTCCAAGATTTAGTTGGAATATGTCTTATAATACATCAGATCGAAGGTAATCATTCATATTTTACATATTTTCGGTTATGTTAGTGGCCGATTTTTAGTCGGTTTATTTGTTTAAGTGAAAAAGTGTTGAATAGTGCAATTTGGTGGAGTAATTTCCAGTAGTTACCGGGATTTTTGTGAAATAAGGAAAGGAGCCGACGAGCTCATGCCCTCAAACATGGCGTGGCGTGTGGCTAGATGAATTTTTGCCCATTTTCATGTGCTATCTAACCTACGGAAGCTTGGATCCCTTTTATTTTGATTATGATCCGCAATTGTTTATTCTTTCACCGCGTTTGTTTCCACGTTTTTTAATGTGTTTTGGTTATGGGTTTTAGTTACAATAACCATATTTGACAAATCAAAATGAATCATCACTTGAAAACGTGGAATGGCTTGGAATTTTACCGAAGTCACGTTTTTATATTTTTCGAGTTTTTCGTATCCCGAATAAAATTTATCAAATTACATATGGTTTTATAATGAAAATTCCCGTTATCAAGGATGAGTTCAAGGCCACCTTGGTCAAAGGCCTAAATGCCTAAAAATTGCACGATTTTCAAACGAAATTAGGTTAAACGTCTGGGATAATTTTTTTTCTACAATAATTTTTTTTTTTTGTTTAGCAAAAACGAAGAATGGTCTGGAGGCGAATCAAAAAACGGTCCTAATGAACAGGACGGACCAGGATATGATGGACCACCAGGGATGGATCCCGAAGGGGATATCCAGTCCAACTGGGAGGAAGTTGTCGATAATTTCGATGATATGGGACTCAAAGAAGAGCTCCTTAGAGGGATTTACGCTTATGGTTTTGAAAAACCATCAGCTATTCAGCAGCGGGCTATTATGCCTTGCGTCAAAGGACATGATGTAATTGCCCAAGCTCAGTCAGGAACTGGCAAAACTGCTACGTTTTCTATTTCAATACTTCAACAGATTGATACAAGTATTCGAGAATGCCAGGCACTTATCCTTGCTCCAACTCGAGAACTGGCTCAGCAGGTAAGCTTTATTGTTAATTTTTTTTCTCAATTTATAAGGCTCGTCTTTTTGAAAAAATGATATTTCATGCTTTTTTAGACTTATTTTTGGTAGCCACAAGTTACAGAATTGCATTTTTTTTTTCAGATTCAAAAAGTGGTCATTGCTTTGGGCGATTTTATGAATGCCATGTGTCACGCTTGCATCGGAGGTACGAACGTACGAGAGGATATGCGCAAGTTGGAAATGGGTGTTCATGTTGTAGTTGGTACTCCAGGCCGAGTATATGATATGATTAATAGACGATCTTTGCGCACTAATAGTATCAAAATTTTCGTCCTTGATGAAGCTGATGAAATGTTGTCTCGAGGATTCAAGGAACAAATTCATGACGTTTTTAAAACTCTTAATGCAGAAGTGCAGGTGAGATATCAGATGAGGAATAAAAAAATTTTGCGAGATAAGAAATTTTTATTTATTCAATCTTTTTTTTTCCCCCCAGGTCATTTTGTTATCTGCTACGATGCCGGCTGACGTGTTGGATGTAAGCAAATGCTTTATGAGAAACCCAATTAGTATTTTGGTGAAAAAAGAAGAACTTACATTGGAGGGTATAAAACAATTTTTCGTTTACGTTGAACGTGAAGAATGGAAATTGGAAACTTTGTGCGATCTCTACGACACATTAAGTATCACGCAAGCTGTTATATTTTGCAACACGAGGCGTAAGGTTGATTGGTTGACTCAGAATATGCATGAAAGAGATTTTACTGTTTCTGCCATGGTAAGTTTAAATGAAAAAAGTTTTGACGATTTTTTTTTTAACCCTCTGTTCTTGGCATGCCTTTGCCTTGGTTTTCAGCAGAGCATGAATGCTTAACAGAGGAAGAGTAAATGAGTTGAAACTTATGCCTTCGGTGCTCAATGTTGTCGTTAACTGAGTTCCATCCTCAGAGTTTCAAACAATTATTTTTAATTTTTTTTTTATTAATTAAAATTTTTTCTCATAAGATGAATTTGAAAGTTGAGAAAAAGTTTATTATTTACAGGATTTGGAAAATACGACTTTAAGGTTAGGGAAAATATGTCATGTGTATTTAGATTTTGTGATAGTTTCCAAAAAAATTATCGGGACCTATCGTTTTTAGAGAGCATTCGGTAGAACTCTAGCCAGCTACTTTAAAGCCTTAAATTTATCTGTGGCGGTCTGTGGCCTTCATATTCTTGCAGTTGCTGATCTTTTAGGCGCTTTGCAGAGCGATCACTCACTCAATTCCTATTGTACTCCTTTTTTTTCTTTGAGCCAAAAAATTACTTAAAATTTTCTTGAAGCTAAATATTTCTCTGCAATTATTTGTAAAGATATTTCTTGGCCAAAAAAATTTTTCTTGACTTTAGTTTGATTACACTTAGCTGTTAATTTTTTTGAGAATTTTACTGCTTAGAAATATGAAGCCAGTTGTCAATGACTTCCTCACTTGTTGAAACTGATAACTTGCTTTTTCTCACAACAAAATGAAAGCAAATTCAAGCAGCTAAATTTTTTAATGCTTAAGAAATGTTAATATTTAAGCAACGTTGTTAATATGAAGCCATAGCTGAACGTTCAACTAGATTCATGTCTAAAATTCAATTAATCTGGTTTATCCCCTCTTGACCACGATTAGCTTGAGGGTTCATTTTTGAAGCCATAGACAGATAACCAAACTATTGTCAACAATTTCAGCCTAAATTTAAGTGTTTAATGCCATTCTAGTTGCTACTTGTTAAGAATAGAACCTTGTTTCAAAGGATTTGCCTGTTTCATCCAAATTCAAGTGCCCACTAGTTTTTTTTCGATTTTTGATTCTACGTATTCCCCCTTGAAAATCCTCTCAAGCTTCAGTACACTTCAAAAAAGAAAACTTATGTTTTGAAGATAAAAAATAATTACAAAAATCCTCCCACTCCGCCCCTCAAGTTAGAAAATAATCCGATTCAATTTCCCTCTTCATCTAAGCTCTTCAATCAAAATATATACCCAGCCTTAATAAAAACTGAAATCTGAAACGCTAAAGATATCAACCAATTCCCTAACCTAGAAAAGTCTTTCATTCTATTAAAATGAACCGACGAAAAATAGAAAAAAATTCGCGAAGTTAACAGAAGCTATCATGCATTCAGACCATAGAGTCTGTGAAACAAGATGGCGGCAAATCATCGTGTTTTTGAAGCCATTCGCCGCCGCTGGCCATTAGAGCTCTTTCATTCGGAATTTTTTCATTTTTGTTCATGCGAATAAAAAACTAAAGCGTTTTCTGAAAAAATCTAAATAAACAATTAGCGATATTTTTATTATTTATCAATGTAAATATTACGGTAAATATCAAAGGCAGCAATCGGCAGCCATTTTGATTTTGTCGTTTGAATTTTTTTCTATCACCAAAATTTTATTCGAATGATTTCATCAAGTGTTTTGTTCGATTAAAAATGATGCTTGAGTGAAAAAAAATTGAAAAAATATACAGGGTTTTTAATATTATAAACAAAGCTAAGAGAGTTGCATTAAATGATAACAAGGTTAGGTTAGAAAAGGGAGGCTTTTAAGTGATGTGTTGATTTGATGGGATAAGAGGATGTTTAACGAATGATTTAGTATCCTTATGAAATGAAAAATGAAAAATAGCTATCCATGAACATATTTCAGGGCTAAATACATGTTATTTTGTATCGGAAGTTAAACATTTTTGGTTAAACATCTTATCGTAATGAATGATCATGTCATGAAAAAATCTTGATCTGGTTCGGAAAATCTAATGCAGTTATGTATAATTACAGCATGGTGATATGGATCAGCGTGAACGAGATGTTATTATGCGTCAATTCCGAACGGGCTCAAGCCGAGTCCTCATCACGACTGATCTACTAGCTCGTGGAATTGATGTTCAACAGGTTTCCTTAGTTATAAACTATGACCTGCCTTCGAATCGTGAAAATTATATCCATAGGTAAATTCAATTTTTTGAAAATTTATCGAAATCAAAAATTTTTTTTAAATTTGTGATTTATTTTTCCAGAATTGGTCGTGGTGGGCGTTTTGGCCGTAAAGGCGTCGCTATAAACTTCGTTACTGAGAGCGATAAACGAACTCTTAAAGATATAGAGCAATTCTACAATACGCATATCGACGAAATGCCAATGAACGTAGCCGATTTAATATAAAAAGTAAAAAAAAAAAAAGAAAAGGCTGCCTGCTTCAATTGTCTACAAGAGCCCAAGCTGTGAGTATCGCCTTTTTTGAACCGCGCTAAATGATTATATATATTTTTTTTTTCGGACGGTGGTGAATCATGTGATGTGGTTGTAATCAAAATGAGCACCTAATTCTCTCTGCGTTTTTAAAAAAAAAAGTTTTTAAAGTACTCTCTGGAGAGTATTTAAATATTTCAATTGACTTTCGTTCAAATCGAACAAACAAAAAAAAAAGAAGAAAAAAAAAAAACAAACAACGTCGATCGTTTTTCAACGATCGCGTTGTTAAATCTCGGCCCCCCGGGGCCGGGCCCAGGAATAGTTTTTAGTGTTGATAAGTGTTGTATAAAAATCTAATATTATTCAGTGATTTGTGTCTTAGTACATTTTTATGAGGTTAGAAGGTATTAGGTTCATTTATAATTGTTTAGGGGGACAACAAATCTCCTTTTTTTTCTTTTTTTTTCTCTCCCATTCTTTTTTTTTTTTTTAATCTCTCAAAACATTAATTGGAAAAATTGTTTATTATTAATATTTAAAAATAATAATCTTAAAAATAACATTAAGGAATGATTCTGTATTTTGCTTTTTATTATTATGTATTAATGTTATTTCCCAAGGTTTGGTCATTTAATTTAGTTAATTGGGAAGATTCACGTAAAAGATTGAAAAAATTAAGATTTAATCTTAAAATGGAGTTTTTTTTAAAAATTTGGTCGAAAAATCTTCCATCGAGGAAGTTTTTAATTTTAAGCAGATGTTTAGTTGGTTTTTGGAAAGGTTTTTTCAATCAGAAAAGGTGCAGGAGACGAAATATTTTTCTGCTTTAGAGACTGTGAAGTGCCGATTTATATTACAATGCCCTTTATTATAATAAAATTTTCACAAGGATTTCATTGATCATTTTTTTATTTGTTTTTTTTTTAAAATCGACGTGACCCAATGTTTGTTGACTTGATCAAGTGGAATATTTCAGCTTATTTTATCTAGAAGATTCTCAAGGTGGGTAAAACTCTCCAATTTATTTTTAACAACTCCACAAAGTGCTTGGAAAAATAATTTTTTTAAGCGCTTTGTAAATTGAAAAATATTTCGTGTCTCTGGCCAAGTCTCTGATTTCGCTTTTTAATCAAAAAAATAATTTTTTAACAAAACTGACATTAGTTCTTTTATTTTTGTATTTGCAGGCATTTGGCCAGTCGACCTCTTGGAAGAATTTTTGGAAATAAATAACTAAATTTCCTTGTTGAAGTCAGCAAACAATGGTTTTCTTTCTACAATTATAAAATATTACCAAATTACCTTTACCTAATTTCCTTTTTTTTATTAAAACTTATAAAGGTAATTTTTTTAAACAAAAAAAAGATTTTTGATAAATTTTAGTGTAAAAAAATATTTACGATATGTTTTTTTTTTATTACTTTTAAAAAAAGGAAAATTTTTTTTAATATTGCGATTTACACCAATAATTGTGTAACTATTTGTTTTTAATTTATGATTTTTTTCTTCGGTTTTTTAATATTCATTTAATAAAATGCTTTTTCTTTTTTTTTTTTATTATTTTTAATTATTGCCAATGGCGTAAAATGTCTTCGATAAACGCGTTCAATTTGTCCCCAGTTTTCTTTCTATTTCAGGGCTACTCAACGGTAAGATGAATCCCTCCACAATACGAAGAAAGAATCCTGTGCGAAGTAGAAGCCGTAAATTTTGAAATTTTGAATGTTTTTCCGAATTTTTCTTACGGTTTTTTCAGTATGTTTACCATTATAAGTCGTTTGTCTAATGCCACGATGAAATTTAAAAAAAAAAACCGTTTGAAGGCGGTGGCGTCTTTTTTTCCTGTAAGGAAATAATTCAAAATCAAAGGGTGCAGTTTTTTTATGGTCTTTTATTTCGTAATTTTTCCTTTTTAATAATGTTTTATGTTCTTATATAATTTTAGATTTAAATATAAACGAGTTTTTTTTGTATGTTTGTACGAAAATATTTGTAAATTTCTGATTTGTTGTGACGGTTTTTTTTTTGATGCTGGGAATATTTTTAAAATTGATATAATCGGCCTCCAGCTTGTTTCTTCAAAGAACTTTCTCAAGAATCTTCAAATGGAGCTTCCAACGGGACAAAAAATCTCGATTTCCATTGTTTTCAGGACCGTTTTTATTCGACGTGTAAAAGATTAAAGAGCAGAAAAATACTGAATTTAAATTCAGTAATTATATGTACTTTAGATAATAAGTTTTAATTTAAAAAATTTAAAAATCTTTTTATAAATAATGTCTATTTATTATGCAAATTTTGCATCACCTTCCATTTCACTCCTGCCAGGGAAAAAATTAGAAATTTCAAACAAATCTCATACAAAAGCTAGAAAATAGACTTTTAGGAAGTTCCCGTAGGAATTTCGGGACTTTCCTCAACAAAAATTTCAGATATTGATGGCCTCTGTCCATTGGTGCAATCGAAAACTAAAAATAAGGATCGATCCTCATTTTGTCCAGTTTTTTAAAAATTATTAGCTTTCCATGCCAAACTTTTGGTAGCTTTTGGCCTTAAAAGATAGATATTGTCCGCTTTCATCGACGGACGCAAATATCATCCCAAAATAAGCCGGGTTTAGCCTTTTTATTTAAAAAAAAAAAGTCGCGCTAAAATTCGAAAAATTTCAAAGGAAAATGCTCCTAGGTGGCGACATCTATTTTGCGCGCCAAAATTTAAAAAATGATCTATACACAAAAATAAATCGTTAAATGCATTATCGGCTTATTTCGGGATGATTGGTGTGTAATTTTATAGAAAAAGTCTAAATTAATCATTTCAGACCGCAAGCTCCCCAAAATCCCGCACGAAAAGCTCTAATTTTGAAAATACTGAATTTCTTCAATTTTGGCCTAAAATGACAGCTTGAAGGCAACTTTTTGGGCTTTTTTTGGTGTTTCCCCATTAGTTTAGGTCCAAAGGACCCATTCCACCGGTTTTTGCAAAAATCCGGAAAAGTCGATGAAAAAGTCCAAAAAACATACAAAGGCTATAGTCTTTCCATTTTTTCGATTTTGGACGAAATTTTCGAAATCCCAAAAACCGGTGGAAAGGGTTCTACTGGACCCTAACAGATTGGAAAAACCCAAAAATCCCGGAAAAAGGCCGAAATGAGCCGGTTTTAAGCCTTTTTATTAAAAAAAAAGTCGCGCGAGAAATTTAAAAATTTGCGAACGAGATCGCACAAGCTTCGAAGGCTGTGACTTCTCAAATCAAAATGGCGTGGAATGCTTGTGTTTATTTGGATTGGCTTTTAAATAGAAGTGAATTCGTGTTATTTACGGATGTTTATAGAATATTTTACGAAGAAAAGCTATAGTAAAACATGTAATTGCAAATTAAAAACTTATTTCGTGTGGGAACGTGCCAAGAAAAAGTGATTTTTGTGATTAACGTTATGGAAAATGAAATGGCCGTTGGATCATGATTCAACGTGAAAATTATTACCGCCGAGTCAATCAAACGCAAATTAAAGCTCGAAATAAAGGATCAATGGAGATAATTAGTCATGTTTTATTTAATGGTAAGTACGTAAGCATATTTTCGCTTGTGCTTTCGTTAATTTTTATTGTGGTAATGTAACGTTTGAAAAGATTTAGAGGGCAAACGGGAAAGTGAATTTTATAGGAATTAATTTTAAAAATACAGCAAACCAAACCATTATTTTGAGGAATCATTTTAAGAAGTGTAGTGTTGACTGGTTTGTTATGATTTCGTAATAACATTCTTCAGGTTACATGTTTTTTAATATCGTGGAGTCATAATAGGAATTGGACTTGTAGAAGGAGTCGTAATCAAAATTTAAGACACAACTTTTAATTCTGTTTTTATTTTTGTTTCAGGTAAAACAAGTTTGGCCACTTGGAGCGTCCCAATAGTTATCAGAGAGGAATTTGATAACTGAAACGATGTCAATCTACTACTGAAGAAACCTGGAAGGACTATATCCAAGGATTTGTGTAATGGTAAGTTCATTTTAATTTTTCTCTATGATTTTTTTTTAAAATTTTCAGCATAGATTAATAATGCAGCTGCAAAATATCAGGAAATAATTGTTCTTCACTAACTTTTTATATATTTACTATCGGTTTTGATTCATAAACATTAATATCCGGTTATAGTATGTTCTGACTGCATATGACGATTTGAACTGATCCAAAGACATCAATCACACAAATTATGTTCTGGGTTTTTTTTTTAAGAACAAGGAAAAATTTTATGAAGAAGAAAATAAAATCTAAAACGTACAACTTTTAATTTGATTTTTATTTTTTTTTCAGGTGAAACAATGTGGGCATCTGAAGTCTTCGTCAATGAATGCCTTGGGAGGAGTTCGTCAAGAATTTTTTCATAGAGAAGAGGACACAGAAGAGGAATATGTAACAACAAGCTGTGTAAGATGATACTGAAGGTGAGAAATATCGTTTTAATTTTTAATGTTAGGATTGTGGGAACATGGTTCCAAAAGCGAAAGATACTATTAATTAACATTTCTAGATTAACAGTAAATAAAATCAAGTCTCTCGTTCTCTGTCTTTTTGTCTTATGAAAAAGACTTCTTAAATTTTTTTGGTTACGTATCTTCTAATCACACTTTGTTAATTTTATTAATTAATAATAAATAAAAAATTTTATTATCATGTAAAATAGATGTTTCTACTTGAAACCTAAAACGACCACCACCTATTCGTATTCTACTTTTTTTTTTTTTTTAAATTTAATAAATTTTAATTTTTGGGTCGGGGCAAGAGAATTAGGTGGGTGGGGATTCTCTTGCAACTAGAGGATGACATGTCGACACCTCAGTCGGCATGTCATCCTCTCGCTAATGCTCTTAAGTGAATTTTCTTCTTCTCAACATTTTCAAATGAAATTTCAAATTCTTGAAATATCAGTTGAAAATTCTTATTTTTGAAAGTCAGGTGACTTTGAGCTTCTTCGAATTTTTTTTCTTTTCATTCACTTAAGGGCATTAGCAAGGTGGTCGCAGTGGGTTATTCGCCGAAACGACAGAAGGTACGTGTCCAGTAAGACGTTTCAGGATCTGGGGGTCCCTGCAAGTGAGACTCTTTCCCTTTTTATATGATGGCTTTAAGATGCGCCTTAGGCCCGCTTTAAGTTAGGCTGGTTAGGGAATTTAGGGAAATTAGGGAATTTTGAGAACATTTTAGAACTTTCTAAAATTTTCTCAGAATAAAAAAAAACTCGAATTCTTGTTTTCTCATACTTCAATCAGAAGTGTAGGGACATATTCGCTCGCGTCGCGCTAACCATTGTTTCGTTTCAAAGTCTTTGGCGCATTTTAGTAGTCAAGACCCTTCCAGATGGCCTACATTGGATGCTTAAATTTTTCATCGATTTGTAGCTTTTTAGGGCCTATTTGTAAAAGTAAACTCGTCCCAAAACAATCAGTCAATCAGATTCGGTGATGTCAGGTCGAAGTAAAAAGGTAGCACACTACAAGTGAGCTTCACTTACAGCTTCGTGGCCGGGCATCGCTGACAAATCCTATCCCCCTTCCTTCCCCGTCGGTGATGTTAGGTCGAAGTAAAAGCGTAGCACACTACAAGTGAGCTACGACTTACGCTTCGTGGCCTGGCATCACTGATCAGATTTTATTTTTACTTTTATTTTACTTTTACAAATAGAAGACTTACGATCAGAATAACTTGTTTCGCTTTTTTCTCGTCCTGCATTCGTCTCTTTTGGAAGGTTTCGTAGAAATCTTCGACCTGAGGGGGAGAGCAGGACCCTGCTGTTCTTTTTCTTAAAATGTCAGGTCGAAGTAAAAGCGTAGCAAACTACAAGTGAGCTACGACTTACGCTTCGTGGCCTGGCATCACTGCATTAATTTTCATTTTTAGTTAAAAATCTATGACTAATCGACATTTCTTTTTTAATGAATACTTTTTTCATTTCTCATATTAAACATTCATCAGTCCATTCATCCATCAAAAATTTTTATTCATTCATTCATTCATTCAATTTATTAATTTTTTTCACTTATTCAATTTATTCATTCATTCATCAAAAAAATGAATGACTGTATAGTCATTCATTTTTTTGAATCATTCTTCAGTGCCTTCATCCATCTCAAAAATTAATGACAGTATTGTCATTAATTTCCTTGGTAAAAACTTTTCTTTTTTCATGAATCATTTCCATTCATTCATCATTTTAGTAATTTCATGATCCTATTAGAATTCTTCTTTTCTTTATCGACCGTAGGAAGATAAAGATTTTTGGTCCAGCTTCTTTTATTTTCCAATCTTTCTCTTTTTTTTTCCGCGCTAAGAGGGTTCGTCCTGTCGGCTGGGCGGGCGCTCTGAACAAAGCGATTTCATACTGAAAATAGGGTACGACGGAGGGAATTCCCAGTCCAGTGCTGCCACAACTCCCCCTTTTCTTCCCTCCCTCGAACTCTATAAAATTTTTCCCTCCAATGTTACGGTAATTTTAAGTAATTATCTTGGCATTGGTGTCTTTTTCAATATCATCTATTTACTAACTGAGCCTTTCTGATCGTAAGTAATTTTAAGATCTCTTTTTTTTTCTCATCCAATGGAAGCCGGGTCTGGAACGGAGCACTCTTGAGCTAGGATTTTATTCGTTTACTTTGCATTATGATATTTTTAATATCGTAGTGCAATTTAAACGGTAAAACCTGGCCGGCCTTTTTCCCCTAAAAGAGTCTCCAAGTCATACCCGTCGGTGAATGGCGCATGGGCCATTACCAAGGTCGTTCGAGTAGCTAACGTGCACTTGCGACCATACGCGAATAAAAAACTGTACGGAATCCAACGTTAATAATTGGCTTCCTTTTTTTCTTAGGTAATAAACCTTGTATAGACCTAAATCTTAGGTTTTGTAAGGCATTTCGAAATCTTCATTTTGAGACTTAGTAGATTTTAATATCAAGCTAACTATTACCTTTGGATCCCGTACAAAACGAACTAACTCCCTCCCCCCCTTCGAATGCCATGGGCATATTTAACTTCGGTAACTTAACCTTTTTTTCTCCATAGGTAGGAAGATGTCTTTATAAAGACATCATCCTACTTTCCTAACCTACTATTTCCTTGATAGGGAGATGTCTTTATAAAGACGTCTTCCTATCTTCCTTGGACTTACCTTATTTTTCTTATATGCCCATGGCATTCGAAGGGGGGGGCCCCTGGCAGCACTGGACGCAGCATTGAACCGGACGCTCTGTTTCATAAATTTAGCGACCGGGTCAAGCTATGTATAGGTAAGCGATAGGTTCCATTTAATAAATATACCATGTTATTATATTTTATTTCATTTTATTTATATTCAATAAATTATTTTATTACAATTACATTTTTTACATTTTTTTCCTTTTGATCTGAACTTGTTCTTTTATAACGTTTTACCAAGTTCAGATTGATTTAATTTTTTTAATTGATTTGCCTTTAAGTAATTAGTTAGGATTTTTTAAACAATGCAAGCTATCTTATTCTCTCGGAATGAATCCGAGAGAATTTTAAGATCTCTTGCACATTTAAAAAACCCTTCAAAGGCAGATCAAATTAAAAAAATTAAATCAATCTGAATTTGATGAACGTCATAAAAGAACAAGTTCAGATTTTTATAAAAATTTACCATTTCAAAGCTGGAATATTTAAATGTTAGCACTGCAATATTCATTTTAATTTCTATTCAAAATGGAAGAGACATTGATAATCAGGCAGTGATTTAAATATTCCAACTGTGTGCAAAAAACCCGAAATCAACAAGACTTAAAAACTAAAAATACAAGATAAATGATTTTTTTAAAAAATGGCTACAATTTGGCCTATTTATGGCTTTTCCGGAATTTTTTTCAGCTTTTAATGAGTATTGGGTCAAGAGGAAGCCTCCCAGGAAGTTTTTAAAATTTTTGAAATTGCATCGAAAAATGAAAAAAATGCAAAGTCTTTGTATGTTTTTCGAACTTTTTCATCAAAGTTTTGGGATCGTGTCGAAAACATAACAGGCATAATAAGTTCTACATGTCTAAAGAAATGGGAAATCGTCAAAAAATGGGTAAAAAATAACCTCCAAGCTGCCTTTTTCAGCCAAAATTAAAAAAGATGATCTTTTTAAAGAATTGAAAAATGATCATTTTACATTTAAATAATAAAAAAAAAAGAAAGCTCGAACTGTGCTGAATTTTCAACTGTAGAGGTTAAGGACTATCAAAAAAATCTGTAAAGTTGAGAGCATTTTCAAGCTTCTATTCTAGTGGTAAGAGCTGAATATTTAGAGCTACAAGAACGCTTTCCCCACCAGTTAATTTTTAAAATTTATGAAATTTCATTGAAAATTAGCAAAATAGCAAAACATAGCAGATTTTGTATATTTTTGAGCCAAAATTAAAATGATGAAAAATGATCATCTTTTTAATATTAAAAAAAAAGGCTGAAGATAAGCTTGCTTAGGGTTCTATAGGGACTTATCAATTTTCACTCGTAATGCAAGTCCGAGAGCCAATCAAACATTTTAAAAAAAATCATTTACCTGAGGGTACTAACTTTTTTATAAACAACAATTAATTAGAATTTATTATCAATATTTAAAAGGTAAGAATTTCTCCTAAAAGTAAAAAATGTGAGCTGTTATCTAGATTCAAAGAAATCAAGAATAAAAGCGAATTGTAAAATAGTGCAATTTTTCAGTAATTAGAAAACTTCATCACAATTACCCAAGTCAAATCAGTGATCGATCTAGATTCTTTTAAAAAAGTCTTTTGACGCAAAAATTAAGACATCTACTAATAAAAAAATTTTCAGACTTATTTATACGGTTAAATTTTAGTTTTCTCTTTTGAATAATTTTTTTCAGAATTGTGATTTCTGGAGAAGTATAAACTTCTGAAGAGTTAGTACCCTCATAAAAACGAATTTTGAACGCAACATTTTTCAAAGCGACAAATGCTCTTAAAATCATTAAAAAATATACGCTCTTAAGAATATTCGATTTTTTAAAGAACTGAAAGTCGAAAATCAAAAAAAATTGCCAAGTTCCGCGATCTTGTAAAGCTACAAATTTTTCACGATTAACCCGAATCCGGTAAATTGCTCTTTTAGAACTATTTCCATAAAAAACGTGATAAAAAATGCCAACAAGTTAGCTCCAGGCTTTTCTTTTCAGCAAAAATTAAAAATTCTTTCTTAAACTATCGAAATTCCCAGAAAACTTTAAAAAGAGCAAGTAAAAAAAGCTTAAGTATTTATTAGGACCCATAAAGAGAAAATTTTCAAATTAATCGAAATTTGGCTTTAAAATAAGATTCTCGTTAGATTTTTAAGAGCATTTATCATTAATAGTAGTAGATAAAAATATTCTTTTATCTAAAATCTAAACAAAATGGTGATCACAAAATTGCCTTTTTAAAAAATTACAAAAATGAGTTTAAGTTTAAATTGAGCTCAAGCAAAAAAAAAATTTAAATCTCCAAAGTTCAAATAATCATTACTGAGTCAAAAAAAAGTTTAAATTTTATAAGAAAAAAAATCATCAAACATTATTGCAGAAAAGATTGCAAAAGTTTTTACGATTAAAAAACAAGTAATTGTTATTAAATTAATAGAAAAAAATTATTTAGAAACAAAATTTCTGAGGAAAAAATTAAAATTATTTCATTAAATTTTTGTGATCAAAAAATAAAAAGGACTCTTTTTTTTTTTCCATCAAAGATCAAAGAATTAAGAAAATAAAACCATTTAGAAAAAAATTATGAAATTCATAAAAATAATAAAGAATAAAATATGCGGGAATCGAACTTAATTTTGTTCCTCTTCTTGGGACTTGAAGGTAGAAAAAAATAAGGACTTGTTCTAGCTTGAAGATTTTGTCGCCGGATTATTTTTCTGTGGACATCATTGCTTGTGGATGATCGCATGGATTCTTCGCCAATCTTGAACCTGAAACAGATAAAAAAATTAATTAAAACGTTTTAAATTACTTCAAGGGGGAAGAGTTTAAATCAATGACCTGAAGTTATCTGATAACATTTTTCTAACCAAACTTTCTTAATATTTTAATTTCTGAAAAGATAAACTTTAGTCAGTTATTCTCTAAAGAAAAATTTTTAAAAGCTAAATTTAGTTTCCTTAATATTTTTTTTTAAATCATGTTGTATAATTTTTCCTTGTTTAATGATTTTTTCAAAATTTTTGTCGAACAAACTCTTATGTACCTAATATTCTCTTGTTAAACAAATTTTTAAAAGGAGAAATATGAAACTCATGAATTAATTTTATTTATCGACTTTGGTAAAGTTAAAAATGGCAGAATTATAAAAAGGTGTTTCTAATTTTTAATCCAATAGCAAAAATAAAGACACTTACCTTTGAGTCAATCCTCTTTTGCTTTTAAAAAGCATGATGATGAATGTCAGGATCCAATTTTTTTGAAACCTGCTTTTGCAGGAATATGTCGTAGAAACTATGGCAGCAGCTATAAGCTTCATGATTGTTGAAGACAAATCAACCTGAAACACATAAAAAAAAATTATTATAAAATATTTCAAAACGTATCTTAATGGTAAAAATAAATGGTCGAAGACTAAATTGTGAACAAACAAGCATTAGCAAATGTCAAACCATCCCATCCGGCAGAGATTCATAAATGACTATTCCCTCCAATGAGCAAAACAAAAAATATGAATCGCTTTTAAAATGTTCTTCAGCTTTCCCTAAAAAAATTACTTCTCTCCATATTGGTCATATTAAAATTTTACTTAACAGTAAAGACGGATCTACTTGTGACCGATACTATTGATTAGATGTTTCTCATCAAAACATTTGAGAAACCTTGACACAAAAATTAAAATAAAACCCTAATGCAGAATAATAGAATTCAAACAAAAACTTACCTTATTAATGATCCATCGTTGCAACTTCTCTCCTTTCTTCTAATAGCAGTTTTGTCCTCTCCATCGACTTTACCAGCTGATAATCTTGAAGTGGATTTCAAGAAAACCTCACCATCTTGATTAACGCCTGAAAATAAAAAGAAAAAAAATTAAAAGCCATTTTCTCCCTGATCTTTGATTTACAGATTAAATCATTCTAAATCTGGAAAATCTAATTTTTTTTCAATTCGAACTTATGCACATAGCTGTTCACTTGTGACTAAAAATAATTGTTTCAGATTGTTTGAAAACCATATTCTCCACTAAACATAAACCTTGCAATAAAATTTTTGATAAATGCTTCCAAAAAAATAAAAATAAAAATCCAAGATTATCAGACTTCACTTGTCACTGATTTCAACCTTAAATCGTAGAATTTATGAATTCGTATAATTTTTCGTATAGCTAATTCTGGTAAAAGTCTCTGAAATCAATTCGGGTTGATTCTATGCCTGTTTTGATTTGAAAAACTGTGCAATGACGTTAGCTTCATTCGAATTCTGAAACACGAGAGTAAAACGTGGACCCAATCATCCAACCATAAAAAATGCTGTGAAATTCCTGCACTGGCACTAAATTTCAGAAAAAAGGTAATTGAAACTCTATTTCGGTATTTTTAATTAGATAACTCACCTTATAAAGAAATTAAAACGGAAAAAAATGACAACGACCGAAAAACGTTTG
Source organism: Liposcelis brunnea (assembly GCA_023512825.1). Taxonomy (NCBI): domain Eukaryota; kingdom Metazoa; phylum Arthropoda; class Insecta; order Psocodea; family Liposcelididae; genus Liposcelis; species Liposcelis brunnea. The sequence goes on from CM042070.1 coordinate 4,776,611, forward strand.
TGATCGAAGGGGAGCAAAATGAAAATGGCGTCTCTCCATTCCTATCCCTTCCACCAAACCAAAACTAATTTTTTTCCTAATAAATTTTCATACTACGCTCGGTCCATATATCAATTTTAAAATAGCAAATTCAAATAAATAACTCGGATCGACCTTTTTATTTAAATAACAAGTGTTTACCTTCATTAAATAAAAAAAATTTGTCGTCGTCGATTTCGTGGATGCTTTTTGTGAGAGTGAAGACCCAACATGCGCGCGCATCGCGTCCACTTAACACGAGCAAAAAAGAAAAAAAATGATAGCTACCGGTTTTCTCCTTTTTTTAAAACTCATCATTATCGGAAAAAAATGAACTACATATCTTGCTAATAAATCGCAGCCACAGATAATTTGTAATATCACATTTTTTTGGAAATTGACAAGGTGAAAATCACTAAAATTCAGGTTAATGGCCAAACATGAGCTCGCATCTCTTTTATCTAATAAGACCTCTTCGCCGGCGTATCCCTTCTATTCTAGGCCAAGATTAATTCTTTTAAATGAGCAAAACGAAAAACATAAATCGCTTTTCAACTAACGTTCTCTAGCTTATAAGAAAATTACTTCTCTCCATATCGGCCAAATGAAAATTTTATTTAACAGTAAATTTGACTTATCCACTTGTCACTGATACAAATGATAAAAAATTACTCATCAAAACATTTGAAAAACCCCAACACAAACATTATAATAAAACCCTGGTGCACAATGATAGAATTTAAATAAAATCTTACCTTGGTAATAATCCATCGTTGCAACTTCTCTCCTTTCTTCTAATAGCAGTTTTGTCCTCTCCATCGACTTTACCAGCTGATAATCTTGAAGTGGACTTCAAGGAAATCTCAACATCTTGATTTCCGCCTGAAAAGAAAAAGAAAAAAAATTAAAAATCATTTCCTCCCTGATGTTTGAGCTGTAGATTAAATTATTTGGAATCTGGAAAATTTGATTTCTTTTTCCCAATTCTTATTTGTATAAAACTAAACACAGCTATTCACTTCCTGACTAAAAAAAATGTTTCAAATTGTTTGAACACCATATTTCCTTCTAGATATGAACCTTTCAATTAAATTTTTGATAAATGCTTCAAAAAAAAATTCCAAAAATATCACGGAGGTCAATTGTCACTAATCTTAACCTAAAAGTGCAAAATTTACAAATTCTTATAATTTCTCGGACAGCTAATGATTGTTAAAGTATCTAACAGCAATTCGGGTTGATTTTATGCCTGTATTTGGGTTAAAAAACTGTACAATGATATAAACTTCATTCGAATTCTGATACACGGGATGATTGGAACGTGGACCCGATCATTTAACCATAAAAAATGCTGTAAAAGTCCTGCACTGGCACTAAATTTCAAAAAAATGGTAATTGAAACTTAATTTCGGTATTTTTAATTAGATAACTCACCTTATAAAGGAAATTTAAACGAAAAAAAATGACAACGACCAAAAAACGTTTGTGATCGAAGGGAAACAAAATCAAAATGGCGTCTCTCCATTTCTATCCCATCCACCAAACCAAAATTAATTATTTTCCTAATAAATTTTCATACTACGCTCGGTCCATATATCAATTTTAAAATAGCAAATTCAAATAAATAACTCGGACTGACCTTTTTAATTAAATAACAATGTTTACCTGCGTTAAATAAAAAAAATTTGTCGTTGTCGATTTCGTGGATGCTTTTTGTGACAGCGAACACGCAGCGAAGACCCAACATGCGCGCGCATCGCATCCACTTAATACGAGCAAAAAAGAAAAAAAATGATAACGACCGGCCTTTTCCTATTTTTAAACTCATTATTATCGAAGAAAAATTAACTAGATGTCACAATAATAAATTCCAGTCACGTATCCTTTGTAACAAAACAATTTTTCGAAAATTATCACGGTGAAAAACATTAAAATTGGGTTAATGGCCGAGCATGCGCGCGCATCTCTTAATTCAATAAGAGCAAAGAAGAGGGTTACAATAAAATTTGTCGAAACTCGAAAAATGATTTTGACAGCTGCTTTTAAGAAATATGCATCCAATGTTCTTATCGAAGTGAATCCGACAATTACGGCTTTCGACTCGATTTTTTCTAAAAATACCTTTTCCAAAATGGCACTTGTAAATCGATCCCGATTCGTTAAAAATTTATTCCCAATGCGTCCTTCCTGACGAAAATAAAAATTCATTCCGCATGTCAAATAGATAACTACTCACCGATTTTTTTTCCTGTTACAAAAACAAAATTCTATTAGCCTTCATTTGAAATTTTTGACCTGCAACTAAATCCCCCACCCCTCTAACAATCACATCGAAGGGACGAAACCAAATCGGCGAGCAGGTATATACAAAGCCATAAATCAAGGATTTAGCTCCGTCAAGCTGAGTCTTGTTTATCCCTTCTCTCCTCCTTTACAATTTGACAAATTTTTAAAAATGGTTCCTCAGACTAAAAATCTCAACATGAAGTAAAAAAGATATTTTTTTTAGAATTGAGGAGGGTCTCTAATTGAAATGATTTTAAAACAAATCTTGAAATGAAGCATCACTAATTTAGATTTTGATAATGATTCTTGAAATAATCTAAATTGTGCCTGTTTTAAGCATTGGACAAGCCAACCCCTTGAGAATGAATTTGCAGCTACATTTCACTACACGTAAACCTTCAGATTAATTTTTCATACAAATTCAGTAATAAATATGAGAAAGTCATGTTAAAAGGATAAAAACTAGGCTTGAAAGTACAAACACATCATTTTTTTAAAAACAAATATTAAAAATGGAAATAAATTAATTTTTGCCTATCTCATCCTAAAATCCTAAAATCTCTGTTACGATCTCTACTCAAAAGCAACTAATATCATTAAGAAACTGCTTCAATAAAAGCAAAAACACTAACTATAACAGTTAAAAACTGTAAAGACCTTTACCCCATCAGAGACATTGAAAGAGACACTAGCGGTTTCAGTTAAAAATGAGAAATCGAGAAAAGCGGTAATGTCAATTGTTCAAATTTTGAGGTGCAAACTTCTACAGTGGAAACTTATAAAACGTTTCAAAATTTTCTGTAAAATTTGCAGGGGTTCTAACCTCTTCAGCAAAAATTTGAGGCACTAACCTCTTATTAAAATCAAATTTTTTTCCAATTTTCAACGCCAGACTAAAAAAATGGTTGGGACAAAAATGCTGTTATTTCACAAATTGGACAGCGTTTTAATAATAATTTTGACTGGGCAAAACTAATCCTTCCTCAAAAGCTTTAGGAATAAAAACCTGATCATTTTAAAAAAAATTATTAATAGAACATTCAAAACTTGCAGAGCACAAACTGTGACTGCTGTGACAAACTGTGACATTTAAATTAAAACGGCAAATAAAAGCTTTGGACGCTTCTTTATCAGCAAGTATGCAAATGCGGATTTCATATTCTCTCACTTCATCTCTCTAAAAATACATTCGAACTTTTATAGAACAATAATTCCTCTCCCTCGTAATTTACTTTTTATTTTAAGAAACCTTTCAAGACAACAATATGGTCAGGTCAAATCCTCAAAATAATATCAAAACCTCGTCGATTTCTCTTTCAACTAGTCTGACTACAAAAAGTTGTTAAATATGGCTGACCACAAAAGGGATTATAAATACACGAGGTTTATTAAAAACACATCACTAATTAAAACAATAAAAGAGGAATTGACTAATTAAAATGATTTACCTTACCTTAAATAGACGTAAATACATCGATGAACTTCAATAACACAAACCGTGACTTTCATATTCGCCATTTTGAAAAGTAGCAGTCAGTGCTGCCAATTTCTATAAATGCAAATTTTTAAAATTCTGGCGCGACTTCCTTTTAAATAAAAAGAATAAATAAAAACCGGAATATTTCGAACTTTTTCAAAATTCTTCGGCTTTTTTTATGTTTTGGGGTCTAAACAAATGGGGTAAAATCAAAAAAGGTCGAAAAGCTAGCTCCAAGCAGCCATTTTATGCCAAATTTAAAAAGTAAGAGCTTTTCATGAGGGAGCTTTTGGTAGATTTTAACTTCCTCCAAAAAAAATTCATGAAAAACTTTTATCTGTGTCTAGGGCTCGAGACTTTCAATTTAATTTTTACATTTTAACTTTCCTAATGATCCAAAAAATTTTCAAACCGTCTTATATCTCTGTATAGTATCAAAGCTACGGGAATACCCTTAAGATATTTTGCTCATTTATCACCGAAATAACAAAAAATGAAGAAATTTTTGTAGGTAGCTCCTAAACGAAGCCTAGAAAATAAGATAATAGGAAAAATACACGCAAGCATTTAAATAGCGTAGCCTTTAAACTGAAGGAAATAAGTAATAAAAATGTATTATTATAAAACAAAATTTTATTAATAATTCATAATAAATACATAAAAATTAATTTAAAAAAAACAGTTCTACAAATTAGCATAAAAAAATTGGCACTTAAAAAACTAATATCTAAATTCTAAAAAATTCTACCATCAAAAAAATGTCATAAACCTTGCTTAGCGGGTTGCGAAAGATCATTTTCATCTACTATTATAATAAAATTGATGAAATCTTTATAATTACAATATAAAATAGTTTTTCATGGTAAATTTTACCTTTAAAATGAACTTTTTTTAGCTATTCTCTTTCCAATTCTTAAAATTATCATGAATATAACGTTCCAGTAGCTGATAAAATTAACCCTAAGAACGGAGGTGATGGATTTAACGGTCTTGATAAATATTCAGGATGAAATTGAGTGGCCACGAAATATGGATGATCCTTCAGTTCTAAGATTTGCATTCTTTCATTTGTAGGATCTCTCCCGACGAATTTTAATCCAGCTCGTTCTAATTTTTCTACGTAAATCGGATTTACTTCGTAGCGGTGTCGATGTCTTTCCTCGATTTTTTCCTTGTTCCCATATAATTTTTCTGAAAATAAAAAAATTATTTTTAAAAATGGCCAAAATAAATTTTTAGCACAAGAACATACTTATGATTGAGTCCTTCGATTTAAAAACCGTTTCCCTTTTCCCAAGCCGCATCGTGCCACCCATTCTTCCCTGATTATGTTCCGGCATTTCGATAACCACCGGATTTTTCGTATCAGGATTAACTTCAGTTGAATTAGCATCTCTTTTGCCTAATACGTTTCTCGTGAATTCGATAACTGCAACCTGAAATCCTAGACAGAGTCCTAGAAACGGTATTTTCTTTTCTCTGCAATATTTTGACGCTGCGATTTTTCCCTCGATTCCTCGATCGCCGAAACCACCAGGGACAATAATGCCCTTGCTCTTGCATAATCTCTCCCATGCCTGATAGTAAGAAACAGCGTCTTTGGCTAAAGCAGATTCTTCCAAATCCTCAGCTTTTATATACTAAAAATAAAACAAAAAAATAAATTAATATAATTAAGTACTGTGAGCACTAGAGTCATTTCAGCTGCTCAATTTTTGCTTGTCAGACAAATTTTTAAAAAATTTTTACTTGTTGAAGAAACTTTTTCATAATTTCTTTCTTATCGAACAAATTTCTTTCTGATTTTTAGTAAAATGCTAAAATTTAAAACTTCTAATACCTCTAAGTTTAATCTAAATCCTCTTGCTATTGAAGCATGTTGAAGTGCTTTTATAACAGACGTATAAGCATCCTTTAGTTTGGTATATTTACCAACTAATGTTATATCTACAGAATTTGTTAAATGTTCTATCCTGCGAAAAAAAAATAAAACTTAGCTCAAGGAATTCATTACCCTGAAATTGGCCTATTGTAATTTACTAGCCACTAATTAACATTTTCTCTTTTACACAGAAAAGTGACGTCATAAAACTTTCGTCGAATTTTTCTCCCGTGCGAGCAGATTTTTCCTTAGCTAAACGTTTTCGCTCACCTAAAAACTAAATCTCTCCATTTTTTCATAAAATCTACGGGTTGAGCTATTGGAATATTCAATTTTAATTTTTCTTTTAAAAAATTTAAAATCCCTTGTTTTTCTAAAATTAACGGAACTTTGTAAATCGATGAAACGTCGTGAATGCAAAGTATCTGAAAAAGAAAAAAAAAAGATAAATAAAAAAATTAAAACTAAAAATAGTAAAAGTTTTTAAGAATTTTTTTTCCACAGAAAATATTCTGAAAAAATTCTCCACCCCAAAATAACTTTGAAATACATTTTTGAAACGGAAATTCTAAAACATTTCTCGACAGTTAAAAAATTCTAAATAAATTTTTCAAGAATTTTCTCGGCTGATAAAAAATTTAATTAAAATTTTTTTTGCATAGCAAAATGGTTGAATTTGAAAAATTTTAATAAGCTTTGCAAGCTAACCGAACAAATTACTCACTTGATCCACAGGAATCTGACAAACTCTAGAAATCTTTTCCCTAATATCCTCGTGGACCGGAAACTGGCTTCTGCAAACCACCAAATCCGGCGTGATCCCCCAACTCCCTAACTCTCTCACACTGGAACTTGCCGGCTTCGTCTTCGCTTCGCCGGTAGCTTCCGGCTATTAAAAAAGAACAAAAATAACCATATCAGTGACTCATTTCATAATCCCTTTAATTAAAATAATGAACCCCATTCATAGTAAATTTACATTTTTATCAAGATATAAATACCTGAGGAATTAATGTTACAAGCACATTACAAAAATTGTCATCCTTTGCATCTATCTGGAATCTTCTAAATGCTTCTAAAAACGGAAGACTTTCCAAGTCACCGATTGTCCCTCCCAATTCGATGATGCAGACATCTGGATTATTGCTGTTTTGCTTATCAACTGAGATTTCAGCTACTCTGCTAACCCATTCTCGAATAGCATCTGTTATGTGTGGAATAACTACAACAAGAAAAATTAATTAATTCATTTCGACACAAACAAACTATTTTTTAGCTTTCCAAAATTCTTAGCCAAACTAAAAAAGTTTTGCAAGATTTCCAAAAGGAGCCAACCAGCCGAACTAAAACTTGCCTTGAACTGTTCTCCCTAAATAATCTCCATTCCTCTCCTTATTAATAACATATTGATAAATTTTCCCTGTAGTGATATTATTTTCAGAATGAAGCGTAAGATCCAAAAATCTCTCGTAATTCCCCAAATCTAAGTCAACTTCACTTCCATCTTCTAGCACGAAAACTTCTCCTGAAATCAGAAAAAAAATTCACAATCACTCACAAATAAAAAAAATAATCTTTCAGGATGAAACTATTTCTACCGTGTTCATAAGGGGAAAAAGTTCCTGCGTCAATATTAAGATACGGATCAATTTTAATCGACGTTACGTTAAAACCGCATGATTTTAATATCGTCCCGAGTGAACTAGCTATGACGCCTTTTCCTATACCGCTAATAACGCCACCCGCGACTAGTATATATTTCATTTCTAAATAAATATGATTAAAAATAAAAACTTAAAAGGCAAAATAAATCGCTAAAAAATCCACATAAAACAAATGGTCGTTATCAACAAACAAATTCCCGCGGATGTCAAATTTTAAGCGTGCGCAGTTATTGAATCACGTGATTTTCAAAAAAAAATTCGATTCGTGGAATTCTAACAATTTGTTAAGTGCATTTTAAAATGAAAATGGTCAAATTCATCGCTTTTTTTTTACATAAAAGATAAATATTGTAGCAATGAGGTTAATAAGGTTAGGTTATGTCGCTCACTTGATTCCTTTTCCTTAATGGGGATGATTGATTAATTCATTCAAATATTGCAAATAAATTTAGAATATGAATTTCTTAGAATTTTGTTGAATAAATTACCGGAAGATAAGTTGTAGAGTAGTTAAACAAAAAAGAGAAAACGATTCAACAAACAATCATAGGAGTCGGATGTCACATTCTCACATATCTTTGCAAATTAAGATGGCGGCGGCACAATTAAAGAACTGAAAATATTTCTTTAGTTTACCAAACTTTGATATTAAATAATTAACACGAAATAGCTAATAAAAAAATGAAAATTAACCCATTTACAAACGTATTTAAAGGTTCTCTTTCAATTGTCGAACATAAACAGAAGAAAATCGTTGACAACTTGCGCAGTTGGATCTGCGCATTGACATTTTCTTACAGAGCCTGTTTCAACTGGATTTGGAGGTAATTTCAGACTGAATTTTGGTTTAATTTGTGATTGCATTCGATTCATCCGAGCCGAAAAACAAGCCCGTTTCATGTTTGCTTTTAATTATCGTGGCAGCAGACACTTTAAAATGCCCATGCATCCGTTTTCGTTTTCTAGCCATTTTTCAGAATCTTGACTATTATTTATCATCTTATAAGTTTTTATAAATCATTTTTAAAGGAGAACAAGATGAACAGTGATATCTGAATTTGATAAATAGTCTCCACGGAGTTTGGGTTCATTTTGTTTAAAATCATGTTTACCAGATCTAAAATGGCTGCTACAAATACGTTAATGCCACATAGGCGATTTCGACAAAAAAATGGCGCCAAGCATATTCCATTTTCCAGTTTTTGGTGCTTTAAGACTTCAGCACATCTATTTATTTATGTCAAGAATTATTTGACAAGTTTAGAAATCTTCAACTTTCTGTTTTTCATGATTTTTTTAAAAAGGATTTCCTCAGATCTTTTTTAGATCCTTTTCATGGTTGGGAATTTTTTCCTCCTGTTCTTTCAAATTTATTGGCAACTCCTCTGTGCCAAAACTAACGGAACAACCAAGGAACGTTATAAAAAATTACAAAAACCGCCGAAGTGCGAATTATTCACTAAATGGAGGAAGAAACATATTAATTTTTTTAAAAAATAAAAACCCGTTGAAGCTAACAGCGTTCATCCGTGTAGTGCTACAATTTATTCAAAGGAACAGTACTTTTTGCATAATAGTAAAAAAAAAACTAACTCGGGTATGTCATATCAGTTGTCTATGGGCTCGCACGTGCTTCAGTTATCCAAAAATGGATTTTTATTTTTTAGTCAAAATCTTTCATTAAATTGAAAAGTGAGTGGAGTTGAGTGACAGACTTAAATTTTTTTTAAAAGAAAATGTGAGTGCCAAAAAAATATTTTTAAAAAAACTTTAATGACGTGGATATGGATCATACCAGAGTTTATAAATTAGGCAATAATGGTCCTTACTACAGGAATCATTTTATGCAATCGGCAAATGCAAGACAGGTAAGTAAAAAACCCGAAAAAAGGTCGGGGGAATTTTTTCAGGGGAAATGAGAAGGGAAGGCTAATGACATAAAAAGAAGCTAAGGCAATTTTCAGAAGGCTCACAATGTAACCTAATCGTAAAATCTACAGCAGCATTTTTTTTAAAAACGAAAATTTTTAAAATAAAGTGTGTTAGGTTTGAAATTATTGGAATACTGACAATTAGAACGTATAACTGTATATTAATTTAAGAAAACTAAGAAACTGCGCGAAATCCAGATTTACATAAATTACGCACTTAGTCGAGTGTAAAAAGAAATGACCTATGCAACGTTTATTTTGTCGGATATAAATATAATAAAAAAATATTTTTTAAAAAATATAACGTCACGGTTAGTTAGGACTGATAACAAAAAGAAAATTTTTTAGGCCCGTAACCGGAAGGCGGCCAACAGAGCCGTAAAAGAGAGAAGAACCAGGGACCAATTTATTGGGGCCTAAGAGGTTCGATCTGAACGCCCAAAATAACCAAACTATTTTACCCCAATGCAAAGGGGGGAGGGCGTCTGCAAATCCAAAACAAGAGGAGGAGCATTTGAGGGCTAATCCTTAGGCGCTCTGGTCCTCTGGGAACTCTGGAGGCCATTGGAGCCCTCTGAGGACCATGGAGCGCCAGCCCCTGCAAGAAGTTCAACTTTCGCAAATCCCAGAGACCATGGCACGTAAGGACCAGTCCCCACAAGGCGACTGTTCTTTCCCTGGTTCTCTTGAGGCGGACGCCCTTTTACTCTCTCCTCCTCCCGCTGAAATCTTTCTAATAGAATCTTATCCTTGAACCTGAAATTTCTCTTATTACCGTTTTCTTTCGGTAAATTTAATATCAATTAAAAATGAAAAAAATATTAAATGGGTCACGTGGCTAAACTTGGTTACCCAAACGAAACGATCATAACATGTACTGTTATGATACTTTAAAATAGGTGAGCTCTCGTGATAATTATATAATTAATTTTTGCAGGTAATAGGAGATAGACTCAACGGGAGAGGGATTTCAACAAGTTCAAACTCGTCTTGGAATTTTAGTAATAGCTATTTGGATATACCGAAATCGAGGAAGGGAAAATTATGGGGTGCTTTTTTAATGGGAGTCATCTTAATCGTAGTTTTAGTTGTTTCCGCAGTTGCAGGGTTAGCATTTTACATGGGAGGTAAGTATTTTTTGACTGATGGAGAAAATGACTAGAAAAATTATAGTCAATTTTTTACTGGCCATCAGTTTCCATTTTCATTTTTGAAATTCCAAGAAAAATATCTTTGGTTCCAGTTATTAGAACAGATTTAGAAAAAGAAATGCTTATTTTCGATGGGAGCTTCAGAATCACCTACGGGGATCAATATCAGTCTAATTTGAAAAACGCAAGCAGTAAGGCGTTTCACGAAAAAGCAACAAAATACTCAGCAATGGTAAGATTTAATTTATTTTAGTGCTAAGAAAAAATTTCTAATCCCTATTTCCAATTTCAGCTAACCAGCATTCTCCAAAAAAGCATCATCGGGACGTCGCTTCAAACCATCAACATCCTCCGCTTCGAAAGAGGAAGTCTCATAGTATATTTTAGAATTCAACTCGACCGTCGAAAAATCCCAGACTCGGTAACGCTCATCGAAGAATTTTTAAAAAAAACCATAATGGAAGAAATTAACTCGACTGAGTCAGAAGCGTTTAAAAACCTCGAAATCGACAAGAGAAACGTGAACATAAAACGATTCGTCGGCGAAGAATTCACAACATTCTACAAAACCATCAACAGAACAAAAGAACGCCCTCCGCCTAAAAAAACCGATCGAAAAAACGAAGTTATAAAAAAACCGATAACCCCTTCTCGTTCTCCTAGCCCGGTCCCTCCCATCACGACCTCAACCCCTCCCGAACCCAAAAACAAAACTACCAGAACAGTACTCCCCACTCCAACCCTAACCGACGAAGAATCCTTAAACTACACTAAACTTCACCAGTCTATTAATGAAATTTTTCAGGGACCAACAATGAACGGGCACGCCCGACCCGTAACCGCCTCTACCACAACCACAAAAGGGTTTATCCTACTAGAAGGACCTTGGAAACCGATCCTGCCCACTCCTGTCGACCCAATAGAACCCGACGAACCCGTGAAATTTCCCAAAAAAAATTTCGAGGAGAACATAAAAATCGTACCTGAAATTAAAGAAGAAACAACCACGACTGAAAAGCCAGAACTAGTCGGCGTTGATCAGATGATGTCGGGGATAAAAGAAATGGGCTCGACCGTACCTGAAATTACAACAATAGCAGTAATAACCCCGACTACGGTCCACACGGTCAAAAATCCATTTATTGATAATGAAAACTCCCGCTCTTCTAACATTTTAAAATTTGGCTTGCCCGACTTGCCAATTATTCAACAATTCCACAATATAGATGAACTATTTCATGGTTTCCCGAAACCTTCCCCTCCGCACGTCATTCCCCTCATCCCTACTGAAAACATTATCCACAATACACCAGTAATAACACCGCATAACCAACAGACGATGGTTACACCGATGGTAACAAGATTCCCAATGCGGACGAAAATAATAGATAAAAATTATAGAGATTTTGATAATGGGCCGATATACATTAGCACGTTTCCTTTGGAAACGATGACGACGGAAGGCTCGAAGATAATAACTCTGCTTCCGGTAAGGTCGAATGTGAATATGAGAAGACCGCTGAGGCCGAAACCAATACTGGTGAAAAGGGTGAAAGCACCGAAGAAAATCGGGAGGCCTAAACCTAAACAACTAATACATGGAATTCCGTTTAATTCACCGTCGAAATTGGTGATGGATCTAGAGACTGAAGACATTGAGGCTACCGAGGATCCTGAAGAAGAAGAAGAGATGATGAAAGTAGGCGACGATATAGAAACAACTACAGTGGAAGTGCCAAGTGAAGTGGAAACTCAGACTGAGGAATATTTAGACGTGCTACAGTGAATTTAGAGACACACTGTATAAATTTTTGTAAGAAAAAATGTGAATTAAATTTTTTTAAAGAAAAATATTCAGCTGAAAAATCCTCTCTGGGACTTCACAATGAAAATATGTCGCTAGCTTCAGTCGCAAATATTTTGCTAGAAGTGACTGCTCATTTTCCGCATTTCAACAATGACCTGAAACTATTTTCGCTTATCCCAATTATGCTTCTGTCATCGATCACCGTTGCAATGCTTTTTGTTCCCTAAAACCTGAACTAATTCGAAAGTATATCGAAAACAAAACTTACAGAATATTTGCTACATGTTGCGCTGCGTGGACCTGACCAAGATTACGAGCTGAAACCATTTTCGGTTGTGCTGTTTATGCTTCTGTCGTCGATGACCGTTGCGAAGTCTTTGCTTTTTCTTATATCTGAAAAAATTGAAAATGTATCAATACACTAGCAGAGACTTTGCTACAAGTTGCACTGCACATAACTAACCAAGTTAAAACCCTGAAACCATTCTTGGTTTCCCCGACGATGCTTCTGTCGTCTATAACCGTTGCAAACCATAAATAATTCTTTAAAGTTTGAACGATTTAAAAATATGCCGATCAGATCGTTTACAGATAACTTGCTAGAAGTTGCTTTATGTAGAACACACCAAGATAATGATCCGAAACTATTTTTCGTTGTTCCGACCGTGCTTCTCTTGTCGAAGACTATTGCGAACTGGGTGTTCACGGAAGGATTTTCTTGATAAGCCGATTAGGCTGCAGTTTTAGGGCTGAGCAGTGTTAGGAAACTAGATATAACATGGCTCATTTCCGGTTGGGCAGAAGCAGAGTGAATTCGAGTTATCAGAACTAGGAGCAATAAGTCTAGAAGTTTTAAGTGATTTTGCAGCTAAAAAATGAAATTTGCTCCTCTTAGTCGTTCATAGAATTGAGCTTTAAGAACTAAAGAACAGATCTCGCTTGTTTCTGCAACCGCTTCTGCAGTCTAAAGCTTTTGCAAACGGTATAGTTTCTCGTATTTATGTGAATTACCATTATGCCCTAAATTTCGAAGAGGAGCGACTCGCTAGACAAGATAGGGAATTATAGAAAAGACTTCTCACAGCACAAAAACTTAAAAAACAGCATTTTCTAGGATACTGGAAACACCAAAATGGTCAAATACATTTGTTCGTGAAACCATGTGGTGTGCAAAAGTTCTAGAAAGCAGAAGCAATTGCGGAACTTCCACAGATCGTTTCTTTAGCATTCAATATCAACATATTTCAACAGACAAGTCACCCAAGTTCACCAGAGCGCGGCCTAGAGGGGCTGAAAAACGCCCACAACTCCGAAAATTTTACTTTGCCGACTAAAAACCGAGAATTTTTATTTTTGTGTCATCAAAAACGCATTAAAACTGATTTCAGAGCTTTAGGTTGATTTCAAAATCAAGCCTGACTCTTAAAACTCCCCTAATCAAATTGTTAGGATAACCCTAATTTAAAATCAATAAAAATAATTTAATAAAAATGTTTTTATTAATTAATAAAAGATTTTTATCAATTAACATTATTTTTTTTTTATAAACGTCACATCATATAGCAATTAATAAAGTAAATTTTCTTCCATTTTATAAATCGATAAATACATTACGTGGAATGGTAACTGTTACAATAAAATTGTAAGACAGCAAATAAATTTATAATCTTAATAAAAAATTGTTGTTTCAACCTAAAAAAAATTATTTTCAACTTCTTACAGCCATCAATGATTTGTTTGAAAAATTATTTTTTTAGATCATCTTCAAAATATACACACAAAATATTTTAGAAAAATTTTTTTTCTATTAAAAAAAAATCATAGTGCAAAATTTTTTTTAGGGAATCTTGATTTTTTAAATCAACAAGATGCAAAATTAAAACAATTAGATTTTAACTGATAACTGTCAATATTTTTTTTTACTACGTGCATTGAGACTTCACTGCCATGATATTGGTGCTTAAAAATTTTTTCTATTTTTTAAACTAAAATTAATTATGAATAATTTCTATTATAATCTGGCAGCAACTTAATAATTATATGGCACATTTACTGACTGACAAAAATAACTGTAAATTATTTTCTATAACAATAGGAGAACAATGCTTTTTTTTCTCAGATGTAAATCGATACTGTAAAATGTTTTTTTTTTAAAAAATATAACCTTTTATTTATTTTTTTTCCAATAAAATGGTCCCAGATCATTTTAGTAATTAAGTACATTTTATATACTTAAAAATTCTTCTTATCAAAATTTTGAGGAACTTCTCAAAATAACCGTTTTTCATACGAAAACAACCCATGAACATTCCCTTCATTTTGAGCAGCAGGAGTTCTTCGTTCAACTTTCAAATGCCCCTCGTACATCATTCTTCTAAGGATTGTTAAACTTTTAGCACCAATATCCTGGCAGCTATGCCTCATCCCGCACTGCAAATATGGCAAAAATCTTAAAACGGTTCCTTTATCAACAATGGCACCACTTACCCCTTGAGCTACTTTAATCCTATCAACTTCAGAATGAAAATACCTATCAGATGCGCTTCCCCTTGCATCCTGTCTATTCATCGCTTCTAAACTTCCCATTCCTCTGTATTTTTTTAACCTAACCCCGTCTGAAAAAAAATAATCCCCAGGAGCTTCTGAAGTTCCAGCTAATAACGATCCCATCATAACAGTGGATGCTCCTAATGATAATGCTTTAATTATATGTCCGACTGATGAAATCCCCCCATCAGCTACGACTGGTACATTAAATCGTTTTGCATATTCCGCAACTTTATAAACAGCAGTGGCTTGAGGTCGACCGACTGCCATAACTTCCTGCGTGATGCAAATACTTCCACTACCCATTCCTACTCTTAGCCCATCAACACCTGCATCTATTAAATTTTTAGCTTGAGCTGCAGTTACAACATTCCCACCGATAACCTGTAACGTTGGATATTCTCTTTTAATTTCCCTAACCATATTAACTTGAAAAATTGAATTCCCTTGAGATGAATCTAATACAATTACATCTACGCCTGCGTGAACTAATAATTTCAATCTATGTTTATCGTCTTCCCTAGTGCCTATCGCAGCACCAACAAGCAACTGCTTATTTTCATCTTTACTAGCATTAGGAAAATTTCTTGATTTTTTTAAATCAGTCCTTGCAATTAACGCTACTAATTCACATTCATCATTAATAATTGGTAATTTTCCTTTCTTCGATTTTTCTAAAATACTATTAGCTTGCTGTAATGTCACTCCTGCATTAGCTGTAACTAGATCATCGACTTTCGTCATAACTGTTTCCAATTTAAGTGTATGATGCTGGCTTTCCTCTAAGAAATCAATATCCCTTGATGTTACAATCCCGACAAGTTTCCCTCCTAGCTTTCCATTATGAGTAATTGGAATCCCACAAAATCCGTGCTCTTTTTTAACTCTAAACACATCAGCTACGGTATGTTGCGGTGTCATAACAACGGGATCACGTATGAAACCTTGCTTGTACTTCTTCACTTTATTAACCTCGTGGGCTTGATCCTCCGGCGTGCAATTATGATGAATTATTCCGATACCTCCGCATAATGCCATGGCAATAGCCATTTCAGATTCGGTAACTGTGTCCATCGGTGAAGAAACGAGTGGTAATTTGAGATGAATTTTTTTAGTTAGGGGTGAAGTTAAATCGACTTCCCCAGCTGCGAAGTCGATGAACCCCGGTAAAATAATAAAGTCATTGTAGGTTAACCCGTCACCTCTACTGAATAATTCCTTGCAGCTTAATCCGTCCTCTGGTAATATATCCTCCGTACGAACGATATCAGCCATTTTCACACGATTAAAAAATATAAAATGTTAAATTATTCCACGCACGTGGTTTAAAACGTCAATTATTTTTCTACGGCTTCTCTTTTGCATAGAGATCCGCAAGGTCAAGACCCCCTGGGTGCTTTCAGAAATTTGCAATGTTCAACGATTTTCCTTTTTGAACCACGTTCAGAAACACACGACACTAGTTTAATATTTCAAATTAAACACTTGAAATCCTATTAATTTCTATTACACCCCGTTTAATTAAATTGAAAACATTTAAATTATGATTTTCAACACGATAATTCACGATCCTCATCGTAAAATTTCAAAATAATAAATCAAAACACCGGCGAAAATTAACATGGCTGACCGGAAGTGACAACACCGCCATCTTAGAGTAAATAATCATAAACATTACTTTAATGGCGTCCGCTTAATACATTTAAATAACATTAAAAATGAATCAAATAAACCCGTCGGAACAACTTCCAGATAAACCAGATAAAGCTACAATATTAGCGCTTCTTCAGTTATTAAATAAATACAGCCTAAAGGTAATTTTTCATTTAATAATTGACATTTTTTAATGGTGCAATTTTAACCTTTTTTTCTTCCAACAGGCAACTGAAGAAGTCTTGAAAAAAGAAACAAATATCGACTTAAGCTTTCATGGAGGTCATGAATCTAGCCAAAATGAATCGGAAGTTAACAGTGTCCTATCCGCGTATAAAAGTGAAGGAGATCCAAAGATTTATGAAAGGGTTTATGAACAACTCAAACTGTTTATAGAAAATTCTCTCGATGTTTACAAACATGAATTAGGGATGATTTTATATCCTGTTCTTGTACATATGTACCTGGAATTAGTTTATAATAATCATGAGCAAGAGGCTATTCGTTTTATGAATCGTTTTAAACCTGATCAAGAGGATCATTATCAAGATGACTTAAGAAAATTATCATATGTCACGAAAAGGGATTTGATGAAGGGAAATGAGCTTACAGATACATTTAAATCTAGTGCATTTATCATACGAATGTCAAGGGATACATTATCGTTACTTAAAAGGCATCTTGTGGAAAAAAAACATAATATAGTATTAAATATCATTCAAGAACATTTGTACATTGATATCTATGAAGGTGTTTCTAGAAATAAAGCACAAATTGAAGCAACAGCTGGTGCTGTGGTTGGGGAAGCATCAAGACAAGATAATAAGACCAAAGTTTATTATGGGTTGTTGAAAGAACCTGATTTGCAGTTTGTGCCTGGTGAAGAAGAAGAAAACGAAGGGGAAGGAGGTGATGGAGATAAACCGAAGAAGAAAAAAAGTAAAAAGGATCCGTTGTTTTCTAAGAAAACAAAAACGGATCCTAATGCGCCGCCGTTGGATAGAATGCCTTTACCAGAATTGTAAGTTTGCTCAAATTATTATTGGAAGAATTCAATTAATCAATTTTTGTTTTTACAGGAAAGATGCAGACAAATTAGAAAAAATTAAATCACTAAGGGAAGCTTCAAAGAGAGTAACGTTAGGACCTGAAACCTTGCCTTCAGTTTGTATGTACACACTTCTAAATTCTAACACGACTGTGACTTGTGCTGAAATTTGTGAAGATTCGAGTTTGTTAGGAGTTGGGTTTACTGACGCTGTTATTAAAGTTTGGAGTTTGACTCCGCAAAAATTGCGTGCAATGAAATCTGCTGAAGCTTTACAGGATATAGACCGAGAAGCAGGTTGGTGATTGTGAACGAGAAAAAACTTTTGTAAGGAACTAATTAATAAAACAAAAATTAATTTTAGATGATGTTCTTGTGAGGATGATGGATGATAAATCAACTAATGTTAAAACGTTATGTGGGCACAGTGGGCCTGTTTATAAGTTATCGTTTAGTCCGGATAGGACGCTTTTGTTATCTTGTTCAGAGGATGCAACAAGTAAGCTCAAATAATTTTTTTAAATATTCAGATGCACAAATCGCTCTAAAATTTTAATTATGAATATTTTTTAGTTCGATTGTGGAGTCTGCAAATCTGGACATGTTTAGTAGCTTACAAAGGTCACATGTATCCAATTTGGGACATTCGATTTTCACCTCACGGGTATTATTTCGCCTCTGCTAGCCACGATAGAACCGCAAGACTTTGGGCAACGGATCAACATCAACCTTTGAGAATATTCACCGGACATTTCTCAGATGTTGATGTAAGATTTTTTTTTTTCAAAATCAAACCTTTCCAAATTAAAATTAACTTAAATTTTTTTTTTCAGTGCGTACAATTCCATCCTAATTCAAATTACATAGCAACTGGTTCAAGCGACCGTACCGTCCGTTTATGGGACAACGTAACTGGATCTCAAGTCCGATTAATGACAGGACACAAAAAACAAATTTATTGCTTAGCCTTTTCAACAGAGGGAAGATTTTTAGCCTCAGCCGGGGCTGATTGTAAAGTTTTATTATGGGATCTCGCTCACGGGCATTTACTAGCAGAACTTTCAGGTCATACAGGGACTATTCACGCTCTTTCTTTCAGCCGTGATGGAAATATCTTAACCTCAGGTACGTTCAAACACGAAAATTAATTTTAAATAAAAATCAACTCCTCAATGTGTTTTTTTTTTCATTTTAGGCTCTTTAGACTGCACAGTAAAACTCTGGGATTTTACCAAATTAAGTGAAGAAATGAGCTTAGAAGATGTTAATGTCTCCCATAACCCAGATGTAAAAAATAATGGTGACAATTACTTGCTACGATCATATGCCACGAAAAATTCTCCAATCTTATCATTACACTTTACCCGTAGGAATTTAATGTTAGCAGTTGGAATGTATGACTCATAAAAAAAAATCTTATTAATAAAAAGACTTAATATATTACAAAAGTAATGTACTGTTAAATAAATTTATAAAAAAATTTGTAATAAAAATATAAGTTAAAAATAAATAATAACATTAATTGATTATAGAGATGCTTCTGTATTAATATTAACTGGGGGTAAAAAATGAGTCCTCACTTGGCTATGCAATTCTGCAATATCAGAATGTTCTCTTTCTAAATTCCTCACTAGTTGAGAGAAATGAACGATCCCTTCTCTGCCCTCTGGGAACCCGTAATTCTTAATCACATCCATTTGTATTTGCACAATGATAGGAAACACGTATTGCATCATTTTCATCATATCATTACCGGCATTCCCTTTTGCTTCACCTAATTTCTCAACATTTTCAGGAATATTAATGGCTTCTAAAATATCAGTCAAAGCAGCTAGAAAAAAAATGAGCTTTTAGGTTAGGTTGCCTTGTTATTGAAAATTTCAACATTTAAAGATCATTTTACGTACCTTTCGCCTTATCAGGCGTAAATTCATTATCCTCGCTCATGATTAATTATCAATTCACTAACATACGTAAAAAATTTAAGTCAAGAAATGAATTTTTAAAAAAAAATCATAAGTCGGCCATTTTGGATTTTGTTTACTCTATGATTAAATCGTGACGCTAGAATAATTTTAATTTTCCATTTTGTCGTGGCAGTAACTAACAACGGAATGTTTTTAAATTTACTTTTTGGTTCACAAAAATTATTATTCTTCGTTAAATTTTTCGTTATAGATGATTTATAGATAATTTTACATAAAATGACAAATTTGAACGAAAATATTTTAAATAATATCCATCACGGCTGTTTATCATGGTTATTTAAATGAAAAACCTTCAAAGTAATTTTTTCCTAACCTTATCTGGTTGCATATGAGCTACAATGAATAAATTTCTACAAGAGTGCCAAAAAGTTTATCAGACACTCTTACTCGACCCAGCTCGTTACAAAACCGTCAGGGTAATTTTGGGAAATGAATCATGCGATTTAGACTCTGCAATTTCAGCGCTCGTTTATGGGTACATTATTTATCATGAGAATAAACAGAAAGGGATTCGAAATAGTGAAGTATTGCCATTGTTGAATATAGAGCATGAAGATTTACCACTGAAAACTGAGGTTACTTTTTATTTGAAGTTACATGGGATCTCACTGGAGAATGTGCCGACAAGAGGGAGTAGGTGAGTTGGTTTGTCGTTATTAAAACAAGAGGGGTTTTTATTTTTTTTTTTATTTCAGGGATTTATTCAGTTTAGCCAGATTGCATAAGGCTGGGGTTTTGCAGTTAACATTAGTTGATCATCATATGCTTCCTGTGCAAGATCAAGAATTACTGACATCTGTTGTGGAAATTATTGATCACAGACCACAAGAACCGGACTGGGATTGGCCTAATGTAGATGTTACGATCAAACCAGTGGGTTCATGTGCAACATTAATAGCTAAGAAAATTTTACAGAGGAGTCCACATTTGTTGACGTTTCAGATTTGTCATCTATTATATGGTAATTGATAGAATTACAGACGATAATTGAAATTGTCATTACAATTAATTTTAATTTCAGGTCCTATATTACTCGACACATTTAATTTCTCAGCAGAAGCAGGTCGGACAACAGATTTAGACAAACAAGTAGTTAGCTCTTTAGAAAAAAAAATTTCAGTCGACAGAAATCGCTTATTTCAAGATTTAGTTTTTGCTAAAACTCAAGTTAGTGGACTAACCGACTCTCAAATCCTACGAAAAGATTTAAAAATAATAGGAGGAATCCCGATAGCAGGATTACCATTTTTAGTAGATGAATTTGTAAAAAGACAAGATATCGAGCAAACATTATTAGCATTTTTAAGAGGAAAAAATAATGTTCCTGTGATGATGTTGATGGGAGTCAAAATAACCGGAGAAATTATTGAAAAGGACATGGCCATATTCTCAACTAACCTTTCAGTCGGCGAAAAAATAATAGAAGCCCTTTTAAAATACGACGCGCCATCTTTAGAATTAAAAGAATTAGAACATCAACACTCGAAATTTTTAAAATTATTCAAACAATCAAACGTTAGGATGTCGAGGAAACAAGTAGCTCCTATTGTACAAAAAGCAACGTCATCAATCAACGAAATAACAAAATGTGGGTTAGGTGGAAATCCGTCGTGATAAAAAGTGATATTTAGAAAAAATGTATAAAATAAATAGAGAATATAAAAATCGTTTTTTTTTTTTGGGCGGATAAAAGAGAGACATCTATAAAAAAAAAAAGTACAATAAATTGTGATAACATCTCACCCCAAATGAAGTGCACTGGAGCGGAGTGGTTAGAAAGAAGTTAAGACAAGCGGGAGGAGGAGGAAGGGGGAACCTAATTTCATGCAATATTGATTATAAGAGAATTAGGCAAATTGCTTTATTGTCCCTACAAGATCAGTTTGATCGAATTTTGTTTTAGGGTGGAGCAGGATAATTCATAACAGATCTAAGTAGTTTTAGTCCGAAACGAAGGGAGATGAGAAAGAAATCTCAAGGGATGTCATTTAGTACTGCGGTTTATTTTATTTATTTTTTTCTCTCCTGTTTTTCCACCGATTTTCCTGTACACGTATACATGAATCATTCTTTGATTCCTCCTTTTATGTTTCATCGATATTTTCTTGATTATTTTGGGGTGCGTTCGTTTTAATGGTTTTAAACAAAGTCGTGGCAGCAGAAGCTGAATATTTTGGCTGTGCATTCACCGGATCAAAAACCGATAACGTCTTCTGCTTGAGGAGGGCAAAATTACAAGTTTCTTAGTTGTAAGTGAACCTTTGTACCTCTTCGAAATACTTCAGGAGAGCTCAAATATTTGCAAAATCTCTACCGGAATGTTTCAAACTCAAAAAGCCAAAAAAGTCGGAGAAAAAAATAATATATGTTCAGTACTTACATAAGATCGAGCCAGGTTGGAACAGGAACAGGAGAACTGGAGACATGAATCTACGCTCTGTTGATGCTTACTCGAAGATAAAATGTTTGGAAACCTGAAAACAAATACATTTTGCTTGTTAATTATTTATTCTTGCTTGCTTAAGTACCTGAAAGGAGATAACCACCAACTACAAGTATTTTTTTGATTGGCTGTATCTGTATTGGAGCCTGACACACTCAAAACTGCAAAATTTGTAACCAGTTGAGGTTAAGTAAATTTATGGCCATGGCTATATCATCGCTGGATTGGCCTAGAGAGCCTGAAATGAGAAAGTCGGCCACTAAATTGCTGCTTTTTGATTGGCTGTGACCAAACGTACCGAGCAGCAGACGACTTATGACGTCACCACCAAGGTTGAAACCGATTTTGGTCACAGCCAATGAGAAGCCAGAATTTCAATATACAGTGTTGGCGACTCTCTCCTTTCAGGTACTCTAGATTAGCCAGATCAGATTGATTTGGCCTCGGCCAAATCTAAGATGGTGTTTGAGAACTTTCGGAAATCAAACTCCGATCATTTCCAACAAAATGGATTGAAAACTTTCTCTCTCTTCCCTTTTGGAGTTAATTAACATGTCGGCGCATTAAAGAAAATATTATCCCTGTGATATTTTATCAACGAAAGCAAGAAACCAGAAACCGTAAATGAAATATTGGCGCCGCCGTCGTGTTTGAGGCGGCGTCTTCAATACAAGTCTCAAGGGTTGAAGGTGTCTAGATATTGAGGTAATTAAATGAACAGAAGCCCTCCGTCAAGTGGTTTTAAAATATTTACGCTAGATAGTATAAGGGTTAAAATTTGAAATATTGTTGTTTCCACTTTTAAAGTAATAAAAAAAATAAATAATAATGTTTTAGTTTTTATCTAGATTAAACGCTTTATTTGTAAAAATTCTCAGAATTTTTTTTTAAGGGATTCGTGATTTACGGTTTGAAGAGTTTGGGAATTTTTAAGGATTTTTATTGTGAGATTCAAAGGGGAGTTTAAGGTGGACAGATTTTGCTACTGCGAGGAATTAGTTTTTAGCCATTTGGCCAAAGCAAAAGTTAAAAGCTGAAAGCCGGCTTGGCTAGTGATGCTCTAGGTTTCTGTGACTCTTGCCAAAAATTTCAACGCCTTTAATTGGGAATAATATGGCTTCAGGCCAACTCTCAAGACTTGTAGGAAGCCACAGCACGATGGTCCCTAATCTTCCTCTAGCAGAATGCCTTCATTACCTACGATCCGACTTTCCCGGTTCGTCTGGGATGGATATTGACCTTGTTTTCATTTTGACATAGAAGAAGTTCCTTTTTCTCATTTTCATGTCAGTGAGAAAGCTCACGAGAGACGTGTCAAAAAATACATTTTAAATGTTTTGATTGAAATGTGTTTTAGCGAACTACTCTTCATCCTCCCATTTAGGGGGAAAATCCAAATTTTATCTGTTTAGAATAATTTCCAGGGTTTTCTTCCGATTTTTCAAAAAATATGAATATCCTTTTTTGACATCTTGAGGATGTATGTTTGTCATTTCCGTCATTTTCTCCCGGATTCCCGAATTGATTCAGTGTTTTTTCCTCTCTTGACGTTTCTCCCGGATGTGAATAGTTGTGTGATCGGCAGGTTATCGTGATTTCAGTAACAAAACAAAAAAAAGAACGGAAAAAAAATATGGGAAATAAAAAAAAATCCTGGGGTCCCCTTTTCTTTTTTGCTCTCTGCATATACTTTGTTTTTGTTCTTTCCGTGAATATATATAAAAAAAAATCAACGTAACAAATTCGATGTCAACATGCTATGAGAAAACATGTCTACTCCCAACACGCTTTTCTCTGGTTTATAATTCTACGTTAATGGCCGGTAAGGGAAAAGGGCTTTTTACGTCCTTGGATTTTACCTTTCTTCATCACTTTATTGAATTCGCCCTCTCAAAAGCGGTTTTTTAATAAATAAATTTAGATAATGGAAAAAAGGGATTTTACATTCAGTTGAAAAAAGAAAAATGAACTTAGCTGGAACTCATTAAAAATAAGAAAGAAGCATGAAGGATAAAATGGCCGCGTGGGCGCTAAAGCTTCAAGCAGTTTAGCCACCCAACGAGATTAGCCTGATAGCTGCAGAATATGTGGTCTGCAGAAACTATTTGTTGCCACTAGGAGTGATTGGTAGACCGAAGACGCATTTCATGGTCGGCAGAAGCTTCTTTTAGCTCTAGAAGCAAATTGTGGCTCCTCTCGGGGTCTGAAAAGCACTTTATGGCCAATAGGAGCAATATTTGGCTCTTCTTGGGGTCTTCAAAAGTTCTTAGTTGCCTGCAGAAGCATTTCATGGTCAACAGAAGACCTTTGTGGTCTTTAGGAGTAATATGTGGCTCCTATTGGGGTCTGCAAAAGCTCTTTGTGGCTTCTGGAAGAAGTAAGTGGCCTACAGAAGCATTGCGTGGTCAGCAAAAGTCCTTTGTAAGCTCCAGAAGTAATTTTTAGCTGCTTTCGGGGTCTGCAAAAGCTCTTTGTGGCCTCCAGAAGAATTTTCTGGTCTATAGCAGTTCATTGTGGCCTCTAGAAGGAATAAGAAGGTCTTCTTGGGGTGTCCAAAAGCTCTTTGTGGTCTGCAGAAGCATTTCGTGGTCTGCAGAAGTCCTTTGTGGCCTCTAGAAGCAATTTCTGGCTGCTCTCGGGGTCTGCAAAAGCGCTTTGTGTCCTCTAGGAACGATTTATGGTCTGCAGAAGCAATTTCCAGCCCGCAAAAGCGATATTTGGCCAACCGAATCAATTAATGGCTCACGAAAGCATTTTTTAGTTCTCCAAAGTGGCTTTTATTCTTTGTTACTAGCCTACAGACCCTCTGACTCGCTTAATAATTCTAATGGCTTCGCCCTTGGTTCATTACAGTCTTTTTATTACGCCACTAAATATCTGAATCAAATTTTTTTTTACCTTTTTATCGGAACGCCACATGCTGATTAATGATACAAAGCTAAAAACAGACGCTTTTATAACGAAAGCACGCGCTTGACATCACTTAACAGGGGCTGAACCTCACGTTTCAATTCCTAGACATATTTTTAATTACATTTATACATATAGCAACAACCCAGACGCGCGGTAATTAATAATTTCAAGGAGTTAATTATCTCTCTTTTGTGTGTGCGCGATGCCCATTCGTTTCGATTACGCGAAAAAAAAAAAAAAGAAGAAAGGGAAAAAAACTCAATAAAAGAAAAACAAGTCTGAGGCAGTAAACGGTGGAAGGGCAATAATTCTTGAGGAAATCACAACTTTTCAAATAAGAGAGATCATTGATAATCCCAGTTAGGAACACAGTTCATAGAGGGTTAATCTGGGGTAAATTGGGGTTATTTACGAACGCTAAAGAAGGGGGGGAAGAAACTGACAAGACAATTCAGAAAATGCAACTGTTATTGCTAATTTCATAGGGATTATCTCTAACTGTTTGGAGTGGGTAAGTGAGAGAGAGATGAGAGAGGAAAAGGGCCGGGGGTGAAGGGTCCCGACCCCTCCTAACTTTCCTTAGCCACCCTTTTTTCCGATCATGACATTTCTGACACTCTATAAATAAACATATCGGGGTGAAATACGGGTATTTTATTTTTAATTGTTTGGATGTAATTAATATTGAAATCGGATGATTATGAAATGTGAGAGAGTGGCTAAAATGGCAGGGACGGCCGCAGAAAAAAATCCTACGCAAGAAATTGTTAAAGAATATTGTTGAACAAGAAGAGATTGTTGAAGAATATTGTTGAACGTGAAAAGATTGTTGAGAATGGTTGAAGTTTAGAAGAAACGTTTAAAAGAAACGCGAAAAGATTGTTGAGGAATATTGTTGAACGCGAAAATATTGTTGAAGAATGTTGTTGAACGCGAAAATATTGTTGAAGAATGTTGTTGAACGTGAAAAGATTGTTGAACGCGAAGAGATTGTTGAAGAGTATTGTTGAACGCGAAAATATTGTTGAACGCGAAGAGATTGTTGAAGAATGTTGTTGAACCCGAAAATATTGTTGAAGAATATTGTTGAACGTGAAAAGATTGTTAAGAATGATTGAAGGCGAAAAGATTGTTGAAGAATGTTTCTGAACGCGAAGAGATTGTTGAAGAATGGTGTTGAACCCGAAAATATTGTTGAAGAATATTGTTGAACTCGAAGAGATTGTTGAAGAAAATGGTTGAACGGGAAGAAATTGGTAAAGAAAATGGTTGAAGGCGAAACCATTGTTGGAGAATATTGTTGAATGAGGAAAATATTGTTGAAGAATATTGTTGAACGCGAAGAGATTGTTGAAGAATATTGTTGAACTCGAAGAGATTGTTGAAGAAAATGGTTGAAAACTAAATATTGTTGAACGCGAAGAGATTGTTGAAGAATGGTGTTGAACCCGAAAATATTGTTGAAGAATATTGTTGAACTCGAAGAGATTGTTGAAGAAAATGGTTGAAAACGAAAATATTGTTGAAGAATATTGTTGAACGCAAAGAGATTGTTGAAGAATATTGTTGAACTCGAAGAGATCGTTGAAGAAAATGGTTGAAAACGAAAATATTGTTGAACGCGAAGAGATTGTTGAAGAATATTGTTGAACTCGAAGAGATTGTTGAAGAAAATGGTTGAAAACGAAAATATTGTTGAACGCGAAGAGATTGTTGAAGAATATTGTTGAACGCTGAAATATTGTTGAAGAAATTGCGGTTGAACGCGAAAAGAATATATAGTTATTATATATTCTCATCTATTTTACATCGTTCTGTTAATCAAAACAACTCAACATAACAACAGCTACCAATATTCATTCTCATATTACATTTATTCCAGAACAACAAGTACTCATTCACATGAGCGCCAACAGGCTGCTCCAGTAGAGATTTTCACTTGGGCCAAGGTCTGCTTCCCAATCTCTTTTAATTTAGGGTTTCTAGTTAGTTTAGCCCTCTAGCGGGCTTAAGAGCATTGACTTACCTTTCTTTTACTTCTAAAAAGCTTTTCCTTCTGCAACTCAGTTGCGACTGCAAGAACAGTAATTGGATCTGGCGTGAAGACAATTTCAAATTTTGCGGAAAAGCAACATTGTGTACCTTTAGCTTCTCTTTTCAACCCATATCCGTCCACCCTTGAACAAAGATCTCCCTCTACTTCTTTAAACGCCTGCTTCTCATTGGCGATCTTAACTTTGGAGGCTGCCAAACAAAAAATAGATACTAAATCTTGGGCAGATTCTTGAGCCAGGATGTTTTACTTTCGAGCTGGTCTAATTTCACTGAGCTTAGCTCGGGCTTTATCCTCCTTCCAGCAATCTCTCCACGGAAAACCTGAAACAAAAAAAATCAGGCTAAATAAATTCGAACGATGAGAATACAACGCATCTCGAATGCGTTTCGAACTGTCGAAGCAAGCTGCGGCTTTTAAAAAAAATTACAGAGTACCTTCTTTTGTTTAATATAAAAACAATAACACCTTCAACGGGATCGCTTATGTTGATTTTATGAGTGAAAACAGTTAATAATTAGGTAGCCCCCATTTCAACCTATCATGTCTAGCGTCGATAATTTAAATCGAGCAACCAACGTGAAATTTAAAATTGTTTCCGTTCAATTTTATACGTTTTTTTTTTCTTCTTTCCTTTCTCTCGTCTTTTTGTTTTTTTGAACTGTCATCGAAAAGATGGCTCTTCGAAGTAAAAAGTCTTTAGCTAAAAGGTTTTTCCCCGGGTCAGTTTATTACTCACGGATGGTTTTTTTTTTTTTTTTTTTTTGTGGGAAGGGAAAACATGCGTATGGAAGTTAATTGAAATGAAAAGAGAAAACCAGGAAAACCCGGTATTGTATTTCAAATTTGCCTAGTGTTTTTAGTCGCTGCAGACAAAAGCGAGTTTACACTAAATCGCTCTAATCAGATTTCTTAGTTTGGGTTCAAATTGACGCGTGACCTCTTCTACTTCGCTTAATGTTGAATTTATTTGGAAAGCTCAGCGTGGAAAATTTTATAAGGGATGAAATCAGAGTAATAAATTGGGTTTTTTTAAAGTGGTTGGTCGATTTTGGGACTTGAAGAAAAGTTTCCTTGTTTAAGGTAAAATTGAGTTAGAAATTTTGAGAAATTTTAGGCAACAAAGAAAAGATGGGCTCCTTAAGGTAAAAATTTTGTTAGAAATCACGAGCCCCAAAAATATTTTGAAAACATCTTTGATTTCAGACATGAGTTCTCGAAAATTCTGAGTATAACAAGAAATTTTATTTTTAATATTTGGGAAGAAGGAAATAAATTTTAGAAAGTTTCAAAAAGTTCAAAAACTTAACCGTAAAATAAATTCTAGAAAAATTCTAAATACAAGATTAGTTTCAAAAAAATGTTCCTAGAAAATTGGGTTGAAAATTCTAAAACAAAACTCTGAGCGCCAAAAATTTTAGAAACTTCTGAGTCTAATATAATATTGAAGAAAATGATTGAGAGCAAAAAAAAAGTTAAAGAAAATTGTTGCAGGCGAAAAAATAAAGAAATTGTTGAACGCGAAAAGATTGTTGAATAAAATGGTTGAACGGGAAGAGATTAGTAAAGAAAATGGTTGAAGGCGAAACCATTGTTGAAGAAATTGTTGAACGCGAAGAAATTGTTGAAGAATATAGTTGAACGCGAAGAAATTGTTGAAGAATATTGTTGAACGAGAAAAGATTGTTGAAGAATATTGTTGAACGAGAAAAGATTGTTGAAGAATATTGTTGAACACAAAGAAATTGTTGAAGAAAATGGTTGAACTCGAAAAGATTGTTGAAGAATATTGTTGAACGAGAAAAGATTGTAGAAGTAAATGGTTGAAGGCGAAAAGATTGTTGAAGAATATTGTTGAACACGAAGAAATTGTTGAAGAATATTGTTGAACGAGAAAAGATTGTAGAAGAAAATGGTTGAAGGCGAAAAGATTGTTGAAGAATATTGTTGAACGCGAAAAGATTGTTGAAGAATATTGTTGAACGCGAAGAAATTGTTGAAGAAAATGGTTGAAGGCGAAAATATTAATTAAGAAAATGGTTGAACTCGAAAAGATTGTTGAAGAAAATTGTTGAACTCGAAAAGATTGTTGAAGAATATTGTTGAACACGAAGAAATTGTTGAAGAATATTGTTGAACGAGAAAAGATTGTAGAAGAAAATGGTTGAAGGCGAAAAGATTGTTGAAGAATATTGTTGAACGCGAAGAGATTGTTGAAGAATATTGTTTAACGCGAAGAAATTCTTGAAGAAAATGGTTGAAGGCGAAAATATTAATTAAGAAAATGGTTGAACTCGAAAAGATTGTTGAAGAAAATAATTGTTGAACTCGAAAAGATTGTTAACGAACATTGTTGAACCAAAGACATTTCAAAGATAATTTTTTAAGGCGAAAAATATTGTTAAAAAATTTTAGCAGAAGATAAATCTTGGAAAAATTCTTGCTTTTTTTCAGCCCTTGGTGACTTTTCTTTCATCTCACATCACTTTCGACCCCCTAGCGCCTATTTACGGCCTCCCAAAGTCACTAACCCCATCTCAAAAAAATTTCAACGTACCCCCAATCGATCAAAACCCATTTCCAACCTCCCAAAAAAAAAAAAAAACCAACAATCTCTTTTTATTTAAATCACGTATAAATATTTTCGAAGCATTAAATTACCCTCCTTTTGTATAATAATGTCTTTCAATAGAGTATATACTGAACGAAGCTCCCTCAAATCCTTTTGATGGTTTTTGTGGTTTCCTTGATTATAATTTTAAATTTCAAACCACACAACCGGTTATTCATTAACTCTTTCACTGACTTTTTCTTCTCTTGTGTTTTTTTTAATGTCTTTTTCCAAAATAATTTTTATCAAGTTCCTTTTTATATATTAAACTGAAAGCGTCCGCTATGAATATGGTTAATATTTATAAAAAAAAATAATTTTCACTTTGGCGAGGAATCCGAAAGCTAAACATAAAAATTACGAAATCCCTTCATTTTTTTTATTAGTTTTCGTATGAACATAAAATAAACGATTTTTCGATATAGATAAAAGAGAAACGGGGGTCTGGCCCGTTGAAACATAATTTTTCAAGTTTAGCCACTTCAAACGGGTCGGCCTGCTTTTGTGAACATCCAAAATAGCTAAATCTGGTTTATTTATTTTGATTAGTTTTTTTATTAATCTAATAAACGCTGATTTTTTTTTCCTCTCCCTTAACTTTGTGTATATTTCGAGAAAGAGGAAAAAGAAAAAGAAAATTGATATTGGATTATCGTACAACGTCCACGAAAACAAGACATAGGAAACTAATCTCTTAAAATCCCAATCAAATTGTAGAATAATTGGGAGACTGGGGAAGAGGGAGTTGGCGTGAAAATCCTTATTGTTTGGTGTCTTCCCACTTCAACGAGGAAAACTCTAGTTGTATACGTCGGTCGTTTGAAGAAATTCAGTTTTTGTAAGTCGCTCAAGCCTCTCGCCTTATTTAAAAACCCTTTAAGCAAAATTTTTCAGGAGATTCCTGATACGATTTTGCCCATTTTAAAATTTAAAAAAATTATTTTGAGGCTAATTTAAAAAAATTATTTTGAGGCTAATAATAAAATTTGCGCCACTTGGTCGTTTATAAAATTTAGTTTTAAGGACTAAGGGACACATCTGACATGTTTCTGCAAGCGCTTCTGCTTTCTACAACTTTTGCAGACGGTGAGGTTCCTTAAACTCGTGTGAACAGAAACTCACTTAATTTAAAGAGTTACAGAATTGAACAAAGACGAATTCCCTCACAGCCCAGGACTTAAAAATTCCTTACGGACTGAAGAAAGTGGCCTACTTAAACATTTCCGGAGATTCCTGATACGATTTTGCCCATTTTAAAATTAAAAAAAATTATTTTGAGGCTAATAATAAAATTTGCGCCACTTGGTCGTTTATAAAATTAAGTTTTAAGGACTAAGGAACACATCTGACATGTTTCTGCAAGCGCTTCTGCTTTCTACAACTTTTGCAGACGGTGAGGTTCCTCAAACTCGTGTGAACAGAAACTCACTTAATTAAAAGTGTTAGAGAATTGAACAAAGGTGTTCGAAAATATCTTAAATCAAAGTAAAAGACCTCACTATTTAAAATCCGCACTTTTAAAGACGACTGGAACACCTAATTGGTCAGATACACGTGTTCGTGGAACCATACGGTGCGCAAAAGTTCTAGATAACAGAAGCAAATGCGGAACCAACGCAGATCGTTTCCTTAGCATCCAAGATCAATAAATATCAATGAACATAACACCCAAATTCAATTTTTAATGCCTTAAAATCACCTAAACATTCCGAAAATATTCAAAATTTCTATAGCTACGGGGTTGCGCTCTTTCATTTTTTTTACACCTGCCTAAAAACCCATAAAAGTCATAATTAAACAGCGAAACATCAAAATAAGGGTTTTTAAGGGGAAGTCGGAATTTACAAAAAGAAACGGATTATTATTAATAATCCGCGCATAATTATATATGATTTTAATTTTAATAATCCTTCTGTGTTTATTTTATTTTACAATGCCCCTTAAACTTATTTTTTTCCTTCCAAGTCTTTAGGCAATCGTTTCAGTCGTGTTGACCCAGTTCTCGACATAGTTCAGCACGCGACTTAATCGTCAAATTGATATTATAAACATAAAAAGAAAGGGGTTCCCGAAGCTTCTTTTCACCCGTGCTAATAATCCTTGTAGAAAAGTCGCACCTGAAAAAAATTACTCCAAGATGGGAGTTTTTTCCTTTTTTTAAATTGACCGGTTTTTTTGATATAAAAAATTGATTTCGGGGTCTTCGGATAATCAGAGGGTTTCCTTGATACATCAAGCGAGCCGGCTTTTTATTTTTTGAAATAAACCGAAACCGTTTATTATCGTTTACGGAGAGAAGTTAATCAGGAAATATAAGTTTAGTATGTGTCAATCAAAGAAGATATGTTTTGAAGTCTTTTCAAAAAAATAAAATAATTTGTTGTAGACATCTGGAAATGTTTAGGATTTTTTTTTTTGGCAAAGAGGAAGGTTGGAAGTTTTGGATAAGGCAGGAGCCTTTCGTTTTTAGGAATCAGAGAGTTCAGTCATCAGTCAGACAGTCGGAGAAAACACTTTTGAGATACTGGTGGCTACTGCCAGATCTATCTATTGGCACACATTGGATTAGTTACTACTGTAAGTTCCGGAACCTTTCCTCGAAGCAAGGCAGGGGCGTCGTTTCAGCTCCAGCTTGGGGGGGGGGGGGGGCAAAAATAAAAATTCTTGGGAAGGACAAGAAAAATATTTTTGAGGAGAGCAAAAAACGGAAGAAACGGAACGTTTCTGACGTTCCGGGAACGTGTGTCCTATATGGGGATTTCAGAATCTTGGGGGGGGGGGGGGGGCAACTGCCCCTGCCAGCCCCAAACGACGCCCCTGAAGCAAGGTAAGAAGATGGGGCTTCTTCTTGAAATTCTCGTCCCCCTTATGGGAAATACTCGTATAAGGCAAGTTCTCGTCGGAGATTAACATGCGTTCGTTTGCTCGAGAAATATAAGAAGACGACGTCGTGGTAGGATGCTGACCTCATTAAATCAATACGTCATTAAAAAAGTAGCTGTTCACTTCGGCGAGAAACTATAGCTGTGTTAAAATTAATCCCTTTTTGCATTTTTATGGTGTCTTCACTCATAACTCGAGGATTTTGATCAAAGATTTTGCGGGTAAAAACGTAGCCTAGACATTTTGATTGGCATCTCTCAGATAAAAACAAATTTCAATAATTTGAAATTTACTGCATCGTATGTCCGCATCTACAATTTTTTTAGACTTATTTTAGGTATTTTTCAGGTTTAGAGCAAAAATTATTGCAGTTCGTCCAAAAATAAAAGTTCATTAAGTCCCATGTTGGCCAATAGATAGATGTCTACTGCTGGTAGGGCAGGAGTCCTCCCAGTTGGGTTGATAAAAATCCAGGTCTGGCTGATTGCAGTGGCGAGCCACTGGTCGGTGGGAGCCCTACACCTAACCTCACCTAACCGAACTCCTTATTAGGCTCCCCGAATTAGATGGAAGCCCCATCTAATGATTTTGCAGACAATCGCCTCAACTTCGACCACTAGAAAGAAAACTTAAGAAAAAAAGACTGGACAGCAACAGGAAGAACATAACTATAATCGCAACTCGAAAAACAAAACATTTCACACTTGTCATTCCAACAAAGAAATTTCAAACAACAAAACGACCGGTCTCGATGTCAGAAACCGACAGCTATAGTTTAAACATCTTTAATCATCGTCATCCACAAAAAAAAAAAAGAGGAGTGAAAAAAATATTGAGACGATGTGACTATCACACCTTTATTTAAAGCATCCATCAATGCAAAATTACGTTAAAAACCGAACTGAGAAACTCTTTAATATACCCCAACACGGGACAAGTAATCAATTTAGAAGATTTCTTTCAAAAACTTGTTGTACAGTATGTTTAATAATAAGAAAAGTATCAAATAAAGAAGTTTACTTGTCAAAAGTGATCAGTAAAGCGGCAGATTTGTAAAATAACAGGCATAGGTAATTGAAATGATGGGAAGCGAGCCCTGTAATTCAGTTACCGCCTGTTGATGCCGGCGTATATCGAAAACCATCACATTTCTTACCTGGAAACACGTCCACATATAACTTTCTCATTTCAAGACGTGTTAAACGTTTAATTGAAAAAGGGAATGAGCAAGGATTTTAAATGCATTCACTTGATTCGTTTTCCCGATTAATATTTTCGCCTGGAGGTGCACCACTAATGCGCACGATTATGTACCATAAATGGTTTACATGATGTATTTCGACGCCATAAACAGTTTATCGCAAGCTAAACAACTTTTCAAATTCCGCTACGGTCATTTAAAACTTAATAATTGAATATTATAATGTATACGTAGGTTGCCTTTCATGAAATATCATGTCTCGGATGTGTAACCGTAGAAAAAAAAAGACCAAAAAAAAATGGGAGATGCGTTTGTTGAAGATTTTGAAATAGAAATGAGGGAATTTGCGATGGTGTAACAATTGTCCCCCCTTGTCCGGGGACTGGGATGATTAAAGCTTCAAAGAAGGATTTTTAGTAATTTTTTTGAGGTAATTGAGCCCTCAAATCAGCCTCGAGTAAAATATTTGACTTGATTTTTCCGCCTTAAATTTTCGCGATTCTTTTAAAATAAAAATTTAAAACAAAGCGAAATCTGCGTATTTTTCACAGAAAAATGCGACAACTTTATGAAATTTTAGTTTTTAAATGAAAAATTTTTTCACAAGAATTCTAAGAAGAAAGGGCACTTATGGACTAGTCAATAGTTCGCGCCGTCTTCTTAGAGTTCGAGCCAAATTTTTTTAATAAATGAAAACGGCTCTACTGGAATTCTGTAGTCACCTAACAGCGCCACTTCTCAAATTTTTACCTGCGTTCTCTACAAAAGCCTGACGAAAATAATATTATGATTTTTTCCTAATAAAAATTTTCCCCGATTTTTTCCAAATAGAAATTTTAAAAAAATCAGAATCAGCGTATTTTTTACAGAAAAATGCTGCAACTCACCAAACTTTCAATTTTTTAATAAAAAAATGTTTTATCCGAATTCTAAGAAGACAGGGCTCTTATGGACTAGTCAATAGTTCACCCCGTCATCGTAGAGTGCGAGCCAAATTTTTTTAATGAATAAAAACGGCTCTACTAGAATTCCGTAGTCACCTAACAGCGCCACTTCTCAAATTTTTACCTGCGTTCTCTAGAAAAACCTGATAAAAATAATATTTTTGCGATTTTTTCCAAATAAAAATTTAAAACAAATCAGAACCGGCGTATTTTTCACAGAAAAACTCTACAACTTACCAAAATTCAATTTTTTAATAAAAAAATATTTTACCCGAATTCTAAGAAGACAGGGCTCTTATGGACTAGTCAATAGTTCACCCCGTCTTCTTAGAATGCAAGCAAAATTTTTTTTAAACAAAAACAGCTTTACTGGAATTTTGTAGTCACCATAAAGCTCCGACCCTCTGGAAGAGCAAGTTCGAGCCTGCTCAAAAAAATCAATTCTTCTTCTTCATTTTTTGGGAATAGTTGAATTTTTGACAATATCCAAATTTCTCTCTCAAAAACTCAAAAATATCCGATTGGGTCTTTTTTTCTTTCGGGGGAGGCTAATCACCCGTCATGGCTTAAGAATATGTAAAGGGCCACACACATAGCAACTGCATAAGCACAAACATTTGACAAAATTAACACCAACACCGTTCATTAAAAGTAAACTATAATTAAATATAAAGCAAGGTTAGAATTAAAGGATTTTTTTTTGTGAGTGATCAAGCGTTATGAATTTTTTTTTGTAGGAATCGGAATTTAAATGACTTAAGAGATTTAAATCGTGGTGACGATGATTTGGGTAAAAAAAAGTCACGGGTATGATGTATTTTTATCCTCGAGGGGTAATAAATTGACATGAATCTGATGTAGATTCCACGGGTAGATGATGATCGTGATGAAAAAAAATTTAAAGAAGCAGATTTTTTTATTAATATCGGAGTTAATCGCGGTCTGAGTTTATTGAGTTGCAGCGGCTTTGATGTTTCAGTCTGTGCCAAAATTTTTCCAGCCCAAAAGACAAATTACTTTTGTGGCCCTGTAAATTTTTCTTCGCGAAAATTTTTTTCTAAATTTCAGTAGCTGTTTTATTCATTAAAAAAAATTTGTCTCGCACTCTAAGAAGACGGGGTGAACTATTGATTATTGTATAAGAGCTCGGTCTTCTTAGAATTCCGGTTAAAATTTTTTTTATTAAAAACAAAAATTTTATGAAGTTGTGAAAAATTCTCTGTAGAAAAAAATATTAAGAAAAAATTTTTCGCCAAAGAAAAATTTGTATTTTTTCTTGACATCTTTTTCTAAAATTTTAACAATCAACTTTTTATTTTCCATAATAAAAAAATGTGAAAACGGTTCCTGTTAGCGCAGTTGCTCTTACATTCTTATCATTTTCAAAATCAGAATAATAAAACTTTAAGACAATGAATTTTACGACAAGGATATCTTCATGATAAAACAACCACGAAACAAAACAATTTATTTATCTCCGCCTATATTCCCAGATTATTTTCCAACATGGAATCCACAACTCCAACCATGTGCAAATGACCTGCGTTTATTAAACAATTAAAAAAACACAAAAAGAAGATGCGTAACGCATTAAAAAAAAATAACGAAGAAATAACTTGCTCGATAAAAAATGTATAAAAACAACAGAGAGAAAAAATTTAAAACGTCATTATCATTCATATGTATATCAGATATAAAAATCAGATTATTAAAACCTTACTTCCTTTAAAACTTTGAAAAAGTAAATAAATATTTAAAACAATAAATAATACCTGCGTGTAATGATTATTTAGTGTTTTAAAAATGATAATATGGCGTGACAAAACTTTTTTTTTACAGAAAGAGAGAGAGAGAGAGGAAAATAAAGAAAAATAAAAAAACTAATCATGATGACCATCATTTTCGTTACGATTTTGCCCATGGGAGTAAATTAGGATTCCGTCTTTTTTATTCCCATTAACCAAATGACACCATTTAACTCGAAAAAACCTCATTGCGATAAACATTAATTGTATCGTGTTTATGTATCCTAAAGAAGGAGCTGAAAAAAAGCTCAGAGAGAGATGATGACGAAGTTCGTGGGGGGAAATATTGGAAAACGGGAGAATCAATCGCGTGCAATTATGGGTGGACTGACAGTTGAGTGTTTCGAGGAACATATGCTTTGTTTTTTTTTATTTTTTAGTGAAATGAAAATTGAAGGATTGAAATGCGAAGGAACAGCCACACCAGGTTCGAACAACAGCCTCGAGGGACGTGAATGAAAATGATCAATTCACGTGGATATTGATAGTCATCAGGTTTCGGGTAAGTTACTTTCGTGTAAAGTCGAAAATTTTGTGTTATTGGATGACGATTAATGAGCAAAAATATTGTAAAACATGATGCCTAACTCGTAATCTACTGCTTTCTACAATGTAAAGTGCACTTTAATATGTGAAAACAATGGTCTTACCCAAAAAAGCAAAATTAACGCATTATTTCCTATTCACTTATACCCTTTTTGCAAAAAGGTCCTCCTCTATTTGTTAGGTTGACGTCATCACTCGTACCTTCTATAAAAAGGTTGCAGTTCACACAGTAGACATGAAAAATATTATTAACGCAAAATTTAAGTAATTATTTTGCGGCTAAATATGAAATTTGCGCAACTTAGTCGATCACAGAATTTAGCTTTAAGGGCTACAGAACAAATCTGGCTTGCTTCTGTAATCGCTTCTGCTGTCTAGAACTTTTGCAGACGGTGTGGTTCCTCAAATTCGTGTGGATTCCTGAAAATGGCTTAGTTAAGAAAGAAGAGGATTCAAGTAAAGACGTTAGACAACGTTGGAAATCAAAGTAAAACATTTGGAAATTCTAATAATTTGAAAGCGTTAAAAAAAATGGCGATTCGGACGTTGCAATGGTCGTGGAACCACAAGATGTGCAAAAGTTCTAGATCGAAGAAGCGAATGTGGAACCAACGCAGATCCTTTGCTTAGCAATAGACCTACATTAATTTTGGTTAGCCGGTCACCCAAATTAATTCTTACACCCAAAAATTTGGCCCCGATTAAGACGATATTTCGTCACTAAGTAATAAATTTGCGCGATTTGGTCGTTTATAAAATTTAATTTTAAATACCAGAGAACAGATCTGGCTTGTTTCCGCGATGGCTTCTGCTGTCTAGAGCTTTTGAAACCTCTGTGGTTCCTCAAATTTGTCCGCATCTCAGATCGGCTTAATGAAGGGAAAATAATAATTGATAATAAATAAAATCAAAGGGAAGGCGACAAAAAATTCGGAAATATCCATTTTCAAGAACAATCGAAACATCAAAATAGTCAGATGCTCGTATTTGTGGAACCATACCGTGCGCAAAAGTTCTAGACAGCAGAAGCAATCGCGGAACAAACACAGATCGTTTCATTATCATTCAACATCAATTTATTCGAGTAGTCAAGTCACCCAAATTCAGTTTTTAATGTTTTAAAGTGAAAAATCACATTTCGTGAATGCAAAATCTTGAGATAATGATCCAAAAACAATCAGATCGACTTTCGCACATGAAAATTTCAGAAGACCAGTTCCTATAACGAACTCGAGGTCATTTTAAACATCATTTTCCATTACGTCAATGGCACAACAAGGAAAACTATAATAAAATCGTTGACAGAAGCGTTTCAAGTAATCCGCAAATTGGGCTGTGAATAATATACTCGAAACGCTAGGCCTTATGCCATTCCTAAACATGTTAGAACCGCATTAGTGCCCCTAATATACGTTTCACTTGATACAAAACCATAAACATAATTTCTTTTTTTTTTTGTTTAACATCATTACAACAGATGTGTAACCCTCAATCGACAGGTATTTTGTCATTAAATTGAATT
The DNA here is from genome assembly GCA_023512825.1 of Liposcelis brunnea. Taxonomy (NCBI): domain Eukaryota; kingdom Metazoa; phylum Arthropoda; class Insecta; order Psocodea; family Liposcelididae; genus Liposcelis; species Liposcelis brunnea. The sequence goes on from CM042070.1 coordinate 4,814,984, forward strand.
TCATGTCAACCAACTGCGAGACAGTCCACAATCTTTTTGAATTATCCATCCTTAATTCATATAATTTCCCACTCCCCGCGCGTTTGATACTTTATCCGTACGTTGAAAAGACATTATCAGAAATGGAAACGGAAATAATGAGGCAATGTCAACTAAAAAAAAAAAAAAAATATACGGTTTATACAAACCGATCTGCCACCGAACCCACGATTCCATCCGTCCAACAATACCTTTGGATTTAAAACATCTAAAATGATTTATAACTAAAAGTCTAAACTTTCGGATTTAAATAATTCGGAATCATGACTTTTTCTTGTGACACGTACGGTGTAGAATGGAATCGAATTCGATACGGGTAGATGGCGACTTCTGAACTAAATTGTTTTCGGGAGCCAAGTTCACGTTATTTTTATTTCTTATTCTTCTTCTTTTTTTTTTTTTTTCCTTTCGCCATTATTAAAATCCGTGTTATATTGTTTTCTCTTGGGAACGGCATTGTTTCCTGGAGATGAAGGCGGTCGAGTTTTTTTTTTTTTTTTTGTTTTCTTTAACCACGTTTCATCATAATTACAACTTATTTCTAATGTGACCCCTTCGGACCGAAAATGACCATTCGGTTTTGAATTTAAATCAAACTTTCATAATGTTTCTTTTTATGGAATTATGAGAGGGGGAGGGGGGGATTAAGGCGATGAGATTATTTGTACGGCTTATATGGGCATTCTTTTGTAATTGATGACTACCTATTTCGGGTGACGGAGAATATGGGCAATTTGATGCGGGATCGTGAATTCTTGTTTTACTGATTTTTGCCGTGATCGGTGATAAGAATTAAAAGAGAATGGCGGAGCGAGGCAATTTTTTTAATTCGGTTGGTTTTTTTTAAAGAAATGAGACCGTAATTAACGATTATTGGACAAAGTTGATTAGATTTGTGAAATATTTTCTTCGAGAAAGAAAAACCGCTAAAATTAGTTCACGAATGATATACTAGCTGGGCATGATTTTTCTTGTTCGAAAAGAATCGAATAATTGCATCGTAGAGTTGTAAAATTCCCGGAAATTTATTTTCAGGGGAATATTTCCGCTTATATTCCTGGAAGTATTCCCCAAGTCCGGGAATTTTTGGGAATTTTGAAAATTTGACCAAATTTAGAGTTTTTGGGAATTTTCTCGAAAACGGCTCTAACGATTTTTTTCATTTTTTGTGTGGAAATACCTGAACCTATAAGAAACAACTTTTCCCTTTGGCATTTTTCCGTAAAATAATCGCCCTCCACGGAAAATCCGGAAAAACTGAAAATTTTTAAGTTTTACCGTCAGGGCCGACATGGGACTCGATTTCGACTGAAAAATGGTCGGTGAATTCAGATTTTTGGTCCATTTTGTGATTTGAAAGCCACCCTGCCAAGTTTACGGCTTTGGCAGGGCCAAATAAGGCTAAATTTAAAGTTTTCGGGAATTTTCTCGAAAACGGCTCAAACTATTTTCTTCAAATTTTGTGTAGAGATCCCTGACCCTACTAGAAACAACTTTTCCCTTTGCCATTTTTCCATGAAAAATCGCCCTCCCCGGAAAATCCGAAAATTTATGAAGTTTTACCGACAGAGCCGACCTGGGACTCGATTTTAACTGAAAAATGGTAAATGGTCAATGGTCCTTCAAATTTTTGGTCCATTTTGTGATTTGAAAGTTACCCTGCCAAGTTTACGGCTTTGGCAGGGCCAAAAAAGGCCAAACAATGAATTTTCATAAGATTTTCTCAAAACGATTCTTTTTATTCTTCTTATTCGATTTTTCTTATTCTTTTTAGGAAGATACCTGATCATATTAGGAACAACTTTTTCCCTTTTGGCAATTTTTCGGAAAAATTTGGAAAAACCAAAAATTTTACAAATAGCGGTGACATGGGGCTCGAATTTGCCTAATTAATAGTTAGGAATTTTCAATTTTCGGTCCACTTCCTGATTTCAAGCCAACCCCTCGCTTCGACCCTCCAAGTCCCCAATGATCCCTAAATAGCTCTACCTGAAAAGACATTTTTAGACCTTTTTTAAACCTTTTTCTTTTCTTAAAATTTTTATTCACTTTCGAAAGTTGTCCAGATTGTCTTAAAAATCTACGGGAATAAAACTAGTCCATTCTTCGTCGTTAGCACAAGATTTTTGAAAATTAAAAAAAAAGCATAATTAATCAAGGTTACTTAACAAATATATAATTTTCCTTTTTGAGTGAAGGATTTTTTTAAGTAGCATTTTATTAATACTCCAATTATTAATTTAATCGTTCATGTTACTAAAAACCCATAGACGCACCTGCATAAACTTCGAACTTTAAAAAAAAAATTTCTTTGTACAAATGATCTGTTGATCGTTTCAGATAAGTGAAGTATCAAGTTGAAGCGAAGAGAAAAGGAAAACAGATGGAGCCGACCAACCGTATCGTGCCAAGCTCTCGGGATTTCAACGAAGGGAATAATACCCCGAAAATAAAAACACTGAATAGAGAATAGACACCTCAACCCTTCGAGATTTTCATTTTCTTTTTTCCTTAGATTTAAAACGGAAAAAATTCACATTTTAAAAGTGGTTTCGTTTTCGCATACGATTTTAATTCTCAATATTAATTTTGGTGGGCACCACACGAAAAATTGTGTAAATAAAATAAAAGCGGGTGGGGAATAAAATTTTTATTTTTCAAATTCAATAAAAATCCATATCAGCGAAAAAAGTAACGAAGGGAAACCGTCACATGCGATAAAAAAAGTAATTTCTCACGGTTTTCACATTTACATTCCCAACAGAGCAAAAGGAGAAAAAAATCACAGACATCGAAAAAGTGATCTTCACAAATTAGATTTACTACATCTCCAGTTTCATGGATGCGTAATAAATCTTTAAAACCACAAATAAACCGAAATAAAGTGAGAAAGACTATTTGTCTTTTTTTTCCCTCCCTTTTATTTTTGAAAATTTTCTTTTTCATATAAAGTCCTCTAGCGCGGGCAATACGTATAAAGAAAGAAAATATAAAAAAATCTCTAAACTTGAAACGATTAAGTTCGAGTGCTCAGAGTTAACTCTAAAACAAATTCGAGTGCTCAGAATTTTTAAACATAATTTGTTTTTTCGAATTGGGATGAAAAAATTTAAAGAAGTTCGAGTGCTCAGAGAGTTCATCTCAATAGGTTGCAGGAATTAGAATAAAAATAGAAACAGAAAAAAGTTTGAGTGCTCAGAAATAGCACTAAATAATATTAAAGTGCTCAGAGCCAATTTCAAATCAGTTTCAAGTTCTCATCCTGTGCTTAGCTCATTTTAAAAACATGAAAGTCAATGCAAGAACGAGTGCTCAGAATTATTATTAAATCTCGAGTGCTCAGAGTCAATTCTGAAATAGTCCTGTCAAAATCTAGTTTTAATGACCTGAGTAATTCGTTGAGACCATTATCAGGGCTCAACATTCAAATTCAAACAAGTTTAAGGGTTCAGAATGAGCACTTAATCCGGTTTAAGTGCTCAAAGTCAATTTCAAAACAAATCTGAGATCTTATTCAGCGTTGAGACTTAATTAATGAATTTGAGATGAGTTGGACAGCTCAGAATAATGATCTAAGCAAGTTAAAATGTTCAGAGCTTTAAGTGAAGCAAATTTTAGTGCTCAGAGAATATTTAAAAAATTTTTTTTAGCGCTGAAACTTGTTAAATCGGTCTGAGGGGAACTTTAAAGTTTGTCTGAAGGCTCAGAATAATAAAAATATCGAAGTAAGTTTAAGTGCTCAAACTTGATACTGAATCATGTTCGAGTGCTCAGTGTTGGATTAAAGCAAATCTGAATTTTTTGTCGATTAATACTCAAATTCTCCAATAAATTCTAAGCGTGTATGAGTGCTCAGAAAAATGGTGAATAAAAAACAATTAATTCAAGTGCTCAGAATCCGTTTTTTGAACAACTGAAAGGCATATGGAGAGAAAGTGCTACACGGCCATTTCGAGCACTAAGAGTGAATCTTTGGAGTGCTCAGAATTACTGAAATAAATTATCGTTCTTTCTCTGAGCGTTTGTAGATTAAAATAAGAGATGTGCGCTGCAGCGGAAATATTTTCATTGCACTAAAATAATTAATACAAATAAATTATAAATCACGAATTCATCATGGCGTCTTGAAAATAAGTAATTTTCTCTCGAAGCTTTTAAATGAACCGTACACATACTTATTTCCCCGGGTTTCCAAAAGCTTTGAGACGATACAATTTCAGATTAACTTTCTCTCCGGGATGAGTGAATTATCGCCTAAACCTAAATATGTGGTCTGAGGATCCTGACACAGAAGCCAAAAGTCAGAGGAACGTGAAATACGACTTTGAAAAAGAAGTAAAATTTATTACGGTATCTTGGATCTGACTAGTTCGCTAACGTGTTTACTGGGAAAGTCTGACATCTCTTGGGTAATCGTTAAAACGGTTTTGCACATTCTTAATTAAACCTCAGATCCGATATATTTTTTTTTTTATACTCCGACCTTTAGTTTTTTTTATTTTTCGGGAGTCCTTTTTTTTATGTATTCACGAAAAGGAACTTGTTGAACTGCGGTACCCGTGTTTAGTTTTTAAATTAGGGTTGGTTGGGTGCGAACGAAAATCAATTAGTTTAAGCGTTCACATATTGTAAGCGTTGGTAATTTGTCCGTCAGTCGAATATCCCCTTTTAAGAGGATATAGTGCTTTTCAAGTAAATACAGTGGTGTTAATTAGACATCGGATCCCCCCTTCATCCTTCAATGTCAATCTCGACCTCGGCCTCTTCCTTTCCCAACTTTCTCAATTCAAAATGGCGTTACCAAGTTTTTGTCGTTCGAGGATGTTCCATATTTTTTTCTTTTTAAAAGAAAATTTCCAAAAGTTTTTCAAAATTTTTCTTGTTGACAGAAGATTTCCAGAATTTTTCTTCATGAGAGAAGATTCTAGAATTTTCTTTGTTAAGACACGATTTCTAAAGTTTCTTTTATTGAGACAATATTGCTGAGAAAAGGTTTCTCAAATTTATTTTGTTCAGATTTCCAGAATTTTTCTTGTTGCGAGATTTCCAGAATTCTCCTTGCTGAGAGACGATTTCCAGACTTTGTTCCATTGAGTGAAGATTTCTTAAATTTTTCTTGCTGAGAGATTTCTCATTTTTTTGGTAGAGATTTCCAGAATTTTTTTTTTGGACAAGATTTTCAGAATTTTTTTGTTCGAAGATGTTTCAAAAATTTTGCTTGTTAAGAGAAGATTACTAGAATCTAGACTGTTCAGAAAGGATTTCCAGAATTTTCCTTGATGAGAGATTTCCAGAATGATCCTTGTGGGAGAAGATTTCCAAAATTTCCGTTGTTGACAAAAATTTTCCAGAATTTTTCTTGTTTGAAGATGTTTGAGAAGTTTGCTTGTCCAGAGAAGATTTTCAGAATTTTCCTTTTAAGAGACGATTTCCAGACTCAGCATCAATGAGAGATTTCCAGAATTTTTATTTCTCAGAGAAGATTTCCAGAATTTTCCTTGTGAGAGAAGATTTCCAGAATTTTCCTTGTGAGAGAAGATTTCCAGAATTTTCCTTGTGAGGGAAGATGTCCAGAATTTTTTTTGCTGAATGAAGATTTTCAGCATTTTTTTTTGTTGAGAGAAAATTTCCAGAATATTTTTAGTTGAGAGATTTCCAGAATTTTTCTTGTTGAGAAAAGATTTCCGGAATTCTTCTTGTCAAGAGAACATTTCCAGAATTTTTCTCGCGAGAGATTTCTAGAATTTTTTTGTTGGGACAAAAATTTTCAGAATTTTTCTTGTTCGAAGATGTTTCAAAAATTTTGCTCGTCCAGAGATTTCCAGAATTTTCCTTATTGAGAGGCAATCCCGACTTTGCTTCAATGGGAGAAGATTTCCAGAATTTTCGTTGTTGAGAGTTTTTTTTGTTCGAAGATGTTGGAGAATTTAGCTCTTGAGAGACGATTTCCAGACTTAATTTTATTGAGAGAAGATACGTCAAATTATTTTAGTGAGAGATTTCCAGAATTTTTCTTGCTCAGAGAAGATTTTCGGAATTATCCTTGTGAAAGAACAGAAGATTTCCAGAATTTTTCTTTTGAGTAATGTTCAGGGTTTCTCTTGTTGAGAGAAAATTTCCAGAATTTTTCTTGTTCAAAGATGTTTCAAAATTTCGCTTGTCTAGAGCAGATTTTCAGAGAATTTCTTGCTTAGAGAGAATATTTCCAGGATTTTCCTTGTGAGAGATTTCCAGGATTTTCCTTGTGAGAGATTTCCAGGATTTTCCTTGAGAGACATTTCCAGACATTTTCTTCTTCGAAGAAAAATCCTCCGTATCGAGTTCCGCTTCCAGCTTAAGTTCCAGCTTGTCGAATAAAAATTGGCGTTACCAAATTAAAATGACAAAACCACTGAGGCTGTAAGAATGTTTTAAAAATTCTGAGACTTCTTAAATTTTTTTTCATGGTAATTGCCTTTCTTTCCATCTCGACCTTTATCCAATTTTTTCAAATTCACGCCCTCACAATTACGCAGCAACCTTCTGGCCGAGCTTCCAATGTAATCCATTAAAAAAACAACTCCGAGGAAAAAGATGATCCGGGAAAGAAAAATCCACAATCATCCAGATTAAAATTCGCTTTCTCAAAATAAATTGGATTTGAAAAGGGAAAAGAGAGAAAAAAAAACACGGGAAGAAGACAATCACTCTAGAACTTTGATTTCTCGATGGCGATGCTTTTCTCCTCTCCGGGGACCTCAATTGAATCAAGGAAGAAGCAGAAGCGCGAAGATGTTCGGAAGAAAAGAAGATAATTGGAAGACGTGTGGGATTCAAATCGCATTGGAAACATATTGCACATTTTCGAAGAAAACTCTATGGAGGATTTATCATGACGATGATTAACGGAGTTTCAGGCACAAAAACAATTCGTTTTTTTTAGTATAAACGGGGATTAAATGGCGTTTTCCAATATTCGCGGAAATTAAAAAAAAAAAAAAACTTTAGCCTATAAACGCGCGGGGAGAAATGTATAAAGCAATAAAAATTTAATTAAAATTTCTTCCCGAAAACAACGAGGAAAAAAAAGGTAGGGCTATATTAAAAATGACATACGGCGTTTATTAAAAACTTGACAGAAAAAAAAACAGTTTGTAAAGTTGGGAAAATTGTTTCCCTATCCTCCCCCTTGCTGTCGGTGGAGGAGGAAAAAAACAAACAATGGGATGGGTTAATAAGGCTAATCGATTAATTTTTATTCTTTTATAGCGCATCTCCAGTATCTAATAAACGAGAAACTAATAGGGGAGCAGGAAAATGATTTACATTACAACCTATGGGGAAAATTTACTTTTTCCTCCCTTGTGATTTCAGGCCAATGAAAAGACGATTTTAGGGTGTCTTATTCCCGAGTTAATATTTCAATTTTCTTTGTATGTTCATGTCAAAGATTTAATGTTCGCTTAAAAATAATTACGGTTTATTTTAAATGCAGATTTTTTTTGTTCGGGGCTAATCAGCGTATTCTGCGCTTCGAGGGAAAAAGTAAAATTAGTACTCACCATCAGTTTTCCTGATCACAGAATGATTTTCTTTCAGGTGGAAAAGTTGCTTCTACAAAAGAAAGAAAAAAAAAGAGGTTAAACAAAAATTTTGGCAGTTGAAAATTTTTTCAGCAGGAATAAGTTCTAACAAAAATTTATCACTCACTTATAAAATATTTGGCTTGAACTTTTAGTTTTATCTTCACATTATTTTTGAGTTGAAGTTTTTATTTTTTCAAAACTTTTCATATCAAGCTAAATTTTTTTAATTTTTTCTTATTAAAAGCAATTTTTGCAAAAAAAATTTTTTGAGAGAAAATTTCTAGAGTTTTTCTTGTTGAGACAAGATTTCCAGAATCTTTTTTGTTCAAATATGTTTCAAAATTTTGTTTGTTAAGAGATTTTTAGAATTTCCCTTGTTGACAGAAATTTTCCAGAATTTTTCTTGTTCGAATATGTTTGAGAATTTTGCTTTTCCAGAGAAGATTTCCAGAATTTTCCTTGTGAGAGAAGATTTCCAGAATTTTTTGCTGAATTAAGATTTTCAGAATTTTTTTTATTGAGTGAAGATTTCTAGAATTTTTTTGTTGAGACAAGATTTCCAGAATCTTTTTTGTTCGAATATGTTTCATAATTTTGCTTGTTAAGACAAGATTTTTAGAATTTTTCTACTAAGAGAAGATTTCTAGAATCTAGACTGTTCAGAAAGGATTTCCAGAATTGTCCTTGGAAGAAGATTTCCAGAATTTTTCTTAATAAGAGAAGATTTCCGGATTAATTGTTAAGTGAAGATTTCTAGAATGATCCTTGTGGGAGAAGATTTCCAGAATTTCCCATGTTGACAGAAATTTTCCAGAATTTTTCTTGTTCGAAGATGTTTGAGAATTTTGCTTGTCCAGAAAAGATTTCCAGAATTTTCCTTTTAAGAGACGATTTCCAGACTCAGTATCATTGAGAGATTTCCAGAAATTTTCCTTGTGAGAGAAGATTTCCAGAATTTTTTTGCTGAATGAAGATTTTCAGGATTTTTTTTATTGAGTGAAGATTTCTAGAATTTTCCTTGTGAGAAAAGGTTTCCAGAATTTTTTAGTCCGAAGACATTCTAGAATTCTGCGTGTCGAGAAATTTTCAGCATTTTTCTTGTTGAGAGAAAATTTCCAGAATATTTTTTGTTGAGATTTCCAGAAATTTTCTAGTGAAGAAAATATTCGCAGAATTTTTCTGGCCGAGAAAAAGTTTCTATTGTTTTTCTTGTTGAGAGAAGATTTTCAGAATTTTTCTTGTTGAGAGATCATTTCCAGAATTTTTCTCGCGAGAGAAAATTTCCAGAATATTTTTTGTTGAGAGATTTCCAGGATTTTTTCGTTGAGAAAAAATTTCCAGAATTTTTCTCGTGGGAGATTTCTAGAATTTATCTTGTTCGGAAAAGATTTCCAGATTTTTTTGTTGTGATCTCCAGAAAGAAATTTTAGATTAAGAAATAAGTTAACTTCATGGAATGCGTTTCCCTTCACACTAAATTCAAATGCCCATAGCACAATCTCGTTTATCAGAATTTTAACTGGCAACGTTTTCAAATTAAAACAATCCCACCATTCCAACTTCTTCCTTTCAAGAGTAAAAGTTTTCACTTCATGAAAAACGCTGTATAATTTCCTCTCTCTAAAAAAAAAAAAAAAAGACGTCGGGAGCAATGCAGTTTAGATAAGAAAAAGGAAAAGAAAATTTCTCCGGAATTGAAGAAAGTTACTTTTAATAATATCAATTCCCTTTCATGTAAATGGAACGTCCCCGGGTCGAAACTTTACACGTTCCACTCAGCTTTCCCTTACGGAAATCCAAACACAAAAAAACTCTCGTTTCCCTCGTTCGGGAGAAAACGCTCCGCCTTGTTATTTCGGGGGGTAAAAAAGCCTCAGAGAAGGGGGAAGAGAGAAAAAGCTTCAAGAGAGAAAACGAGAATCATGCGCAAGGAAAACCCACTTTCCCGTTTCCCACTTTGACCAAAGTCCATACATCATTTTTTTCCCCTTTTTTTCCATTTCTTTTAATATGTTACGGTCAACGATTATTTTAACCCATTTGCTCTTATCAAAAAAATTTCAATCCCACAATTTTTTTTTTTCCGGAGCTATTTAAAAATTGGAATTACATCAAGTATATGAAAGACAGGCGTCAGTTGGCTGATATACACACGGGGATTCGTTTCGTATTGACACATTATGATATCTGCCATTTTTATTTGATAATTTTTAACTTTCGTGACAAGGTTAATGGGGTGGGGCGAAAAAAAAGGGAGGTTAAAAAAAAAACAGACGCGTTAATTGATCTCAAACAAAAATTTTAATGTATTAAGCAATTAAACCCACAAAGGTATTAATTAATTAATAAACAAAAATCGCCTTAAGAGTTTTTCTTGTCTGTAATTTTCAACCCCGACGGTTTAAAAAAAAAAAAATCACAGGAATCAAAATGGCCGGTTAAGGGGCAAGATTTTCAAAGGTAAAAAAGAAAAAAAAAGCTTCCCGAGATTCAGCAATGCTATCCCAATAAAAGATTCCCGGAAACCTTCGTTGCCGTTGTCAGTGAGATACTTTATAGTCCATTTCCTTTCTGTTTCAATCCCTATATTTCCCTTATTCGTCTTTTAAAAATTCCCCTTTTAGGATAAGTCTCCCCTTCTACCGGGATTCCGTTAACCTTAAGAAAATAGTTGATTCCTTTATTTAACAAATCCAACCTTCCCGGATCTTAAGGGGGATCGTCATTATCTCCCAACTTATTCAAGAAAAGATATCCCTAATTTTTGTTAGCAAAAAATGGCAGCGTGCTCCGTGTTGCCTATCAGTTTAAGACCACGGGTCGTTCTTTTGAAATGTATAAAAACGGTCTCCTCCGTTTTTTTCTTAATACCGAACGTCTTTCGTCCGTAATCCCCATCGCGGTTGATCTCTCCCGGTTTGTATTTTTATTTTTCTCAAAAAGTTAAATTTTAATTTAAATTAAGTTTTTTAATTAAGATATTATTTTTTGACTCGGGATTTTTCGAAAAATATGGATTTGTTGTAACGTTTTCCGATTTTATATACCGCGGGGTGAAATCCCTTTTTATTCTTCGTTCTTCTTCGTTCTTCTTCTTCTTCTGCTTCTACTCATCTACATGGATAAGGAAAATTCAACGATTTTCGTGAGTGGATTTTCTTCTTTGATTAAGATTTTATGCTTTTCAGTTTTCCAGAGTTTTTTGTTGGGTTTAGGAAGTAATTAATGGAGAAGTTTAAAAGGCGGGTTGGGGGGAGAAGAAACGAGATAACGTTTTGTTAAATTTTTCATTTTTCAACTAAAAGACTTTTTTATAGAAGAAAAGAAGACATAGGAATTAAATTCCATGTGCTGAACTTTCTATTAAGGGATATTTTGGCCCTTAACAATATTCGAAGAAATTAAAGTTACTTAATATAAATTTTTCTTTAATGAAGAGTAGAACAGTTTTTGGAAAATTATTCGTATGCAATCGTCCCAATTTCCTTAAATTTTTTGGAAAACTGTTTGTTCTCAAGCTTCAAACAGGTAAATTTTTTTTAGAAATTTAAAATACATGAAAAGCAATTTTCTGGGTATCAAATTTTTTTTTAAAATCTTGAAGTAAAAATTAGAGTTAAGTTTTAATGTTTAATTTTTGAAAAAATTTGCTGGCAAGAGCTAAAAAAACCATCCGGGAAAATTTTTGATCCTAAAAAAATTTTAGAGAAAATTTTCAAGTCTAAGTTAATTATAATTTAAAAGTTCTCAAACATTGGCTTAAAATAAAAATTCCGTTTTTTTTTAGAAAACGTTTAAGCTTCATGGAAATTTCTCAACAAATTCCAGGATTCGAATAAGTTTTAAAAAAATTTCTTAACTGTGCACGACAGTTTTCATTATTTTATCACGTGCTTTCCATGAGTGCTTCAGAAAGGAAGTTCTTCCAATAAATAAAATTCTGAAAAAATCTGCCCAACCAGAAAAATTCTGAAAACATTTTTCTAAGTAGAAAAATACTAAAAAAAAATCTTCCTGCAAGAATAATCCTGCAAAATTTCTTCCAACAAGCAAGATTCTAAAACATCTTCGAATGAGAATAATTCTGAAAATCTTCTCTCAAGTAGAAAAACAATAGAAACTTTTTCTCGGCAAGAAAAATTCTGCGAATATTTTCTTGACTAGGAAATTTCTGGAAATGTCAAGAAAAAAATCTGGAAATCTTTTCCGAACAAGATAAATTCTAGAAATCTCCCACGAAAAAAATCTGGAAATCTTTTCTGAACAAGATAAATTCTGGAAATTTTCTCTCAACAAGAAAAATGCTGGAAATATCTAGAGAACTTTTCTCAACAAGAGAAATTCTAGAAATCTTTTCTGAACAAGACAAATTCCGGAATATTTTCTTTCAACAAGCAAAATTTTAGAAATCTTTTCTGAACAAGAGATATTCTGGAATTTTGTCTCAACAAGAAAAATTCTGGAAATCTCCAAACTTTGCTTGACCTCAAAAATTTACAAAAACTTTTCCTACAAGAAAAATTCTAAACAAAATTCTTCTTAGTAAGACAAATCCTGGAAAAATTCATCGCGCTAAGTCAAATTCTGGAAAAGTTCTTCCAACAAGAAAAATCTGGAAAATTGTCTCAAGAAGAAAAATCTGGAAAAATTGTCTCAAGAAGAAAAATCTGGAAAAATTGTCTCAAGAAGAAAAATCTGGAAAAATTGTCTCAAGAAGAAAAATCTGAAAAAATTGTCTCAAGAAAAAAAATTCTGGAAAAATTCTTTCAACAAAAAATTCTCTCGATAAGAAAAGTCCTGCAAATGTTCTTGCAACCAAAAAAAATTGTAAAAAAATTTTTCCGGCAAGAAAAAATTTACATTTTTAAACAGTGAGACCTGGGCCTATAACCTGTTGTTATCTTAAACATTAACATACTTTGAACGTTATTCGTTCCTCCAAATATATTGCTCCAAAACAAAGATTAAATATTCAAAAACCGAACTATTCTGACAGATTCATCTTTAATTTTAATGCAAGAAACCTTCCGAACATTTATTAGGCCAAAATACTTCCGGCTAAGCCCGTGGCTGTTTCCGCTGAAACATTACAACTCTCACGAGCTGATGTTCCAACCCCTCAAAATAATTAACGCTGACAAACCTCCGTCGAAAATTTTAAATCAAACCCGAATGGGAACCCGCGAAAGGGAGCAAAATTAGTTCCACATAGCACATCATCCTAATCTCGGATTAAAATCGCCCCGGCGATTTTCCTCTCGCCCATAAAAAAAAAACATAATCGCCCGTTTTCGATCTCCCTAAACTACCCTTCCGTTATTTTAATAACAACAACAGGAGCGGCAGGAGCATTGACGACAAAAAAAAACACAATTACACATCAACTTATGGGTTAGTTATTTCATAAAAAAGGCCCAAGGGAAAAACAAATCGAGATGATTTAGGCTTGTGAATGCGTGAAATGAAGCTCTCTTAGTTATGACCGCATTTTGTTATTCCTTATGAATGATCGTCCCATTGGGGATAAGCAAATTACTTTTGCATTTCAATGATTGTCCTCGGGAAAAAGGCTTTTCCCGACGACGGTGAAACTTTTTAAAAAATTTAAAAAAAACAAACGCGATACTTCTGATTTGTAGGAGAAAGAAAACAAAATAAAAAGAGAGATGGAAAGAGAAGGAGAGGAGACATCAAGTCTAAATAGAAAAATAATGAAAAATATTTTGTGGTAGGGCTACGTATGAAGAAAAGGGGGATAACACTTATATACACGGTTTTAAGTGAATGTGGCGGGAGTTTGACGTGCACCACGCCCCTTACCTGGGTGGTCCCCGACCCTTCGAGGCCCCTCATCTTAACCAAGTAGATCTTCTTACACCTTGTATCAATCGTTTCGATTTGATACGTTCGGGATTTTAAAAAACGGGGCTCGAGTAGATGAAACAACGCGAGAACCCGAACTCAACTTACGCTGCTCGGATAATGAATTAATTTTTCCTTTAAAACCTTATCCGAAGCCTCTTATAAGTGTGGCGATGGATATCTTCTAATATTTAAAAAAAATTAAATGGTTTAGCTCGAGCGAAAAAAACAAACGGGCAAGGTGATCATCTTAGATTTCGAAAATTTTTAAAAGTGGCTAATTCAATTATTCCCGTGATTTTTGATTGAATCAAATCTAGTCCCATTATGATCTACGGATCAAATAGTCATATCGAACATTTTCGATAACGTCTCCGCGTGTTTTTATAAAATTTTAAAAATTTAAAAATAAATCGCGTCGAAATTTCGAAAAAGATTTTCCGAAAATTTTTCTTTAAAAAAATTTTCCTCGGGTGAATTTTAAAGAAAAAATCACATAGAACGTTTTTGCATTAAGGATATCATAAAATGTTAAAAAGAGAAAGATATACCCGTGAAGACATTCAAGAGATGAAAATTAAAATGAGACAGTCATACGTTATTGCTTTTTTTCTTTTTGATTTAAGATCAGAGAAGAAATAATAGTAATAAAAAAAAAAAAAAAAGAGTTGGGTGTTATGTTTATGTCAAAGGGGATATGAGATGTAAAAATCATTTTCAGTCTTTGGCACTACCGGTTTTACTCGGTCGGTTAAAAAGTTAGTGAGTTTCGATAGTGTTATCCGCGGGTGTGTATTTCGGTGGTGTTTTGGAAGATTATTGATTATGCGATTTTGTGTATGTGTGTGTGCTGCCCGATTGGGATTATTTCACGATTAGGTATATCCTTGTTTAATTAAGATTTTTGGGCGACGATAATTAAATGAAAAAGCTCCTTTTATATATTCTTATTATTGACTGACAGTAGTAGATTATGTTCGAAATCGTATATTTATTGTTTATCTAACCCTTTTTCACGATTGAATATTTTTCTTAAATATAATGTGTTACAGACGCGTCAATTTTTATCTTAGATTACTAGGTTATTATATTTTAAAAACTCATTCACTTGGTTAAAGCTTTTCTTTAAGAAAAGAGGCTGGAATAATGTGGGGACTTAACACATTTCCCTTGTAAATTTTTTTCTGATGAAAATTGATGTTATGCGGGTAACGGAATCCTAATAAAGTGTCCGTCTGTCCGTTTGTGTGCGGAGGTATTTTCGGAAAACCCTTACGTGGTCCCCACAAGGGATGTCACTTATTACAAACTTTTAATTTTCTTAAGATTGAATTCTTCTTCTTCTTAAATTAGGCCTGAGGCCTGTATTTTCTAAATTATTCCTGGGAGGTGGAGGTCCAGCTGTCGACGCATCTTTTTGGTGGCCTTCCGACGGGCCGGGTGGTATTAGGCTTGTTATCTCGGGCGATGCTCGAAAGCCGGTCATTCCCCATTCGGTCTGCATGCTCGTTCCAGCCCCGTCTTCGCTGCCTCGTCCAGCGCACCACAACTTCCACAGCGAGTCTCTGCCTGATGTCGCTTCGCATTCGGTCCCGCAGGGTAACTCCAACGATACTACGTAGCACCGGTGGGCATGGTTTGGTTGCTTTCGTATCTGACCGAGTTTCCCCAGCGTAAGTCATTATCAGTCGAACACAGATCTTATACACCTTCACTTTTGCTTCCTCAGAGAGACATCCAAAATAATATTTTGGAGGCAGCCCGAGGCGACAGCGGCTTTGGTGGCTTGAGTTGCAACTTCTTTCTGTAGCTGCTTGTCGCTTGTTACTTGGATGCCGAGGTATTTGAACTCCATGATCTGTTCTACGGTTTTATCATTGACAGCCAGCTTGCATCGCCTAGGCTCCTTTCGTTTTATCTACCGAGATAACCATATTGTTTTGCGAAGCTGTGGAGGAGACGTTGAAGATCATCTTCCTTTTCGACGATATTCACCGCATCGTCGGCATAGCACAGGATTTTTATTTCGTTAGTGCCCAATCCTCTTCCGGAGGTTTTCACCCCTTCGAATTCTTAATTTCTCGAAAGATACAATACATCCGCTTTTTTCCTGTCCATGGATTCTCTTTTGTTCTTTCACATCCCGCTAATCCGAAAAAAATCAGAAATTTTGAATAGTCTGGTCCTTCTGCATTTAATCTTCGTGCAGCCCTCTATTCTTTAAAAAAAAACCGTCTTACTTTCATCACTGTAATCAGCAATTAAGTCCTTCAGCGGATCCAAGAACAATGTCGCACTCAACGAAGCAGGGCCCTAAAATCCGTAGAGTCCAAAAGTGGTCATTCATTTAAAAATTTTAAAACCCTGAAGTTTCAGAGAATGAGTATTCATCTTGCAACCCGGCTGGAAAGTGACGGATGTCATTCACGTGTATGCATGTGCGCCATCTTCATACTAAACTTGATTCTCTTCTTCTGTCAACCTATATCCATCCGCTCCTGGACAAAGCCTCCCTCAATCTTGGCCACAAATTTTTGTCTTAAGATATTTGCTTCCACCCCACTAACTTGATGTTGCCGCGACCTTTGAGGGTCAGAGTAACGATGTTGGGCTGGATTTTTATATATAATTTATATATAAATTTTAGGGCCCCGGGAGATTCAGGCCCGGAGGATTTTTTTTCAAAACCACGGCAGAGACGACCGAAGAGAGGAGCGAGCCGCCATCCCAAATTACTCCCCACGCTCCCGGACATAAGGCCTCGGACCTTAGGCCCGGAGGAATTTTTTTAAACCACGGCAGCGACGAGCGAAGCGAGGAGCGTGCCGCAATCCCAGATCACTGTTTACCGGCGGATTATACGCCCGCGCGCTTCAAATTTTTCGGATTTTCGAATTACAGCATATGAAAATTATTGACCCTTTTGGGATCTACCGACGCTCGAGGTCTCCATCTTACTATTCGCACCATAAACATAAATATGTGACAGTTTTTTTAAAAATTAATTCCAAATTGAATTTTCTAAAATTTTCAGTCTTTTTTTTAGTTTCTTTCTGATCCTTCTTCAGGATTCAAAGTCCATTCTTCTTCTTAGTGAAGGACGCAAGACAAGAAATGGATGGTTCTTGTGCTTGAGCAAAATCTAGGTTTTATCTTGCAGTAGAGCTTTGCATTTTCTTGCTTCAAAAAACAATGGCGCAAGATTTTTCTCGCAAATTGCTAAAAAAAAAATCCTTGTCTAGTCCATCACTACTTCCTCCTACTTTTCGGAAATCTGTATTCTATTCTTCTGGCAGATCGTTAAGATAGGTCTTCTTGCCAGTTTCTTCCACAAGCCTGTGAAGTATTCTGTTCTCTTAGTCGCGGATTGAAGATCATAGTTATGCGCGAAAATCATTTAGTTTTTTGCTGCCATACTGCAAAATAAAATTACCAGAAGAAAATTGATTTTTGAAGAAAGATTGAAGAAAGAAAATTGATTTTTGCCTTATGAACAATAAAATGTGGTTCTTCGCGACGGAGATTGGCAAAAATTAGTCTTCCAAGAAAATTAAACTTCCTAAAAGACAAAATATTCATGCTAGGGAGCCTAATAGGGAATGGACACTTCGATGAGTCATCTGTTACCATTTTAAAAACTGGAAGCAGCCATGATCTCGAATTTGAGACTCTTGGTCAACGCGGGAAATGGTCAACGTTTTTTTTGGACCATAGTTTCCAGAGTTGAGCCAAAAATATTGGACACTGGTCAACATTTTATACAGTTGTGTGAGGAATAAAGGTGGAGGTCAGTTCAAGCTTTAGGTCCATCTCTGAAAAAAAAGTTTGATGTATGCATATGCGTTATGAGTTATGAAAACAAATTTACAAAAAGGATTTTCTTTTAAAAGAGATTGAAATTTTATAAAAAAAATGGAAATGTTTATATCCAATATTTTTGGCTGAATTTTGGAAACTGGTCAAAGAAAAAAAAATTGACCGGTTTCGTGTTGACCAGCTTTCCGGAATTTGCGAGCTGCAGAAGTCATAACTTTTCTTGCTAAAAATCCCCCATAAAACATGCGAAATAATTTTTAAGCCAATAAGAAAACCTCTTACCGCAATTAAGTTTCATGATGGCGGACGTAGACCAAACGATGATTTGATAAAAACTGAAACAGACAAAAAAATTAAGTAATTAAATCTCACGTTTTAATAAAAGAGGGGGCGGTTATTAAAAGAAATAAAAACCTTTGTTTTGATAATGTTATAAAACAAAAAAAAAAAAAACACTAACAGTTAGCTACTTGATCATTATCTCTACTATTTTTTTTATACACCCCGATAACATCGAAGCATCCCGAAATTTATGATCCCTTAATATGTTTCTACGCTAAAAATTAAAAGTTTTTTAATATATTCTAAAATAATAAAACGTGTAACCGACGACAAACTAACCCTTTTGTTAAAAAGTTAATACCGAATTAATATTAATTCCCCGGAATCATTTTCGAATGATTAAATACCGCAAAACATTTTGATCGGGATTATAATATTATAATATCGATATATAAAATCGACGGTGATTAAATAATATAAAATATTAAAATTTTCGATTTTCCCGATAAAATATTCAAAGCCATGACACTTTTATTTTTTTAAAGCGCGTTTGTTGTGCATGATCGATATGGCTAATGAATTAGGTTCGACACTTCCCTTTAAATGTCATCTGTGACAAATGGACACATATGGATAACATCACTAAAAAAAAAAAGTGTTATACTTGTCAAAAAAGAAAAAGAGATTGGCTATGAATGTAGTTCACGCAACAGAAAATTTTCGTTGATGAATTTTTTTTTTTGAGCATAGACGGAAATCATTGGGAATCATTAGCGAGTGTTCGTAGCTGTCATCGAGAAACATCATTAGTGGAAATTTTCACATGGTTCATTTAAGATTTATTTTTCGATGAATGATTTCTAATAGAGAGATTTATTAATGATCTTTTTTTTGGGGGGTTGTAAAAAAAAAAAAGGTTTCGGTTGAGGATTGTTTTTGTTTGTCGAATGTCTAAATCCGTTTATTGTCTAAGGTACGACTGACATATTGCTTGACAAAGAGCCTAACTTATGGTAATGTTTATGTAAGAATTTGACCATCGGTTAAGATTAAAATTTACATATTTGCACTTTCTATATGGGAGATTGGTAGTTGTAAATGGCGGAATTAATCAAGTGTTAATGGGCCAAATTTGTGTTACGATATTTTTCAAGAGTGAGAATTCGCATTAAAGTAAGAATAGTTGCTTTTAAGTTATTAAAAGTCTGGAAAAAAAAAACACGAGAGAGAAGCATTCCTAAAAGAAATTTAAGCTAGGAAGCAAAAAGTCTGAAACAATGTCTTGAAATTGACTTCCCTGAGCAAGAATCGCATGTTCAGACTTGTCAAGTTATTGCTAAAGCTTGTATCTGCGTATCCATTTTTTCATCCTCACTGACACGTTCTTCTTGAAAAGCGCTTTAGCATCCATTTTCAGATTTTTTAGCGTCTATTTCAAGCTTAGCTGGAGCGTCCATTAAAACGTTGATTGAGCGTCCATTTTTCAATTTTTCTTGTGCGTCTACTTTCATTTTTTGATTTTAGCGTCTATTTTTTTATTTTTTGCTTTAGAGTCCATTTTCATTTATTAGCTTTGGATTCCATTTTCATTTCTTGCTTGATCGTCCATTCCTATTTCTCTAACTTATTATTCAATTTCATATTTTTTTGCTTTAGTGCCCATTTTCATTTGTTTGCCTTAGAATCCATTTTCGTTTATTTGCTTTGGAGTCCATTGCCATTTTTTGCCTTAGCGTCCATTTTCATTTTTGGTTTGAGCGTCCATTTTCATATTTTACTTTAGCGTCCATCTTAATTTTTTTGCTTAAGCGCCCATTTTCATTTTTTTGCCTCAGCGTCCATTTTAATTTTTTGATTTAGGATCCATTTTCATTTTTTTGCTCGAGCGTCCATTTTCATTTTTTTACTTGAGCGTCCATTTTCATTTTAGCTTGAGCGCCCATTTTCATTTTTTTGCTTGAGCGCCCATTTTCATTTTCTGGCTTGAGCGCCCATTTTCATTTTTTGGCTTGAGCGACCATTTTCATTCTTTTGCTTGAGCGTCCAATTCAATTTTTAGCTGGAGCGTTCATTTTCAATTTTTGACTTGAGCGTCCATTTTCATTTTTTTGCTTAAGCGTCCATTTTAATTTTTTGCTTTGGGGTCCATTTTCATTTTTCTGCTTTATCGTTCCTTTTCATATTTTTTTCTTTAGAGTGTATTTTCATTTATTCGCTTAGAATCCATGTTCACTTATTCGCTTTAGAGTTCATTCTCATTCTTCTGCTTTAACGGCCATTTTCATTTTTTCAACATTAGAGCTCATTTTATTTATTTGCTTTAGTGTCCATTTTCATTTTTTTGCAGTAACTTCTATTTTCATTTTTCTACTTTATTGTTCCTTCTAATATTTATTGCTTTAGCATCAATTTTCATTTTTTTACTTAAGCGTTCATTTTTATTTTTTTGCTTTGGCGCCCATTTCCATTCATTAGCCCTAAACCCATGTTCAGGCCTGGAGGCAACCGTGAACCATGTTGAGCATCTCTTTATAACGGGAAGAGCGATGGAAAGATCAGTGCTTGGTATCAGTCTGCGGGACCGCTTTCGCAATGAGGAAATACGGATGCGGACTAGGGTCGATGATGTTGCGCAACGCCTTGCAACAGCTAAATGGCAATGGGCAGGTCATGTCGCCAGGGAGGATCCGGATAGGTGGACGACACGTGCGGTAAGATGGAGACCTCGAGCGTCGAAAAGAAGCATCGGTAGGCCACAAAAGAGATGGTACGACGACACTAACAGGGTGGCAGGACTGAAACGGTTGCAAAGAGCCCAAGACAAGGAAGTGTGGCAAGGTTTGAGAGAGACCTTCGTCCAGGAGTAGACGGGTATAGGTTGAAAGAAGAAGAAACCCATGTTCATTCATTTGGCTTTGCAGTCCAGTCACTGACAGCTGGCGCTACAAACAAGCAAAAAATCAAAGATCATTACAACAAAAATTTCGAAGAATTTCCTACATCCTATCTTTCAATCTATAACACAAGTCATGAAAGATTTTCCATAATGACTCAAAAGGCACAAAAAAAATCATAAGGTTTCACACATCAAACTTCGAAATAAAAACACCGGAAACAGAAATACAAACACACCAAGTGACAATATTATACCATTCGTCACACTATCTTGTGCGGTTATCACGCATAGCTAGATCATTATACTATATCCTTAATGGCATATAATTTAACGATTTTTACAAAGTAAAACAAAAAAACCGAGCCGTACAAAAAAAAAAAAAAAAAAAAATAAGAGGAACCGGTTGTTGACGGTTGTTTTTCTTGAAAAGCTCATTAATAATTTATTATAAGGAGGATCATCATTTCGTTTGTAAAATTTTTTTTTGCCCTTTATCCCAAAGGACATCCTGTACGTAAAACGCCCCGAGGTAAATAAAGCAATTTGTTTCTTAATGTTCACCATCTTGAATTGTGTGAAATGGTTTTTCGAATCATTAAAGTCACGTCTTTATCGGTTCATCGCTAATGTGAGAAACTTACAACATAATGGAATATGACAAAAAAACATTGTCTTTTATACTGAAGACTAATGTCTTATTTGAAAATAATTTGTTGCCATAATGAAAGTGTGGATTAACAATTTTTTTTTTTCCAAAGAAATAATGTCACGCGACATCTCCAAGAATTTTAGCGCATTTTCGGCTTAATGAAAATAATTTTAATTAATATACAAAAATCCCCTTTGGGAAATCAACCCTTATAGAATGATTCAATCCTAGCGAGAGATTTCACGATCAGCGATGCGAAAACTCAATTATCACATCCGAACGTTTTAAATTTCCCGCCGTTTTTTTTTTTCAATTTTTTGACGGATAAGGGAGAGAGAGTTATCATTTGGGAAGGAGGAATCAATTACACGTGAAATCGGTTTTTTTTTTTGTTATTTGGAAAAAAAATTTTTTGTTGGAGTATGAAGGAATCTAAACAGGAAGCAATACGAGAAAACAATCGTTTTGATACTTCCTTTTTCCGGCGAAAGGAAATTTCAATCATTTTTGTGAAAAGTAAAATCTGTAGGGGACGATGTTTTTTGTACGTAACGGAGTTTGTCAGTCGATCATTCAAAAAACGGTTTGAAATTGTTTTTAGTTTTAGCGTCAACAAAATTATTTTTAAAAAAAAAACGATAAAATTTAATCTTGAAAATTGATTTTGAGCTGTAAAGCATCGGTTTCATTTTTTGGCTTGAGCGTCCATTTTAATTTTTGCTTAAGCGTCCATTTTCATTCTTTTGCTTGAGCGTCCATTTTAATTTTTTGACTTGAGCGTCCATTTTAATTTTTTGACTTGAGCATCCATTTTAATTTTTTGACTTGAGCGTCCATCTTCATTTTTTTGCTCAAACGCCCATTTTAATTTTTTGAATTGAGTGCCCATTTTCATTTTTTGACTTGAGCGCCCATTTTCATTTTTTGACTTGAGCGTCCATTTTCATTTTTGCTTAAGCGTCCATCTTCATTTTTTTGCTCAAACGCCCATTTTAATTTTTTGAATTGAGCGCCCATTTTCATTTTTTGACTTGAGCGTCCATTTTAATTTTTTGACTTGAGCGTCCATCTTCATTTTTTTGCTCAAACGCCCATTTTAATTTTTTGACTTGAGTGCCCATTTTCATTTTTTGACTTGAGCGTCCATTTTCATTTTTTGCTTAAGCGTCCATTTTCATTTTTGCTTAAGCGCCCATCTTCATTTTTTTGCTTCACCATCTAATTTTAATTTTTATTCAAAACTAAAATTTCCTTCTCTCGGCCATTTTGAAAATCTTCCTCAACAATTTTAGCGCCGGACATATAATTTTAACCCTTAAAACCGCGACCTCCCGAATCATCAAACATGGCGTCTCACAACAATTTATGTTAATAATTTTTTGCATTAGCGCCAATTAAATAATTCAAAACGGTCAAAACCCGTGGCCAAATCAACATACTTGCAACAATAAAGACATGCAGAATCCTCTCTGTGTGCTCAGAGCGTTTTATGATCATAAATTAAAATAATATTTACAAAAAAATTGTATAATATTATGTTTACGCATGGCGAATAGGCGAATTTTGTCATGGTATTTATTTAATAAATGATTTAATTAACTCTACCTAAAAATCAAATCTGCTGAAACGTCGCGATGATAAGTTTCTCTTTGCTTGAAAAAATAAATCGTCAAAATATTTTTAAAAAATCGTTAAGCGTTAGACGAAAATTGGGAATAACAGCGTTAATTAGATGAGTGCACATCAGCCATTTTGTATGACGATTGCCAAAATAATTCTTCAAAACGTTTAATTATTATTTTTATTGCTTTATGATTTGAAAAATGAATAAAGATGGGGGGTTTCGTGTTGGGATTAAGTGGTCGGTGCTAAAGCGAAAAAATTTTTTTATGGCACGTACGCCATTTTGTTTGATGCGGGTACGATTTTAGCGGGAATGGTTAATTTTGTTAACGATAATGGTTGTGCCAGAGGAGTTGGAAGTTCGAAAAATTTTTTGAAGAGCGAATTAGTGACAAGTTTTTGATTTTGTATAAGCGTTAATTATAAATTTTTCCATCCCAGTTTTTCCTCAAGCTTCTATTTCAGATTTTGCTCGAGCGTCCATTTCAAATTTTGCTCGAGCGTCCTTTCCAGTTTTTGCTCGAGCGTCTATTTCAGATTTTGCTCGAGCGTCCATTTCAAATTTTGCTCGAGCGTCCTTTCCAGTTTTTGCTCGAGCGTCTATTTCAATTTGTGCTCAAGCGTCTGTTTTAAATTTTGCTCGAGCGTCCATTCCAGTTTTTGCTTCAGCGTCTATTACAAATTGTGCTCAAGCGTCTGTTTCAAATTACGCTCGAGCGTCCATTCCAATTTTTGCTCGAGCGTCTATTGCAAATTTTGCTCGAGCGTCTATTAAAAATTGTGCTCAAGCGTCTGTTTCAAATTACGCTCGAGCGTCCATTCCAGTTTTTGCTTGAGCGTCTATTTCAAATTGTGCTCAAGCGTCTGCTTTAAATTTCGCTCGAGCGTCCCTTTCAGATTGTGCTCAAGCGTTTAATTTAAATTGTGCTCAAGCGTCTAATTCAGATTTTGTTCGTTCGTCCATTTTCGAATTTGCTTAAAAATTTTTTTGAGCTAAACCCACAAAGCAATTTTTCCTTTCTATAAAACTCAAAACTTTTAATCAAGAATCACGCTTCTGCAACTCGATTAAAACGCACAAAAAATTAAACATCAAGTCTCACTTGAAAAATCTTTATCCACTTAACGAAACCTCCCTTTCACCCTTAACAACCAATTTCAAAAAACACAAAAAAAGGGAAAAAGTAACAAACCGGGGAGTTATAATAATACCATGCCTTGACATAATTGACTGACTGACCGAAAGATTAAAATAATTTAAAACAACTTAATTAATACTTGGAAAACGGTCTCAAAATGTGAAAATTGGCGTGAAGGTTCCCTTTGTCACGCAAGAAAAAAAAAAAAAATCAAAAAAAAAAAAAAAAAAAACAATCTCTGGGGGGAAAATGTGAAACTCAACGATATCAAAACACTTAAATCATTTTTGATTTTCAAAAGTTGACAACAACATTAACATTTCTTTTCTTTTTCGTTGCAGGTGATTATTTAAACCCCATGCGCCATGAAACCAAACTAAAAAAAAAAAGTGCCAAAAGTGATAACAAAAAAAATTAAATTAATTTATCTGTGATAAGTTTTTAATAATGAAAAATAAAATTTTCTCAATTATTTTAATATAAAAAAAATAAAATAAGTGAAAAATTTTAATGTTGGAGAAATGTTGTTGAAAATGGACCCTGATAATTGTTCGTTTCGACCGTGCGGCACGGATTTCTCAATAGCCGCTATCATGGCTCGACACGGACACGAACGCGAACGGGAACGCGAACGGCATGAAAGACGGCTAGCAAGGCGGAGAGCAAGTGCTGACAATCTTATACCTCTAGGTAAGCCCCTATTGTTTTATAAAAAATGAAGTTAATAAATGATTAGGTCATGGCTCGTTTGCCTTTCAAGCCGTGATAACTCATCGGATCTCCTCCGAAAAGTTTTCTGGTAGCAAGAGCTCCTGCGGTGTTCTGACAGGGCAACAGTCAGACTAATTAAAGAATAATCAGAACCATCTGCTTTTTATTCCATTATTTAACTTATTAAACACTTCGGCTATTATATTCTTTTGTTTAAATTATGTTAAGGGATTCGTTTGTTTTTTTTTTTTGAAGTCTGAGCGATAACAACCCATGACGAAGTATTAAATTTTATTTTTATTGTTATTCTTTTTTAACTTGATATGTCGGGGAAGTGCCATCAGATGAATTGTAAAAGTTGGCAGTTGTAATTAAAGATAGGAGCTATCGACTAAAATTTTTTTATAACAGAAATCATGTTGCGTACTATCCCTTAAGTTATTCTCTCCTTGCAAAAATTTTTTAAAAATGATATTTCAATGGCAGGATTTTTTTTACAAAGTTTTTCTTGTGCAAATACTTTAGAACTATCTCTAGTGAAAAGGAGTTCTTTTTGAAAACTATTTCTTGTGCCAGAAAATTCTTCAGAAAACTAACTCTTGGGCAAGAGAATTTTCCAAAAACTATTTCTTAAAAAAAAAGAATTTTTTAACGATCTATTTCTTGTGCAAGAAAATTTTTCTAAAACTATTTCTTGCTCGAAAAAGTTTTTGAAACTATTTTTGGTCCAAAGAACTTTCCTGAAAACTATTTATAGTGCAGAAAAGTTTTTGAAAACTATTTCTTGGGCCAAAAAATTTTTCCAAAAACTATTTCTTCTGCCAAAGATATTTTCTGAGAACTATTTCTTCTGCCAAAGATATTTTCTGAGAACTATTTCTCGTGCCAGAGATTTTTTCTGAGAACTATTTCTCGTGCCAGAGATTTTTTCTGAGAACTATTTCTTGTGCCAGAGATTTTTTCTGAGAACTATTTCTTGTGCCAGAGATTTTTTCTGAGAACTATTTCTTGTGCCAGAGATTTTTTCTGAGAACTATTTCTTGTGCCAGAGATTTTTTCTGAGAACTATTTCTTGTGCCAGAGATTTTTTCTGAGAACTATTTCTTGTGCCAGAGATTTTTTCTGAGAACTATTTCTTGTGCAAACATTTTTAAAACTATTTTTCGTGTAAAAAGTTTTTGAAATGTTTCTTGTGCTGGAGAATATTTGCAAAAACTATTTCTTATGCCACAAAATTCTTTCAAGAACTATTTTTTAGAAAAAGAATTTCTTCAAAAACTACTTCTTGTGCAAAAAAGTTTCCAATACTAATTTTTGTGCGAGGGAAGTTTCCAAAAAACTATTTCTTGTGTCAGAGAAATTTTTCAAGAACTATTTCTTGGTCAAAAAAAATCCCAATTTTTTCTTGAAAGGCATTAAAAATTCTACAATTTCCTCCTTCAAAAAACTCAAACCCTTTCCCTATCTAAAAATTAAACCCGATTAACCTTGAAACCTCAACTTATATCCGGATTTCATTACACATAACGCATTAGCAATCAACGATCAGTATATTCGTTTGAATCCGTCCGTCCATTACATGATTGAAATATAATATAATCATATTCGAAGGTAGAAGAGCGGTGTTAAAAATAATGTGCGGGTAATTAATCATAAAGCGGTCACAGGGTGTAAACAAAAGATATTTACGATAGTTTAGTTTAATTGAAAATACGTTCCGCCAAGGGTCACCGGTAATTGATTGCTTTAATTTGTATTGCTCACTCCGAAAAACTTGTTTCCATTATTTAATTAAATCTAGGTATGTCCGCAGTTATGAGGATCTCATTACAAGTTCTTTCGACTCCTCTCTTCCTCTAAATACATTTGAGAGAATAATAATAACAACAACAAAAAAAGTTCATTAAAGTGAAATCATAGTTGAGAGACCGCGGGGCCTCAAGGAAAAGAAGAGGTTTAGTAGGCGCTAAAATTGAAATAATCATTGGGAGATTTTTGAAGAGATTTTTATTCCGAACAGGAAAAATATTATTTGGTTTTTTTTTCCAAAGAAATCTGAGCTCAAAAATTCGAGATAATTTTTTTCAGAATCTGGGAATGTTGTTAAATTTTTTTAAAAATTTTTTCTGAGCAAAAATGGTTTTAAAAAACTTTTTTGGCTGAAAATAGTTTTTTAAAGTCTTTTTGGACCAAAAAATAGCTCTTAAAAATATTTTGGACCAAGAAATAGTTTTTAGAAAACTCCTTTGCCAAGAAATAGTTTAAAACAATCTTTTTGACCAAGAAATAGTTTTTGAAAAAATTCTCGGACACAAGAAATAGTTTCTAAAAACTTTCTTAGACTAAGAAATAGTTTTTAAAACGTTCTTGGACTAAGAAAAAGTTTCTAAAAAATTCTTCGACCGAGAAATAGTCTTAAAAAAACTTTTTCGACCAAGAAATAGTTTTTAGAAAACTCCTTTGCCAAGAAATAGTTTTAAAACATCTTTTTGACCAAGAAATAGTTATTAAAAACCTTTTTCGACCAAAAAATAGTTTCTAAAAACCTTCTTGGACTAAGAAATAGTTTTTTAAACGTTCTTGGACTAAGAAATCGTTTTTAAAAACCTTCTTGGATCAAGAAATAGTTACTAAAAAAATTCTTCGACCGAGAAATAGCCTTTAAAAAACTTTTTCGACCAAGAAATAGTTTTTAAAAAGTTTTTTATCATTTTTAGCCGTTCAAAAATTTTCCCAAGATTGTTTTTTGTGCCGAAGTATTTCATTATGTTCAGCAATTGTTTTTGCGTTTGTCTTTGAACTAAAATTTTATTCTTTTTTCTCCTACTATATTTTTAACCGTATCTGAAAAAATTATTTCCAGAAAAATTCGTAACGGACACGACGTCATCCGTCGCTAGTAGCTCACCAGAACCAACGACCCCAACAACCACACCTAGACCAATGAAAACATGCGTTGACGAGGACGCAGAAGACATAAACTGCGAATCGCCGCCTCAAATCTCCTCGACAGTGGATTCCGCCGCTTCGTCTAGACGAAGCCGATCACCGCCATCTTCACCCCCACCGCCTAGAAACCCGTTACTCCAAGAAAGATTTAATTGCGAGGAACTTAGAAACGTTGTCTGCCATTTAGAAACGAAAGATTTGTGGGATAAATTTAACGAATTGGGAACTGAAATGATTATTACCAAGACTGGAAGGTAAGTCTCATTATTTTTATAATAATATAAAAAAAAAAAAAAGAATCCGTAACGATCCGGAAAAGGAAAAGATAAAGGAGGAACGTGTACTAATCTTTCAACGAAGTACAAGTTGAAGGTACATGTAATCTGCATGCAAAACGCGTTCGCCATCCCATCAGGGGTTGCCGTGGTGACATGAGGCTGATGGCGCTGCAGCGCAGATGCTGGAGAGCTTTCGAGCTCCCTTTCCACTACCCTCTCTCCCCCCCCTTTTTAACGTCACGTCCGCACAATATCAACTCTCCTTCACTTTATGACTAAAATTGTGGACGCTCCTATTAGAGAACCGCTTTAATATTGTAACTATATCGTCCGTAATATCTTTAGGAAGCTATTTCGATACTATGGAAAATTACATTGCGTCTCTCTCCAGGATTTTTTCTCCCCCCTTTAATGTTGCACATATTTCCGGGGTGAATGTTTACCATTTGAATGTCTTTGATATAACGAACATATGACGCCGTGTGTGTTTTCGAAGAAGAAAGGATCGAGATTTGTTTTTCTTTTTTTTTCAATGCGAATATTTTTCGAAAAAAAAAAAATCCTGGCTTGGCAAAACTTCATAAACGATCAGCATTGCCAAATAGTTGGTGTCAAAGTTTTTGAGGAAAAAAAAATGGATGGTGAGATATGTGTGAGATGTCGGCGTTTCGATCATCGCCGCTTTGCTTCTTCAGAGATATCAGATACCTTAGCCAAGACAGAAAATTCTTTTCATCTAAAAATATGACCCTTTGAACTTTGTCGAGGTGTTACAATACATTTCTTTTGAATTTTGTTTGTGACTTTTGAAATGTGATTATCGCTCAGATGCATGAATGAAACAATGTGTCGACTTTGGTCTAAAGTTGACTTTTTATTACTTTCAAGCTTCCAAAATGAGATTTCGCCAAACTGCGTATTTTGCAGTGAAATGGAGAGAAATAACCGAAAAAATTGTTTTTGGGTTGACGTCCCTTCGTCATTTTTAAATTTTTTTCTTTCTGAGAACTATTTCTTGTGCCAGAGGTTTTTTCTGAGAACTATTTCTTGTGCCAGAGATTTTTTCTGAGAACTATTTCTTGTTGCAAAAAACATTTTTAGAGCTATTTCTTGGGCCAAAGAATTTTTCTAAAAAAGTATTTTTTGCGACAGAGAATTTCTCCGGAAACTATTTTCGTGCAAAAAAGTTTTTGAAAACTATTTCGAGTGTTTATTTGTGTGGAGATACCTGATTCTATTAGGAAAATGTTTTCCCTTCGACATTTTTTTCGTGAAAAATCGCCCTCTCCGGAAAATTGAGAAAATTTTGAATTTTTATTGACAGCGCCAACATGGGACTTGACTTCGACTAAAAAAGGGTCGGAGATTTCAAATTTTCGGTCTATTTTGTGATTCGAAGGCCACCCTGCCAAATTTACAGCTTCAACAGGGCCAAATAGAGCCAAATTTCGAGTTTTCGAGAATTTCAAGACCCTATTTGGAACAACCCCTTTTAACATTTTTTCGTAAAAAATTGCCCTGCCCGGAAAATTCCGAAAAACTGAAAATTTTGAACAGAGTCGACATGGGACTCGACTTCGACTAAAAAATGGTCGGAGATTTTAAATTCTTGGTCCATTTTCTGATTTCAAGCCAACCTTCCATCCCCCAATTTTGTTTCTAATGAAGTCCTCAATGCAATTTCTGAAATTTTCTAATTTAAAAAAAACTATTTGAACTTCAGCATACTTTCACTTCAGAATTTTACACTCCTCTCATCTAATTTTAAATTCAAACGATTCTTCACCGATAATCAAGTCTAACCCGTTTAAAAACCGGGCCTCCCCTTTTCACAATAACAAAAAATCCCTCTCATACCGAAAAAAAAATCTATTATTAAACTTAATCATAGATTATTACGCACGATTACCAACAATTATTTCTCATCTTAATTAATACCATAACACATTCATATTAATTATATAACAACAATAGCAATCAAGCCATCGACAGTTGCTTTAAATTAAAGAAATCGACCAACTTATTTTCCCCCTCCTCCACTTTTCTCATCTTTTTTCCAAAAAAAAAAAACTGGATTATATTCCTATGGAAATATCTGTCAAGGACAAAAACCCATAAATTTCACAGGAGAAATAATCACACCTTCATATTCACTAATGATGGGTGTTTTATTAAAATACACAGCAAAATTATAAGGTCTATTTAAAATAATTATATATACGTATTCGGGAAGTTTCATTTACCTATGAAGTTATAATATTCCATGTGCATCATTATTTTTCACCCAGCAGGCGTTAAAGCGATTGAAGTCAAATCATTTTTTTTTCTCTCTCTTTTTTCAACTTCGTGTTCGCAGGGCTAAATCATCATTAATGGAATCGATAAACTTATTTGTGACTGAGAGACAAAGTATAGGTTTTCCCCCCCGTAATAACTGTAAATTCGAATGGATTAATTTTGTAAAATAACACGTCAAGGCGCATCCTTTAACGGCGTGTTTTTTTTTCTTCTTTTTTTCGAATTGACATATTCGGCGAAAGTATGTTGAAAAATAATATCACGTATGGGTTTGGAGTATGTATACACAATTGGTAGCTAGCGCACGTGCCTGTATAATTTGTTAAAATTCACGATTTATCATATATCCGCTTAAATAATAAAGCGAGAAGGAAAAATTAACGCGAGGGGGTCGAAAAGTTCAAGAATAGAAAATTATACACCGGGCGAAAGAGTCGAAAATATGAGGAGGAGGAATGCAAACTTTGAAAATTAGTTACTGAAAAATACTTTGGCCATTCGTTTAAAATTGAATTTGGGTGACTTGTCCATTGAAATAAATTGAGATTGAATGCTTAAGAAAAGATCTGTCTTGGTTCCGCAAACGCTTCTGCTTTCTAGAACTTTTGCGCACCGTGTGGTTCCACGAACACCTGTATCTGACCAATTTGATGTTTTATCGTCCTTAACCATTCATGTAAAATTGAATTTGGATGACTTGTCCATTGAAATAAATTAAGATTGAATGCTAAAGAAAAGATCTGTCTTGGTTCCGCAATCGCTTCTGCTTTCTAGAACTTTTGCGCACCCTGTGGTTCTACGAATACCTGTATCTGACCATTTTGATGTTCAAATTGTCCTTAAAATTGCTAATTTCAAATTTTTAATCGCAAAGAAATCCTGTCGTTGTTAAAAATCTTACCTCAATTCAGTTTCTTTTTGATCTAAGCAGATTTCGGACATACGCATAAATTAGACGGACCCTACCGTCTGCAAAAGCACTAGAAAGCAGAAGCGATTGCAGAAACAAGCCAGATCTGTTTTTTTGAAATTAAAACTAAATTTTATGGACGACCAACAGGCGCAAATACTTCTGAGTTGGGGCAAATAGCCGAAAATGAGGCAGATGTACTCCTAATCGTGAATTTCGACAATTAGCTTCTGAGAAATTCCTTTGCTAACCATTTAAAATTGAATTTGGGTGACTTGTCTACCGGAATAAATTAAAATTGAATGCTACGGAAACGATCTGAGTTGGTTCTGCATTTGCTTTTGCTTTCTAGAACTTTTGAGCACCACTTGATTCCAAGAATACACGCATCTGACCGCATTTTGATGTTCCAAATGCCCTTAAAATTGGTATTTCTTTTAGATTTTCAAACGCCGGGAAGTCTTATTTAACTCTTACGCCTTAACTCGAATGTTAATCTCTTTTGACTCGGCAAATCTTACTTCCAGGAACCATACCGTCTGCAAAAGCACTAGAAAGCAGAAGCGGTTGCAGAAACAAGTCAGATCTGTTCTTTAAACCTTAAAATCAAATTTCATGGACGAACAAATGGCGCAAATATTTCATTTAACGTCGGAAAATCGTTCTTAAATTTTTCTAATGGGCCAAATTTTAAAAAATATAGATCGGTTTCACGTAAAAGTCAAAAGAGTTTCATACTGACCGATCTAGCAGCTACCTGATTTTGACTTTTCCCATGAGCCCTCGAGATCACTCTCCACGACTTTATATATATATGTTAATTACGGAAAATTTTCCGCCCCCCCTTTGGAAATTAAAATATTCCCGTTGCATTTCCCCGTGCATTATAAATAATTTTCCAAGGTACGTATATGGCGACAATCAGCTTTAGAATGCAATACAAAATCTAATTTAGATTTTCACAAAGAGGAAAATGAAGAGGTTATCAAATTACGATGGGTTTTGTCGCTCTTTTGAATTTCCCTGCCAAATTATGAATGGGGTTATTGAATTATAAGCGACATATTCTGTCATGTTTTTTGATGAAAATATAAACGCAGATATTTCCCAAGTTACATTCAAATAAAACATTGGTAATCCGTTTAGTTTTATAATTACGTTAATAATCGTCGATGGTTTATAAACTTAATATGCGGATGTTTTACTATTTCCCATCCCCCCCCCCCCCCCCCCCCCGCGTTTGATATTTATTGAAATATTGAGACGTGAAAGTCGATGAAGCCTTAAACAGATTTACCTGTCCGATTTTTAAAATTAAAGAAAGTGGGAAAAAATAATTGTAGCTGTAGTCGCCGAATTTCTAATTTTCCGCCTGGGCCTTGAGATATCGAAATTTCCAGCCTCTTGGGTAATTACCACGAATCCCTGAACGGAAAAAAAGAAAACGTCTGAGCGTTATTCGGGTAATAAATCAAAATTACATCCGAACTAAATTCCTACAACTTTAGAAAAAAATATTCCAAATTATTAAAAAAAATTTATCCGTTTCCATAACTTTACTCGCATTGCTTGATATTTATCACTAGCGTTGGGAAAGGAAATATATATGTAGTCAGAATTTTACAAGCCATTTTAAAAATTGGACTATCAACCACCTAAACCGAGAGGGGGTAAATATATTCATCTTTGTCATTGAAGAAAACCGACGAGGAAAAGTTTGTTAATATAAAAAAAAAAAAAACCCTTTCAGTTCGAGCAGTTTCGCTTGGCTTCCTGATGGCGACAAATTCAAAGATTGCTCTTAGAATCTTTGAAGCAGGTCTTGACACGATTTAGTTTATGAAAAAATATCAAATCAGTTTATTTTGATTGAATCATCATCATCGTGACCCCATGAATAAGTGACTCTTTCATTAATTTCAATGTTGCAATAATGCCGTTAAAAATTTTACGATTGATTTTTGTAAAAAGGGGCTGTGAAGAACTTTGCTAATAAAAAATAAATAAAAGATTAAGTTGGGGAAAGGGTGTGTCAAGATATTGTAAGCCAAACCCCTTTTGCAATGTTATGAAAGTATTTGTGGGTTGTTTACGGTTAATTCTTGTTGATGTATCCTTTTTCAATAAACAAGAAGCTCTAAAATCGTTTGTAAAATATTTTAGGAACAATGGAAATTCCAAGAACAGCGTTCTTCGTGTTCTTAGAATTTCCATTGTCATTTGCTGGGTTTTTGTTTTGAGCTTTCTAGCTCCCAAGCTGAAGCCGACCATATAAAGCCGGGGATTTCTCGCGGCGACCCGAATTTGGAATCCTTGAGTGTTTTCAGATCGAGAGCCAAAATTTAAGCGATTTTCCGAAAGTCTCGCCGTCCATCTCTAGCTCCGATTGTGGCCACAAGATGACGCTGATGAGTTCTGGCAGGGCAATAAGTGGTGCCTTCGCGCCTTCCGTCCATCTCTGGTGCTTCCACGAGCACTTCCGTCCATCTCTGGTGCTCTTGAGAGCACTTCCGTCCATCTCTGGTGCTCTTGCGAAGACTTTTGCTCATTTCTGTTGCTTTTCCGAGCACTTCCGTCCATCTCTGGTGCTCTTGCGAGCACTTCCGTTAATCTCTGGTGCTCTTGGGAGAACTTTTGTTCATCTCTGGTGCTTCTACGAGCACTTTCATTTGTTTTCGATGCCTTTTGACCCAGTTTTCTCACAAAAAAATCAAAAATTTTCTACCATATTCATGTTCTGGCCTGCACAAATCTCTTCGATGAGCCCTCCAAGCTGCTGAATACTGTTCCACAGCCAAACCAGCATAACGGTCAGTTCCCCAGTAAGCAGCCCCATGTGGCTGTCTAAAGAAATTACCAACCAAGCGTCAACTAAGCTCCTCAACCGATTTACCATATCCGCTCCTCTTAGTTATTTCTTCTCTACCTCCATCTCTCGATTTTTTCTTCTTGTATTTAAATCCAACCTTCTTTTCATTCCCCAACCTTCGATATAATTAATCCCGCCTTGTTTATTTAAACGAGGCCTACAACAACAAAAAATTAGTGCGTTCAATTGTTAAATTTCAATCCGGAGAAACTTACACGCCCACAACTTGTCAACTTATTGCTATATAACACCTCTGGAACTATAATAATTATTTAATCGCTGCGTCACTGTTTTTTTTTTTTTTTTCAAACTAAAACACATTGTCACCATTCCTGATTTCTCAATCTCAGTTTATTATTAGATGGGCATATATCAACATGGCCGCACACACACACACACACCAATCATTAATTGATCAATTAATCGAGTCATCTCCTTAAAGAAAAAGATCAAGGAATAAAGAGAATGAATAAGTTGGCACCCTTTCTTAGGGACAAAAACCAGGCAGAAACTAATTAAAGAAAGATTCTCTTCTCGCCCCATCATCACCGAGTGAGCCGTGACTGTCCGTAATTGTGCGTTGCTCAATGTCACTCGAAACAGCTTTAGTTTACTCAGTTAATTACAATCTCTGAATTCGTCTTTGCCACTTTTCCTTCTGCTTCCTCGCTCTTCATTTCACTTCATTATCCACCATTACCTTCTTCTCTTTTCCTCCTCCGATACTCCCGATGTAAATTAAAAAATCGTTTTACGTCAGTTGACTCTCTTATTACAGCTTAAATTACGTTCATTTTTCTCAGCTAAATAATGTCAGCTGTTGCCGGTGAGATTTTCTTCTCTTTATCTTGAAATGAGGATGAAAATTTTCGCAAAAACGGAAATGAATGAGCGCCATGCGAGTTTTGGAAATTTTTCACACAAATAATACAACCACTTTAGTTTTTAAATAAAAATCTTTTTACACGAATTCTAAGAAGACAGGGCGCTTATAGACTTTTCAATAGTTCACCCCGTCTTCTTAGAGTGCTGGCAAAATTTTTTTAATTAAAAAAATAGCTCTTAAGGAGGTCAGTGGTCACCTCAGAAGGCCCCGCGCTTTTTTTGAGGCGCGGGTCTGATAAAAATTTTTGCAAAAACAGAAATGAATGAGCGCCGTGCGAGTTTTGGAAATTTTTCACACAAAAAATACAACCACTTTAGTTTTTAAATAAAAAAATTTGTTTACAATAATTCTAAGAAGACAGGGCGCTTATAGACTTTTCAATAGTTCACCCCGTCTTCTTAGAGTGCTCGCAAAATTTTTTTAATTAAAAAAATAACTCTTAAGGAGTTCTGTAGTCACCTCAGAAGGCCCCGCGCCCTTTTTGAGGCGCGGGTCTGATGAAAATTTTCGCAAAAACAGAAATGAATGAGCGCCATGCGAGTTTTGGAAATTTTTCACACAAAAAATACAACCACTTAAGTTTTTAAATAAAAATTTTTTTACAAGAATTCTAAGAAGACAGGGCGCTTGTAGACTTTTCAATAGTTCACCCCGTCTTCTTAGAGTGCTCGCAAAATTTTTTTAATTAAAAAAATAGCTCTTAAGGAGTTCTTTAGTCACCTCAGAAGGCCCCGCGCCCTTCGGGAGTGCCAGTCCGTGCCTGCTTACTGCCACTACTAGCCCCTTCTTACGGCCCTGTCCGCGATGAAACGAAACCCCCGCACAAAAAACTCGAAAATGTAAAAACAGTCACGATTCGTTAACTATTTTCAAAGTAGTCAATTAAAAGAGGAATTTCCACCCGGCATTATTTTATAAAATGAGTTTTTAGCGCTCGGTGGTTGAGATATTGATTGTATTTATTTGAGGATTACTCTCTGTCAGTGCGTGTGACCCTATGAGCCTCGTCCCGACTTTCGGGGGTATTTATTTAACCATCAATTTTTTGCGTCTGGCGTTATGTCGTTAGGGGAGGGCGTGGGGGGTCCCTCCTGTTAATATATAAATCATAAATATATGATTTCCCGAAAGAAATAAATTTTAAGTTTAAATAGGAAACTTGCCAAGATCCGTTAGTAAAAAACGAGGGGGGCTCTTAATCAAAGGGAAGCTAACATCGCAATGACGCCTGAAGACAACGTAGATCGATCTACAACTTCACACTTTTTTAATTGATGTCGCATCTGTTTTTATATTAAACGTGTATAAAGGACAAACTGGTTGACATTAAAACGATGGTAATCATAATTTGTTATTTTAATTTTGCACCTGCACGGGGATTGTTTAGCATATTTTCAAATAAAATTTTTTTAAATCGGTTTAACTCTCCAGCATGACACCAGGAACGAATGAAAGAACTAGCGAAGGCACCAGAGATGGATAAGTGCCCGGCACTTGTCTACCCGGCAACCTGTGACCTATTGTACCGTTCCCTTGCTTTAGGTGGGCTGCTTGAGTCGGGATCCTCTGAAGAACTCCAGGACTTTAGCAGGGACCAGGGCCCTGATTACCATTGGTGTGGGAAAGGCTTCCCCAAATATTCTCAGCTGGCGTATGGATGCAGCTTCGCAGAGACAGAGTATGTGTTCCGCTGTCTCCCTAGCTCCTTTACACAGCCGGCAAATTTCCGTTTCGGCCTTTTTTGAAGAGATGAGCCCGAAGATCGCAGTGACCCGTGAGCAGGCCGGTGAGTTTTTTGAGCTCCGCTCTGTAAAATGGCAGGAGCAGTTCGCTTTTGGTTCTTGAGTACCCGCCTATGAACATTTTTGAATGTCTTAGTCCCGGTGCACAGTCCCATTCAGTAGCTTTCTGCCTGTCCTCCCATTCTCTTAAGGCCATCTTGAGATGGCTTTCGGGGAGGCTGCAATCTTTCTTTGCGAGTTCGTCCGCTTTCTCATTGCCCGGTATCCCGCAGTGACCCGGCACCCAGACAATGGTTACCTGAATGTCTAGAGCCTGTTGTCTCAGCAGAAGGATGCATTCCCAGACAAGTTTGGAGGAGCACATTGGGACACTAATTGCCTTTATTGCCGCTTGACTGTCTGAGAAGACGTTGATGCTGGCGCCTCTTAAGCCTTTCTGGAGGTTAATTCTGGCGCAGGTGGTTATGGCATAGACTTCTGCTTGGAAGACAGTGACCATAGTGCCCATGGCAATCCTAATAAAGCACTGGGGACCAAATACCGTAAACCGGGGTGACTTTGGCCGGGTGGGGTGACTTTATGCCACACGTTTTTCGACGAATCTCGATCTAATACACTCAAAACTTTTGAAAAACGGGTGGCACAAAATCACCCCTCCCGGCCAAAGTCACCCCGGTTTACGGTATCCACTTTTCTAAATCCACCTATGCGTTCTTCTTCCGTTTTTTTCCTGACGAAGGTTCCTCTTCTTAACGGCTCTTCCAGCTGCCTTTCTTGGTTTTGCCCACGCGACCTGGGACCTGAGGAATCCCAGTAGCTGAAAGGTAATAATTCTATTTTCCGAACACTCTAGTACATATCTTTCCGGGTACCCGCTCAAGACACTAATCCCGACAGACAAGCAATAAAAATCCAAACGCTTACGCAAACATACAACAAAAAAAAAACATCAACCCAACTTAAACTTTAACTCTTAGCGTACCGGTAACCGACATGTACTCAATAAACATAATTAATTAAAAGTCCCTATCGAAAGACATCTTATAAACGATAAGACAATACCGATGACTTGCTGTATTCGTCCATCTGATCCGTGTCAGCGGTCAATGTAAACCTGATTGAAAATATCATCGGAATGACGTATCATACAAGGAAAGAATTATTAATGATAACTCCGCTTCAACCTCAATTTCTTTTTTAAAAAAAAAATCTTGGCTTAAGAAAAAATTAGCGAAAAAACCGCCGGGGAAGAAAAATTGAAAAGGACGTTAATTATTTGTGCCAACACTTTAGTTATTCGTCACCAGGTTTATTGATTAACTATATCGTTAAAGCGACGACCATTAAGCTAAATTTTTTTTTTAAAGGTAGCCAAGAAGATTGATTTATTTAATGCAACGATGACTGATATATATCGGTACGGAATTATTCCCTTTGTCGTTTTATAAAACTTGCATTTAATTTAATTAATCGTTAAAAGCGAAATTTT
The DNA here is from genome assembly GCA_023512825.1 of Liposcelis brunnea. Lineage (NCBI taxonomy): Eukaryota > Metazoa > Arthropoda > Insecta > Psocodea > Liposcelididae > Liposcelis > Liposcelis brunnea. The sequence goes on from CM042070.1 coordinate 4,852,987, forward strand.
ACATTGGTCGAGGAGTGCCAAATGTTGTCAGCGATTTATTTCATTTGAAGCTCCCGCCATTTTCTTTTTACAAATTATTAAAAACATTCGCGTTAACTGTTTGCAACCCGGCGACTTGAAATTATTCCGCTTAACATGTAAAGGTAGAAAGAAAAAAAAAAAAAGGGAGGGAATCCACTCAAGAAAATGTGAAATTTTATAATATCATAAAAATTTTCATAAAACCATGATAAAAGTTTTCTCGGTATTCTTGATGGCACTTGGCGCGGTTTCGCGACAGCACCTGCTGAAAATGGAGCCCACCATGACAGTCATCACCACCCCCGACCCCCTCGAAGCCTCCTTGTCTCTTCATTCCCTTCCTGTCTTTTCCATTTCAACTGTGAAGTAATTTTCTTGATAGAGTATCCCCCCAGCTACGTTTACTGTATCAGCTTCTCGTTATCATTTCAAGAGCTTTTTCCCCCCGTTTAAAATCGTCCTTTCCGTATCATCGCTGAGGAAAGAACAAAAAAAAAAAAAAGGATGCATGATTTATGAACGTGGATGGATTCCCTTTTTCTTGAAAGTAATCGAAAGAGAGCGTATTTTGAATTCGGGGGGGAGGAAGAAAGGAAAAAAAAAAAAGGAGAGAAAAAACGAACGTTAACAAGAAAGGAAAAGCGTGAAATATCATTAAAAGAAGAAGGGAACCGTGAATTTCATTGCTTTGTTGGAAGCTGTTTGTTTCTTGACATGTTTAAGTCAACCCCTTGGGAGATCCTCCTCTCGGATGAACGACAGTGCGAACAGCAATACCTTGATGGAAATTGGAACTGCTTCTCTCTCCACAATTTATTGCAGGATAACGTTCTTATATGTTTTCAACGGAAAGCCTCGCTTTTCAAATTGATTGAACAAAAAGTTTCTCTTTCCTTTTTTTTTTCCGGAGGAGCGTTTTATGTTTCGGGTGGGGTTTTTTTATTTTTATTTTTTTAATTGGGCAAATTGATTGCTTCCCTTGGCTGAAAAGGATTATCACATCAGCCGGAGGTTTTCTTTCACTGTGTAAAGTAGAATTATTATTGATTTGAAATTTTTTTAAAGTTTAAAAATTAAGAAAGGGCAATGACGTTTAATAGATTTTGTAGGATGATTAGTATGAGTTGGTTGAGTAGTTTTTTAGACAAAAATAGAGAGATTGTTAGCCAATCAACTACTAACTAACTATGGCATTTACAGGGCCTGAAGCCTTATTGCCGCATCCGAAATCCTTCGCCAGGCGGATCTGTCCTGGCATGAAATTAGGAACTAGACCGAAAATTTAAAATCCCTAACTAATAATTAGTCAAAATCGAGTTCCATACTTCAAAATTTTCGGTTTTTCAGGATTTTTCGGAAAGGCCGAATTTTTACGAAAAATTGCTTAAGGGAAAAGTGGTTCCTTATAGGGTCAGGTATCTCAACACAAAAAAATAAGAAAAATCGTTAGGGCCGTTTTCGAGAAAATCTTTGAAAATTCATTGTTTGGCCTTTTTTGGGCTTGTCAAAGTTCTAAATTTGGCAGGGTTGCCTTCAAATCACAAAATGGACCGAAAATTTGAAATCCCCGACCATTTTTTAGTCAAAGTCGAGTCCCATGTCGACGCTGTCAGTAAAACTTAAAAATTTTTGGTTTTTCCAGATTTTCCGGGGAGGGCGATTTTTTTACGGAAAAATGTTAGAGGGAAAAGTTGTTCCTTATAAGGTCAGGTTTCTCTGTACAAAAAATAAAAATAATCGTTTGAGCCGTTTTCGAAGAAATCCTCGAAAACTCTAAATTTGGCCTTATTTGGCCCTGCCAAAGCTGCGTATTTGTTTTAAACTTGGCAGAGTTGCCTTCAAATTGCAAAATAGACCGAAAATTTGAATTCCCCGACCATTTTCCAGTCGAAATCGAGTCCCATGACGGTAAAACCTTAAAATTTTCAGTTTTTCCGGATTTTCCGGGGAGGGCGATTTTTCACGGAAAAATGCCAAAGGGAAAAGTTGTTCCTTATAGTGTCAGGTATCTCCACACAAAAAATTAAAAAAATCGTTTCAGCTGTTTCCGAGAAAATTCCCGAAAACTCTTAATTTTGCCTTATTTGGCCCTGCCAAAGCCGTAAATTTGGCCGGATGGTCTTGAAGATGGAATGACAGTTTTCCCTCTTCCTGAGGAAGGCCGTTGCCAATTTTCGTTGCGCTGGCTCTTTCGGTTTTGGAAACACAGGCGAAAAACGAACGGACGGACGGACGGACGTCAGCCCAAAAACCATTTTTACGGTTATTTCTGGCCATTTCACGGCGAAATTTCATTTTTGACATGACCGCAATAATTCCTCACTCTAGGAAGCTCAAAAGTAAAAAACTTCAAATTTCCTCTAATTTTTTCTAAAAAAAAAAAAATCCCCAATTTTGAAATCTTCCAAAAAAACTTTAAATCAATAATTATCCAATTTTCCCTCTCTCAAAAAAAAATTCAGATTTTCTTTCTCTGAAAACTCAAATATTATCCTCAATTAGGAAATTGCAAAAAGCTCAGGAAAGACACTCGTCGACGCTGGTATACAGATAATGGAGAGAGCTTAATCTCCCCATTTCCCTTTCCTCCCCTCCCAATTTCCCGAGCTTTACATCTTTCTCCCGTTCATAATGTTATATTTAATAGAGAAAGTGAACAAGTTTCCGGGGGTGAATTAAATGTATCTTTCAGAGCATCATATTGAAATTAGAGGAAATAGTTATAAGCTTTTCGCTGTTAGGTTTTCCCTGTTCGCCGTTGAGTTTTCACATTTACGTCAAACTGGAAAATTTTCATAATGTTGTTTTTTTTTCTGTTGCAGGAGGATGTTCCCAACATTAAGAGTATCGTTCACGGGTGTTCGTCCTGAACAGAAATACGCTGTTCTTATGGATATCGTACCCGTCGATAATAAACGATATCGATACGCCTATCATAGATCTTCCTGGTTAGTGGCTGGAAAAGCGGATCCTCCAGCGCCGTGTAGATTGTATATGCATCCGGATTCGCCGTTCACGGGGGATCAGCTAAGGAAGCAAGTAGTCTCGTTTGAAAAAGTCAAATTGACTAACAACGAGATGGACAAGCACGGACATGTAAGTTGACGCATTATTTTTTTTTTCTATCTTAAAAAAAAAATTAAACAACCTTTTCTTGTTTTTTTTTTTTCAGTTGGTACTTAACTCAATGCACAAATACCAACCTAGAATCCATTTAGTTAAAAGATCCGAATCAGCTGGGAACGCGCCGATAACGGATTTAGAACAAGAAGAATTTAAAACGTTCATTTATCCGGAATCGATCTTCACAGCGGTTACAGCCTACCAAAACCAATTGGTAAGTTTTATTTTTCTCAGCTGCACGCACCACCCAAATTTCGTTCGAAATGTGCACGTGAATCTATTTCTAACTCCCCGACTGTCACATGTAAAAATCAATGGAAACATTTTTGAAAGTCGGCACCCAAGACGAAAAAAGGTGTAGGTGGCATAAACAGATCTGTCAAAATTAAAGCGTTACAAAGAAAGTTTTTTAACCGTTTACTAACGGTTTTGATGACAGACAATAGTGTCTCAATTAACAGCTTTGGAGGGCCCTCGACTTCCCTGCAATTTCATTTTTTTTGGCTCCGATAACGACCACACCGTTAACTCGAAACCGAAAAGTTTTCATCGCTGACGGATTCCTTTTTTTTTTTTAAATTAAAAAATTCATTCACGATCGGAGAGGAGGGTGAAAAAAAAAATTGCTAAAGCGTGACAATAAGACGATGATATTGCCTGCAATTAGCAAAAAGCCACAAGGACATGGCTGTGTGTGGTCATCAGTGCTCCGTGATGAGGTGTGAAGGTATGCTTCTGGCAATTAAATCATGGATCCCATTCCGTGCTCGGAACTCACTGCACGCAACTACCAGGCGCCCCAGCATCCAGTTAGACAACATTTCATACCGGCCGGAGACTCTCTTGATATTTAACAACTTCTTCATTCCTTTATGGCATGCAAGAGAGTATGAAGGCGTATAAGTTATTTTCTTTTATGGCGAATTTTTTAACAATAAATTTCACCTTTAATTATATTCAGGCAGAGGAGTCGAGAATGAGTGCTTGGACCCAAAGAAAATGTTCAGATCTGGAATTTTCCGTCCTCATTAAGATTTTTTCTCAGTATTCTTTTCCTATGGGTAAAGTTAGAAACAATTATTAAGGAGGAGTTTCAAAACAATTAATTTCCTGAAATTAAAGTTTCAAAACAAATTCTATTCCATGGGCAAATTTAAAAAATTTTTATCTATAAGGAAAGTTTCAAAACAATTAGTTTCCTGAAATTAAAGTTTCAAAACGATAAAGTTTTAAAAAAATTATTTTCCTATGGGTAATTTTTCAAAACTATTCTTTCCCTGACTTTAAAGTTTCAAAACAAATTCCCTCTATAGGCAAAGTTTCAAAACAACTATTTTTCTAAAACGAACTTCCAAAACCATTAGTTTCCTGGAAGTAAAGTTTCAAAACAATTATTTTCTTGAATTTAAAGTTTCAAAACGATTCATTCTCTGAATTAAAAGTTTCAAAAAAAATCGTTCCCTGAATTTAAAGTTTCAAAACACATCTTTCCCTGAATTTAAAGTTTCAAAACAATTCTTTCCCTGAATTTAAAGTTTCAAAACAATTCTTTCCCTGAATTTAATGTTTCAAAACAAATTTCCCTTATAAGCAAATTTTCAAAACAAATTTTTTCCTATGAGCAAATTTTTAAAACCATTAGTTTCCTGAAAGTAAAGTTTCAAAATAAATTTTTATATGAAACTAAGTTTCAAAACGATTAGTTTCACAAAACTAACTTTCAAAACAATTAGTTTCCTGAAAGTAAAGTTTCAAAACAAATTTTTGCCTATGGGTGATTTTTCGATACATTCATTTTCCTTGAATTTAAAGTTTCAAAACTATTCTTTTCCTGAATTTAAAGTTTCAAAACAATTCTTTCCCTGAATTTAAAGTTTCAAAACAAATTTCCCTTATAAGCAAATTTTCAAAACAAATTTTTTCCTATGAGCAAATTTTAAAAACCATTAGTTTCCTGAAAGTAAAGTTTTAAAATAATTATTTTTATGAAACTAAGTTTCAAAACGATTAGTTTCACAAAACTAACTTTCAAAACAATTAGTTTCCTGAAAGTAAAGTTTCAAAACAAATTTTTGCCTATGGGTGATTTTTCGATACATTCATTTTCCTTGAATTAAAAGTTTCAAAACTATTCTTTCCCTGAATTTAAAGTTTCAAAACAATTCTTTCCCTGAATTTAAAGTTTCAAAACTATTCTTTCCCTGAATTTAAAGTTTCAAAACTATTCTTTCCTTGAATTTAAAGTTTCAAAACAACTTTCCCCTTACAGATAGTACCAAAAAAATTTTTTTCACGGATGTCTTCCAAGTTTTCGAAAAATTTTTCAGCGGAAAAAATCTCAAAAGCATTTTTTCGTTCTAGTTAAATGTTCAAAAACATTGTTTTTATTTAGTAAAAGACAAACCATAAATTGATAAAGGTAAAGAGAAATTTTTTACAAGTATTAGAGAAAAATTAACGCCGAAACTTTTTTCTTGGAGTTCAAGTATTTCCGACTAACATTTAATTTTGTGTGCTCCCCTCCATCTCACCGGTCAAAAAAAAAAATCAGCAACAACAGAAATCTTTTAGCCAAGAATGAATGGTGCATCGCTGCTGCTAAATTGATGTTATATATATTTTTTTGCCGGAGTTAATAACGAGGCAAAAGAAATGCACCACTTGAAGTGAAACCACTGTGAAAGGCCTGTTATTATATCTTTCCACGTTTTATTTTCCCCTCTAACACGTGTTTTTAGCTTGCGGACTCCGACTTCTTCGTAATCCAAAACGGAGCGTAATCAGTCTTCACTTTAAGTGTTTAAAAAACCCACACAAAAGTTTCGCTGCAGAGATTTATTACATTCGTTTTCCATGTTTCTCTGCTTCTGAGTTCATTTTTCATTTTTACAGTTTTACTTTTTACCCGCGCGAGGTTTTTTTTTCCTACTCTTACTTTTGTAATTTTTTTATCCATTTTTCTTTTAAATTACCATATAACCGTCCTTTTATTTTTCTCTCTAAATTACTCTCCGGAATATTTTTCAGTCTAACACTGATTACGCAAATTGTGGTGCTATATTCTTCTTCCCCGCTTGTGTTTACATCCTCGATTTTTTTCAAATTAAAAGCTTTCATTATCTTTATGTCGGAGCTTTTTTTAAATGTACAAAAAAAAGAGAAGGGGGGGGGGGCGTTCTTATGATCTATTATATTAGTTGGTCAAGTAATAAATCTAAAAAAAGAACTTTAGATTTGATTTCTCATACTTGCAGCAATGGCCCCGATTTCAAAAATCGCTAGAAATGAGTAATTTTTCAAAAAATGGCTCTGCCGGAGCTTTGAAAAATTTTTTTGAGAAAAACGCTGAAACAAGTCAACTTTACTTTGATTAAAACTATCCAAAAAAATCAAACTCAATCCTCTCTCAGATATATTTTCATCCCTAACCTCAAAAATTTGACAAAAACGAATTTTCATTTTAAAAATTGCTCCACAGAAACTCTGGAAAATTTTTTTAACGGAAACGCTGAAACAGGACAACCTTATTTTGGTCAAAGTTACCCAAAAAAACCAAACCTGATCCTCCATTAACTTCATCTTGAACGTTAACTTCAAAAAATCAACAAAAACAGGATTTTTTAAAAAATGGTCCCATCAGAGCTCTCAGAATTTTTTTTCGCGAAAACGCCGAAAGAGGTCAACCATATTTTGACCCAAACTACCCAAAAAAGTCAAACTGCACCATCTCTCAGCTTTACTTTCATCTCTAACCCCAAAAATTCTACAAAAAACGATTTTTTTTTTAAAAAAATGGCTCTCCAGAAACTTAGGAAATTTTTTCGACAAACACGCTGAAAAAGGACAACCTTATTTTGATCCAAGCTATCCCAAAAAACCAAATCCGACTCTCCAATAGCTTCATTTAGAGCCTTAACTTCAAAAATTCAAAAAAAAACAGAACTTTGTTAAAAATAATATCATCACAGCTTTCAGGAATTTTTTCGATGAAAACTCCGAAACAAGTCAACTGTATTTTGATTAAAACTATCCTAAAAAACCAAACTCAACCCTCTCTCAGCTTTATTTTTATCCTTAACCTCAAAAATTTGACAAAAACGAATTTTTATTTTAAAAATTGCTCCACAGAAACTCCGGAAAATTATTTTGACGAAAATGCTAGAACAGAACAACCTTATTTTGGTCAAAGCTATCCAAAAAAATTAAATCCGATCCTCCATTAACTTCATCTTGAACTTTAACTTCGAAAAATAAAAAAAAAACAGGATTTTTTGAAAAATGGTCCCATCAGAGCTCTCAGAAATTTTTTTGGCGAAAACGCCGAAACAGGTCAACCATATTTTGACCCAAACTACCCAAAAAAGTCAAATTAAACCATCTCTCACCTTTATTTTCATCCCTAACCTTAAAAATTTGAAAAAAAAAATGAATTTTTTTAATAAAATCGCTCTCCAGAAACTCAGGAAATTTTTTTGACAAAAACGCTGGAACAGGACAACCTTATTTTGATCCAAGCTATCCCAAAAAACCAAATCCGACTCTCCCATAGCTTCAATTTGGGCCCTAACTTCAAAAAATCATTACAAAAAATGTTTTCTTGTCATTTTCTAAAAAAATTTCATACATTTTTATGACGCGACATATCCTGTCTGCCTAATCACAAATTCACACTACTTCGTGATTAGTTACCAGTTTTCCATCTCATAATTTATTGATCCCCCATCGTTATCAGGCACTTGATTTTTCGCCAGGCGCGATCAAATAATTAAAACAGCTTCTCTCGTTTAAAAACAACAGTAAACGACACTCACACTCTCTCTCTCTCTCTTTCAAGTTGTAAAAAGATAAATGTGTTGATATTAAAAGTATAACTTCCACCCCGGTGGGCCAATTACCGCAACAGGGGCCTGGGGGCGTGTCATGACGTCATCCAGCCACATGATAAGGGGATGTTTTCTTCCGGGATCCTGACAACCCATTAAAAAAAAAACGCAGAAACAATTTCTTCGCAATGAATGTAAAAATGCGAAAAACGTAAAAAAGAATTTTTATGAACTTTCCTGCCCGCAGCACCAGGGTGGTCCATATATTAAATGTTCCGTATCTTTCGCAGTGTTGAACAATATGACCAAACGACATTCATCATCTCGGTTAATAAGTCGAAAATTTGTTTCTTTCCGAAATATGATCCGTCATATCATCTTTAAGGTATTAATTAATGAAAAATCATGTTACAACCTGCAGGGATGGAAATTCCATAAAAAAAAAAAACATTCCAAACATAGTTTTGGAATCTGTCAAAATTATCATCTGTTAAGCTTCTACAAAAAAAAAACATGATTTCTTTAAATAAAATTTTACAACTGATTTTAATCTTATTTATCGAAAGAAATCTCGTATAATTTTTTTTTTTAAGGGGATTGATGAATCGGGTATTACAAGGAATAAGCTTACGAACAACTCACCTTTTATTAAGTTCATCCGGGGGGTTTTTTTTGGACGTACTGCGGATTATTATAGCAGAATCAACACGTTAACGATAACATGTCACTTTTAATAAAAAACCGACTTGTAAACATGTGACTTTTGTATAATTTTTAATGACGCTTCACCAATTTATTTTACTACTTTGTTTAGTGATAAAAGTTGGTCTAAAAATAATTCGGCTTCCTCGGATTTATTTTGACTTGTATAATTTTGCTAACCCTTCAAATTTATACAAATGCCTTCCCATTTATTTCCTGCTGACACAAAGAGTGTGAAAATCAAACCGCACGAAAAAAAAAAGGGGGGAAATCCTCTGATTAAAGACCCAGAACTTTTGCTGCAGTTCTCTCTAGCATAACATAAATAATATGTTTTAAATGAGACAGATATACTCTTCACTAACATGTGTCTTACAAGATATATTTCTGTCATTAGTTTTTACTTCAAGAATGTCTCATTTTTTCCTTCCTCCTCTCTTTTAACTTATAATAAATTCTTCCAATCGCAGTTCACCAAAAACATTATCTCTCTCTCGCGCGCAAAGGGTGAAAACAACCCTCCCATAAGACCCCTTCGTGTGTGTCCTCGTCTTTAGAGTGTGAATCGGATTAATTACTATTCTCTTTGCCACCTTTTTCCCGTCGGGGAAGGAATTCTTTCTTCGTCTTACCTTGTGTATGTTTACACGGGGTTTACGGGCCATTTAGGATGCGCCATCCGGTTTTAGCCACAAATCATTTTTATTAACGACTTTTGAAATTTAATACGGTTTTCCGTTTTGTTTCAGATAACGAAATTGAAAATAGATAGTAATCCATTTGCCAAAGGTTTCCGAGATTCTTCCAGGTTAACGGAATTTGAAAGGTGAGTAGTAAAAAATTTGTTAATTATTAAAATATCTGTAGGGGCCGCACAGTTACAATATCTGCTTCATGACTGAACACGTTTTCTAGGAAGCTCGGCGATGACAGGACCGAACTGGCAAAAAAAGTCAGAGTTGTAAAGCTTCTTTTTTATTTTCATTGAAAAAAAATTACTCGCACTCTAAGAAGACCGAGCTAACTATTGATTAGTCCATAAGCGCCCCGTCTTCTTAGAATGCGGCTGAATTTTTTATTCTTGAAAAAATGAAATTTTAGAAACTCTTTTTTCTAATTCTTTCAAGTTCAAACATGACCTGTTCCCGAGAGCTTGAGCAAAAAAAACCTAAACGGCGCTGTAGAATTTCTTTCCCAGATTTTATTTCCACTGAATAAAAAAATTTACTCGAATTTTAAGAAAACTGAGCGAAGTACTGATAAATCCATAAGCGCCCCGTTTTCTTAGAATGCGGCTGAATTTTTTTATTCTTGAAAAAATGAAATTTTAGAAACTTGTTTAAATTTTTGGTGGAAATGTTCTAATTCTTTCAAGTTCAAACATGACCTGTTCCCGAGAGCTTGAGCAAGAAAAACCTAAACGTCGCTGCAGAGTAGGGTGGGTCATTTTGCAACAATGTTTGAAATGTTGAGGAGCTCCAGCTAAAATGGGTCCCAAATGATACCAAACGAAGGAAAAAAATTATAAAAATATTTTCCTCAACGGGCAAAGCCTTCATAAAAATCGAATTCCGAAAAAATGACTACTGAATTTTTCACATATTTTAGCCATATTAATATTATTCTTTTCCAATGCGAATTTTTTCGTGAAACTTGGTAGGTTTATGTTTTTAAGGTCGTAGAACTCGAATATGGACTCCGTTTTTACGTTAAATTTACGTGGGATTTGATAATCTCGAGTTTTCGGCCCTCAGAAGCGATTTTTTGAAAAAAATCACGAACTTTAGCCATTTACTTTACCCCAGCGGTTCTTAACTTTCGGGAAATAGTGTTTTTTTAATGTTTTCGAGGTCGTAGAGTCCGAATCTGACGGAATTAGTTGCGACAAACTTAAGGCAAAACGGCAACATCAAATTTAGCCCTAAAAAATGGGGATTTTTCAAAAATTTTTGACATTTTTATCGATTTATTTCTTCGGATTTATGTTTTTGGGTTTCAAAATGCTTTCAACTTATGTTTTTAAGGTTGTAAAGCCTATTGGGCCAGTGGACCATCGACCTAACAACGAGCAAATCTGATTTAAAAACATACATAAAAACTCCCCTAATTTTGTTTTTATAGGGAAACAATGGAATCAATGTTAGCTGAGCAACATTACTTACGATCTCCATTGCGGCCATTTTCCGAACTAGACACCCATAACAACAATCTAACCTTAGAAGAAAAAGCACTACTAGCAGCTAGATCGCAATTATTCCTACGGGCGGCGGCAGCCGCAGCCGGCCCATACGGTTCGTTAATGGGGCCGATGTGGGGAAGCCCGGGCCCCGGCGTTCCATCCGTCGGGATCCCACCCAGCATGTTATGGAGCCAATGGGCATGTTTAGGACCTACAATACTAGCAGCTCATCATCAACACGCTCATCATTTAGCCGCAGCCGCGACGGCCTCCGCATCGGCTTCGACCTCCTCATCACCTCCAGCTTTAAGTCTTCCTAGACCGTTATATCCTCCCGGGTTAGCGTCCGCTTCCGCGTTATCCCAACACCGTTACTCACCTTACACGTCGCCGGTACCGAACGTCAGGCGTTCGTCACCCGTGTCTTCCCCGGACAGCTGCCAAGACGCTACCGATCTCCCGTCCCACAGCCCAAACCCAACATAATAATTAATTTAACTTAAAAAAAAATTATCCCGGTTAAGCCTTAAAAAAAAAATACTCAAATTTTTTGACCAAGAAGTTGCGATTCTTTTACAAAAAAATAATATACAAAGTAAAAAAAAAATAAACATGGTTATGTGATAGTGATAGAAGGAATAGCTGGTAGAAAAAATGATTAATAGGGCCCACACATATCGCGACTCATTATTTATAATTAGAGAAGGGATTTTTATGTTTTTTGCATATTGCACGTGAGTTTCGCGTTTAAGTCAAGATTTTAAAGCGTTGAATACATAAAAAATGAAAAGCACGTATACAGGGTGATCAAATTTAATTTTCGGGAGATACAAAACGCTATTCGAGAAAAATGTGAAATAAATTTCATTAAATTGTTTTAAATGCATATAAATTCCATCTCTATTTTTTAATTATACACATCAAGATGATTTTGATTCCTCTCCTTAAATATTAATATGTCACCTTTTTTTTTAACACCAGCGAATGAATTTCTTTTTTTTTTTTTAAAGCTCAACTTTTCAAAATTGTATTTAAAATTCTTGAGGCTTTAATTAAATATATCGCATAATGTACAGTTTTATCATTGCCATTGTAATTTAGTTCCTTGTAATTTAATTATTAGAATTATAACGTCTTTTTAGAAAATCGATAAATTTTTTTTCTTTCCTTTAAAAATTTTTCAACAAATAAAAATAGAAGGAAAAAAAAATCTTGAAAGAATAAAAAACTGAAAAGTACATAATAACAACATTTCAAAAGTTGGCAGAGGAAAATAAATGTCCGTTAGCGATGAAACGGATCAATGTTTATTAAAAAGTAAAAAAAAAAAAAAAATGGAAGAGAAACACCCCGAGAAAAGTTTTTCCATCCTCCTTCTTCCATTCCCTCCTTTTCTCTTTTTTTTATCTTTTTCCCGAGGCCCGATAACCGGTTAAAAACATTTCGCTCCCAGTTCTTTCGACAGTAAATTTTATGTCGCCATTTCTACGAGATTAGGAAGTATCTTACAATTGGCTGTCTGCTGTTTGCGGGGCACATCTTACATTTTACACTCTTTTGTGACGAAGATAGAAAATGGTGAAAAATAATATCGCAGACAGAGAAATAGCGATTTCCTCGTTTTCTGAAGGATTTTCAAGACTTAGTGATAAAATGAAATTTTTAGTTCTTTTCCTACGTCACGAACAACCCTTGCAATAAATTTTACTGAGAGTTTTCGATAAAAGAAATGTCTTCGAAAATTTAGAAGTCGTTTTTAGGAGTTTATCGTTTATTGGAAATGAAAAATAGAAAGAGCGATGTATTTTTTTTTTTTGGAGGAAAAATATAAAAATGTTGGCGGATCGAGGGTTGTTTTTTTTAAATATTCAAGGGGGAGGTTTAATGTTGATTGGAAAGGTTGCGTAAAAATGTTTGTCAATTAATTTAGCTAATTAAATAATAATTGTTTGGAAATCCGATTTTTTTAATTAGGGGAAAAAAGATGCTATAATTTGAAGAGAGACGTGAAAAGAGCCTGCCAATTAATTTGTTAATCTGGGATTCATTGGTTGAAAAGTTTGCTTAGAAAAAATCTCGTATAAAAACGGCTCTCTTAAGGAAACAAATGACAGGTTCGAGAATCTTGCAGAATGCGACTGTGATCATCGAAAATCTTGCAAAATGTGACTATTAAGATCAAGAATCTTACAGAATGTAAGTATAAGCAGTAGGAATCTCACAGGATGTAACTATAAGGATCAAGTATCTCACACAAGTTGTCTGAGCATTAAAAATCTCGTAGAATGTGACCAAGAGCACCAAGATTCTCACAAAATATGACTATGAGCATTAAGAATCTCAAAGAATGTGACCATAAGTATCAAAAATCTCCCAGATTGTAAGTATAAGTATCAAGAATCTCGCAGAATGTGACTGAGCACCAAGAATCTCACAGAATGTGACTATAAGAATCAAGAACCTCACAGAATGTGACTATGAGCATCAAGAGCTCACATATTGTAAGTATAAGCATCAAGAACTCACAGATTGTAAGTATAAGCATCCAGAAGTTCACAGGATGTGACTATAAGTATTGAAAATCTCACAGATTGTAAGTATAAGTATCAAGAATCTCACAGAATGTGGCTATGAGCATCAAGAATCTCAAAAAATGTGACCATGAGCATCAAGAATCTCAAAAAATGTGACTATGAGCATCCAGAATCTCAAAAAATGTGACTATGAGCATCCAGAATCTCAAAAAATGTGACTGTGAGCATCCAGAATCTCAAAAAATGTGACTATGAGCATCAAGAATCTCAAAAAATGTGACTGTGAGCATCCAGAATCTCAAAAAATGTGACTATGAGCATCAAGAATATCAAAAAATGTAACTATGAGCATCAAGAATCTCAAAAAATGTGACTACGAGCATCAAGAACTCACAGTTGGTAAATATAAGTATTAAGAATCTTACAGGAGGTGACTATAAGCATCCAGAAACTCACAGGATGTGACTATAAGTATTGAAAATCTCACAGAGTGTGACTATAAGTATTGAAAATCTCACAGGGTGTGACTATAAGTATCAAAAACCTCACAGGATGTGACTACAAGTATCAAAAACCTCACAGGATGTGACTACAAGTATCAAAAATCTCACAGGATGTGACTATAAGAATCAAGAATATCATAGAATGTGACTGAGCATCAAGAAACTCACAGAACGTGACTATGAGCATTAGGAATCTCAAACAATATGACCATTAGAATCAAGAACCCACAGAATGTGACTATGAGCATCAAGAATCTCAAAAAATGTGACTATAAGCATCAAGAACTAACAGATTGTAAGTATAAGTATCAAGAATCTTACAGGATGTGACTATAAGCATCAAGAATATCACAGAATGTGACAATTGTAACCCTTAGGTTACCTTGGCCCATATAATTTTTTTTAATTCTCAATTTTTACTTTTTTTGTTTTCCTAAACGTTAACTTTTGAATTATTCTTTCCTTACCGACGATGTTTTTGACTCCCTCGCCCCAAAATTTAAACCGCTGGATCAACTTACCTAAAAAAAGAAAGAAAACATAATTAATATCAATTACAAATCTTAAAATATGTGGAAATTCTTTTATAAAGGCTATTTTTTAAATGACGGCAAGACAATGTTAAACCTGGTATAAGCATCAAGAATCTCTCATAATGTGACTGAAAGCATCAAGAATCCGCACTAAAAAATTAAATTAAATTTGTACGCCTTTGCCATTGCGGATGGTCCATCTTAACACAATTACTTCAATCCATGGCATGTGGCTTTTATTTTTCGCCGTTCACGCATCATATAATCCAGAACCTGATTTCCAAACTGGACAAAAATAAAAATAATAAAATGTAAACATTTAAAAAAAAAAAGGGAAGGAAAAGAAGGGTCAGTGATCATTTTTCCCGGAGTGCACAAGATCCTCATTAATAAATGACAAACTGCAATAGAAACAGTAACAATTGGTCTCTTCTCATCCAACAGAGATAACGCCCTTTATTTCAATGCCCATAAGCTTGTAAAACTGGTTCCTATCTTATGATAATAAACTTATCTCGGATCTCTTACAATGTATATATTGAGAGTCAACGATGCAAAACTATTGCGGTGGTCAATAAATTCATTGTGTTTTTGTTAAAAAGCTGTCAATCGGAGGTTTCATGACTCTATTAGACCCTAATGACTTAATGTATTGACCTCAAGGTGTGTGTTTTTTTTTCCTTTTTAGGAGGCTCAGCTGCCTTCGAAAAACGTTACACGGGGATTTTTCTTCCCTTCTCATTCAAGGAATAAAGTATCGTATGTATACAAGAGAAGAAAATGCTGTCGCCCTGAGAGACAGAGAACACATTTTCAAGAAACGTCACTCGGAACATATTATGCTATTACCTTTTACCGGAAGGGGCCGAGGCTGCTTCTTGCCTTGAGAAAAAGATACGAGAAACTATTATTTATCAGAGAGAGAGAAAAAGGTCTCGACAACGTTTGTTGAAAGGAAAATATTATGAAAGTAAAGCTTTAAGACCCAAAAACTGACATGACATATAATAATGAATGAGGTGTACGTGGTACAATAGACACTGTTTGTATGACTTCATCCAAATGAAATTTATCATTCTTTAACAACCTAATACAGATTCACTGACCACACAGATTGCGGCACACTTCCCTCATAGCTCACGTGTTCCCTTTAAGATTTTTTACAATGTTTACCGGATTTTTAAAGATCGTTAAAGATGAGCAATTTTTTCGTTTGAAAGGAAATAAATAATTCTTGGAGGTTATTAAGGTGCATGTTACGCTTGGAAATATTTTTGTCAAGTTTGTGTAACGGCCACCCCAGGTGTAGATTATTAGACAGTTTTTGCAGTGGTTTTTTTGGTTTGAGCACGAACGATTGATTTAGCAGGGCGTTGTACGAATCTCACGGAAGGAATCAACCTGAGGTTGATTGATGAAAAGGTATGGCGTAGACTTCAACTTGGAAGACCGTAGCTATAGTTCCCATAGTAGCCCTTAAAAAGCATTGAGGACACAATACCCCGATATTCCCCTCTAGCTTGGAACTTAGGTCCCCTCGTTATGCTTTGCATTTAGAGAGAATGCCCTTCAACCTCTCAACGGACCCGTTTTGGAAAAATAGAGATGGCGCAGAAAAAATGGGGAGTTATGAAAAGGGCCGAAAGATATTTTCGACCCTTTTCAGTGTCGAAATTGAAAAGGGCCGAAGCTGAAAAGGGCCGAAAGAATTTTCGACCCTTTCCAGTGTCGAAATTGAAAAGGGTCGAAGCTGAAAAGGGCCGAAAGAAATTTTCGACCCTTTCCAGTGTCGAAATTGAAAAGGGTCGAAGCTGAAAAGGGCCGAAAGAAATTTTCGACCCTTTGCAGTGTCGAAATTAAAAAGGGCCGAAATTGAAAAGGGCTGAAATCGAAAAGGTTCGAAAGAAATTTTCGACCCTTTTCAGAGTCGAAATTAAAAAGGGCCGAAAGAAATTTTCGACCATTTCCAGTGTCGAAATTGAAAAGGGCCGAAGCTGAAAAGGGCCGAAAGAAATTTTCGACCCTTTTCAGTGTCGAAATTGGAAAGGGCCAAAATTGAAAAGGACCGAAAGAAATTTTCGACCCTTTTCAGTGTCGAAATTAAAAATGGCCGAAAATGAAAAGGGCCGAAATTGAAAAGGGTCGAAAATTTCTTTCGACCCTTTTCAATTTCGGCCCTTTTCATATGACCCTTTTCCCTACAGGGCCTAAACTATGTTACAGCTGCCTGCAGCTATCCTTAGTCACTGATTGTGAGCAATCAAACCATCACATACCACAGCAGACCTTATAACAAAAGCCTAACTACAACGCTTCGAAAATGGCTGAAATTCTCCCGCCTAACATATACTTAATAATTTTTTTTTATTACAATACGTTTACGCCTGTTTTAATATTCGCCATTTTATTCCATATAGCTCATTGAATTGTGTAACAATTATTTATTACACGATGCCATGTTTCACCGCCTTCAAACACCCCACGTGATATCCCCGAAATAAATCATTAAAAAAATAACACCGACCTTGATCTTTATCAGAGTGTATAGCAAACACTTTCATAACAACGATTAGGCACGATCACGGCATTGCAAAAAAAAGAACACTTCACCCATATTAAAAACTCAGAATTTTCATTTTTAAAAAAAAACATAGAAGATAATCCGGGGAAAGAAAGGAGGAAGGGGAAAAAATTGCGATTATAAAAATGGTGGCTGAGATAAAAAATTGTAATATGTAGATGCAGACGGGAGATGTGAGTTGTGGTATCGGCGCTTAGCGAGCACTTTCCCACTTCAACAAATTGGCTTCCACCTCTTGAACCAAGTGAGGTAAAGTCGACCGTATTTTATGGGTAAGTTCAAACGCGGCGATCTTTCCCATGGGTCCTACGGGTAGATACGTTATCATCTGTTTCCGACTTCCTCGTTTTTCGCCCGGAAAACCCGATCGACGAAAGGAAACTCTTTTGCGATTTAACGATATATTTTTCCCCCTTTTGGCCAAAGTATAAGAATTTTCCCGGAGAAGAAGAAGAAAAAAAAACCCCCTGATGGAAATTTAACAAAGTGGGATTTATATCATGTCCACGGTTAAAAACGGGGATGGGGTTCTGGGGTTGTTGGGCATATTAAATACATTAACCGAACACTTGCTACCATCACAACAATTCGTTCGACCAGCTTTATATTCTTTTCCCCGGGATTGACTTATTGTATGTTTTTGCTCCTATCGGCGAGGGGAAAGGCCTTTTAACTGGATTAGATTCGTGTGAAAGCGTAAAACGGGATTTCTTTTTAGTTTTCCCTTAGAAAAGGCCGGATACGAAAGCAATCCCTTATCGAATCTCACGCCTGCCTGAGTAAGATTACAACAATAGACGTATAGAATCAGGGTTGAAATTGCTCTCTGATAGCTTTGGGGGAAGTCGACTAGCAAATGTTTTAATAAATAAAAAAACAAAAAAATTTTGGGATGTGATTTGTTTTTTGTTTTTGAGTAAAAAAATTTTTAAGAAGAGGAAGTAGGAGATACGCAAGAATTTGTGGTACTAAAATTCTTCAGTTTGCGCTACAAGGCTCGAAGCCTTATTGCCGCATCACAAAGTTTCCGCCATTCGACCTATCCTTTGAGAAACTGGGTGGAATTTGCGCCATTTGGTCAATCATAAAATTTAATCTCGAACACTAAAGAAAAGATGTAGCTTGCTCCCCTGACAGCTTCTGCAGTCTAGTGCTTTTGCGAACGGTATGATTCCTCCCATATGTGTATGAACCATTATACCACAATTCTACTAAAAGATCAATAGAATTAAGAAAAGGTGTTAGATAATATATAGGAAATCAATGTAGAAGATGCTTCATTTTAAAATAGATGGCGATTTTAACGTTGACATGGCCAGATACATTTATTCGTGGAACCACCCAGTGTGCAAAAGTTCTAGATGGCAGAAGCAATCGCGGAACCATGGCAGATTTATAGTTTTCCAATCAATATCAACTTATTTTGGTAGACAGGTCACCCAAATTTAATTCTTCGTATATTAAACGTGTGTATAAGTTGCCATAATTTTTTAAAATAAAATCCTAAATTCTCATTCCTGATTTGAACTACTCCTCTCGTGATTTCAAGGCTCGACATTTTTTTCAGCAATTGAACAATCACCTAATTTTCGCCCTTTAAAAAATTCCTCTAAACTACTTGCACTCACGACTTCTTTCTTTCTCTCCTCGTTGCATGAGGGAAAGAGCCATAAATATTTTATTCAAGGAAACATTCATATCGTGAATCTAGAAAACGATTATTGAGAAAAAGATATAAATTCGGCCTAGGGAAAACTTGAACATAAGAGAAGGGACACAAAAGCGTAACGGGGAAATGTTTTAGTGCGCAGTTTCGATAGAGTGCAAAGTTGAAACCATTAGCTTCTTATCGCCCGTTGAAATTGCTTCCATATTTTCTCGCCAATCTTAATAATGGATCTGGCCCTCGAGGTGTAAAACCATGCAAAGCCGCCGAAAAGAAACAGGAATCGACGACTGTGTTTTTCCACACTTGAATCCCACACACCCGGTCGAGAAAAATTTCCGGTTGTAATTTGTTTCCGAAAAACAAAATACTTTTTCGGGCACTTATAAAATGGAAATACAACGCTATTAATCTGGATTAGCGTAATCTATTTCCGTATAAGTAATCATTACGATTTCCTCTTGCAGTAAAGATTTTAATGATAAAGTCGATAAAAGATAATTCTTTTTTTTGTTAAATTTATTATAATTTTATCATCGTATTATGTAAAATAATTAGTCGGAACGCTGTAAATTTTTTTAGATTTAAAAAAAAAGGAATGAGCCTTGTAGTCGCTGGGTTAGTTGATTAATTAAGTCATTAATTAATTGATGGGTACATTTGTTGTCAATTAAGGTCATGCGATATGAAACCTTAGGGGGCGTTTTTTATTATATAATTGTAATAATAAAGAAAATTAGATGTGGTACCTGGTATGTTAACCTATTCGGATGGATGCGTTTTTTCGCACATAACTGTGAAATGGTTTGAGTGTGGTGGGGAAGGAAATGGAAGGAGGGTTTCGGTGGAAAAAAAACATGGCGTTGGGAACAGGGCCGGACTGAGATGGTTAAGTGGCTGGAAAAATAAACTAGGGGAATAGCAATCCGAAAAAAGACACTCAGTTTGTAGCTTTGTTGCATCGGGGCATTACTGGGAACTTCGATAAAAAGAATTGGGGGGGTAAGAGGTCGGCTTAAAATCAGAAAATTGACCGAAAATTTAAAATTCCTGACCATTAATTAGTCACATATCAACGCTGTCCGGTAAACTTCAAAATTTTAGATTTTTCAGAATTTTTCGAAAAATAGCCAAAGGGAAAAGTTGCTCCTGATAAGATTAGGTATCTTTACACAAAAAATAAGAAACATCGTTGGAGCCGTTTTCGAGAAAATGTTTTAAAAACTCATTATTTAGCCTTTTTTGGCCCTAACAAAGCCATGAGCTTGGCAGGGCGGCCTTCAAATCCAAAAATGACCCGAAAATTTGAAATCCCCGACCATATTTCAGTCGAAAATGAGTCCCATGTCGGAGCTACAGGTAAAACCTCAAAACGTTCGTTTTTTCCGGATTTTCCGGATAGGGCAATTTTTTTACGAAAAAAAGCCAGAAACAAAAGTTGTTGTAAATCGAGTCAAGTATCACTGTACAAAAAATGAAAAAAATCGTTCGAGCCATTTTTGAGAAAATTCTCAAAAACTCATTATTTGACCTTATTTAGCCCTGCCAAAGTCATGAATTCGGCAGGGTGGCCTTCAAATCCAAAAATGAACCGAAAACTTGAAATACCCGACCATTTTTCAATCGAAGTCGAATCCCATGTCGGTAAAACTTCAAAACTTCCGGTTTTTCGAAATTTTCCGGAGAGGGCGTAATTCTCACAAAAAAATTTCAGAGGTAAAAGTTGTTGTAAATAAGGTCAGGCATCACTGTACAAAAAATGAAAAAAATCGTTCGAGCCGTTTTCGAGAAAAACGCTGAAAACTCATCATTTAGCCTTTTTCGGCCCTGACAAAGCCATGAGCTTGTCAGGGCGGCCTTCAAATCCAAAAATGACCCGAAAATTTGAAATCCCCGACCATATTTCAGTCGAAAATGAGTCCCATGTCGGTAAAACCTCAAAACGTTCGTTTTTTCCGGTATTCCCGGTGAGGGCAATTTTTTTACGAAAAAAAGCCACAGACAAAAGTTGTTGTAAATCGAGTCAGGTATCACTGACCAAAAAATAAAAAAAATCCTTCGAGCCGTTTTCGAGAAAATTCTCGAAAACTAAATTTGGCCTTCTAAGAAAAAACGCTTGATATCGAATTTTAAGAGAAATCCGATGACTGCGCTTAAAAGTCAAAATTCGAAACTCGCTAAACAGCCTTGGATCAAAATCTCAGTTAATAAAATCAAGTTCAAGAGGCAAAAAAAAATATTTATAAACATACGACAGATTAAAATTTTCTTAAATGATTGATACGATGCCCTTTACTCATTTAAATGAAGCCAACTCAACGATACAGCTCCACCAAAAATCTATTACAAGACGACAGGATCGCACAATAAATAACCCCAGGAGAGATTAAACTTAATCGGTGGAAGGTTATTTCAGGGTCCGCGCTAAATACGTAATCAAACTCCAATTATTTGACGTGAATATTGTTATAGATTAGCTATTGATAGATCACCTTTTTGATGAAGCGTTTTTACTTTTCATACAAATCCCATGGCGGGCAATCCGAGACCGATTTATCATAATCATCTTTAAAAAAGAAGTAGACCACAAATGACATTTAAGTTTGCATAACAACCACTCGAGGAAGAAAAAAATCAAAGACCGTAACCAAGTTATTCAATGTAAACAGCTTCTGCGGTGATGGAGTACCAATATCTCTCTTCCTTTTCTCGTTTTCCCCTCTCTCCTTTTTTTTTTTTCTATTTTTCGCCTTTTCTTCTTTATTACCGCAATTATTTTATTATCTTCCTTTTAAATGTGAGGTCTGGCCCCTTCTGGCGTTTTATCTTCATTTCTAGGGACGGGATTTCCGCCCGTTGGAATCTCTTAATTTGATTTTGATGTCGTCTCGCTATTTATCGCTTTAGTTTCCCGAATCGTCGTTTCGTATCCAGGTTCTATGATGATGATTAGGTTGTATGGCTAAAGTTTTTTTTTTTCCTTTCGAGTGCCCGTATGTTTTCGGGTGGTTTTTATCGTTTTTCTCAAGTACCGGAATCACGGAGCGGAACTAAAAGTCTGCTTCGAAAAATAAAGTGTCAAGTCGAAAATTGGGTGATGGATGATTTCCGTTTTTGTGTTTTTTTTAATCGGGGATTGCTTCCTTTTGCCGATTATGATTCGCCGATTTTAGTCTGCGGGAGGAATTGTGAAGAGAGCCGCCGAATCCAGGAACGGGCTGGCTCTTCCAGACGACGCAGGTCCAAAATATTAGAAGGCGCTTTAAGGTGACTGCAAACTTTATTTCTAAAAAAAGTTTGACTTGCATACATAATGAAGTAGAAGTGCAAGATGATGAATCATTACAAAATTAAAATGCGCTTAATCATAATGAAGCTTGGAGCGCTATGATTAATCCTGATGAAGTTTAAAAGCGCTAAGATTAATCCTAATGAAGTTTGGAAGAGCTAAGATCAATCGTGATGAAGTTTAGAAGAGCTATGATTAATTCCGATGAAGTTTTGAACAGCTATGATTAATCCTGATGGATTGTAAAAACGTCAAGATTAATCCTGATGAAGTGTAAAATCGCCAAGATTAATCCTGATGAAGTTTAAAAAGGCTATGATTAATCGTGATGAAGTTTGGTAAAGCTATGATTAATCCTGATGAAGTTAGCGGAGCTATGATTCATCGTGATGAAGTTTTGAAGAGCTATGATTAATCCCGATGAAGTTTTGAACAGCTATGATTAATCCTGATGGATTGTAAAAACGTCAAGATTAATCCTGATGAAGTGTAAAATCGCCAAGATTAATCCTGATGAAGTTTAAAAAGGTTATGATTAATCGTGATGAAGTTTGGTAAAGCTATGATTAATCCTGATGAAGTGTAAAAGCGCCAAGATTAATCCTGATGAAGTTGGCAGAGCTATGATTCATCGTGATGAAGTTTTGAAGAGCTATGATTAATTCTGATGAAGTGTAAAAGCGCCAAGATTAATCCTGATGAAGTTTAAAAGCGCTATGATTAATCGTGATGAAGTTGGCAGAGCTATGATTAAGCGTGATGAAGTTGGCAGAGCTATGATTAATCCTGATGAAGTGTAAAATCGCCAAGATTAATACTGATGAAGTTGGCAGAGCTATGATTAATCCTGATGAAGTTTAAAAGCGCTAAGATTAATCCTGATGAAGTTTGGAAGAGCTATGATTAATCGTGATGAAGTTTGGAAGAGCTAAGATTAATCAAGATGAAGTTTGAGAGCGCTACGATTAATCATGATGAAGTTTGGAGTCGCTATTTTGAATCAGAATGAAATTAAGACCAGCTATTATTTTTTATCACTTTGAGATGAGCTATGACTATATATAATTGGACGTTGACGAAGTGATTTCTATAAAAAAATTTTCTGTGTTTCCAGAGCAGTTTTATTGTGGCAGAACACTTGAGCTTCGTTGCGTTTACAAAAGCTAATTCTTTAATCACTGCTACCGCTACTCATTTCTTCTTTTCAAAATCCTTGACGTTTTTAATCCGGTTTTAAAAAATCTTACAAGATTACGCCTAAAAAAATTATTCTAAATCGTACCTGGTAAATGGAACGGAGAGAGAGAGATGAAAAAAAAAAACTAATGTCAATAAGATATTTCATAACAGATAAAACTTTTAACGACAAATCACCGGGTTGCTTGACAACAAAAACATTTAGCGGCACGTATATTGCTTTTATTGATTAGTAGGAAGGTTGGTCCTGCATTTCGAACCGTGGAACTAGTCAACTTCGTCAAGAATCATCTTGATAAAACAAAAAAAAAAAACTACCGGCAAAGGAAAGAGAATGAAAAAAATATTTTTGACTCTGACAGTAAATGTAATCGGTGAACTGAAGCGAATTTGTTTAAGTGGACAACGTAATTCGGTAATAACGTTTTGATTAGGCGATATCTTTGATTTAGAATTAAACGATTAATGCAATGGCGGATTGGGATGGAGAGGAAGTAGAGTAGGATTCGTGCTAACAGATCTAAGATTGCCAAAAATGAATAAGGAGATTGTTGGGGTTAGTTTGAGAGTTCTGGCGAATACCAGGCGGTGTTTTTGAGCGATCGGAAGTGTCCAAGACCTTCGGGTGGAGTCCTAACCAGCGCCTATGGTTAAAATCGGAAGAAGAAATCGTATGATCTTTATTGTCGCCATAACTATAAAGATAAAGCAAACGATTTTTTGCTTCTTCACAAAACCGCAGGGGCAAACTTGTTCTATAAAAAGAAAAGTAATATCAAATTAAGAAATATAAACTGATATCATCCTTAGATAAAAAAAAGGACCTTTAAAATCGGTGTTAAGCATAAAAAAAAAACATGCGGTCGAAATAATATTATGACAGCTGACTGATCAAAAGGTGTTCGGAAATTTTCATTCGCCTTGTAATTATTCCCATTTAATAACTTGTATACCTGAGAGAGAATACACCTCAATTTGCGATATTTTAAAAATTATCATTAATGGCGAATGTTGAGGAGATGTAATTAACGAAAAAAAAAAAAACGATGAGGTCAGTAAGGAATAAGGTTTCCGGTTTCGAGGGGTTTTTAATGCGTGAAGGGGGAGTTGCATATATAAAAATAAGATTTATTGGATTCGAGGATTGTGGAACCACGACTAATTGGGTAACGATGCCGCGAGGTGACACACCAATGTTGGTGGCCGTATACGGTAGCCCCTTCTTTAAACATCTGCGATTTGAGCCGTCGAATGTATATTGCCACCTTGACAATAATCTTTCCGGTTGTGATGTTAGAATGTCTCGCTCATTAGTTGACGAACTGCAAGACATAATAAATCACGGGTGCATGCGGGGTCGTGGAAGAGGTTGCAATATTGCTTTGGTTTGTTTGGTGTGACTTAGTTTTTAGGTTGAGGAAAGGGGCAGAGATCTGAAAATGACACTTCTTTTTCTTTGGGTTCCCTTCTTAGGCGTTTCACGATCGACTAAGATTAATCCTGATGAAGTTTGGAAGAGCTATGATTAATCCTGATGAAGTTTAAAAGCGCTAAGATTAATCCCGATGAAGTTGGCAGAGCTATGATTAATCGTGATGAAGTTTGGAAGAGCTATGATTAATCCTGATGAAGTTTGGAAGAGCTAAGATTAATCCCGATGAAGTTGGCAGAGCTATGATTAATCGTGATGAAGTTTGGCAGGGCTATGATTAATCCTGATGAAGTTTAAAAGCGCTAAGATTAATCCCGATGAAGTTGGCAGAGCTATGATTAATCCCGATGAAGTTGGCAGAGCTATGATTAATCCTGATGAAGTTTGGAAGAGCTATGATTAATCCTGATGAAGTTTGGAAGAGCTATGATTAATCCTGATGAAGTTTGGAAGAGCTGTGATTAATCCTGATGAAGTTTGGAAGAGCTATGATTAATCCTGATGAAGTTTGGAAGAGCTATGATTAATCCTGATGAAGTTTAAAAGCGCTAAGATTAATCCTCATGAAGTTGGCGGAACTATGATTAATCGTGATGAAGTTTGGAAGAGCTATGAATAATCGTGATAAAGTTTGGAAGAGCTATGATTAATCCTGATGAAGTTCAAAAGCGCTAATATTAATCCTGGTGAAGTTTGGACCGGAATAGCTCCTCTACGGTTAACCTGGTCCAATTCCGGATATTCCGCAACCAGGAGAGACTCTTAGGACCAAGTCTTCTTTTACCCTTGACCTTGGCCTGCATGATGGTCTGCAGCAGCCTGTGCTTGGGTCCCCACAACATATGCCCAAGCTACTCCAACTTCCTGCGCTTTATGGTCGCAAGCAGCTCACGATCTTTGCGCAAGACAATCTCGTTGGTCATATGTTGGGTCCAAGATATTCGAAGGATTTTCCTTGGCAACTTTGAGCGTCCAAGCTTCGCAGCCGGAAAGAAGACTTGACCAGATGTTAACAGATCCATTTCAACAGAACCACATATAATCATAACTTCTCTTTTTCTATTCCTGAACCGGACTTTTTCTTTTGAGAAACAGCTTAAATTTCGGCTCCCGACCTGAAATCACCCAAGGATTCCAAATCCGAGGATTTTTCGTGGCGGGAAAACTTTTAAAAAATGAACAAAAAACCGTTAATATTATTTTTTTTACAATGAAAATAATATTCAAATGGGTTAAGACTAAGTTGATTATCTCAAGACCATCGCAGACGTTTAAAACTTAAGCTCATTTATCATGGTTGCTTGTATCGGGTATGTGTTGCTATTTTATTACAATGAAATATGTTGTGTCGGATTAGGCCGACTGTCAATTATACCGTTTTGAATATTACAAAAGCAAGTAAATGTGAGAGTTTTCGTTTACTTTATAAGGCAAAGATTTCGTTTGCGGAAGGTTTTACAAATATTAGCCGATAACAAATTACAAGTTTTAAAAATAGTAATCGGACACGGCGACAATATAACACATCAGTATCAGAGTTTTCCTCTTTCCAAATAAGATTTATAATCCAGGACCGGAGTGTACAGGTCTCAACAAGAAAGTCCAGATCTACCAGGATCGAAATCGGCAAAGGTGGATTCCACTTGATTTTTTTCCACCATTCACCAAAAAAATTTTAAAATCCAAGTGGCAGAGGCCAGTGGCCTCTGCTAAGGACAGCTACTGGGCCAGTGGCCAGTGCCCTGAGTGACCAGAGGCCCTGGTACAGAGGCCAGTGGCTTCTGCTAAGGACAGCTACTGGGCCAATTAAGCTGAATGCGACTTCTCTGCAGTTCCTGAGTGAATTTTAACCCGGCTCAAGCACAAAAATCTTGGCTTGACTTTATTTTAGCTGTGAAATCGATTGGTGCCCAAGCAACTTAACCATCGAAAAAAAACACCTTCCGTTCATTTATTTAAAAATAATTTACGCGCATAAATAAAACATCAAACAAATTTCAAATTCTCCTAATCTAAATGCTTAAACGACCATGACGAAAGTCTCGAAGGGCTCGGGGAAAATTAAACAATTAATCATTTCCGATACGATTTTTTTTCTTCTAAAGGGGCGGACCCCGGTGCTAAACCCTCATATTTCTTCTTTCTCCACACACACTTGCGAAATTAAGAAACTCACCCAGTTTTCTGTAACGCATAAGAACCCGAGGCACACGACCATAAAAACCCGCGTCCCGATGACACTCCATCGATAACGATTTGCGAAGAAGACGAACAACGACGACAAAAAAACTCGACATAAATAAAACGTCGTTAACTTGCGATTTTATATTTGATTTTAAAATTTATGGATTATCGAACAATCGGAGAAAAATTTTTACGAGCTCATACGATTTATGTCGAAAATTTATCTCTGGGCCCATCACCTGCAGATTTTTTCAAGAGGGCGAAATCAATCAGATTAAGAGATTAAAAATTAGCTCGTGCTCGAAAACCAGGTGAAATTGTACGATCAGCTGGACACTCTGGAAGATAAACGAGTGTGACAAATAATATAACGCTCTTCTGAGAACAATGGCCGGGGATATAATAATAAATTTAAAAAAAAAAAAAAGCCCAAACATAGATATTGATAATTGGCTAAATATTTGTTGAAGATGAGTCTTTATTTTAGTTGTCATTATTGAAAGTCAAATATGTGTTGGTGGTGGAATAATGGATGGGCCCCCTGGTGTTGACCACCAACATGGCTCATGCCAGCCCTCCATTCACAATAACTCTTGTTATCCTCTATTGTTAACTCGACATGTCCCAGGGATTTTTCTTCGAACGATCTGACTTCGTTAGGAAGTAACATGGTAAATGCATGTGTCAGTTATGTCCCCAATCTTTAAATCTAAATCTCGTTTCTCTAATAATTTTTTTTTTTATTATTTCACAATCCTGAATTAGCTGTATTTAAAATCTTGAGAGATGAAAGAGCACGAAAGAGCAATGAGTAAATATGAGTAAAGGATTTTTAGGATCTCAGTAGCGAGTTATTGTAGTTCGTCTCAACGCAATCGCGAGTAATCATATTATGCTTCAACACAATCGGAAGCAAAAGGTAAACGTCTCAATGCTGTTGCTACGCGTCTCAACGCTAACGCAATCAACGCGATCCAGACCATAGCCCATTTTAATGCGATCCTAAACAATCATAGCGCATCCTAATCCGATCCTAAACAATCATAGCGCATCTTAATACGATCCTGAATAATCATAGCGCATTTTAACGCAATCACGAGTAATCATAGCGCATCCTAATGCAATTCTAAGCAATCATAGCGCATCCTAATACGATCCTGAATAATCATAGCGCATCCTAATGCAATCATAGCGCATCTTAATACGAACCTGAATAATCATAGCGCATTTGAACGCAATCACGAGTAATCATAGCGCATCCTAATGCAATTCTAAGCAATCATAGCGCATCCTAATACGATCCTGAATAATCATAGCGCATCCTAATGCAATCATAGCGCATCTTAATACGAACCTGAATAATCATAGCGCATTTGAACGCAATCACGAGTAATCATAGCGCATCCTAATGCAATTCTAAGCAATCATAGCGCATCCTAATACGATCCTGAATAATCATAGCGCATCCTAATGCAATCATAGCGCATCTTAATACGAACCTGAATAATCATAGCGCATTTGAACGCAATCACGAGTAATCATAGGGCATCCTAATGCAATTCTAAGCAATCATAGCGCATCCTAATACGATCCTGAATAATCATAGCGCATCCTAATGCAATCATAGCGCATCTTAATACGATCCTAAACAATTATAGCGCATCTTAATACGAACCTGAATAATCATAGCGCATTTGAACGCAATCACGAGTAATCATAGCGCATCCTAATGCAATCTTAAGCAATCATAGCGCATCTTAATGCGATTCTAAAAATTATAGCGCATCCTAATACGATCCTGAATAATCATAGCGCATCCTAATGCAATCCTAAGCAATCATAGCGCATCTTAATGCGATCCTGAGTCGCATTAGGATGCGCTATGACATTATACGTAATGTATTAGGAAGCTCATACGATCCTGAATAATCATAGCGCATCTTAATATTAATTTAAATAATCATAGCGCGTCTTAATGCGATTTTGAGTAATCATAGCGCATCTTAATGCGATCTTTAATAATCCCAGCTCATCTCAACGCAATCGTGCACAATCCTAGCGCATTTCAGAGCACTACGTATTTGCGTTAAGATGCGATTTCAACCCAAACGTAAACAGAAAACCTCTTGAACTATTTTTTTTGATATTCATCTAAATTTAGCTTAGCCAATTCCTGATTGTAGTTAGTAATTTCAGCATTATTTTTATTCAACTATGGGCAAAAATATTTTCCGCTTGCATTAAACTCTTTCGCACGCATACTCCACATCCCAACGACATCTTGCAAAATAAACATTTTTATTTAAAGTTACATTTTTAACTCCTTTGAGACATGGGAAATATGACGTGGGCACGTTCTGGATGAGTGAATAACTCAATAATTCAATGATGAAGCAAGCATTACTCTTTGAAATTGAAAAAAAAAAAAAAACAGGGGAAAAGGAAATATTATCTTACCATTCAACGACGAAAAGCTCGAAAAACAGGAAAAAAAATCATTTTATCCGTTAGAGAAATAAAAATACATAAATAAATGATTGAGATTGGTTACATGATGATGACTTCCTTACATACGGTTAATAATCACCATCACACTCAAAAGCTCTTTCCCTCCCTCATCTATTACATTTGATCCCCCAAAGGAATAATGTAAATTCGATTTGCGTTATTCCTAATTCTTGTAAAACTCAAATTTCGGTCAAGTGTGAGCAACGAACTGAGGCGTGAACATTTTCTGCTTTTCCCATGGATCGGGGAATCGTGACTCACATGTTATACATAATATTATTAACTTTTGATATACAAAGTTGGGGGAAGAATCGAGATCATCTAATCGCAGTTTAAATAAATGAAATCCGGGGAAAATAACCTGCGTGAAATTATTTTTGGTGAGAAGATTTTTGCAACAGCACGAACAGCGCTAAGTTCTATCTATCTATGGCGTTTACAGGGCCTGAAGCAATTCGGGCCAAAACAATTCCTTGTAGACTAAATTTAGCTCCTAAAAATTGGGTCAGGTGCTGGACTCTAGGCCAAACTAAACGGTCAGCTAGGCTCGAAGTTTTTTTACTTTCGAGCTCCCTAGAGTGAGGAAGTATTGCGGTCGTGTCCGTCCGTCTGTTCGTGCACTTTCGTTTTTCGCCTGTATTTCTGAAACCGAAAGAGCCAGCGCAACGAAAATTGGCAACGGCCTTCCTCAGGAAGAGGGAAAACTTATATTCCATCATGAAGATCATCCGGCCAAATTTACGGCTTTGGCAGGGCCAAATAAGGCCAAATTTAGAGTTTTCGGGAATTTTCTCGAAAACGGCTCTAACGATTTTTTTCATTTTTTGTGTGGAGATACCTGACTCTATGAGGAACAACTTTTCCCTTTGGCATTTTTCCGTAAAAAAATCGCCCTCCCAGGAAAATCCGGAAAACTGAAAATTTTTAGGTTTTTCCGTCAGGGCCGACATGGGACTCGATTTCGACTGAAAAATGGTCGGGGGTTTCAAATTTTCGGTCCATTTTGTGATTTGAAGGCAACCCTGCCAAGTTTAGAACTTTGGCAGGGCCAAAAAAGGCCAAACAATGAATTTTCAAAGATCTTCTCGAAAACAGCTCTAACGGTTTTTCTTATTTTTTGTGTGAAGATACCTGACCCTATAAGGAACCACTTTTCCCTTTGGCAATTTTTCGTAAAAATTCAACCTTTCCGAAAAATCCTGAAAAAACGAAAATTTTGAAGTTTTACAAATAGCGGTGATATGGGACTCGATTTCGACTAATTAATAGTTAGGTATTTTAAATTTTCGGTCCATTTCTTGATTTCAAGCCGACCACCGACCTCCCAAGTCCCCATTGATGCCTTAATCGAATGAAGCTATACCCCGTCTGAGCGAGAATATGAGTAGTCCTCCCCGGACTGCTATTCACCTAGTTTTTGCTTGTTTAGTATCCACTTAAAACTCACTTGATCAAAATTTGAATTTTTACCAGACTCGAAAACCACCATGAAAGATCCTAAAACAAATAAAAGCGAAACCCTTTCAAAAAAAAAACTTCCCTTTTCGCTAAAGACAAAAAAAAATCCCACCCCATCCACTTTTTTTTTTTTGAATTTTAAAACAATTTTAAAACTAGCTATATGGAAAAATGAACGGAGCGGAGAGACCGGTTTTCTCGATAAGCTTTTCTGCGATTTTCCTGATTTATTGTTCAATTATGGATTTTATCCCGGGAAAATTCATAAATCCACACCCTCGCGAAAAAGAGAAAACGGATATGCCGGATGGGTTAAAAAAGGGTGGTTTTCGGGCTACGGGGGTGGGAGGAGGGGCCGAAAAGGGAAAAAGGATGGAAAAGAGATGGGAACGGGGAGGGATACTACTATTGTCGCACACTACCCGAAACCTCTCTCCCGCTTCACCGTTAAGCTTAACATCGACAGGGATGAAGAGAAAAGCCTGAGATTTATCCCGGGGACATGTATATTTTTGAATATCTGTTGTATCTTTAATAAAAACCGGATATTCATGAATGCGAGGCTACCGGATTAGTAGAGGTCGCGGAATACGTCAACTGCGTTTACAGGATTATGATTCTATATGAAACACCGCGGGATTGTAAACTCGATGAAAATTTTAGCCGATTAATCTTTTTAGATTGTAAAACACAAAAAGGTTTTTCGTTTGCCCCCCCGTGTTTATCAGCAGTGACGATTTCAGGATCTGAATCCAAGATGGCGGTCGTTGAATATGCTAATATTTTTCGGTCTTAATCAAATTATCGATAAACATCATCGAAACCTGAAATTAATTCGAACCTACCTCCGCGCCGCAATTAAAACTATAATCCTCCCGCTTCTTTAATAAAAAACCGTTTAAGAAAAAAAAAAATAATAAAGAATCAAATTATTAATTGGAAAATTAGTAGTAACATAACACGAAAAAAAAAGAAACAAGAAGTTAAGACATCTGACGCTAATAAACGATGAATTAAATTAAAAGAAGCGGTTAATCATAAATAAGTCTAAAGGTTTTAAAAGGAAAAAGAAGCTAGACGTTAAAATATTGAAAACAAAATAGCTGAATAAATTAACAAGGTGGCCATAAATTGTTAATATCAACAAGTACAAAAAATAAAGAGAAAAAACTGTCACAAAAACGGAGCAACACGGTAAGTTAATACAGGAAGTTAGCAATAGCCATACACTCATCATAATCATAATCATAACTGTTTCCGGTCATATCTTCAATATTTCTTTTGACACTCAGCGGCTTCGGCCTCATTATTTAATTTTTAAAACGGTAAAATTTTTTACTTGGATTTATTTTTTGTCTCATTAGCAATGAGCTACCGTATTGCAAATGACCGCGCATCATTATGTTTTTTTTTTATAATATGAAGAGGAAATCGTTTATTGAAAAAAAAAAAATAGAGGTTGAGAAAATTAAAAAACTTTTCCTCTACAGGAAAAATCTCCAAACATGAACTGGCTCTTCCGGCGATCTACAGAATTCCAGTAGAGCTTTTTTATTTATAATAAAAAATTTTGGCTCGAACTCTAAGAAGACGGGGTGAAATATTAAAAAGTCCATAAGAGCCCTGTCTTCTTAGAATTCCGGTAAAAATTTTTATTAAAAAACTAACAATCAAAGAAGTTTTCGCATCCATTTGTGAAAAATAAGCCCGAAATTTGACTTTCAAAAAATTTTTCAGCCAACCTTGATCCGTCCCTGACTCAAAAAAAAACACAAGAAGTTAGATACAATTAACAAGCCGAAGAATAATGACAAATAACTGTTCCGTCCATCATTTTCATTATATCCTCCATTTCTTTCCATATGTATGTTCGGGTGCAATTAAAATATTAAATAACTCAAACTAGTTGTCACTTTTCAACGTGAGTTCATTTTTCTGACCGGACTCCAAGAGCGAAAAAGAAAATGATCGATCAATTGGGGAGTTTTTAAATATGACAGTTTAAATGCCAGCAAGACCGTACGTAGATAATATTTTTTTTTTTACCTTTCTTTCTTTAAATGGACAAGGATGGGTTGATAGTTTTCCGGGTGGTCGCTAGACCCGTTTTTATTTTATTCATAATCGATTAGGCTTTGCCGTTACCCGTCAGCGAAATTTTATATTAGACGCCATGCAGGTATTTTTGTATTTTTTACAAAAGCCTTGACATCTCCAAGTAAGATTTTTGCAGTTATGGGGATTGATAATGATAATTGATAAGTTCCCTCGTGGGCGCCAATGTTCTTGGGCTCCAACTTTAATTCCAAGCTGAAAATAAGACAGTCTGAACAAATACGGCTTATTAAAAAAAGAAACCAGTCAATTACAATTTCAGAGCGAAATTTTTGATCATTTTGCCGCCAAATAAAGAAATTTGCGCCAAATAGTCAATCATAAAATTACGTTTCAAAGACTAAAGAACAGATCTGGCTTGTTTCCGGAACTGCTTCTGCAGTCTAGTGCTTTTGCAGAAGGGGTGGTTCCTCCAATTTATGTGTGCTTGAGATTAGCTTCATAAAAAACAATTCAACGAAAAAGTTTGACAAAGTGGAACACACAAGTCGAAGAATTTCCGACGTATGAAAATTTAAAAATCGCACTTATGACAACTGGGACATTATAATGGCCTTGCTTGTGGAACCATGTGCTGTGCAAAAGTTCTAGACAGCAGAAGCGATTGCGAAACCAACGCAGATCTTTTTCTCATGATTCAATATTAATTAATTTTCGTAAATAAGTCGCCCAAATTCAGTTTCACGCCATAAATAAAGAAATTCATTTTGCCGCCAAATAAAGAAATTTGCGCCAATTAGTCAATAATAAAATTACGTTTCAAAGACTAAAGAACAGATCTGGATTGTTTCCAGAACTGCTTCTGCAGTCTAGTGCTTTTGCAGAAGGGGTGGTTCCTCAAATTTATGTGTGCTTGAGATTAGCTTCATATAGAGAAAAAAAAATTCAACGAAAAAGTTTGACAAAGTGGAACACACAAGTCAAAGAATTTCCGACGTATAAAAATTTGAAAATAGCACTTTTCATGACAACTGGGACTTGCTTGTGGAACCATGTGTGTGCAAAAGTTCTAGATAGCAGAAGCGATTGGGAAACCAACGCAGATCTTTTTCTCATGATTCAATATTAATTAATTTTCGTAAACAAGTCGCCCAAATTCAGTTTCTAATGCTTGAAATCGACTAGAAAGGATATTCAACGTTCATATTCCACCGAATTTTAAAAACATACTCCATTTCCCAAAGGCCTGTCATCATGTTGTAAAAAGCGAAACGGATTTCTTGACTTTTGTCAAAAAAAAAAAAAACCTTCATAATCCTTTCTCAAAAAGAAAACAATTAGAATATTAACAAATATTTGTAAACAAATCCTCATGAGAAAATAAAATAACTGACCTTTTGGTAAGAATTCCACAAAAAAAGAAAAAAACACAAAAGATCATTGATTTCATATGGTTTTCAAGAATAAAGAAAAAAATCGGACCATTGACAATTATTGTATAATACGTTGTGGTCTGACTTTTTTTTTTCCAGTTCCCCCATTATTCAGAATTTGACGTAGGTTGACAGGTTTCTGTCACTTAGTCACATCATTTCCTCCTTGTCAAAATTTCCAATTTTTGTAAATATTTTGTGGTGACATTTTTGAATTGGTTACGGGTGTCGTTTACAAGGTATACAAAGCTATTGTAAATTCCTGCGCCACGATATTTCCGTTTTTTTTTCATCCCGTAATTTTCATCGCTGAATATGAGCCCGAAAAAAAAAAACCGATCGATGTCGATATGTCATTGATTTGACGTTTGGCTATCATTTATGTAGTTGACAGCAAACTTCAGAATTTTTTTTTTATATATCTTAGGTCCAGATATATAAATGTCTCGTGCACGGAAAAAAAGGGGAGAAATCAAAAAATTATGTCGTGCAGAACGGTTGAGGATCACACCTATTTAAATTCAAGCGATTTTACTTTTTTTTTGCCACGATTCAATGCCTTTTCTTTGTTGGTATCAACCTGCATTACGTGCAAATAATTATTCGCATATTGTAAAATTCTAAAAAAAAAAAAATCGCAGTGAAGGCTGAGAAATTTAAAAAAATTTTCTTGATTTTTTAATTAAACGATTATTTTGAGCTAACGGCGTTGATTCATTTTTTCGGAGGATTGACTGAGCTCTGCACAAACTAATCATGCGATACTGGAGTCGATTAGAAACCAGAGATAGTACAGTTTAATCCTCAGGTCTCGATATGTAAAAAAATTAAGCGCAAAGAGCTTAATTATTTAGCACTCTTGAGCGGGGTTTTTAGCCTAAAGAAAGGATATTGATGAAGGTTGGTATGATTGCTAATTTGTGCATGAGTGCAATGATGTTCAGGGAGATTCTTCACTTGCTTCGTACATCCTGTAATCTGCATGTGTAACTAAGTGGATATCTATTTGTCAAATCTGATAGATCTGGGCAAAATGCAATTTGTAATTTTCACAAGGTGTGCCCCGGCAATTACGTTAATTATTCTTCAATATTTATCCTCTTTTTTTGAAAAATAAAATAGCTACAGTAGCGTTAAGTACCGTAAAAAGGGGTTAGTGTGAAGATAAAAATTTTAATTCAGAAAACTTTGGCTCATTTACCAGGATTGCGTCGACTACCTCAAGCTAAAGGTCTGCACGGGTCGGGCTCGGGTTCGGGTTTCGGGTTCGGGTTGAGGAAAAAATTTGGAGTCGGGTTCGGGTCGGAGATTTTTCTCTCAATTCCTTATTTTAGATTTTTCTACTCAATTTCTGCCGCAATTTTAAAAAAAGTCTAGAATTAGAAATTAAATTTTCTAAAATTAAGTCTAAAATTAGAATTTCTAATAACTAATCATTCAGTTAAGTTTCAACTTTTTAAGCTAGAGAAAGTTTCGGGTTTCAGTTCGGGTTGAGGAAAAAATTTTGAGTCGGGTTCGGGTTTTGAAATTTTAATTCGGGTCGGGTTCGGGCCGTTATTTTTCGGCCCGTGCAGGTCTTTACCTCAAGCTTTTGCATATAAATGATTTCATTTTCGAAGCTCCGATTGCTTTAAATCATGAACAACCGAATTTGGGTGTCTTGTTTGATGAAATATAGATTGATATGGAACCCTATTCTTCAGTCCGAACGACTAAGTGGCGCAAATCTTATATTTAGCTACAAAATGGCGGATCATATCTAAATATTTTTCACCAAAACTCTCAAAAATTAAATTTTAAAAAAAATTGACTGGAGTAGGAGTACGAATTATCCTGCGTAACGGAAGAGAAGATTAAACATCCGTCTCAAAAAAAAAAAAAAATATAGCAATGATTAGATTGTAGAAACAATGATAGATTCAGACGTATTGTATTTGTTTACTGAATCGTATCTGATTATTGGGTACAACTCATTTCGAACATTGATTCATGAAAAGATAATGTTAAGTTAACGTGAGACATGATACGAATATATCAGGAGCATTCGACGCCTTAATCACTATCAATACCCCTCGACAGGAGAGAAAATCTCGTACTGCTCACAGAAATTCCTTTCCCGTAAAAAAAAAATTTCGTTAGATTTCCCTTGGATATGGTAATTTAATAACAAGTTTTCGTAGTAATTATTGTCAGAGGATGAAAAAATAAGAAAGAAATCACGGAATCATTGTTTTAAACAATTCAAGTAAATAAAAAAACAATCGGTGGATGTCTAATTGATTTCCGGGCGATACTAATTATCATTAACCTAAGGGGTTATAAACTTTTTGATCAATTGAACAGTTTTTTCTGCAATTTACCGTTTGGTAATTTTTTTTTTGCTGCTTCTCTATCTTGTTTGGAATCGGATGAGGAAGTGAAATTTTTAATGCATGGTTTTTTTTACCGTTGAGGAGGTTTCACTGGTTGGAATTGGCCCTAGCTTGGTGGTGTTCAGGGGCGTCGTTTCAGCTCCAGCTTGGGGGGGGGGGGGGGGGCAAAAATAAAAATTCTTGGGGGGGACAAGAAAAAAATTTTTGAGGAGAGCAAAAAATTTTTTTTAATGTACTTCGCTATGGGGATCTCAGAATCTTGGGGGGGGGGGGGCAACTGCCCCTGCCAGCCCCCCCCCAAACGACGCCCCTGGTGGTGTTCTGCTTGCATAACTTGTGATTCGATTTTTATATACATTAACACATAATTTTCAATTTAAATTACGCTATCAAAACATTAAGATCAAAAATAAGCCATTACAAATTCATTAAAAAAAAATATATGATGAAGATTAGAAAAAATGGCACATCAGGATTGCATGATTATATCAAATAAACTCTCATCCAATTGAAATTAATCATTAAGATCATGTCAACATTCATATGAATGGATGAAAAATCAAGCTTTTGTTAAATGATCATGGCCAATCCAAAAACATTAACTCAGCCAACAGGAACAATGAATGAATAAAACATTTTGAGCTACAAACTTACAAAATGGTTCCATCTAACTTAATCCAAACGCACCATCAAGTGCTCATCTGCGGACTGCGGCAGCCGCAGACTGTTGTTTTGTTTTCTGCGGTTGCAAAACGTGCATGTTCAAAATATCGACGAAGAATCGGCCATTTTGCAGCTAAATAGGAAATTTGCATCACTTGGTCGTTCATGAAGTTTGATGTTAAGGAATGAAGAATAGATCTGACTTGATTCCGCAACCGCTTCTGCATTCTAGAGCTTTTGCGAACTGTACGGTTCCTCAGATTTGTGCTATGACTAAAACTAGTATCACTATGAGAGAAAAGGAATCAAGTAAACGGGTAAAACTATTAAGAAAGTCAACGTAGAAGACTTCCCGACGGAAAAAATTCGAAATTCGCTTTTTAAAGAATGATTTGAAGAGCGAAATTGTCAAAGTCACGTGTTCGTGGAAACAAGTGGTGTGCAAAAGTTCTAGGTTGCAGAAGCAATTGCGGAACCGATGCAGATCTACTCTTTATCACTCGACATTAACTTATTCTAATAGTCAGGTCACCCAAATTTACTTTTTCCTACTGTAAAAGTCCGCAAAAGTTGGTCACTCAACATCAACTTATTCTGGGAAATTCGGCGAACTAGCAGCTTTGACGCCACCTTGTTGGTCAAACAATTCCAAAGAAAAATTCTTATCCCTCAAAGCCATAAAACTCAACATTATTAACAATTTGCGTATTCATTTGCGTAAAACGGAAACCTAATCTGGGGCTCGTGTGACGTGACCCGCAACCTGACAGGGTCAGTTCAGAGCCACCCACAACGCTCCAACCTGTAATCATATAAATTTTTGGGCCCGAAAAAAAAAAAAAAACCAATCACGAAACCGCGCCACGTCAATCCGATGTGAAAATTTCAATAAACACTCACGAGAAAAAAAAATCGATCGACTATGATTTACTCCCAATAACTTTTTTTATTGACACACTTAAAAGGTGGGAATGAAAAACGCTTATTTGAAATGTCGTGATGTTCATTTGCCAGTGTGGTCTCTCTTGCGCGTACCAGAAAATTTTAATTTGTGCTGATGTCTTTTTTAGAGGAAAGCCTTTAAGGTAAATTACGGGTGGTCCACCGCGTATAAAACGCTTTATAACACCATCTCTGATCTGACTTCACATCGGTCTAATTAAATCAACCTCGTAATTACATGGCTTTTACCTTCAATAACTGATAACCATCATGTTTCCTCTTTTCAATAAACACATAATATAGATTTTTTTTTTTTTTTTTTGAAAAGAGTAATGGTTTCCTTTCCAACGTGCAGATCAGTAATTGACCTCTTCAAATTGTGGGAAAACGTATCATCTCTGCTTGGAGTTTGGAGGAAAAATTAAATTGGAATGCGTTTTTAAAATAACGGGATGTTGTGAGGGCTAGAAAGCCATGATCATGTTACTTAAGGGCCCAACTACTAAAATCTTTAGTTTAAAGGCAATGCAGAAAATGTGCAGCAAGAATCAAAAATAATTAGCTTCAAGAGATGATGTGCCATAATGTTCACGCCTAGGGATGGACGAGACCTACTGCTCCGAGACGAGACTTACTGCTCCGAGACGAGACTTACTGCTCCGAGACGAGACTCGAGACAAGATCTACTGCTCCGAGACGAGACTCGAGACGAGACCTACTGCTCCAAGACGAGACTCGAGAAGAGATCTACTGCTCCGAGACGAGACTCAAGAAGAGACTTACTGCTCCGAGACGAGACCTACTGCTCCGTGACGAGACTCGAGACGAGACCTACTGCTCCGAGACGAGACTCGAGACGAGATCTACTGCTCCGAGACGAGACGAGACTCGAGACGAGACCTACTGCTCCGAGACGAGACGAGACTCGAGACGAGATCTACTGCTCCGAGACGAGACTCAAGACAAGACCTACTGCTCCGAGACGAGACTCGAGACGAGACCTACTGCTCCAAGACGAGACTCGAGAAGAGATCTACTGCTCCGAGACGAGACGAGACTCGAGACGAGATCTACTGCTCCGAGACGAGACTCGAGACGAGACCTACTGCTCCGAGACGAGACTCGAGACGAGATCTACTGCTCCGAGACGAGACGAGACTCGAGACGGGATCTACTGCTCCGAGACGAGACTCGAGACGAGACTACTGCTCCGAGACGAGACCTACTGCTCCGTGACGAGACTCAAGACGAG
This sequence comes from Liposcelis brunnea, assembly GCA_023512825.1. Lineage (NCBI taxonomy): Eukaryota > Metazoa > Arthropoda > Insecta > Psocodea > Liposcelididae > Liposcelis > Liposcelis brunnea. The sequence goes on from CM042070.1 coordinate 4,892,437, forward strand.
ACCTACTGCTCCGTGACGAGACTCGAGACGAGATCTACTGCTCCGAGACGAGACTCGAGACGAGACCTACTGCTCCGAGACGAGACTCGAGACGAGACTTACTGCTCCGAGACGAGACCTACTGCTCCGTGACGAGACTCAAGACGAGACCTACTGCTCCGAGACGAGACTCAAGACGAGACTTGGCTTCTCTTTCGAGACGAGACCAGAATTTTACGAGATGAGGCGAGACTTGCTCTTCGAGTCTCGAAAGTCTCAAAATTTTTAATGATATTCTGGTTTGGTGCACAAAACAAATTTTTCTCAATTATTCTATTATTTTGGGGAAATTTTTTTTTTTTTTTTTTTGGTGCATGATGCGGTCAAACATTTTAATGCTTATTAGTGTAAAAGCAAAAATGATTTTGTACTTCATTCCAGAACATCTTCATGACCTCTCTTTGAATTTTAAATCAACCATCAAATTACCAAAAAGCCTGATTTCGACTGTTCTTTCGGTTCCTACGAAACGTATCACACCATGAAAAGAAAAATGACATTCCAGCGGTGCGTTTAACAAAAATTAATAAAAAAAAAAAAAGTAAAACGATGACATCTTTGATAAATGAATTCGTTGAAACAATCGTCATGATAAAGCAATTCAACTATTTGTTATATTCTCCAAAAAAAAAAAAAACTCAAAATCGCGCATGACGATTAAATTTAAATAAAAAAAAAAGCTCGGAGGCGGTTTTTTTTTTTTTTAATTTTTGCGCGAAAAGTCGGCGTTATTTTAAAACCGCCTCAACAACAGGTTCTCTTGATACATTTTAAAGCAAAAGCTATAAAATAAAATTAGTGAAGATGAATTTAAATTTATGGCATAATTGTCGGTGGTGAAAGCTATTACGAGAAAACCCCGAGGCAATTGTCTGGAATGAGATATGATCCTATCTTCTGTCTTGGACCTAATAAACCTGACCGTACCTGAACATGCAATGATAGTGGAAATTTTCACGCGTGGGTTTTTTTTTTACTTAATTTCCTTTTTCGCAGCATCCGTTTTTCAATTTGTTATAAATCATTCGACGAAATTCGCGGGATATTTTTTTTTTTTTTAGCCACCGAATCCCGAACCGAGATTTACATTGGAATGATATATAGATGTCATTACAAAACGTATACTTAATATAAATTAGGATGAATCTTAGTGGGTGGCCAAAAAAAGGTGTGAGCTAATAACACATTGGAATATTCAAAACATACCAAGCAAAGCAAAAAAAAAAAATTGTTAGATTAAAAGGAGCGAAACCGGAGGACACAAGAGTTGGAAAAAAAGTCTCGGGAGAAATGCGATAATTACCGCTTGGGCGTTCCTCCACCATCCATCACCAACTGTCGACGAACGGCAAAACTCGATCGGTTCCGAGCTCGTTTAAACGATCGAACTTCAATAATTTCCTTTTTCTCCCTTTTTGATTAATTGAAAATGCTCGGGAATTTGACGTTTTTAGATGGTGTTTTAGGCGAGAGCTGTCACTGGTAGTTTTATGTCCTGTTTTTCTTTTTCAACCATTAACGGGTGTATTACTTTGCCTAATGAGTCTACTTAAAAAGGCGGCGGGTTCCATTCAAAAGTAAAACTAAAGGAATAGCAGTCCAGGGAGGACTACTCACTTTCTCGCTTAGTCGGAGTATAGCTGGGGACTTGGGAGGTCGGGGAGTGGCTTGAAATCAGAAAATGGATCGAAAATTTAAAATCCCAAACTAATAATTAGTCGAAATCGAGTCCCATATTGTAAAACTTCAAAATTTTTGGTTTTTGAGGATTTTTTCGGAAAGGCCGAATTTTTGCAAAAAATTGCTAAAGGGAAAAGTTGTTCCTTAAAGGGTCAGGTATCTTCACACCAAAAATAAGAAAAATCGTTAGAGCCGTTTTCGAGAAAATTCGTGAAAACTCTAAATTTGGCCTTTTTTGGCCCTGCTAAAGTTCTAAACTTGGCAGGGTTGCCTTGAAATCACAAAATGGACCGAAAATTTGAAATCCCCGACCATTTTTTAGTCGAAATCGAGTCCCATGTCTACGCTGTCAGTAAAACTTAAAAATTTTCGGTTTTTCCGGATTTTCCGGGAAGGGTGATTTTTTTACGGAAAAATGTTAAATGAAAAAGTTGTTCTTTATAAGGTCAGGGATCTTTGTACAGAAAATGAAAAAAATCGTTTGAGCCGTTTCCGAGAAAATGCCCGAAAACTCTAAATTTGGCCTTATTTGGCCCTGCCAAAGCTGCGAATTTGTTCTAAACTTGACAGGGTTGCCTTGAAATCACAAAATGGACCGAAAATTTGATATCCCCGACCATTTTCCAGTCGAAATCGAGTCCCATGTCGACCCTGACGGTAAAACCTAAAAATTTTCAGTTTTCCGGATTTTCCGGGGAGGGCGATTTTTTCACGGAAAAATGCCAAAGGGAAAAGTTGTTCCTAATAGGGTCAGGTATCTCCCTACAAAAAATGAAAAAAATCGTTAGAGCCGTTTTCGAGAAAATTCCCGAAAACTTTAAATTTTGCCTTATTTGGCCCTGCCAAAGCCGTAAATTTGGCCGGATGGTCTTGATGATGGAATAACAGTTTTTCCTCTTCCTGAGAAAGGCCGTTGCCAATTTTCGTTGCGCTGGCTCTTCCGGTTTCGGAAACACAGGCCAAAAACGAAAGTGAACGAACAGAATTTTAGACATCTTCGAATTTTTGGTTGAGGCTCAAATTTTATTCAATTTACTGCCCTCTGGATTTCATTGACTTAATCGATTCGAAAGTGAAGAGAGATTTAGCTCAAAGAAAGAAAAAAAGCCGGGAGAAAATAGAAATGTTGGACGTTTAAACTGAAACGAATTAAAATAATTTTAAACGTTATTAGTTATAAATAAAATGGGAAAAAAGAGACCGCCAGATGCGGGGCATATATCACTCCACTTGAGTGTTAATATAGGAAGAAAAGAAGAGATGAACGGCATGACCAATTGGTAATCACAGTGCCAGCAGACAGTCGGAGAAACTCACAAGCGATTTAAACGAAAATATTTGTGAATTGAATTTTTAAATTTAATTGAAATCACTTTTTTTTTTTGTTTTGATTCCGGCCTGTCATCGTCATTATCATCAATCCCGTTTTTTGGGATTTACTTTTCGTGTCTTTCGGAATGCTGAAGTACATGTTGAAATATTCGAACCTGAACAAAAGGAAAATATTTTTTTTTCTCGTTTTTAAAATGAATTAAAATTAATTAAATTAATTCCTTAAAATTAAGCATTTTTTAAGATAAATAAATAGAAAATTTTCAACCGATATATTTTTTCAATCTTTAAATTCAAATGAATGAACCGTTTGCAAATACGGAATTTTACCTTCATAAACAAAGGCAAAAAAAAATAGCCAATAACCGACCAAAAAAAACATAATACATATTAAAAAAGAAAGAATTTGAAAGCTCATCAACGTCAATCACTAAAACCCCGAAGCAAGTTGGATTTGAAATCGACCCCGGACGACCTCCAATTACACTAGTTATTCATTAAGTCTAGCGCTTTTGACTAATGAATGAACCTATGTTAGTTTCACTTTCTTATAGTAATCATTCATATCCTTTATAAAATTCACGTGTTTCGGATCAAAAGTTATAAAAGACGGAGCTAGGCCTCCTATCATTTTAATTCAATGTGCACCGTATAAATTTTAAACGAAATTATACAGTATAGGCTCAAATTAGGTGTAATCTTTTATAAACAATTATTTTTTCTAAATCCGGCTAAATGTAGTAATTTCAAATGATGAAATTTACATTTCTGATTATTTTTCCTTTCTTTTTTTAATAATTTGATTTGTTTAATAAATGTCTCTATTTGAATATTAATTTTTTTTATTTCGGGTTTTGAAATTGTTTCAGCAGCGGTCAAAGACAAGGCAAAAAAATAAGTGAGATCGACTAAAGTCCTCAGCTGCCCAAAAATTTTTCGAGAAACGCTCAAAAATTTTTCTGGGTTTGGATTTGTGTCATTCAGACGAATCCAACGATACCCAGCATGCCATGGATATATTTTTTTACTTTATCAAGCACTTTGGCACTTTTTAAAAAGAGAAATTGGCGCTTAAGTGCCAAGTGCCAAGTTTGACACTTTTAAAAGTAGCTGAAATGTATTTGGTTTTCCTGAATGATTAGAAATTTTTTCCTTAAATTTCTGTGGCACTCAAGCACTTAAGTCACTTTTTAACAAGCACTTTGGCACTTTTTCAAAAGAGCAATTAGCGCTTAAGTGCTCGTCTTGTGATGCCAAGTTTGACACTCTTAAAAGTAGCTGAGATGTAGTTGGTTTTCCTGAATGATTAGAAATTTTTCCCTTGAATTTCTGTGGCACTAAAGCACTTAAGTCACATTTTATCAAGCACTTTGGCACTTTTTAAAAGAGGAATTGGCGCTTAAGTGCCAAGTTTGACATTTTTAAAAAAAGTAGCTAAGGTGTATTTGGTTTTCCTGAATGATTCGAAATTTTTTCCTTAAATTTCTGTAGCACTAAAGCACTTTAAGTGGCAAAAGCGCCCAAGCACTTAAAAAGTTGTTGGAAAAATTTGGAAATTTTGTAGTTTTACGAACAGCCCTGATATGGGACTCGATTTCTACTAATTAATGGTCGAGGATTTCAAATTTTCGGTTCATTTTCTGTTTTTACTTAACAGCCCCTTCCTCCCCAAATATTTTAAGACCCTAATGATGCCCAATGCAACGGAGCTACATTCCGACTGAGCTGAGTGTTTGGCCGCCTCTTTTTTACGATAATGAGGATGACAACGATCTCACCTGAAAAAAAATCTTAATGCTCTGTCGTGTTTCATCAAACTTCAAAAGCGGGCCGAATAACTTTTGATTTTTACGAGGGACCCCATCCGAATAAAAACAAAAATTCAATTTAAATTAATTTGAATGTCGGGTGAGGAGAATTACAAGTTTGACTGGCGTTTCATCACGGTGTGTGTTTTCCATGAGAGGTGTTACAATGAACGAGGGGCGCCTTAAATAAAACCCGACTCATGGTGCGACAAAATTCCCCAAATTACTTTTATTAAAAATTTAAAAAAAAAAAAACTGTTCACCAAAAATTTACAATCGAGTTTTCAAACTCGAAGGATTTTTCATCTATTTCGTCAATTAAATTAAACGGTCCTGGAATTAGGCGGGTGAAGAAAAAAAATAACTATAAAAATTTAACACACCCCTGAAGACCGCACATTACCGAAACACTCATCAAAAAGTCGTGAAGTACAACCATTTAAACGATAAAAATCCTCCGGCATAAATAACATTCGCCATCGTGGATATTATTGTTAAAGTAGCTAAACTTAAATGTGTTTAAATTGGCCCTACAAATTATGGGGCCATGTTCTCACCCATTCGTTCCGGAGGAACCCCATTCAAACTTTCGAAATTTTCGAGTGCATACTTGTCATTCTTATCCGCACTGGCAAAAAAAAAATGCAATTTTACAAAAAAAAAAAAAATTCTGCGGGGGGATAAATTACATCAAATCCACGGGTTATTATCAAATCTATGCGTGTGGTAATTTATTTAAGAGAAAATGATAGAAGCCAATAGAGTGGTCGTGTGAATGGCACCACACATGAAATGACTCAGCACACTCGGAGGAGCTATTAACTTCATTACCCGTATTGTTACGTTCTTGACTCTCCGGTAAAAATATTTATTTTAATATGTTTATTAAACATCATCGCCCTGAACTATTATTATTAATACGTTTTTAAATTGTTTTAGGAGGATTTTTGGCCCTTGAGAGGGAAGTGAGAAAATAAATTGCATGTTAATAAACGATAAATTATATCGGTGCAGAATTGAACGCCTTCATTGCAAATGTGTAGGCAAATGGGAAAGCGTTTATTAACATAACCGCTTTTATCGAACCGTGGAGGTATTAAAAAAATGGTTGGGGATTGTGTTCGGCATGTTGCACTCCTGCATTTCTTTTTATGACTTTGTGAAGTAAATACGTCACTCTGCAATAAAGTTTTTTTTTGCTAAAAATTTTTTGATGCCCAAATTGCTTTATACTTGGCCCTACAGCATTTTCAGGTTAAAACGTATCCAACGATACGTCACACTTATATATTTAAAAATATAAATCTGTTCTTGGATAAGTGCCACTGTGCCACTGCACGCCTTGATCTCACAAATAATCAGAGGTACCACAGTCGGGCTTTGGGCCGAGCCCCTGATCTTAAATCTGAGCTACTCTTGGTCTCATCCCTTTCCTACAATATCAAAAGCACAAGCTAGCGAATAAACTCTTTTCCTCCCTCGGGCCTCTAATTTTTCTCACTCGTCATGTGGCCAGCGCAACATATCGTGACTTTACTCCACGTTGTTTTGTCTACTTCCACACTTATCCCGAATTCGTCGGTTCGGTGTTAACAAAAGGAATTAAACTATCTTAATCTTGAAATTATTTTTGTAATAAATACTAGAAATTGATAAAATTATAAGGTTTTGGAACCTTATAGCGTGATTTCAAAAATAACCCCCAACAACCGTATTTTTTTTTTCCTCTGATAAATCGGGTAACGCCGACTTATTAAATGCATCGCGTGCTTATCAAACTACCGAAAGGTCCTCACAATCCGTTAAAATCGCCTTGAGAAATTTTTTTTTTCTTCCTTTCCCTTCCCTTTATTATTTTTTTAATGTATAAATATTGATCTGGAGAAAGAGATGCCAAGCCATGAAGATGAACAAAAAATCTCATTTGATATGGGAATATTACCCACAATCCTCTTTTTGTAACATCCCCATTACAAAAATATAAACATTTCCCAAAAATAACATTGCCCAGCATTTTAAAAAAAATTGGTTATATTTTCAGTCGTTAATGAATCTGCTCAGGGTCCTTCCTTATTAAATTTTAAATTCTCACTTTTTACAGCAAAAAAATTTTTTCCAAGCTTCCAGCTCCGGTTACTTTTCATCTAACCAAAAAAAATGCTTTGATGATCCACACTAAACACAAATGTCAGCTCACTTACTCCTTACTAAGCTCTTAACGAAACACAAAAAAAAATTAGCATGAGATTTTAATTCATACCGGTGATTGCCTGATGGCAAAATTACTCAATCATTTAACGCTACACAAAAATGGACAAAAAACAAATCATTCTTGATATCCCTATGATTGATTTTCAGAAATCAATACATACGAGAAAGTCACTTCATTTCCTGTACTCATTAATGAACCTGCCAGGAATCAAGGTTGATTTTTAATTCTCTCTTTTTTTTTGAAGCTTCTAAAAAGGTTTTAATTTTCAAGAAACAAAAAAAAAAATGCAATGATGATCCACACAACGAAACACAAAAAAAAATTAGCTAGAGATTTGACTCATACTGTGATTGTCAATGCAAACTTGACTCTCGATGCACTAATTACTTGATGCTGCTTCATAAATCAAAAAATGGGATAATTCAGATATGAGGTTAACTGCCCTTTCATTTACAACTGAATCTTAGATTTCAGAATTCGAGCACAAAAATGAATTCAATTGCCAATTTCAAACAAAATCACTTTGCCTATTATCCAAGATCAGGTTCCAAAAAATATTCTTAAACATCCTCACCTCTTATATGAATTTTAATACAGAAGACACGTGTAAAATCAAAGACATAAAAAAAAAATTTGAAGCCATAATCTGAAATCCTAACCTCAATACCTATTTATCTTAAAACAATTCATCCCTTCTGATACAGATAATGAAAACCAAAAGTGAAATAGTTTTACATCATTCAAAAAAAAATTACGATAATCTGAATTTAATTTAGAAACGAAAATAATTAAAATATGTGACAAGCTAACCTTACCTTATTATGATGCATAATCGAAATCGACTATCAGTTCTTAATTTACGGTTTCACTAACGGATTTTTTATTAATTGTCACCAGAATGATTATATAATATACAGTTTAAACGGATTCACACCAAATCCGACAATAAACACCACTTTTTTGAAAAAAAATACACGACCGGCCCGCTCTTTTCGTTTAATCAGACAAGAAGTGTGTTCGCATGGCGATGGCGACTGATGACGTCATCAAAAATTGGAATATCAACTCATCCATTTGAAATTGGTTAATCTTTTTTCCTAATTAATTCTTTTATTGTTTCAGGTTGACACAGGAGTCAGATGAGATAGAGCTAATTATTTTAAAAAAAATAGAAGAAACCTATCAGGAACTTTGATTCATATGATCTGCCTAACCTCTTGAGGTTAATTTTTTCCACTATGAATGTTATCCCAAAAATATCAGTCGAAAGCAAAGTATAGGTGGACTCTTGACATCATTTACACTTTTGATATGATGAATCAATTCCTAATAATATTAGCTAAATCAGTTTTTTTTGAGAAGCAATGGTTAAGTGTCGTTAGGGATTGTGGATGGCTGATGATGAATGAGAAAAAAAATGGACATTGTCTTTGCTTTCTGCAATGCAAAGACTACTCGGTTGAAAAATTTAGGCTAGTAAATGATTAAAATTATAAGGATAATTAAAATCTTGTCGCAAAGGATTATGAAAATGATCCTGAGGATACTTAAATGACATGAGGGATTCATTTGTAAAAATGGGAGCTGAGCTGCTAATAAGGATTAATAAGCGTAGTTAAAAATTGAAAATCTGCAAGCAGTGCACAAAAAAATTGAGTCAGGCTGTAGATATTTTGCAGGTGATTTTGTAGATATTTTGCAGGTGAAGCAGGGGCAAATTAGAAAAATAATTTTAAAAGGATGGAGGCTAACAAATGGGATTTGGCCAGATCTGTTAGTTGTTCGGTTTTTCAGAGGATCAGTGGCATCATTAGCTAAATTTTGGCTTCTGGCCAGCTTAACGAGTTGAGCTTGGATATTTAGACAGCTTACTCAAATAAGTCCAGATCTCTAGCACATTCTATGGCTTTAAGTTGCTCTCTAGCCACTATATGTGACTCAAAGTAGTTTGGCACATTGCTGAATTAGGGATTTTCAGGATATCGTAGAAAATATAGCTAACTTTTCGTAAATGTGGACAGATGAAGAAATGAACAAGTAAAAATAATGCAGATGAGGCAAAAAGACATAATAGAGGCATCAGATTGATTTAGACAAGCAGATATGTGCCAAGCTAACCTTACCTTATTATGTTGCATAAGTAATCCAATCAAATATCAGTTGTTTACGGTTTCACTCACGGATTTTTATTAATTATTAATAGTGTGATATTATAATATACAGTTTAAACGAATTCACACCAAATCACACAATAAACTTCACTTTTTAAAAAAAAAAAACAATACGACCGGCCCGCTCTTTTCGTTTAATCGGACAAGACGACAAGACCAAGTGTGTTCATTCATGGCGACTGATGACGTCATCAAAAAATGGGAAATATCAACTCATCCATTTGAAATTGGTTAATTTTTTTTCTTAATTAATTCTTTTTTTGTTTCAGGTTGAAACAGGAGTCAGATGAGATAGAGCTAATTATTAAAAATAGAAGAAACCTATCAGGGGCTTTGATTCATATGATCTGCCTAACCTCGTGAGGTTAATTTTTTCCACAATGAATGTTATCCCAAAAATATTAGTCGAAAGCAAAATATAGGTGGACTCTTGACATCATTTACACTCGGGCGCCATTTTTCCAGTAAAATCCTTCAATTGTCTATAATTTTTTAATCAAACTGGAAATGGCATTAACGGTTTATGGATCCAGACTTGACTTGAACGAAGCTGGTAAGCCAATAAATAGCAAAAAGAACAAAAAAGGTAATTTTCACGTTTGCGCCTTCACAAATTTTTTTTTCTAATGATAAAATCATTTAACTTTTAAGCACACGTTAGCAGTCTGCGTGTCCGTCAGGAATAGAAATTTAGTGAGAAATGAAGTTGTATGTTTGTTCGCACGGCATTGCCCCTCGTGTCTTTTTATTCTTCATTATTATTCAAGGTTATCGCCGGAAAGTTCTTTTTTAGGCAAACTAGTAATTATCACCAAGGGAGATAGGTTAAAAAAAAAAATTGAGGTGTTCTCAAATATTTCATGTTGGGATATGAATCCAGTTTAAAAAGTTTAGTAATAATAAACGCGTTTGTAGCTAAGCTCAGAAGTCATCAGAGGTCCTAGCTGGAATCAAGAGAACCATCAAGGGCCTCAGCCAAAACCTATAGAGTCCCAGGGGGCTTTAAAAGCTGCGGCCCATTTGAGGCTTCCAATCCGCTACTGCATATTTTTAGAGAAAAAGAAAAAATTAGAGCAACGGTAATTAAACACTAAAATAAATAGACATTAAATGACACTGCTAACAAAAAATGTTTAAATTTTATTTAAATAAATCACAGAGACATTCAATTTATGCATATTGGGCTACATCACTGACGTAATAACTAACTTTACAATTTTACAATTAGATTAACCAGTTTTTGCTAATAATTTTACAAATTTTTTCCTTGATGTTACACTTAGGCACGTAAATAAAAATAATTTGCAAAAAAAATAAATAAATGTAATAAAATTGCGTGATCAGTGGCGGCGTCAGGAAAAATCAAATTAAAGGTTCATGGCCCTTCTGACATTGTTTCAGCCCTTTCCGCCCATTGCCCTTATTTCCTGGCTCCGCCACTGTTCCCATTTATTTATTTTTCCATGCTCCAATTTTCAAAACTGTCAATACGTGGAAATATATTTATTTCGGAAAAACTTTTCAGCGGTTGGTAATATTACAAATAACAGGATTTAATTTTTCAATCTAAGAAACGTCAATTTGTTACGTTGATTTGACGCTTGCTTGCAGGGAAAAAATTTTCCTAATAGAATAAATGGATGGTTTCACGGTTATAAAATTCGTATCCTTGCGCCTGTTAAAGGCATTAAGGAAGTGAAAATTAAAATAGATTTGCGCTTTTTGAATAGGCCAATTTACATTAACGACTTGTAATAACATTGCCCCGGTATGTAATTATCGACGGTAGTGTCTAATTTTTATTTTTTACTTTTTTCTGATGAATCCACGACAAATTATTTAATTTTCAAAGCAGGATTTGACGAAATCGTGTACCGTGAGGTTGATATCGGTCGGTGGAAAAAAAATGTAGTTTAATTTAATTTAATTTAATTTATAAATTCATGAAGTTACTTCTTGGAATTTTTCCCGGAGTTTTGCTTTAAAACTTGAATGACGTAGGGGAAAATTTAAGGTCAGCTAATGAGCTGGTCAAAATTACCAGCCCTGTGTATAATTTTAGGAACAATACCTTAAATGGCACTTTAATCCTTTGGAAAGGTTCAAGGAAATGAAGATTTCCTAATTAAATTTTAACCGGGTCACAGATTTTTGTGATTTAATCTTAGTCACAGACTGACACAGATTTCTGTGACTTAGTTTTAATCAGTCTTATGAAGATTTGAAACTAATCAAGATTAATTGCAATATAAAAATTTGTGATCAGATCAGTCTGAATATCAGAAAAATCTGTGAGATGTTTTTAACTTAATCTTAAGTTGTCACAGATTTCCGTAATCTAGTTACAAGCCTTAACATATTCTTTGTAAAATAATCTAAGCCATTCACAGATTTTCTGTAATTTGAGCTATTCACAGATCTATGTAATTTAATTTCCAGCTAATCACAGATTATTAAAACATGACAGTAATCTATCACCAAATTTCACAGATCTTTGTGATTGTGATTCGAGCTCAGCTGATCACACATCGAGGTAATTTAAACTCGATTAGTCACAGATTTTTGTAATTTGATCTCGGCTGATCAGAAATCTTTGTGATTGGATCTCAGCTGATATTTAATCTTTGTAACTTGATCTTGGCTAGTCACAGATTTCTGTGATTTGAACACAGCTGTGATTTGACATATTTTGATCACCGACTGATCGGCACCGATTCTTGTAATCCGGTCACAGATCTTTGTAATTTGATCTTGACTGATAAGAGATTTTCTTAGTTCAATTTCACCGGTCACACATTTTTACAGAATTTTTGTAATTTAATCTCCAGTAGTTACAGATTTGCACAAATTATTTTCAACCAGTCACAGATTTTCACAAGTTTCTAATTTAATTTCACAGATCGGAACAGGTCTCCCATTTTCCAACAATATTTTAATTTAATGTTATTCAATGACAGATTTTTATAATCTAACCTAAGCTGGTCACCAATTTTTGTACTTTAATCTTAACCAACCACAAAGTTTTGCAATTCGAAAATTTAGATTGGCTGGCTTCAGACTCGAAACAAAAATCTAATTAAAAACCGCCATTTATTTGGCCACTTTTCCAACAATAAAAAAGTATCATTTTTTTCGTTCCACATTACCAACCGCTTAAACAACCATAATGCTTCTTATTTTTCAAGCTAAGCCTTCCCCGGTCATTAATACTTACTGTTAACAAGGGCAGCAAATTATAATCGAATTTTAAACTAATTATTCCATTTCAAATCAAGATCACCCATTTTGTATATTAAGTATACGTTTATGTATAAAAAAAAAATATTTAAGTTGCCTTTTGAAAAATGAACCGGAAAAGGAAGTTATTTGTCTTTGAGAATTTTATTATTTTCTTGCATGACGAAGCGATTCGATCAGTCTTCGATAAGCTTGTATTTGTTAAAAAATTATTATTTCGTTCAATATTCATTGATTTATATTTAACTTACGAGTTTTAATCCTTTTTTTTTGTTTTTTGTTTTAGCCTCCTCATAATCATTTATTCTTATTTAATCTAAATTAAGTATTAAATTAATGAATGTTCGTTACCGTGTAAACATCCAGGAAACTTTTTTTTGTTTTTTGAAATATGATCTCATCAGTTAACATGACCCGTTAAATAATCGAAATGGCTGTAGTGAGCAGCCGCGTAGCCAGGATAAGGCCGTAAAGGGCCAAAAACAATTTCAAGAGTGATTCCAAGTCATTTTTTGGAAAAATTAAAAGAGATGGCGTTGGTTTTAGTTCAATTAGTAGTTGATAGATGACGCTAGGATCGAATTCAATGTTCATTAAGAGCGCTAGTGTCGCTTATTGTTGATAGCTGGCGTTAGCGTCGCAATGGACGGTCTTAAAAAAGAGATCGTGTCGGATATTGTTAATAGATGGCGCTAGTGTCAAGTTTAATTGGCCTAGGAAGCGCTAGTGTTGTTTTTAGTTTGAATATTGGTTGGTAGATGGCGCTAGTGTCAAATTTAGTTGTCATAGGAAGCGCTAGTGTCGTTTTTAGTTTGAATATTGGTTGGTAGATGGCGCTAGTGTCAAATTTAGTTGTCATAGGAAGCGCTAGTGTCGTTTTTAGTTTGAATATTGGTTGGTAAATGGCGCTAGTGTTGTTTTTAGTTTGAATAATGGTTGGTAGATGGCGCTAGTGTAGTTTTTAGTTTGAATATTGGTTGGTAGATGGCGCTAGTGTCGTTTTTAGTTTGAATAATGGTTGGTAGATGGTGCTAGTATCGTTTTTAGTTAGAATATTGGTTGGTAGATGGCGCTAGTGTCGTTTTTAGTTTGAATATTGGTTGATAGATGGCGCTAGTGTCGTTTTTAGTTTGAATATTGGTCGGTAGAGGGCGCAAGTGTCAAATTTAATAGTCCTAGGAAGCGATAGAGTCGTTTTAAGTCCGTGTAAGATGTTTAGGTCGTTTAGTGGCTAATAGACAGCGCTAGTGTCGTATAATAGCTGAAGAATATAAAAGAACGTCAGCCTAATGGATTTTAGTAGTCATAAGAATTAGTGTAGTGCCTAGGAAGAAAATTTTGGAAATTTAAGTATTTTTATAGCTTAAGAAATTAATACTGGCCTAATTATTTATACCAGAGCCATCTTTCATCTTCTTAATGAACTACAAGTTTAATTGCATTTTTAAAACCCCATTACGCCGATTTCTGGCCACGTGGCTACTTTTCCGCGGAAAAAATAAATTCAATAAAAAAATTTTTATATATACATTGTTTAGGAAACATTTCTTTCGTACGTTACCCGATCGAGGGAATGTATCTACAACACATATTGTTATTATTATTATTTTTTTTTTAAATCTTTGGTAAGAAGATAAAAAGATTACGAGTTCGATTTCAGTCTGTTTTTCATAGGGCGCTATTTATAAACTAAGTTTAAAATTTTTTTTTTTGGTTATGTTCGTAGACCAGCTCACTGGTTATATTTATCGATTGGGATCACTGGTATATTTTAATGTTCACTTCACAACACTCTCTAACTTCGGGTAGTCGGAGGGATGTCGGGAGAAGGTGATAGTTGTTTAGGGACTAGATGATAAGGGCTATATCGGTGTTGCATATTCCCCATACCTGGGAAAATAGGTCTGGATAACCTGAGATCCGCCGATGAGGATGAACTCGGCGATGGGGAACCAGACGAGGAACTTGAACCGGGCGGTGGGGTTAATTGGGTGGGTTGAGTGGTCGACGAGGTCGACGTAGGCGGCGGTGGCGGAGGGCCAAGGAGCCCTGGAGGAAGACCGGGATGAGAATTAGGAGTCCACGGGGACGCGGTACCCGGGGAAGGACCGGAACTTACCCATAAATGCGCGGGCAAGGGCATTGGCAAACCCCGATTTTGTATGTACATTTGCATGCCGCTGCTCGGGGCAGAGTTCATGAGCAAAGCGTGCAAATCCGCGGGGGAATATCCTCCGCCGGCCGCAGCAGTTCTCCCCCACATTTGGAGATGAGCACGGGCTTTTTCCATCATCGCCGCTGAAAACAAGCTGGTGTTGTTGTTTTCAGCGTCTATGTCTGAATATAAACGAAGCGGAGATCTTATGAAATGATCGTTCATGAACATCATGTCCATCGGATCCCTAAAACCAAAAAAGAACGAAACCTTTAAAAAAAAAAGAATTTCAATAAAAAAAAAATTTGATAGTTGATTAAGGAGTGTGAAAGAATGTTTATACCCTATCATCATCACACTTCCAGCGGTCAACCTGCAAAATTACAAGGCGGTGAAGTGTCAGTAGCAGGTATAAACGTTAAAGATAAGATTCGGGTTTTATCTTTATCATATTAGGAAACGTATTCATCTTAAATTTTAAAACCACCTTAAATAATATTCCATAAAAGTTTTTCTAAATGATGCATTTTGAAAGCGATCTTTTCTTAAATTTAATTATGTTAAAAAAAAAAATAAAAGAGTCTGTGCATGGTAACAAGAGTATAGTGTTGATTAAGGGAAGGTTAAAGCAATCACCGTACAATCTTTTTAATGTGTTTTAGCTAACAATAGTTCTAATAACGGAAAAAAAAATCCATAAAAATTAATGGGGACACCGAGATGTATTTTTTTTTTTTTTTACTTTTTCTTTAATGGCTTGTGGGAGTAGTTCGGTCTTAGTTGAGTGAATTGCATAAATTTGGAGATTCTTAAGAGAGTTGATACATTAGGATTTTTTGGCGAAATGTGGGTGATGGAAGGGAATTAATGAAGATTGGTTTTAGTGCAGGCTCAGGTTAATTTAGTTGTGGATGGAATATTTAGGGGCGTCAAGAGCCACGCCGGGCTTATAGGAACCAAGTATCTTTCTGGGCTCTCTAGAGGTTCTGGAACTACCCTTTCTACGGCCCTGGCTAGAGCCTAAAAAAGGGGCACAAGCCAGGATTAAGTTAAATAGTGAAACAACTGTCCTAGCAGCTGACTTCAGCAAAGTGTGCGCTCACACTTGGGATCATTAAGGGCCCCAAAAAATTCCTCAATGTAACAACACTACAAAGATCGTATTTTGCCCATAAAAACGCAGATTTCAATACAGAGCACATTTTATTATCAAATTAATTTTCATAGTCCAGAAATTTTTTCTGGTCAGAAAATTTTACCAATATTTATTTAATGAGAATTTTATGTTGTCAAAGAAAATTTTATTTTGTCAAAAAGGTTTTTAGCAGAATTTGTTATGCCGAGTCTCCACTTGTGAGTTAATCAACAACTTTGATTAACTTTCCTTGTGCATTAACCTTTAAACCAAAAGTAATATGGTTTTTTTTGGTCAATGGCGTTGCTTATCGAATTATTTTTTGTGTTTCTAGATGTTCGTTGACTGAAAAAATAAAAGGAATTCGATGGTAGAACAGTTAATCCACAAGGAAAGTTAATCAAAGTTGTGGATTAACTCACAAGTGGAGACTCGGCATTAGAAATTAAAAATTTCATCCAGAATTTCTTTTCGGGAAAAGAAAATTAAGATTTTTAGTGCTGAAGAGGGTTTTCTATAATTTTCAGTGATGAAGAGGTTTTTTAGAATTTTTAGTGCTCAGTATGTTTTTTAGAATTTTTGTGCTCAAGTGGTTTTTTAGAATTTTTAGTGCTCAAGAGGTTTTTAGAATTTTTAGTGCTCAGGAGGTTTTTTTAGAATTTTTAGTGCTCAAGAGGTTTTTTAGAATTTTTAGTGCCCAAGAGGTTTTTTAGAATTTTTAGCGCTCAAGAGGTTTTTTAGAATTTTTAGTGCTCAAGAGGTTTTGAGAATTTTTAATGCTCAAGAGGTTTTTTAGAATTTTTAGTGCTCAGGAGGTTTCTTAGAATTTTTCTCAGAGGTTCTCTGTAAAATTTTTCTCCACATTTAAAAACTCACCCAAAACTTTTTATAGTGCTTTAAAATTCTCTAGAATTTTCTCCCAAGAATTAATTGAACATTTCTTGGGTTCATAAAGGACATAGAATTATTTTCTGATTTTAAAATTTTTTTGTAATCAGGGATTTTCCTAAAATTTCCCCCCAAAATTTTGCTTCTATACAATTTCTCGATAAAAAATTTTAAGAGTTTTCTCCTTTTCAAAAAGAAGGATTTTTAGGCAAATATCGTTCCTTACAATTCGTTCTCGCCCCCCAAAAAATTATTTTGGAGAAAAAACTTCAATCTTAAATCTTTCAAAGGCCAAAAAAATTTTCCTTTTTTTTTTTTAAATTTTTTTTTTTTTTTTTATTTAAAATATCTTCGATATAATTAATAAAACTTGTCAATTATTTCGTGACTTTTCGTGACGAAAAATTTAATCAAGTTGTTAAAAATAAAAACCTGGAAAAATTTTTACTTCAAAACGCTTGGCTTCAAAAAAAGGCTATATGTCATTATTTTTCAACTGAAAACTCCCTAAACTGTCACTGGGCGCCCTTAAAAAAATTAACGGGGAAAACAGATTAGATATTGTAGCATAATTTTCTAAAAACTTAAACTTCTCGTTTAAAATTTAGCATTTTAAAAAAAGGCTGTTCAAAACCCTTTTGGGCCTTTACCCATAATTTCAAAATTAGGGTGTAGCTATTACAAATTATCATCATCACCACGACTCTTAAAAAAAAGGGAGAAAAATATCCTCCCTGCAATTATCGTGTAATTTTACCAAAAAGTAGTGACACAAATTGAATTGCTCGTGCGTTTAAAAAACCAAAAAAAAAAATCCTTAAAAAACCCAAATCTCCCAAAAAAAAATTTATCTTATAAATAATTCCGTGAAATAAAGTAGTAGTCATCATCATCTAAGGTACACCTTCCTTCCTCAACATTGGTAACGTCGCTTGAAATAACAGGTATCAAACCTAACACGGGGGTACCCGAAGCTGGACAAGTCTGCGTTTCGCGCGGCATCGGGTAATAACAGGGAACAAGAAACCACGCCTCCTTGGGTAATAAGGAGCCGACAACAGCAAGTGACGGTCACGTCTAAGACCTGCGCGGTAGCCCACCACAGAACATCTGGTTATTAGATGTTTCCTTTCGGAATCACACCTAAACAATAAAAACCCCTTTTAAAATAACCGTCGACACTTTTGGTTTTTTTGTTTTGTTTTTTATTTTTTAAAGAAATTTGCCTCCCAGGGAAATCACTTATTTTAATTTTTGGTTACCCAGAGCATACGTATACCTGCCTGTTTAAAATATTTTTTAATAATTGATTTAAGATCTACCGCACTCTAATTATAAATAATTATTTGACGGTTTTGTTTGGTTCGCGTCAATCTGAGCAGCCTTGTTTATCAAAAAAAAATCTTGTGACTTTACTTTCCTTTGGCTCGTTTTCACATGGATCCGTGGGTATGTGATCACGACGTTTCGAAATTTTAAAAACGAAGAATGTTAGTTTTTTAAAGAATTTAGTGCCAGCCCTCAAATGAAGAAAAAGTTATTTTTGAGTTTTAGGTTAGGTGAGGTTAGGTTTTCTTCTCCCTCGTCGCAAACCCTTTGAGCCAGGGCCGAAAATGCTGAAGGGGTATTCTCAGCAATGGTAAAATAAGCTAATAGACCCTAAGTTAAAGATTTTCTATTTATTTTTAGGTTAGGTGAGGTTAGGTTTTCTCCTCTCACCTCAACCCCTTTGATCTAGGGCTGAAACGGCTGAAGTGGTAGCCTTAGTATTGCCAGGATGAGCCGCTAGAAGCTCGGGCCAAACTGCCAAGTTTGCCTTAAGTCCAAAACTGACTCTAGGTCCAATATTTTCTAAAAAATTTTTAGGTTAGGTTAAGAGAATTTTTTTTCATCTCAACCCCTTTGATCTAGGGTTAAAACTGCTGAAGAGGTGCCCTCAGTAATGCCTAAATTAGCTTCCAGAAGCTCAAACCAAGCTGCCACGCTTGTTCTAGTAACAAAATCACCCCTCAGTTAAAAATGTTCTATTTATTTTTGGGTTAGGTGAGGTTAGGTTTTTTCCTCTCACTTCAACCCCTTTGAGCTAGGGCTGAAACTGCTGAAGTGGTAGCCTTAGTATTGTCAGGATGAGCCGCTAGAAGCTTGAGCCAAACTGCCAAGTTTGCCTTAAGTCCAAAATAGACTCTAGATTCAATATTTTCTAATATTTTTTTTGGTTAAGTTAAGAGAATTTTTTTTTCATCTCAACCCCTTTGATCTAGGGTTAAAACTGCTTAAGAGGTGGCCTCAGTAATGCCTAAATTAGCTTCCAGAAGCTCAAACCAAGCTGCCAGGCTTGCTCTACTAACAAAATCCACCCTCAGTTAAAAATTTTCTATTTATTTTTAGGTTAGGTGAGGTTAGGTTTTTTCCTCTCACTTCAAGCCCTTTGAGCTAGGGCTGAAACTGCTACAGAGGCAACCTTAGTAATGCCGAGATGAGCAGCTAGAAGCTAAGGCCAAGCTGTCGGACTTACTATAAGCCCAAAACAGCCCAATGCTCAAACGAAAATTAAACTGTTAGACCAATCTGAGGTTATTCCCGTGAAATAAAAAACCCTTTAGAGATATTTCAGGCTTAATTTAGGCCTTTTTAACCCATTAAAAATTTTTGAAAATCTTCTAAAACAAAATTCCAAAAAGCTCCTACATTTTAAAATGTGACATCCCTGAATTAATTGAATTCACTCCACTCGCTTTCTCCCGTAAAATTTAATCCTGACATCCGAAAAACGAGCTCTTCTTACTCCAGACAGGTCTTCACCAAAAACGATTAAACATACAATCAAACACCGAAACCATTCAGAAAAAAGGGAAAAAACGTTTTTGAAAGCGTTATTCATTTTTTGACAGTTATTTAAGGAAGCCATATGTTTTTTCTTCTTCTTTTTTTTATAAAGCAATCGTTAATAATAAAAACATTACGGGAATCCATATTTTATAATTTAAAAAATGTAATTACATAGACAACTCCCATTAGCGCTTTGTCGAAGGAGACTAATTGTGGGGCCATTAAATTGAGCACTTTTAGCAAAATCGAAAATAATGACAGGTTTAGGTGCATCATTTTCTGTGTTAAATTTTTTTTCAACACGCCATTTTGATGACGTTTTTTTCTTATAAAATTTACTTTTTTATTAGTTTCTTTTTCAAAGAAATGCGCGGCAATGACTTAATCCTTTTTTTTTCTTCACGTGTTAAGTTTCTTCCTCGAAATAGGAAAACGATCCGTGACATGGAAGAAAATTGGTTTTGCTTCCGTTCAATAGTATAATGGCACGTCAGTGAAAGGTATAATCTAGCCGCATTATACTCTTTTGTGGGGATTCAGTTTAACTCGTAGAGTATGAGATTTCCCTAATTGCAATAATAATAATTTTTTCGGATTCGGTAACATTTTTTGCTTGTAGCCGATTGTGAAACCTCAAAATGGCCACCTGAGGAACCCGCACGAAAAATCCACTGGTGGATCCAAAAACTAAAGCGGGGGGTGCCAGACGCCAAATGACGCCGCCATCCTAACTCTTTCTATGTTACAAAAAAATTGGGCCGAAACTTATTAGCCCTAAAAAACTCAACCCATTTATTAATCTCCCCGACTTCACTGGTCATTAACAAAGCCGCGCATACACACATTGTGAGACCAGAAAGCAGAAAAGTGATTTCGTAATGGGATAACAGAATCATAAAACAAAAAAAAAAACGAAAGAGAAAAAAATAAAAGAAGTATTTTAATGAAAAGTACATGGAGCCGACAGAAGAGAGGATATTCGTCACGTGGATTGGTTTAATGAGATGTAATTACAGGAGCTAGGATTTCTTTCCATTTCGTACCTGATTCACTTATTCTCACTCCCTATTTCCCCCCCCTTAAATGTACATAACTCGTAATTCGGTGCCTTTGTGCATAACTGATATCGCGGACGTTATTATTTTTACCATGAAATTAAATTAAGTCCTGATTTTTAAAAAAAAAATGATAACTTACCGGTCGAAATCCGTTAGTCTAGATGAGTCTCGGAAGCCTTTCGCAAATGGATTGCTGTCGATTTTTAATTTGGTTATCTAAAAAAAAAAATTGTTGTCAATATTTTTGTTACCGAAGTTTTTGTTTTTTAATAATTTGTTTACTTACTAGCTGATTTTGATATGCGGTAACAGCAGTAAAAACTGACTCTGGAAAAATATAAGTCCGATATTCTTCTGCTTCTAAGTCAACAATAGGACCACCGTGCTCTCTCCATTTAACTAAATGAATTCTAGGTTGATAACGATGCATGGAATTCAAAACGATCTGAAACGCAAAAAGAAAAAGAAAAATTATTTTTGGCTAAGGCAATTTTGACAAAAGCCATGGGCTGTTTTGGGCTTATAGCAAGTCAGACAGCTTGGCCCGAGCTTCTAGCTGCTTATATCGACATTACCAAGGCTGCCTCATCAGCAGCTTCAGCCCTGGATCAAAGGGGTTGAAATGAGAGGAAAAAACCTAACCTCACCTAACCTAAAAATAAATAGAAAGTTTTTAACTGAGGGTGGATTTTGTTATTAGAGCAAGCCTGGCAGCTTGGTTTGAGCTTCTGGAAGCTAATTTAGTCATTACTGAGGCCACCTCTTCAGCAGTTTTAAGCCTAGATCAAAGGGGTTGAGATGAAAAAAAAATTCTCTTAACCTAACCTAAAAAATTTTTAGAAAATATTGGACCGAGCGTCGATTTTGGACTGAAGGCAAGTCCGACGGCTTGGCTCGAGCTTCTAGAAGCTTATTAGGCATAACTAAAGCTATCACTTAAGCATTTTTAGCCCTGGATCAAAGGGGTTGAAATGAGAGGAAAAAACCTAACCTCACCTAACCTAAAAATCTATAGAAAAGTTTAAACTGAGGGAATATTTTGAAATTAGAGCAAGCTTGAAAGCTTGGCTTGAGCTTCTAGGAGCTTATCAGGCATTACTAAAGCTACTACTTAAGCATTTTCAGCCCTGGATCAAAGGGGTTGAAATGAGAGGAAAAAACCTAACCTCACCTAACCTAAAAATCAATAGAAAAGTTTAAACTGAGAGAATATTTTGGAATTAGAGCAAGCCTGAAAGCTTGGCTTGAGCTTCTAGAAGCTTATTTAGGCATTACTAAGGCCATCTTTTCAATAGTTTCAGCCCTAATTCAAAAGAATTGAGATGAGAAAAAATTTTACTTAACTTAACCTAAAAATCAAAAGAAAATATTGGACCGAGCGTCGATTTTGGACTCAAGGCAAGTCCGACGGCTTGGCTTGAGCTTCTAGAAGCTTAGTAAACACTACTAAAGCTACAACTTAAGCATTTTCAGTCCTGGATCAAAGGGGTTAAAATGAGAGGAAGAAACCTAACCTCACCTAACCTAAAAATCAATACAAAAGTTTAAACTAAGAGAATATTTTGAAATTAGAGCAAGCCTGACAGCTTAGCCTGAGCTTCTAGAAGCTAGTTCAAGCATTACAGAGGCCACCTCTTCAGCAGTTTCAGCTTTAACTAGATTAAATTTCATTGGCCTAACAGTTCAAGTCTGAACTCTCTCAGGCTTGCGCCTGGGCCTCTTACACTTCTCTCGTTTTACTCCGCCACTACTAAAAATCCGGTTTCTCGTCTCAAACCATTTAAGGTAAACGAGGTCGATTTTAATTTTAATTTTTCATGCATTTAAAAAGACCAAATGCAAAAATCGTGATGTATGCGACTTCCAGTCACACTTCTCTCCAGGGTGTTGACTTGTTGGGTTCCGTGACAATAGTTCATTTTACTCGTCTATTCAAAATCTTTTTCTCTTATCTTCCCTTCATCGAGTATCCATCAACCGCTGCGAAAATTATCATCGAAAAAATTTTTCCCAAAATCGCGCCTTAAATTTTTTAATTACTCTCCCCAAGATTTATTTTTTTTTCGGGAAGCGTTCGCATGGCTGACGAAGGGTTGAGGGAAGAAAAAAAAAAAGAAATTTCCAAAGCTGAAAACGTAACGAGGTATGTCATAAACGTACAATATTGCTGTAAAGTATGATGGATCGAGTAAAGTGTGTAACTACAACCATTAACACTTTGCGTGTGGCACGAACGCGTTTTGGGGCTTTGAGAATTTATCGAATAACTGAATAAAAACCTCTGCGAAACATTTGTTTATATATATTGTTTAATCGTTTTTTTTTTTTCGAATGAATGGAATATATCAAGTCGAAGATTATGAATTATTCGGGGATGCATTATTTATATTATTATTATTTTCTTTTTAGACATGTCAAAATGAAACATTAAAAAAGGTAAAATATTAGGCAAACACGTTTTTTCAGCGATGACGGTTTGGGAGTCTTCAACACCTTGCAATGTGGAATGAAGTCGTATTTTATTTCGTGTAAATGTTTTTGGAGTAACCGTTGCAGGTATTGGATGTGTAGTTTGAAATTTTTGACCAGAAAAAAATAATTTTTAGCTTTGAAGAATTTTAAAAATTTTTTTTTGCTTCGGAGAATTTTTCAGAAATTTTTCCTGGTTTGCAGATGTTTTTAAAAATTTTTTCTGCTTTGGAGATTTTTTTTAAAAAATTTTTCTGCTTTGGAGATTTTTTTAAAAAATTTTTCTGCTTTGGAGATTTTTTTTAAAAAATTTTTCTGCTTTGGAGATTTTTTTAAAAATATTTTTCTGCTTTGGAGATTTTTTTAAAAAATTTTTTTGCTTTGGAGATTTTTTTTAAAAATTTTATCTTGCCAAGAAAAATTTCTACAATATTAAAAGATCCCATAAACACATTCTTTCTATACATCTCACCCTTCCTCATTAAAAATTCACAAAAATTCTTTATCCTTCCTCTCGTGTTAAAATAGAAAGAAGTAAATACCGCGATGAGTTGAAGACGATGAAGGGGAATTTAAACAATATAAATTCAAAATGGCTCCGATCCACGAATGGCAATCGATTGTGAATAATTTAAATCGTTCGATCATGCCTTGCTCAAAATTCCGCCTCTTTATAAGGAAGAATTCCTTGAATCGCAGCCAAGGCTTTAAAAATCCAAACATTTTTATCATTTAACGCCATTAACGTTATTTTATTTTTGCATCGGCCTTAATACGTCACGACATGTAAGATTAATTTGTCTTTTTCAAATAGCAAAATGAATATTCATCAAACTACCAGTCCATATCATCTACTAAACTTACATTAATGCGAGATTTTTTAGAGATTAACTGCCACAATACCACACACTACCCGTGATCTATTACCACAATCTTTTCGAGTACTTTGATGGATGTATTTTTTTTTTCAACTTTTTTCAATTCGCACTCAGATTCAGATCTTTTGAATATAAAAAAGGGGGAAATAAAATCCCATGGGGGTCTCTGCCTAAAATTTTAAAAACTCGGGTGACATCAGGTACCTTCGCCGCGTGGGGCAAGGTCATGGCCTAACAACATATTTCTCACCTATAAATGAAAATTCCAGCATTTTTTTGTGTCGTTAAGGCGTCATCACATTCATCGAATCCGTAGATTTTTTTTTTATATATAATTATTCCCAAAGTGGAATTTTATTATCATAATTATCATGATTATTTTTTTTTGAATTCAATTAGCTAACCTAATGGATTATTGGTGACCTTTTTAAAACGGGGATTTGGACGTTTAGGCCAGTTCGTGTGTGGTGCTAAATCGCGTATGATTTTGAAACAAAGAAAAAGATATTCAAAGTGATCAATTCGCACGCTATGCAATTTCGCTATCATGTTTTTAATTAATTAACGGAAACAATGGTCGAAACGGACCGCCATTCTCTTGTACGCCAACACCTCTCCTCGTGTGTAATTGGTTGATAAAACAAAAGTAGAAATGGAAGAGCGGTGTGTATAATTTCCAATTGACACGACAGATTTTTCTCTTAAAAGGGATTCGAAATTAGGTTAGGTCAGGTTAGGTGTACGGAGAGCTGAAGCGAGGAATGTTGCGCATTTATAGATTTGCCCTTAAAATACCAAAGTCTGTGTTCAGATTGATAAAAAAACAAGCCCCTAAAAATGTTAAGCCGAGTTTAAGGGATGCATCAAAATTTGCATGTAAAAATTCCATAAGGTTTGGTCTATTTTATTGCCCCTGCAAAATCGAACAAAAAACGACGGTTATAGTTGCATTGAGCAACCCGAAAAATGTCAGGTACAATCTGAAATGGCAGATTGTGGCAGTTCCCTGAATAGTATACAATTTTTAATTTTTTAATTTTGAAGTTATAAATTTATGAATTTTTAAATTTAAAACTGACCAAAATATGGACGCTATATATACTGGGAGGTGTAATTTGATCTGAGGAATCGATCGTGACTAGCCAGAACACTCAATTTTTTCATTTGAAAGAGATAAGATTGAAAAACTGATTTTTAGCAAACAGCCTTAGTCCAAAATCCATTAGACACTTAAAATTTGCATGTAAAAATTCCATAAGGTTTGGTCTATTTTATTGCCCCTGCAAAATCAAGCAAAAAACAACGGTCGTGGTTGCATTGAAATGGCAGATTCAAGCATTTCCCTGAATAGTACAATTTTTAATTTTTTAATTTTGAAGTTATATGAATTTTTAAATCTAAAACTGACCAAAATATGGACGCTGTATATACTGGGAGGTGTAATTTGATCTGAGGAATCGATCGTGACAAGCTAGAACACTCAATTTTTTCAATTGAAAAAGATAAGGTTGAAAAACTGATTTTTAGCTTTTCTTCTCAGCTCTGTGCACCAGATAAAAGCTAGAAAAACTGCCCCCTGATGCCCTTTATGTCTAAGAATATGGATACCACCAATTTTTGCTAGAAGAAAGTTACTGGATTCAGTGCCCTAGGGGAAGCCCCTCTATAGTATGTTTTACTAATTTTTAGAAAGCCCCTGGCTGTTCCTATTATCCCCCCCCGCTCGTTCCTACGCCGATACCTCAAAACCGAGCAATCCCGCTGAATGAATAACATTCCTAATAATTCCTTACCCTTTCTCAAAAGCACACGAAGATGAAAAACTTATATCAGAATGTATATATTAGCAGTAAATAACTCGGAATGACACTCATTTAAATAACACCTTCAGACAGTATAATTTGCTATATTTTGTCTGCTTCTGGTTTTAACCGAATACATTAAAAAAGACCACTTACAGTATCAACAAAAAAAAAAACCTCATAAACAGCTACTTCGCCTATTTTTCTTCTCTCTCTCTCTCTCTTTCAAACTTATAATAAATCGATTTTTATCCTCCTGTGGTTTGGCAATTGTTAACAAATTCTCCAAAAAAAAAAAATTCTTCGAAGCAAATAAAAATATACATTCGTCTCTCTCTCTCACTTTAAAAATCCTTATCTTAGATCCCAACTCGGGACATTATGTTCCTCACTTGTTATAAAATATGTTCACGACGAACTATTATATTCCTTGATCGTATCTCGTTTATCCATTGCCGTACTGGTTTTAACATGTCAACGCTTACCACCCGAGTGTATTTTATGATTTTCATTCAAATGAAAATTTTTCCTTTGCAAAAAAAAAAAAATAAATAAAATCGCCACCGGTAGTTGGAGAAAATATTCGCATAAAAATTTCCATGACGACGTTATAACTCTCGGATTAAAGTCAGAAAGTCCCAATCTGACAATGTAATCCTTCCAGTAGGAATTAAAAAGAAGCCATCAGGGATATCTTATGGAGGGCTACCCAGCTTATTTCAATCTTGGGCCTTACTCAACACTCGGGGACTTATCAGTGGTTTTCATCATCGAAAAAAAAAAATTCCTTATTCGATTTTTCGTGTTAATATCTGTATTTTTTTACCCATTAATGAATCATAATTTTCGTTGTGGGTGAAAATTAATCATGCTGGCGTGATTTTCATTGCTTTTTAATACCCGATTTAATGATATTTCATATTTTCATAGGCAAGGTGACCTCCATGGGATATTAATTATCGGACATAAACAACCTGAATGATTTAAAATAAGGGGAATCGCAAATTTGGGCTGAGGCGCGGTAGGATTCGAAAACAGTGATCGACATGTCGGATGAAGCCTAGTTCAAAATCCCCCTCCTCTCTTCTTTGTTTTTTGTTTTTTTTTAAAACATTAATTGCTAAAATTGCGATGAAATTTGGGTGCGCACAATTCGCAATAGGTGTCTCAACTATCGGAAATTATTTTTTTTTTTAATTTTTCGAAAATTAAATTATTGAGTGTGGAATTTCCCTGAACGTGCCGAAATATGGACAATACATCAGGGGCGTCGTTTGGGGGGGGCTGGCAGGGGCAGTTGCCCCCCCAAGATTCTGAGATCCCCATAACAAAGTACATTAAAAAAAAAGTTTTTGCTCTCCTCAAAAAATTTTTCTTGTCCCTCCCAAGAATATTTATTTTTGCCCCCCCCCAAGCTGGAGCTGAAACGACGCCCCTGCAATACATATACTGAAAGATGTCATTCGACTTGAGGAATCGATCGTGACTAGCTAGAACTCTCAAAAAATGGCGCTCGGCTCCATTCCAGCCTCTAACATTGCTTACACAATTTTTTCAAGTAATTAACAGCAAAACAATCAAAACATGGTCGGATTTTCTTCGGTCGCAAATTTTCTTCAAAAAAAAAAAAAAACTCACCTGTCCGTTTTTATCCATTTCGTTATTGGTTAATTTAACTTTTTCGAAGGAAACTACTTGTTTTCGAAGTTGATCACCGGTAAATGGAGAATCTGGGTGCATGTATAGTCTACAAGGTGCTGGCGGATCCGCTTTCCCGGCGACTAACCAGGAAGAACGATGATAAGCGTATCGATATCTTTTGTTGTCTACCGGCACGATGTCCATTAGTACCGCGTACCTTTGTTCAGGCCGAATACCGGTAAACGAGACCCTTAAGGTAGGAAACATCCGCCTGCAACAAAAAAAAAATAAAATAAAAATCCTTAATTAATTTTGCACGAGCTAATGAGGCAACCACCCTTTCCAGGTCAAAAAACAAAAAAAAAATTAATAGTAATCAATAATTTTTTTTTTGTAACCCAAAGGTGAGCTATTAAAGCCTAAAATATTAAAATAGGCTTGATCGTAAAAAGGTGTAATAAAACATAAAAAAATGCCAAGATATTTAAAAAAAACAGATAACATCAATAGTTGGCTTGAAAGCTCACGGATTAAGAGATAATCAGGCAGATGCTCGCACAATCCACCTCTAATTATTACACGTTCATTAATAATTATTAGTTTCATTATAATTAATAAGTTGTAAAGGAATTATAAAAAATTGTACGTTGTTACGGGAGATGTGTAACGTTATTTTCAACGGAAATTTTTTTTTGGGGTTTATACATGTTATTTGATCATGATTTAACATGGATTTTTTTTAATAATCGCACTTGTTAATGTGAGTACTAACGTTTTCCCCCCCACCGATGAAGAAAACGGTTTTATTAATCACGGTTAAATCGTTTAATAAAGGTCGAATCACACATACAAGAAAATATTTAGTGTATTTAAATAGTTTTTTCCCTCCCTAATAAGGTTTTGTAATTGGTTGTTATGTTTTCTTTTAACGCAAACATTTTTAAACGTTTTATGATTTTATTAAAGAACTTTTTATTGTATAGGTGCGAAATTAAAAGGAAGTTGTTTGTTTGAATGAATGAAAGAAAAAATATTTTGAATTGCTCAGTGTGCTTTGGAACAAATTGGAACAGTTTCGGGCTATAGGAAATTTTCACAGTTACTTTAACGCGTTAAAAACTAAACTTGGGCGACTTGTCCAGTCAAATTATTTTATATTGATCCCTAAACAAAAGATCTGTCTTGGTTCCGCAACTGCTTCTGCGTTCTAGAACTTTTGCGCGCCGTATGGTTCCACGAGCACAAGTTTCTGACCATTTCAGTGTCGGTGAAACCGCTGTTTTTTTGCAGGGAAGTCTTCTACTTTGATTTCCCATATTTTCTAACCTGTTCACTTAATTCTTTTTCTCTTTTAATGAAGCGGATTTCAAGTATAACCACGATATACACAAATTGATGGAACCACCCCGTTCGCAAAAGCTCTAGACAACAGAAGCGACTGCAGAAACAAGTCAGAGTTGTTCATTACTTCTCACAACTAAATTTTACGAGCAGCCAAGTGGCGCAAATATCTGCTACAAATTAATCTTTTAATGGGCAAAATTTCAATAATCCAAATTTTTGGCTTCTAGACCTCACATCAAGCTCATCGACCTTGAAGGGAAGTCTTATACTTTGATTTCCCATATTGTCTAGACTGTTTACTTAATTCTTTTTCTCTTTTAATGAAGCGGATTTCAAGTATAACGACGATATACACAAATTGGTGGAACCACCCCGTTCGCAAAAGCTCTAGACAGCAGAAGCGACTGCAGAAACAAGTCAGAGTTATTTATTACTTCTCACAACTAAATTTTATGAGCGACTAAGTGGCGCAAATATCATTTTTAGGAAATGAAAAGGAAGTTATTTGTTACAACTAAATATTTTGAATTAAAACCAATTTCTGGCGCGACAACAAATGCCACACTAGTTAAAAAGATAAGATGGAGACGTTGAGGCCACCAATCTAAGCGCCACACCGCAACAACCCTGTCAAATTTCCAAATTACATCATTCACCACTTGAACTGTTATTCATTGGATCATCAAGTACAACACTCGAGGGTGGCGATTGAATTATCACCTAATGTATTTTTGATAAGACTTTCATAATGGCTTCCGCGCTCGTCTCGTTCAACGAAAAAAAAAACCAAAACTCGTTTCCGACCGCCGAAATTTAAAATTGAAAATCCCAGCAAAGATTAAAATTTCAAACATCCAATAGAAAAGCATCTGTTATCATAAACAATCCAAGAGAGGTAATTACTTGAAACTGATATAAGCTTCGCATTCGGAGCACATATCGGGGAGGTTGTAATCCTCTCATCATGCAGCATCTGTTGCCATCATAAACAAGAGCTAATTACCTGCTCTGGACGTGTTAAGTCTCACAAAACGAACGCTCGTTGCAATTTTCCTACGTTTCCTCCCTTCCCGATTCCCCGTTTTACAAAATCTAACTCTTCCCGAGTTTTTAAAAAAAAAAATGCAAATTGATAATCGGCCTAAGATTTTCCCCTCCGGATAATTGATTTCCGAATGATGGTCGGTGTTTTGGTCCGACGCAGGAAGAGGACGACGAGCATTAGCTGTTGAGTTGTTTATCTTCGTGTTTAGTGACAAGTCATTATCGCACGGATTGCCAGGGAATTCTCTTGTCAAATCCTGTCAACCATTCGTTGACGGATAAATTCTGTAATCAATTATAACACCTGCGTATATGTTAATTACGTACATTGGAACTCCTGAATGGAAAGTGATGAATATATAAGTAGGAGAGGTATGCGAATGTATGCATGTTGCATATCACTCCAATTTAAACCTAAATACGATGACAAGTATCGGAATTTTTTGTTTGATTTTTATGAATTTTTTAAAGGCATCGAGTTTGGGACTGACGAGCGCAGTTTCGGGCTATCGGAAATAATCACAGTTGCTTTAACGCATTAAAAATTGAACTTGGGTGACTTGTTCGATAAAATTAATTGATATTGAATCGTAAACAAAAGATCTGCGTTGATTCCGCAACTGCTTCTGCGTTCTAGAACTTTTGCGCACCATATGGTTCCACGAGCACAAGTATCTGATCCTTTCAGTGTCAGTAAAACCGCTGTTTTTTTTGCAGGGAAGTCCTCTACTTTGAAGTTCAATGCTGTCTAACCTGTTTACTCGATTTTTTCTCTCTTTCAATTAAGCAAATCTCAAGTATACACAAATTGACGGAACCACCCCGTTCGCAAAAGCTCTAGACAGCAGAAGCGACTGCAGAAACAAGTCAGAGTTGTTCATTACTTCTCACAACTAAATTTTACGAACAGCCAAGTGGCGCAAATATCATATTCTTTGCTACAAATTAATCTTTTAATTTCAAATGGGAAAAATTTCAATAATCCAAATTTTTGGCATCGAGCTTGGGACGGACGAGCGCAGTTTTGGACTATTGGAAATTTTCACGGTCTCTTTAACGCATTAAAAATTGAACTTGGGTGACTTGTTCAATAAAATTAATTGATATTGAATCGTAAACAAAAGATCTGCGTTGATTCCTCAACTGCTTCTGCGTTCTAGAACTTTTGCGCACCATATGGTTCCACGAGCACAAGTATCTGTGTCAGTAAAACCGCGTTTTTTTTGCAGGGAAGTCCTCTACATTAAAGTCCAATGTTGTCTAACCTGTTCACTCGATTTTTTCTCTCTTTCAATTAAGCGAATTTCAAGTATAACGACGATATACACAAATTGATGGAACCACCCCGTTCGCAAAAGCTCTAGACAGCAGAAGCGACTGCAGAAACAAGTCAGAGTCGTTCATTACTTCTCACAACTAAATTTTACGAGCAGCCAAATGGCGCAAATATCATAGTCTTTGCTACAAATTAATTTTTTAATTTCAATAATCCAAATTTTTGGCTTCTAGACCTCACATCAAGCTCATCGACCTTGCGTGAAAGGAATCTATCAAAACTTGAAAAGGAAACGGGCTACAAAATAAAATATAAATTTACATAATTCATATTTTGGATGTTAAAATAAATGTGAATGAATGTACGAACTAATAACATCGTTAAAAGTTTTATATTAACATTTACTGATAACATCATTAATTCCATTTCTTTGTTTAATTTCGCTTCGCATGCGTTATATCAATATATCGAGTCATTGCGATTGTTACCGGAACCTTTAAGACCATCTCTACGTTGAAATATTGTTCAAGTTTTTTTTTTTTTTTACTGACACACGAGCGAAAAAAAAGATAAATACAGGAGGCATATTATAATAACTATTAAAGCATTTTACTTTGTAAATGAATTGGTATGATCATTTATTATCCTAATCCGCGATGTAATTCAATGAATACACACGGGAGGGAAACCATGAGAATTTTTTTTTAGTAACAGTTCAGTTAATTGGAAAAACATTGAATTAAAAACAAAACAAAAAAAACTTCAAAAGAAGTTTATGGTTGTGAAGTAATTTACAGTTAGATTATACGATTTGATTAAAAATAGTTTGAGACGTGTTGCGAGGGACATTGCTGAGATTTGTACGGAGGATTTTTTGATCGATGACGTCGTTGCCAAAATTTTAAAGGATTCCATGAAGAGTTACTGATATTAGCAGAACCGAAAAAGGCTAATAAAAGCTAAAAATTGTTGAAAGGGGAAGCTAAGGCTGCTAGAGCCATGGGAAGGATGAGCTGAGGCTGCTAGAGCGGATGAAGGCTTGAGTTCAGGCCGCCAGAGCCATAGGAAGCTTGAGTTGAGCCCAACAGAGCGATTGGAAGCTTAAGTTGAGGCCGACACAGCCATTTGGATGGTGACTTTAGGCTACTAGAGTCATTGAAAGCTTGAGTTGATGTCGCCAGGACTTTTAAAAGGGTGAGGTTATGTTACCAGAGCCATTGGGAGCTTTAGTTGAGGCTTCCAGCACCATTAGGAGTGGCAGCTGAGTCTACCAGAACCATTGGCGGGTGAACTAGGGCTGCTAGAGCCGTTAAAGGTTTGAGTTGAGGCCGTCAGAGACATTGGAAGCTTGAGTTGAGGCCGCCACAGCCATTCGGAGGATGACTTCAGACTACTTGAGTCATTGGAGGCTTGAGTTAAGGCCGCCAGAGCCATCGGAGGCTTGAGTTAAGGCCGCCAGAGCCATCGGAGGCTTGAGTTAAGGCCGCCAGAGCCATCGGAGGCTTGAGTTAAGGCCACCAGAGCATTGGGAGGGTGAGATAAGGCCGCCAGAGCCATCGGAGGCTTGAGTTAAGGCCGCCAGAGCCATCGGAGGCTTGAGTTAAGGCCGCCAGAGCCATCGGAGGCTTGAGTTAAGGCCGCCAGAGCCATCGGAGGCTTGAGTTAAGGCCGCCAGAGCCATCGGAGGCTTGAGTTAAGGCCGCCAGAGCCATCGGAGGCTTGAGTTAAGGCCGCCAGAGCCATCGGAGGCTTGAGTTAAGGCCGCCAGAGCCATCGGAGGCTTGAGTTAAGGCCGCCAGAGCCATCGGAGGCTTGAGTTAAGGCCGCCAGAGCCATCGGAGGCTTGAGTTAAGGTCATCAGAGGCTTGAGTTAAGGCCGCCAGAGCCATCGGAGGATTGAGTTAAGGCCGCCAGAGCCATCGGAGGCTTGAGTTAAGGCCCCTAGAGCCATTGAAAGCTTGAGTTGATGTCGCCAGGACCATTAAAAGGATGAGGTTATGTTACCAGAGCCATTGGGAGCTATAGTAGAGGCTTCCAGCGCCATTAGGAATGGCAGCTGAGTCTACCAGAACCATTGGCGGCTGCTAGAGCCACTGTGAGTTTAAGTTGAAGCCGCCAGAGCCATTAGCAGTGTCAATTTATGCTGTAGAGGCACTGAAGCATTGATCTAAGGTTGCTGGAGCCTTTTGAAAGAGCTAAAGCTGTTATTGAGCTTGAACTGAATAAATTTCCTTTAAAAACTCGAAGATTTCTTATCGATAAAATTTTTCCCAACAAAAAATAAAGAAAGGAAAAAAAACTATAACAAAAACGCGTGGTATAAATTGGATCCTTTTATAATTCAGTGACATTCGAAATAAAACACGACAGGAATTGTTACTCTATTTTCGCTTGTCAAAAATTACACCGAGCTGACACACGTTTATACATGATTCAGAGCGGTAATTGGACAAACAAAGTACGTTGTCAGCCAGGCAACTTTGCCGGGTAAAAGCGATGGAAGATACGGTAGGGGATTTACAAGGGAAAACAAGAGAAGAAAGGAGGAGAAGGGAAAAAAGAGGGAATTAAATGAAAAAACCCGGAATTTCTTACTCGAAAAATAAATTGAAAACATTTACCCCACTTATGGACTCTCTTACACCCGGCTTTTTATTTTTAAGCCAGAAATAAAAACGCTGATTTTTTCCCTCCCCTAACTTTCTTTCGACCTTGAGCTTTACAGGAAAAATAAAGGAATCGAGTTCTAGACATGAAACGGAAAATGAAACATTGAATTTTGAAATTTAGGATTCGTGTCAGTTAAAAACTTCACACTCGAAGCATCCGTAGATAAATTGAAAATACAATCACGCTCGACATAACGAAAAGGATATGCCGCTTTTATCCTTTTTTTTTTTTTTCCATAGAGACCCCGGGTGTCGCGATCGGAAAAATCTTGACGGCGGCTGTCAGTTGTTAAAGGCAAAAATCACGAAGTGAAAAAAAAAAAAAATTTAAGCCCACACGAGAAAGCTGAGAGAAAAAAAAAAGAAGAGAACTACCAGATAATGATCGAGAGGGGTTTAAGTGTGATGTGTTAGGTACAAGGTGTCTATTAGGAGGTAATTAGGGCAATTAGGCTGCAGCCCAGGAGGTCTGGACCTAATGACAAGGTGGCGAGCCGCTGAGATGACCGCCTCAAGCTTGCTCAAATCGCTTCGTATGCAAATTCCATACGTCTATACTTATATTATCTCTTCGGTCATCGTTTCCCTTTTCATAATGATATTCTTTTGTTCTCCTTTTTCGCTTCTAATTACATTGATATTGCTTCATTTTGAGAAAGATTTTTTTTTAGGGAAAGGAAATGATAGGCTGGGAAGAGATTAAATAAGCAAACGGAAGTGCAATGCGAGGGGGAAAATGAGAATAGGATAAAAATTTTTATGGAAATGATGGAATGCGCGCAGTGGCGGTCAGAAACTCGAGCTGAGTTTCGTAGAAATGTGAGCTGAGGCTACCAAATCCATTAAACGCTTCAGCTAAGGCTCTAGCAGCCTTAACTCCCCCTCCCGATGTCTCCAGCAGCCTCAACTCAACAGCCAGAGCCGTTGGAAGCTACAGCTAGAGTTGCATGAAGCGTGAACTGAAGCTGCTAAATTCTCTTATTTCTTCCTATGGCCTCCCCGCCACTGAAAACATCCACGATTTCGAATCATTTATTATTTAACCGCAATATTGCACTTGCGATGCACGCAATACGTCATCAGAAAATTACACGTTATTAGTTTTTTTAAAAAACCGCAATCTTTTTATTGATCGCTCGGGATTATAATCAAGTTAAACATGATATCGATCAACAAAAAAAAAATGTTGTTAGCAATAGGAATTGTTAAGGAAATGTAATCAAATCAGCGAACGGGTCATAAAAATCCCCATTTTTATGTCGAAGGGGGCGCTGGCTTTTGATTCGATAAGACCTCATTAAATAATTACAAGTTAATTCAATTTCTCAAACGCTAAAATTTTCATCAAGGTGAACCTCGTAAAAAAAAAAGGTATTTTCTCACAAGAAACAATAATAAAAAAAAAACCAAACTCGGATTTGTCATCGAAGGAAAAAAAAAAAAAAAAGAAAATGTGAATTGAAAAAGTGTGCCTTGATTCGTTTCTGTTGTCGTAAACAAACCAACCCAAATCCGATTGTGTTGGTTAAACAAAAATTGTCACTTGAATGCCCCGTATCTAATCTTATGATTTACAATGAGACCGTCCTTCTCTTGTATCTCATCATCGTGAAACCCTCTTCTTTTATTATCCATACCAAAATATTTATATTTATTTTGGCCATGGTCATTTCGCTTTTTCACCTTTTTTTGTAAATAAGATTGAAATCGTGGGATTCGGTCAGTGGCGAGATGGCCATGTCAGCCCCAAGGGCAGTCTGGCCCAAAAAATGTAGATTAGCACATGTTAAATATATACTAGGAGCTGTTAATAAAAGTCCTAGTGCGCTAAAACAAAAATTAAGATATAATAATTGGTGAGGAAATTGCTGCGCGCAGGTTTAAAAAATTGAAAAATTGAGATGTATGTTTTTAGCCAATGCGAACAATCAGGAATGTTGTGTATGATAAAATTTAGTTTGCCACACGATAAAAGTTTGATTAGGGTAGTTAAAACATCTTCAAGTTTTCTAGGAAGGAGGGAAGGCATAGTGAGTTGATGGAATATCAGCTTAGTGGAGCAATTTGCAAAAACATTATTTTGTTAATGATGAGATGTATGTTTTCAGCCACCCTGAATATTCAGGAATGTGAAGTATGTTAAAAATTGGCTTCCCACATGATAAAAGTTTGATTAGGGTAGTTAAAACATCTTCAAGTTTTCTAGGGAGGAGGGAAAGTATAGTAAGTTGATGAAATATCGGCTTCATGGAGCAATTTGCAAAAACATATGATTTGTTAATGTTGAGGTGCATGTGTTAGACACCGTGAATGATGAGAAATGTTGTGTATGATAAAAAATAGTTTGCCAAGTTCGCTTAGGATAGTTAACACATCTTCAAGTTTTCTACAAAGAAGGGAAGGTATAGTAAGTTGATGGATTATCGGCTTCGTGGAGCAATGTCCCCAAAAAAATTTTATTTGTAAGTGTTGTGATTGATTAGGAATGTTAATTTTGTAGCAATTATAATTTTTCAAAGTTAAAACAATAATTTTAAGAATAAGCTGGCTTGGCCATAGTCGCTGATCAGAATTTAAATAGCTGCGTTCAAACTGAGCTCATATATTTAACTAATGAGTTTACCTGAGGCCTCTGTTGCCTCAAACTGTCTCATTTAAACTCACTTCATGCTTCTAACGACCCTCGTCGCCCTCAGTTAAATATTTCCACTCCGCCACTTGCCTAAAACCCACCTAAAGGAAGTTAATCGTGTATTACGCAAAGGGGTGTTAAAAATAAAGGTGTTTCTCTGTATAATCAAAAAGGGGGAGAACGTTGAACGAAGGGGATGTCATTAAGGGTATATCATTCGATAAGTAAAAGAGGTCGTCCAATCAGCGTTATTGTTATTTAATGCGATCGTTCTCCTATTTAAAAAAAAAAAAACAGAGAAGGAAATTAAAGGTCTTGTTGTTTTCGAGGTGTGAAAAATCGTTGATTTTCTCACCTCGGAAAAAAAAGGCAGCCAACATGATGGCGAGATAGCAGCCATGCATGTCGCCGAAGCTCATGTGACGCGGTTGCCCAGGTAACGGACTACAACTCCTCCCCGTGACATGCTTATCACGTTTTTTGTTTTTTTAAAAAGTTGTAAAAAACATGAATGAAATTGCATCTCGATATAAATATAATTTTCGTCGGAGCAAAAAAAAAAATAAACGAAAGGGTTGGAAAAGTTTGATCATGTGTTTTCTTTTTGCAACCTTTCAGCTAATTTACAAAATTAAATCATTCCGTTGGGTATTCTAGACTCGGGGCTAAAAAGGGGTAAAACGATCGACTTGGGGAAAAAGCGGGCGTACGTGGAAAGAAATTCCCGAACAAGATGAGTAAAGTAAAGAGTTGTTATTGATCTCAAGAGTCGAGAATGGGTCGTGCCCGATTCTCCTCTTGCCTTGTAGATAAAATATTCTTTCTCATGTAATATTCATTAAGGATTTTTTCCCCTTAGTTTTTTTTCTCTTCTTATTTCGTTTTTGGGTTCGCGTCTTTACACTATTTCAATTGATGAAGTTTGTTTTTCAAATAATAGCAGAAAATTTTGCAGCAAAAATCTGGAATGTTCAGCATTTTTAGCTGGTCACGTCGTGTTCAGCATTTTTAGCTGGTCACGTCGTGTTCAGCATTTTTAGCTGGTCACGTCGTGTTCAGCATTTTTAGCTGGTCACGTTGTGTTCAGCATTTTTAGCTGGTCACGTTGTGTTCAGCATTTTTAGCTGGTCACGTTGTGTTCAGCAAATTCCTAGCAATCCGTGTTGTGTTCAGCATTTTTCTAGCTGTTCCCCGTGTGTTCAGCATTCATCTTCTGATCAGCATTTTGTTGACATCATAAATAAAAAATCACACATTGCATTTCAAGATTTTAAAAATGTCTTCCATTGAATTTGATGACCATTAAAAAATGCAAAATAATTTAAAAATAGCAAAGAATTTAATGTGCTAACCAGTAATGCAGATCAACTCGCTCTAAGGACATTCAACCTATACCCTGCAGTCCCATCGCTTTTACCTCAGAGGCACTTAGGCCACTTTCGACAATACATCAAACTAATTGTTGAAGTTTCGTCTGACGTCAAACTTGCAACCCATGAAATTTAACACGGTAGAAAAATATCGGACATCAGGCGTCATATTTGACAAGACAATCCTTCCCGTATCTCAATAACAGATCAAAAAAAAACTCTTAATGCAATTGTCATGTTTAAAAAAAAAAAATCCTCAACTTCCGATTTCGAAAATATAATTTCTGGGCTAAAGGATTCTCTTTAAACACATAAAAGCCACAAAACCATGATTATTTTATATTCAACTCTTTATTGTCCTTTTTTTCTTCTTCTTCTTCCCTGAGATTTGTACGAGTGTGTTTTTTTTGTCATTCATAAAAACAGCTGGAGATTTTCAGAACTTGTTTCTTCGTCTTTTATTCCACGAAATTCTTTTCCTCTCACTCTAAAAAAAAAATTTTTTTTAAACTTACGTTGGTGGGCTTTGAACCGAAGCGCCATTAATCTTGTCGGCTCAATGCAGTTTTTTTTTCTCCAGTGTTTATTGTTTGCAAAAAAATAATAAAAATAATCCTGGGAGTGTGTCCGTGCGTGTGAGTTTTATGAAGGATTCCCGTTGTTTAAGAAAAAAAAAAGGCGGAGCCGGGTCCCCCAAGTTTTAATAATTTTTTTCCTCCCTGTTTAATATATTTTAAAGATTCCTCCACACTTAAAAACTAATCATTATTACTTACAGTGTTAATAGAACAAGAAGAAATACACTTTATAATGCAAATAACAGGTTTACTAACGATAATTATCATAATCATCAGCTGAGCGCGCAATATCAAGTACGGTAGCCTAATTAAACTATATGTGCCCCGCGGAATAAAGGAAAAAAAATTTTTTTTTAAAAGGACAGGTGCATTTACTATTGCCCCCTTACCGTGATTATTTTTATCTAATCGGTCTAAAAATTTATGGCCGCAGTTCCGTGAAAAGTGTGTCGCCTAGACAATTAGCAAAGTGGGTGGTTTTTACTAAATTTTTTTTAAAGCTCCGCCACTGAGGCTACTGAGGGTTTGTAAGACACATAGTAAGTTGGATAATAAAACAAGGCAAGATGAACTTCTATAAGTATAAACTGGGTTGCCTGTGGTCACGTCATAAAGATTTCACGTAGATAACGAAATTGAGTTATGTCTTTCGAGTTGGAAGGCCGATATAAAAATGTCACGGCCTCCTCAAGTTTTCGAGTCTTTCACAGAAAAAAAAATAATAAAGACGGGGAGACATTTTAATTAGAAAATTTTATCGTAGGTTTCAAAAATAATCCTTTTTTTTTTTGTTTAGGGAAGGGAAATTTTTCCCCACGACGAATCTCAAGGTTTTAAAAGTGATTTGTATGTAAGGGTGTTTATTATTTTTGTGGTGCAACAAAAAATGTTCATAAATCAAGAGTTTTGGATTTTACTGAAAGGCGAGTAAAAAGTTAAAAAGTGTCCTTTTATGTTGCGGAGAATGGGAAATCTTTTTTTGTAGTGTTTCTTTTTGAAATGGTTTTACATAAACAAAGAGAAATTTCTATTGTGGTGGATATTTGTTTTGGAAATTTTGGTTTAGGCCCACACAGAGAGAAAATGATAAAATGTTGCGTTGTTTTGGGCAATGATAGAGAAACTCAAAAAGAATCTCTCATTTTTTCATGATAAGCAAGGTTAGGAGTGATGAACAACGCAACAGTTCTCTCAAAACTTTTCATGTCTAAGAAAATTGGCATAAAGAATTGAGACGTATGTTTCTAGCCAAAGCGAACAATCAGGAATGTTGAGTATGATAAAGTTTTCTTTGCCACACGATAAAAGTTTGATTAGGGTAGTTAAAACATCTTCAAGTTTTCTAGGGAGGAGGGAAGGCATAGTGAGTTGATGGAATATCAGCTTCGTGGAGCAATTTGCAAAAACATTATTTTGTTAATGAAGAGATGTATGTTTCCAGCCACCCTGAATATTCAGGAGTGTGAAGTATGACAAAAATTAGCTTGCCACATGATAAAAATTTGATTAGGGTAGTTAAAACATCTTCAAGTTTTCTAGGGAGGAGAGAAGGTATAGTGAGTTGATGGGATATCAGCTTCGTGGAGCAATTTGCAAAAACATTATTTTGTTAATGATGAGATGTATGTTTTCAGCCACCCTGAATATTCAGGAGTGTGAAGTATGACAAAAATTAGCTTGCCACATGATAAAAGTTTGATTAGGGTAGTTAAAACATCTTCAAGTTTTCTAGGGAGGAGAGAAGGTATAGTGAGTTGATGGAATATCAGCTTCGTGGAGCAATTTGCAAAAACATATTATTTGTTAATGCTGAGATGTATGTTTTTGGCCACTGTGAATATTCAGGAATGTTGTGTATGATAAAAATTAGCTTGCCACATGATAAAAGTTTGATTAGGATCTTCAGGGTTTCCACGGAGAAAAGAAGTTATACTAAGTTAATGAAATATCAGCTTCGTGGAGCAATTTCCATTAAAAATTTTATTTGCAAGTGTTGTGATTGATTAGGAATGATGTTTATAAGTCGCCTTGAATCTCAGGGTTTGGTGTAAGCATGTAACCAGCAAGATCAGGAGCAGACCCAAACTCAATTTTCACAGGATCAGACCAGAAAAGCCTGAGCTACTAACTTTGTTATTAACATTCAATCTCCTTCAACCAATCCTATCAACACTACCATTAACTCCCCCGTCTGCCTTCCTCATTCTCCAAGCTCATATCGTTAATTTCTACGCCTATGAATGAAACTTAACGACCGGGAGTAATTTATATTTAAAACAGAAGAAGCAAAAAAAAAAAAAAAAGAGCAAACGAAATTACTTTTTTCACAAAAGAAACCGAAATGAATGTATATCATAAAAATCAACACCAGAACAGTTGACTGTTTAAATGGCCTTGGAAGAACGTGAGGTCACTTCGATTACCCGATCGACTTTTCACACGTATGCTTATTAAACGATCGCAACGTCCTTTTTAAAAACAAACGACCCCCCCTCCTTTGCTTTTAAACCGTCTCCCATGAAAAACAAAACTCGAGGTTCGGATGCAAGTGAACCTTTCAATCGTAAACGAAAGCGTCCAATTTCTGTCTGAGGTCTGGCGAATTTAACAACGCTTTTGCCACCCAGATGCAAGTGCGAGACCTCCCAAACGTTTTCCTTTATTTTTTGTTTTTGTATTTCCTTTTCACGAAAGCTTAATTACTTTATCACCTTGTAAATTTTTTTTTGGTCTGGGATGGGAGGGTGTTAATGTCGGGACCACACAGTCTGGCGAAAAGGGGAAAAATTCACAAATTTCTCTAGAAAAATAAGTTTTATCTGCCGGAAACGAAGGTGTCCCCGCATTAACATTTTATCGTGTCCCAATGTTTACAATTTATATCCCACCAAAAAAAAACAGGGCATATATCAATACCGGTGCTAAACATGTGTCACTATTATTATAAACTGAAAATTAGCCGAATAATAGAAAATCATATCCTATGTTTATTGAATTCTTTAGACGAATTCATTGTGGGATGATATTGTTAACAATACGTAGCCCGATTCCTAGCGAGCCCACTTCATTACCAACTTATTGTCTGTTATAAAATCGTTGATAAATCCCATAAACGAAAGGGAATCGTATTAATTTTACCCGGGATTTAAAAAAAAAAATTGGGAGAGAGGAAAATTTATCACAAACCCCTGAAGAGCGCATTGATGGGCATTGGCGCGTTGAAAGCTGCCTTTTGTCAACGTTGAAAATTGGCACCGTAAACTAAGCATGAGTTTTCGGGGCAGAGGGTGGCAACGCGTGTAAATACATCATAAAGATTTGTGTCGTGATGAGATGAAACTGATAGACACTTGAGATTCATCAAGGGGTCAAAAAAAAATTGTATGCCGAGTTCAAATCTTTGTCGATTTTTATCTAGAAGCGGTTCTGGTTTTTGGGATCGATAGAGCTTGGAAAGTAATTTTTTTTTTTTTCGTATGTAATAAATTTGAAGAGTACGAAGACGTTGAAAGAGGTCATTTTTATTGCATTAAATCTTTGAGAACTGACAATTTAATTGCTGGAACTCGTTTTGGACTTTTCAACATTTACACGTACCTCCCTGAGTGAGGAACAGAATTCCAGGATCTTGTATTTTTTAATAAGGAATGTGCATTCACTTAAAAAAAAAAAAGAAGGTCAGGAAGGTCATGAAAGTGTAGAAAACATTTCGAAATTAGTCACGGGTGTTTATGTGCCAACAAATACCCGAAAGCTACAAAACTGCAAAGCATGATTATCGAGACCTTTTAGCTACTTTTGCCTTCAATTTGTATAATAATAAAATTTACAAGCAGTGTTTTTTTTTTTCGATTTAACGGCAGAAAAATTACCCTTTTGGATGGGGGGGAAAATATCGAAAAGCAAGTGGGTAGGAAAATAAAATGATCTGAAATGATATGGACCGTGACAATTGACAATCGAATTATACATCTGTCAAGTTTGCCTCGTGATTTTAACTCCGTTATGTCCCCGGCTACATGTGATGATGATAAAAAAAAAACAAGTTTGCGTAGTTAGGATAAGTTCATTCGGAAGTCAAAATCTGATTTTGTTGCTTCCGATCCAGGAGGATTTTTTTTTTTTTGGTCTGAAGTAAATTTTTCAGAGGTGGAAGGAATATCATGTTTTAATGTATTTCCATTGCGTTTTGATCTAATTATTTTAATTGCACTCCTTCGGGCATAATCAGTCTTGAAAATTAGCTTCCTTCTTGTAAAAATGTTTTTAAAATTTTCATCACCTGCATTTAAACTCATTGACATTCGTTTTGATAAATGTAATTAATGTGTGAAATTATAAGGGGGGGTTTGTGAGTTTTTAAAGCGAGTGCGGGGCGACGAGGAGGAAATTCGAGTGGGTGATCGGTGGAGTTTTGGGCCAGGCCATAGCCTGGAGCCTAAAAGTCTTGGCTGAAAATTTCAGACTCGAGCTGAGCGCTTAAATAATAAATGTAAAAATTTGATTTTTTTTGAATAAAAAAAAATTTGCGAAAAAATTTTTTTATGAGAGAGAATTCGTGTATAACATTTTTAG
Source organism: Liposcelis brunnea (assembly GCA_023512825.1). Lineage (NCBI taxonomy): Eukaryota > Metazoa > Arthropoda > Insecta > Psocodea > Liposcelididae > Liposcelis > Liposcelis brunnea. The sequence goes on from CM042070.1 coordinate 4,935,259, forward strand.
AAGATTAGAAATTTTTTTCATGGGCCATAAAAAAATATTATTCGCGAATTTCCATCCATGTAAAAATGTTATTCGCGAATCTTTAGCTATGGAAACATGTTAATCGCGAATCTTCACTTATGAAAAAATGTTATTCGCGAATCTTTAGCTATGGAAACATGTTAATCGCGAATCTTCACTTATGAAAAAATGTTAATCGCGAATCTTTAGCTATGGAAACATGTTAATCGCAAATCTTCACTCATAAAAAATGTTAATCGCGAAACTTTAGCTATGGAAACATGTTAATCGCGAATCTTCACTCATGAAAAAATGTTAATCGCGAATCTTTAGCTATGGCAACGTGTTAATCGCAAATCTTCACTCATAAAAAATGTTAATCGCGAATCTTTAGCTATGGAAACATTTTAATCGCGAATCTTCACTCATAAAAAAAATGTTAATCGCGAATCTTTAGCTATGGAAACATGTTCATCGCGAATCTTTACCATTATAAAAATGTTAATTGCGAATCTTTAGCTATGGAAACATGTTAATCGCGAATCTTTACCATTATAAAAATGTTATTTGCGAATCTTCACTCATGAAGAAATGTTAATTGCGAATCTTTAGCTATGGAAACATGTTAATCGCGAATCTTTAGCTATGAAAACATGTTAATCGCGAATCTTTACCCATCAACAAGTATTTTTTCGCGAACCTTGACCTTTTTAAAAATATTTCGCGATAAACATTTTTCGCGTAAAGATTCGCGAAAAATTTAGTAAATTTTTTCGAGCAGTAAAAAATTTAAATTTTTAAAAAAAATAGCTTCTGCAGCTTGAAATTCTCCCACTGCACTTCAAATCAAATCCCACGCTTATCCACAATCCTGATTATCGTTTAAAAAAAATCATAAGGGATGCATTATAAAATTAAAAATAAAAAAAAATCCTTCGCGGGGCGATATTCAAAAATGGAATCTTCGGTTGATTGGCTACACAGGGATAAACGTCACTCATTCTTCAACACTGCTTATTGATCAATGGGCTCGTTAATGAATTTGAGAAGCTGTCAAAATGTAGACCGGTAAACAACGGATCATGTTGGAGAATTAGTGGTTCAAACATTTCATAGTAGGCACATTAGCAGGGAATGCTACTTAATAACCTTCTGTTCTTTTAGTATTTTTTTGTTTAAATTCATTCATATGTTTTGAAGGTTCATTACGTACAAGGTTTTTTTGTTCCCCAGTTAGTTTTTTTTTTTTGGAACTCGCTTTCGGGTTGAAGCCTAAAAATTTTAGATAATTTCAAGCAAAATTGTCCAAGTTCAATGACTGGGGAGAAAATATCTTTTCATAAAAAAAAATAAAAGAAACAGGACATAAAAACTTGATGCGAGCTAAGTTGCTTTAGACAAGTCCTAAAATACATTTCATTGTTATGCTAATCCTCATCAGATGATCGTATTAGTCGCCACTCATCAAATTTAATTTATTTTATTTATATGACTGGCCACTTATAAAATAATTTACGCCTATTAATGGTTTTTGATATTTTATATTTCAAAAACCTTCAAAAGCAGATGGAAAAATTAAAAAGGTATTTTTTTTAAATTTCTTAAAATTTCTTTTTAATTAATGAAAATATTCATTCAAGAAAATTATATAAATATTGATTAGGCCTAAATCGTATTTTATTTACAACGGTTTGAAATTCATGCGTGGAGGTTGAACATTTCCAATTTTAATTTAATTTACCATAAATGTTGAAATCGACCGAGTGTGACGTTAATTTTTTCTTAATTTAAATTTAAGATGTATTTTTATTATTATAAATTCTGTTAAAAGAAAATTTATAATAAATATATATGATCGAGCCCTGAAAAATTTCACAGGTGCGTTATTATATATTTTTATAAAAAAGATAATTTTCTTTTTTTTTTCGAATCAGAAAAAAGGGAACGAATCCTAAGGCGATATATACAAAAATCCCCAGAAGGTATAAAAATATATGTATTGAGCGTCTGCGCCTCTTTGATTACTAAATCGCGTGACTTAAGTTTTAGAATATCGCGCCACTTCCGCCTGCCACCTTTCATCGTTATACCATCTCTACCTTGTACACTAAAATATTAATATTTTTATAATTTAAGTTTTTCTTTCCACTCTTTCATTCAAAAATACAAAAAAAAAAAAACTTGAAGTGATATGAATAATGGAAAGAAATGAAAAAAAATACAATATGGATTCCATTATTATGTACGCCTATATTATGGGAGACCTGTCTCCATTTTACCGAGAAGAAATAATTTTTATTTATTTATTTTGTTTTTTTTAGAATGGCGAATTTATGATTTATAATTTTTTATAACGCTTGAGAATTGCTACTTTGTATTGCTGGGTATTTTACAGCTGCTTTTTTTTTTTTTTGTATTTTTTTACCGGTTAATAAGCTGCGTACTAATTATTTAATAATTATATATTTCTTTCAATTTGTGAGCATTAGTGTCTTAAGTAGTGTAAGGTTGTCGTTTGGTAGTATTATTATGAGAGGAATAAATGACCATTTCAGGTAACTAGTTGAAAGTTGAAGTGATGGGAGGTTTTTTTAAATTTTTCAGTTCTGGTATTTTTGATAGGAAAGAATATGGGATTGTAAATCTACTTTTTTTGGATAATTTTCAAATATTAGAAAAATTTTTTTCGTCAGATAGAATTTTTCGAGAATTTTACGTTCAAATAAAGATCTTCCAAAATTTTTTTTAAAGTTTTCACCTTGTTTGAAATAATTTTTCGAATTTTTACCAATGAAAAAATATTATTAGCGAAACTGGACCCATGAAAAAATATTATTCGTGAATCTTTAGTCATGAAAAAATATTATTGGGAAATCTTTACCCATGAAAACATGTTAATCGCGAATCTTCACACATAAAAATGTTATTAGCGAATCTTTATTCACGAAAAAATGTTAATCGCGAAGCTTTACCTATGAAAAATGTTAATCGCGAATCTTTAGCTATGGAAACATGTTAATCGCTCATTTCTAGCTATGGAAACATGTTAATCGCGTATCTTTAGCTATTGAAACATGTTAATCGCGAATCTTCACTCATAAAAAAATGTTAATCGCGAATCTTTAGCTATGGAAACATGTTAATCGCGAATCTTCACTCATAAAAAAATGTTAATCGCGAATCTTCACTCATAAAAAAATGTTAATCGCGAATCTTTAGCTATGGAAACATGTTAATCGCGAATCTTCACTAATAAAAAAATGTTAATCGCGAATCTTTAGCTATGGAAACATATTAATCGCGAATCTTCACTCATAAAAAAATGTTAATCACGAATCTTTAGCTATGAAAACATGTGAATCGCGAATCTTCAGCTATGGAAACATGTTAATCCCGAATCTTTAGCTATGAAAAGATGTCAATCGCGAATCTTGAGCTATGGAAACATGATAATCGCGAATCTTTAGCTATGGAAACATGATAATCGCGAATCTTTAGCTATGCAAACATGTTAATCGCGAATCTTTAGCTATGGAAACATGATAATCGCGAATCTTCACTCATAAAAAATGTTAATCGCGAATCTTTAGCTATGGAAACATGTTAATCACGAATCTTTAGCTATGGAAACATGTTAATCGCGAATCTTTAGCTATGGAAACATATTAATCGCGAATCTTTAGCCATGGAAACATGTTAATTGCGAATCTTCACTCATAAAAAATTAAATTCGCGAATCTTTACTCATAAAAAATGTTATTCGCGAATCTTTACTTATGAAAAAATATTTTAACCTATGAAAAAATAATATTCGCTTTTTGGGCGAGTTGCCCTATGAATTTTTTTTTTTCGAGAACAGAAACAAAATATAACGACTCACTACCAATATCATTTTCCATTTCTTGCTTTATTTTCAAGGAAGCTCAAGCATCCCAACCACAAGCTTGTCAATAATTAATGGATCAAAAAAAATCCACAGTGATATCGGGATGATAAAAAGCATCGGCATGATGGTTCGATTAAGGGGGAAAAAATGTCTGAGCATTCCAACTCATAAATATTTCAGTTATCTACTCCGTCAATCCAATAAGTCTTTTAATAACTTTATAAGCTACTGCCTCGGTAGGCAGGTGCCCCGAGTTGTTTTTGATTCCTATCTAAGCGTATTGTCTTGTATTCGGTTCATATATCGTTAATTCCGTGTACTTTGCTTAACTCGATTATTAAACCCAGGCTTTCCTCCAAAAAAAAAAATCTTTAATTATCTTAATTAATTTTTTCTCAAAGAAAAATGGATGAGTTACCCATTTGATGAGATTGAAATTCAATGAAGGCCTGAGTATAACATTTCATTCGTTTAACCTTATGAATATGAATTTTTCAAGCATTATTATCTAATTAGTGAATTTTTAATTAACGCCGATAATTTGAAAAAAAAAAAAAAATCACGATGTATGAAGGTGTACGAAAGTGTTTGTTTTAAGGCGAATAACGATGTTAACTTTGCGTTTTTATCGTGCCCATTGGTAGTTGTAATGGGAGAGCGCACCTGCTTTTATTTTTCAAAGCTATGAATTTCTTAATTTTATAAGAGTGTATAAATGAAGCGATTAGTCATACGTAAAATGTAAAGCAACTTGTGTATGTCTAATTTAGACGTTTTAATGTCATTTAATCGTCAAATATTAATTGTTATTATAATAAGGAATATAAAAATAGGTCATTTTTTTTTTGTCGGACGTGCACGCAGTAAATTATGTTTATATGAGGAGGATATTAATGGTAATAAGCGGTAAGTAGAATTTTTTTTTAAAATGGTGGCAGCTCCCGAAATTAGGAGCCCGAGATGCGTAGAAGTGAAAGAGTTATGGTTGTTATTATGCAGATTAAGTTGAGTCGGCATAAGATTAAGGAAAGGTAAAAAGGGAGAAAGACCAGAACGCGAAAGGCGAGTCCGCGAAGAAATTTAATCGCGAAGAGACGAGACCGCGAAGAGATTAAATCGCGAGGAGACGAGACATCGCGAAAAGATTAAATCGCGAGGAGACGAGACATCGCGAGGAGACGAGACATCGCGAGGAGACGAGACATCGCGAGGAGGCGAGACCGTCAAGAGATTAAATCGCGAGGAGGCGAAACCGCCAAGAGATTAAATCGCGAGGAGACGAGACATCGCGAGGAGGCGAGACCGTCAAGAGATTAAATCGCGAGGAGGCGAAACCTCCAAGAGATTAAATCGCGAGGAGACGAGACATCGCGAAAAGATTAAATCGCGAGGAGACGAGACATCGCGAGGAGACGAGACCGCCAAGAGATTAAATCGCGAGGAGACGAGACCGCCAGGAGATTAAATCACGAGGAGGCGAAACCGCCAAGAGATTAAATCGCGAGGAGACGAAACATTGCGAAAAGATTAAATCGCAAGGAGACGAGACATCGCGAGGAGACGAGACCGCCAAGAGATTAAAGCGCGAGGAGACGAGACCGCCAAGAGATTAAAGCGCGAGGAGACGAGACCGCCAAGAGATTAAAGCGCGAGGAGACGAGACCGCCAAGAGATTAAATCGCGAGAAGACGAGACCGCGAAGAGAGTAAATCGCGAAGACATCAAATCGCAAGGAGATTAAATCGCGAGGAGACGAGACACAGCGAAGAGACGAGACCGGGAAGAGATTAAATCGCGATGAGACGAGACCGCCAAGAGATTAAATCGCGAGGAGACGAGACACAGCGAAGAGACGAGACCGGGAAGAGATTAAATCGCCAAGAGATCAAATAGCAAGGAGACGAGACCGGGAAGAGATTCAATCCCTAAGACACCAGACTGGGAAGAGATTAAATTGCCAAGGAACGAGACCGCAAAGAGATTGAATCGCCAAGAGACCAGAGCGCAAAGAGACGAGATTGCGAAGACGCTAGACCGCCAAGAGACGTTAGACGAGACCGCGATGGAATTACAAAGCAAAGAGATGAGACCGCGAAGAAACGAGCCTTACAGAACAAACTTTAATCGACGTAACAGTCCTTCAATACATTTATTCTTTAAAAAAAATTCAAAACTCAAACTTTCACCGCGTTGGCGTTTAAAATGTACAAATTATACACAATCCCAAACGAAACAACATTGCTCAACACAATTCAAAGCTTAAAATCAATAACACGGATCGTTGAATTTTCTTCACCCCCTTCAACTCTACAGTTAAAAAATTATTTTTTTTCAACACCAAGGAAAACAAGCCGGCTACAATTGTAAACATCCCAACGGGTGAATTACCGAAAGAAAAAAAAATCCCATTTGGATGGAAATCAAAAGAATAAAGTCAAAAGAATAAAAATTTTAGGGTTAGGAACCAGACCCGAATTTTTTTTATCCATCCTTTTCATATATGAATTGGTTGAGTTGTGACAGGGATAATAAGCTTAGACCAATGAATCGGTGTTTTATGAGCTTAGTCATTCCTCTGTTTAATTTGACACCTCAAAAACTTGTCCTCCCGTCGATTTGATTACCAAAATCCGTTCTTTTTTTTTAAAAATCGAAACTGAAAGTTGTTTTTTTTTTTCAAAAAAAATTTTAAAATGATATATATCCAAGTTTTAAAAAATATTTTTATTGTCCCCCCGTGTATTAAATTTCTGATTAAAGTGCATCATAAGTGGATTTTTTTTTTTTTTCATAATACACGAGCGAGAAGAACTTAATACTCCCGGTTTTATGTCAACGGGTTGAAAGGTCTTAGGCGTAGATGCAATTTTTATTAAATAAATATTAATTTACTTCTTGTTTATGTTGTTGGGAATCCATTTACGTTACACACATCTTACTCTTTGTGGTCGTTTATAAGTAGTTTTTATCTTATAAGCGTCGCGTGTGGGATATTAAGCGTAATATGTAAATCGGACATGATGAGTACGAGGCGAGGAGGGGGAGAAAGAGAATTATTATAGTTTTATGAGAATTGGTTGGATTACTGTTATTTTTTAAGTATAGAGGGAGGAAAAAATTTATAAGTGAGAAATTGAGATTATTTTGTGGATTGAAGAAGGCGGGTTGTAAATTTTGTATGTAAAGAAAGCGGGCGGTCGGGTCAAGAGTCGATTTTTTAAGTTAAGTGAACTGTCGAAATTGTTAATTTTTATGGCTTTAACCTCAATTTTCTGCTTCGACTTCAATTTTTAACTTTAGCCTTAATTTTCTGATTTAATTGAAGAAGTTGTCTGTTTTCATAATTCTAGACTTAACGCCGTAAAAGATTAATTGTATTAATTTTGAAAATTGAATAAATAGAAAAAATGTCGAACGGTTTTTTCAATAGAGAACGAAGCAAAGAAAGAACAAGAGATACTTGGTCATTTATAAGCCAAAAATTTCAAACATCCAAAAATTCTGAAGAAAATGAGCACTTGCATTTACTTATTCCTAAATTATTTTCCTAAAAATTGAACTTGCCCCACTTGGCCGCTCATGAAATTTAATTTGAAGAACTAATAAACAACTCTGACTTGTTTCTGCACTCGCTTCTGCTCCCTAGAGCTTTTGCGAACGGGATGGTTCCATTAATTTGTGTGTACCATCATGATATGAAGCAAAGAAAGGACAAGAGCCTGGTTAGTAAAAATTTTGAGAGTGCCAAAAATAAATTCCAGAGAAAAAAATCTGCTTTTCGACGACGATGAATTTCGGAAACAAATATCCGGCCATTTAATTTCAAATATCCAAGAATTCTCAAGAAAGTGAGCACTTGCATTTACTTATTCCTCAATTATTTCCCTAAAAATTGAACTTGCTCCACTTGGCCGCTCATAAAATTTAATTTGAAGAACTAGTAAATAACTCTGACTTGCTTCTGCACTCGCTTCTGCTCTCTACAGCTTTTGCGAACGGTATGGTTCCACGAATTTGTGTGTACTATCACTATACGAAGCAAAGAAAGGACAAGAGCCTGGTTAGTAAAAATTTTGAAAGTGAAAAAAGTAAATTCCAGGGAAAAAATCTGCTTTTCGACGACGATGAATTTTGGAAACAAATATTTGGCCATTTATAATCTTAAAATTTCAAATACCCAAGTATTCTCAAGAAAGTGAGCACTTATTCCTCAATTATTTTCCTAAAAATTAAACTTGCCCAACTTGGTCGCTCATAAAATTTAATTTCTAGAACTAATAAACAACTCTGACTTGTTTCTGCACTCGCTTCTGCTCTCTAGAGCTTTTGCGAACGGGATGGTTCCACAAATTTGTGTATACCACCATTATACCTCAAAGTTTGATTAGGAGAAAAAAAGAATTCAGCAAACAGGTTAGAAAACATGGGGAATCAAAGTAAAAGATTCCCCTGCAAAAAAAGCAGCCTTCTTACGGACGATTTGAACACTAAAATGGTCAGATACTCGTGCTCATGGAACCATATGGTGTGCAAAAGTTCTAGAACGCAGAAGCGGTTGCGGAACCAAGACAGATCTTTTGTTTAAGATCCAATATCAATTAATTTCTTTGAACAAACCGCCCAAATTCAACGGCACACGGAGAAAAATAATTAAAAAGATTTTCAAAACAGATTTAACAAACTCGCTTAGCAGGCGATTAATGAGATGGACACCTCGTTACCAAAAATCAAGAAAAAAATGTGACTTTTTAAACGTTTTACCCCAAACAACAATCCAACTTTTTCTAATCGCTAGGGATTACTCCATCATAATTTTTTCCCTCTCGTTCCCAACCAGGTATAAACTTTACGAGTTTTTATACACGCTACCCACAAAAAAAAACTTTAAGAATGGAAAACGCATTCAAACAATTTCAAGACCCCATTGTAATCATGTCCGTATCTAGTTTACATTCATACCCGAATCCCCATTAAGTAATAAACTGCACAAGTGTGTGTACAATATGTGTGTGTTCGACTTTTTGTCACGACAAAACCGCATTTAACTTTTATTTTGAAAAATTTCACTTACCTCCCAGTTTTCGTGATAATCATCTCCGTTCCCAAATCATGAAATTTGTCCCATAAATCTTTAGTTTCCAAATGACAATCAACGAGTAAAAGTTCCTGACAATTACACCTAATTTTTACTTTGGCAGCAGCTCCAGCCTTTTCATCCCCGGAATCCGGAGTTTCCCGTCCTCTTTCCTCACCCTGTTCCGAACTCGTGTCCGAACCGTTCCGTATGGGAGACCTTTCATTCTTCCGATGTTTCCTAACTACAATATTTTCACTATCAGAACATTCTTCAACATCAACTTCAACGTCCTCTTCCTCCTCTTCGGGGATATCCTGTTCGTTTTCCGAATCCTCCCCTAACCTCGCTTTCCTTTCCGAATTCCCTAATCGTTCCTCGACGTCGTCTTCTCTCCTCCTTCCGCTTCCCCCTCCAGACGGATGTAGTCTATCTGCAAAACAAAAAAAAAAGAGAGATTAGTTGATTTTCCAACAAACTCCAGAAATTTTCCCACCCGTGAAAATATAAACATTAATTTTCAGGGAAATTAGGTCGAGAGAGGGGGGGAAATCCGGAAGCTTTCAATTGTAAGCCCCCAGGTCGTTTATATACCTCTGGCCCCTCGCGCTCTTTGCAAGTCTTCACCCGGGCCATTCTCCATCCCGAAAAGCATCACCCGCCGCGCGTCCCGCTAATGCCCCCATTTGTCATCTGCGGCTTGTGTTTAGCCTTTATTAATTAGGCCATCCGTTATCCGTTGACATGGATAGATTCCGGTGAAGAGAACGTCTTATGAATTATAATCACTTTTCTCAACTTTTCAACCAACACGAGAAGGTTTGATTGATACTCGATGGAGGCATTTGATTAATTGTTTTAGGGTTTCGGGTTTTATATTCCTCGCTGAGAAACTATTATTTCATCGAAGAGTTTATATTTTGAACGTGCATTTATTTATTTATTTAAAAAAAAAAAAAAAAAATGATTCGGTTGCTACCGTACATTGACTGGAAGATGGAGGTCTTTATTTTTATTAGTTATTGGAAAACAGGCATCGTTTTGAAGTCAGCGGGGAGTTGATGTGAACCGGTTTAAGAGCTTCTAGATTGTTCTGCTTCCTCTGCGTCGTGGTCACGTTCCACATGGTAATTTCACAGATAAATCATTTTAATTTTGCAGAATCAATTTTAGTATTGCCATGTTTTTTTTTAAAAGGGTTCAATTAAATATCAGGTTAGTAATTGGGGAAATTTGGAACGTGAAGAGTATTGACCGACCGACAGAGTTAACGCCTTTCCATAAAAAACGTCGGGGAAAAAATTTTGGCGCGGACTCCCACTTCACTTTTCAAAATTTTGCCCATTTGAAACTAAGAAGATTAATTTGTAGCCAGAATATGATATTTGCGCCACTTGGTCGTTCATAAAATGTATTCGCAAGAAGTAATAAACAACTCTGACTAGTTTCTGCAGTCGCTTCTGCTGTCTAGAGCTTTTGCAGACGGGGTGGTTCCACCAATTTGTGTATATCGTTGTTATTCTTGAAATTCACTTAATTAAAAGAGAAAAAGAATTGAGTAAAAAGGTTAAACAACATGGGAAGTCAAAGTCGAAGACTTCCCTGCAAAAAAAATCGCGTTTTTACTGACGATTTGAACATGAAAATGGTCAGATACTCGCGCTCGTGGAACCATATGGTGCGCAATAGTTCTAGAACGCAGAAGCAGTTGGGGAATTACCGCAGATCTTTTGTTTATGATTCGATATCAATAAATTTTACCAAACCAGTCACCCAAATTCATTCTTTAATGGCTAAAAGTAATCGCAACTTTTACAAAATAAGCAATGATGAGGTACAAAAGGCCAAACAAGAAGCTATGAAGTAGAAAGCTATAAAAATTCGTAAGAGACGGTGAAAGTCACAAACAGGGAACAAGCTGCATCACTTCAGATCGCTTAGAATGAAGAACCGACTCTCAAAATTGGTAAAGACATAAGACAAGTTGGTTAACAGCCAAATGAGAAGAAAACAGACGAAGAGAAGATGAAATTCACTTTTAAGTAATGATGGACGAGATTGCAAGAACAAGACTTAATTTTTTTACTGCAAGACGAGGCAAGACTAAAGATTTTGGGCAATATGCAATAAAAGTCTTGCGATTTTGAATTGTTTTTGAAGCAAGAAAATGAAATTCTCTATTGCAAGGCAAAACAAGAACAAGAACAATGCATTTCTTGTCTTGCGTCCATCATTGCTTAGAAATCGCGCGAGAAACAATCAATGCAGGTTTTTAGATTTGATTTGCTCTAAATTTATTTTTAAAATTGCCCAGTTTTTCTAATTTATCCAAAACATTTTCTTTAGTGAAATTACTTCTTTGACAAAAATATGCCGTAACAATTTTTGAGACTCTATAGACTTCTGCTCATGTAATAAATTTAATTATATGATTGCTACTGTTGGCTCAAGGCGGCATTTGATCAATAAAATTATAACCTTGCCATAAGGCCTCACAAACTCCTCCCTTAATTTTATTTCCAGGATCTAACCCGAACAAACTTTGACATTTTTAAAAAAAAATCTATAATCGATCACGAGGAATTTTTTTTTTTATCAAAACCCGGGCAACGCCTAACGTTCTTTTTTTTTGCTTATCCAACAAGAAAACACATCGCAATAAATTTCAAAGTTTAAAGGACAAGCAATCAATACATCGTGATTACTAATTAATCACGCTTTGATATGAATACATTTTTAAAAATTCCAAAATCAAATCATAGTAATTATCACTGTCATTAGCAAAAGGTCCTCAATTAAGCCATAGTTAGGCTTACACTAATCAGCTTCTAAATTTTTCCGTACGTTTTAATCTGATCAAACAAAACAAAACGACATTTTCAATTTTCATGTTCGCACATTTTGATATCATTAAAATCGTATTGACTATTTTCCCGCGGGTTTTATTCCAAAAGAGAAAACCCATCCCAAAAAAAAAAAATACCATAAGTTACAATCTTAACTATACAGTTAATTGCCATTGGCGTAATGATCCAAAAAAGGAATGGCGGAATTTTTCAAACGGGTATATAATTTTTATAAAAATCATGCAAATTACATCCTAATCATTAACATGGCCGAAAGGGAATTTCCACGGGAAAAACCTTCCCTAAAATGCGTTTGGCCCAATAAAATTGATATCAAAGGAGGTGGGCATCATCAATTCACGTTTCGGTAAATCATTAGCTATTGTGTGAAGAAGGCACCTCCTTAGAATAAATAAGTTTGATTTCTTTTAATCTTCAACAATGGCGTCTCGATTGAGATTATCAGACCAGAAAACAACAGACCACTCCTACGATTCGTGGTTTTTATTCTTTTCGGTGAAATTTAACGCTCCGTCGGGAAAAATAAATTCTTCGACACCTAAAAACTTACCGATGGGAGCAGACATTAGCACGGGCCGTCGGAAATTATTATGGCATTGCGTCCTACGGGTTTCTGATAAAGCCGCGGCTGCTGCCGCCGCTCGATTGTTCCTAGACATGATCGCTGCTATTGAAAAATCGGTAGCGCGGGTTTTAACGGATGGTACCACCAACATGGCGGCCGCCGCTGTAGGCAATGCTGGGGTTGTTTCTTGCATCGCACCCAAAATCATTTTCCACGAACCGTCACTTATTTCCACACGAGTTTATTTTATTTTTTTTTTTTCACTTCCGTCGGGCGTTCATTTTCTTTTTCCGCTAAGTGCGGATGTGATTTATTTCAATTTCAGAGGAAAACTTGTCAGTTAGCAGAAAATATTTCCCGAAACGTGAGAAATTTAACATTTGGGGGATTTTTTTTTTTAGGCGAAAATCAAAATGTCTTATCTTGTCATTGAAATTCACGCAATCGAATTCACAAGACACGAAATCACATTCACTGTCACCAATGACATAGTACTGCATGCACGTTCCTTTCTCTCTCTCTTCCTCCCTAAGGAGGGGTATGTAAGATCCCCGAAAAAAAAATAATTATATCGATACGCGTCCAAAAAAAAAACCGATTTTCACTTGATAACAAAAAAAACAACTAAAAAAGAAAAAAAATTGCGCCTACTCGCAGCCTGTGAACAGGTACCTGAAGCGGTTCTCGCGCTTACATCACTGTAAATGGCCTCAGAAGTCGACCGGAATAGTGCCAGAATGTCCGCGAGATATCAGGACTGTAGACACATTCCCCTTTGCAAAGGCGGAGTCACACTCTCGTCAAACAATAAATTAAAGTGGGTCTGAAAGCAGAAGGCGGTTTGTAAGAGAGGGACGGAGCGATTCATTGGACAAGGATAAAAAACCCAACGTATTAAGGGGAAATCGCTCGTTGTAAAAAGAGGGGAACGATTACAATAAAAACAGGAAAAAAGTCTATTGTAACTCATACCGGGCGGGGCTTTTTATACTAAAACTAAAAGGCGTTGCGGTTTACTCTTTTTTTTCCCCCATTTTTTTCTTCTTTCTTTCCAATTTTTTTTTTTTTTAAAAAAGAAAATTCGTAGATTTACCAAATGGAACCGACGGTCTTAACCTGTAAACAATTTTCCCAAAAACGGAGTCTCATAAACAAATTTGTTATTACAATATTTATCTACATTTAAATTTTCCAGGAATTCGGATTTGGCGGCTGCGGGTGACTGTGACTTTGTTTTAATTTTAAAGGAAATCGAATGATGATGAAATTGATGTAAATTGTAATGAGAACATGTCGAGACATGTACCCCGCAACTCCTTAGGGTGAATAGGGAGATTGGATAGGGATGAAATGTTAGGGGGATGGGGGAATGTTGATAGAAAAAGAGACATGATGAAGAACTTTCGATATAAATAGAGACATTATCATTGGGATATTAGACCAAATGAATGAAGTATGAGGATAGATTGCAAAGCATGTCGAGCTGGAGTCAGAAGGCTCACGGACAGTGATCACTGCTTGGAAAAGTCAGTAGAAGTGGACATTTTGGTTACATTATGATGAGTGGATGAAGTTATTGAAAATTAACTTACTTCTAAGGATGTAAGCTGTTATTAGACAAAGTGTTAAAAACAAAGATGGACCAAATCTATGGACCCATATCTTTGCCCATTATTGTTGGACTATTTTTACTGTCGTTTCCATAAGCAACCGACACTCCAAGTCCCAAGATCTGAGCACTTTCACTTTACGCCTAACCTAACCAAACCATGTGTCCATCAATGTCTCTATTTTTACTGCCGTTTCCATAAGCAACCGACACTCCAAGTCCCGAGATCTGAGCACTCTCACCTATAACCAAACTATGTGTCCATCAATGTCTCTATTTTTACTGCCGTTTCCATAAGCAACCGACACTCCAAGTCCCGAGATCTGAGCACTCTCACCTATAACCAAACTATGTGTCCATCAATGTCTCTATTTCTACTGCTTTTCACATGAGCAACCATCGCTTCAAGTTCAAAGATCTGAACACCCTGACTTTACGCCTAACCTAACCTAACCTAACCACGATGCCTATTTCTACTTCTTTTTCCATGGGCAACCATTACTCCAAGTCCAAAGATCTGAGCACCCTAACTTTCCGCACTTAAGCACCTTCTTTCTCCCTCCCCCATATGGTTCAACAAGCACACGACCGAAAATGTTGTTGGTAAGCATCCCAAGTATGAAACGTATGTGCAGTGATGTTAGGGATTCCTGACCCCTAAAGTGATGATTGCTCCGAAATGTAAAGAGGTGATCTTAATTAATAGCAAAACTAAAAATCATCAAAAAAAATGTGAAGTTCTTGCCATGTGGGGGAGGGAGATAGAAAATGCTTAGGCGGGGAAAGTTATGGTGCTCAGATCTTTTTACTGGGAGTAATGGTTGCCCATGGAAAAAGAAGTAGAAATAGACATCGTGGTTAGGTAAGGTTAGGGGTAAAGTCAGGGTGTTCAAATCTTTGGACTTGAAGCGACGGGTTGCTCATGGAAAAGGCAGTAGAAATAGAGGCATTGATGGACACATGGTTTGGTTAGGTTAGGCGTAAAGTGAGAGTGCTCAGATCTTTGAACTTGGAGTGTCGGTTGCTTATGGAAACGGCAGTAAAAATAAAGACACTGATGAACACATAATTTGGTTAGGTTAGGCGTAAAGTCAGGGTGCTCAGGTCTTTTGACTTTTCCCGTGACAATTTCAGCATTTAAGAAAAAAAAATGTACACTGAAAAACTCTAAACATGATTCATGCATGCGGCCAAACTTAAAAATAATCGAAACTTATTATTGAAAAACACTTGGGACATAAACCTACGATCATTATTACTTTATATCGTTAACCACCCCACATAATATCCGATTTCTCATGAAAACCAGTTATTTTCCTCATATCATGAATTTTTCCTCCCATCGAAACAAATCGACTGATTCATAATCAATCAACATGATTAACTTTTAAACCCGAGAAAATTATTGTTTTTTCATAAGGCGCCAGATCAAATGATATTTTTATTAAGAACACTGGGATGACTTTGCACTTTGAAGAAAAAAAAATTATGTAAGACTTGTGCCATTCATTTAAAAAAAAAAAAACTGCTATACAAAAAAATGAAACATAAATAAGATTATGATAGTCCTCTCTCCTTTTTTATTTCTTATTCTTGAATTATCACCAAATAGCAATTATTCAACAAGTATAAACTAAATATAAGTGTGAACACGGTGGCATGGAAGATACGGTGGTCTCATCATCCAATCTCTGTTTACCTTACAACAGGGAGCTCCGGTGTCTAAGATGGAAGAGATCCATTCATAACAGTGACATGGAATGTGGAGGTGTTACAACTCAAGCCCTCTGAATCATTCAGGTTTGATATTTTCGTCGAACCTGAAATTTTTTCGGGCAGAGATAAAAACAGCTAAAGTATTTTTTTTTTTTTTAGAAAGAATAAGATTCTGACGACTTGGAATTTTTGTCCAAACGAGAGAGGTCATCAATGTGAAAGGAGATACTCTGGCTAATTTTATGAACGGCCAGCAATACTGCACCTGAAGAATTAAATTAAAACTCCCGGTAGTTGGTGCAATGTAAAAGGTGTGGTGAAAATTATTTATTAATAATAGTCACTATAGCTCGTCTGAGACTTTATTATAAAATATAACCGACTCCTGGCCACTGTCAGATGCCTTTTATATTATAACATTTTTTGTATTTCTTTAGAAAACATATCCCAACATACATTTTTGGTATTCTCCTAGACATGTTTCGCTTTTAGATTTGAAAAGACTCGACCATTTATGTGTTAAAATAATTAAAAATCGTATATAATATTTTTAAAAGTTCACTGCACTCCGCGGCAAAAAAAAAAACCAATTCATTAGCCACGGTTTGTTTTCCCGATAACATAAATGATGGATGATGAAAAGGAAACGATAATTTAATAGGTACATGTAAAATCTGTTAAGAAGGAGGTATAGGGAAGCGCATGGGACGCGACAAAAAAAGGTAGAAAATTATTGAGTGGGGAAAATGTGTGTAAGGACACAGTAAGAAGTGTCTGTGACATCGTTGAGTAAATGATGCGTGGCGGGTGTCATTAAGGACGGTCGTAAGTACCTATTTGTAACGGACCACACACACTTTTCATACCTGGGATGTTTACCAACAACATTTTCGAGTGTGCTTGGGGATTTTTTTTGAAAAGAGACTTTGTCGGGGTGAAACTTTCTAAGAGGAAGAAAATGATTTTGTGAATCAATCTAGAAGGTTGCGAGAGATGTAACCTAACCTAATTTAACAATAATGTTTCTTCCTACTGCGTCGATATCCCTAAGAGCAATAAAGATAGGGAAAAAGCAGTTAAGTGATAGAAATAGACATTATTGCTAAATAGGTTAGGTTCAACCTAACTGGACCTAGCGCAATTTAATTATAATGTTTATTCATCCTCCTTTTTACTTTTGAGCTTCCTAGAGTGAGGAAGTATTGCGATCGCCTCAAAAATGAAATTTGGCCAAGAAATAAGGAGAAATAAAGTGTGCAATTGCGGAATTTGCTGGGTGGGCCACCAAGCAGGTAGCAGATTTTTACGTGCCAGCCTGCAGACAAGAGAAGTCAAGTCTGAGCACTCTCACTTTACGCCTAACCAAACCAAACCAAACCATGTGTCCATCATTGTCTCTATTTTTACCATAAGCAACCGACACTCCAAGTCCAAAGATCTGAAAGATCTGAGCACCCTCACTTTACGCCTAACCTAACCAAACCATGTGTCCATCATTCTTCTTCTTTAAATGACCGCTCCTCGTCAAAGATTGGCAACGAAAAAGGGATACTGAATTTTGGCCGTACCAGTCACTTAGATTTTTGAGCCAGATGGATCAAATCTATGGACCCATATCTTTGCCGATCATTGTTGGACTATTTTTCCTGCCGTTTCCATAAGCAACCGACACTCCAAGTGCCGAGATCTGAGCACTCTCACCTAACCAAACCATGTGTCCATCAATGTCTCTATTTCTATTGCCTTTTCGATGAGCAACCGTCGCTTCAAGTCCAAAGATCTGAACACCCTGACTTTACGCCTAACCTAACCTAACCACGATGTCTATTTCTACTTCTTTTTCCATGGGCAACCACTACTCCCAGTCAAAAAATCTGAGCACCATAACTTTCCCCGCCTAAGCACTTTCTATCTCTCCCGCCACATAACAAGTACTTCACATTTTTTTTGATGATTTTTGGTTTTGCTTTTAACTGTCTGCCTGGTCACTCCATGTCGCTGAAACCTGATGTATAATTCCTCAGCCTGATAAACCAACATGCAACATGGCGAATTTCCATTACGGCGCAGCCCATAACAGTCTGCTGCCACCAAAGTGCTCTCTATCTCGTCTCTCTACGGATCCCCAACTGTGAGATAAGTGCAACATATATTAGCTCACTAATCACCGGCGCGAAAAAAAAAAAATCTTCACCCTAATAAGAGCCAGCTTCCATCAACACTTCACATCTCTTCCATATTTAGGGAACAAGAGTCATCTTTGTTCTCACTCCATTTTCTCAAATTAATTAAACACAAAGAAGGTTCTGTGTTTTCTCAATAAACAATAATCTGTCAACAGTTTCCCCGAGTCTAACTACTTGTAAGGCGCGGTCGGTGGTCTTGAAACAAGTTTCAACGGTCGGTTTAATCCCGCATTCGGGGCTAACCCGGTCTCGGAAGCTAAGCTAAGCATGAAATTTTTCAACCGTAGGAGTTGATGATTTGTATTTGATGAAGGGTACCGGTCAAAATTTTTTATATTTAATTTTTTGACATTTGCTTTCCGAAAAAAAAAACCTCAAAACGAACAGATGTGAAAGGAGCTTGATAACTGAGCTCGTCGGGGGATTTCCGCGCGAGGTATGAAAGGCTTGAAAATTGTGGCGCACGTACAAAGTGCTTAAAAGTCACTCAAATTTTCGAACTCTTGAGAATCCACTTGACAAGGTTTTCAAAGTCCCCGCATTTTTATAAACACGATTCAGATTCCACGGTATATTAAAACGTTAAAGGAATAGGATTTACGGGGCATTCCCCTAAAGTTTGATCAAAATGATTAATACTTTTTAAGATAAAAAGTTTGGAAGGAATAAATATTATCGGGGCGGTGTTTTTAGAGGAAACTCAGACGGGGCCTTTTGTTAACCTGAGACTCTATCACCCTATTAACACTCCCTTTCGTGTTGTTTTTTTTTTTTAAATTCGGGATTCAAAATAGATCATTTTTTAAATGGTGCGTTAGTCCATTCTTCACGCTTTAGTTTTGAGATATTTTGGGTTATGCTAAAAAGGGCAAATTTCATGCGATTGACCCATTTCTTGAAAAATAGACCGACGTATGAGTTTTTGCAGCAGACATTTTTTATTGAGTTCTTAGATTTATTCTTATGGAGTCGCCAACTTAAAAAGGCAGAAATTAATGGAATTGGGTCATTCCATGTCAAATCGATCAATTTTTGGCATTCGTTTAATTTTAGATAAGTCTTAATGAGTTTTTTGGTCACAGTCAAGATTAATAAGTCGCCTTTTTTATTTTCAGTGGTAATGGTTCAATCCACTAATGAATGAAAAAAATTATCAGCACGGAAAGAATTGAGGAGGTAGCTGCAACAAGGGCAATTGTTCCAAAAATTGCCCTTGTTGCACTTGTTGAGTTCTTAGATTTATTCTTATGGAATCAGCAACAAGGCAGAAATTAATGGAATCGGGTCATTCCACGTCAAACCGATCAATTTTCGACATTCGTTTAATTTCAGATATTAAGTCTTCATTAGTTTTTTGGTCACAGTCTAGTGACCAACAGGTAGCTGCAACAAGGGCAATCGTTCCATAAGCTAAACATAGAAAAATTGCCCTTGTTGCAGCTACCTCCTCATAATATTCTATTTAGTTTGAGCCAAAGAAACTGCCAAACTTGTCTAGGAACTCAAAATAGCCTAACTCAGATCACTAACCAGCTTTTCCTTCCTCCCTGCGGCCCTGATAGTCCCAACCGATACAAATTGAACGTTTACAAAACAAAAACCCGCATGAAATCCATTTTCAGCGGTTTGGGATTAAAAATATTTCAATAATCGAACCTTTAATCGTTAAGGGTTGAAAATATCAAACTCGTCCATTTTCATAATGCCCCTTTCTCCCCTTCCCATTGAATGTCTATAAACGTGGCCCATGTGTCACATGGAACTGTAGAAACAGGAATCTAATCCCGCGCTTATTGTAATCATCCCAAGAGAGCATTGCAATTTTACTGTCCTTGATTCAGGGCTTCCTTCTTACCCTGTTTACTTTTCTCCTTATTTTTTTTTTTTTTGTTTCCTTCTTCCTCCTCGTCAGAAACTACCCTCAAGATTTGTCTAACGACGCATCCCAAAACCGAGGGGTTGGTTTTTATTACATAACCTTTCCACTGATTTCGCCCTTACGTCTTAACTTGTAATTAAGTTAAATCTGTTGCAGCGGAGATTCTTCGGGCAATTAAAAAAAAAAAAAATGGGGGATGAAGAAGTTGCGAGCGCAAGGGAAAAAAAATAACGATTTATTCGTTTTTAATAAAATAGTGAAAAAATATAAATCGGATTCGATTTTAGCGGATGACCGAAGAAAAAAAGAAATAAAATTATATTGCCCAAAAAATTGGAAAAAATATCTATTGGTTGTGAAGGACTTAATCCGTGAGTTTAGAAATAAGCTCCAGGTTTATGGAAGTTCGAAGTCGTTTAAAGTTTCTTTTTTTCGTTATTTAAAAGCTTGATTTTTGATGATTAGGATATAAGAAAGTTGGAAAAAGAAAAGAAAAAGAGAATCGTATCTTTATGATTTTTTTGTCTGAACAGCACTAAGCTTATCGATCTTCGAAATGCTCCGAGAGTTTCTTACTTCCCTGGGCCTATAACCTGTTTGGCCCACACTCAGGCTCTCCTGAGATCAGATTCTCAGGCATTCTGAAGCTTTGAATATTTAAGAGTTTTTCAGTTTCCTGGGCCCATAACCTGTCTGTCCCGCTATCAGGCTTGAATCAGGACCTGTAGGCGATTTTGAAGCTTCGGAATGCCTGAGAGTCTGAGCTCCAGCAGCCAGAGCCAAGCTCCAGAGAGCCTGAGTGTGGGCCAAACAGGTTATAGGCCCAGGGAAGTAAGAAACTTTCAGAGCATTTCGATTAAGGGAGCTACTGTTTCTCATTTTCATGGCGGCTCTGCTGCCTACATTAATATTAAATCAAATAATAAAAAACCCCTTTTTCTAATAAAAAAAAATGAAGACACGCGCACCTTAACTATACCATGATTAATGAACGCAAACGAGAGAGCCATTAAAAATTTGTCATTAAATATAATTAAAATATCCTAATGATATTTAAAAAGATAGAATCAAATTGTAAAATGTAAATCAAGCTGGAATCTAAATATGGGCCTATCTAAATATCTAATGTCATTTTAATTAATAATAGAAAAACGTTATCTTGAATCCATGTCGTAATAAAAAAAAAGGTTTTCAAACGTTATGACATATAATATTTGCGTATAAAAAACAGAAAACGGAATTTCTTGAAAATTAAATGTCATAGCTAAGAAAACAGATGGATTAGCAGGAGGCAGTAAATCATGTTAGGAATATGAGACCGCAAAAGAAACCAATTTTCACCCCCTGAAATCGTAAAATTTAGTTCGTGGAGGTCTCTATGGTCCATTTATGTTGTCGGGGGTCTAAAGGGATCAAAAACCACCAAAGTCTTAATTTTTAACGTAATTGATATTTTTTTTTTTTTTGTTGTGGATTTTTAAATATGAAATCATTTTTCATTTTGTCGAAATAAAAAAAAATTTTATAAAATTTGCTAGGCAAAAATCCGAAAAATTAAATTTTATTTTCATTTTCTTCAGAAAGAATTTAAAAATTTTTTTTAAAACTCTTTTGGGCTTCAATTTGGGAAAAAAATGGCAGTGATAACTTACAATCTTATAAGCCAGGTTTAATATAACCTAACCTATTGGCCAATTTTTATAAGGTAAACACTAAAAACCGCCATTTTAAGGTTTTCAAATTCGACGTTCTAGCTCTGAGGTACAGAATTTTGAGCTAAAATCTTGCTGCAGTAAGATGAAATTGGGTTTGGTCTTGGTCAGAATAATGTTGCCCTATTTCGGTGTTTTTCTCCTAAAAATATTTTAGCTCGTAGGGGGAGATTTGAAAACTTCCTCAACAACAAGCCGCGCATATTATACGTATATTATACGTAGAAATTAAGACTTTTTACGTATATTATACGTATATTACACGTATTACACGTATATTACGTATATTATACGTAGAAATTAAGACTTTTGGTATAAAAAGTCGTCATTTCTACGTATAATATGCGCGGCTTGTTGTTGGGGTTAATCTGGCCAATTCGTTACTGAAAACGGAAATTTACCTCCGAAATTTCTTCAGATCTATCTCGTCGCCTTTTATAACTCCTGTAGGACCCAATTTAAGCCAACTTTTTCAAGTCCATCCAATCCGAATCATCCCCTAAAATTCCTCAACACGTTACTTTTCCTTTAGCCCGATCTTAAATCTATGACTTCCTGTCTTCTTGTGGCCAAAGCCCCTCTCTCCTTACCTAAAACCACAAATGGGAATAAAATTTCTATAAACATTACAAAAAATGTAAATCGTACCAATATGACGGCATGGTCAAGGGTCGCGTCATTTAAATAAAAAACCGCACAAGACATTTTTTCTTCCTGGTAAAAAAAAAAAAAGGAAACGAGTTAAGCTTTTATAAACGATCGCTAGGGCAAACTTCATAAAACAAAAAAAAAACCGTCAAGATGACGGCCCCAAGGATGAGCATCAGAGGGGGAGACATTGGCAAGCTGTTTCCGATATTTTATATTTTCCAATCGGAAAAATGTTTGGTTTATTTCGATGTCCAGTTTAATAAAAAAAAATTCAGTAAAAAAAATGGGCATTAACATGAGGGGTTAAAACAAAGCAGCAAAACCACCGACACAAAAAAAAAAAAAGGGAAAAGATTTCCACAAGCTGGTATATATTATTTTTTTTTTCCATCCCCCCCTTTCAAAATGGCTGAGACGTGATCATCTTACGAATGCATTTTAAAATAATAATATCTTTCTCGCTTGTTTGACGGATATGTCTTATGCAAATGTTAGTTTTCATCTGAATTTTTCTTTAATAATCGCTATTGAAATATTTTTTATTAAACAATAGAATTTTTTTGGAATTATTTTAACGGCAGCAATACGAGCACTGTGAGAACGTGTATTTTTTTTTTTATTAAAATATAATAATACATTTTCAATTCCCTATATTGCAGATCCCCGAATTGTCAGTCAAAAAGTGAATATTTAAATCAGAGTCATAAGAATACAAGTAAATCTATTGTGACAAAACAGCAATGTGTTTTTAATTACAAACCGGCACAACCAACATTTTCATATAATTTTTTTTTATATCGTAGCTATTTTTCTTTTTGTTGATATTAAAAATAATTTTTTTAAACTAAATTTTGTTTAAGTAAAAAATTAAAAATGAATTATTAAAAAAATTGAGCGGGAAATAAATGAAGTTACGAACAAGAAACGTTTAAAATAATAAATTTTAGTTAAACCCATGTTGCTTGGATATATTAGCCCCATGTCGAGTTTGATTTGCTTATTGTTTCGTTAAACAAACATTAGACTGTCTCCCTCTTTATGTCAGTTGATATCATTTGCTTATGAGATTCGAATGGTTTGGGTTTTCATAGGCTTGGTTCCTTAAGAGAGTAGGAAATTTTTTTTGAAGGAAACGCCGAAAGAGGTCGATAATTTTATGACGAAAACTTTCCCCTTAAACCAAAACCGACACTTTTGCGGTTATATTTCAGCCTGAAAGAGCATACCGTAAACCGGGGTGACTTTGGCCGGGTGGGGTGACTTTATGCCACACGTTTTTCGACGAATCTCGATCTAAAACACTCAAAACTTTTGAAAAACGGGTGGCACAAAGTCACCCCGGTTTACGGTAAACGTTTAAAAAAATAAATTTTGAAGTATAGCTCCTTTCAGACGAGTCGGAAAATTTTTTGGCGAAAAACGCCGAAAGAGGTCAACAATATTTTGATCAAAACTTTCCATTAAAACCAAATTCAACCCTACTGTGGCCATATTTTAGCCCAAAATACGAAATATGTCAGAATAATATTTAAATTGAGGAGGTAGCTGCAACAAGGACTTCCATAAGCTAAACATAGAAAAATTGCCCTTGTTTCTGCAACAAGGGCAACTTGAACAGCTGGAAAATTTTATTGAAGGAAAAGCCGAAAGAGGTCGACAACTTTATGACAAAAATTTTCCCCTTTAACCAAAACCGACACTTTTGCGGCCATATTTCAGCCTGAAAGAGCATAAACGTTTAAAAAAAAACTTTCTAATATAGCTTCTTTCAGACGAGCCGGAAAATTTTTTGGCGAAAAACGCCGAAAGAGGTCAACAATATTTTGATCAAAACTTTCCATTAAAGCCAAATTCAACCCTACTGTGGCCATATTTTAGCCCCAAATACGAGATATGTCAGAATAATATTAAAATTTTATAAAATAAAAATGCTTAGCTTCCTGGGACAGCCGGAAAATTTTATTTGGAAAAACGCTCCTAAATTTGAAATTATATTTTACGAGGAGTTCTTCCTGGAAAATGATAATAGAGTTCTTAGAGATTAACACTCCTTCCTGGACCGAATTCCAGGATCCATTAGCGCCAATTTTCATCGTTCTGAACACTGTCATTGTCAGTTTTAAAATATTAATCCTTTTTTCATGCAAGTCCATATTCGTTAACGACAAAGCCACCGCTGGACTCAAACCAAGAATTTACTAGATTTATGAACCATGCTGTCGTTTTCAGAGCTGGTACTTCTTCCGACAGTAATCCCAATGCTGCGTTTGTTCGGTGACAGATTTTCATTTCTTCATACTGACCTGCATCACCAGGGTCCGAATCCTTCTGAAGACTGAATGATTGTTGTATTGTTGAATCGTTTAAATCTGAAAGTAGATTTCACCGTCCAATAAAAAAGTGGCACTATTAAGGTATGATGGAGGGTTGTTTCCAAAGCCCAAGAAATTGTCGCAGGTCGGTATTGTTGAAATCATCAGAAAAAATCATTTAAAAATTAAACGAGAAACGTGCCGAAACGAACATGAGGAGACGAAAAGTTAAACAGCCACCCACATGGCTTCACCGACAATAACAACAATTACAATAAGAGAGGAAAAAAAAACAAAACAATGCTTAATGTAAAATAGACAGGAGAGGGGGAGAGAGAGTTTTTTTTTTTAGCGAAACGTTCGTGAGAATGATTTAAATGAAAATGAAGTTTGGCTCTTTGAGCTGAAAGGAAAATATAGAGTCGGTAAACATGGCGGTAATTCTATTATGAAAGTGGATTTTTTTCTATTTTGTCTTTTTATATTAACGTCGGTTAAATAAAAATGACCATTTGTTTTTTTCTTCAAGGGGAAGAAAGTCGGGAAGTTGAGATTTATGTTTTCATGTTTTTCCTTGGGATAAAAATTAGAGTATTGGGAAGAATTGTATGAGGGTGGCCTGAGCAGAAATTTTTCCGCTTTTCCAGGATTTTTTGGTGGACTGAAAAAACAAATGGGTGAAGTAAATAAATTCATTAAATTGGCCGGAAATTATCATAGACAAAACAAATTGATTTAAAAAAATTTACTTTCCATATAATTTTCTCGAGATTAAGCTTCCCCATCTGTTCCCATTTTTTTTAATATCCTTTAAGGGAGAGGGGAAAATACATCCGGAAGGCGAAAATAAGACATCCGATGCTGTGATATCGAGAAAAGCTAAATTTAAAAAGAAAAAAGATATTAAAATTGTGATTTAAAATTGTGATTATGTAAACATTTTAAACTTAAAATGGAAAATCTTTTATGAAAAAAAAAAGAAAGAAAGAAAAGAAAGAAAATTAAGAGGGGATTATAAGTTTTTCAAAGATGCCGTACACAGTTTTAATCCGTGTCATTTACGTCAAATTTTCCTTGAAAATGTTAATATAATGGCCATAAAGTTAAACGAGGATATTTCCTCAGATTCGGGAACACTTTCCCGAGATGTTACAGAATGTTCACTCTTTTCCTTTTTTTTTTTTTTTTAAAAAAAATTTATGGCAAATGATTTTTTTTTTCTTTTCCCTTTCAGGCTTTTTTCATTTTCATATTAGCGTTTTTTTTTCTTTCTAAAATTAGCTCCGCCTATCAAGAAAAAAAACCGGGATTTAGGCTTTGGGGATCATAGGAGGAAAATTTTATTAAAACACTCTGTATAGCGTAACTCACCCCTCGAAAGTTGTAGGCGATTAAACCAGAGTTTTATCACACTAGGGACAGAGTGTAAATAAACAGGAGCAATCTGAATAAAATTAAAAAAAGAAAAAAAAATGTTGAACAGAATGTGTCGCTCTTTTCTTCTTACGACAATTTAATGAGCCATTTTTTAAGAAACTTTTTTAATGCTCCATAAATAAGATTTTATCGCCCAAACACCTTGTTCCCCAAACTTTCCAATTCATGTTTTTTTTATTATTTTATTTTTTTTTTACATCTTTCCTTTAGAAAGGAGAAAAAAATATTACTTAACCGTGGTGGTCGATAAAACAATAATTTAAAAAAAAAAAGTTTTATAAGATGCTTATATTTGAAAATTTCGTGTTCGATATTATTTTTTTCAAAGGGATTGAACGTCGTAAAAAATTACGAGAGCTTTTAGACTAAAACTATAATGGTAGAAACTCTTGGTTAGTGTTCCAGAATTCGGGGCCAGTGGTGGACAAGTCTTAAACTTAATTTTGTATCTCAGAGTTAGAACGTCGAATTTGAAAATCTCAAAATGGCGATTTTTATTGTTTACCTCATGAAAATCGGCCAATTTGGGGTTTTCGAATTCGACGTTCTAGCTCTGAGATACAGAATTCCTAAATTTTCTGACTGAGAAATATTGCAAATATTTTTTCCCAATTTTCCTGCTCAAAAAATATTTTCTCTGGATTTTTTTCCCCCTAAATTTTTTAACTAACTAAAATCCCAAAATATTTTTCTTTCGAGTCTTTGCGTTTTATGGGTCATCTGGGTCATTCCAAGATCACTTAGTCCATTTAGGGACGGATTTAAAAATTTTTAAAAATAGTTCCTTAATTCCGATTTATTCCAGAGGGGACCACAGTAGACGAAAATTCTCTCGAATGAATAGAGCGTTAAAGATATGTTTACATTAAAACCCATTCATTAAATCCCGAATGATTAATTCATTTTTTATTTTCACACTTTTTCGACTCCCTATTTTTTAAAACTGAAATCAAATAACTTGTCCTTTGTGAATTTTATACCTGAATGCGTTTATGTTGAAAGATATTTAAGGATGAAGGTGTCTTCATGTATCCCAACATTATTACGAGGAGCTACGTGCAAAAAGGGCACTTTTGCCGTAAGCCAAACATTTAAAAAAATTCCCTTTTTGCACGTGACTCCTCATTTATCATTTTTCATTATCCTCATTTTTGTGTGTGTGTGTGTGTGCTCCTGCAATGTATATTTTCTTCATTTGATTTATGTTAATCTGCAGACTCTTTTCACTACAAAAGGTGATAATGTTATTTTTGTTAACCCGTTCCCATCCGAGCCAAAATTATTTTAAGTAATCCATTAGATCCATTTTTCAAATTTTACATCTCGAGACCTAAGTATTAAACTTACTATCTCAGGTTTGTCGTCTTTTGTCGTCATTTAGACGTCTTTTGTCGACTTTTAGACTTCATTTAGACGTCTTTTAGACGTAATTTAGACGGCTTTGTCGTCTTTTAGACGTAATTTAGACGCTTTTGTCGCCTTTTGATGTCAAAATGACGTCTTTTAGACGTAATTTAGACGTCTTTTGTTGTCTATGGATGTCAAAATGACGTCTTTTAGACGTCATTTTGGTCAGATTGGTTGCTTGGGTTTAATACTCAGATCTCGATCTAATTTATTTTCCACAGTTAGCGTAACCTCGTTTAAATTTCCTTATATATTTTTTTTTCTTTTTACGAGGATATAAAAATAATCATTTTTTTTTCCTTCCTTATTTCGAAATTTATGAAAAATAGTGGTTTAAAAATAATATAATCCCGTCATGAAGTACAGACCCGGTGCAAAGAATTAAGAAAGGACTTTGGAAGGATCATTTTCCCCGTAAATACGCGACACTCTCGGAATAGCAAATCATATCCCTTATGAGACAATTTTTTTCCTCTCTCTCTCACTCTTTCGCTCTTTTCTTCCTTTTTTTTTTTCTCCCCCGTGATTAAGTTTCTTCTCTTGAGGTAAAGCGGCTGTAGGTCTCAGATTGGCGGATCATCATTTAATCCTAAATTCATGTCTCTAATGTTGAGTTTTTTTTCCCCCTTTTCTTTTCTTCCTTTAAAACTTGTTTTAGACTACTTAAGCTCGTTCTTGTTTCGTAAAGCTCTCTACCACCTGTGTATTATTATTTTTTTTGTTCTTAAGGAGGTTTTCTTGATATTTTATTGTCCAAGAAAATATCAGGGAGAAATTTTTAAGAGACCAACGAGATTGGTGTCGTCCATTCAGACCCCAGCCGGTCAGAGTAACGATGTTGGGCTGGATTTTTATATATAAATTTT
Organism: Liposcelis brunnea; assembly: GCA_023512825.1. Lineage (NCBI taxonomy): Eukaryota > Metazoa > Arthropoda > Insecta > Psocodea > Liposcelididae > Liposcelis > Liposcelis brunnea. The sequence continues at coordinate 4,963,426 of CM042070.1, forward strand.
AGGGCCCCGGGAGATTCAGGCCCGGAGGATTTTTTCCCAAAACCACGGCAGCGACGAGCGAAGCGAGGAGCGTGCCGCCATCCCAAATTACTCCCCACGCTCCCGGATCTAAGGCCCAGAGAGATTCAGGCCAGGAGGACTGTTTTAAAACCACGGCAGCGACGAGCGTTCCGCCATCCCAAATTACTCCCCACGCTCCCCGGGCCCCGGGAGATTCAGGCCCGGAGGATTTTTTTTAAAACCACAGCAGCGGCGAGCGAAGCGAGGAGTGTGCCAATCCCAGACCACTGTTTACCGGCGGATTTTACGCGCACACGCTTGGATTTTTTCGGATTTTTGAAAATTATATATAATTTGAGGGGTTTAGCCTTACAACGCCGCGCTGGCAAGACCTGTCTCGCCTCCTATGTCATTGTCCTCCAAGATCAGTAATTCAATGGCCTTCTAGACATACAATTCATTGTCCTCCTGGATTAGCAATTACTCCTTCTCCTAAACCAGCAATTAACCGACCTCTTGACTCTCATACTCTCATTTTTTTTACCTGTCTCTCGTTCGTTCCTGTTTCAGGCTTGCCTGTGCCCTGGGTCCTTAGGAAGATCAATTCTCAATGTCCTTCGGAGGTACTGATGGCACCGCTTCCTACCAACAGCTCATAACCCTGAGTAGGGGGCTCGTCAAGGCAGGGCCGCCAACTCTCTGATGGGACTCCAAGAGTACCACGACTGCCACATGAATGAAATGATGGCAGGTGGAACAGGAAAACCCTGCAGTGGAGGCCATGGGCTGGGCAGCGAAGTAGAGGGAGACCAATAACCCGCTGGTATGATGACTTAAAGAGAGCTGCGGGTTTGCACTGGGTGAGGACAGCGGAGGACCAAGACAGATGGCATGCCTTGAGGGAGGCCTATGTTCAAAATTGGACGTATTAAGAGCTGGGGAAAAAAAAATAATTTATCTATAAAAATCCAGCCCAACATCGTTACTTTGACCGAATTATAATAGCATTAGACTCACTTCATCTTCTTCGGCAATCTTTTTTACTGCAACAACTCCAAACACCGCATCACTATTCAAAGCCGCACTTTCCAGTTGAGGAGGTAGCTGCAACAAGAGCAATTTTTCTACATTTAGCTTATGGAACAATTGCCCTTGTTGCAGCTATTTCCTCAGTTGGTAAAATCGCCCAGTAGCGGCGTGTCAAATGTCGTTCCAAAAAAAAAAAAAAAGAACATGACATTGAATATTGCTCACATATTACCGCATCCATTTTTAACGTCCGTGTAAATTCCTCGCTAAAAATCATTCCTAACAAAAACATTACTCGAAAAATTAATCGGCCATTAAAGAAGATGTCGCACTTGTGCTATTATTATTACACCAGGTAACATATCGATTTCCTTCACGAATTAGCACATAGTTCATAGTCCATAAATAATTTGTTTTGCGCACGGCATGCCACACAAACGACGCCGTACATTAAATATAGTGATTATTCGGTCCCGGGTTGAGATTACCTACCGCAGCCGTTTAACATATCAGTCTTGATATGATGCTTTCACTAATCCATTCATAAAACGGTATTTATTTGCATAAATATCATTTATTTTATTCATTGTGTTTGTTGGAGCTCGGGGATTTGAAAAATGATTCGCTCTTTTGTTTTCAATTGGTGAGTTGTTATTTATCTACAAGAAAAAGCCTAACTCGAATGTTTTTATAGGCAAACGCATTGTCAGGAATTAATGATAATGAAAAAATAAGGTAGATGGTCCCTATTTTTTTTAAAAAGAGAATCGGGATTTTTTTTTTAAATAAGGAAACGACCCTAATCAACTCGACCGCTCATTCGGTTTATTCGGGGTCCGGTTTTTCCACTCGTAATGAAAACGTGTGAACCAGGAATTGATTTCATTAAGTTGAATTTTTGAAGGGAAGTCATTTGATGAAGGTACTTTTATTAAGTTGCAATTTTTTTCATATTATAAAAAAAACGAGTTCTCGGCTTTGATAATTTGATTTAAGGTTCGCTCCCAGAGACATTTATGTCTTTTGGAAAATTGTCTGGACGTGTTGCGCATAAGGACAAACTTTCTTCTTTAAATGCCCTCCTTGCACACGAGCTTAGGCGATCTATCCGACGAGCTCCTCTTTCCTCGTCATCAAGATTGTTGTAAGGACAATAAATAGTGCAGTGGTGTCCCTCTTGCCGTCTGCACGGAGAAAAAACTTCGGTGCTGATAACTAAAATTGTTCAGTTGTCCTGGAGCTCAACCGAAAATTCAGTAGCGACTAGCCAAAAATTAGTAGTGCTTACCAAAAATCAGTATTGCTTACCAAAATTTAGTTGTCGCTACTGAAATTTTTGGTTGAGCTCCAGGACAACTGAACGACTTTAGTTATCAGCACCGAAGATTTTTCTCCGTGTGCACCGCTATACTGACGCCGTGAGATACCCAGATTGCAGGAGTTCCAATCTTATTGATTTCTGCCTACAACCGGTACTGAAGTGCCAGCTGCCGCACTTCACGAGGCTGTTGCCCACTGGGCGGTGGGAGCGCCACTTCCCTACCCCTTTCCAACCATGATGGTCGCCAATTCCCGTCGCGGTAAATATTTACATGATACTGAAACCTGAATGGTAGGTTGCACACTCCAGGCGTACACTTCCTTCTGCTGAATCGGAACGCAACCTTAGACTCATCCATGTGCTAAATTAACTTACATCAAAATCCCAAAAAACTAAAAAAAATATCTCAACAAGACATCTATTAAATAACTTCTTAATTAACCTAATAGCTACTCATAAAAAAATTTTTATGGCCTAAATTTAAAAAAAAAAAACATGAATGACATTTGTTTACCCCCCTTTTCTTAACTTTAGTTAGATATCGTGTTGAGTGATTTTGGAGACAAGATATTATTCGATTTGGTCGAAAACATTAAGATTCCTTTTACTATTATGTTCAGAAAGACATTAGTGGTTGTATGATTCTTGTCATTGATATCATTTTATCATCTAAAAAATTCAGAAATGTTTTCCTAATGGTTTTATTGTTAACTTATTTTTTATTTCGACGTTTAACTGACGTTTTTCTGCTCGTTTTACAAATGTATTTTTTTTTTTTTTTTTAATCAAACGATGATTTTTACCAAATAACCGCCTCGAAAAAAAAAAAACCAAGAGGGATTAAAGAAAAGAATGGGAGAAGAGAAATGACTGTTAGTTTAAACTTTAAACCCTGAGGTTCATGAGATTAGTGCTTAAGACGAAATGATGCCCAGCAAGAGCCGTCAGAAAATCAAGCAGCTTTGTCATCGTCTTCGCTACGGGATATCTTCAAAACCAGATACTCGGTACCCATTTCACGACTGATACAACCACGTGCATTTTTATACAGGACTAATCGGTCATGGAATGAAATCGAATTTTGTTTCTTAGCTGCTTCTGTGCGTCAAGGCCTTTCAAATATATAAAAAAAAAATTAATATGATGGACTCGGAATAAAAAAGATGAACGATAAAATTAAATTTACAAGACAAATTGAAAGTAGGAGCTAAATGCATTAACGAGCAGTCAAAGTTCGTTACACGGTACCTGTACCTTGTCGTCAATCATTAAACAAGACGAGACTAGATATACATTCTATCAACAAGTGAATTTTTTTTTCCCATATGACTCAATAAAACGAAAGCAATAAAAACAATTTTTTCCGCTTTTTTTTAAAAAAAAAAAAAAATAATAGGATCAATTTGAAGTTGACGTCAACCCCTTGTATCATCCTCACACGCCCTTAAGCTCATCTTTTATTGTTCGCCCGCCCCTCCTATCATCCGGTGCACTTTATCTTTTTGTGTTTCGGTAAATCTCATTTGTAACACTTCTTAAATTAGTTCGATTTCATGTCGGATTAACTCCTATCTCTTAGTTTTCCCCTTTGCCACATGATTTACGGAGCAGATTCCAGACGCGTTCAGTAAATTTTTAAAACGAGATGAACAGTGGTACCGGAGCTGGTCAAGGCGCGTGTTAATTATTTTTTGAGAAAATAGGGATTGAGAATTTCATTTGGCCAAAAAAGGGCTTTAAATGAATTATTTCGGGAAAACCGACTTCGGCTGTATGTATCGCTTTACTTAACGATAGTTTATGTCGAATTTGAACACGATCGGCTGTTCCCTCATCGAGTTACGACTTTGCCCTAAAAATGGCCAAAAACGATTTTTTCGGAGAAAACGAAGATTGCTTTTTTTCTTAGACGGATCTAGGGAACGTGAGTACGAAATCTTAGCGAATCCCGCTGACCAGTTTTTGGCAAAATAGGAATTGAAAATTTCATTTAGCCAAAAAGGGCTTAAAATGAATTATTTTCGCAAAAATGACTTTGGTCCCTTACATCGCTTTGCCGAACGACTGAGCCGACTGAGTAGGAACGACTGTGCCGAATTTGAACGCGATCGGCTGTTCCCTTATCGAGTTACGCCTTTGCCCTAAAAATGGCCAAAAATGATTTTTTCGGAGAAAACGAAGATTGCTTTTTTTCTTAGACGGATCTAGGGAACGTGAGTACGAAATCTTAGCGAATTCCGCTGACCAGTTTTTGAGAAAATAAAATTTGAAAATTTTATTTGGCCAAAAAGGGCTTAAAATGAATTATTTTCGAAAAAACGACTTTGGTCCCTTATATCGCTTTGCTAGAGGAACGACTGTGCCGAATTTGAACGCGATCGGCTGTTCCCTCATCGAGTTACGACTTTGCCCTAAAAATGGCCAAAAACGATTTTTCCGGAGAAAACGAAGATAGCCATTTTTCATGGTACGTTCTAAAACAAGCCGAATTTGAACCAATTCGGCTGAACGGTTTTTGAGAAAATAAAATTTGAAAATTTTATTTGGCCAAAAAGGGTTTAAAATGAATTATTTTCGAAAAAACGACTTCGGTCCCTTGTATCGCTTTGCTAGAGGAACGACTGTGCCGAATTTGAACGAGATCGGCTCTCATCGAGTTACGGCTTTGCCCTAAAAATGGCCAAAAACGATTTTTTTGGAGAAAACGAAGATTGCTATTTTTCTTAGACGGATCTAGGGAACGTGAGTACGAAATCTAAGCGAATTCCGCTGACCAGTTTTTGAGAAAATAAAATTTGAAACATTTATTTGGCCAAAAAGGGCTTAAAATGAATTATTTTCGAAAAAACGACTTTGGTCGCTTGTATCGCTTTGCTAGAGGAACGACTGTGCCGAATTTGCGATCGGCTGTTCCCTCGTCGAGTTACGACTTTGCCCTAAAAATGGCCAAAAACGATTTTTCCGGAGAAATCGAAGATAGCCATTTTCTTTATTGGAATCTGGGAAACGTGTGTATGGAATTTTACGAAATTCGGCTCACCAGTTTTTGAGAAAATCGGATTCGAAAATTTTTAAGCCCAAAAAAAGGCCGAAAACAAAATTTTATCCGAAATTCGGCCCGACCATGTAGCGCTTGTCCTTTAAGCTCTTTCCGTTGTCGAGAAAATTCGCCAAACGTCAGTGGACGGAAGGACGGACGTTGGCCTGAAAACCATTCTTTCGGGTTCTGGGGGTCTCGAAACTTTGCACCCGTCGCAATACTTCCTTCACTCCTAGGGTCGCTCGAAAGTAAAAAAATGTATTTATGAATGAAAACATGATTTGGCACAACCGACCTCACCCTTAATATTGATGCAATCTTTCACCCTTAATGTAAGGTGCCAAAACGTCTGTTTCCAAAACCTCAAACTCAGGTATAAAAAAAAAACCTCTTCAAAAGATTTTTGATTGACGACGTATTTGATTCCTCAACTCATGACCCTTGAGCCTCGGTTGGTGGCCAAGAATAGACTGTCATTTTTGTCATCCTATCCCACTTACAAAATACCATTCTCTTACGTGAACCCAAGACACACGATCACTCATCTCTTTCAACCTCGAACTTTCCCTTAGGACTCCCCCTCTGCTGATTTGCAAACCAAACCCCCTATGAGACTCCTCAACCGCAGTTCATCGTGAAAATGGCTGCATTAATTAGCATTTAGATAACTTAATGATAATTGGTTGACATTATACGTCTTCCCCGGGTTCACGGTTAAGCTTTGAAATTGAAGTTCAGGGCGTAATCACAAAACCCGTCCCTGACATTTGGCCCCGAGAAAAGACATCTGTAGCAAAATTGTAAAATCAAAAACCCCCCGACGATAATTAATTTCCCTCTTCGCGGGCATATTAATGAAATTTCGGTATCCTTCCCTATTAATTTTACTTATACATGATTCCTTTGCATGCTCGCGTGATTCCCCCTCGCGCTCATCTAAATACAACTAATTATCCGTTCACTGACAGACGGTTAGTCTTTTTAATTTTTTATAATAAACCCGATTTATGAAATGTCAAATATATTTTTTCCTATAAATATCAAGACAGGTGACTCGTTTGCGCAGCAAATAAAATTTCCATTATACGGGATACGAGAATAACATAATAATTAGCTCGGAATTAAGTTTCACGAAGGAATTCTAATTAACGAAAGTTTTTCCTTCCCCGGAAAAGTTATTAAAACTTTTTTTACCACGCTATGATAAAAGCTTTTACGCTTTTCTCCTTTTAAATATGCCTAGGAAACCCATCTCCGAGAGCCATGTTGAATATTAACAAAGATTATTGATTGGTTAAGATGATTAGATACGCGGTGAGTAAACAGTGGCGGACTGGTAGAACACTTTTACTATTTGGTAAAAATGAACGCATCTTGCAACGAATGGCAACGCTCCTCGTGATTTAAAAAAGCGAACCAAAACCATTTTTGGCAGTACCAATTATGCTTCTGCTCTCGATAGCTGTTGCGCCGCATATGGTTCCTCGAAGTTTGCTACGAGTTGCAGCTCACAAATCGTTGTAAATAAACAAACTGAAATTATTTTTGCTTATCCCAAGTTTGCTTCTGCATCCGATAACCATTGCGACCCGTATGGTTCCACAAATGATCTGAACAAAGTGAAGTACATATCTTAACATGATACTGCTGCTATTAGCGAAAAGTTGCCGCTCATAAAACATTACATAATGACTCATTGAAATTATTTCCTGCTATCCCAACGAAGCTTCTGTCTTCCACAGCCATTGCGGTGCCAGTGTTGCCCTTAAATATTAAAACAAAACCTTTTGCTAATAGTTGCCGTGTACACAAGGCATTCACATCACTATTCGATGCTGTCCATGATTTGCTTCTCCCACCGATAATTATTGCAAAGCTTATAGTTCCGCTAAATGCTGTACAAATCGAAAGTATACCACTAACTTTATTTCCAGACAATTTGCTACAAGTTGCAGTGCACATAAGACACTTGAATAACAATCTGAACTTATTTGTAGTTGTCCCCGCTTTGCTTCTCTCATCGACAGCCATTGCCAATCATATAGTTCCACTAAATGCTGTAAAAATCGAAAGTATACCACTTACTCCATTCGCAGACAATTTGCTTCCAGTTGCAGTGCATATCCAGCATTACACCAACAATCTGAACCAATTTTTAGCTGTTCCCTCTATGCTTCTCTTACCGATAACCATTGCAAAGCCTTTAATCCCGCAACATCAACAATACACCAATTTTGGCACTTTCTACGTTTCAGTTCCGATCAGACCGGGGCAACTTTTCTTCCCGGCCATGCTGGCGCCCTTATCATCATATCATCAACCCCTAACCACGCTCATTCTTCAAAAATCAGATATTATAACTCTTTGTGGTCATCCTTTAATTAATTCACATCCATTTATCTCTCAGCTCATCATCCCATTCTTCACGGGGATTTAAACCGGAAAGACATTTAAAAATAAAAAATGTATAATTTTTCCCCCATCCCCCAAATTTCCAACCCCCTTTCCGATATTGTCCTTCGATATTAATTTATCGTAAGGGAAAACAATGTAAAGTATCCGTGTGTGTTTGTGTGGTGTATGCAAATCACTTTTCAAAGGGGTCTAACCGTTAACAATAACATTTTGTTCGGAAAATTAACCTCAAAACATGCTTAACTTATGTCGGTTTTTGTTATGTAAACATCATGTTGACTTTCTAAACTCTATACCTTTTCTGTCAATGGGGAATTCCCCCCGCGTGCTGTTGCCATTGACTGACAGTTTATTCAAATCTTATTTACTTATGGGAATCGCCATTTTTTTTTTTTTTTTTTCAGATGGTAAAAAGGGTTAAACGATTGTGTCATCATAGCTGATGGACTCCCTGACGATGCGGCCACCACTGGAGTAGCTAACGAGGTATCCCGTCACCCGTCACGCGGTTGAGAATGTCGACATTCATCTTGAGTCTCACCTTCATCATGTCTTCAGTATTCAAATTCTTCATCCTATTGTTAATAACCAAAAAGGTTTTTTTTTTTTTTTAACGGGAGGACTACCATTGGTTTCGTTATATCTATTGATGGATCAGCTTTCTAAGATATGCTAATTAACTGTCGGGCTTTACAGTAGCGGATTGGGCACTGAAGAGTTGGAGAGACTAGAGTAGAGCCGGAAGAGTATAAAATTCCAGTAGAGCTGTTTTTACTTTCGAGCTCATTAGAGTGATGAAGTATTGCGGTCGCCTCAAAAATCTGGCCAAACTGCGTATTTTAGAAATAACGGTGAAAATGGTTTTTGGGCTGGTGTCCGTCCGTTCGTGCTATTTTTCGACTGTATCTTCGAAACGAAAATTGGCAACCGCCTTCCTCAGGAAGGGGGAAAAATGTTACTTCAATATCAAGACTCTACGGCCAAATTTAGAGTTTTCGGGAATTTTCTCGAAAACGGCTTTAACGATTTTTTTCATTTTTTGTATGGAGATGCAAGACTCCATTAAGAACAACTTTTCCTTTTGGAAAAATCGCCATCCCCGGAAAATCCAAAAATTTTTAAAATTTATAGACAGCGCCGACATGGGACTCGACTTCGACTGAAAAATGGTCGGTAATTTCAAACTTTCGGTCCATTTTGCGATTGGAAGGCAACCCTGCCAAGTTAAAAACTTTCGCAGGGCCAAAAAAGGCCAAACAATGAATTTTCAAAGATTTACTCGAAAACGGCTTTAACGATTTTTCTTATTTTTTGGGTGAAGATACCTGACCCAATTAGGAACAACTCTTCTTTTGGGCATTTTTTCGTCAAAATTCGCCCTCTCCGAAAAATCAGGAAAAACAAAAAATTTGAAAGTTTATACGGATAGCACTGACATGGGATTCGATTTCGACTAATTAACAGTCGGGAATTTTAAATTTTTGGTCCATTTTGTGATTTGAAGGCAACCCTGCCAAGTTAAGAACTTTCGCAGGGCCAAAAAAGCCCAAACAATGAATTTTCAAAGATTTTCTCGAAAACAGCTCTAACGATTTTTCTTATTTTTTGCGTGAAGAACGACCCTATTAGGAACAACTCTTCTTTTGGGCAATTTTTCGCCAAAATCCCCCGAAAAATCCGGAAAAACAAAAAATTTGCAAGTTACGGATAGCGCTGACATGGGAATCGATTCCGACTAATTAATAGTCGGGAATTTTAAATTTTCGGTCCATTTTCTGATTTCAAGTCATCCCCCTTATTTTGTTTCTATTGAAGTCCCGAATGGAGCCTTAATCGAACGAAGCTACACCCCGACAGCGAAAAGGTGAGCAGTCCTAGGACTGCTGTTCCCTTAGTTATTTATATTGACATTCTAAGAAGACGGGGTGAACTATTGACTAACCCATAAGTGCCCTGCGACATTTTTTTTTCAGAAACTGAAATGGAAAGTTGTCGCATTCTTTTGTGAAAAATACCCGCTTTATTTCCATTCTTTTTTATTAAAAAAAAAAAAAAAAAAAATGATGAGCAAACAATTGCATGCTGAATCAAATATTTCTTTAAAAACTGCAAAAACAACTGCGCCCATTGGGGCAATCCTGGCCAGCATGCTCGGCAATGGCTATCGATAAGAGAAGAGTTGAGGGAACAACTAAAAATCAGTTTCGATTGTTCCTGCAGTGTTGTGTATGCCCTTCAACTTGTAGCAAGTTGTCTCCGAATGAAGTTAATGATATACTTTTGACTTGTATAAAATTTAGTGGAACTACCGGCTTGGCAATGGCTATCGGTAACAGAAGCGCGATCAGAACAAACGAAAATCGTTTCAGCTAGTCACTACCTAATGTTCTGTGAGCTGCAACTCGTAGCAAATAGTCTCCAAATAAAGTTAGTGGTATTTGATTTGAACAAGATTATACGGCACTATCGTCTCCCCCTTCATTCTCTGCTGCCCAAACTGGAGTCCACCTATTTGCTTTATCTCCATATTCGATTTAATTAATAATCAACTCTAATAAATCCTTTTTTTAGTACCAAACTCTTCAAAAAACGATTCCAAATTCAGATAATCACATTAATGCTACCCACACGACAATCCAATACGATTTCATTTTACACCACAGGTGTTTTATAGATCATCATTAGCTCCTACTAACTCCTGTATATAGTTACCCAAACCTAGAAAAAAATCAATATACAGGCCCAATTACTTATTATGTAATACTTTTAAATTATAATAGATGATCACGCATTTAAAGATTTACAGAATAATTGCGAGAAACGTTTTCTTTTTAAAAAAAAGAGACCACCAAAGTCGTTTCGAAAAAAAAAAGATACAAAAATGGAGGTAGCTGAGAACATGGAATGACGGTGGTAGCTGAAACTATCAAAATACAAGTGATCCATCTTATTGGTGCTTGACATTTGACAAGAAGCGATTTTGACTCGTGCAAAATTAAAAGTCCTACCTATAACCCGGTGTAAATTGTTAAAATGGGCCCAGTGGAATGTTGGGAGACGTCTGTCTTGCTAAGTGTTCGCCGCATGACGTCATTTTATTTGGAAATAATAGTAATCATTATTATTCTGATCAGAGACTTCATATTTCAGGTTCAGAAGTTCATCTGACTTGTTTCTTCACATTCTTCTTTCATTTTTTTTTTACTTCTCTTGCTCCTTATTTAAAAAATTTTTCAATTAGAATCGGTTGACAAGAAATTTTGTTGGATAACGCCCAGGAATAAAAAAAAACTGTCAAAATTTGGTTGGAAGTCCATGAAGGTGGTAATCATTAAGTGGACAAATTACTTGAACACGATTTAGAATATTGTCAATGACAGTCGCGCTGGATGTTTGTCCTTTCTTGTCACGATTTTGTTTTTTATTATAAATGTAGAACAAATCTTTGTGGTTGTTGAATTGATTAGTAGATAGTTGGTTACTTCGAGTTTGCACGTATGTGTCATTTTGATTGGGAGACGTGATGGAAGTTAAAAATTACGTCTTGTTTGTTGTTTTATAACGAGTCGAGCAAAGAAAACAACGATTGATGTAAATAATAACCCGAGACGTTTTCTTCAATTATTGACGGGTTAATTTTTTAGTTCTACCTGAATCCGGCCCAATAAATTCATTCCACTCACCCCTTGAGTAACACGATCTTAAAAAATTCCTAGGGTAATAAATAGGCATTAAAATCGTAATTGAAATCAGCTGACATTGAAAAGTGAGTGTCAACTTGGTAAAGGAGCGGATACGTCCCGAGAGGGGGGCCCGAGCTCCCGCTGAAAAGTCATATCAAATGGTCAGGTACTTCTCATATTTCATCAATTTTGTGTGGGGATGACAAGGTAGTGCAAACAACCCCTTCAGTATAAATCAAACATGAAGAACAACAATAGGGACGTAAGAGAGATAAAGATATATGAAAAAAAAAAACATAAATAATAACCATAATCTTTTGTAATGTTGATCGATTTTAAAGTTGAATAGATTGAATCCTTGGAAAAACTAATGGGATCCACCGTGAAATTCGACAGCGTATGAGGTATCCGCCATTGAACAATTTGTCACTTCAAGGGGTGACACGTATGACGTATTTACATATTCTTGTCTGATTCATCGAAGAGGAGTGATCGTTAAAAGGACAGGAGAAGACTGTGAAATGTTTTTAAGCGCTGCTGGCTGCTCCAATATTAAACAACAGCGTGCTGGCGGCCTGAGCTAAGACCTGATCTTAGCTCAGGCCGCCAGCACTCCAGTCGCCAGCACTCCAGTCGCCAGCACTCCAGTCGCCAGCACTCCAGTCGCCAGCACTCCAGTCGCCAGCACTCCAGTCGCCAGCACTCCAGTCGCCAGCACTCCAGTCGCCAGCACTCCAGTCGCCAGCACTCCAGTCGCCAGCACTCCAGTCGCCAGCACTCCAGTCGCCAGCACTCCAGTCGCCAGCACTCCAGTCGCCAGCACTCCAGTCGCCAGCACTCCAGTCGCCAGCACTCCAGTCGCCAGCACTCCAGTCGCCAGCACTCCAGTCGCCAGCACTCCAGTCGCCAGCACTCCAGTCGCCAGCACTCCAGTCGCCAGCAATCCAGTCGCCAGCAATCCAGTCGCCAGCAATCCAGCCGCCAGCACTCCAGCCGCCAGCACTCCACCCGCCAGTTCAAACAACAGAGCTAATACCTGGTCTTGGCGGCCTGCTCGAGGTCTTAGCACCAGCCTCAGGTCTTATCTCCAGCACATCGTACATGCCTGCACTCGTGGCACACACCTTAGCAACCCAACCACAAGTGATTACGTCAATTGATTAAAAAATAAAATAAAAGGAAAATCATGGCGTGAATATAACCATGCAATACTTTATTCGGAAGCAGTTCCCTGTTCGGTATAAATTTAAACTACAAGGTGACAACTCACATTTTAAAACCAAGGGGGCCCTTAACAAATGACCATCGTACTAATACTCGTCACACATTATTTCTTATCATTAAATTTTCTTTGATCACATTTCAAGACGCTTAATATTACCATCCGCTTTGAATACAATCCAAATCTCGTTCCTGCATCTCCCTGCTAATTATCCGCCTGATCGCACGTTCCCAAGATCACAATTATGCTGTACAAACCAACGACCCTCTCCATCGGTTTCGAAATTTTTTATAAACAAACAAATTAGTCACTTTCTTGTTTTTCAAAAACCCAAAAGCCTCGCTTGGCTCAGCCGTTGTATAAATCTCCGGGGGGCGACGTTTGGATTCGTTAGTTCCCCAAATATTTTGGTGGGTGTAAAGTGTCACCATTATTTGTTTACACAATGCCCATCATTTGCATATGAATATTTCGTGAGTTTTTATTTAATGCTTAACAAGAGAGAGAGGATCCCCTTAAAAGTGACAATCCATACAATTTTTACGCGGATTCTGAAGTATTTTATCCAATTTTATGTTTGTCACACACCTATTTTTAATTCATTCAAAAATTTGTCACCTCTTTTTACTGCCCCTTTGATTATTTTACGAGTCATAATTTATATTTTTAAAACGGAGTATGGGTGTTAAAAGAATTTTTATAAGGGTAACGATTTAGTGGTTCCGCCGTGCGCAGCACTCGGGCTGTAGTGGAAATATTAAAAATTAATCATGTGTTTTCCTTAAATGGCTACATTTTATTTTTGGTGATTGCGATCCAGGCACCAAAAACCGGTAGCTGAAGAGTTGGGAGGCTGTGCAATGGCTATCGGCAAAAGAAGCATAGAAGAAACAGCTAAAAATTTGTTCAGATTGTTGTATTCGTGATGTACATGCACTGTCACTGCCAGCAAATTGTCTCCGAATGGAATTAGTGATATACTTTTGATTTGTATAGAGTTTAGTGGAACTACAGGCTTGGCAATGGCTATCGATGGCAAAAGCACAATCAGAACAAACGGAAATCCTTTCAGCTAGTTACTGCTTAATGTTCTGTGAGCTGGAACTTGTAGCAAAATGTCAGGCTTTAGCGCAACCAACAAATTACCCGCACAGCTAATTTCTGAACTCCTTAAATTGCCATCCTTCTTCTTCAAACGCCCGCTCCTCGTCGGAGATGCCGATCATCACGGCCAACCATTGATGATTTTACTAGGAATATCAACTAATGTGATGATTTTACTAGGAATATCAACTAATGTGGTGACTTTCCATAATCTTCCACATCGCAGTACGGGAGCCATACCATTGATCCAACTCTGCCTCCCGGTATCTGAGCCTAGGCCTTGCCGATTACTACCATCTTCAGCACTAGGTCAGTATTAGCGAAGCTGCTGCCCTACACTAACCCTGAAAAGGGGGCTCACCACAGAGCAAGGACGCCATTCCTTGAGCAAGACAAAACATGCCTCACCGGTTACCTCTGGCAATGGCTATCGATGGCAAAAGCACAATCGGAACAAACGGAAATCGTTTCAGCTAGTTACTGCTTAATGTTCTGTGAGCTGGAACTCGTAGCAAAATTACCCGCACAGGTAATTTCTGAACTCCTTAAATCGCCATTACAAACTTGCAACTTTTTTTTGATTTATTAGCATCAGACTACATAAGAAAATAATACATGAACACGAACTTCAAAAAACTTGTTTAGAAAAAAAAAATGATTGATGCCAATAATTTGATTTGTTTATATTCTAGAAATAGGTTATACATAATGATGACGATTTTTGATCGCGGTTGTTAATGGTTTTATATCACAACTGAAATATGAGACAGGCAGTTATGATCAATTGGTATCTATCATTAATAAAATTCCATCCGCGATTAAAATCAATCGATTTTTTTTCCCAACTTGACGCGGGTCGCTCGATACCATCGATGATGGAATAGGTGTTGCCATAACATCAGTACAAGGTCCTTTTCAATCGCGGACACTTGTCAATCCTTTTTCAGGAATAAAAAAGACAAAAGAAGCAGCGATGGTTTTTTTTTCTTTTCATATATGCAAATGAAGTATAAGCATGAAATGTAGCATACAGTAGCCAGCGGCTCACAAGACATGTTTTCAGCTCGTCGTAATTGGTTTCACTTATCACTTATGCCCTCCTGTGGTCCTTTCTAATTGAAATTCCAAATATATGGTCTTCTCATAATCTTTTAACTTCACATATATTATGAATTTTCATTCATTTAACTCAACTGCTTCACTGTTTTAAGTTAAATCACGTCGTTATTAAATTCAATTTATTGTTTGAAGCCCGGGAAGGGTTAAGCGTAGTATTTTTTGTGGTCGAAGGTTTGTTTTTTTTTTATGTCGTGAAATATATGGCACGAGCTAACTGGACATGGGTTATGTAGCAGGTGATAAATTTTAAGAAGATGGGTACTTGTTGGCCTTGAGGATTTGGCGAAGGAGAATGCGGGCAGACATAAGGGAAATTAAAGATGGCGTCTTGTTCCGGGTGGTATGTTAGATCGGTGAAATAATGACAAGGAATTATTTGAATTAATGAAACGAGTAGCTCAGTAGCTGCGAGATGGAAGAAAAAAATGTGAAAGAAATCTGAGCCCCAGTTGCAGCATTCGTACTCTTTGAAATTGCTTCTCAACAGAATTTTGAGATGTATGTTTCTAGCCAACGTGAATGATCAGGAATGTTGTTCAGGATAAAACTTAGTTGGCCAAATGCTAAAACTTTGTTTCGAGTAGTTGAGCAATGCCTAAGTTTCTTTAAAAAGAATGCAGGTACCCATAGTTGATGACATATCAACTACGTGCAGCAATTACTCTCTGGACTCTAAAGAAGTCTTCAGATTTCTGAACAGCAACATTTTTAAAGTAAGTCAATGCAACAGAAATCTGAACAGCGTCATCACCCAAATATTTGGAATTTTGGATTGGTCAGTGCCGGACTCACCATTATAATGTAAGTTTATCTTTTATTGCAATGATATTACTGCAATGTAGATCATGAAAACCCATAAATCAAAAAAAAAGTTCTTTCACTTTTTTACCTAATCGCCACATTTCAACAAAAAAAAAACATTTGGTAATTTTGACTCATGCGGGTGCTTCAAAAAATATAACGCAACATTTTTTTAATTAAGACTTTAAAACAGTTGCTAAAAAGATCTTCGACATCACTAGCCAAAAATTCACATTTTCATTTTAAAAAAAAACTCTCACTAAACTCTGACGACTTTACAAAAAAAAACCTCAAGGAGTAAATAACATTGCAAAAAAATCAGGATTTATTGATAACACTCATTTTTTTTTTGTAATAAAATTCAGTGTGGAAATCATTAGAGAGGTGTAAAGTTTTGCTTTACGTTATAATTCATTATGGTCCGAACCCGAAAAGATAACAGCGGTATTAACCAAAGGTGTTTTTTGGGGGTGTGTCGCTAACACTATCTTTAATACAAAATGTCAGAAGGATTTCTTTTTTTTCTTTTCCTTTTGTTTTTTCCGTTTGATTGATTCGCAAATATACGAGTCTTCGTTTTATTTCTTTTCATTACCTGTCAACGTAAATTTCGAAAGGAAAACATTTATAAAAAGTCAATTATTAGATTTTGATGTTTAGGTTAATCACCAAAAAGGTCGATACGGATTTTCGTCACGGTTGAAAATTTTGAGGTTTTGATGAGGAGAGAGAGCGCCAGGGAAAAGGTCAGCAGGTAGATAGGCAGAGAACGTGCCTGACCACAGTTAACTTAGCAGAAAAAAATGTTCAAGAAATCTGAGCCCGAGTTGCAGCATGCGTACTCTTAGAATTTACTTCTCAAATTGAAGCTCTCTTTGCAGTGAGACTGAACAATGCCTAAGTGTCTTCGGGAAGAAAGCAGGTTGCAGGAGATACATGAACTACGTGGAGCAATTGAAGCAAATCGAAGCTATTGGGCCCAGCTGTCAACAACAGAATTTTGAGATGTATGTTTGTAGCCAACATGAATGATCAGGAATGTTGTTTAGGATAAAACTTAGTTGGCCACATGCTAAAAGTTTGTTTCGAGTAGTTGAGCAACGCCCAAGTTTCTTTAAAAAGAACGCAGGTACCCATAGTTGATGATATATCAACTACGTGCAGCAATTACTCTCTGGACTCGAACAGAAAGATTGGGGCAGGCCGGGCAGAACTAGTATGAATGACCGAGCAAGAACGTGAGAGATATAAATGACCAATACGATCCTGATCAATATTCGTAGATCAGGTTTCGATAAGCGGAAGGTGAGACTAATTAACACTATCTTTAATTTTATCCCAGCGGCTTGAATCAAAAACCAAACAAGATCCATTACTCGCTTTTTTTTGTGCCAACAAGACTAAACCAAAAAATCCGAAGCTGCAACAGTTTTCCACATCCTCCTGAGCCTTTTTTGGGGGCCCGAAATCTGTCGGTTACTCTTGATTATAGGTCCCATTATTTTATTTTAAAAAAGTAATTAATCCGAAATTTTTCAGGAGACGAAGTTAATTAAACCCGAAGTAATTAATGATGTAATTTTTTTTTTAATACTTTAGCCCGAGCCTGCCCCAACCCCTGACACCTTTTTTCCTGACCTAATTTCCCTCTTTTAAAATTTTTTTCGCTCATTAGTGGTTTTTCGTTAATTTTTATTAAAGAGGGCGGATTTTTAAAAAAAATGACTACCGAAAAAAATCTTGGATTACAATCTCATCACTGACTGATTGCATTGTTTATATTTCAAATATTTACAGGATCCCATCGTTTCGAGTGAGGGCCATGCCCTGCTCATCAATCTCAAGCACCCCCATGAAGGCCCCTAATAGCCCCCCGTTGGGCGACATAGATTCCTGATCTTCACAAACAAGTCCCTTTCAGAACGAGAACATTTTGTAACGATTACTCTTATTTATCATAAAAGATCTTGATTATCAATTTTTTTTTTTTACGAATATGTTTCGCGCCCTCTGCAGTCTAATTGATTTAAATAAGAAGAAAAATCCGAATAAAAAATATGTAAAATGGAGAAAGAGAGAGGAAAAAAGAATTCTTTTTTTGAAATTTTGTTTTTCTCATGAAATACTTGTTTCGCTGAGATATTGATAAAAATCAAATAAAATCGGAGAAGAAATGATTGAAAAATGGAAATGAGAGGATGCTGCTGAAATCACAGGTGCTTCTCAACGTTGAGAAACTTATGAAATATGGCAGGTGCTAGAGCCCCATATTTTTCTAAAAAATAACAATATTGACTTTGCCTATTTTCTTTTCCTCTTTTTTTTTTATTTTTCTGTTTTTTACCTTTTTCTATTTTCATAATTTCAAAGTTTAAAGGAAGTTTGTATTGAATTGCAATAAGTTGGGGTTTTTTACGGAGGTTTGTGAGGAGCTTGAAAGTAAAAATTCGAATTAATTTTCAATGGAGAATTTAAGCGAGATTATTCACGTTGGCTTCAAACATAGACATCTCAAAATTTCGGTTTTTTATATGTGCACAGCTATTTTCCCAAAAAACCAAGTTCTGAAGTAGCGTCTGGGCTAAACTCAACTCAAAATTACGACTTTTCATAATCGTGCACAGCCATTTTTCCAAAAATTATTATAAATTGTTCGTCCATAATAGTTGAGCACAATAGCTTTAAGCGAACACAGTGAAATTGCGCCACGCTGTTGATATGTCATCAACTGTGGGTACCTGCATTCTTCCCGAAGAAACGTAGACACTGCTCAACTACTCAAAACAAACTTTTAGCATGTGGCCGACTAAATTTTAGCCTAAGCCACATTTTTCATCATTGTAGTTGGCCACAAACATACATCTCAAAAATTCGGTTTTTTATATCCGTGCACAACAATTTTCCCAAAAAACCAAGTTCGGCCGTGACCTTTGGGCTCAACTCAACTCAAATTTACAATTTTTCATATTATTACACAGCAATATTCCCAACAATAATTAAAAATTATTCGTCCGCGATAATTAGGCCCAGTAGCTTTGAGCAAACACAGTGAAATTGCGCCACGCTGTTGATATGTCATCAACTGTGGGTACCTGCATTCTTCCCGAAGAAACGTAGACACTGTTCAGCTACTCAAAACAAACTTTTAGCATGTGGCCAACTAAATTTTAGCCTAAGCCACATTATTGATCATTCTCGTTGGCCACAAACATACATCTCAAAAATTCGGTTTTTTATATCCGTGCGCAGCAATTTTCCCAAAAAATTAAAGTTCTGAAGCGGCGTCTGGACTAAACTCAACTCAAAATTACGATTTTTCATATTCGTGCACAGCCATTTTTCCAAAAATTATTATAAATTGTTCGTCTATAATAGTTGAGCCCAATAGCTTTGATCGAACACAGTGAAATTGCGCCACGCTGTTGATATGTCATCAACTGTGGGTACCTGCATTCTTCCCGAAGAAACTAGGACACTGCGCAACTATTCAAGACAATAATTCTTGATGAAGATCACAAAACTCCAGCAACCATTTTAAAAAAAAATCATCTGGATAATTAAGGATCCCGAATCCGATAAACATATTTAAAAAAGTTTCGCCGTTCACGAATTATTTAAAAGATCCTCGTACCGACACGAGGCGGTATCACTTCATGTTTTAATACATTGATCATATCAGCGGACTTTTAAAATAAAAGAAAGAAAAAACAACCGGGTATTTAAAAAACCATTCCCATTTTTCATATCTCTCTATTATTTCTGCTAAAAGGGCAAAAAAAAAAAAAGACAATAACCTAAATTTTAAATGTCGGGGACGGAAGTCAGAAAAAACTCGCATGCCTTTAAAATTAAATTGATTAAATGAATATTAATCGAATAATTAATTAATTGATTACGATACCCGACGGCCAATCGTTAAACATAAAAGGGAATTAGATTTAACGGCCGTGTGATCCTTTAGCGGTTATCAGTTAACATTTTAAAGTAAAGGGGGGCAAATTAGTGATAGACACACTGTAGCCCGGATTTAAAAAGAGATCCAGGTGGGCGGGCGGGGAACTTTAAAAAAAAAAAAAAAAAAAAAAAGAATCTCTAATAAATAATATTAATTGATGAATATGAAGAGAAATAATAGCAGCGTTAATTAGAGTGGCCATTGAGCGTTACACCGCCATTTTAGCCCTCGAGCCCTCAGCCAATAAAACTTATTACGCATCTGGTCTTATCTGTAGCGAGCTTATTTTTAAATGTATTTTTGCTGGCGCTGTTTTTTGATATAGTCATCGGCCTAAGGGTTCAAATAAATATTGAGGGATTGTGACAGAGGAGTTTTAGTGCAGAGTGAGTGCGATTGGGATTTGAGCACGTTAGCCTGACGTCTTCAGCTAATTCTTCAGGGTACTAGAGGTGATCTAAGTGCCAGTTAGAGCTCCAAGGAAGATTAAACGTTCAATGGCATAAGAGACGATTGTTCTCGGGACCTTCTTTTGCCCGTCGCAGCGGTCTGTATAGCAAAACCACTGCTTCTAATTTTGTGCATGGCCTGCTGAACACTTTTCAGCAGCAGCAGCTTTCTGTTCTTGATGAATGCAGCCCGCAATGCTGCGATCATTCCCAGTATTTCTGAGGAGAAATCGACGCCTCTGACCAATTTCCTACGTTCGAGCGAAAATCGAAAATCGTTCGTCCATGATAGTTGGGCCCAGTAGCTTTGAGACATATGTTTGTAGCCAACGTGAATGATTACGGATGTTGTGTGGGATAAAATTTAGTTGGCCACATGATAAAAGTTTATTCTGAGTAGTTGAGCAGTGTCCAGGTTTCTTCGGGAAGAATGCAGGTACCCACAGTTGATGACATATCAACAGCGCGGCGCAATTTCACTGTGTTCGCTCAAAGCTACATGGCCCAATCGACGAAACTACAAAAATCCAACAAAAATGCATTCCCTTTTAAATATAGTTAAGCAATAAGATTAAAACTAAAAGTGTATTAACATTTTCTAAATCTCTTTTCAGTGAGGAGGGAACCTCGTTTGTCATTGCGTTTTAATACTTATTGTAGGTTAGACCCCGACAAGATCTCAAAAAATATAAAAAGTCTATTGTTAAATCCGGTAAGGAGCATTTATTTTCGATTTCAAAGCCAGAGAGAAAATTAAGTGTAGAAACACGATCCTCGTCTCTCATTTTGAAATGTTATATTTAGTGTTATTTCCTCCATTGTTTCATAAACGGCGGGAGAATCAATACACCCTGATAGCCTATCATGTGATTTATACCAACAACGAGTCAGAGGTCTCATTTCGTATTAAACTCTGATTAATATCATCGGTGATTTTAGTGTTCAATTACCGTGAGATCGCACGAAGGGGAGGATCCAAAACGGCGGAATTTTTTTTTTTTGTTTTCCGAAGTGTGAATGTCAAAAAAAAGCCGCTTTTTTCTGAACCGGGGTACCTTTAGGCTAGGTGAAGAATTTTTTTCGGGTTTTGTGGTTATTATCTGTTTATTTGTTGGCATCATCTCTCTCTTTAATCGGCTCCGCGGCCTTTATACAAATCTTTCACTTGTCGATTTTTAAAGTTGATTTTCTTTTTAATATGTATACCGTGTCACGCTAATCTTGATTGGGTTCAAGGTGCCAGGGAGAGAAAGAAAAACTGCTAATTATAGAGGCATGATATAGGAGGTTGGAATTGATCGTAAGCGATGGTTACATTGAAGACACGCTATTAAGGATTATGATTAATAATTCTTTTTCTTTAAGGTATGTTTCCTGTATCGATTTATTATGTCTATTCGAATTAGCGTTATCGATGAAAATCTGCGCCAGAGCGGAAATAGTGATTGCTACTTTCATGGATGAGTTAAGCTCCTACCGCATCTTGTCCAGACAAATTTCTCCAGTCTAATTTTGATGTTCAATTCTTTTTCTTAAGGCTTATAATCGGTCATGGCCGAACAATATTTGTTGAGAAAGTTGCCGTGCGCGGATGTGAAAAATCGAAAATTTGAGATGTATGTTTGTAGCCAACGTGAATGATTACGGACGTTGTGTGGGATAAAATTTAGTTGGCCACATAATAAAAGTTTGTCTTGAATAGTTGCGCAGCGTCCAAGTTTCTTCGGGAAGAATGCAGGTACCCACAGTAGATGACATATCAACAGCGTGGCGCAATTTCACTGTGTTCGCTCAAAGCTATTGGGCTCAGCTCAGCTATTGGCGACAAAATCCAAAGAATACGATTGCCTCAACTGGTGGCACGAAATCCAATTGATGAGACGAAAATCACAGTACAATAGCTCCAACTGAGGCGAGAAAATCCAAAATACAACTGTTCCAACTGGGGCAACAAAATGCAGAGTACAATTGCCTCAACCTGGGCGACGAAATTTCGAGTACTATTGGCTCCCCAACTGGCTGCCCCAACTAAGGCCACAGAATCCAGAGTACAACTGGCCCAACTGCGGCTACAGAATCCAGAGTACACTTTCCCATTTTGGGTGACAAAATTCTAAAAGTACAATTCCCCAAAACCTTAAAAGAAATAAAGCCACCGAAGAGTTATTAATTTGGCCATATACTAACAATTCTACACGCCTAAGCCCTGTGGTACTATACCGGAACATAACCATACGAATACCTCACAAGTCTCCTTTATAACTGTGAAACATTTATCAAAATCAAAATCTTTATCCTTAATTTTTTTTTCGTTTTTTAAAATCCATCCTAATCATCAATGCTTTCCTTTAATTTATCGTAAGGAATCGTACTCTCGCAAGTTTTACATGTATAATCGAACCTCATGCAATGACCATTACTAAAGTGATAAGGAGCAACTTGGAAAAATATAAAAAAAAAACTCCGTATGCTTAGAAAACACATTATAACTGAAATTCACGCTTAATAATTCCCGAATCAATTAAACATGAACACATGCACGAAGTGAATTGATTACTTGCTACGCGATTCGGTCCATTCGTCGACTCGGGTAACAGTCCAGTTAAGTGATATGCTATTATAAAATTCGTTCCATGAGATTGAAAATAAAGACAAAAAAATAAAAGCTTATCGAGATTTAATGGAAACGAGGGAAAAGTGAATCGTGAGGTTGTGAGAAGTGTCGCAGGAGATGGGCAGGGCCCTAAAAAAAGCTAGTGATTTCGTTCACCAAGTACTTGGAAAAAATTAGACCTTAAGTCACTTTCGACGCCTTACGAATGGGTGTCTACGCCCATGAGGAAAATGTGCACAACTTGCCAAATAAGGGACCACTAAAAAAAAAAATTAAACGGAACATGGCTGATTACTGAACTTCACCGGATTTCTCTATAAGTTTATTTATGTGCGCTCGTTTTGTGCGATAAAGAAAGAAAAATTCAATTTATACTTTACATTGACGGCGGTACCGTGTTAATTAAAGACTTGTGAACACGGTGATGAATTAGTTTGGCGGTAATAGCTTGCTTCCCGCCGGATCAGTTATTTATTCGTTTTTAATCCGTTGCCAATTTCAATTTCACCTTCGGAAAAGAGGAACAAAGATTAACTATTAGGATGTATATTTAAAAATAAAATAAAAAAAGCGACGGCGACGACGCGCACGCTATTTTCGTATATATAATAAAATATATAATGGAATGGAGAAGTCAATTAATGGTTTATGGCTTTAGAAAAAAAATTGGAGATCCAGTGGCGATTAAAGAAATCAACCCCTGACTGTGAAATGACCTTTGGCATTCATAAACTCCTAGCTATAATGAAATCTTTCTATACAAGACAAACCAATCGACTACTTTTGATGAGTAATACATCTCCGTCACTTAAACATAACACGGTAAAAGAGCTTATTTCATCATTGGAGTGATCAAAAATTCTTAAGGTTTTCGTGTTATGTTTTCATCGTGTCCGTTGTTGGTGTTGATTTTTTGAGGCGGTTAGAAAATCTTCAGGTTTGGCGAGCTCGAGATTCCTTCTGGCCCGGGAGGTAGCAACCTGGTAAGGGTTCTGGGAGGGGGCAGCAGTCCTACCAGTACTGGCTTAAGGCTGAAGACGGTAAAGTTTGCTAGGCTTAAGTCCAGAAAGTAGGAGGCTGAGTCGAGGACTGACGTTAGGGCTCCGGGCTCCTGTACTGCCATGCGGAAGGTGTTGGGAAGCCTCCGCATTAGTATAGCCATCGAGGGTTGGCTGTGCAAGATGGTCGATTTGGCTAGGGTCTTATGCACGCCACAATAAGCTCTCTAACCATGATGGTCGCCAATTCCCGCCGTGGAAAGGCACTGTAAGAAGAAGATCTGTCGGAAGAAAGAACCCTCTCTGGGCATTATTCCAGCCCTTAATGCGTCCAATTTTGAACATAGGCCTCCCTCAAGGCATGCTATCTGTCTCGGTCCTCCGCTGTCCTCACCCAGTGCAAACCCGCCATTCTCTTTAAGTCATCATACCAGCGGGTTATTGGTCTCCCTCTACTTCGCTGTCCAGCCCACGGCCTCCACTGCAGGATTTTCCTGTTCCACCTGCCATCATTTCTCCTTGCCACGTGTCCCGCGTAATTCCATTTCAGCCTCGCCGCTCGATCAATGACGCCAGTTACCTCGGTGATTTGTCGGATCTCTTCATTCCTTATGCGGTCTCGAAGTGATATTCCTATCGCTCTCTGGGTCACCTGAAGCTTCGTTACGGTCTGCTTGGTGAATGTCCACGTCTGGGCTCCGTATGTCAACACTGGGAGAATACACTGGTCGAAAACCTTAACCCTTAGATGTACTGGTATCCGTCGGTTCTTCAAAATCTTGGCTAGCTTCTCAAATGCTGCCCATCCCGATCGTCTTCGGCGCTCTATTTGTACGTACTTACTCGCCTTTTTTAGGGTTGTCAGTTGGCCGAGATATACGTACTCCTCCACGTTCTCTAGTTCCTTCCCGTTTATTTCAATGGATGTATTTGGTGGGCACATAATGTTAATCTTCTTCAGGTTCATTAGGTTCATTACATACTTAGGAGTATGCAACCTGCCAATCAGGTTTCTTCTTTTTCTTTGGGCGCCATACTAGCTTTCGAACGTCGACGACCTCTCTGCATATAGCTGTTTTGTTTCGAGTTGACACAGCTATATGGGACCTAAAGTTTAATGCCGGTTACGAACGGCTAGGTAGAGAGGCTGCTACCACCTCCTGTGGTAGCCATTGCCTTGCAGGGGGGGTGAGACCGAGCGACAACACACATTCATCGCTTTTTACGCAGATGACAGCGGTCAGAGTAAAATCGAACCCATCGGGCACGCTATCCACTGAGCCACGAGGCTGATCTAATCAAATTCCAGCATCATGTAAATATTTACATTTGGCAGAGTACAAGTGCGGAGTGCATAGTGTACCATTCTGCAACCCGATCGAGGCCTGAATTAATTCCCTAATTCTTCAAAACATTTCTCATTTGACATCTTTCTTACAATAACCAAACTTGCTGTCAGTCATATCGTGAGACTATTATCGCATATACACGTTCTACTCATTAATCGTCGACCCGTTCCTGGATAAGGTCGCCGTTTCACCTCGAGATAATTTTACCTCACGCAATTTACCGAATTATAATTAGCTTTTTACACATTCATCGATTGAAATATTGAATATTAAAATATAAAATAATAATATCGAAGTTGTTTAATGTTTTTTTTTTTTTTAGTTTGGTTTAATTTAAAAGAAATTATGTATAACACCAATTTTTATGAAGAATTCAATTACAGAGTAGATAAAACCGACAAAATAGTGGGTATCCCATGATCATGCATGTTGGAAAACCGTAATTGCGGTAGATTTTTTGAAGTTAAAGGCATCTAGCCCACAATTAACACCTTACACCACGTTGGTGTGCCTCGAGGGCCTCCAACACGGACACTTCTCCTTTCGGAAAGGAAAACAATCCGTGATGCAATTTCGCTGGCACCACGATAAGATTCTTTTTGGAAAATTTTGCAACATTTAAATTAAAAAATCCAATATCTTCCAATATTTGTTAAAAACCTCCAGCTCGCGACTCGGAATTCGATTCCACCGGGAGCTTTTCTGTGCCCTCGACGTGTTACCAGGCCAAAATTTATTTTCCGAGCCTATCTTGGCTCAGGGGCCATCACCTTGCAAGACACCCTACTTTTTAAAGCTCAAAAATAAAAAAATTTAAAGAGGAATTGACATAACTATAATTTAATAAATTCTAAAAAGAATATGTGATCAGAAATAAAAATCGATCAAAGAGGATGTGCGATCAAAAAAAAAAAAAACTCGGTGAGAATGAATGTACCCTGTAGGTACCAGGCAATGAGTGGGCATTGGACCTTATGCGGCGTTCTCGCCCTGTTATTACCTCTCCAAGTGATTACAACACCTTATACATTTTTCTCTCTTTTTTTTTTTTCAACTTTTTTTGATAAATTGTTTTCCTCAAATTTATTGATCACAAGCTTTTTATAATCTGGTCCTGTAATTTTAATTACAAAATGGGCGTTAATTATTTTGTAAATCTTTCTTTCTTCTTCGTCTTTACCGACACAATAGTTTATAACATGATAAAAACCGATTAGGAATTCACCGGCTTTATCCTCCAACAGATGACCCACCTTAGACAAATAACGTATTTAATAAAATGTAATAACCGACACCTATTAATTAGGTGTAAACCATTAGACGAAAAGAATTTTTAATGGATACTACTCCCTCGACTTCCGCGTGGGGCCGATGGATCATCAAATGATCTGTCACTCGGGTAGGAGCTGATACATGATCCATTACTGATCTCTATAGAAAATTTTTTTATCCGTTCATCCAAGCAAAATCGATTTAAAGAAAAAAAAGAAAAAAAAATCTTAATTGGCTGATAACATTAACTGAACTCAACGGTCACAGTTCAATGATCATTTAATAGAGATTAACAAACGCTGATATCGGTTTACTTTCTCTAATTTAATTTAGCGAGAATGGCTAGGATTAAGCCGTGATCGTTCACTGGTTATATAAATTTTCCTATTAAAATTATAATTGAGGAGGTAGCTGCAACAAGGGCAATTTTTCTATGTTTAGCTTATGGAACAATTGCCATATTTTTTTGCCCAATAGGCAACTTGCATAAATTTTAAAATCGCAAATTTATTATCAATATCAATTCTTCAATTCATCAAAAAAAAAATTTTAAATACCGGAAAATTTGCTTTGAAATTCAAATTCTAGAAAGTCCGCCAAAAACCAACCATGATTTTATGACGTCACAACTGAGTCGGATCCTTTGTTCCTATTGGTAGAATTTTCGCGCGCAAAAAAAATCAGCCAATGAAATAAAAGAATTCAACTCAGTTGTGACGTCATCAGCTCGTTAATGGCGTATGGTGATTTTTGGCGGGCTTTCAAAAAATTTGAATTTCAAATTGAATTTTTACCTGTTTAATAAAAATTTATTTGACCAATTTTTTCTTGGTAAACCTTTAATAAGAATTTAAGGACCGGTTAATGACGTTTTAAAAATTCAGAGTTGAGCCCCTTGACTTCTCAGGTCCAGAATTACTTATAAAAATTTTTTTTCTGTCAGGTTTAAAAAAAAAAGAAATACTGACAATTTCACAAACGATAAGCTTTCGTATCGGAACGAATCCCAAAGCGTGAAAAAGGATCGTAAAAAAAATGCGGGGGAGGGGAAGAAGTGTTTAGCTTATGCTTCTCATCTGGACCGACACAGTCTCCGGCGTATCGTATGAAAAAGAAGGGGTTTCAGTTTTTAATGATGGCCATTCGTCAAGATTACTTCAATTGTTTTGAAATTATCAATTGATGTCACGTGCGGGGCAAAAGCTTTAGCTTTTATTTTTTAGTCAGATATCAATTTGAATTTAAAACGAATCTTCTCATTTAGAACGATTCGATTCGGAGAGAGAAAGAGAAAAGAAAATGGTAAAAAATATGGCGACCCTATGCAATGTTCCAGTCATACTTATTATAATTCTGGACCTAAGAAGTCAAAGGGCGGTAGACTTTGAGCCCGTAGACTTCTCAGGTCCAGAATTATTTTTTTTCCTTTTTTGGGATGAACAACTTGAAGAGTGGCTGGAGTTTTAGCTTATTTTTGGACTTTTCTGTCCAAATTCTTTCAATTCCTGACTGAAAAACTGAAAAACGTCTCATATTTTTTCCAACTACGTGAAAAAATTTATTTTTAATAAAAAAAAATAAAAACATCTCAATCTTTAAAACTGTATACGGGTTATTATTAATTTTTTAGGGTTGATCATTACTCACATGATTGCTTTAAAATTATTTTTACCCTTCCTTTCACGTAATCTATAATCAATATACTCCATTTCTGGCTACTTCAGTAGCACGAAATTAAGACGTGAAAGGGCATGAAAGTTAATGCCGTAAATAATACAAAATAATAAGAATGAAAAAAAAAAAATCCGTAACGTCTCAAAACTTAATGATAACTTCGTTTTTCCGATCGAATTTCAAGAAAAATTAAAAATTGGTTCAGCCTGATTTGAAACGAGGCAATACATGATTTAACATGATTAAAGAATAAAAAAGAAGCTAATAGGACGTGAAATTATTGATAATTTCAAATAATTTGCTTAAAAAATTCCTTACCTCGTCGAATTTGAAAACCCCAAAATCCATAATTTTACGGAGAGTCAAAATTTTGCCCAAAAAATTGTTTGACGCCAAAGATTAGAGTTATAACAAGGATGCAAACGAGGCTGGACCACAGAAGTTGAAATTTTATATCACAAAAAAGTGTGAAATATTATAAGGTCTCACATGGAGAAGACACTATGCAGCATATTATGGCAATCATCCAAATCTAACATAATAAAAAAAAACTATTTAAATGTCAAAAAATTAAAATATTTTTCTACGAGAAATTTCATTCACAAGAAGAGAGCTCTTGGGTATGGATGCACGCTCCATCCAGCGTGAACAAAGAGAACTGGTAGTCAAACGAAAAACGATTCAACGACCTCTTAAAAATTTTTTGACAACTACTAGCTCAATCTAAACTTAAATGCTGCTCTGTTTTACCGCTTGCTTTGTTCTGTTTCATTTTCTTTTAATAAAGTTAGAACAAGGATTCTCAATTTCTTCCCACAGGGGTTAAAATTTTTTTATTTGACAGAGCTCCATAAACTTTACAATTTTAGTAATTTCCTTTTTTGATGGTTGTTCTTCTCGAATGGTTGTTCAGTCGAATAAGTTTTTTCTGAATTCCAACAGTCGAACAACTTTTTCCAGAATTCCAACAGTCGAACAAGTTTTTCCAGAATTCTAACAGTCGAACAAGATTTTTAAGAATTCTAACAGTCAAATAAGTTTTTCCAGAATTCTAACAGTCGAACAAGATTTTTAAGAATTCTAACAGTCGAACAAGTTTTTCCAGAATTCCAACAGTCGAATAAGTTTTTCCATAATTCTAACAGTCGAACAAGATTTTTAAGAATTCTAACAGTCGAATAAGTTTTTCCATAATTCTAACAGTCAAACAAGATTTTTAAGAATTCTAACAGTCTAATAAGTTTTTCCAGAATTCTAACAGTCGAACAAGTATGTCAAGAATTCTAACAGTCGAGCAAGATTTTTAAGAATTCTAACAGTCGAATAAGTTTTTCCAGAATTCTAACAGTCGAACAAGTATGTCAAGAATTCTAACAGTTGAACAAGTTTCTCCATAATTCTAACAGTTGAACAAGTATGTCAAGAATTCCAACAGTCGAACAAGTATTTCAAGAATTCTAACAGTCGAACAAGATTTTTAGGAATTTCAACAGTTGAACAACTAAATGCGACCATACTAAATAGCTATGACAGCAATCAATTAAAGAAGTAATCTCCTTTGCTTTGATTCTGTATCAGGGCTACTAACTGAGTCACGATAACCTAAAAAATTCAAGGAAAACCCATCATATTTTTAAAATGTCCTTTCCCATCTAATCCATGGCTTCCCAGGTTGATTTAAAATAAATATCAAAACTAAGTTCACTTTTCACTACACAACACCTTAAACAACCAAGCTGCACAATTAATTTTCTAACAAATAAGAAACATAACCTCACTTTCCACGATGCCTTTTTTTTAAAACCAATTCTCAGTTAGCATCTAAATAAATCAATCGCAGAAATAATCTCCTTTGCTTTGGTTTTGTATCAAGGCCACTAATTGAGTCACAATAACCTAAAAAATTGAAGGATATCACATATGTTTTTGAAATGCCCTTCCCCATCTAATTCATGGCTTCCAAGCTCCTCAGGTTCATTTAAAATCAATATAAAAACTAAATTCACCTTTCATTACACAACACCTTAATCAACTGAGCTGCATTATTAATTTTTTTAACAATTACCACATAGGAACGTCTTTCACCTTCCATGGAATCCATTTCTGATTAAATTCTGAGCCACCATCTAAATGCAACGATTTTTAAAAAGTTTAACACCAATCTATCAAAGAATCAGAAAAATACCCTAAACATTCCAAACGGACCACAACATCCTCCTTGTAACTGCAAATATGAATCATATCTTCACCGAAATATGATTTTACAACTATAAGTGCTTCAGAGTAATAGCTAGATGAATCAAGGATCTCAAAATCCTAACATCAATCCTGAAAGCAGGTAAACCAGCAACGCAGACCACTTTGCCTCAAATACTCCCAAAATGTGATTTTAAAATCATATCCAGAGCTACAGAAAGTAATTGCTTGACCAATCAAGGTTCTCATTATGCTATCACTAACCCTGAAACACATAACAGGTCACTATTTAAATTTCTAACAGATACATACACTTAAAATTCAAAATTGCTGGCAAATATTTTACTCGATAAATGCGACAGCTATAATCATTATGCGATACCACACAGAACAAACAATCCTAACAGCCTTTTTTGATTACATCACCTGCATTAAGATGTGTCTTCAATTATTATTGTCAATATGGTATGCTTATTGAAGTCAGATATCAAACAACACAAATTATCCATTCAAAATGTAGTCCACAAGCGCTGAAGTGTAAATTCAAGCTCTGTTTTAAAAACCATTTACATTTTAAATTAGTAGCTAAGCAAAAGTCCAATACCTCGGTTTTATCTCCTTGGTTTAAAGTCTGCATTTTTCTCTCAGATTTGAGAATGAAAAATTTTCATGCAAAAATTAAAACAAAGTCAGTCTAGGTTGCTTACCTTACAGCCATCTCTGAAGAAAAAAATGTGCCTCCCCGATAATTTAACCAGAATCGCGATATTTTAACCGAAAATCACTCCCGGATTAAAACCGCGACTACCTCGTCTCATCACGAAATTTAATGTTATCAAAATCAAAAGAAAATCACTTGAAATGCTTTACTTAATATAAAAACGTACACAATATACGAAAAGGGGACAGCGGACTCGGAATTCTAGACACGTAAACAAGAATAGTGAATTTGAGGCCCTGAAAATACGGTACTGGGGCCATTTTTTTTGTTTTATCGTGGAAGCAGATCAACTGCCACGTGTTTTTGATGTTGTTCATAAGATGGCCGACAGAATAAATTTTTTAAATTAGGAATATTGTTTAATTGATTGAATAAAAATGATTCAGTGAATCAAAATTATAAAAGAAAATGTAGATCATTAAATAAAAATACATGACAATGGTAAGTTTAACGTGAAAATTTAATTCTTATTTCTAGCACTCGACACTCGGCTATAGGAACCTCTACGGCTTCAATTTTTTTTATTGGGAAAAAAATGCGGTTTGCAACTAAAACCTAGAAAATGTGTTTAAATTAAGATTACAAAATATTTTCTCGTTGCATCAAGGAACTGGATAAAAATTAAACTGAATAGTTAATTTATCCAATTACTACGAATGCTCCATAATCAATTGCCGATCATGCTGTAGTGCCATTTGATTTGTCTTTTACAGGAGAAACCATAAAATTAAGAAAACCATCAACGTCGTCTAATTCATTTGAAGTGAACTTGGCAATTATGGTCTGTCTTCCTTCCATTGGAGGCTTCAATTTGAAAGTGACTTTAGCTTCTGCGTTGGGCTGCACTGGGCTGAAAAACAACAATATCAAAAATGTAATCACAATTTAAGGATGCAGCATCTATGTGGAAGTTAGCTTTTGCCAGGTAAGGGTTTTAGTTTAGACGATGAATTTTTTTTAAGTAGGTGAATGAACATAAAATTTCTTGAAGGATTCAAGAAAATCTTATCGAAATTAGATTAGTTTTAAAAAAATTTGAACACTGATGAATACCGATTTCCTTAACAGTTATTAATAAGCCCATTAACATATCATTTTACCATAACACGATGATAGTTTAATTATACTCACTTGGATAATTTGATTTTAAGTTGTTTAGCTAGCCCAGGGCCCTCGATTCTAAATTCTCCTTTTTTGAGTGGGATCGGCAGTGGGTTGATAAAGAAGGCGTCCGCAGTCAGTTCTTGTCCTTCAACGGCCTCGCCTTCAAACTGCAGATACATTCACATAATTGCAACGTTACGGTATATAAATAAAAAGACATTTCACACCTCATAACAAATTATTAGTTAAAAAAAAATAAGAAAATGATTTATATGAACATACCTTAATTTTAATATCAGGTTTTCTAACTCTAAAATCATCCTGAGCGAAATATTCGTAATTGGTATCGACGACGGTGGATAAACACGCTATGTTAAATGCACATTGATCGCAGAGACGTTTGTAGTATTCGTCGTAGGTGACGTCTAATTTTATTTCCTCAACTGGAAATGGATTTTAAAAATTAATAAGGGCGGTTGGGACTTGGCTGGATATTTTTTGCAAATCAGTATGAAGTTTTAAAAGTTGTAGGGGGCTTGGCCAATGCTGTGGGGCCTATTAGAGGCCTTAGCTGGGCTTACACTAGTTAGGCCTAAGCCTGTTAAGGTTGGTAGAGGCCAATTTAAGGGCTCTAATTCATTTTTTAGAGGCTTGTAAGGAGCAGCGTGAGCCTGAAATTGGCCCCTTAGGGCTTTTAAAGCCCGATTTAAGCCCCGTGGGGCCTCAAGGTTTTGCTCTGAGCATTTATGACTAATCAATTCTCAATATTAATATCTTTTAATAAACTTACCGGTTCCTGCTTTAATTAACTGATCATATTTCTGTTTCTTTACAGCATCTCCGACTCTTCCTGTATACGTGACAGTGTCAACTCTAAGGCTGATCATTACTCGATGGTCCTTTTCTCTATTCCTGTTAGTAATGACCACAACAACGGAAAACGGAGATCCGATGACAATGTCATCTCTTAATGAAAAATCAAAATGGACGTCGTTGAATTCTTCATTGAGGTAGTAACGGCTAAAAAGGCTTTCGCTTTGCTTCAAAGCTCTCAACATGGCGTCTCTTTCTTCTGGGCTTTCTGTAAGAGTTTGAATTTTGAATTTTTTAGAAATAATTTTTGGCTAATTTTAATTTTCTTACTTTCAGGATATTTATACGTTTTAGTTATATCTTCTCTCGTCCATTTGGCAACAGCTTTAGTGCTCATGAGTTTCCCTATCCTGAAAAATTAAAAATGGTAAGTTTTTTGACAAAATAATTTTTTGTGCCGTGACCAGGATTCGAACCTGGGTTATTGCGGCCACAACGCAATGTCCTAACCACTAGACGATCACGGCTCGTTGAAACTTGACACAAAATTCAACACTCTTAAATCTTTTTTTGATCTACATTTCACTCAAGAATGAACGATCAACGAACCGTGAAGTCTATTATCCGATAATTACCCCGTGACATCTTTCCTTAATAATTTCAACGGTTGAGTCGGGCCTGAATATTTCCAAAAAACCTTATCAGCGTTAACTTCCGAGTATAAAAATCCATTGTCGTAAGGTTTAAGGACCTCCCCTCTTTTAACGGAAACTATCGATGCTGGCCCGCATCTAAAAACATTATCGCTGAGTTCTTGTGGAGTTGCGTCGACTGCTTGCCAACCGTCGTATTCTCCATGGTCGTTTAAATCTTGCCGTCTCATCCATACTTCGTTCCACACGTGATAATTCCATATTGAATCGCTATTTAACTCTTCCATTACTTCACCGTTCTCATCGACGAAGTAATCGACTGTTAATGAGTTTTGAGTGTCGTGGGCAGCAGCGTAGCATGTTATTATTCGGCTTGGGATCCCGACAGCTCTTGCTATTGTTGTTAGGACTCCGGCGAATATCCAGCATTGACCGTATTTTACCGGTTTTTTTGATTTCCAGTATTGTTGGAGAATTTTCATGCTTCCTAGCCATTTTGTTGGGGGAGTTCCTCCACCGAAATCGGTTGTCCAGTTCCCCTGTACAGCGCCGTAGTCATCTTGGGAGTTGACCTGCAGGAAATATATTTTTTTTTTTTGGTGATTTGTTTTTTGGAAATTTTGCAAAGTGCGAGAAATGGGCTTACGGCTGCTGCTAGACATCGAGATGTTTTGACGGGATCTCCTAAGTTTTGTGTTCCAACTTTGCCGATTTTGGAGATGAGATAGAGGGAACATTCGAGGATGTCTTTTTCGAATTGAGCGTATTTCCAAACTGTTGGCCGAAGGCGGTTGGCTGTTCCACGCCAGATTAATCCTGTGTCGTTTAGGACGTATTCCGTTCGAAGACTTTCTCCTTCCATGTAGACGGAATCATCTGTTTAAAAGGAAATTTGTAAGTTTAGAGAATGTGAAGAGCGGGGGTGGCGCAAAGCGTCGGAAGAGAAAGTCGTCGTGGCAAAAGATTATAAAAATTTATTTCTCCAACAAATTTTCCCGTAATTTTTTTTGTGATGATTTAAAGTTTTGTAGATTCTTTCTGGATGCAAGAAAGCTTTTCAGAATTCTCTCAGGATGAAAGGAAACTTTCCTGAATTCTTTCTGGGTGCAAGAAAAAATTCCTAAATTTTTTTTGGATGCAAGAAAACATTCCGGAATTTTTTCAGGATGAAAGGAAACTTTCCAGAATATTTTCTGGATGCAAGAAAATGTTTTAGAATTTTTTTTGAATGAAAGAAGACTTTCCACAATTCTTTCTGGGTGCAAGAAAAATTTCCTGAATTTTTTCTGGATGCGACAAAGCTTTCCAGAATTTTTCCTGGATGAAAGAAGATTTTCCAGAATTCTATCAGGACAAAAGGATACTTTCCTGAATTCTTTCAGGATGAAAGGAAACTTTCCAGAATATTTTCTGGATGCAAGAAAATGTTTTAGAATTTTTTCTGGATAAAAGAAGACTTCCCAGAATTCTTTCAATGTGAAAGAAGACTTTCCAGAATTCTTTCTGCGTGTAAGAAAACTATCCTAGATTCTTTCTGGTTGCAAGAAAAATTTCCTGAATTCTTTCTGGATGCAAGAAAGCTTTTCAGAATTCTTTTCAGAATTCTTTCAGGATGAAAGGAAACTTTCCAGAATATTGTCTGGATGCAAGAAAAGGTTTTAGAATTTTTTCTGAATAAAAGAAGACTTTCCAGAATTGTTTCTGAATGCATGAAAGCTTTCCAGAATTCTTTCAGGATGAAAGAAGACTTTCCAAAATTCTTTTTGGGTGCAAGAAAAGTTTTCTGAATTCTTTCTGGATGCAACAAAGCTTTCCAGAATTTTTCCTGGATGAAAGAAGATTTTCCAGAATTCTATCAGGACGAAAGGATACTTTCCTGAACTTTTCTGGATGAAAGAAAACTTTCCAGAATATTTTCATGGCTAAAAAAAATTTTCCAGTATTTTCTCTTGGACGACAGAAAATTTTTCACTATATTTTGAAAGTGAATTCTCCTGAGTTGTTTATGAACGAAAGGAAAAATTTCTTATTGTTTCAAACTTTCAATTGTTTCTGGATAAAAAAAATTTCCAAAATATTTCTGGAATGAAGGAAAAAATCATTTTAAAAAACCACAAACTTTCAAGAAAGAATCATTGATGATAATGGCTGAACTCCATTTTTTTTCTTGCCTTATCCCTGAGGCTTGGCTTTGGGCCAAATTTTTCTCTTTACTGTGCTTTGCTGAGCCAATCACGGCCTTAGAGCTTATGGTTCCTTTTACTAAATTAAATAATGATCTCATCAATGAATTTTTTTTAAAACAAAATGGGCGTCTTTTATCAATCCGCTAAGGTCAATAAATAACAAAAAAGAGAATTCTCCTTAAACATCTTAATTCATCTTACCTTTACACCAAGGATTATAAAGAATAAATATCGTAGGTTTATAATTATAACTAACAGCTGTTCCATTTTTTAATTTAGTATCGATATCCATTTTCCATTGACCGATAAGCGAATTAGGTGAAGTCGTTATCTTTAAAAAAAAAAGAAAAATTAATTGCTTAATTAATTAATTATAATCTTCGTGTCTACTTGAATTCCCATTTTTTCTTACCCAAATGGTTACAACATTCTCCAAACTTGATTCTAGCTCTGCGTTCCAAGTCGAGCCTGAATTTTCGCCTTTTGGCAAAAGTGGGATGGCTATTAAAGTCCCGTGGCCATGATTCGGCTTCTCATCGTCTTTAGCGAACATTTTTGAAAAAATATAAAGAAATTGCTGAAGAATTTCGAAATTGAAAATATTAAGGGGAGTGAGCCTGGTAGCTCGATTTTTCGAAAAAATTGACGACCTAAATATTTTGACATTATACTCGATTTCGACTAACACAAGGGTGAAAAATTCGAATTTTCAATAATTTTTTTGATCTGGGGATTTTTTTTTATTTTTTCTATTGTTCCGTCATACTCGAGAAAATTAGGCGACCTAAATATTTCGACATTATACTCGATTTCGACTAACACGAGGGTGGAGAATTCAAATTTTAAATTATTTTTTCAATCCGGGAAATTTTTTTAACTTCCCCAACTTACCAGCTAGCGTGAATATAAAAGAAATAGCATCCCTATTGCTATCATAATTCCTGCTGAGCGTTATACTTATAAAAAATCCTTGCCCTCTTCGTATAACGAGCCTCGGATCCTTTTCTCTCTTAACAATATCAAATTTATCGGTATGATGAGCTTTCGCATTCTCAGCTATTTTGATATCCACAGATTTAATCGTCAATACTTTAATCTCTCCATCGGCTTCTGCAATTAAAAAAAGATTTTTTCATTCTTTATTTGTTTATAGAGAGGGGCGCGCCTTGTTATATTAAAAATTGCATATGAGACATTGTTTATACGGCCAAGGTCATCTACAATCCTACACTTTTTTTTTTGAATTAGGTACAGCACACAATACATCTTCCGCAATCAGTAGGATTCTTTTTAGTCATCTTTATTTTAAAAAAAAATCCTTAAATAATTCTTTGAAAATTTATTTATAGTTTTTTTGTACGAAGTTCGAGGGGGGTTCATGGCTAATTTTAGAACTAAAACCCTTGTTTCCTTGTCTCCCTTTCCAAACTCATTTTTCATTCGTCTGGTTCATCCGGCATTGCGTAATTTTTGGATTCGTCATCCTTTGGCCAGTCTAACGACCTTGACATGTCTTGATAATTTGCGGATCATCATCGAAAAATTAAATAAATTTACCTGTTAAATTAGCGCGAGATGGAGGTTTAGGCTGACAGCTTGAACTTCTCCGAAATGATCCCCTTGAACGACAATTCCGATCCGAATTTGGTTTAAAAACCGCTCGAAATGATGAAAAAATTCCACCCATCATTTGAGTATTAAAAAAATGATTTTGCAATAAAAAAAAATTTAACGATGAAAGTTGCGCGTAAAGAGATTTATGAATGAATGACTTTATTCAATTCCGCATTACACTGCACGAACCGACATTTGTCTCAGACCGAAGACTCAAGACTAAGTCATCCTCCCTCTCGTCATCCCAAGTCGTCTATTTAGCGTTTTTTTTTTTTTTTTTACATATTAAGAATAGCCCACTCGTTCCAGATTGCGTTGGGAACAGTTTCATTGATCTAAACGGTGTAATTCTTCGTTGTGAAAACTTCCTATTTGGAAATGGGAAGTGGGGGGCTAATTAAAAAGTAATAAGGTGAAAATTCGTAGAGGAAGCCGTTATTTTTTGTGATTCTAAATTTTTTTGAATTTTTTTCAGGGGTATTGGTACGAGCCGAGAAGAAATTAGCTGAAAGTTGGTGTGTTTTCAATGAATTACGAACTCAATATTATAAGGTTTCATCTCCACTGCGCAGGTTAATCTGGAAACTGCCATGATCTCCCGAGTGAGAATATTTTACAAATTTTTTGTGGAACCCGTTCAAATATTTGAATGATACAATATTTCCATAATATTTTCAAAATATTTCGAAATATTAATATTCGATTCGGTTTCACCAAATATTTGTAAAATATTTGTAAAATATTTCAAATATTTCAAGTATTCAAATGTTTGAATGATACAATATTTCCATAATGTTTTCAAAATATTAATTCACCAAATATTTGTAAAATATTTTCAAAATATTTTAAAGTATTTCAAAATATTTTGATTGTACAAATTTCCCATTGGGTCGAAATGGAAGTCGCCATATTTGCTTCGTAAGCTAAGTGCATCGATTCATTGAAGTAGCCACTCTCTACTAGGCTCCCAAGTTAATGTTATCTGAATTTCTGTTTACACGTTGTACTGACATTTCGAAAGCCAAAAAGTTACTTTACAGTCGATGACGACGAATTAGTGGAAAGAAGCATACTAGACAAAAAACTTTCCAAACGTCACTGACATAGTTGATGATCGGGAAAAATTCTCCCTCGATTTAAAAAGTGGTTACCACCAAATAGCCTAACCTAAGCCTAACCTAAATTGTTAATCGAAGAGATCAACAGCCACAATACTGTTGCAATTCGACCCCAGCGACTCCAGCGCCATGCAGCCTAACCTAACCTAACCTAATCTGTTTACAAAAGCTACGAGTGTTGCGCAGTGTTGCTTTATAACGCCGTCGACACCAGCGCCATGTGACATCTAGCGGTTACTCTCAAAACTGAGCGAATTTAATGACACCTACCTGCTTTTTTCGGTACAATTTTCCCGCCCCAGCGACACTAGTGCCTCCTAGCAGCAACTCTCATCATCACGTGAGTTCCTGCAGCAATTTCCCTACGATGGAACAAAATTGCGCATGCGTTCGCTTTATCCCAATATACAAGATTAGAAGAGAAAAAGTTCCTCACCTAAGTTCCTAACTAAGCTAAGCCAAAATTCTTGAAATTGGCCAACTCTGATCATTGGCAGCCAAATCGTCAAAAAACCA
Source organism: Liposcelis brunnea (assembly GCA_023512825.1). Classification (NCBI taxonomy): domain Eukaryota; kingdom Metazoa; phylum Arthropoda; class Insecta; order Psocodea; family Liposcelididae; genus Liposcelis; species Liposcelis brunnea. The sequence continues at coordinate 5,002,392 of CM042070.1, forward strand.
TTTCCAGTAAAATCATGCGGTATTCGCTCGAGTAAAAAAACCCAACTGCGCATTTTCAATTTTTTAGCCATAAGCCCCTTTTTCCCTCCAAAAAAATTTAAGGCGAAAATACTTTACCGTTTTCCCGCATCCTGCATGTATTTATTCTTCATTAAAGAAAAAACAAGTACATCTATAAAAGTTCCCACACAAACTGAATGAAGGCCTACAAGTCCTCGTGACGTTAGGATTATACTATTCAGTGATCATTCTCTTAAATTACATCATACTTTGTATTAGATTTTGATAGGATCTTCTTAGAATTTATTCAATGATTTCATTACCACCAAAAAAAAATTATTATTTTTTTTATATGATTTTATTTTTTACAGCTTTTTTAATATTTATAATATCGTTCGCGTCCGTCCTGCAGCAACCTCCGATATATTTAACTCCTAGGCTTATCCAATCGTTAATAAATTCTGTGAGATTGGCGCGTTTTTCAGTGCCCGTCCACCTAGAGCAAAAAAATTAAGAATTGAAGTTTTTTTTAATTATTAATTTTTATCGCGGCCACTTACTCTTTGTCTGGAGAATATTCCTCACCGCTGTTCGGATACACGATTAACGGTATTCGATCATTTGGGCCTAAATTAATATCTTTTAATAAGCCACTTATGTGTTTTGGGTTGACACAATTACAGCCTACGGCTATGAGTTGTGACCTTCCCAAATTCCAGCATTTTTTGGCTGCTTCTGAGAATTTTTCTCCGTGGGCAGTGTGTTGAGAGTCCTAAGGCAGAAATCTGACTTATCAAAAATGGCCAAAAATGGTCCTGAATTTAAATGTTCAAACTTACCTTACATTGAAATGACAGCCACGCTTTTTGGTTCGGATATTCTTTCAATAATTCAATTAAGGCAACCCCTTCTTCTAAGGCCGGTATCGTTTCTATTGCTAATAAATTTACGCCTTCTTCTGTTAGGGCGTTTATTCTTGTGCGGTGCCAGTTTTTCATTGTTTCTTTTTCGATTTTTTCTGTATAATCTCCTGTGTATTCAGATCCATCGTGAAGTGAAGCTCCGTACGGGCCGACCGAGCCGGCTATTAATGGCTTATGGGCTGTTGGGGCAGAAAAAATCGGTTGAGTAGGGATGCTGTGTCCTTAGAGTGATTTAGGGTTGTGGGTGGAAAAAAGGCTTTCGATTTTGGGCTTGCAAGTAGATTTAAGGAGTTTCAACTAAGTTTGGAAGCCGTGGGGGCTTAAAGAGAGATTGGGCTAAAAGGTTAGGTTAGGTTAGGTTGGCACCGAAAAAATCGGTTGATTAAGGGTTCTGTGTTTTTAGGTGACGCCTTAGGTCGGGCTTAAAGGGCTTTAGGGTTGTTGGTGAAAAATGGCATTAAATTTGGGGCGTAAAAGGCCTGCAAGTGAATATAAAGACTTGAAACTGAGTTCGAAAGCCGTGGGAGCTAGAAGAGAATTCGTTTCGAGCAATAATCAGCAGTCCCGGGAAACAAGCTGGGCTAAAATTATGCCTCAGCCAGTTTTGGCGCCAGAAAAAAATTCTGGATGGGTCCAAGGCTAGGCCACAAAGGATCAATTCACAATTTTTGTGAAGGACTGAAATGGGGCCGGTTGATTTTCATTGAGAATTTCAAAGTCAAAAAAAGTGTTTGATTTTTCGATTCTGAATATTGATGGAAATTTTGTAAAGTTTTACGAAATTTGCGCAAATTTCTGGAATCTCACGGAAATTTCTAAAAGTTTTTACAAATTTGCAATAATTTCTGCAAACTGACGGGCAAAACATTACTTCAAGATTAAATAAATTATTTTCAAAAATTTGTCGAAATTTTCAGAAATTTCCGTCAGTTTTGGGGCCTCCTCTTGGCGCCAAATTTTTTCAACATTTTCTGCAGATTCTTCACCCCGCAGCCTTACGATTCAAAAAACGTTTCTCAAGCCACCTATCATTATCATTACTCAATTATTTTTTCCCTTACCCTTCGGATTTTCTTTCAAATAAACTTCCACAGCCCTTTTAGCAATCCTCACAGATTCTTTAATCAATTCATAACTCGCTTTTTCATCCAGCTTTAAAAATTCCACAAATCCAGGTACACTAGCTTGATAACTGCAAGTCGATATGATCTCAGCTCCAGCTGAAAAAAAAAATTAAAGCTCTCTTGCAAATCATTTCATTGCCAAATGTCATTTTATTCACACAAACTTACTCATTCTTTATTTTTACACTTTATTTGCATAATTACTAACCTCAACAACTATCTTCTTAACCTTTACCACGTTAACCATTTGATAAATGACCAATTTTAATTATTGCCAAGATGCAATAGACCTTGCACTTAATTAAAAATAATAATGATAGTTCTTACCGTTAAGAAAATCCAAATGAGTTTCCTCGACTGCTTTAGGATTCGTTAATAAAAACCTAGCGGTCCATAATGGATCCCCATCAATTTTCTCATTAACGTGATATTTAAGCTGAGTTGAAAATCCTCCGTCTAATATCGTGATTTCCCCCATTTTTAAAATAAAAATTCAACAAAAATAAATCAACAGCTGATTGTTTTTGTTTACTTTTACGTTCGTTCGCAATGCGCATGTCAGAGCTTGAAAGCAACGATACGAATTCATGGCGGGAAATTTAAAAACAAGAAGTAAAATAAAAATTTTTTAATAAAAAAAACATTAAAAAAAGAAAACAATTATATATAAAACCCCTTGAGATCTTTATTTAAATCTCGATTAAAAAAATTAGTTAGGAAAAGTATTTTTTTGCTGTTGTTTAGTGTGGTTAGGTTTGTTTTCGAGAGATTATGTTATTTGTGTTCTAATATCCATTTTTTTACTGCTTTTTTAATGCTTAGGACGTCGTTAGCGTCGGTTCTACAGCAGCCTCCTATGTATTTAACTCCGAGGTTTAGCCATTCGTTGACGAATTCCATGAGATTCACGCATTTTTCTTTGCCGGACCATCTGGAATTTTTTAAAGAAAAGTTTTAGACATTTTGAAGGGAAATTTTAGGATTTTCATGTGTTGGCTTGAATTTTAAGCTGAAGTTAAGGGGAGTGAGTCTTGCAGCTTCTTGTTACCCAGGAAACTCAATTTCTCGAGAAAATTTGACGACCTAAATATCTCGACATTATACTCGATTTCGACTAACAAAATGATGAAAATTTCGAATTTTAAGTTGTTTTTTAGATCTGGGGATTTTCCTCAGATTCCCTATTGCTCCGCATTACTCGAGAAAATTAGGCGATCTAAATATTTCGACATTATACTCGATTTCGACTAACACAAGGGTGGAGATTTCGAATTTTTAATTTTTTTTTTGATCTGGGAAATTTTTTCCCTCGTCCTGTGGGAAAATTTTTAATACTTCATCTACCTACCCTTCGTCTGGGGAATACTGCTCCCCACTATTCGGATACACAATCAACGGTATACGATGAGTTAGCCCTTCATTAACGCCCTTAATCAACCCGCATACAAAATTCGGATTAAGACAATTAACCCCGACGGCTACCAACTGATCGTTAGCTAAAGCCCAACATTCCCTCGCCGCATCTGCGAAATTTTCCCCGTGGGCAGTATGTTGCGAGTCCTAAAACAAACAAAATATTCCCTTTTATTATGTAGGGATTATTATCTCGTTGTTAATTCCGATAATGCATTTTTTATGATGATAACAACATGATAAGAAATTCACCTTGCACTGGAAAGACAGCCACGCTTTTTGGTTCGGATATTCCTTTAGCAATTCGATCAATGCTTCGGCTTCTGCTTTGGCCGGGATCGTTTCAATAGCTAGTAAATCTACTCCTTCTTCGATTAGGGCGTTTATTCTGGTTCGATGCCAAGCGATTATTACTTCTTTCTTAACTTTGTGGATGTAGCAGCCTGTGTATTCGGAGCCGTCGTGTAAGGATGCACCGTACGGGCCTACGGACCCGGCTATTAAAGGCTTTTTGGCTAAAAGAGAATTTTTTAGTTGAAATTGGGCGAAATTTTGAAATATGAGAAGTACTGACCGTTGGGATTTGCTTTTATGTATAAATCAACTGCACGTTTTGCTATCCGCACGGATTCTTTGATTAGGCTGTAGCTGGAAGCTTTGTCGAGGTTTAAGTATTCCATGAAGCCATTAACGCTGGCTTGGTAGCTGTTTGTGATTATTACTTCTGCACCAGCTAGAAGAAATATCATAAGAAAATTAGTTTTTACGTGAAATTTTCAGACTTGGCGCAGCTCAAACTAGGGAGCCGACACTTCTAGAGACCCTAAATTAAAAGAGACTGGCAAACTGGCGGCCATTAAAAAATTTGAACGCCATTCTGACCATAATAGGGCAAAATTAGGCAGCCATGACAGTTCACGGAGGCTTCGTTCTAAAATATCTTCTGCTTCTTCTACCTTCTCATTTTTGTAAGTGGACGCAGAACAAGCAGAAGACATTCCAGAACAAAGCCTCGACGGACGGCGCCGAGAACAGCAATATTGCGGTATTCTATTTCTAACACTGTTAGACTTTGGCCCCCCATCAAAATCTAGAGAAAAATTTAGAGAAAATCTTTGAAAATTCATTCTTTGGCCTTTTTTGGTCCTGCCAAAGTTCCAAACTTGGCAGGGTCGACTTCAAATCACAAAACGGCCCGAAAATTTGAAAACCCCGACCATTTGTCACTCGACGTCGAACCCCATGTCGGCGCTGTCGGTAAAACTTAAAATTTTCGGGTTTTTCCGGATTTTCCGGGAAGGGCAATTTTTCACGAAAAAATGTTCACCTTATAAAGTCAAGTGTCTACAAAAAATGAAAAAGCCGTGTTCGAAAAAATTCTCGAAATGTCTAAATTTGGCCTTATTTGGCCCTGCTAAAGCCGAAAATTTGGCCGGATGGTATTGCCTTTGGAATAACAGTTTTCTCCTTGCCCGAGGAAGGCGGTTGCCAATTTCCGTTGCGCTGGCTCTTTCGGTTTCGAAAACACAGGCAAAAAACGAAAGTGCACAAACACAATACTTCTTACTCTAGGTAGCTCGAAAGTAAAAAATTCGGTGGAATTCTAAGAAGACGGAGCTCTTATGGACTAATCAATAGTTCACCTGGTCTTCTTAGAGTAAAAGTAAATTTTTTATTTCAATGGAAATAAAAACTTTCAAATTAGCTCTGTGGGCCTTTTTGTTTGCCAGTCTGGCCCTGAAAAATTTCCTTTTTGATGAAAGAATTTTTCCTTAAAAATTTTCTTTCACAATCCCATCATCCCGACCTTTCATTATTAAAAAAAAATTATGATATAATGTCTCTGCAAACAAAAACAAGATCTCTAATTTCAAAATAAAGAAAGTTACGATCGATTTTCATTACTAAGACTTCTTTTTCATGAATTTCTAACCAATTTTTTCCGGGAGCGAACTTAAACTCGTATGAAATATGCTTCGTCAAGGGGCCGGGTCATCGAAACACAGATAATTTTTTTTTTTTACTCTACTAATCGGGCGTTTATAGGCTTTCTCATATGTTCAGCAGGTCAAGGTTCATAGGTGCACTCGTAATCTCGGTTACCCCGTTTCTTAAATATCTAAGTCAAGCTCGAACTCAGCCGAATTTTTTCTTCGAAGATTCACAGCCCGGTTATCAATAATAAATTCAATGACCCATATACTCCTCTCCTCATCTTATAATAGCTTGTAATTTGTGAATCATTAGCCAGGGGCTATCGACCGTGTACTTTGATAAAACTTCCAAACTCTTTTATTTTTTTGAAAAAAAATTGTTTAGCAAAAAAATAAACAACCGGAGCTTTTGCCAAGATGATTGACTTTATTTACGCGTTTGTTTAGGAACAGTCAAGGACGTTAACACACGCGCGCGCTAAGATATTTTTTCATTTCCGACAGGGAAAAAAATATTTTTTTTTCTTACCGTTTAAAAAATCCAAATGAGCTTGTTGAACTGCTTCTGGGTTTGTCGCTAAAAATCTCGCGCTCCATAACGGATCCCCGTCGATTATATCGCCGACGTAGTGGCTGAGTTGAGTCGAAAAACCTCCGTCTAAAACTACGGTGCTCGCCATGGTTTTCTTTTCTTTTTAAATGAGAATCGGGCAAAACGCGAGTAAACAATGTAGACACTGACTAAATCACGGACAGTTATCATTCAAGGATGTAATATAAATATACACACGCTGCCATCGTGGTTGTTAGGACAGACGTCGACTGCACTATTGGTTTTTTGTGTTAGGCGGAACGTTTACAGTGGCGACTTTACGTCTTTTAAATGATGTTTTTGAGTTTTTGCTTTCACCTGATTTTTAATTAATGTTTTTTAAATATGAGAATTTGTTTAATTTTGAAGCTGAGAGGAATTGACTGAGGGTGACGAGGGCTCGGAAGATGACGACAGGGAAAATTGAAAGACGACGAATAAATATGTTGCGCCTGTAGTCATCAGCTAGAAAAAAATTCAAAAAACTAAAAATCTTTAAACTGTACTAAAGACTTGACTGAAATGTCTTTATCTTCCTTTTGGGAAGCTTTCATCTCCAGCCCCATCAAGGCTACTAAAATTTTACTTACAGTTGTGAGCAACTTCCTGTTAATTTTTGTAAACCCGTTTAAATTCACAACCGGCGGAAATTGGCTAATAGTATCGATCAATTCTTGAAGCTGAAATATTACAAAAGAAAATTTTTGAGTATAAGAATTGAATAAGTGGTTTTCGTAAAAAAGCACAAATACATGTCTCCTCCTATGTACTTATGCCCTTTTTGCAATTTTTTTCTTACATTTTGTCTGCCCTGTGAGCTTCTTATATAAAATTTTAATTTTATCAATTCCTCTTTGAATTTATTCCCGACCTCTCTCGTGACTCTTTCTCCGCATTCGCAAATAATATATATCCATAATTTTCCGATATGAAGACAGACGACTGAATTAATTAGCGAAAGAGAAATCCCTTCGGTTGATACAGATCTTATAAATCGATAAGTGGCAAGAGTCGACACGCAGAAAAGCATAACGATTAAATGCATGTACATTTTATAAAATAAATTCCCCAAATAATACACCAATTTAGATAAAGAGAACCATAATTGAGTCCAGTTTGGGATTTCATCATATAACTCGCTTTCTACCACCTTAAAAATAAAATGAAGGATTTCAGTCTATGATCCCGATTTGCTCATAAACTATGACTTACTTTTTTCATTTTCTTTTTCAAATCTTTGGCGATGAAGATTATAATACATCCTTGCACCGTGAATACGATCGTGTGGATGAAGAAAAAAGTTATGATATAAACGTGAGCTAAAATCCCGATGTAGTGACCGTAGCCCATTCCGAAATAATGCACGCAGAATACGATAAAAAAATATTGAATAGTGCATGGAAGTAAGATGTACAATTTCCATTTTACTTTGAATACAAGAGGAAATCCTGTAAGCATCTCATATTTCTCCTGTAATGAATTTTTTTAAATATAATTTAATGCGGATTTTGTCCGTTAGGGTCGCTAAAAATTTTTGGTATCTTTAGGAATTTTTCCTTGAGCTCATGGATTTTTTTCTTGGGCTTAGAAATTTTTCTAAAATTTTTTGTGGGATCAGAAATACTTTTTTCGGATTTTTTAGGTTCTTGGGAAATTTTTTTAGATTTTTTCTTTTGCTGAGTCTCCACTAGTTGATTAACTAAGAACGTTGATTAACTAAGTTCGTGAGTTAATCAACGTACCGGAAGTACTTTGATTTTGAAGATGACGGAATTTCCCAACATCTCGCCGCCATCTTCCTACCATATTTCAGGGCTTAACATCACTTTTATTTAAATCAAAGGATTAAAATTGATAGTTGTACATACCTTTCGAAAGCTCGTAAGAAGAGCTTTCTTTTCATATCGATCATTCCATTCTTTTTTATGTAAAATGATTCTTTTTCGGTGTTTATTTTATTTTCAATATAAACACTAGCAGAAGGCAACAAAAGAATGGAACTCGGACAAGTTGCGGTTTCTGATACATTCGTCTAGTTGCATTCCTTTGTTGCCTTCTGCTAATGTTTATATTGAAAATAAAATAAACACTTAAAAAATCGTTGTTCGTGAGAAAAATATTGAATCATGGATCTTAGGAGAAAGCTCTCGCCACGAGCTTTCGAAAGGTATGTACAACTATCCATATTAATACTTAGATTTAAATGAAAGTGATGTTAAGCCCTGAAATATGGTAGGAAGATGGAGGCGAGATGTTGGGAAATTCCGTCATCTTCAAAATCAAAGTACTTCCGGTACGTTGATTAACTCACGAACTTAGTTAATCAACGTTCTTAGTTAATCAACTAGTGGAGACTCAGCATTAGGCTCAGGAATTTTTTTAGAATTTTATTTTGCCCCCGGGAATTTTTTCAGATATTTTTCTTTGGCTCAGAATTTTTTTAAGATTTTTTGTCGGATCAGAAATATTTTTTTCGAATTTTTTAGGTTCTTAGAAATTTTTTTAGATTTTTTCTTTGGCTCAGGGATTTTTTTAGAATTTTATTTTGCTCCCGGGATTTTTTTTAGATATTTTTCTTTGCCCCAAAATTTTTTTAAGATTTTTTTTTAATCCAGGACTTTTCCCATCCACTGAAAAAATTCTCCACTCACCTGAAAATGTTTCCAAGCTTTACACGTAGCCACAAAACAATCCATATGCACCCAATGAGAAAACGGTATAATCGTATGAGGAATCATTAAACAAGACATAGTAATCGTAAACATGATATCATCAAAATTATCCTGAACCTTCAAAATCAGCTTAATCCTTTGAAATAAAATCCTGTAAACTGGCACGCTTATGAAAGCATGAAAAATTATGCAATAAATCATTTCTTTCGATAAAATTTTAGACATTACATTGCCTGGAAAAGAAAAGATTAAAAAAAATTAAAACTCGTAAGGGTGAATTCCGCCGATTTCTAAACACTCACCTTTTTTGTTGACGGTGTAGGGCAGCATCCCTAAAATTTTAAGGCTAATCCAAAACGGTTTAAGCTCTTGATAAAAAACGTGTCGAGCGTTAGTGCCTGATTTTTGTAGACACGGCCACAACTTAAATTTTTTAATCATTTCGCAGTTATTTCTTTCGGTTGTGTTTTGTCGGGTTAGACATTTGGATTTTGATTTGTATAATTCCCATTTCTTCTCCTCGCCCATATTGGCTTAACTGATGAAAAACTGTGCGTTATGAGCGGAAGTAATGTCGCAACATTAGATTAATTAATGTTGATCATTTCGTAGGAAAAGGGGTAGAAGGAAAACAAACAAAAAGTCATCTTTTGCTAATTAAATTATCTTTTAGTTGTAATTATGGTTTTTTTTTGCAAGGGTTCGGATTACGACTTGTTATGTGAATGACTTCCGTTTTCGTGGATTGTCACGCGATGGGTGTTGTAGGAATGATTGTCAATTTTAATGTTCTTTGTTGAGATAAAAAGGATCTTATTAGGATCTTGCGATGATTGAAGCGCAACCTACAGCTGTTAGATGGCGCTGTAGACGCAAAACTCTACCACTAGGATCGCCACTTGCCTTTAGATGGCGCTGTAGACGCAAAACTCTACCTCTAGGATCGCCACTTGCCTTTAGATGGCGCTGTAGACGCAAAACTCTACCTCTAGGATCGCCACTTGCCTTTAGATGGCGCTGTAGACGCAAAACTCTACCACTAGGATCGCCACTTGCCTGTGGCAAACTTTCGAACTGTCCAGTGTTTGTATTAAAGACCTTAATAAATAGACCGAACACTCCCGTGCTTAGCGCTGAAGCCAAAACAAATTAACCGAGCGTCTGGAATCCCGTTCAGTAAGCACAGTAATTGTCAAAGGTTCCTTTGTTCCTTTGTCAGAAATGATTTTTTCTGAACGGAAATCTAGACACACACTCGATTTGTTTTGGCTTCAAGACCTCCGTAAGAGCCTTTGGTCTATTATTAAGGTCTTTGGTTTGTATCCCAAAAAATGGCGTTAACGTTTCATTAAGTGCTAGCGCCATCTTTTGAGATAGTGACCATTTAATAGTTTGTAAGTTCGCCACTGATAAACAGCGATCCTAGAGGATCTTATTCAAAGGATTCGTGCAAGGGCTAATTTTAACAAACATAAATCGTTTCAAAATTTTCTTGTTTATAATAAATTTAAGCGAAGCGAAAAATTGTTTAAAAATCAACTTAAAATAAACTTGAATACTAAAATCATATTTTTAATAATTATGAGATCATTTTCGTGGCGAATTTTCAAACAATTCTTTTATAAACATTACTGCATAACTATGAAATAAAATTAATTAGGCCCACATTTTGAATATAGCTAAAATTATAAGTAAAGATGAAGAGTTTTTAAAAAATTCCACTAGGTGGCGCTGATCGTAGTGCAACCTACACCTGTTAGATGGCGCTGTAGACGCGAAACTCTACCACTAGGATCGCCAATGGCAAACAGCGATCCTAACGGAGTAGTTTAACATTTTTCATCTTTACTTGTAAATTTTTTTTAACTCTAAGAGAGCGAAAAAAATGCATTTTTTATAAATTGAAAAAAAATTTTAATTAATCGGTTTCATTGCCCAACTTTGTTAGGCGTAATTGAACAGAATTCTGTAACAGAGTCCTCGTTTGTATTTCCTCATCCAATTTTTGCGAAAGCGTATTTACTTTGGTACTAAGCTCAGATATTTGACTTCGAAGAAGATCAATACTTTCAATAACGTATCTAAAAATTTCAAAAAAATATTTATTTCAATCCCAAAAGAATCCCAAAAAAAACGAGTACTACTTACTTCTCCTTTAAAGCCACACCAGGACCGCACGCTGCTTTCCCTTTACAAAAATTCATGGCTTGCCCTGAAAAATTAATTTCAAAGGAATTTCAAATATTAGAAACGTTTCCGATTTTAAATAAACCAATTTATTATTATTTTAAAATTTAAAATAATACATTTATGGAAGTTAAAGTCAAAATACTATTTTTTTTTTTAAAAAAAAGGCACTTTTGAAAAAATAGGCTAAGAAGCGAATCCTCCCTCCCCCCATGCATGAATTTCAATTGGAATGCATCTTAACAAATACTTGAGGAGTTAGTATTTGAAATATTCATGCACGAGGCTGAAAAAACAAGAAAATCGTTTTGTTATTTTTTTTTTGTAAGAAGAAAATAAAACCCAATAATAATTTATAAATATTTTTTTAAAAAAAAATATTCAAATTTAAAAACGCACTAATAAAACAAGGCACGATAAAACACAGCACTTAAGCAAAATATTTTAATCAAAATGTGTTTTTTTGAGCGTCCTTAAGACTAGATTGGCGCAGCACCACGATGTCGATCGAGGCTTGCGAGCAGCGTGACGTGTGACTTGCGTGGAGCGACCGTTTGCGGCCAAGGCGTCAAGATCCACTAAGAAAAGAATACCCGCCACCATTAAACCAGAATAATAAAGACAAGTACAAAGGAGGGGAAAGTAGCATGCGGAAATAAAAAAAGGCAGGGAAGGATTTACAAAATAAGCGAAAGTGGCGACACTCAAGAAAATAAATATAAGCCCATGCTTGAAAAACCCCTTGCGGAGATAGAATTATTGAAGAAATCGATTTTTCGAGTGGTACCAACCTGAACTAACTGTGCTTCGAAGCTTTGAGTTTGAACAATAAGCCTCGATTACTCGTAGGATTTGAATGTCCTCTTCAAAATTGTTGTCGACTGCAAAAAAAATTAATAAATTAGATTTTGAGTTTTAAGGATGTTGCTCAAAATGGCGTTCAAATTTTTTTTATGGCCAACAGTTTGCTAGTCTCTTTTAATTTAGGGTCTCTAGTTTCCTTTCCAAAAAGGCCCACAAAAGTTCTGTCTTCTGCTGATAGCAGAAGCTAATGCTTCAAAAATGAGAACAGCAGACGAATTAAAATGGCGTTCAATTTCTTAATGGCTGCGAATTCGCCAGTTTCTTTCTATATAGAGCCTCTAATGCTTACTAGTGGGAATAAGAGAGAAAAATAAGCAGCCAATGAGGGACTTTCAGGGCGTTAGTTCATAATTTAGTCAAAAGATGGCGACGCTCAAATTTTAAAGAAAATCTAAATCCACGATTGTTTTGAAAAATACTTTTTCCCTGTAGATTGTTTTTCCTGTGAAATAAATGAAGGAGATTATAGTAGGTTTATTTATTTTGAAAGATTTTAAAGAAAATTATTGCAATTTAGAGTTTTCTGGAGTGAAAAAAGAATGGTACAAGATTTTCAAAACATATAGATTTTCTTAAAAATTTCAGTGGCGCCATCTCTTGACAAAAGTATGAGCTAACACCCTGAAAGTCCCTCATTGTCCAATAATTGAAATAAGTATGCATTCGATTTCTTTGTCGCCTTATCACCGAATGCTTTGTTAAGCACCTAACCTAACCTAACCTAACCTAACCACTTCCGATTACTTACTTGACTTTTTCGGTGAAACGACATTTTTACTCTTTGGATTTTTACCCAATGCAACACAAGGCCTCATCGGAGGCAAAGGTTTCAAACAAGTCACACTCCATGGACTTCTTATCAAATTTCCACATCCCTCACTCGTAACTCTTGTCGGTGACATCTGCAAAAATACCCCAACAAATTAAAATCATTCTTTTTCGCCTAATTAAAAAAAAATTTTAATTCCGTCTAATTAAAATCACTTCAACACTTCCAACTCCACAATCACAAAAAAACTAACCACACAACATTAAAAAATTATCAAAAAAAAACATCAAACCCACACACAAAAAAACTCACACACTAAAGCATTTTTTCGTGTTAGTTAACTCAACACATGAAAAACACTTCTTGCCTTTTTTATTTATCGGCCCTTTAATGGCCTCGGCCGGAATGCGAGTTTTCAACCACCAATGAGCATACATCCCAGATCGATATATGTTCCCTGAATGTTTATGCTCCCAATTTTGAGGCGTGGGGAAAGGGGTAGCATGGCAAGACGTGTAGGACGGATTAACGGTATCGGAAGACTCGATAAAAACATTCTCAGAAGTTAAGGAAGGTTGAGCTGAAGTTCTTGGCGTCGATCCAAACGGAGACGAACATATACATTGAGCTTCGAATTCCGCTGGAGTATTTGGCACGCGATACGGTGAATCCGACCACGGTTCCAACCCTGATAATTCCGGCCCGCAATCGTTTTGTATAAAACCCGAGAAATCCGGCGATATCACGTTGCAGGTTCCGGTTATATCCGCTAAACCCGAATCTGAGGATCTTGGGCTGCTATGGACGTCTTTACAGCATCGACAGTAATCTCCCGATAGGCCATGAGTGACTTGAACGAAATGATAGCTGTAATGAGGCGGGCTAGTTGGCGGAGTGCTACTTAATACTCTCTGCACTCGAGGATCATTCGCGGATTCTTTCGAATCGCTTCTAGATGAGATATTGTTTCTAACAGTCGTGAAGCTATCCGATGTGGAATTTTGAAAATCCGCAAAACTAGATGAAAATCTATCGCTTTCATCGTCAGCCGGGATGTAATGAGATAAGTGAGTGGGATCGACTGATGCGCTTCTTTCAAACATACTTGATCTATGAAAAGGGCATAACGGCGAAGGAAGACTGTTCCTCGTTGCCACTTCATCAACTTCAATTGAATCACTAACTAACGCACTTAAATCCTCGCAAGCTCTTTGAGTAATCGGCTTAGGTGGAACTTCAAAACTCGAACCATCCGACTGAGAACTTGATATTTCCCCTAACAATGGCGGATGAGTTTTCACGTTTTCACTATTTACATCACAAGTTGGATTTATTGTTATCTTCACACTGTAACGTTTCGGTTCCGATGAAAAATAACGAATAAAACCGAACGGGTTCGAGCCGTTCGAGCTTCTGTTATCGAAATCGACAGCGTCTTGTCTTTCTAGTAAAGGAGTTTGCCCTTCGGATGACGTTGAAATCGTCCGCGGAGATTCGTTTTCGCTGTCGTTGACTTCAGCTGCGGATTTGATCCAAGTTCGAGTTGCTGTGAACGTTCCGAATGATAATTTCGTTGGGAATATCACGCACTCGACGCGGTGGCTTCGTCTGACTTTCACGCCGACGATGTTAACACTATCCGCGAATTGACGGTACAGAAGACGTTTTAATAACGTCCGGGTTATCACTCCCGATTTAACTAATTTTGCGAAATATTCTGTGAGTTCGAAATACGGGCAGGTAAATTGGGAACTTACGTGGGGTGGAGGATTCGGCTGTGGGGATGTTACGGATGATTTCCGGATTGATCGGATTGCTTGTTTTAAATGATCGACCCATGCTTGTTGATCTTCTTTTGTTTGGCAGATTGCTATTATTCGGTCTATTAATGGTCCTGGAATGAAATTTTTGTTTTGTTAGGGTGATTTGTTGTGAAAATAGTTTATATAGTCATCACTTGCCTGTTATTTCAAAAGCGTTTTTATACGACTCCGAATCCGGAAGTTGAATCACATTTATCCCAGATAAAGGTAATTTCCCCTCGTAAATAAATCCGCTCATCCGCGAGCTAACAGAGAGCATGAGAAGCGTCGAAGGAAATAACACGAGATATCGATCCCTGTGATCAGGCCCGACGGCTACAGAACCCATATGAAGAATTTCGCCTAACGTAGAGAGCTCTTCACCTTCCCAACCACGAACGCCGCCTGTTAAAATTTCTAATTCTTGTTCTTTCTGGCGCCTTTTAGCAGAGCACGTGCTCTACAACAATAAAGAAATAATTTAACATCAAAGTTTTCCCTTCGAGAAAAAGGCCAAAAACACATCTTACCCAAAGGTCCTTATAAACAGAAATAGATCTTTGAGTGTCGCCTCGATCGGGATGATTTTCTTCTATGTGTCTTTCTAATTCTTGAAGGATCCCAGAATATTTTTCAAGTCTTCGAAACGGTTTTGATAATCCCGTTGTTAATACTAATAACCCAGGGCTAGCAGCTCCTTGAGCTTCCATGAATGTGTTTAAGGCATCTCTAAAAAAATAAGCACGGACATCCTCAGAAATTTTCTTTTTTAAATCGCAAACATTTCCTCTTCATTTTCCCATCAAAATCATAGTTCGGTGCTCATTTGTAGTGAAAATAAGCATTTTCCACAGCAGCGCTTATTCTCACAACAAATGAACTCCGCCGCGTTTTTTTGCAGAATTATCAATTTCCACACTTACTTATACTTATTGAGAATACAAACAGCTCTCGGATGAGAAGAACAATACGACAAGTGAATTTGTTTAATTTGCGGGGCGGAATTCAAAAACAATTTCCCGACGCGCTGTTCCTGCGGCGCTAAATCGTTACACGCTTCCAGCGCCATAAGTAATTTGGAATGAGTATCCAGGACCGCGTCCATGTTCCCGACCAATTGTCGATATTCATCTCGACTTAATCTAAAAAAAAAAAATAAACAAAAATGATAACGAACACACATCTTTGTATAATAACGTAAATAAACCGTCAAAAAATTTATTTATTTTAACGGAACATAATTACAAGAGCCAGATATTGTTCCGCAGTGTGGAATTTCTTAGAAGGAAAAACAAATACTCACATTTCTGATTTCTCGAGAGGATGCAAAAAATTATTAATAAGAGTTTGAAGCTCGGCTACGTGAGCTTTCTCCGAATCGATTAAATCTTTTAATACCAAGTTCCTGTAGACTTTCTGTTGGGCTGTTAGATCAAGCGGTAGTTTAACAGGTGATGTTTTAACGTCGATTATAATTCCTTGGGCTTTGTGCTCTTTTACGTAGTTCGAAGGGAACCATCCTGTCGTTCCTGCTAACGTCCCTTCCCACCAACCCCCTTCTTCTTTTTGCGTCACCGTGATGATATCTCCTTTTTTAAAACAGAGCTGAAAAAGAAAATCGGTTTTGGCAGAAAATCAATAATTAATCATCGAAGAATGCAGAACAAGATGAATTGTTTTTGTGCACTGCATATGTGCAATTGAACTCGAAGGGCTAAGAATAAATATCGGGATATTATTTATTTTTTTGAAGAAAAAAAAATCTATTTTTGATAACAGCTTTTCTATTTTTAAACTTGTTCTCATGCGAGACATCAGAGGAAGATTACAATTTATAATGCATTTGACACGAATCCATTCATTTTGTGGGGGATAAATTAAAAAGTTCGTTAAACGAAAAGGGAGAGTAGGCGGTTGCGTGAAAATAATTGCAATAAGCCAAGCAAAATTTTTGTCCCCTCTTTCGGGGGGCCAAAGACCAAAAGTGTTAGTTTCCTCCTAGAGGCTGAAAAAATTCGAAAATATTCTTGCTCAGCCTCTGGATTTAATCTCCAAGGCCTCTCAGCACATAAAACTGCACAAACGCATAAAGTTTTCAAGATTTCAACACTATGACTCATTCTTCACGGGATGCAATATTTCCTCAACAACAATAATTCGTTCCGGCATCTCATGCTTTAAGCTTAATTTCCTCGTCTGACTAAAATTTTCAAAATATGCCGAAAATCCTTGCCTCAATTCTGATCCGAAATCATTTCGCCGTCACGACAGATTAAACCGAATAAAAAAATAAGCCTATCATTGTTAAAAATATATATTACAATCCTGTCGTATTCAATTAAGAACGTAAGCACCGATCTATGCTTGTTATTTTGTTGGCAAATGAGCTGAAAAATTTTTATCGACCTTTTTGTTTCTTTTTTTGAAAATTAACATGCATTTTCTTACTTTAAAAAAATTTTAATTACCTCATCATTGTTCTTCCCTTTAAAAGAGTAGATGGCTTGAACGAGCATCGGGTTTTGAGTCGGTGACGACGCCATTTTCTTTTTGTTTCAGGTATTTACATTTTGCTACCTCATCTAAAAAAGAAAGAAAATAAGGTTGAGTGAGGAAATTTTAAGCAAAAAAGGTGATTTATGGAGAAATGAGGAAGTAGAAGGACGCCATAGCCGCCATCTTGCCACGTTTTGTTTCATTGCTGGAAGGTTGGTACCTCCGATTATTTTATACCAAAAACTCCATTTAGGGCATTAAAATACCGATTTAATGATTTATTGATTTTTTTTTACAGATAATACAAGAACAGTTACGAGGATGAAGTGAAAACAAAAGGGTAAGTCATTAAAATTTTGTTATCCTAACCTTAAAAACCCAGGGTCGAATTTTTCTTTCCCCGAAAAGAAAAACAGAAGGAACTGACGCGTAATATTTCATCAACTTTGCCAAAATAATCAAGGGCGTTAGTGTCAATTTAATCCCTACCTTTTATTATTTATCGAAAAAATTGTTCGCAGCCTTCACGTTGCAAAAATTAACCTTGAAAATTTCGTGTCTTTTTTTAATATATTCAACACCGGGGATCGTCCCTCCCAAAAAATTAAGGCAGAATTTATATTCACTTAAAAAAACTCCCGAACGCCTCGTTCACTCAAACTGGCCAAACTAAAAAGATTCAATTCAAATTCTTGGCATTAAAATTAATGGAACTTTGCCAATATGTATCAGGGGTGAATAGCAAGTCCTCATGTTTATAAAATCATGATAACAACAATTATTAAAAAAAAAATTGCCAGATTTAATGTATGACATGAGAAATGAATCATTTTTTTAAAAAATTTAATTAGGTTGATATGTTGAGGAAAAATAATTTAGGGGAGAATTGTGAAAATAAAGTTCTGTGTGAGACACGTGACGATGACGTAATCGTTCTGCTTTTTAATTGGAGTAGAGAGCTGTGACGTCATGAGCAGCCAAAATGATTGGTCAAGTCAATTGAGTGGAAAATTTTTCACAGGGATGAATTTTAGGACTAAAAAAATTTTTTTTGCAAGAAAAATCCCTGACAAAAAATTTTGCAAATAAATTTTTCTGGAAAATTCTGGACCAAAAATACTATGAATCAACACACTCATCTTAGCTAAAATAAAAACTTATATATTCATTTTTTATATGACTATAAAAAAAATCGAGAAGATTTATACTGATTATAATTAAATGCACACAATCTCATTTTCATATTTAAATATCCAACAATTCATCATCATCACCACCCATTGCTTTCCAAAACGCTTTCACAACTTGCTCAGCAGCTGCTTTCCTATCTGATCCCGACAAAGCAGTTACACGAGCTTTCATTTCTGAAAGTTGAGAGAACAGCTGACCGAAATCATCTTCATTTCCCAACAACTCTTCTAACGATTCCTCTAAACAAAATTCATTTCTAACATTGTTCAATTCTTCTCTCGGTTTTGCTGTTTCACTTTTCATAACTAAATTAGGCCAAACATGAGCATTCAGTGCTTGAATAATTCTTTTTACACCTGTTGTTTCCGGGAAATCATCTTCTTCCTCATCTTCATCTATTATCGGTTCTAATTCGACTAATTCAAAACCTTTATTGACACACCATTCTTGTGCTGTTCTTTTATTACAACCTTCCTCGGTTTCATCAGGACAATTTTGACATACAAGTATTTTAATTTCAGAGTCATATTCATTTAAAAATGGTAACCAGCTTTCAGCGTTATCCAAACCATTTTTATGATCAAAATGAAGTATCACAGCTTCGACGCTTTCAGCAAATTTCCTATTGCTAATACTTTTTTTTTGTAGTGAACAGAGGTACACATCAGTCATGTAATATTTGTTTTCAATGTGCCAAGGATAAGCTAAGATATCCTCGTCAATTTTAACACTTTCAGGAAGATCCGAGTTTAACACTAATTTGATAATATCCTCGGGATTCACGTCTGAACAACTCATAAACAAAACACTTGGTTTTTCATCCATTTTTATATAAATCGATTTTATAAATTAAAAAAACGTCATACTATTCCATTTTAGTCGACTAAATTCGCCCACTTTGGACACCCATAATCGGCGTCCATCTTGTTTATTAATAAATTAAGACAGCTCGAACTTCGCGAGTTATTTTATATGAAAATATGGCCGGTGCAGTTGAAAGAATTCAAGTTTTAGATGGAATAGAGAAAGATATTATTACTTGCCTTCAAAGTGCAGGTAAGCAATCCATTTTATCATAACTAATTACATTTAAAATCGAACAATTAACATTTCCACTCCTTTCGTTAATTGAGTCACTTGTGCTCTGACATTTCTTTCGTGTGTCTTGTCATTTAAAACATTTAAATAATTTTTTTTTTATTTATTTACAGGGCAAGCTTTAATTGAATTGAGTAAAGATAAATCAAGTTTAAAGCTTTCGGAAGGACAAACTCATCAATTTTTAAAAACGTTAAATTTAGTTGAATCTAAGCTTACTGAACAAATAAATTACCTGACTCAAGTATCGACTGGTCAACCTCATGAAGGATCTGGATATGCTTCACAAAAAGTTTTACAAATGGCCTGGCATAGGCTGGAACACATCAGGAGTCAGATTAATAAATTAGATCAGGTTAAATTTAAGCATCTTAATAGGACTGCAACTACTCGTCCAGCTCCAGTTCCTCCATTGCCCCCAAGCTCATCTATGTAATGTAATATGGTTAGGTTAAGTTTTGTACATCAATAAACATAAGATTTTTTTTATACATATAAAATTGTTTTATTTCGAAATTCCTTTTATTTTATTGTACTTATTACAGGGAAGGGTGTTAGTTTTGAGACGACTAATGTGTCATGTTGATAAGAAATGTAACCTTTTATTTTTCCTTCAACTATTAAATTTGCCAGTAAACATTCTGCTTCATCCCAACTTGCGTCTTCTATTTTCATTGCTAATAATGCTTTAAGAAACATTTCTACCGGGATTTGATGAGAATTAACAATGTGGTATCTGTAAAAAGAAGTTAAATTATTTCTTGATCACCCAATTTTTTTTTGCTTACTAACAATACTTACACTTTTTTAATTAAATTTCTAGTTGCAATTGTACTTAACCTCTGCATTATCACATAAATATTATGTTTAATAAAAAACGGTCGATATTCATCCATAACCTCATTAAATCTCTGAAGATTCCCCATTTTAACAGACTCGACTACTTCCCAAAACTCCATTAATTTATATTTTTCCAGTAATGATTTCTTTGGCATGTAACCCTAAGTCCAGAAAAAATTAATTAATCTCATTGTTTCAAAGCCCATTTTCAAATTCGCACTTACCAAAATCATTTTAACAGGCACTAAATACAACAAACAACTCCTTTTATTTTTAGGTGATCTCTTATGACATCTTTGAAATGCAAATGACAAACATTCATCAGCATTTTTGAAATCCCCATCAAACATTGCTCTCTGTCCTTCATAAAATTTATAAGTTATCGTTTGAGCTAGAGCAAATCTGTCTTTTAAATTACAAGAATCAATAGCTCTGATTAACGGCTTACACAACTGATGCCTATTGATTTTAAAATAAACTTTAAACATCTGATTGACAAGTGTTAACATCCCCCATTTTTTTGTGTCCTGCTCAGCTGAACGACTGAAAAATTAAACCACAATTAAATTACTATTCAATTAAAATTCAATTCAAATGACTTACTTGTCAGCTGCGCATATCCTAAAACAAGACATTAAACACTCAGCTGTTTTTTCTAAACACTCGATGGGGTGTTTTTTATTATTCGCCTGCTTATCTGCAGGACCTGCTAAAAGCCGTAATTCCAAGCAAACAGTTTGCATTACTTTTAACATCCAATTTTGTTCTTTTTGAGATTGGAATAATTTTATAAACGATTGTGTTAATGTGTACTGATTTTGAAATGCTTCATAGATGTCATTATCGTCTAATGCATATAAACACTTTAAATGATAAATTGTGAGTTCGTCATAGGGTGAATCCAACATTCTAGAGACAGTATTTTCCATGTTAGGGATTCTTAGCTTTTTGTTCTGAGCATGAGGATGTCTGTATGATAACCATGCTGCTAATAAATCACCTTGCCGGTATGTCCTCGCGTTATCTATCTGTAAGTTATGAAAGAAAAATATTGTTTTAGGTAATGATAATAGAAATTACGGGGGTTAATAAAATAAAATAGCTAATTACGACCGTACCTGCTGGAGATAATGATTAAGATTTATAGTAGACATGATTTTTAATGTTTAACAACAAAAAGGAACCATTTATAATTCGCAGGAATTTCTTCCGAATGCTTTTGTTGGCAGCAAACGTCAGGGATGTACAAATTTTCAAAACAAAAGATTTCGTCTCGTTGCTTTTCAAAATCTTGAATTTTAAAAATTAGGATTGTAGATTTGATCATTCGAAGCTAAATATTTAGTTCAGCGTCCGAAAATACAATGTAAGGTACTTTATATTGATATTTAGAAGCATAATGATCGTGTCATTGCAAGATAATTTTTGCAAATGGCGTCTTCCTTTTCTCCATCACTTCTTTAATAGGCTTATGGCCTTTTCCTTATTTCATCAGATGTTTTAGGCACATGCTGAGATGCTAACCTAATTTTTACAATTAGTAAGTCCCTAACCAGACTTAAGGAATGTTTAATAGAAAAGAATTACATGGAAACTTTCTTTCTTTGCAGGTTATGATTTCTCGCAACTGAAGTAAAAAATGGCCGACAGTTTACTTCTGGCTTAAACGCATCAGCAGAAAAGATAGCATGACAGGAAACAAACATGAACGTAACCTCATCTCTTTTTTTTCCGATGGCGGAGCAAGTTGACTCACAATGTCATAATTTTAGGTAAGTGATCCTGATTTTTACAATTCTGGACCAGCTAAAAAGCTCTGCAGGGTGACGGGTTTTGCTCGCTTGTTTTCTATATGGCGAAAGTTTGAACTACGTTCAAAGTTTATTAAAAAACGCCTTTTTCTATCAATTAAAACCGACCCCAATTTCGTGATTATGACAGAGAACAGAAATTTAAAAAAAAAAAAAAAGTACTTCTTAATCAAAATTTTATAAAAAATCTATTTTTGGAAGAATTTATTTTGAACAACATAACGAACACATTGTAAAATCACATTTCTTTCATGTCGAATTTCATTACTCAACAATTTTTCCAACAAAGTTAAACTTCTTTCTCTAACGTTATGAAACCTATTCTCACTTTGATTATCACCTCTAATTTTTTTATTCGACTTCTTCTCTAATTTATTTTTACTCCCACGATTATGCCGTCGTTTTCTTTTTCCCGGGATTTTTTTCTCATAATCCACTTCTTTATTTTCTTCAGCATTTTCAGCTTTAACAGAAACCGTTTTAACTTCTTCAGGTGCACTATCATTATCATCCACGTCTACTGCTTCTTTCTTTTCCTCTTCCTCTTCTTCACTATCATCAGAGCCGTAACAAGAAGCTAATAAACTTAAAGAACTATTAACAACAGGAGCTGAGATTTCAGTTGTGGTGTTTGCTGGTTCCCATTCCTCATCACTAATGTCTAGAGTATCTGGTTCTTTGATTTCTTCCTCGATTTCCACTTTAGGTTCAGGTTCAGGCTTAGATTTTCCTGAAAATTAAAATTTAATAAAAAAATGGGATCATGGCTAAAAATCAAGATTAAAAATAAATATTTACTTATTCCGGGAAATGGGGGAATGCCTCCTACCCAGTCTGTATTCTCATTGGTTGGCTGCAAAATTACAATAGGCGGTTTTTTCACTCTTTCAATTTTTTTATCATTAAGTTTCCTTTCAACTGGTTTATCTTTATTCCTTTTATTTTCATTTTTAGTTTTCTTCCCAAACGACTTATTAAATCTATTTTCATCCCGTTTAATTCGTTCTCCTCTTTCGAATTTCTTTTGCTCTAGTGCTTTTTTCTCTTCTATAACTTTTCTAGAAGGATATCGCCTGAAAAAAGAAAGAATTGAATAAATTTTTATCAAAGGGCTTAAAGCGTCCTTTTCAGAAAGCAAAAAGCCATTTTTCTGACAGCAGACGCTTTTTTATTATTAATTTTGTAAAAATTACCGTTTTCGTTCTTCAATCCATTTATTAATCTCCTCTTGCGAATATAATTTTCCAATTCGACTATATAATCCCGTCTCGTGTTGCATTTTAATATGTTTCGCAATTATTTTAGGATGAGCCGTAAATTCACATCCTTCTTCCCCGCATGTTTCATGTTCACTTTCATGATACAATAATTCATCTTCTTCCCTGAACGATTTATCACAAGTTTCACAATAATAATTTTTAGCCGGAGTTGTTTGCATCCAGTAAAAAGCCTGTATCAAATCAAAATAGCATTAATAAAATATAAGATTAACACGAAACCAAAAAAAAAGGAATTTGAGGTCTGCATTTATGAATTTTAGTGCTGTTTATACATAAATATCATTTTGATACTTACAATATTTTTAATATTTTTTTTTAAATTCAAAGAATGTTCTTCAATCATATGTAACATTATTCGTTTCACATGATGAAGATTTTAAAAACAAAAAATAATGAAAATAAATGATTCCCAAATAGAAGCACCTATCCTAGCAGGAATCGTAGATAAGAAAATTTGGATCTCACAATTCTTGAATTCCTCTGCACATACTCGAAGCAATTAACAGGACCAAATATCAAAACACTTTCATTTATTTCGCAAAAACTTTTTTTAATTTCTATCCTATTCAAGATTTTTAAAGAACACTAAGAAAATTACATTAACAACTACATTCGATTTTTAAAAAAAAGTGAAAAAAGTATTTTGACAATACTACTACGATTTATTAATGAAAAAAAAAATAAATAAAAAAACAATTCATTTAATTTAAAAAAAAAATTGTTTCAGTGACTTCCTGTTTACATAATGAAACATACAATGTCCTGCTTATGACACATTCACTTATCGAAAATTGAGATTGCTGAACTGAGTGTCATTTTAAATTTTAATTAAGAAAGCATCGTCCATTTTTTAAAATCTGAGATCATATCGTGTGAAATCACTGATTCAAAAAATATGATTTTATTTCTCAACACAGAAGTGTATTAGCAAAGTGCAGACAAAAGATAACTGACATGGCCACTTCAGACTTAGGTGCTTCCATTCTTTTTATCTCCATCAGCATTATTCTCCGTTATTTTTTTATCCTGCAATGGGTATAGCACAAATTTTTTTATTAATATTTATCTTTGAGTAAAAAATTTTTTTAAAATTCAGACTTGTTTGAGCATGTTGGAAAATTAATGATATTATCGTTTGAAATCGATGGAAGATTTGAAAATTGTTACCTCCTCTGGATGACTTGCTATGTGTTCTTGTTTTGCTTGGTCGTATAACGTTTGCACATGAAGTTTCTGTTCTTTGTATTTCTTCCAATCGGTATCGTCTTTGGATTTCCTCCATATTTCTAATAATTCTACCTTTTTAGCGTCTTCTGTTTTGATTTGTTCAGTGACCCAAGGTTTCGTCAAATCTATTTCCTAATGAGAAAAAAAAAGGTGAGTGAGATGTTGGCATTGCACGAAAAATTGTAATTGGATCTAAGTACTTACAGGTATGGGAGTATCATTGCTTTTTTGTTGTTGTTTCCCTTTGAAATTCTTCCGGGGGAATTTACCAAAACCGGGAGGTCTGCGAGGTCCGAAATTAGATCCGGAAGGTCCACCAAAGTAAGGAGGAGCTCCGAATGGTGGTCCAGGTGGGAAACCCATCGGTGGAGGTCCATACATACGGGGTGGTGGACCTCCTCTGAAAGGAGGACCTTGTCCGCCCATTCCACCGCCACGACGGCCCTTACCCGGAAATGGGCCTTTTCCGCCTCGTCCGCGGCCCCTCGGGTTCAACCCCATTGTTTTTTACGCACAATAATTCCTATAAAAATGATGAAAACACTCGCGAGTAAATATAAATAAGACACAGGTGGAACGTATATCAAATCGACTGGTTTTTGCTGCGGTTAGTGTAAACTAAAGAAAGCCATGATGGATTTGAATCTGAGCAAAATTAAAATGGCGGCTGAATCAAAGCGATCAACAGTCTTCATTCCCATTTTTTTTCGGATTTATGTTAATTTATTCATGAGAAGGGCTTGTTTTGTATCTGATATTGCAAAATTTCATAGAACTGGATCCTAATGACTGATTTATCGAGGCAAATCAGTGATATTTGTTGCTGGAAAAATCTAAGAGAATGAAACAAATCTCAATTTGTGATTTTTTTATTATGGTTATTAGTTTACTTGTTTTTCATTTCATTTCAAAATTAGTGCATCTAGTTGAGTGATAAACTCATCCCAGATCCGCTTAGGCATTATTAACATTTTGAAAAGCTTGTTTGAGGTTAGAAATTCCCAATTCCATAATCGTCAAAACACAAAAGTGTTTTTTTTAATAATGAACTCGGTTTTTTCTAATTTATCTGTTCATGACCACAAACTTACTAACTGTACTATCTTTCAGGTGTTCAAGGACTGAATCAAATAACAATCAATCATTTTTAAATTTAATTTATTTATATTACAAGAAAAAAGATAATTTCACAAATCAATAGCATAATCTTACCAACTTTTTTTTTTCAAATTAAAAAAAAATGAGATTTTAACTATGATATCAATAGTAATTGACAACATATAAAATGAATCATAAACAATATTTTTTTAAAAAAAAATTCACAGTAACAACAGCACACTTTGACATGATTTTTTTAATTACATAAACGAAAGCACGATTCTCACATATTTTTAATGTAATTTATTTTTTCAACTTAAAAATATAAAATCGAAGGGGGGGAAAAAAAAGATTAAAGAAGGGTTAAGAATAGCAAAAGCATCCTTCTGCTTGTTAATCAACGTGAAATGTCACTTTGACATTTTTTTTCTTCTAATTTAAAGTTATTTTCTACAAAAATCTATTAATATATCATTTTTTTATAACATTTTTTTAAGATCAGTTGCTCTTTTTCTAGAAAAGGAATAAGTTTTATTCGAAAAGTGTCAAAGCTTGAAATAATGGAAATTAATTTCACAGTCGAATACAAAAATTTTTAATTTAAAAAAATTTGCAGTAAAAATAAAAATTAAAATTCCAGCCATGAAATAAATAAAAGGCTGCTCGTAATAATGCAGGATATTTTTTCCTGAATTAGCTTAGGAAAAAAGTAAATGACTTAACCGTAACGATTTTCGAAAATAATAAAATTTAAATATGAATACTAACAGAGAAATATTATAAGAGCTCTAAACCGTTTAATATTTACATGCGTTTATCAAAGTCTTTTTTTAATAAATTTTGAAAAGCTTGATTTGATAGGAAACACTGAAGCTTTGGCAAGAAATTTAAAAATATTCCTTCAGGAATATTTAAAAAAAAAAAAAAATTATGGCACCTGAACACTGCAATTATTTCATTACTGCATAATCAAGCTTTTCAAATTAATTTTTAATTTTTTTTTACATGATTACCTAAGAACTTTTAACTGACCAGTGTTGGTCCCGTAAACAAAACCTTCGCCAGCTACAGGGGCCCAACGTATGCAATTAATACTCATGGTCGTTGTTTCCCTTGAATGTTCCAAATCTCTCATGTGTACTAAACGCCCTTGGCCGCTGCTCCAGGTCCCGCGGGGTCGAGCACCATCCAAACGGAATATTTGACCCATGCAGGTTTGATCCCGAAGCATTAACGGGCGTGTGGCCAGGCCTACTAGTAAATGACGATTTGTTGGGGATAAGCTTACTGATACCGCGTTTTGAACGAAGCCAGTTTTGTAAAGGAGTTGACCAAGGTTGCTCCAGTCTAAGCTATATACACCTAAAAAAATTTAAATGAGATTAGGAAATGATTTTTTAAGGGTGTCTGGGATTATTTTTAATTATTTACCTAATGTGGTTGTTAGAGAATGATGACGGCCGTTTGGTAAAAGAGTAACTAGTAAGTGTCCATCACGAGAAATATCAACGCTGGCGTCGTTGTGGATTTTACATTCGGCTACGACTCCGTTGGCTTCCCCTAAAAATAAACAGAGATTAATATAAAGATTCAGTCGACAAGAAAAATTATTAAAAAGGTTTAGTCGACAAGTAAAAAATTTGTCAGGCAAGAAAAAACTATAAAAAAGTTGCTCGACAAGAAAAGGCTAAAAAAAAATTGCTCAACAAGAAAAAGCTAAAAAAATATTGCTCAACAAGAAAAAGCTAAAAAAATATTGCTCAACAAGAAAAAGCAAAAAAAAAATTGCTCAACAAGAAAAAGCTAAAAAAAATTGCTTGATAAGAAAAAGCTTAAAAAAAATTGCTCGACAAGAAAAAGCTAAAAAAATATTGCTCGACAAGAGAAAGCAAAAAAAAATTGCTAGACAAGAAAAAGCTAAAAAAAAATTGCTCGACAAGAAAAAGCTAAAAAAATGTTGCTCGACAAGAGAAAGCTAAAAAAAAATTGCTCGACAAAAAAAAAATGGAAAACCTGTAAAAATTGCTCGGATATCATCAGTGGCCTATTATTGTCACTTCTGTTATTATTATTGTTAGTCGCACTGCTACTTTTTAAATTGCTAGGAAAGTAGAGAAAAACCAACAAATAACCTAAATTTTAAAACTTACGATCGGAAATATCCGGAATCGTCATTTTTGAAAAATCCCAAGCTTGAATTCTATGATGAGGAGATATAGGAGCATCAGCTATCATCGTTGGATCTATCGTTGACCAACCTCCTTGATTCAAACCAACCGAAAATCCCACTAAAAATATCATCATCAATTATTATCAAAAAAAATCCACAAAATCACTTATTTTTCTTGGCTGCTTACTTCTGTAATAATGTATATTTTCAGGCACATCATTAGAATCTTGATCTTCAAACGGATTCGGTGCGAAATATCTCGGATGTAAAAATCTAGGCCGCCACGGTCTCCATCTCCAAATATCTTCACGTTGTCTTGGCACTGGAGATATAACAACACGACTCCTAGATGGATTCATTATAGCGACATCTACAACAAAAAACTAAAATCAGGTACGTTCTATTTAAAAAATAAATTTTTAAAAAATTTTAAATACCTGGCACAGGAACGTCATTAACTTGTACAACGGGAATAGTAAAACTACCTTCCCTTAAAGGCGATTCATTGGTATTAGCTGTAGAAACCTGAGGAGTTTCTTCAACTCTAAACCTAACCTCAATCATTCTTCCATCGTCCCTTTGATTTTGTTCAGGCGTTTCGTTATTATTCCCACGAGATTCTTCGTTCGAAGAACTTTGGGCTGATAAAGGTGTTGTATTGTTGTTGTCATTGCTAGCAGTGCTGTTGCTATTGCTGTTGTTGATGTTTAATAAATCACGTGGGGTGACGGGTCGAAGTTCGCGAAATTCAACTGCGTGATCTTCACCGTTGTTTGATGGGAAAAATCTTCGAGGTACGAAGTGGGAGAAGCGGATGAAGTTTTCGGGGCCGCTTGGGGTTCCGTTTTCTGGGTTTGGACGCCTTGAAATGTCTTCACCGCGGCTGTACCTGAAAAAAAAAGGTTAATTTTTAAAATAGACTAACAACAAGAATCTGCTTCTATGATGGAATTGTATTCTTTTGAAATAATTCTATGAGGGATGAGACCAAGTGACACCCTCAAAAAATTGATGGAAAGATTTAGTCGACAAGAAAAATTGATGGAAAGATTTAGTCGACAAGAAAAAATTGATGGAAAGATTTAGTCGACAAGAAAAATTGATGGAAAGATTTAGTCGACAAGAAAACTTGATGAACAGTTGCTCGACAAGAAAAAACTGAAAACAGTTGCTCGACAAAAAAAAACTGAAAACAGTTGCTCGACAAGAAAAAACTGAAAACAGTTGCTCGACAAGAAAAAACTGAAAACAGTTGCTCGACAAGAAAAAACTGAAAACAGTTGCTCGACAAGAAAAAACTGAAAACAGTTGCTCGACCAGAAAAAATTGAAAAGAGTTACTCGACAAGAAAAAACTAGTTAAAAATTAGTTGTTCTAGAAAGAAACTACTAGTTTTCTAGTAGAAAAATTAGTTATTCTAGTTATTCAAGACGCACCATGCATGCGGCACAGCCGAAGTTCTTGAAGAAACTCTCCTCAACCGACGATATCCCGGAAATATAGCAGAAGGTCGATAATGAACAGCGCTGACACGATTTAAAGGTTGAGTTGAACTTAATCTATTCGAAGATCTCGAATGTGATCTTAAAAACGGATTCGGATAAATTCTTCTAGGCTCAGAATTGTTGTTGAGATTATTGCTACCGGTACTAGCGCCATTATTATTATTATTATTATTGGTACTGTTAACGTTGCTGTTGGTACTATTATTGTCACTGCTACTATTATTATTATTATTGTTGTTAGTCGTACTGCTATTGTTTAAATTGCTGGGATTGGTGGTACCTGAAAAAGAAAAATTTTCAAAAACTGGTGGCAGCGGTGGAATTTTTTTAAAGGAATAATTGAACTTACCATATCTTGATCTACGATAAGATTCTAATATCTGCCTACTTCTTCCACTTTCTAAAAACCTTCTCGATGCCCTATTCGATAAACTATTTTGAGGCGATTGCCCGGGAGGAGCTGTTCCTTCCTGCGGATTCCCATCGACGTTATTTATAGAAAAATTCGTTTCTAAATCTCTACTCGTTGCATTTAATTGTTCCATTAATAAATCTGTTAATTCCAAAGCTAAATGCAATAACGTATATAAATCTGTAACAAAATTCGATTGATTAAAAAAATGTGTGATGTAAAAAATAATGATTGAACGTTGAACGTGCACATATTTCGTTTTGATAATTGCAATAGTGATCAAACTTAATCCTCTGCCAAATTCAGAGTTCTTTGAGGGGCGAAATAAGGACTTTTTAGGGAACTTAATAAAAGTATTTTTTGGCCAAGGATGTTTTTCAGATTTTTTAAATTTGGGAGAAATTTACTCAGAATTTTAATTTCAATAGTCATACAAATTTCTTCAGAAGTTCAATAGTTAAACAAATTTATTCAGAATTTCAACAGTCGAACAAATTTATTCAGAATTTCAACAGTCGAACAAATTTATTCAGAATTTCAACAGTCGAACAAATTTATTCAGAATTTCAACAGTCGAACAAATTTATTCAGAATTTCAACAGTCGAACAAATTTATTCAGAATTTCAACAGTCGAACAAATTTATTCAGAATTTCAACAGTCGAACAAATTTATTCAGAATTTCAACAGTCGAACAAATTTATTCAGAATTTCAACAGTCGAACAAATTTATTCAGAATTTCAACAGTCGAACAAATTTATTCAGAATTTCAACAGTCGAACAAATTTATTCAGAATTTCAACAGTCGAACAAATTTATTCAGAATTTCAACAGTCGAACAAATTTATTCAGAATTTCAACAGTCGAACAAATTTATTCAGAATTTCAACAGTCGAACAAATTTATTCAGAATTTCAACAGTCGAACAAATTTATTCAGAATTTCAACAGTCGAACAAATTTATTCAGAATTTCAACAGTCGAACAAATTTATTCAGAATTTCAACAGTCGAACAAATTTATTCAGAATTGTTTGTTGTCGACTGAATCTTTTCATTAATTTTTGCTGTCGACTGAATATTTTCATTAATTTTTGTTGTCGACTGAATCTTTTCATTAGTTTTTGTTGTCGACTGAATCTTTTCATTAGTTTTTGTTGTCGACTGAATCTTTTCATTAGTTTTTGTTGTCGACTGAATCTTTTCATTAGTTTTTGTTGTCGACTGAATCTTTTCATTAGTTTTTGTTGTCGACTGAATCTTTTCATTAGTTTTTGTTGTCGACTGAATCTTTTCATTAGTTTTTGTTGTAGACTGAATCTTTTCATTAATTTTTGTTGTCGACTGAATCTTTTCATTAATTTTTGTTGTCGACTGAATCTTTTCATTAATTTTTGTTGTCGACTGAATCTTTTCATTAATTTTTGTTGTCGACTGAATCTATTAAAAAAATTTTCAAGGGCAAAAATTTCAAAAACAACTCTAAAAAAATTGATTTACAGAAAATTAGGATCAAGTTTAATCTCTGATGAATCCATGAACCAAAAATAGGTCAGATTATCAAAACAAAACGTTTTCTTTTTCATGTGCACGCACTCACAATTCATACTTACTCGTAATTTGTTCATCAAGCACCCGACTCGCATCATTTGAGCTTTCTTCAAAAAACTCCGTCAAACTTCTAACCATATAACTAAGCAACCTCCTCGCTCTTAACTGTGTATCACTCTGCGAAGTTAAAAACTCCGCACGCCTCAACAATTTCCTTTCGTGCCTCGCATTCCTCATAAACAACTCCCTTTGATTCTCCGAAGAATTTCTATCAGAATCCGAAGAATCCCCGGAATTCGGCAACGATCTGGATTCCGATCTCCTGGAACGATTCCCAGCTAACTCCTCCGTTCTTCTAAACGCTTCCCTTTGAAATCTAACCATCGTTTCCATCCTCTCGATCATCCTCCTCAACAACTCAGTCGTAGGATTACTAGCTACACCACTCGCGGCGCTAGTGCTCGGCGCATCCTGCGACGTCGACGCAGACGCCGTTTCTTCCGTTCTGCTCGTACTCGGCTCGATTCTCTTCCCGCTGCTATTTTTTAACGCTTTTGATAAAGGGTTCGAGTTTGTGTCTGTGCTTCTTCTCTTTTGCCGAATGAAATCTTTAAACGGTCGTTTGCGTTGTCCGCAGGATTGACACGCGTCACTCCGCGAGGTTGTCGGTTCCGGAGTCGCGTTCCGCGTTAAATGATGAACCGCGTCCAACTGTCGCGAATACGAACGCGACGAACGCGCCGCGGACGAATCCGAACGATAATGTCGATGACTCCGAAATCGCGGACGCGATGATTCCCCTAATCGCAAATTAGACGAGGACGACTCCGCGGATCGCGCGTCGCGTCTTCTCCGCGTTTTTTGAATGATATTACGAATCGCTCTGTAAATCCGCATTTTTAAATTTTCGCGATTGGGAGCGGGATTATTCGCGGATGTGGAAGGTTGCGGTTCTTCCGCTTCGTTCCGCTCAGGCGGAGGCGATTTCGAAGTCGACGGTTGATTTGACGTCGGGTTATCATCAAGCAAAGCATTCACCATCGATTCCACTAATTTCGAGTAATGATTATCAGAATTGCTCGTGCTCGGTTCCGGAGGTTTCGGCGGTTCCGGATTTTCCGGAGCGTTATCGCTAATCGCTAATCGCATTAAATGACTAACGCTCGGGTTGATGGAATCGCGATTCGAGTTTTCGTTCTCCGGCGTTTGCAACCAATTTCGACTATCTTGAACTAAACTATGTAAAGAACGGATTTGAGTCGTTAAATCCTCCCACATTTTCCGGATTTGTTGAAGTTGTAATATTTCAATCCGGGCCCGGCAGAGTCTTTGCATGTTTTCGATATGAAGACTTAGGATTTGAACGCCTTGACGAATGCTGAACTCGGGAGACGCCGGGGGTTGTTCCGGGCGTTCGGGTTCATCAACAACCAACGGAGGCGTTCGATTCGTGTTTCTATTCGTTTCCCACGGATCCGCCAATTCCGGTTGGGAAATATTTAAATCGTTATTTGTGTTCGTATCAGGCGGTTCGGAATTATCCGCGGTTGAGGACAACATCGGATCTAATCCTCTCGGGCCCAACGCGGATTCATTCGCGTCGTTGGCGGTTTCCAACAAATTCCGAATTTCGTTATCGAGCGACAAATTCGGTTCTTGTACTTCAAAATTCTCCATGTTAGAAAAATTAATCGTGCTGTCGGAATTTGCGCTTTCCGGAGAATTTAAAATCCGATCTCGCAGTAAAGTTTTCACGCGATCGAAAAAAAACAAACGATTTCTCGATTCGTTATTCCGAACGTTCGTCGAAGAAATCGGAGTTCTGTTCGTGAACGTTGACGAACAAGATGGCGTCTCTGATCTAGTGTATGTTCTAATGGGCGAACGGGAAAAAACAGAGTTTGAAGACCAACAGGATGGGATGACGGGACGCGAAAACGTAGGCGCGGATGTTGAAGCAGTAAACGAGGACCAGCAGGAAGGAATCACAGGACGCGAAATCGTATCCGTGCTTGTTCGCGCAATCGACGAACTAAAAGAAGATCTACAAGATGGAATTACAGGTCTGGATTGTTTGTTGTTCCTCACGGCGCCCAAAACAGGATTATCGATCGGGTGCGGCTTCCTCGGTTGAAAAGGTGAATTTGAATGACGTGACAAGACGAATTGTCCTCCGGGTCGAAACGAAATCTGCCTGCGAGGATTTTGATTAGAATTATCAGTTCTCGGTCGGATTTGAAAACCGAACGCGGGTCTCGAATCCGAATTGGATCTTCTGACCGGAGTGAAAGCGTCCGTTTCTCTTTGCACGACTTCAAAAACTCTTTCCTGAGGACTAGGTTGATCCGATTCGACTGATCTCCTCGGATTTAAAAAAACTCTCGGCCGGCTTAAATTCCTTTCGACTTCTTCATCCTCTTGTTGGGATTGATTTCGAGATCGGCTCCGTTCGTACGGTTGCGTTCGAGAACACGACTCCGCTCCTAAATTTTCAACGAACACTCGAATCGGGGATTGTTGACTGCTGACGCCTTCTCTCGTGCTAAAAATCCCGCGTTCATTATACGAAGTGTAAGTTGGATTCGTCACTGCTCCTGAACTAGATTGCGATACTCGAGGAAATAATTCGATTAATCGAAACGAGGTCGAGTTCGGTGACGTTCCGATCGTGAAAACGACGGAATGACGATCTCCGGACGTTGTAGACGCGACGGTCGTCGTACTGGCAGTTGTAGTAACAGTCCCTGAAGATGTCGCTACTGAAGAAGTCGTTGCTGTGTTATTATTATGACACACACAAACATTACTCGTACTAGTATTATTATTATTATCGTTATTTGTATTTTGTAAATCGACTAAATCCATTGGGTCAGTCCCCCGATCCATGGTTGGAATCATCCTCGGTTGCATCAGGTGAAAATACCTCCGGAATAAGGAATTGTATTGATTTACAAGATGGCGGTAGCAATATGTGATTGATCGACCTTGTTCGGTTGATGTTGATGTCGATGCGACGGTTACTGGTTGCGAGTTTGAGGTTGTTGATGATGTGCTCGGTTGGTGTAAGGTGAATTGAGGTTGGGATGTCGTCACGTTTACTCGGTCCCATTGGGATGGGATGTTGACGGGATTCGCGATTCCTGTGATTAGTTTCGTGCCTAAACTGTCGAAGGAGACGTAACGGACTTTTTCACGTTCGGTTTTGGTTGTGCATTTTGCGAAGGGCTCGGGCTGGCTCCAGTCCCAGAAATGGAGCTCGTTATATGTCGCGATTACTAACATTCGATCGACTGGATGAAATGCTAATGAGGCGATTACGGTTTGGCCTTCGGTTGTCCATACTTCGCTCCCTCCCTGAAATTTAATAATACATTTTTAGAATCTTGCGCGTCATCAAAAAATATTTGCTGGAATTTTTCCTTTTGTCAAAATTAAAATTAGAAAAAAATCTAGGAAGGTTGTCAATACTACGCTCAGAAAACAAATTTAGGAAGATTTTCCACCACAAAAAAAATCTAGAAAGACGTTTTTGAACACATTAACACTTTTAGAAATTTTTTAAATAAACCATTGATAATATTTATCATAATGACGATAAATCAAATTATTTTGTGCATCTGATAAAGCTCCATTTGTGCAGCAAGAATAAATCCCTGAATTCTTGTGTTTAAAATTTCATTCCAAAGCATCGATTCTAAACTTTTAAAAAAATTAGCCAAAACTGTGCTGAGGCTTATTACAGAAATTTCTCTTCAACCCTCGCTTCCCAAGTCAACTTTTTTTTTCAAACTTCAGGAACAATTTCTATTTAAAAATGTTCCCTGTAGTGATGAAATATTCTATTCTGTTTTCACCACAAAATGGCAGACATAAAATAAACACAGAGATGCTTTGCCTGCTTCAAAAAACTCCAAAACCATCCTTCAATTCCCAAAAAGATGAAAATTTTTACATTTGATTGTTCACTATAAAATATCGACCCAAAAATCCTCCCATTTAGTGTTACAAATAAAAATAGAAACAATCACTCTCTTATTTTAGGCTTAACAGAAATTACATAACACAACTCCTAAATTTAACTATCTGACTTACATGTAAATCCCAAACTCGAACTTGTCCCCCCAAACAACCAGAGGCTAAAATTTGATTCGAAGAAGGATGAAATGCAATACACCATGGCGTTCTAGGATGTCCAGTCAAAGTTTGAATATTCTTCCCTGTCCTTAAATCTGTCACGTAAACATTATGATTCCCATGCGTTGATGCAACTCGTTTCCTACAAAATAAATTCCTTATCAATGCAACATATTCCTAAACAAATCATCACTTTATTTACTTACCCATCTGGACTAAAAACCATTAAAAATGTCGACCGAGGAGTCCCTGGCAGCTGACATTTCTACGAGTACAAAAAAAAATTACAATACTCCACACCTTCTATTTTTATTTTTTTAACTCACCATTTCCTCATATTTATTCCTATCAATTAATCTATCCTCGGCAGCCCATTGAAACTCAGACGGTACCGTATTTTTATATCGTCCAATTTCTCGTAAAAAAAATCCTTGTGTAACATTGCGCATAGATTTCCGTATGTCATCTTGCAGGCCGACTCGTTTATATTTTCTACAATATCCATGATCCATTATACTGTGAATACACACAAAAACCTTATCACTCCACCCAGGACGCTATTATTAAATAAAAAAACAGCCCGAATCCTTAAATCTTTTGTGAACATCAATGACGACGTCAATTTTTCAAACCCATATTAACCTCCTTAAATTTCAAATTTCACGCCCAGTAACAATTTACATAACCTCAAAACACATTCAAAAACCTTACCTATTCCCTACTGATAAATCTTCCATCCCTACAAAGCCATAATTATTTAATCAAAATTGTATTTTTCTAATATCCTTCGAAAAATCGCCATCTTTTATCAGCTTTCCTCGTTGGGATTTTTATTTTCGAATGTTGGCAATAACGGTCGCGGGAATTTTTTCTTCGTTATTAATCGATATTTTATGTGTTTTTGAATGATTTTAAACGATGTATCGAATAATTACGTTTCGGGAATTGTTAATTAATCAAACGAAATCGTTTTCGGATGCGTTTAATTATAAAAATGTGATTATCGAAGCACGAGATGGAAATCAAAGCAGATGATTAGGAAATGCAGTGTTGCCAATTTTTTTTTCACTCAAAGATTTTTCATGTCAATTCGTGTCGAGAAAATGATGGAATTATTAAATATCTCCGGTTTTTTTACGTTATTCGAGTTAGATATAGTGAAGGGATGATATTTAATTGGTTAGGTTTGGATTTTTGATACGGGGAGTTGATGAGGTTAGGTTAGGTGTGTATTTTAATGGCGTTTTACTCTCATCAAAAATGATTTCAAATCCCCAATTTACGCGGGTTTCAACATTGGACTGATCGGTTCCTTGAATCAGTCCGACGCGGTCCGCCTTAGTGGATGTTTGTTATTACAACCGGTCGCTTCGATGTTTCATTTTTTTCCCGTGCTAAGAAAAAATGTGGGATGTTATGACACATGTTTAAATAAAAATGACGTTCGTAGATGTTAAGATTTTTCACGTGTAATTTAGTGATATGTTCATTTAGTTCATCTGTTAATAAGTGTTATAAGTGTTGAGGTTTATTAGTGAATGAAAAAACGAATCGAATAAACGGTTTTTGGGTTGTTTTTTTTTTTTGGTTTTGCAGCATAACGTTTTTCCCCCCTGGATTTATTTTGGAAGGATATTAAACACAGGGAAAAAATCAAAACGGATACAGCTTTCAAAAGGTAAATCAACCACTTTTTTTTTTTTCCTGGATGTCTTGAAATGAATCAAACGTATTTGTCATCTGGAAATCTTGTGATGATAAGAGATTAAAGATATCTGCAGGGGTGGTTAAATCATCAGGTCAAATTCCAGCTAATGATTTGTGGAAAAAATGTTTGAATGCGGTTTTAATGACTTAATCTTTCCAAAAATAGATGTGAATCATTAGCGATCATTGCAAAATTGAGTTTTATTTTTGTATATGGTATGTCAAGTTCATGACAACATTACATGATTTTTTTTTTGTGAACAATTTGCTTTGATGCAAGAAACTTGTGGTCAAATGATATTTAAAGCGTGGTGGTGAAATTTTTTGTGAGACATTTGTGGGATTTGATTGATGTTGAGTTAAAAAAATTGATTGGCAGTCAGATTTCGTCAAAATGAATTAAAAATTAAAATGATTGAATAGAATTTTGTGTTGGTGTGTCTTGACGAGTGAATTTTTTTTGGAGGGAATAGTAAAATTTTATGTTGATTAGGAATTACCACATGAAGCTTTGAGTTAATCAGCTGATGGGATAGTTGTTAGGAATGTGGAAAGCATGTTTGAATTTAAAATTTGTTGCTGGTCTGAGAGTTAGAAACGAAATTGTCCATGAATCTGGTTTTTATTTTGAAAATCAAAATTCTGATGTGATAGTGAAGTTTGATTGATTATAATTTACCCTTCAATGAAAATGATCTCTATGGGAGACAAACTCAACATTTCAATTGAAAAGTCATCAACTGATCAATCTCGTCCAAGGGAAAAATCTGATCAAAAACGTATCCTAATTTCAGTTTAAAAATTCCAAATACAACTTGTTTTTTCCATTTTTAGGCAGCTTATAAGAAACTCTCCCATTCATCAGTAATTGTTTTCCGAGGTCATCATTTTTAAAGGAGTGTAATTATTATGCGCCCACGCTGTATTTCATTTTCTTCAAAAATTTTTGATTCCACTTTTTTTGTCAAGATATCGTTATCAGATTTTTATTTTATTTTTCTTTATTTTTTTGCCTTCGTTATTCAACTTAACAATTTGCTTTTGCGCCGCAAAAATTCCTTCTACGAATTCCTCCTATTCCCGAATACGTGGGAATGAATAATGCATGAGCTTCAAGTTAATTTCAGAACTTTTGTTTTTGAGGAAAAAAGGGAAGATTTTTTTTTTTTTTTTCGAGAACTGAAATAACAACCAGAAATGTTAAAAAGAGGGAATGGGGAGGGGAGTATATTTTTTGACACTGACAGACAGAATAATATGGTCCTTAAAATTCAATTTCTTATCGAGGATGAAGAGGGAAGAAAAAATTTGCAAACTTTTTTACTGACGTGGGTTAAGTCGTTTGGTTGGGTACAAAACCCGATGTCTAATGGACCCTTATC
Organism: Liposcelis brunnea; assembly: GCA_023512825.1. NCBI lineage: Eukaryota > Metazoa > Arthropoda > Insecta > Psocodea > Liposcelididae > Liposcelis > Liposcelis brunnea. The sequence goes on from CM042070.1 coordinate 5,040,572, forward strand.
AATTTTTTTGTTAACCCCTTTTTTTTTTGGAATCAATAAATAATGTCAAATGTTTTTTAATCCTATGAGGAATGACGTAAGCAGAAGCTTAAAGTCTCCAACCCTTTGGAAAAAAAATGAGATGGTTTTTTTTTTTAAGGGAAAAAGGGTTGATTTTTTTCATGGGGTATGACTCTATTAAAAAAAAAAAAATCGAAAGTTGGAGTAATAACAAGGGGAAACATTATCATGAAAATTTCGTGAATAATTTCCACCTGTTTTTTTGTTTCCGGGTAAATGATTTTTTTTTTGGTGAGATGAAGAGATGCCTGCAGCAAGTTTATTCTGATAGTCATTAGAGGTCGGGTAAAGTGTCTGTTATGACACCGGAGTGAAGTCTGCTTCTCGTCCTAACGCTTGTTAAGCTGGTAGGAATGACACATAGTGCTTGAGGAACTAGAGATTAAGTAGATTGCAGGAGAAGGCTCCAGAGATTAGCTAGAGTGGCCGCTAGGGCATTAGAGATTTGCTCGAGTGCCCGAGAGGCTCCAGAAATTAGAAACGGTCTTGAGAGGGCACCAGAGATAGATGGATTGCCCGTTTTGTATGAATAATGATGTTGGAAAATTTTTTCAAGAAAAATGATGTCCGAAATCTTTTATATAAAAAATGATGTTGGAAACATTTTTTTTACAAAAATTGATGTTGGAAACTTTTTTTTACAAAAAAATGATGTTGGAAACATTTTCTTTACAAAAAGATGATGTTGGAAACATTTTCTTTACAAAAAAAATGATGTTGGAAACATTTTCTTTACAAAAAATGATGCTGGAAACATTTTCTTTAAAAAAAATGATGCTGGAAACATTTTTTTCACAAAAAATGATGCTTGAAACTTTTTTTTACAAAAAATGATGTTGGAAACATTTTTTGCAAATGTCGAAAAATGTTGGAAACAATTCTCTTAGAAGAAAAAAAAATGTTAATACGATTGAACCAGAGTAGAGAACCAGAACTAAGTCGCGACCATATCACTTTCAAGCAAGCGAATCGAATTTAAACACTCGACAATGACTTGAATATCAACCAATCAAGAATACACGATCAGAATTCCCTGTAATTTCAGGCAAAGAGATCTCTCTCCATTGTTCCTACATCCGAAACACAAGAACAATAGAAACTATCACATCTGAAAACACTTCTCCTTATCGTTCCCTCTTTACGATAGAGAAAAAAAAGCCTTTCCTACTGGAAAAACCTCCCTAAGACATTGGATTACTATGACATTACACACTAGCGAGTTTAATGGATCTTTCGAAGCGTTAAAAACGTTAAGGCACCTATTCAGTGTAGATAATAACATTATTATCTTGCCGGAAGACAAAAGAAAAGGATCCCGAATTTCTTCGTGTGCTAAAAACAAAATAAAAAATTCATCCTTCGCATTAGAAATCAATAAACTTAAAAATTTGGCTTTTTTAAAAAATAAAAATTAGAAAACTTGGCAAGAGACAAATTTTATAAAATCGTGCCTTAAGAAAATGATTCGATTCCCGGTTTTACGACGAATTCATTTCCCCTTTTTGTGACAAGAATTAAGAGGAAGATTTTTCTGAATTAAAATGGAAAGTGAAGCGTATATATTTCATCCGCAGAGTGGAAAATGTTGAAAATGCCCGAAATTTTTTTCTTAAAAATCTTTTTATTCTTTATGGCCGCTTTTGTTGTTTAGCAAGCTTACACACTTAAAAGAGAACAATTTAGATAATGGCCTAGTTGATTTTTTTTTTTTTTTAAATTTCGTGGAGTTTTTTTTTTTTATTTCTTTTGCTGGGTATATTGTTCTTCGCCCGCGTTTTTCTTTTTATTTGTTTTTATTTATCAGACGTTCTCTGCTCCAGTGCATTTATTATATTTTTTTTATCCTCGATTTCGTTTCATAGGCTACTCGTAATTTGATTTATGATTTTATGCGCGGTTTTTTTTTGTAAGTGCAAGAAGGCGCCCGTTAAAGAAAAAGCTATTAGTTTTGTTTCGGTTTTATTTTTCAAGCGGGAAAATATCGATTTAGGTAATTTTAAAAAATGGTGTCATCCGCTGCCACCAGTTTTTTTCAGATTTCGCCTATTTGAAGTGAAATGTAGAACTAAAATCTCAAAAAAAAAAAATGGACAAGGCTTTTATGGCTTATTTTGAGATAAGCTAGAAAAAACTGAAAAAATTTGTTCGACAACAAAAAATTATGAAAAGTTAGTTTGACAACAAAAAATTATGAAAAGTTAGTTTGACAACAAAAAATTATGAAAAGTTTGTTCGACAACAAAAAATTATGAAAAGTTTGTTCGACAACAAAAAATTATGAAAAGTTTGTTCGACAACAAAAAATTATGAAAAGTTTGTTCGACAACAAAAAATTATGAAAACATTTGTTCGACTACAAAAAATTATGAAAACATTTGTTCGACTACAAAAAATTATGAAAACATTTGTTCGACTACAAAAAATTATGAAAACATTTGTTCGACTACAAAAAAGTATCAAAAGATTATTTGAAAAAAAAAAATTTTTAGTAATACAATTTTGAAACTGGAAAAACAACAAAAAATTCTTCTCTCATTCATATTTTTTTCCCTGAAAACTCGCTACCCATACTTAATGTTAAACTCTAATTAAGTTTATTATTCCCTTTTGTTGTAAAGGTCTTACAAAGTTTTTAATCGTCGCTTTTACTTTCTTCAAAGTGGATTCTAAGTTTGTTTTTAAATGCACAGGATTAATGTTAACGGTCAAGAAAAAAAATTTCCCTTCCCCAAAAAAAAAAATTCTACTTTCTGACTTTTAATCAAGTTTTTTTTTCTTCTAATCCTATCGACAGAAATTATGACTGTGCATCCCCCTTTTCTTTTTCTTTTTTTCTTTCGTGCTCTAATTAAATCTAATTAAACTTCCCTTGTCAGACATCCAGTCTCCATTCTCTCAGTGTAAATGATTTGAACGATACCATCCGGTTTCTGATATGATGAAATTAACGATTTTTTAAGGAGGGAGATAATTTTTTATTAAATAAATAAACTGCTGGTGCTGCTGTGAAAATGAAGAAGGAATTGAAAATCTATTGAAGTGATAAAATAGTAAAAAATAAGGATTGTATTGAAAATGGTTCGACTTTAGATCACGTACACGCCGATCACGTCTTTTGCAAATATCCCGTTACGTCACGCTCTTCCATTTTTTCCCTTCCTTTATTCTTTTGAATGAGTTTAAGTTTTTTCTTTTGTTTTAACACGGTTTTAATTGAGTGTCATTTTATCGCTAACCATGTTGATTCAGGGTGACCAAAAGAGCAAAGATAAAAATGGTTTTTTTTAAAAAAAATTTTTCTGGCAAAGTATTTAAGTAAAGTGTATTTTTACTTGTCAAAAACTTTTTGATAATTTTTGTCATTAAATAAATCTTTTGATAATTTTTCCTTGTCGAGCAAATCTTTTGATAATTTTTTCTTGTCGAGCAAATCTTTTGATAATTTTTTCTTGTCGAGCAATTCTTTTGATTATTTTTTCTTGTTGAGCAAGTCTTTTGATCATTTTTTCTTGTCGAGCAAATCTTTTGATAATTTTTTCTTGTCGAGCAAATCTTTTGATAATTTTTTCTTGTCGAGCAAATCTTTTGATAATTTTTTCTTGTCGAGCAAATCTTTTGATCATTTTTTCTTGTCGAGCAAATCTTTTGATCATTTTTTGTTGTCGAGCAAATCTTTTGATCATTTTTTCTTGTCGTGGAATTTTTTAATGGTTTTTACTTGACAAGCAACTTTTTCATAGTTTTTTTTTGTTAAACAACTTTTTAGTTGATTTTTCTTGTCTAGCAACTTTTTAACATTTTTTTCTTGTCGAACAATTCATAATTTTTTTTTCATCTTATCCCAAAAATAATTACCTCCCCCATCTCCCTTCATCCCTCAACTCATCTTAAAAAATTTTTATTATTCATTTCAAAAATTTTCATTAAACCTAAATCATATCATTTACGATAACCTTTCCCCCTTTAGATTGTTATAAAGAAGCAGTTATTAACGGGGCTCTAACCTATAACCACACCAGCGTGGAAAACTATTAAAATTTTCATTTCAGATTGGGCTGGGGGAAAGCTAATTAAATTGCGTTTAGTTGGTTGAATTACGCAGCTCGGAGCCTTTTCTCGGAATGAGAATTTACTCGAGAATCATCTAAAATTTCCCTTCGCGCCCCTTCGAGAAAAAAAAAAAGGCTAAACTTATTAATACGTCAGGTGACGTGATAATTTATATAATATTAAATCGAACGGGAGGAAAATTGGAGGGTTTCAAGCGATTGCTTTGAAAATGTAAGCAAACATTTTGAGAGGTTTTTATTGTTTAAATCGATTAATTCGAGGGGCTAAAAGGTATTTTTTTTTAACGGAGGGGTCGAGAGTGGAGTAAAAATCACGTTTTTTACTCAAAATCAAGGAAAAACAAGAACAACAGGTTATGGGCCCAGACAATTTTTTCTTTAAAACTAAAAAATCTGGATTATGTTTTAGTTGTCAAGCACATTTACGACAATATTTCCCTGAAAAAAATTAACGGGATAGGGAAAAGCCTCCAGCACACCGCACACGTATTCAATTTTCTCCGAAAAGATAAACTGCGCCATAATTAATCTCTTTTCCCCGTGCAAAACAACATTCCGCAAGAAAAAAAAATATGTAATTTGTGTAGCCTACTTAAGCTCCCTCCGCATCTTGCTTACATCGCCATCTACACGTTTTCTAAAAACTTGCAAAATAATTACAGTTTATAATTCCAGAGAGAATTTGTCTCTCCCCTCCCTATCCGTATCTTAATTACTAACATCGCTGCTGAGGAAAAAAAATGCATGAGGAAGCATTTTAATATTCTTTTTTTCCTGTTGAAAATCTTTTTCTAGTATTTGCTTTGAAGGAGAAAGAGATTAAGTCTTTCAGGGGAGGAAAAAAAAGAAAACTACCGTCAGGGGGCAGTTATGAAGTCGACATCCCGTCGGGAAAAGCTTTCCCCATTGTGTCGCATCATCTTACTCGGATGATCAAAAAAACGAAAATTTTCCTGATATTGCGTGACGCGTTCACGAAAAAAAAAAAAAAAAACGGCTCCGTAAATCATACATGATAATAACGCGTGCGAGATGGGGAAATTAGGGGGCGAGCTGAAAAAAAAAAACATTGGGTCGAAAATCCCAATGAATTGTTTATGAAGCATATTGCACACGTAGGATCGTATAATTGATCGCTATCGTTAACGAAATGAATCTTTTTCAACCCGAATTTTTTTTTTTTGGGGTTGCGTCAAAGTGACCGTGACGTAATTCGAGGTGGAATGGAAAAAAAAGGGATATCGCTGATGTATGTATATTGTATGGGAAATCGAAATATTGAAGCACCCGTGGTCGTCCCGGACAAGAAGGATGTCCGGGGCCCGAGCCATTATTTCCATGACAATGCTTTTTTGAAATATATTCAAGTTGACTGATCTTGATATCCTTTTTATGAATTTCTTTTGGGAGAAAAGGAAATTACGGACCCGATGGGATATATTGTTCGTTGTTAGTATTGCTGAAAATCCGTGAGAGAAATGGAAATGTGTTTTAAAATTTTTTTCCAGTGCTAAAAATATTTTTTTCTTGGTAAAAAAATTTTTTTAGAATTTTTTCTTGGTAAAAAAATTTTTTTAGAATATTTTTCTTGGTTAAATTTTTTTTTTAAGAATTTTTTTTAAAGATTAGAAAAATTTTTGAAATTATTTAAGACTAAAAAAATTTTTAGGGAATTTTTTGAACATTTTTTACTGTAAGAAATATTATGAAAATGAAGCTAGCATCGTTTTAGTATTTGAAATAATCGTTCGAGAGCTCCAGTGTCGTTTCTAGTTTCATAAAATGACCGTTTGGAGCTACTATTGTCGCTTCTAGTTGATGAAATCGCCTCTGAAAAGCGATAGAGTCGTTTGTTGTCCATAAATTATCGTTGAGACGCGCTAGTACCGCTTTAAGTTCTACAAATGAACGTTGAGACGCGCTAACGTCGATTTCAGTTCATAAAATGACCGCTGAGAAGCGCTAGTGTCGCTTTTCGTTCATGAAATGACCGTTGAAAAGCGCTAGAGTTTTTTAGGTCCAAGAAATAAACATTGAGACTCGTTAATGTTGATTTTAGTTCAAGAAATAAACGTTGAGACGCGTTAATGTCGATTTCAGTTCAAGAAATAAACGTTGAGACGCGTTAATGTCGATTTCAGTTCATCAAATGACAGTTGAGAAGCGCTAGTGTCGATTTTAGTTCATGAAATGACCGTTGAGAGTCGCTAGAGTCGTTTGAAGTTCATGAAATAAACGTTGAGACGCGTTAATGTCGATTTTAGTTTTTGAAATGACCGTTGTGAGTCGCTAGAGTCGTTTTAAGTTTATAAAATGAACATTGCGATGCGCTAATGTTGATTATAGTTCATGAAATGACCGTTGAGAAGCGCTAGTGTAGTTTTTAGTTCATCAAGTGACCGTTGAGGAACGCTAGTAACATTTTTAGTACATGAAACTCCTATGAAGAAGCGCTGATGTCGCGCTTTTAGTTTGTGGAACGACCACTAAGAAGCGCTAGTGTCGATTTTAATTCATAATCGTTCCCGAGCAAGAAAAATTCTAAAAAAAAAAATGGAAAAAAAACCCGAGCACTTGAAATTTTTTTTCACCTCCCTCAAAAATTTCTGTCTTCGTCCCTGTTTGAATTCTGTATAAATCTTTCCGAACATAAAAACTATTACGATTTATTTTTTTAAATAACTTGAAAAATTTAAATTCCGAAGCCTTGGCGCATAATAATTTAATAAACCCGGAAATACGTGAGTCGTGGAAACATTTATAATTAATTAAAAATATCGGAATTAGTTTCTGTTTTTTCTAAAGATAAAAATGCGTTTTATTATATTCGATGATTCATGCAGCGTCGAAAATAAATTTGAAAATGTTGCGGGAAGGGAATACACCAGAATACTTTGAATGTGTTTACAGGGTTGATTAATGAAGTAATTAAAATATCAAGAATTTGCAGATTAAACAAAACAGAATATGAGAAATATATTCATGTTTGCATTTGTTGCTTTTCAGAGAGAGTTAGCTGCATAAATAATTTTGTTAGCTATGGACTCTTGCTAAAGATTTGGCTAGAGTCAAAATTTTTTAACCGGACTGAGAGCTCGAGTTTTTTTTATCATGCCATTCTTAGGTCAAAGTACGTCTTAATAGTTTGAGAGCTAACCAACTTTTTCTCGAGATTGAAATCCGACAAACCCATTCATAAATCCAGATTTCAAAATTCAATTAAATCCCTTTAAAAATATATCTTCGTTACCCGATTCGATATCGGAAAATCTTCCATCTTCTTTTCCTTGAAATTTTTTCTTCTATTCTGGCTTTTCCGATATCTCGATATCTTAGATTGGACAAATCAGAAAGGTAATCTACAGAGTGTTGCATTTTTCTCTTTTTCACATTTTAAGTAACTAAGTAAATTTTGGAAATGTTATTCCGTAAATAAAAATTAAATTTGCTCCACTTGGCCGCTCATAATATTCAGTTTTAAGGACTGCATAACAAACCTGGCTTGATTCCGCAACTGCTTCTGCTTTCTAAAACTTTTGCAGGACGTGTGGTTCCTCTAAAAACAAATTCGCTCCACTTGGTCGTTTGTAAAATTTACTTGGAAGTACTAAACAACAAATCTGGCTTGATTCTGCATCTGCTTCTGCTTTCTACAACTTTTGCAAGCGGTATAGTTCTTTTAGAAATGAACTTGCCCCATTCGGTCGTTCATAAAATTTAGTTTCAAGGACAAAATAACAGGTCTGAGTTGATTCCGCAACTGCTTCTGCTTTCTACAACTTTTGCAAGCGGTCTGGTTCCTCTAAAAACAAATTCGCTCCACTTGGTCGTTTGTAAAATTTAGTTTCAAGGACAAAATAACGGATCTGAGTTGATTCTGCATCTGCTTCTGCTTTCTACAACTTTTGCAAGCGGTATAGTTCCTTTAGAAATGAGCTTGCCCCATTTGGTCGTTCATAAAATGTAATTTCATGGACAAAATAACGGATCTGAGTTGATTCTGCAACTGCTTCTGCTTTCTACAACTTTTGCAAGCGGTCTGGTTCCTCAAATTAAAGAAGATTGAGGTTAGAAGTAGACTAGATCGCAGGAAGATTTCATAGCTAAAGAATAAGCGAGGATTTGCTGTTACCATTTCGTTTAGAGGCCTTTAAGGTGTAATTTGCCCATGTAATCGCCACCCTAAATTAGAAAATTGTTATGCCTCGAGTTTGCTTGATTCAGAGAGAAAAAGAATTTGGTAGATGTGTCAGACAAAATGGTAAATCAGAGTAAACAATTCCTCAGAACATAAAAACTTTAAATACATTTGAAAATAGTTCTTTATACGATGATTTGAACACTGAAACTGCCCGATACATGTGTTCGTGGAATTATGTGGTGTGCAAAAGTTGTAGATAGCAGAAGCAATTGCGGAATCTTTACAAAACGTTTGTTCAGCATTCGAGATGAATTTATTTTACCAGACAAGTCACCCAAATTCAATTTTTGATGTTTTAAAACAGGCGAGACTTTAAAGATACACGCGTTCGTGGAATTATGTTGGATGCAAAAGTTCTAGATAGCAGAAGCAATCGGGGAGACTTCGCAAAACGTTTTTTCAGCATCCGATATAAATGTATTTCAACCGACAGGTCACCCAAGTACATTTTTAATGCTATAAAACAGTCGAAACTTCCAAAATACACGTGTTCATTGAATTATGTGGTGTGCAAAAGTTGTAGATAGCAGAAGCGATTGCGGAATCTTCACAGATCGGTTCTTCAACATATGATATGAATTTATTATAGCAGACAAGTCACCCAAATTCAATCCTTGATGGTTTAAAACAGTCGAGACTTTAAAGATACATGCGTTCGTGGAATTTTGTTGGATGCAAAAGTTCTAGATAGCAGAAGCGATTGCGGAATCTTCACAGAACGTTTGCTCAGCATACGATATGAATTTTGTTTAGCAGACAAGTCACCCAAATTCAATTTTTAATGTTTGAAATCATATTTTAGGCAGCAGAAGTGACATCTAACACAGGTCAGGGGAAAAATCTGAGCTGTGGCATGAGATCCATTCCCAAAATGGCGGTATGCGATTACTTTTGTATATACCCGGGTCGTATCTCTTTTCTGGTGAATTACACACATTTAGAAAGCTCATTCACTTTCCCTTTCTCTTCCTTTTTTACACGTGAGATGTTTTCTACGTTCAAAGCCTCCTTCAAAATATATTAATGAAGATAAAACATCTATATATACGACTACGTCATCATCATTTCACGGGGTGTGAGAGCGATAAGTGTTTGTCTTCGACATGTATCGGGTAAAGGGAAAAAGGAGAAGAAGCTATAAAAGCAACAGATAGACGCTAAACATTAGAATTCGATAAAAGGAAAATCCGTCTTTCCCTTTTGATTAAATATCATAAAATGACGAGGTTCCCTCATGTAATTTAAATCTGGCGATATTATCAATCCATCGAATGTTTTTAGGTTTTCTAAATGGAACCCCTTTGTAAAACCATTTCGAGTAGATGAGCTAGTAAAATGCCATTCAGGTGCTCACCCAGAAAGTTAAACTCGAACTTGATATCGGGGAGACGTCTTTTGACATCAAAAGTATTCAAATTTTACCTCCTGCTATTCAAATCAGAGGGAATTTTTTTGAAAAAATCTGGGGGAAATATCGTTTTCATGAAAATCGGTAGCGATAACATTATCGTAGACGTAAATCACAGGGCCCAGCCGGTATCTCTTTACATGAAAACAATGAATCCCGTTCATTAATCATTTCCGTAGTAACACACCTTTAATTTCTTCCGCTTTAGTGCTTGTCAACATTCTTTTTTTTTTTAACAAAGGCATGTGCACGAGATTTTTAATTTAGAGAGATTGATAATTAGAAACGAATATATTTGATGTGGCTCATGATGTTTCGTCGTCGTTTGGGGGAAATATGAAATAGGAAACAGATCCCACCTTTCTTAATCTTAGTTTCAACCTTGATCTAGGGGATACTAAAGTTACTGGAAAGGTTTTGAGTTTGGGTTTAAAGTTCGGGGAAAGTTCATGATCTCGATTTAAAGGATGTAGTTTGTCATTTTGTTGTTATTTTAAAAGCAGGTGGTTAGTTGAAGAACTTAGTGTCGAGTATGACTTCTTAGAATTATTAAAATCAAATGCGTTTTCAATTTTAAAGCATTTAAAATTGAGTTTGGGTGATTTGTCTGCTATAATAAATTCATATCGAAGGCTGAAGAAAAGATTCCCGAAGGTTTCGCAATCGCTTCTGCTATCTAGAACTTTTGCGCACCATGTAGTTCCACGAACACGTGTATCTGACCATTTCATTGAATACCCCAGTCATTCTTTGAATTTCTGTTTCCAAGTTTTTGATGTCGGAGTCTTTTTCTTTGGTTTCTCGTGTTGTAGAAGACCGGTACCTAATTATTCCCTCTTTTAATGTAGACATTATGGGACATTCCCCTACTTGGTAGAACTAGAACTGCTCTTAAGCATTAACAACTGTATTTGGGTGACTTGTCTAGAGATATAAGTAGGTATTAAATGTTCAAGAAAAGATCTGCGTTGGTTTTGCAACTGCTTCTGCGTTCTAGAACTTTTGCGCACCGTGTGGTTCCACGAACACATGCGATCATTTCGTTCAATGTTTCAATCATTCTTTTAATTTCTGTTTTCAAAGTTTTTGCTGTCGGAGAGTCTTTAACTTTGGTTTCTCGTGTTGTCTAAGACAGGTACCTAATTTTTCTTAACTGTTAATTTAGACATTGTGAGACATTCGCATATTTGGTGGAACCAAACCGTTCCCAAAAGCTCTAGATTGCTGAAGCGATGTCAGGAACAACTCAGATCTATTCTTTACTTGTTCAAACTAAATTTTATGAATGACCAACTGGCGCAAGTTCATTTTTAGAAGAATCATACCACCTGCAAAAGTTGTAGAAAGCAGAAGCAGTTATGGAAACAACTCAGATCTATTCTTTACTTGTTCAAACTAAATTTTATGAACGACCAACTGGCGCAAATTCATTTTTAGAAGAACCATACCACCTGCAAAAGTTGTAGAAAGCAGAAGCAGTTATGGAAACAACTCAGATCTATTCTTTACTTGTCCAAACTAAATTTTATGAACGACCAACTGGCGCAAATTCATTTTTAGAAGAACCATACCACCTGCAAAAGCTGTAGAAAGCAGAAGCAGTTATGGAAACAAATCAGATCTATTGTTTAGCCCTTAAAACTAAACTTGATGGACGACCAAACCTGGCAAATATAATTTTTACCTACGAAATAATATTTTTTCAAATTCCAACTTTAAACAGGTTTACATTATCTTCCTCACCCTTCAACACGATAAAGCTCCTCATTACCAGAAAAAAACCATTTAACAAACCCCCAAAAAAATCTCATTACGCATCATAGGCCATTAAAAAACTCATTAAACCCGTAACGAAAATAAACTTCTCTTCCGATCAATTACATTTCGATAAAATCAATACTCCATTTTATAAAAAAAAAAGACCATCCACATCCTGACGTTGAAAAAGAGCTTTTGACGAGCCCTATGCCCGGGTAATATATTTTTTTTAAAAAAACTCCAGGACAATTAATTTGATTCTCTGAAAATCCCCAATAGTAGCCAGGAGGATCATAATCCCAACACCCCATTTTATAACAAGATAGCATCAGTTTTTCAACTGCAGCCTTTATGCCCATTAAATTGATAACCATGTTAATGACATAATTCGTTTTAACACGTGATAACCCTCATTATGTGTGGTCCTCGTTATATACATTCTCTAAACGACTCTCCTGTTCATTTATCCCGGTTTTTTTTCGCACACACAAAAAAAAGTGAGATAAGCATGCGTAGTATTATTTTTTTTAAAATTCGAAATCTTCAAAGAAAATTCTTTGTTAAGACAATGAAACTAATTATTTAACGACATATTCCTTTTCGCACAAAAGTCATTTGCATTTTTAATGCGTTCAGCCCAAAAGCAAAATTACTTCTGACCAAATCCGCATTCAAAATTTAATAATTTTTACTTAAATCCTTAATCGGGGTGGTTCCTTTTTTCGCGAAATGCGCACATCTGTAGTTAAATTTGTTGTCGTGGAATTTTCACGCTCGACGACATTATAATTCTCTTGCTAGCTTAAACTTTCTTGTTTTCTTGCAAATAAAATAAAGAAAAAGGTTTGTTTGAGATAATTTCGTTTGCTTTTAAAGAATGGGGTCACGAAGGAGGAGAAGGAAGGGTTAACTTTATATATAGAAGGCCGCGGATGATTAGCGAAAATTTAAATTTTTTTCTCTGCTCTCCTCCTCCCTTGTTTGTTTATTATATTAAAAAGTGAAAGGTTATAGCGTATAATCAGGCTTGCTTTATCTTAATACGATTCGCAATTGCGACTTTCCGCAGTTTTGCTCATCTTTTTTTTAGAAAGTCTATCTCTCTCGCGCAGGGAATTCCTCAAGTAAATTACATCATATATAAGATCGTTCGCGTGGAAATTTTTCACGAGCAGTTTCCCTTATAACGAAGAAGAGAGAAAAAAAGGTTACCCGGGGAAAAGGCGGGGTTAGATGATTTGACTGAATGATCGTAAGTTTCCTTCCGTCGAGTATTCGTACTTGAAAATATCATCCTAGATTTCAATTTAATAAGCTCAAGACTTGTGGCCCTATTTGCCTTCTTTGCTGTTGATTTGCTCCATTTGGTAGTTCATAGGATTTAGCTTCAAGGACTAAGTAACAGATTTGACTTGATTCTGCTTCTGCTTCTGCTTTCTACAACTTTTGCAGGTGGTGTGGTTCTTCTAAAAATGAATTTGCGCCAGTTGGTCGCCCATAAAATTTAGTTTGAACAAGTAAAGAATAGATCTGAGTTGTTTCTGGCATCGCTTCTGCAATCTAGAGCTTTTGCGAACGGTTTGGTTCCACCAAGTATGCGAATGTTCCACAATGCCTAATTTAACAGCGTGAATAACTTGGTGCCAGTATTCTACAACACTAGAAACTAAAGAAAAAGACTCCGACATCAAAAACTTTGAAACAGAAATTCAAAGAATCATTGGGACATTCAATGAAATGGTCAGATACACGTGTTCGTGGAACTACATGGTGCGCAAAAGTTCTAGATAGCAGAAGCGAATGCGGAACCTTCGCAGAACTATTCTTCTGCATTCGATATGAATTTATTGCAGCAGACAAATCGCCCAAATTCAATTTTTAATGCTTTAAAACAGTCGAAACTTCCAAAATACACGTGTTCGTGGAATTATGTGGGGTGCAAAAGTTCTAGATAGCAGAAGCAATTGCAGAAACTTCACAGAACGTTTGTTCAGCATTCAATATTAATTTATTTTAGTAGACAAGTCACCCAAATTCAATTTTAAATGCTTTAAAACAGTCGAAACTTCCAAAATAGACGTATTTGTGGTGCGCAAAAGTTCTAGGTAGCAGAAGCGATTGCGGAACCGGCTTGAATCTTTTATTTATCATTCGATATTAATTAATTTCTGTAAACATTTCTCCCAAATTAATTTTTTAAAGCTCTAAAATGAGTCTAATGCTCAGATTTTCGTACTTCGGGTGATTTACGTCCAACTTATAATCATTTTGATGAATTGATAGCCACTGAAAAACTAATAAAAAAAGACAATAAATCCAGACACTAACTTCCTCAATAAAATAAATAAAGGAACTTGATACCGTTACGCTCATCTCTTACCATAAGTCACCGGAAGAAAATTGAAGAAGAGTAAGACGTGAAAGGCAAACAACTGGATTACCTGCAATCACACCGTATCTATCCAAACAATTGCAACTCCCACGTTAGAGAAAAAAAAAAGAATTCGATCAATCAACTGGATCCGTATAAGACATTATTCCCTTCTTTTGTTTTCTCCTTTCATCTTACTTGACTGCATTTTGATAATTACTCGACCGGCATGTAAGAGACGAAACCCGGGCAAAAAGAAGGGAAAAGGGGATGGAACTTCCGTTTTCCCCCTTTTAACTTTCCTCTTCCCGAAGATTAAACGACAAGTTGCGGTTTGAACAAGATGTTTAACACATTCAGGTCCTTACACACTTAACGATCCCCCGTTTATAGAAACGTTCCGAAAACACGCTGCCATAATAATCGTAGAGATGAAAACCGCAGTTTTGGGTAATTCTCACGTCGTTTAATTTCTATTCAAGGGATTAAAAGGGAGGATTTTTAGGCCGGGAAATTTTAACACGATTCTTAATTATTTCGCAAGGCCCGGATTGGGGTTTTCCAGAGGAAGAGATGAAAAAATCGAAACGGAAGTGCAGATCTTTCAATAGTTTTAATTTTCACGGAATAAAAAAATTTATATTTATTCTAAGAAGACCGAGCTAAGTATTGATTCGTCCATAAGCGCCCCGTCTTCTTAGAATTCGAGGATTTTTTTATTTTTGAAAAATCGAAATTTAAAAACTTAAGTCACATTCTTTTGTAAAAATTATGTTTATTTTGCTTTTGAGTTTCATTTAGGGCTCCTTTTAAAGTTTTTATTTTCGTTGAAAAAAAAAAATTCACTCACACTCTAAGAAGACCGAGTGTAATATTGATTAGTCCATAAGAGCCCCGTCTTCTTACGATCCAGATAAATTTTTTTTATTTTTGAAAAACCCTCAGGAGTGCGCATTTTTTTGAGGGACGATTCGGGATCAGCCCTATGGGGCAGTCCGGACCTGTTTTTCGCCCTCACCATAGTCGGCGCCTCTAACATCGCAAAAATTAACGATCTCTTTGAAGTTAACAGAGCATAAACATTTAAAAAAAATTAATTACGTAAAGAAATCTTTTGATTCTTTATTGTTTCCTTGAACAAACGGATTTTTTTTTTCCGTCCATTATGCTCACAGCTGTTAATATCCCAAAATCTGAACATTTGTTATGCAGTCCAACTATCGAGGTCGTTTAATTTGCAGCTAATCAGGCGATTTCTTTTTTTTTTTTTTTATACATTAACAGTATCAATTAAATGTGGGCAGCAATATACTACTTGCCAAATATTACTCATCGACTCTTTTTAACCTTCGTTCTTTATCAATGTTAAGTTAATGTTTTTGACACTTGTAACGATATACATCTGAGGGTAATTTAAGTTTTTTTAGGAATTCATGGCAGCCGGAGTTCTGAAAGAGAGAAAACAACACCTCAACTTGAAATGTGGGCGGTTTACGCCTATTCTTATATACATAGTTGTTTGATTTGGGTAAATTCAAGGTGAATAAGGCTTGTCCCTAGGTTCTAATTAAACTAAAGAGGATCGGTTGGATTTTAGATTAAATTGTTTTCATTATGTAAGAAATTGGGGATTTTATTAAATATGATTTTTCTTGAGAGTATCGGTGCTGCCCACGTTGGATTGTGCTCGTGAGGATTTAATAAAAGTTGGAGCGGCTAATGAAGGGTGAGGGAAGGGCTACAGGGCAGCTTTGCTGATTTGGGCAAGACACGTGGTGCGGGCGCGGGCGTGGGCGGGAAGGGGCCCTGCACAGCCAGGCAGCTGCAAGCAGTGGCGTAACAATATTTTCGGGGCCCCCCGCAGATTCAATAAGTGGGGCCCCCGTTAAAGATATAGAAAATTTCTTGGGGGCCCCCATGAAGAATGAATTATGCCCCCCCCCCCGCAAGAGGGAACTAGCGGGCCCGGTTGTTACGCCACTGGCTGCAAGGCACAAGGCAGGCCCAGGACACAGGGCTTCAGAGAGTATGAGCCGAACTCTCTTCTCTTCTCTCATAATTTCTGTCCAGCTCAGTGATTTCATTTCCATGCTTACACTAATTCATCCCTTTTCTTTTTGCTCTCCTCCACACCTCTTAGGCCCACTCACCCTCTTCCGGGCCTCTAATCCCGGAAGAATGAGAAAATTATTATCATTTTCTTTACTACAAAAAGATTAAGAAGTTTTTCCCTTAATCGTAGTCGTTATCGTTTAGATAAGTTTAAATGAAAGGTTGACGACAGTTCATATTTTAAAAGACATCACCAGTTTTAATTAAATCTAAGTTCTAAGTAATATTACACTTTTCAAGCCCGCCGAGATTTATATAAATTCGGGTTTTTAAGGAAAGATTTTTTTTTGAAGGAAATGGAATGGGGGAAGAGGAATTTAAACGTTGGGCGTATGCTTTTGGAAAATCGATGAGCCCGCCGGTTTTCCGAGAGCTCCCTTACTCTCTCGCTGTTATTTTCTTTTTTTTTTCTTTCCCCTCTGGGTCGTTTTGGTTGAGATGGTACCTGATTATTTCGGTTGGAAAAGGTCATGGTTTATGGTTGAAAGTTTTAAAGGGTTTATACGGAAGCTGTATCGGTTTCCGTTTCCGACCCTTTTTGGATTTTTGTTTGAATAAATATTTGGCTTGCGCGGGGAAAAGAAATGAGGGAAGAAAATTAGAAGGCAGAGGAAAAAATAAGGGAAGTCAAAAGGTGTAAGTCGGGTGCATATTTTAAATAAAAAAGTTTTAAAAAAAGCCTCGAGATAAAATTATTCAGGAAAGTTATGAGGGATTAAGCTGAAGTGGAATTTTTTTTAAAGGATATAAGAGGATTAACAAGTAGCTAAATTTTTTTTCTAATGGCCTACGCAAAATATTGCACCCTGTTTTTTATCTTTGAAAATTGCATATGTGACTAATTATTTATAATCATTTTTTCTTTTTGATTTCAGGTAAGATGAAGTTTTTTTTTCGGACTTTTGGTCTTCAAGAGGAACTGGGGATTCAACTGAAAACGCAGTAAGAAATAATTAAAAAAATTTTTATGGAAAATTAGGATTGGGTTTTTGTATTTTTTGCAGTGGGTCTTGTAGCCAGTGTCATTAAAAAATTAGGTTCTAGGAAATAATTAGACCTAAAAATTTTTAAATGAACCAAACGGGTGAAAATTGAAGAGGTTTGAAGACTGGCTTAATTTGGATTACTGTACTATCATTTCTGCCATGAGTTTGTGTAAAAATCTTAAATTAGCAAAGTTTTTTACTGTTTTTATTGAAGTGTCATTGAGTTCGTTAGTCGGTCTGGTAGTTTTAAGGGCAAAACCTACTCCTCTTCACTTTTGGCCAAAATCCGGCCAAAATCACTTGCTCAAAATATCTTCTCATCTCTTCACCTATCCTCTTGTTCATATCTCCTCGTCCTTTCTTCGCCATTTCCCCTCTTCGCCTCTTCGCCTCTTCTTCCCCTCTTCGCCTCTTCTTCCCCTCTTCGCCTCTTCTTCGCCTCTTCGCCTCTTCTTCCCCTCTTCGCCTCTTCTTCCCCTCTTCGCCTCTTCTTCCCCTCTTCGCCTCTTCTTCCCCTCTTCGCCTCTTCTTCCCCTCTTCGCCTCTTCTTCCCCTCTTCGCCTCTTCTTCACCTCTTCCCCTCTTCGCCCTTTCAATTTTCCTCTACTCCATTTCTTTTACTCCTCTACTCTTCCATTTTTCTCTTATTTTTGAATTTAATTCCTCTTCAACTCTCTATTCTTCTTCCCTCTTCTCCCTCTTCCTCTCCCTCCGTTTATCAATTTAAAACAAAACTCGAGATGAAAATGATTTAATATTTCAACGGAACAAAAAATTCCAGATGAAACTTGCATGTTTAGAATTTTTTATTTCTCACACTCGCGAAAACTAAAATAAAAAAAAAGAAAAAAGTTTCTTTTAATAATTCAGACTTTTCATTCGGCAGGGGTTACTCTCAGAAATTACAAAATGAAAAGTGTAATTAAAGATGATGAATGCCAGGCGAGACCGGGGGAGAAAGAAATGCACCAGCAGCTTACATTCATCCAAGACATTTCTCTTATTTTTTATTTTATTTTATTCTTTCAAGGTTATATTTATTAAAAAGAAATACGGTACAGAGAGGTAAATGCTCCATATATCTTATCTCCTTCCCTGTTGTGTTCGGCTTTTAGTTATCCATTAGTATTCCGTCCCGGTTGTTTTTTCCTCCCCTTTTCACTCGATATGGCGCTAGCATGTAAATGAACGTTCCATATTTTTTTTCCATCTCTTTTCAAACCTTTGATTCAAAAAAATTTTTTTTTTCTCGGAGTCTATTCGGGAAATATTTAATATTTACAATTCATCATCTCGAAAACTTTCCTTTTTTCATAAATGGCGGGGAGGAAACCTCCAAGCTCATTGTCTTCCTTTGGCTATTGTACTCGGGGAAGAAGAAGATATAAAATATTCAGAAAGTGAGAGTTAATATCTAGGCTTTTGTGTGAGGATGTTTTTCATCTTTTTTTTTTTAATATTTCACGGTAGAAATCTTCTTTTTTTAATGCTTCGATTTATTTTAGAAATTTAAATTTTTTAATTTTTATGGGGAATAATGTAAGACCGATCAGAAGCGACGCCAAGAGAAGATAAAGTCGGACTATGGTTTCGTTAAATATGAACTATTAGGTGAAGGTTATTCATTTCCTCTTCTGGTCTCATCTCCTCATCTCCTCTTCTCATCTCATCACATCTCTCATCTCCTCTTCTCTCATCTCCTCATCTCCTCTTCTCTCATCTCATCTCTCATCTCCTCTTTTCTCATCTCCTCATCTCTCATCTCCTCTTCGCTCATCTTTCATCTCCTCATCTCTCATCTCTCATCTCCTCTTTTCTCATCTCCTCTTCTCCTCTTCTCTCATCTCCTCTTCTCTCATCTCCTCTTCTCTCATCTCCTCTTCTCTCATCTCCTCTTCTCTCATCTCCTCTTCTCTCATCTCCTCTTCTCTCATCTCCTCTTCTCTCATCTCCTCTTCTCTCATCTCCTCTTCTCTCATCTCCTCTTCTCTCATCTCCTCTTTTCTCATCTCCTCTTCTCCTCTTCTCTCATCTCCTCTTCTCTCATCTCCTCTTCTCTCATCTCCTCTTCTCTCATCTCCTCTTCTCTCATCTCCTCTTCTCTCATCTCCTCTTCTCTCATCTCCTCTTCTCTCATCTCCTCTTCTCTCATCTCCTCTTCTCTCATCTCCTCATCTCCACTTCTCGTCTCTTCTCCTCCTCGTTCTTTTCTTTTCCTGAGCTCATCTCAACATCTCTTCTCAGCTTCTCTCCTCATCTCTCTTTTTTGCTCATTTCTTCTTTTTATCTTCTCTTCTCTTCACACTATACTTTAAACTTTTTCTGCCCCTATGCGCCCTCCCAACATTAAAATTTTATTCCTGCCACTGGAATCCACCTAAAATCAGATTAAACCATTTAGGTTAATCCCCGATTAATAAAAACACTCACCCATTTAAAATCGATTAATCTCAAACGATTTTTAATACTTATAAGATATTAATCACTCTTAAGTAATTAAAGTTAAAAAAAAAAAGGAGGGAGGAAAAATAAATGAAATCGTTAGATCTCCTCGAGATTTCTTTTTTTAAAAATGTCGGCTAGATTTTCCCCGGAGGAAATCCTACAAAGGGTTTTGTTTACCGGATCGTAACTTTATTTTTTATATGCAAGGATTAAAAGTAAAAGGAGAAGAGTTTTTGTTTACACGAAATCTTGGGCAAGAAACCCGCGATTTTTTTTTATATTCAGAGGAAAATATATAAAATTTTCAGCTACGGCTTTAAACTCAGTATTTAAATTAAAATAAATCGTTTTCCTTTTTGTTATTAATCCCCAATGACGAGAAGTTATTGCTCAATCCAAGAGTTTGACACTTGCCGTTGTTGTTAGGAGGGGAAAGGGGGGCATTGATCACTTCATCATGGATTCTAAATTGCTTGGCCATTTCCAACAATGAGATATCTCGGACCGTAATTACACGGGATCGAGAGAGGGGGGGAATGATTGTTTTGTGTTGTGGATTCAAGTTTACGTGACATGTAGCAGGTTGGGAAGACGAGGAGGGGGGCTTTGAATAAAGCTTCCGAACGTCGTTTTCATTACCAAGGAAAGATTAAATTGAGGAGAGAAGAAAAGCGATCCGAGGAAGAAAAAAATAAACTCGTTGAACTGGAAATTGATTCGCTGAACACGTCTGGTTTTCCTATCATTCCTCTTTCGGTTTAAAGTTAGTGTATATGCTATTCGGGATCTCAAAGTGTTTCTCTCCCCCCCACTCCCCGATAGTCTCTTATTCATACGATGAATGGTTAAGAGGAATAAACACTTTGAGGATCCTCTTTTTGTTTTCGGGATTTTTCTGTGTTGGGTATTTATTTCCGTACGGGGATTTGGGAATGAGCGAAGATTTTAAAAAAAATCTGGTTTTGATTTTAGAGATTAAGTTGAATCAGACTTTCATTTAGAAACAGATACTGTAGGAAGATGAGACTAGAAGAGGAGAAGAGAAGATAAAAGAGAAGAGGTGAAGAGAAGAGAAGGGAAGAGGAGAAGAGGTGAGGAATGCAAGGTGAGGAAAATAGAGGAGATGAGGAGACGGAGAGAAGAGGAGATGAGGAGACGGAGAGAAGAGGAGATGAGGAGACGGAGAGAAGAGGAGATGAGGAGACGGAGAGAAGAGGAGATGAGGAGACGGAGAGAAGAGGAGATGAGGAGACGGAGAGAAGAGGAGATGAGGAGACGGAGAGAAGAGGAGACGAGGAGACGGAGAGAAGAGGAGATGAGGAGGTGGAGAGAAGAGTAGATGAGGAGGTGGAGAGAAGGAGAGAAGAGGAGATGGAGAGAAGGAGAGAAGAGGAGATGGAGAGAAGGAGAGAAGAGGAGATGGAGAGAAGGAGAGAAGAGGAGATGAGAAGATGAGAGAGGAGGAGATGAGAAGATGAGAGAGGAGGAGATGAGAAGATGAGAGAGGAGGAGAGGAGAAGATGAGAGAGGAAAGATGAGAGAGGAGAAGATGAGAGAGGAGAAGATGAGAGAGGAGGAGATGAGAGAGGAGAAGATGGGAGAGGAGGAGATGAGAGAGGAAGAGAGGGTGAGATGAGAGAGGAAGAGAGGGTGAGATGAGAGAGGAAGAGAGGGTGAGATGAGAGAGGAGGAGATGAGAGAAGAGCGACGAGACGAGAAGAACGTCGAGACGAGCGTCGAGACGAGAAGAGGGACGAGACGAGAAGAAGACAAGAGGAGACGAGAAGAGCGACGAGGCGAGAAGAAGACAAGAGGAGACGAGAAGAGCGACGAGGCGAGAAGAAGACAAGAGGAGACGAGAAGAGCGACGAGGCGAGAAGAAGACAAGAGGAGACGAGAAGAGCGACGAGGCGAGAAGAAGACAAGAGGAGACGAGAAGGGGTGACGAGGAGAAAAGGCAAGACGAGAAGTTGAGAGGAGAAGAAGAGGAGACGAGGAGATGAGATGAGAAGTGGAGCCGAAAAGAGGAGATGATGAGAAAATATGATGAATGGAAGAGAAAACTAAGAACATTGATGATCATAAAACTAGAAGATTTCCGAATAGAAATAAAAATCTCCAAACTGAAATGAAACAACCGTATGACGCCACTGCTGCTTTTATTTTTTTTTTAAATTTTAAAACATTATAAATCTGTCGCCGAAAAACCGGATCCAGACCGGCTTCCACTGTGACAAGCAATTGACATTACCTCGTATGCACGGGGCGTGGATAGGAAAGACAATGGCAATGGCGAAGAATTTAAAGAAATGGATATATGTTGTATATATAAAAAAAGACAATAACAAAAGATTTATACGTGACCCGATTTAGTCGAATGCAAAGTTGAAAACGTAAAGAGAGTTTAAATCGTACAATTGCTTTTTCACGGGACCACACCTGGATTTAAAGATAAGAACACGCATATCGCCACCTTGATAAAACTCCTGGAGATTAAAGTTCCTTGCTAAAGTTGGGATTTCTCCATTTCCGGTTCTTCTTGAGAAGTTATCGCAGGTTCGTGGGAGGAAAGCGTTAAGGAGATTGAGGAAAGGGGAGGTAGATGTTTTGAATCATTTTCTCGTGTCAATAGGGATTTCAGGGACGAATTAAGAATTACTTGGTGTGAGTACTTTTCAGTGACGAAAAATAAAAACATGAAAAATTCTTTGTAAATCTAGAACAAATCAAAAAACCTTGAAATTTTCAAACGTGAAAAACAAAAAAAAATCGGTCAACAAAAAAACGGGAATAAAAAACCTTCTACTTAAAATTGACACTTTGGTAAACAAGGACGAAGGGACAAAGAGGGATGACAAGATCATCCCTTGTACAATCTACCATTTTCCCAAAATGCTAACATTTATATCGCGCACGTCCGAACCCCGAAACACAATATTCCAATTTAAAAAAAAAAAAAAAAACGTCGATAAAATAAAAAGTTCTGTTGTCGACAATGAAAGATTACAAACGATGTCTGCATAATAAAAAGCTCCCTTAAAAATCGAAATATTTCGAAAATAGAACAATTTTTACATATTTTTTTTTTTTTACCAAGGAAACGTACACAGAGGAAAAAAGATATCAAAACCGCGGACATTTGAATGACAGGAACAGAGCCAGAGAGCTGAAAACTATTTGACATTATTTCAAAACACAGCATCAAAAATCATTTCGAAAATAAACGGGAAAAAACGTGTAACGTCACGTTTTTAGGCCTTAAACTCACATTTATGCAGTTAAGTGTAAATAATTAAAAAAATTTTAATGTAAACTGGAAAGCGTTTTTTTTTTTCGACGAAATGTTTTTTTTTCTATCTAAATTCAAGCGGAACGACAGCGGCGGACAAGAAGCGAAATTAAATTAAAAATTGCTTCCCCGCAACGTGTGAGCTGTGACATACGCACTAATTCATTTGCCCTTTTCCTTAATGAGTTACATCTACATAATTCTTTTTTTAGAGGAAAAATCCTAAACGAAAATTGATAAATTTTTTCAAGAAAAAAAAAAAGGAAGCTGAACTGCTGAATCACGAAATAACTAAATGTAATTGGGATAAGTCATAAATTCAAACGTCACGAACTCTGGAAACTCCTTGAATCTCTCATGCCTCATTGTAATTTCCATTTTGCCAACTGTTACGCATGATGAACGGCGTTCATATTAGACGTTATCAATTTTTCCCTTCGGGTCTTTATGATATATAAAACGTTTTGTGCTATCTTCTTAGAGTGAGGGGGGAACGAGAGAGGAAAATAAGGCTCGTGCTTGTGATTATGAGGATTCGATTTTGAATGACAAGGACAAGTCCGGTTCGTTGTTAGAATGTTGAGCAAAGTCGCCGCCCCGAATTTATGAGGAATAGCGTTGACAAGGGTGTGTTGTTTAACGTCAAATTATTAAAATGGGAGTCTGTAAAGGGATAATTGGAGAAATACGTGCAGTTTTAGGATGATAGGTGTGTGTAAATTGATTGTTGAGATTGATTTCTTTGAATTCCGTGTCCGATCATTTGAATATCGGTTAACTTTCTGTATATTGTGACGTCAGAATTGAGATAATGATAAATGAAGTCTAAATTAAGTGTAAGTTACTAAAATAAGGTTCATGCTCTTCTTTTGTCTTCTTTATCTCTGTCCTCATCCTTGTCTGCCTCCTCGTCCTCATCTTCCGACTCCTCACCTTGATCATCTCTTCTTCTTTATCTTCATATTCTCCTCATTTTATTTTTGTCTTCACATTCCTTTCTTACCATCTTCTCTT
This sequence comes from Liposcelis brunnea, assembly GCA_023512825.1. NCBI lineage: Eukaryota > Metazoa > Arthropoda > Insecta > Psocodea > Liposcelididae > Liposcelis > Liposcelis brunnea. The sequence continues at coordinate 5,064,286 of CM042070.1, forward strand.
CTTTATTTCTCTCCTCTCCTCATCTTTTCTTCTCGTCTTCATCTTCTCGTCTTCATCTTCTCATCTCCTTCTATTTCGTTTCATCTTTTTCATCTCCGCTTTCTTCTTATCTCCTTATCTCCTTCTTATCTCATCTTCTCTCCTCGTCCTCATCTTCTCTCCTCGTCCTCATCTTCTCTCCTCGTCCTCATCTTCTCACCTCGTCCTCTCTCCTCACCTCATCCTCATCTTCTCTCCTCATCCTCATCTTCTTTCTCTTCTCCTCATCTTTATTTTCTCTCCTCTCCTCATCCTCATCTTCTCACTTCATCTTCATCCTCATCTTCTCACCTCGTCCTCATCTTCTCTCCTCAGCTCATCCTCATCTTCTCTCCTCAGCTCATCCTCATCTTCTCTCCTCATCTTTTCTTCTCGTCTTAATCTTCTCATCTCCTTCGATTTCGTTTCATCTTTTTCATCTCCGATTTCTTCTTATCTCCTTATCTCCTTCTTATCTCATCTTCTCTCCTCGTCCTCATCTTCTCTCCTCGTCCTCATCTTCTCACCTCGTCCTCATCTTCTCACCTCATCCTCTCTCCTCACCTCATCCTCATCTTCTCTCCTCATCCTCATCTTCTTTCTCTTCTCCTCATCTTTATTTTCTCTCCTCTCCTCATCCTCATCTTCTCACTTCATCTTCATCCTCATCTTCTCTCCTCGTCCTCATCTTCTCACCTCGTCCTCATCTTCTCTCCTCAGCTCATCCTCATCTTCTCTCCTCAGCTCATCCTCATCTTCTCTCCTCATCCTCATCCTCTCTCCTCTCCTCATCCTCTCTCCTCTCCTCATCCTCTCTCCTCTCCTCATCCTCTCTCCTCTCCTCATCCTCTCTCCTCTCCTCATCCTCTCTCCTCTCCTCATCCTCTCTCCTCTCCTCATCCTCTCTCCTCTCCTCATCCTCATCCTCTCTCCTCTCCTCATCCTCTCTCCTCTCCTCATCCTCATCTTCTCACCTCACCTCATCCTCATCTTCTCACCTCACCTCATCCTCATCTTCTCACCTCACCTCATCCTCATCTTTTCACCTCTCCTCATCCTCATCTTTTCACCTCTCCTCATCCTCATCTTTTCACCTCTCCTCATCCTAATCTTCTCAACTTATCTTCTCAACTCATCTTTTCTCCTCATCCTCACCTTCTCACTGCATCCTCTCTCCTCATCCTTGTTCCTCATTCTCTCCAAGACAAACGAAGATTTTGGGCTTTTGATTTTCATCTTCTCAATTTTCTTATCTTCATTTTCATCTCCTTATCTTCCTTTCTTCTTCCTCCCCTCACCGTATTTTTCTCATCTCCATCCCAAAAAAAAAATTATTAAAAATACATTCAGAAAATAATTTTCAGGAAAAACAATTTTCCCATGAAATATATTTTTCAACAGATAGTTCTCACTCTTATCAATCTGAAATTCAATTTCGCCCTAGCCCAAAACCGGAAGGGAAAGCGAAAAACCGGGAAAAAAGAGGGGAGAAAAAAAATTTTCGCACGTCATTTTTTTCTCCCTCAACCCCTCACTTATTTTTTTCCCCACTCTCTTTCCATCTCATATCATCTCGAGTGACCTGTCACTTGTTCTGGTAATATGACTCGAGTGGGCCATAACTGTACGTAACAGTCATTAGCTGGGGGAAATCAAGGAAGCATGTCATCCTTGAATACCCCCGTCATCACTTAATAGATGAAAGGGACGAAAACCATTTTTTTTCCTCATCTTCCCGCGATTAAATCCGCGTAAAATTCTTTCGCGGGGTTAAATATTAAATCCTCCCAATTATTTTAATGGTTGTTGATTGTGTGACTAACGCTTTTCTCAAATATTAATCTAAATGTATTATCTATCACTTTTACGGAAAAAAAAAGAATGCAGAGAGATGATGATTATTTTTGTATGTTCAAGTAAATTGCTTTTTTCCCCTGTATATTTATTCTTTTTAAAAAAAACAGCGATTCATCAAAAACGAACCCGGGCTAAAATTTTTTTTCCCCTCAACTCCAGATTATTTTCTCAGAAAAACCCTTTGAGCGGGCGGGGAGGAAAGATTTGAAAAAAGCAAAGAACGAAAAAAAAAAAAAAAAATTCTATCAATTTTTCCGTTTGATTCCTGGGATTTTTATTTCTTCTTCTTCCAACGCCGTAAGGTAATTTTCACATGTTTACACGATTTTTATGAAATATGAGAATCCTGTTTTGAGAATCTTGCCCGATTTTAAATTTTACCGCGATGAAAAAAAAAATAAGAATAATCCTGGAAGTTTCAGTTGGATTTTTCACATTCGGCTATTTAAAGGTATGAAGATGTAACAGGGGATATTTTCTTTTTCCATATTGCTACTTGGCTGGATTTTCGGTTTTAATTACGCAATCGAGGGGGAAGAGTAAATTGTGCGTGTGAAATTTAAAAGCAATTAAAATGATAAATTATATTTAATTCTGGGTGTTTTTATTGGCGAGGTAGGAATTCCTCTTATAGATTTTTTTTTGTATCCGCAATGCTGTTGCGTTTCAATCTCCTTCTTCTATATCTATATTTTTTTTTGTATAAATTTATTTTCTTACGATTAATATCTGTCAGTTTTTATGGGCACGGTCTATTTGTATTGCTTTGAAAGATTTTCAAACATGAAGCTAGATTTTTGAGAAAAGGTGAAGGTGAGAGGATAAGACGAGGATGAGGAGAGAAGATGAGGATGAGGAGAGAAGATGAGGATGAAGATGAGGATGAAGATGAGGATGAGGATGAGGAGAGAAGATGAGGATGAGGATGAGGAGAGAAGATGAGGATGAGGAGAGAAGATGAGGATGAGGAGAGAAGATGAGGATGAAGATGAGGATGAAGATGAGGATGAGGATGAGGAGAGAAGATGAGGATGAGGATGAGGAGAGAAGATGAGGATGAGGAGAGAAGATGAGGATGAGGAGAGAAGATGAGGATGAGGAGAGAAGATGAGGATGAGGAGAGAAGATGAGGATGAGGAGAGAAGATGAGGATGAGGAGAGAAGATGAGGATGAGGAGAGAAGATGAGGATGAGGAGAGAAGATGAGGATGAGGAGAGAAGATGAGGATGAGGAGAGAAGATGAGGATGAGGAGAGAAGATGAGGATGAGGAGAGAAGATGAGGATGAGGAGAGAAGATGAGGATGAGGATGAGGAGAGAAGATGAGGATGAGGATGAGGAGAGAAGATGAGGATGAGGATGAGGAGAGAAGATGAGGATGAGGATGAGGAGAGAAGATGAGGATGAGGAGAGAAGATGAGGATGAGGAGAGAAGATGAGGATGAGGATGAGGAGAGAAGACGAGGATGAGGAGAGAAGACGAGGATGAGGAGAGAAGACGAGGATGAGGAGAGAAGATGAGAACGAGGATGAGGAGAGAAGATGAGAACGAGGATGAGGAGAGAAGATGAGAACGAGGATGAGGAGAGAAGATGAGAACGAGGATGAGGAGAGAAGATGAGAACGAGGATGAGGAGAGAAGATGAGAACGAGGATGAGGAGAGAAGATGAGGATGAGGATGAAGATGGGAGATGATGATGGTGAAGAGAAGATGAGGATGAAAATGGGAGATGATGATGGTGAAGAGAAGAGATGACGAGGATAAGGATGAAGAGAGAACTTGAAGATGAGGATAAAGGTGAAGATAAAGACGGAGATGAGGATCAGGAGAGAAGATGAACACGAAGACGAAGATAATAATAAGGATGAGGACGAGGAAAGAAGAAAAGATTGAAAGAAAAAATGATGAGGAATCGAAAGAGAAGACAAAGAGGAAGAGAAAAGAAGCTTCAAGCTTCAATTTCCACCCTGTACATTGTGCGTTATCAAAATTATACTTTTGATGTAAATTTTTTTTCTTTTTTCAATTTAATATTTGCATAATCGGGTTGTGATCAAAGCTCATAATATTCATAGTATTAATTCGTGAGCGACTTTTTCCTTTCGATAAATTTTTTTGAACCCCTAATGGAAAAAAAAAATTCGCTTACACATTTTTCACAATTCATCCTCACACTTTTTCTCACCGTGCACAAATATCACTCATAACTTGACTTCATATCTTTTCAAAAAAAAATCCGACACAAAACCCCAACATTTCTCCTCCTTCCTTAACTTCCCTATTAATAAGAACGTCAAATAAAAAAAAAAAACTTGTTCCTTTTGAGTATTTCATCGTCTTTTATACGATATAAACTTTTTCCTAGCGAGCTTGTTAAATCGTCGTTTATAATAAAAATATTTTCGAGAGAATTTTTTCAAAAAAAAAAACAGGATTATCTGTCTCCGAACGATTCGGTTGATTCCTGACTTAACATATTTTTATAACAAGGGTTTTTAAAAAAAAAAAAAATTTTAAACAATCATTATTTTTTCCTGAGAGGGGGAAAACGTATAAGGGCCCGCGTCTTTATACAAAATGAGACAGGAGAAAACTTGCTAGAGAAGGAAAATGTCCCCGAGGCATCTCCCAGCCTGATGCGGTCGTGGCGAAGAATGCAAATTACAAGTAAAAGCTTTTTTCCCAGCAGAAAGTTAAATCGAATGTCAGGCGAAATTCGGGCGGCAGCTTTAACTATGTAAATTAATCGAGGACATCCGGTCGTAAAGAATATTATTTTAGCCAAATCCCCGATATTAAAATATTAAATTGGGTAAAATGGCACTTGTGGGGGAAATGACGAAAAACGATCAGGGTGTAAAAATGGTTTTGCTCGCTTGTTTGTTTAATGAAAAATTGAAGGGAGGAGGGGTAGGAGTTGTAACGCGTCGATAGTTTATTTCCATTTTCAGGAAGTGCGTTTATTCTCCCCTCCCGTTTTTGCGGAATTTTAAAAGTGCTGAAAGCCTGACACTTCCCTCGAAAAAAAAAATGGAAGGGTAAAGAAAACGGATTGAATAGACAATGGAAGGGTGAATTTGAAGAGGTTGTATAGGGGTTCGTTTGGAAGGATGTCTGGGACATTGAGATGTTTCCCCCCTTTTCTGCTCTGTCAGTGTGATTTTCCAAATATCCTGTCATAATTCAAGAAAAGATAAACCTTGCAGAGCTTTATCGTTTTTGAAAAGAGAAAAGTTTCGGGAAAGGGGTGATTTGTAATCGGGCATGTGACTAATATACGCATGAACGGTTCAAACCTTCGTTCCGGTGGTTTTTTTTTCCTCCCCCGCTGCCAATAAAAATCCTAGGATTTTTTTTTAAGCGCATGAAATATTATTATTGAAGCCCATTTCATCTTCTAATCCAAATTAAAAATCATATTTGAGATTTCAATTTTTTTCGGTGAGATATTTATGAATTTAAATCCGTTATTAATTGCAAGTAATTAAGTTCCCCACGTAAATATACCCGTCCTTTGTATAATCCATTAGAATCCGGAAGTTTTGAAAACTATTAGCGAAAGCACATACACACAAGACGAGCTTTAATGACTTTTCAACTTTCTACAGAAAGGGGATCCCTTCCCTTATTTCACCTTGCGGCTGCGCGATTAGGAAATATTAAATTCTAATGGCTATCTTCCACAAACAACATATTGAATCTCTTATTTTTTTTTACTAGACCTTCTTATCCCTTGTTAGGGAAATTAAAATTAAATCCTCTATCTCGCCCTCTCTGATATAAGAGGAATCCTTCCTGTGCAGTCTCTTCGTTAGGAAATTACGTTACGGGTCATACTCTTTAACGTGGGCTCGATTTTTTTTTGTTTTTCGGGGTGAAAGAGAAGGGGGATGAAACTGCAAGGGAAAAAGGAAGCTTTTAAATATTCAAAATTTATAATGACCTGCTCATGGTTTAATTAGATTAGACGGGAAGGGCTCGGGGGGATGGAAAATTAACGGGAGAAAAAATTGAATGGATAATTTTTTAGGGTTGTCATAAAGTTTGTTTTACTAATTCATCTGATATTCTTTTCAAAACGTGGGTTATTTATTGTTGGAATTTGTCAGAAACATTGTCAGTTGTCGGAATTTTTCGTCTCCTTTGTCCTCCTCTTCGTCTCCTGATCTTCTCCTCTCTCCTTGTCCTCTTCTTCCTCTTCTTCTTCTTCTTCTTCTTCTTCTACTTCTTCTACTTCTTCTACTCTTCTACTCTTCTACTCTTCTCACCTCGTCCTAATCCTAGTCCTAGTCCTCGTCTTCTCTTTTCTTCTCTTCTTTTCTCGTCCAAGTCGCCGTCTACTTTCTCTCCTTGTCCTCTTCTTCTCTTCTCTCCTCGTCCTCTTCTTCTCTTCTCTCCTCGTCCTCTTCTTCTCTTCTCTCCTCGTCCTCTTCTTCTCTTCTCTCCTCGTCCTCTTCTTCTCTTCTCTCCTCGTCCTCTTCTTCTCTTCTCTCCTCGTCCTCTTCTTCTCTTCTCTCCTCGTCCTCTTCTTCTCTTCTCTCCTCGTCCTCTTCTTCTCTTCTCTCCTCGTCCTCTTCTTCTCTTCTCTCCTCGTCCTCTTCTTCTCTTCTCTCCTCGTCCTCTTCTTCTCTTCTCTCCTCGTCCTCTTCTTCCTCTTCTTCTACTTCTTCTACTCTTTTACTCTTCTCACCTCGTCCTAATCCTAGTCCTAGTCCTCGTCTTCTCTTTTCTTTTCTTCTCTTCTCTCCTCGTCCTCTTCTTCTCCTCTCCCCTCGTCCTCTTCTTCTCTTCTCTTCTCTCCTCGTCCTCTTCACCTCTTCTCTCGTCGTCCTCGTCCTCTTCTTCTCTTCTCTCCTCGTCCTCTTCTTCTCTCCTCTCCTCTCTTCGTCATAGTCCTAGTCCTCGTCTTCGTCTTCTCGCCTCACTCTCGTTTTCGGCTTCTCTTCCCTTCTCATCCTCATCTTTGTCTTCCTCTCTTCATCCTCATCCTAACTTTCCCTTCCATCTCAAAATCTTTTCTAATTATATATCGCCATTAGCCATCATTAACATTATTTTGCATTTTCGTTTTGCGTAGGAACTTGATATTTATTTCCGCGCACCAGTAGGTGCTCCATATATGCAAATTTAACGACGTAGGATTTTTGTTTGCTTTCCATGTCATATTCTTCGCAACCATAATCGAACTTGCCAATTTCGCCTCCAGCCAAATCCTCGATCGCAAAGAGAAACTTTTATCATCATTCGAGATTCGAATTCCGATCAAAATCCTCAGATTTTGACTAAAAATCTGTTGATTAACTGACAGAATCTCTGAGATGGCGACTGACCCTCGAGGGACGACTTTAATTAAAAATCCCATCCCCTTTGGATTTTTATAGAAAACAAATCGAAGTTAATGACTCTTGGTTAATAACACAAGAAGCTCACAAAAAACTCGGGTCAGTCTGATGGAAGCGCGTGGGGAGGGGGGAATGAAAAATATCCCCGACGTAAGGGAAACCAACCGTTGTAATGAAAGGTTTGGCTTCTCCCGAAAAAGCCACGTTGCATAACTCTAAAGGCTGTAAACATATCAGTTACAGCTTGCGGGCTCTTTTCACGGTTAATAAACCAACTTATGTCTTATACTCTGTGTTAATGTATCAACTAACGTCTTGTATGTAGGTTGATTGCCTAGCCGGGTAAAATATCCCCCATTTTCTCTTCCGACGAAGTAAGCGATATATCATCATCTTCGCGAGAGATTGGATTTTAGCCAATTTTAGCTTTTGCTATTTTTTTTTTATATTATATGTAGTTTTTAATCGGAGTAAAAAATTGGGGAGCTTTGTTTTTTATGAACGATAATGATTATCAGGGATGATGGAAACTATCGATTTTAAGGAAAAAGTCTCTAGAGTTATTGATTGTTTGCCATTTATACGTAGACGAGTTACTAGTGGAAAAAAATATTTTTCTAAGTTGAAAAAAAATTGAGTAAAAAGGGGAAGGAAAAATTTTCATTAAGCCTGTCACAACTTTTCGCGTGTGGTATTTACCTTTTTTTTTGGAAGGAAAGTTCTGAGGAAGACAAAATGAATATGATAAATCTGGGTTCGTCTGTTTTTTATATAATGTGTGTCGATTTTTGGGTTAATGAAGGAAAGAAATACAAGAAATGAGACGAGGAGAAAAGACAAGTTGAAAAGGAAAGATGAGGAGAAGAGAGGATAAGAAGAAAAGATAAGATGAGAAATGGAAAAGAAGGAAAGAAAAAAGAAGAGAGATTTAATTCATGAACTGAAAAGGAGTAAAAATTATTTACCTGCAAGAGAAGAGAATAGGAGAGGAGAAGAGAAGGTGGGAAGATGAGATGAGGACGAGGAGAGAATATGAGGACGAGGACGAGGGGAGAAGATGAGGACGAGGAGAGAAGATGAGGACCAAGACGAGGATGAGGATGAGGACCACGACAAGGATGAGGATGAGGAGAGAAGATCATGAAAGGACAAGGACGAGGAGATCAGGATGAGGACGTGGACGAGAGAAGATGAGGATGAGGATGAGGATGAGGACGAGGACGAGAGAAGATGAGGATGAGGACGAGGACGAGAGAAGATGAGGATGAGGACGAGGACAAGGACGAGAGAAGATGAGGATGAGGACGAGGACGAGAGAAGATGAGGATGAGGACGAGGACAAGGACGAGAGAAGATGAGGATAAGGACGAGGATGAGGACGAGAGAAGATGAGGATGAGGACGAGGACGAGAGTAGATGAGGATGTGGACGAGGACGAGAGAAGATGAGGATGAGGACGAGGACGAGAGAAGATGAGGATGAGGACGAGGACGAGAGAAGATGAGGATGAGGACGAGGACGAGGACGAGAGAAGATGACGATGAGGACGAGGACGACCAGAAAAGATAAGGACGAGGACGAGAAGAGAAGATCAGGACGAGGACGAGAAGAGAAGATCAGGACGAGGACGAGGATGAGTAAGAGGAGAGAAGACGAAAGGAGGATGCAGAGAGAAGATGTAGATGACGGTGAGGAGAAAATAGAAAATAAGAGGAGAGGAGAAGAAAAGAGAAATTATTTTTTCAATTTAAACAATCGATCTCCCTTAATTTTTATGCGAAATGAATGTATTAATTCGTTTAAAATAAACCCCAACATCCCCTTCCCAATTTTAAAAATCCCAAACGTTTTCGAAGTGATTCAAAACCACGGAACTGATGTAGAAAACAGGATTTTGGAGGAATGATAACATGCTGGAAAATTAATTTTCTCGTTGATTCGGAAATCGATTAATTATCTAAATGGAAATTGAAAAAGATGATGGCAAGTTCCTATAAACTCATGAATTTCCCATCTCACCGGAAATAATTTTTATTTTTTTCTAAAATTATTAAAACATATTAGGACAAATTCATTCAATGCAGCCTCATATTTTTCCTCCTCTCTCTCTTACAACTTGTCAGTTGACGCGGTGCAGAATCCCAAATGTCGTTTGCTAACGTTTCGAGACCGTCCGTGCGGACGGTGATAAGTTATAACTCATTTCCGTCCGTCGGAACGTCATTTTGAAAATCCCGAAGGAACGAGGGGTGAGAAACTGTACTTTCTCCCCGCAAGTTCTTTCTTTTTTTCTTTCAAAATGGCGTTGATTTTAACGATCGGATGGGGGGGACGTAATTCTCCCGTGTGTGGAAATTAACGACGCCCGGAAGTTAATTACACGCGTAATTGAAATATCAAACTTTTCAAGTGTGAGCATAAGTGCGAAAGCATGTGAAATAAAATTGGCGAGTCCGTCAAGCGGGAAATAAGCCCCGGAATTTGAAAATCCGTGCCTAAAATTTAAATAATCCTAATCCGGTCGGAGGATTCGCTCAAACGTAATAAACGCAAACAAAGTCAAGCAAAGAGAAGAATTGGTGAAATGTATATTTACACGGGCTCGGAATCAATAACCCCGAATAGTAAACATGTCGTCAATTAATACAACATTTTTACCTGACACGACAACAAACACACGGAATGTTTTTTTTTTGTGTTGTCGAAAATTGGAACATGGTTGTGGTTTTCAGTGTGAGTCATTATTATCGACCAAATTAGGAAGCGGAGGTGAGGCTGGAAATAAATATAATGAAACGTTTTAAATGCAAGACGATGAAGAACAATAACGAACATGCCGGGAGTATGGAGGGTCAAGTTGAGAGGTTACAAGTGGCTTTGGTGGTTGTCGAACAGATCGAATCATCTTGAATGTTATGGAGGACGTGAACGTGAAATTAAGTAGCTTGGTTAATTTTGGATGGAGAAAGGGAGCTTTTGTTCATTGTGCCGGATATATTTCTGCAGGAGGGATTGGAAAGGGAAGTATTTGATTATTTGAGGTGCAAATTATGCGTCGAGGGAGAAGGAAACAAGGTACCGGGTGTGAATATGACTAGGGAGCCTAGTAGGAAGTGGACATTTCGATAAGTCGCCGCCATTTTGAAAATTGTAAGCTGCCATGATTTCGAATTTGACTGCCGCCATTCTCGAATTGAAAAGCGAACATTGGCAGATTCTTCAATTCAAGAATGGCGTTTTTGTAGCAGACGATTTCTCGAAGTACTAAGCTCCCTAAATATGACTGTAGCCGATAAAATGGTCGATGGCCTTTCTCTGATCTAAAGTAAAGACTTTAAAGCAGAAAAATCAATCGCTTCTAATAATGGAGATGTTAATACGATTGGTTTTTCTGCTTTAATGTCTTCACTTAAAACCGGAGAACCACGAATGGCCATTTTATCAGCTATGCCCACATTCACACTTGGAAATTTAATTTGAAAGAACAAAATGAAATAAACAACTCTTAAAGTCATATTCATATATTATTACATCTTCTATAAGTTAAACAAGCTTATTTCGAGATTGGAGTAACATCACCCATAACCTAAAATAGAAACCAACAAAAAAATATCTCATTATTTTGACCAGATGAGGTTAGAAAAATTAAAAACGAAACAGCTGGAAACTTACCCATTCGGAGGATGAACCAGTCGACATTCTCTAGATCAGAATGATTCCATCACTCGTTTCTGAAAATATCAACAACTATAAATATGAAAAACCAAAAAACAGATAAAAAAAAAGCTGCGAAAACAAAAGCACAAAAGCCTAACTAAAATAAACTTCGTGATTTTTTTTTCCTATTTCAAACACAATAAAAGTCACAAAAGAATTTCCATCAAAATATGGCTCATTGATCTCTCTACGGCTATCTTCGTTTAGAATTTTTCCCCCTCATTTGGCTAAACTAAAAATAATTTTCAAATTTTACGATCAAAACTCCAAGTTTATAAGTTTTCTGGAAGTAAATTGAAGGCTTTTGCGGTTTTACAACGAAACCTAAACCATAACATAACCTTAACTAGAACTAGTTTTTGGGGAAATACAAGAAAACAAGTAACCGGCTTAATTTTGAGGAGAAACTTTCAGCGTTATGTACTATGCAAATTATTAAATACTGTTTTCCATAACCGCTAGTCGTCCATTTTCCCTTTTTAATTGAGAAAAAAGGAAAAAAAAAAGAAACCTTGCTGGGTTATCGATTATTGAAGTTCGTGGCTTTTGAGGAGTTTTGTATTTTAAGTTTTCAATAAGTAATTAACATTAGGATATCGATTATGTTCTTTTAATTAACAAGGTGGGAAACATTGCCGGCTTGGTGAAAGATGTTTTTTGTAATGAGCTTGTTTGGTTTTAAGTCGTGGATAGTCTAATTTGAAATTAATCTCGGTTATTTCAAACTCTCGACCGTTTTCCTTGAGTGAAAACTATATCCTTAGGCCTAATCATGTCTTCCAATTAAGCTGACTTACAAATTTTAATTTCCCCTAACTCCCTTTCGTTCCTTGGCTGTATTGCTAAAGAGTAAGAGTATTATGATGCTCGTTTAACGCCATCTTGTGATTCTTCTCCCCCAAAATATCTCTTTTCATAGTTAATAAAACATACCCATCGTTAAAATTTAAATCCACAACTATAATTACGTTTAAATTGAAAAAAAAACAACGATGACTCGACGATTTTGGTAGATCCCGGAAGTGATTGACCATCGACATAGATTAGTTAACGAAGTGTCGTTCGCACTCAGACTGATGCTCTATGGCTGCGTTCCGAAATGTTTATTTCAGTTTGATTCTGTTTTTTTTAGATAAAACTTTTGAGTGCCGCCATTTCTCTTAAAATATGAGTAGATTTTTTTCTTTTTATATTATAACCTCAACTGGTTACGATTTTTATTTAACAATCTTAATTAAGTGCTAACCTTAACCTCAACTGGTCACGATTTTTATTTCCCTCAACCGGGCTACAATTTATATTTTTAACCTTAACTGGTTACCATTTTTATTGAAAAAAAACAAAACTCGCTTAAAGTTTTCCCATCTCTTCAACGGATCCTCCTAATTTCTCACGAAACCGCTTAGTCAGCACAAAGTATGTGTTAAAGCTCTGAGATTGGATATTGATATTGGGAAAAATATTTGAAAAATTTTATCGGGTTAACCGTGTTTGATTCAAACAACCATGAAACGCTCCCTGTATCGATTCTTCCATCCCCGTTCGAACTAGGTTGACTCTAACCCAGAGACGAAAGATGAAAAACGATTGACTGCTTAGCTGACAGAAGCAGTTAACAAACGCTTCGAGGAAGGAGGAAAAAAAAAACTTTCCAAAGCAGATTTTCCTTGTTAAAATACGATAAAATCTTACATTTTGATAAAATATTCGAATAAACTATTTTTTTCAAAAGCGAGGCGACCTAGTTTTGCTTTTGGAAGGATCTGATAGCCCCGAAAAGCTAAAAAGGAAAGAGAGAGAGAGAGGAAGAATTTACGATACCGGAATAATTGATCACGCTTACCGTTTGCATAATTATTTTCAATCTCATATTTCACAAATCGGGGAAGGTGTTTTTTTAAAATGGCGGATGAGTAATTTCCTTTAGCCCTGCCATTTTATTAAAGAGGAAAAGCCCAACATCAATTTTAACCCTATATAAATAAATAAAAAGGTATCAGTCTTGAGTGAATAAAGTTAAACAAGTGACCTTCCCCTAAGAACGTCCATCTTTGGGAAAAGCCTTTTTTCCAACTGAGATGAATTAGACTTTCAAGTTTATAACTTTCCCCCTACGTGCCTGTCATTTTTGAGTTGCGAAATAATCTCGCTTCTCGTAAAAAGGTTATGTTTACGTTAGGTGGGAACGTTATAATACGTTAAAACACTTTCCTCCCCCTCCCTTCTCGTTTTATCGCCCTAATCCAGGAGACGAGCTTTTTCCTACTATGTTTAGCACATCGTTTCTTAAATAAATCCAATCTTGACTAAATTTTTGAGTAAAATAGACTGAAAAATTCATTTTTGATATGCTAGGTTTTTACTGCAACCCCATTGCTCGAGAAAAAATGGCAACTAGTTGAGGTTAAGATTTGTTACTGGAAAAAATCGATTGATTTTGTTGACAATATGGCGAAACTCAAATTCTTTTCAATATTTTTTTATTAAAAAAATCAAATTAAAATGTTGAAATCGATTCTCTGAATTTTTTTTGGAAAATAAAAAAGATAAACGGTTTTGAAACTCGGCCATAGAGTCCCAATCGGCGTGCGAACCACAGTTAGTTAACTGATCATGCCCAGACAGGTTTCGATGACGTCATCGTTTGTTTTGAGTGACAAAATGCAATTTTTTTTATATTTAACGGAATTGTTGTTATCGGTTTATATTTCTGTGGTTGTTCAAGTTAAGTATGTCGCGTTAATTAACGGGGGAAAATGAGATATTTCGATGTCATTTTACGGGCGGAAGAATGACAAGATGGCGCCTAAACGGAATCCAGAAAATTAATTCATGCGGTTCGTATTTTTTTACCCTTATATCACGGTAGAATCATTAAATGATTGGAAAAATGTATTCGTGATTTGAAGTTTTATTAATTTGATGTGATCTTGCAACCGGAATTAAAATCCTCTTGTATCAGGTTTGAGGTTAGGATGAACAATTGTCATTAATTGAAGGTAAATGATGGGGTTTAAAAAATTTGGTGATTAACCTGTGAACCGATCATGTCAACATGATGAGTTTATTGCATTACTTCCATCAAGCGGATAACAATTTTATCAGTGGCATGTACTTGGAAATCATATCATCTTAAGAAGGATTTAAATGTTCTCGTCATGTTGCAAAATCAAAACCTGGTGAATAATGCAGCTGAAATGATTCTGTAAACCATGTGTAAATATTTTTTCATAACTCATTGTCGGGAACCTCTATTTCCCGAATAAGTAAAATGCACGGGAAATCAATTTTCCCGAGCATGTTCTTCATTTCCGGTATTGCGCCAAATTTTCAATGCTGGCGGAAAATTTTTTGATAGCCTGATCGTATTTCTCATTTTAGAATATTCGCTAACGTTTTTCTAATATTTTTCTACTTCTAAATAAACCGGAATAAGGATTTTTCGCAGTAAAAACCTCAAACAACTTGTAAAAATATCAAATTAATCGTTTAAGTCCTATTGTTTTTCTAAACCGAGCATACATACCGCCATATTGATTTTAGAGTCGGATTTTGGAAAAATTTAGAATTAATAGTTTATTTACCCTTCTTGCTAAAAATAAAACCATTTGAGTCGAAAACGTATATCAAAAAAACATTTCTTGAGGTATTTATGGTAAATTCAAAGCTGTTTTCAATAAGCTTGTTTATTTACATCCTCCATTTTTGGTTGCCAACATGAAAATTTTGGTCGCAAAGTACCGGAAGTAGCTGCCGGGCTTCTGCTATGTTTGTTTACTTGAGTAAACAGCGTTTTTAATGATTTTTTATTAAAAAAATCGTTATAAACAATAAAAAGTACTTTAATTGATTCGTTATGAAAAGTACCTTGTTAAACTAGGAAGAAAAATGAATTTTCCCGTCTAGGTTTTCTTTCTGCCCTCGCTTCGCTCGGGCATAAAAAAACCTCGACGGGAAAATTCATTTCCCTCCCTAGTATAACAATATACTATGAAGGATGTGTTTTGTGTTATGGTCTTGTGTAATTTTGAGGTTAGGATTGATTGAGGTTCATGAAATATTTTTCGGTTGGAGTGAAACATGAACCCACTCTCCTAAATGCTTATAGTGTTATCAAGTGATAGGTTGTAAAAATTCTGTTGAAGAAAAAGTGATCTTAATTTTAGTTATCTGTGTCTTTGCGCTTTCATGGATCAAAACTATTTTGAATTGGCCATGACATTGGATTGCATATCATTTTTGTAATTAATTGGATCCTGTAAAGTGGAATGTCGACCAATTCTAAGTTTTCATTCACCTCTATTTATATGAAACGTAGAAGGCAACAATAAATTTGTACATAAGTGCATAGAGATTTGAGCAATGCTTGTTACAGTTTAGAGCCATAGGAAGCTTCAGTCGCTTGTTAATGTGATAAAACTATTAGTGGCCCTGGCTAGGTTCATTTCGACAACTATCAAAATGACCTGAGATTAAGTCTCCGATTGGATAAAAATGAAAAAAAGGTGTTGCATATTGTCTAATTCGAATTTTTAGCAGATGTGAAAAAATCATTCATTTAGAACACAATTTTGTTTGAATGCTTCATTGGAATAGAATTGGGAAAAAAAGGGCGCAAAACAACATTCGCTGAAAATTAAAAGAATCTGACTTTTTTCAGCGGATTTTATCTTTAAATTTTTAAAAATTAATAGAAATGATTGACTCTGACCCTTTTTCCGTTATTACGGGACGCAGCCATTGGGATTTAATCTGCGTGCGAACGAAACTTCATCAACTGATCATGCGCAGACAGGTTCGCCGGCCAGACATTTCAGAATTCTCTCAAGTCGACACGTCACCGTTGTTTTATTCTAAAAAACCCGTTGTTTTTTTTAATTTTGACGACTGAAGTTTTATTTATGTTTTTCCTTTAATATTTAAGTGAGTTGTGAGACAGTGCGCGTTTAATATTTTGTGATAATCAACGGGAAAAAATGAAATTTTTAGATGTCAAATTTACGGGCGGTCTGATCACAAAATGGCGTCCAGTAGATTCTAGAAAATGGATTAAAACGGTGTGTTTGATTTTTTTTTCATTAATGTCATGACAATCAGTCATATTATCGACTGAATATGATTGGATTATTTAGTTTTGTTAATCTAGTGTGGCTGGATAAGAATTTTAGGACGAATTTTGAGGTTATAATCGAATAAATAAGAGGCATTAAAGGGATTCAGATTGAATAGACAAAAAAAAAATTTAGTGGTTTAATTGGGAAAAATGTGAATTTATCATCATGAAATAAGGAAAAAAAGATATTTTCATCAAATGGCTGAAAATTTCAGATATAATTACAATTGGAAGTTCAGTACAAATGGCTTGAAGTTGTCCGTTCTTGTCAGATTGTAAATTTCTGGTAAATCAGTATTTAGTGACCATTTAGAATGTGGAAGATGATTCAAAGTCTCAATATTAGACCCACAACTATGTTTTTTGGTGACACATGAATAGTGATGTGATTTTAAGGTCGAAATTTGGATATGAGCTTGTATTAGGCAAATCTAGTCATAACTCAAGGATTGGATGAAGTTGAGGTTAAGCTTAAGCGTAATATGGATTTATTTTTTTCTGATGTTTACAAATGAAGCTATTGAAGGGTTTGAATGTGGTGAGTGGAAAGGTAGTGCAATAAAGATGAAACGAGGTTATAATTTTTAGAGCTTTGTTTTTCAAGATTGTAATTAATAGGCGAGTCTCACTGGCTGTAATAAATGTGGAAGAGAAATTGTAGCGTACTACATGACTATGGTGTGATTTTGAGGTTAGATCAGGGTTTTGACTGTTTTTATTGGACGAATCTAGTTGAAACTTTAAAATTGTTTGGCTTTTTTTTCCCAGTAACTATCAATTATCAGTGATACGTTTTCACAGCTGAGGCTTCTTTGAAAATTAATAGTTAATCGGTTTTTTCTGTTTGTATTTTCAGCTGCTGTTTTAAGAATTCAGGTTGCTGGATTTGAAATTTTGATGGAAAGAAAATGCATTGCTAGAGCATTACATGCATTAAGTTAGATACAGCATTATTGTTAGTGGTACGTTACTAAGTGAAAAATAATTTAGGAAGCTTGGGAGAGCAGTCATCTGTGTTTTTGCAAATAGTCAAGCACATAAGTTCTAGAAAATTTTAGCAGTAGATTAGAAAATAAAGAAACTGTACGATTGTTAAAGTCAAGCAGATAATTCTTAAACAATATCAATAACGTAACTCAAAATTGTTTGAATGATCTAAAGCACATGTTTTTCAAAGGGGGGCTTTGACCCTCCCATGTGTTCATTTTTATAATTCTCCATAAAACTCTTAACTTTATTACGTTTCTTTAGCAATTACAATAAACAAAGAAAATCATCTCCCCGCAAAAGGAAAAAATCGATTTTAATCCTCCGAAGATAGTAGATTGAATCGAAGGGAATTGAAAAAGGGATAAGGAAACCGGGGGGGCCCTTAGCCACGGGATCTTGGCTCACAGTTTAATATCGGTAATTACCCTTTTAAAAAAATTACCAGGGAGTTAAAAGCACGTGATAGGTTCTTTTATTATTTGTCCTCTGGTAAAAGATCAATAGGGATTTTTTTTTTTTTTGGTGAATTTCTCCAGCTTGCAATTTTTTTACCGGAAATTTTCGCAAAATTAAGCGAATTTCCATGAAAACAAAAGCTGTTTGTCTTTTTTATCGCTTATGGAACAAAAGCTAAATAAACGCTTTCGTTTCGCGGTTTAATTTGTTAGTCTGCAACTAAAGTATCAGCTTAAACCTAAGATAATTTATTACCGTAGATAAAACATTATTCCTTGCGTACTAAATATATAAAATAAACCTGGTGGGAATGTAATTGACAACTAGGGCCTCGTTTTAGCTTTAGAGTTTATCTACGGGGTGGGAAATGAAAAATTGAAATGGAGATTAAAGAATAAATGATTGGATGTAATTTTTAAATTTTTTGAAATATCCAAACGATGAATTATTTTTTTAAAATGTCAGGAAATCAAGATTCGGAAACTAATTATAAACTGAGCTTGGAGGAACACTTGACTTCGTTTTTAAATGTAAAATAAACTTTCTTTTTCGATTTAATTCCTCTATTTAATTGCCAAGAACGAAGAAGTTAACTTTAAAATTAGCGCTGCAATTAAAGTTTGTTTTTGTATATGTTATCGTGTGGCATCTTGAATTAATGTGTTTTTTTTTTCTGTTTGCAGGTGAGGTGGTTTAAGGAATTAAAAAGAAGAACCATATCGTACGATTTTTGGGCTCTGGGATTTTTCACTGGGATTGCTGGATTTTTGTATATGGAATTTTGAAATTTGAGCTCGAGAAATAAGGTTTGTTATTAGGTTTTTTTTTTTTGAAGCCTTGTTCTGTTCGATTTGGGATTGATTATGAGCCTCAAGTTAGGGTTTGGGCCAGACTTTAATCTTGGCTTAAATTTTTGAATTCTGGTTGCTCAAGGCCTTCATTCTCCTTTTTTAAATATTTTTGCACTCGTTCTTAAGAGAATTTTCTTAATTTTCCGTGCTTATTATTGTGAGCTTCATCTTCGAAATATTCTTTAGCTAAGTTGAGCTCAGCACGGATATCCCGTCCCGAACTGAACAATATTCAACTGATGAATGATTTAAATTTATTGTAATAAGGAAATGAAGTAACTCTGGAAAGATTTGACAACATTGATAATATTGAAATCAAAGGGAATAATTTTGATTACATTTTGCTGGCTTGTCTGTGTCGCTCCTTAGCATTAATAATTCTCTATAGGAATTTATGAGAAAATAGAGAAATAAAAATGTAAGAGCAGCAAGGACATTGAAAATAGTCTTAAGAAATTTAAAACAAGTGAAGCCCAGGAAAACATGTAACGAATTGTAAAAAAATGTGTTCGATTAGAAAAAATGAATGTAAAACCTGTTCGTCAACAAAAAAATATACAATTTGTTCAATAAAAAAAAAGAGATTAAAGAACAAATTGAAAAATTTGGTCGACAAGGAGCCAAATGAGAAAAAAATTTGGTCGACAAGAACTAAAAAACTGGCTTGTCAAGAACAAATTGAAAAATTTGCTCGACAAGAACAAATTGAAAAATTTGCTCGACATAAACAAACTGAAAAATTTGCTCGACATAAACAAACTAAAAAACTTGCTTGACGAAAAAATTATGAAAAAATCTGCTAAAATTTTCCTCCTCTCCTTAACATTTCCCTTCAAACCTTTATTTTTTAACCTTCTGTATTGTAAGTCATCCAATTCCCCAAACCCTCTCCTTCCAAGACAACACAAAAAAAAAAAGATAACATCTCCGAAAAACGGAAGCTTTAGTTTTCCTTTGAAAATATAAATACATACGGACAATGGATAACGAGACAATTTATCCTTGTGAAGTCGAAACATATCGATCCCATTTTCCCTTTTGAATCGGCTCTAATAAATCCCCCAAAAAAAAACGGACACATATATTCCCAGTCAAATAAAACAACGTGAAAAGACATATGTATCCCCATAATTCAAAGGATTTTTTTTTTCGGGGGGAAAAAAATCCCAATTAAAATCCCAGCGAACTGATACATCAAAATCCTTAGCAAAGATGTTTTTTCCTTCCCAAAGCTTAGAAGAGGATTCACACGAAAATGACGCAAAGCCGTGAGGGAAAATACCTCACGTTGAATTCTTTAAGGTCAAAAGACTTTGAAGAGGTTCAGAAAGGCGCTTGGTTCTTAACCATCATCCCACCGGGGAATTTTCCTCTTTAAAAAAAAAAAAAAAACTTTGGCACATAATATTCTTTTAAAAGATTCACCGAGCAAAACGCTTCTGCACTCTGACGATATTTGATTTATAACGCCTGCTGAGTGGTGATCTGATTCGAAAATGAAAAGCGAGTAGGGGGGAGGGAGATCAAAATGTTGGAAATTCTCTCCATCGATGAGATTGTAAAAAAGCGTTTTCATTAAAAATCTGTATTTGATGTCCGGCGAAAATCAATTGTCTAATAACGTTTTCCCCCGGAGTTCGGTTTTTTTTTTTCCTCCAGCAACGTAGATTATGTTCACGGTCTTAAAGGCAAAAGCACATTGGGAGGCAGTTATGGGAATTGGGGGAAAGATAAATATCCCTTTATATACCCGTTTTCTGGTTTACAACCGCTGCTGCAAAATGTAATATGCGAATATCGCATTTATTATAACTGAGGACGGTAATTCATGTTTGTATAAATTTATATTCGACGTTGCTATAACGCCTATTGTCTAGGCTAAGAGCTTCGCTTATTTCGAAAATGATTTGAATGCTTAATTTGAGTTCACGTGAATGTCGTTTAAAAGAGATTCCTAATAATGATCGTTATGTTTACGATCGTCGATATGTTATTCGCATGTGTAATTAATAGAAACGAAATATTTGAAATATTTGAGTATTGGGGTTTGTGGTTAAAAGGTTTTCGCAATACAGTCAGTGGTGGATTTACCCAATGAGACGCAGGAAGCCTTCATGTTTAGAGGAGAATAAAAATTCTTAATTTGTTGTTGTCGAGCAAATTTTTCAATTTGTTGTTGTCGAGCAAATTTTTCAATTTGTTGTTGTCGAGCAAATTTTTCAATTTGTTGTTGTCGAGCAAATTTTTCAATTTGTTGTTGTCGAGCAAATTTTTCAATTTGTTGTTGTCGAGCAAATTTTTCAATTTGTTGTTGTCGAGCAAATTTTTCAATTTGTTGTTGTCGAGCAAATTTTTCAATTTGTTGTTGTCGAGCAAATTTTTCAATTTGTTGTTGTCGAGCAAATTTTTCAATTTGTTGTTGTCGAGCAAATTTTTCAATTTGTTGTTGTCGAGCAAATTTTTCAATTTGTTGTTGTCGAGCAAATTTTTCAATTTGTTGTTGTCGAGCAAATTTTTCAATTTGTTGTTGTCGAGCAAATTTTTCAATTTGTTGTTGTCGAGCAAATTTTTCAATTTGTTGTTGTCGAGCAAATTTTTCAATTTGTTCTTGACAAGCCAGTTTTTTAGTTCTTGTCGAGGAATTTTTTTTCTGATTTAATTTCTTGTCGAGCAAATTTTTTTCTGATTTGATTTCTTGTCGACCAAACTTTTTTCTCATTTGTCTCCTTGTCGACCAAATTTTTCAATTCGTTCTTTAATCTCTTTTTTTATTGAACAAATTGTATATTTTTTTGTTACGAACAGGTTTTACATTTCATTTTTTCTAATCGAACACTTTTTTCACAACTTGTTGAGAAAAATGTAAACCAATAGACAAAATTTCTTTAAACAATTTTTAAAATCACAGCTGACCCGTTTAGGACGCACCTCCTTATTAGATAATAAGAACAAAATGTCTCTCACGTTATAGTCTTCCGTATACTGTCAGACAAGCGCTCGCCTAATCACGAAATAATCTATATTTGTTCTTACATATAAGAACAAAACGTTTCACCGGCACGAAGATGGTTTATTTCTTTCTTAGCAGGGCAACGGACTTGACGTGTGGGAGTACAATACTGGTCCCGCCAGGTACCAAACCTACATACTAAATCAAAAATGATGATCATATAATAATAAGAAACAAGGAATTAGAGTTGAAATTTTTTTAAAATGCAAAAGTGAAACTCTAATCCTACAAGAAAAAATTTATTTTAAACTGTTTTTTTTTTTAAAGAAAAAAGTCAAACTCGCAAAAACGAAATTGAATGAGAAGTTGGAATTCGATAAAAGGATTTTCTTATAAAGAACTGGATTTTAACGAATTTAACGAAAAAGTTTTGAAAAGGGAAGAAAGATGAAAAGTTTGCAGGGAAATGGATAGAGAGTCCTACCGAAAATATTGTGCTGTAATTCCGGGTTAAAAATTAAAGAAAGGATTAATGCGAATTTGAAGACGCTAATGGATTTTAAGAATTGTAGGAAATGGGAGATGAAAAAAAAAAATTGAAACTGAAATGTTTTGGTTTTGTAAGTAATAAATTTGGTAGAAACCACATTTTCGATTATGTTTTCACGCAGATTGTTTCGAGATCGAAATTGTTATCGCGAAAAAGGGGAAGGAGGGAAAGAAAACAACTTTGCGTTTTCTTTTTGGTGTGAAAGGAAATAAATAAAAAGTTTTGATTGTTTGTCATTTAGGGAAGAATAAGTTTTTCTGTGGGGAAAACGCGATTTTAGAAAAATTAGACATTTTGTGTGTGAAAAATAACAGTGCAGAGATTGAATTTGGTCGTGAATTTTACTAAAAAGTCCGCGATGGTTAAAAATATTAAAAGAATTTGTTGAGCAAGAGAAATTGAAAAGTTTTCTCGACAAGAAACCAAATGAGGAAAAAAATTTGCTTTACAAGAAACCAAATGAGAAAAAAATTTGCTCGACAAGAAACCAAATGAGAAAAAAATTTGCTCGACAAGAAACCAAATGAGAAAAAAATTTGCTCGACAAGAAACCAAATGAGAAAAAAATTTGCTCGACAAGAAACCAAATGAGAAAAAAATTTGCTCGACAAGAAACCAAATGAGAAAAAAATTTGCTCGACAAGAAACCAAATGAGAAAAACATTTGCTCGACAAGAAACCAAATGAGAAAAAAATTTGCTCGACAAGAAACCAAATGAGAAAAAAATTTGCTCGACAAGAAACCAAATGAGAAAAAAATTTGCTCGACAAGAAGAAACTAAAAAATCTTCTTGACAAGAGAATTTTAACAATTTGTTCGACTGAAAGAAATTTAAAATGTAGCTCGACAAGACATTGAACCATTTGATCAGCGATAGAAAATTTAAAAATTTGTAGGACAAGAAGGAATATTAGAATTTTTAATTGAAAGTTATACTTTCGAGAAATTTGCTCGACTAACAAAAATTGACAATTTCAAGGAGTTAGTGGCAGCTTGATGCTATTACCTGCTTTACAGGAGATATCACTCTTGAGGCTTTCAAATGAAACTCTTTTATTCTTTTTCCTTCAATTTTTCATTGACACCAGAACACGATGACAATAAGGGATGAAAAAAAGCAACCCGTTTAAATATCGCAGTAGGCTATATCAATTTCCCAGGCAGTTACTTACTCATAAATCAATATTTGACATACATTGTTGTACAACAAGAGGATAAAAAATATCATGATGTTTCAATATTAAATTCGACAAGGAATACCACACAGCCTACCACCCCTCCCTCCTCATCCGACATCATTTTTCATCCCCCAAATAAGTTTTCTTTCTCCCTTAAAAAAAAAAAATACGATCTTGTGCAAAAACCAAAATCAACCTCTTTTTAATTGGGGTGAAATGAATCGGAAAAAGTTTTCCCCGGTCAACGTAATTAATCATTAAAAATAAAATAATAATAGGCCTAAAACGATAATCGATAACTCAGTTTAGCGACATAAAATTTTTTTTCGACGAATTGGGAAAACATGTCATGCGATCGGGATGAAATTAAGTCCCTAACACGGGATGAATTTACATTTTTTGAAAAATTTTTGATGTAACGGGGATTTGAAAATTGAACAAGAGAGAATAAAATGAATCGTGTTATGATGATTTTACGCCGCGAGGGTTTTGATTCTCCCCCTCGTAACCAAAAAACCCCCCTTTTTTGATCATATAATATTAAAAGGAATGTATCTTCTATATGTACAAGGAATTTGAGAAATAATTGCGCCCCCCTTGTAAAGGAGTCATGACAGGCCCATCAGAGATAATAAATGTATCACCTTGTTCTCTCTTGCCTATAGCGCGGTTCCTACCAGGGCTTTTCCCTTTTTGAAACTCGAGCCCCTTTCTAGGACTATAGAGTTTTTCCCCTTCCCCTTCCCTCATTTTCTCTCCTTTTTAGCTCTTTCTTCATCTTTTTCCCTGTAAAAAGCTTTTTACTATTCATTTTCTCCGATATTGTAAAAAAAGGGACAAAGGAAAGAGCTAGTCATGGATTTTTAGGTGATTTTATTATGATAAAAGGATAGTGATGGAATTGGGCCGAGGTTAAGGTTTCATAGTTCGAGGTTTATAATAAGAGGAAATTAAAATAAATTAAGGGATTTCCTTAATAAAAAAACAATTGTAGATATAATTTTATCTACCAGCAACAACATTTTTAAAAATTTTGCTTGTTAAAAATCAAATTTTCAAAAAAAAAGCTCGACATGAATAAAATTTTCAGAAAATTGGCTCTGTAAGAAATAATTCTTAAGAAAATTACTCAACAAGAAACCAAATGTGAAAAAAATTTGCTCGACAAGAAACAATCAAGTCTCCATAAAGTTTGCTCGACGAGAAACAATCAAGTCTCCATAAAGTTTGCTCGACAAGAAACAATCAAGTCTCCATAAAGTTTGCTCGACAAGAAACAATCAAGTCTCCATAAAGTTTGCTCGACAACAACAAATTGAAAAATTTGCTCGACAACAACAAATTGAAAAATTTGCTCGACAACAACAAATTGAAAAATTTGCTCGACAACAACAAATTGAAAAATTTGCTCGACAACAACAAATTGAAAAATTTGCTCGACAACAACAAATTGAAAAATTTGCTCGACAACAACAAATTGAAAAATTTGCTCGACAACAACAAATTGAAAAATTTGCTCGACAACAACAAATTGAAAAATTTGCTCGACAAGAAACCAAATGAGAAAAAAATTTGCTCGACATGAAAACCATTTATTTTAATTTAGATAAATACTTTAACTTGCAAGCGGCTAGTTCTCTCTTATTCAATATCACTGAACTCAACTCCAACCCTATAAATGATTAAGAAAAAAAATATGAAAAAGACTGTTCATAAGCAAGTGCTTTGGTTATAAAATAGGGAACATGATAAAATTGTCATCTACTTTGCATAAACACAAGCATTTTCTTCTCTATGAGAAACTAAGAAGGGAAGAGGGAAAATGTTTCCAATAGCGTCGCTTAGATTCATATTTCACGACTTAAGCGCCACCTGTGGCTAAAAATTTTACATCTTAAAATAGTTTTCTTGAGCGAGACTTTTTGAGAGAGACAAAACGTAATTTTAATAATATTCTCAGGGATGAAAATATGAGTTTTCTTTGTTTTTTGAACTTGGGCGAGAAATGTTTTGTCAGGATGAGATTTTCGGGTTGAACAATTTTTAAAAGAGATTTAAATTGCTTTCCGCATGGCGAAAAGTAAAAAAGTTGATTTATAAAAGGAGGATTATGTATTTCTATGTATGGAGGTGATGATTCAAGTTCAAGTGAACTTTAAAAGAATCAGTTTGTTTCCTTATTGTTTTTCATTAATCATTTTTTATGGCTAATTCATCAGAATTTTTGCATGGGCGAAAATCCTCTCGACGCCTCTGATTAATATCTCTAAACCTTTCATCCCTTTTATAAAAATCAATATTATTTTTCCTCAAAAAAAATTTCTCGTATCTTTTGATCCGTAATGCTTGAGTGAATAAACTCGAATGTTTAATGTACGTAAAATTTGAATGCAAAGATTCCATGTAAGGTTTCTTTCCCTCGTCCCCCACCCTTTCTTCCATCTATTTTATCGAATAGGATAAAAGCTTCGATCCGGGTAGGTGAGGGAGGATTACATCAGTAAATCCAAAAAAGAAAAAGATTTTAATTTATTATTGAATTACAAATAAACCCTCAATGCCACCTTCAAGGATCTTTCCCCTCAACAGAAATTCGATCCATTCAGTTTGGTAGAAAAAGTGAAAATTAAAACCGTCATTCCTTACCCTGTTATTTATTATCTGCCCGCAATATTTTTTTTCTTTTCTTATTTCTTTTCCCCTCCATTTCTCGGATGTAAACATGACGAAAAACGACTTCACCTACTTTCCATAGAAATGTTAGTTTTTCTTGTTAGATTAGGACTTCCAGAATTCATCCGTAGGAAATTGTAATTCGATAAAACTTCCCTTGTGTAAACATGATTCCCCCTTCTTTTTTTGCCTCTTGATTTCTTTACTTGATACGTTTTTTTTTTTTTTAGCCTTCGGGATGAAGATCAAATGGCTTTATTTTGCGCTATTTTTTATGCGATAATAAAAAAAAAGGTTGTTTGCACAGATTTCGAAGGAAATAGTTGGAAAAGCCAAAATTCCTTAAAATTAAAAGTTTTTGGTTATTTTCATTTTTTTTTTATTAGTTGATAAAAAGAAAAAAATCTTGTTTTGTATTTTGTTGAGTTTCCCCGGATTGCGATGAGACTAATAAAGACATTTCCCCATTACTAACGATGGGAGAATAAAAAGTCTAAATCACCTGTTTCACGATTCAGAGAACGAAATGAATCTCTGACGTTGCTAATAGATAACGAAAACGAACAATTTTTTTTTTATTTTGTTTCTAATTTTTTTTGCTTTTATTTTATTTTCAAACGTCAAATTCAGGTAGTCGAGAAAAAATTTAACGGCTGAAAATTAAATGAAGAGGTTCTGAATTAACCATTTTAAGATTCTTCAGAGTATTTAAGCCTTGTCTCTCGCGCGCTTGGCTCTAGCCTCAAATTTTTTAAGCTAATACTCAAATTTTCTCACCATGATTCTAGCTACGGGCCTGCGCCTTAATATTATCTAAAAATGCACCCCCTGGTAATCAAAGAATTTCTTACTGTCTTTAAAAAATTTTAGTCGTGCTAGAAAGAAATGTGGTTTGTCATGAAGAAAATACTCAAATTTTCTCACCATGAAGAAGAAACTTAAAATTTCACATCATGATGAAGAAACTTACAATTAGTCATCATGAAGAAGAAACTTACAATTTTCTATGAAGAAGGAACTAATAATTTCTCGTCGTGAAGAAGAAGCTGGTAATTTTTTATCATGAAAAAAAGCTTATAATTTTTCATCGTGAAGAAAAAGCTTATAATTTTTCATCATGAAGAAAAAGCTTATAATTTTTCATCATGAAGAAAAAGCTTATAATTTTTCATCAATAACGAGAAGCTTACAATTTTTCATCATGAAGAATCTTATAATTTTTCATCATGAAGAAAAAGCTTATAATTTTTCATCAATAACGAGAAGCTTACAATTTTTCATCATGAAGAAGCTTATAATTTTTCATCATGAAGAAAAAGCTTATAATTTTTCATCAATAACGAGAAGCTTATAATTTTTCATCAATAACGAGAAGCTTACAATTTTTCATCATGAAGAAGCTTATAATTTTTCTCATGAAGAAAAAGCTTACAATTTTTCATCATGAAGAAGCTTACAATTTCTCATCATGAAGAAGCTTATCATTTTTCATCATGAAGAAAAAGCTTACAATTTTTCATCATGAAGAAGCTTACAATTTCTCATCATGAAGAAGCTTATAATTTTTCATCATGAAGAAAAAGCTTATAATTTTTCATCAATAACGAGAAGCTTACAATTTTTCATCATGAAGAAGCTTATAATTTTTCATCATGAAGAAAAAGCTTATAATTTTTCATCAATAACGAGAAGCTTACAATTTTTCATCATGAAGAAGCTTATAATTTTTCTCATGAAGAAAAAGCTTACAATTTTTCATCATGAAGAAGCTTACAATTTCTCATCATGAAGAAGCTTATCATTTTTCATCATGAAGAAAAAGCTTACAATTTTTCATCATGAAGAAGCTTACAATTTCTCATCATGAAGAAGCTTATAATTTTTCATCATGAAGAAAAAGCTTATAATTTTTCATCAATAACGAGAAGCTTACAATTTTTCATCATGAAGAAGCTTATAATTTTTCATCATGAAGAAAAAGCTTATAATTTTTCATCAATAACGAGAAGCTTACAATTTTTCATCATGAAGAAGCTTATAATTTTTCTCATGAAGAAAAAGCTTACAATTTTTCATCATGAAGAAGCTTACAATTTCTCATCATGAAGAAGCTTATCATTTTTCATCATGAAGAAAAAGCTTACAATTTTTCATCATGAAGAAGCTTACAATTTCTCATCATGAAGAAGCTTATCATTTTTCATCATGAAGAAAAAGCTTACAATTTTTCATCATGAAGAAGCTTACAATTTCTCATCATGAAGAAGCTTATAATTTTTCATCATGAAGAAAAAGCTTATAATTTTTCATCAATAACGAGAAGCTTACAATTTTTCATCATGAAGAAGCTTATAATTTTTCATCATGAAGAAAAAGCTTATAATTTTTCATCAATAACGAGAAGCTTACAATTTTTCATCATGAAGAAGCTTATAATTTTTCTCATGAAGAAAAAGCTTACAATTTTTCATCATGAAGAAGCTTACAATTTCTCATCATGAAGAAGCTTATCATTTTTCATCATGAAGAAAAAGCTTACAATTTTTCATCATGAAGAAGCTTACAATTTCTCATCATGAAGAAGCTTATAATTTTTCATCATGAAGAAAAAGCTTATAATTTTTCATCAATAACGAGAAGCTTACAATTTTTCATCATGAAGAAGCTTATAATTTTTCATCATGAAGAAAAAGCTTATAATTTTTCATCAATAACGAGAAGCTTACAATTTTTCATCATGAAGAAGCTTATAATTTTTCTCATGAAGAAAAAGCTTACAATTTTTCATCATGAAGAAGCTTACAATTTCTCATCATGAAGAAGCTTATCATTTTTCATCATGAAGAAAAAGCTTACAATTTTTCATCATGAAGAAGCTTACAATTTCTCATCATGAAGAAGCTTATCATTTTTCATCATGAAGAAGAAACTTACAATTTCATGTAAAGAAAGAATTATATATTTCCTATGGTGAAGGAACTATAAATATTCTTATGAAGAAAAAACTTATTATTTTTATGAAGAAACTTATATACTCGTGAAGAAAAAATTGATTACTTTAAAATTTTTGGATTATAAAAAATTATTTGACGGGCCGTGCGAGGGAATTGCTAATTAACAAAATCTTCATCATTACAAGTAATTTTTATTGAACATAAAGAAAATTTTGACATTTGAAAAACGAAACCTTACAAAAACCCTTTTCCCCTAAAATACATCACACAAAACGTGAAGGTTGTTAAGTATCCCTTTAGCGTAAAAGCTTTTTGTATTTTAGTTTAAAATTCAGCCGGGGAAATGAGTAACGCTAGACCTAAAGCTGACATTGTATAATAAAAGTTATAGGCGCGTTTTCTATTCCCTCTTGAAGCTTTGAAAAACAAGGAGAGAATAAACCATGTCGAGTCAAATGTTTATGAAATAAAATAAGTGGATTTTCATGTCATCCGTTTATTTAAAAAAAAAATTCGTTATAATAACAACGTTGAATTAATTGATGTTTTGTATCAAAAGCTTAAAAAGGATTTTGAAATTGATCAGTGGCACGTGTTATGACTTTAAAATTTTTTTGGCACGAGATAATGATGGATCGAATTGCTGTTGGGGATTTTTTTTTAAAAAGTGAAAAGTTAGTCGGGGGGAAAAAAAGGAACAGGTGACGAAGGAAAAGAGATTTTTTCATCGATGCGGAAAATCATTCCGGAATAAGAACAAGAATAAAAGAGTAGGGCTAGGTTAGGCGTGGGTCCAAGAAAACCAAGTTTATCGACCCGCCAATTCGACGCTGCTGTCGTTAATCCTGCGCGGTAATTCCTATTTTTTTCCCCCGTCTTTCCTCGTACCTTTTCCCCAACTTTTTTTTTTTAATGTGGTGTTCGAAAAAAAAAAAGTCAAAAACAATGTTGTAAATTAAATTATTTTTTTTGGAGGAAATAAAAAAAAAAGGCAGAAGGAAAATATTCGCAGAATTATGAGACGTTTTCCGTTGGTTTATTGTTCGTTTGTAGGGCAAGCTCCCCAGGATTTTTCTACATAATCTGGAAAGATAAACGTTTTTTTTTAGTTAGGTTTTTTATTGCCAAGTCGTTGGAATTTATGTAGCGACGTGAGGATGGCACTTACTTGTCCCTTGTAAGCAGTTTGCTTGTCGTAATAAGCATCCGTTGTCGAATGTTTTTCGGGTGTTTGTTGAGGGGTCGTGAGCGCAGAGTGGGACGGATATTAACGGGCAGAATAATGGGCAGTCGTCGTCGGTTGATGATGGAGTTGGGCAGGCACCTTGATATCTGACGTAGTAATCTAAAATTTAAAAAAAATTTAGAATTTGCCAGACTTGAATGAGAAAGTTGGAGCACTGTAAATTTTTACATTGAAATTTTTACTAATTATTTTTTTTTTTTATTTTATTTCAGGTAAGTTTGAGAGTTAGAATCTCTGTCATTCTTCAAACTTAGGCAACTCGCAGTTCGTCGAATGAACATAATTGAAGATATAAAAAATTCGACCGCTGGCAGATAACCTTTTTAGCACTTGATGGACGCCCTACAAGCCCAAGACCTCAGGGCAGACCGCGGCCTCGTTGAGTAGACAACGTATCTATTGGCGAGCACCTGCCAAGATAGATTGGGGTGGAAAAATATCTGCGATGAGTTTTCTACTCGAATTTCAGAATTTTTAGGAAAAAATCTAACCCTGGACTTGAGTGGGAGCTGAACCCACGACCTGACATTTTCGCGCAACTTGCAGATCGTTAGAACTCGAGTTCGACTCCCACTCAAGCCCAGATTATTATTTTCTCTCAATATTTTATTTGGACAAACAAAAACAGAATATTCCTGAAAAATTTCAATATTGCTGGAATTTTCTATGCTTCAGCAAACTTTGGCTCTAAAAAAAAAGTGGCCAATCTCAAGCAGCCTTTTCTTCTTTGAAAAATTTAAGGATAAGATTTTTGATAACTTACTTGTTTTCTCGAGACAGTTTTTACTTCTCATCAAGCAAGGATTTTTAAAAGTTTCAAGTTCTCCTGTGTTCCTATCCAGGCCGCATACAGGTTTGAAAAGTTCACTGCAGACTTCCGAGCAATCGTTCTGGTCGCCATTTTTCATTAACGCTCCGGCTTCAGGACATGGCCCCAGGGACCGAACGTAGTAATCTAAAGCCCAAAAATCGTTTCTAAAACCGTGCCTGAATTTTTCGGCTTAAGCCAAGTGAGCCCACTTATTTTAAGTTGACTTAAAATACTTCAAACTTGTACGGCTCTTTGTAAATTAAAATTGGCCACACTTACTTGTTCCTTGGCGGCAATTTTCCTGCCCTAAGAGACATGTGTTGGCGAATGTTTTAGTTGCTCCAGTTTGAGCGTCTAAGCCGCAAACTGCTTTGTAAATCTCAGGGCAAATTTCTCCGCAATTATTGTTGTTATTGTTATTTTGGCCTCCGTTTGAAGTGCAAGCTCCCATATATTGGACGTAATAATCTGAGCAAAAAAAAATTAATTATTTAAGAACTTGACCAAGTCCATCTTCGATTTGAAATTTGTTTCTTATTGTTAACTTATGAAAAGACGCCGCCATCTTGGAAATTGACATGGTCGAGTTCTGCACTGACTTACAGAATTAACAAATTTTACTGATTATTACTTACTTGTTCCTTCATGGCAATTTTGAGCTCTTAGCAAGCACTTATTGGCGAATGTCGTTTGTGCTCCAGTTACTGCATCAATCCCACAAACAGTGTCCAAGATTTCTGGGCAGGCTTCAGGGCAGTTAGAAGCTCCTGCCAAAGCCACTAAAAAATTTAAAAAAAAATTAATTTTTTAACTATTAATTTCTTATAATTCACGAATACTTACCCGTGGCCAAAAAAGCAAAAAATATCATTTTGAAAAATATCCGAAATAATTTCTTTTAAAAAATCGGTTGCTGTGTTGCTGCGTACGCGTGCCACTCTTGATAAACTTATAAATTTCAAATGAAAATGTTTATATATTGGGAATTCCACAAGAGGAAAATATTTGTAAATAGGTAAATATTTGCGAAAAGATTATATGATTTATTTCATTTGTTCAAAGGAAAAATCGTGAAAGATCAAAAAATAACTATTAAAATTTAAGTGTTTTGCTTTTTAGATATTTTAGAAATAAAAACGCGAAGATGGCTCCGCCATTTTACAAAGAACCCGCCAATTCAGTTTCCGGTCTGCCATATTAGCCTTGGGCCTAACTTCCATTACGTGCACATTCTGCTCATTTTTTTTCTCCTGCAACTTCAGGACACTTTTTGATTAGACCTTGACAGTTGCTACGGGAACAAATGAACCAATGTTGACATTGTAAATTTTTTGTGGAATTTCCTTGCTAAATCTCATTTTTGGCATTGAAAGAATTTTCCCCGAGACATTCTCCACGACCTGCCGCAATTCTCAGGGAAAACCCATAAAAAAAAAAATAATGAAATATTAAAACGGGGAATTATGACAGAATCGAAGATAAGAAAAATTGATAAAAATGAATAGTGACGTTCTTTTTTTATCTTTTCCCAATGTATTTTTTTTATTTCCCTTTTTTTCTCTCAGACTTTCCGTCTCTATCTGGATTTTTTTAAATCAAAAAAAGAAAATAATGAATAATATTCTTTGTAATCCTTTTTTTTCTCGCTTTTTTTTCGCTAATCAAAAAAAAATCTCGCGATTGAAAATATATCCCATTAATTTATTATTAGCTTTATTTAACAAAATATTTTATTTACTGTTGGCCTGAAGCTTGATGGCAGCGTTTATGGTTTGAGAGTCCAGCCTAGTGTTGCTCTCTGGCCAATAATTTACCTTTTTTCATCTTCGCAAGAAGGTAACGGACCTTCTATGTCCTCACACGCGCCATGAAAACATTTTTCATAATCTGAAAAAAAAAAATAAAATAATTGCTTGAAAAAATTAATTTTAGTGTAAAAATAGGGACTAGGGATTGCACCGACCATCGATTTCTTATGGAATCAACTGGAAATCTGCGGAAAATAAATTCTACCCAGTTATTTTTTTTAATTATTATCACGAGTGTGAAATTTCCCTGGTAAATATTTAATTTTTTAGGCTTAAAACTGGCCAAAATCTGGACAATGCATATACTGGGAGATGTAATTTGACCTGAGGAATCGATCGTGACTAGCTAGAACACTCAATTTTTCCATTTGAAAAAGATAAGGTTAAAAAACTGATTTTAGGCCAACAGCCTTAGTCAAAAATCCATCATCTTAAGTGAAATATTATTTTTCCCATGCATTTTGGGCGGATTCTTCGCATCAAATCACATCTGTTAAAATGTAGTTTCCGCCTAGAATTCATAGGGAAAAAAATATTTCACTATAAATAATGGATTTTTGACTTAGGCTGTTGGCCTAAAATCAGTTTTTTAATCTTATCTTTTTCAAATGAAAAAATTGAGTGTTCTAGCTAGTCGCAGTCGATTCCTCTGATAAAACTACACTTCCCAGTATATATATTGTACACATTTGGGCCCGTTTTCAACTTAAAAATTCGTAAAAATCGATGATCGGTGCAATCTCAGGTACTTAAAAATACTCACGAGTGTTTTGTAAACAATTTTCATTTTTCATGAAACAATCATTCCCGAACGTTTTGAAATCATCTAGCAGAGAATCATAAGCGCAGAAATGTAATATATATTCCAGGCAGAATTTTTCTTCGCAAAGACGATCTAATTCCTCCTGCGATGATATCATTTTAATTATTATAGTAATTAAAATAATTTTTCTGACAGGAAACCACATTATTTTCTTTTCACTGTGCACACCACGTCCGACGGTTAATTTACTATTGGACATTTTCCCTTTTGATAAAAGTTAATTATAATAAGGATAAATATGGGGGAAATGCTGACATCACGGGAATGTCCCGTAAAGAATTTTTTTAAAAAAAATATTTTATTGAAAATTGATTATATTGATTGTTTACATTCTGCTACGTCATATCGGATGACTCGCAAGGTCCTCTAAATAATTTTGTAAATTCTGAAAAGAAAAGGGAAATTTGGTTAGTGAATTTTTTTTTTTTTATCCTTGGAGAAACTTCTGCAGTGGAAATAAGAAAGTTGATAAGTGCATTAAAGCTTGACACTGACCTAGAGAAGGAAAGTTTGTTTGAATTGTGGTAAGTTCGTGTGAAAATCAAGCGAGGTGGGCGATAGTGAAAGTTTTTTCTTATTTGAACTGACGGTCAAGAAGAAAAAATTTAGCTAACGAAAAAATTAAATTCTTGGATTTTAAAAGATTTTTAGTGCAGTTTAATTTTTCGGTCGCCTCAAAAACGAAATTTAACCTAACTGCGTGTTTTGTTGTGAAAAGGCGAGAAATAACCATAAATGGTTTTTGGGCTGACGTCCGTCCGTCCGTTCGTCTGTTCGAGCACTTTCGTTTTTTGCTTGTCTTCGAAGCCGAACGAGCCAGCACAACGAAAATTAGCCACCGCCTTTCTTAGGCAGGGGTAATACTATTATTTTACAGTCAAGACCATTTGGCAAAATTTGTAGCTTTGGGAGGGCCAAATTTTTACTTTTTGAGAATTTTCTCTATTACAGCTCTAACGATTTTTCTTATTTTTTGTGTGAATACAACTAAATCTATTAGCAATTTTTCGTTAAAATTCACCCTCCCCGAAAAATCCGGAAAAACAGAAAATTTTGAAGTTTTACTGACTATTTATTGGTCGGTTTTCTAATTCCAAGCCAACCCCTTCACCCCCCAATTTTGTTTCTAATGAAGCCTTAATCGAATGAAGCTATACCTCGGCAGAGCGAGCAAGTAAATAATCCTTCCCGAACTGCTGTTTCCCTAGTTGTAGCTTTTATGAAGTGAGAAAGCCATCACCCGAAACTAGATAGACCTGAATCAGGATTCGGCTCCTCGGCTAAGGAAAGTTTGCCCAAGATTTGATGATCTTTTATACTTACGAGTATCATGCTGGCAGTTATACTGTCCTAAAGTGCAGGAATTCCCAAAGCTTTTGTAAATTTGTAGCATGGGATCGTATGCGCAGAAATACTCCATAATTACAGGGCAGCGAATTATTAAACATTCTCTCTTCTTAGAACCTCCGCCTGTATCGCTTCCACCTCCGCTTCCACCTTCACCTCCACCTCCACTTCCACCTTCACCTCCACTTCCACCTCCACCTCCACTTCCACCTCCACCTCCACTTCCACCTTTACCTCCACTTCCACCTTCACCTCCACTTCCACCTCCACCTTCTGCTTTTTTAGTAGTTGTTTCACCTCCGCCCTCTGATTTTTTTGTGGTTGCTTCACCTCCCTCTGGTTTCTTCGTGGTTCCTTCACCTCCCTCTGCTTTTTTCGTCGTTGCTCCACCTCCCTCTGCTTTTTTCGTCGTTGCTTCACCTCCCTCTGCTTTTTTCGTAGTTGCTGCACCTTCACTTTTTTCAGTCGTTTTTTTCTCTCCTCCCGATTCTTTTTTTGCACTCTGGGCAGCAGCCATCACTAAAAACACTTAAAATTCAAAACATGTTTACACCTTGCATTTTTTTACCTTCATCCTCATTCACTCACCCAACAAAGCAATCGCCAAAACCTTCATGGCTTCTTTCTATCAAAACCGAAGTGTAAATAAACTACAATAACCGCTACTTCATTTATATAGTAAAAAAAAATTCCAGGATAATCATTCATTTTTAAAAATAAATAGCAATAATCCGTTTTATTATCATAAATAGTTTATTTTTATTCCTGAAGGAAACAATATTAGTTCGACGCGTCATTCCCCGGGACAACTTCCGTCTTTGACTCTTGTATAATCTAAAAAGGAAATAGATTTCGATACCTAAAATTAAAAATTTTCAAAAACAAGAAGGAAATTGTAAATTTTTACTCGAGTTTGTTAAACAGTTACAATTAGCCATATCGCACGCATTCCAAAAATATTTAACTGCGTTTGTTTTGCTATCACGAGCGCAGAATGGTGCAGTTGGATCCATTACGTCAGGACACATTAACCATGGGCAGTTTGGTAAGCGGATAGTCCAAATCGGAATTGTGGCAGTGGGGAGAAGGTGTTAATTTAATTTTTTTGCGGTGGTTTATTATTTTCGGCCCATTGGAATACTAAGACCACTACAGCGATGAAAGAACAAGAAAACGTAGCTAACCTAACCCGGTTAATCAAAGATTCATGGTAAAAGTATTATATTTCAAACAAAATTTTTCCTCTTAGAAACAAAACAAGGTTGAGGCGTTAAAACAATGACATTTTAATAAATCACTGTTAAAGATTGTCCATCTAAAAACCCTTTTTATCGGCTACGTAATCACACGGTACTAGTAGCCGGTCAAGTCACGACTTGAGCGAGAAATCAAAGTATTGACATGTTCCTGCGTGCGCCGCTTGGCATTATTCGTTATCGTGGTTAATGCAGAATTATAAAGTGCAGGAATTACTTAGGACAGTTTCCTTCTTGAATTTTAATGAAATCTAAAAATAAATTTCATAGTTATTAATGTGTTTTTTTTTTAAATTATTAAAAAAGTATTTACTAGTCCCCGCTTCGCAGTTGTAGGTCCCCATTGCACACAAATTCGGAAAAGTGCGAGTTTGATTTGTATTCGAGTCTCTTGCACAGAATGATCCATCCTCGTCGTAAGCGCACATTGTTTGGCAATTAGGCGCAGGAGCGATTCGAAAAGCGAAAAGTGGAGAAGCGGCTAAAAATACTTTTTAAAAAAATTTTTAGTTAAAGAATTTTTTTTTTACGAGATTAATGTGTCAACTCACGCCAGAGGAAAGTATTAAACTGTGCCATGGTCACAGGAATAATGCTAAGATGAGCTTATCATTGCAATTTTATATCATCATAATGTGCAATGTGTAAATATTATTTCTTTTAAACGATATTTGTTAGCAAACACAATTAATTCTTTTTGTTAATTTTTTTTACGGATTAAAAAAAAATTTTCTGATAAATCTTTATTTTCAAGAGATTAAATTTTTTTAAAAAGCGAAAGTAAGAATGTTTTCAAGTCGGCTTCAAATATTCTTCTCCTGATGTGGAATCGCCTTCAGTTTTAGTCAAGCAAGCATTTTTCTTGGACTTGAGTTCTAAAAATTAAAAAAAATAAAATAAATCAGAAAACATTGAAAAAAAGTTAAATTTTAAAATTTTAAAAATCTTACTTTTGCCTTCACAAAAAAATTTGTCATATTCGCATTCGTTGGGAAACATTTGACATCCGCATCCGCACACAGGTTCATAAATATAAGTGCACACTTCTGGGCAGCCTTCCTCAGCGGCCACAAAAACAGCTTTCAAAAATTTAAATTTAGTAAAAGAAATTTTAAAATTTTAAAAAAAAATTCGAAACTTACCCACGACTAAAACAAAAATTAGCGTGATCTTCTTCATTTTCTTGATTATAATGATTCAAGAAAAAAATTCACAAAGCTGTTTTATAGTTAAACGTTATCTTTCTATTTTAAAAAGAAATATTTGTTACAAACAAAATAATGAAACAATTAAAGTGCATTTGTGATGTTAATATTATTCGCAAACATTTTTAATTATTTCATTCGAAGAAAAAATTTCTTTTTAAATATCCGTTTTACTCCAGCTTAGGGCATTCTTTATAATGAAGTCTAACGTAATCTAAAAACAAATATAATTTTTTTTTTTTAAATTTAATAAATAAAAATAGAATTAAAAAATTTACCTTTCGTAGTGCAATTAAACATATTAAAAATACAAGGATGATTAAAAGTTCTGCAATGTGCCACATTAGGCGCTGATAACGTTTTACAACCGCAAACCGGATAATAAATACTCCAGCAATTTTTCCAGCATGGTAACGAAATCGGGAGGGAATCCATTTTTTTTAGAACATTCCCCACGTTTTACTTTTTGGTAATCTGTAAAAATAATTAAGTTAAAAATATCAGAAGGAATTAAACAATAACACGAATCATACCTTTTGTCGTGCAGTTATATTCTTGAAAAAAACATTTGTTTGTAAATTGCAAGCAATTATCGTCGGCTTTAGCTTCTGGCGTTTTCGATTTGCAGGCGCAGTGGGGTTTATAATCATATTTACATTTTCTGACACATTTCGGACTGACATCGATGGTTATTACCAAAGCGGTAATTATGGCACCAACTAAATGTTGAATATGAAAATAATTTTGGCGAGAAAATGTTTAAAAGAAAAATTGGTCAGAGTAACGATGTTGGGCTCGATTTTTATGTATAAAATATATATAAATTATATATAAAGTAAATATAAATTATAGGGCCCCGGGAGATTCAGGCCCGGAGGATTTTTATTTTTCAAATCACGGCAGCGACGAGCGAAGCGAGGAGCGTGCCGCCATCACACATCAACCCCCACGCTCCCGGATCTAAGGCCCCGGACCTTAGGCTCCGAACCTTAGGCCCCCAACCTTAAGTCCCAGGAGATTCAGGCCCGGAGGATTTTTTTTTAAAACCACGGCAGCGAGGAGCGTGCCGTCATCCCAGATCCCATTTCCCACGATCCCGGACTTAAGGCTTCGGACCTTAGGCCCCGGGAGATTCAGACCCGGAGGATTTTTCTTTTCAAACCACGGCAGCGACGAGCGAAGCGAGGAGCGCGCCTCAATCCCAGGCCACTGTTTACCGGCGGATTATGCGCGCGCGCGCTTGAATTTTTTCGGATTTTCGAATTACAGTATATGAAAACTTATAATTTATATATATTTTATTTACAAAAATCCAGCCCAAAATCGTTACTTTGACCGAAAAATTGACTTACCCGTTATTAAAATTAAAAATTTCATTGCGTAACTTAAGAGTAATCTTGTAAGAATAATTCGAATTCTTTCAGGTTTGAGCTTGTGTTATCAATTTTTTTTAATTGCTCGTAGCATTTTAAACGAGGGAGATCGTGCGCAATCAATGGAGGAAATTACTTCAAATTTTTCATGTGGTAGTTTTTGATTTTTTCGGATTAATAATAGAGGTCTGAGGAGTGGCGTAACAACCGGGCCCGCTAGTTCCCTCTTGCGGGGGGGGCCCCCAAGAAATTTTCTAAATCTTTAACGGGGGCCCCATTTATTGAATCTGCGGGTGGGCCCTGAAAATATTGTTACGCCACTGGATCTGAGTAGAGTCCTGCAAAGGGCCCGTTTTGGCCCGTGGCCCTTTTGCGAGCCCGTTGGGCCCGCTCAGGCGCGGTTATTATTTCTGGGCGGGTTTCATTCCTCGTCCTTTAAAAAATTAAAAAAAATATTTCTATTTTTTTAAATTTTCTTGTTTTATTTTACTTTTTTTAAATTTTATTTTATTTTACATTCTTAAGTTATTAATTGTAAAGTTTATTTCAAAGAAATTACTCCCAACCGGATTTTTAAGAGGTCGGGCCGCGGGACTGAAAATTTTGGCCCCTCGCAGGATTCTAGGTCTGAGTGTAGAGGAGAGTATAGAAATAATGCTGAGCTTATAGGTCAAGCTTTCTTTTTATATTCTGTTGTTGAAATTTCAAAAATACAGATCCGTACTATTTGTAGCTCCGCAAATATTTTTATTGTCTAAAATATTAAATATCTGGATTAAAATTACCCAGTCAACGGTTTTTAGGACACGGGGCATCATGCAACTTGACATAATCTGAAAATAAATACGGAATATATTTCTTGCATAATGATGGAGTTTGCCAAATTTTCAGTCCTACCTTTCGTTGAACAGTTAAACATATCGAATTCGCAGTGATTTCTAAATTGTCTGCAATTTTCGAACGAGTCACTTTTGCAACCGCAGACTGGAGACCATACGGGCTGGCAATTTCTCGCACACTTACTCGTTATTGGGAATGAATCTTCATCCCCAGGGCATTCTCCTTTATTCACCGTAACGTAAACTAAAATTTTTAAAAAATTTTTCGTGAGCTAAAGCGCGAGGATTACGTTCTTGAATTGAGCTTACCTGGCGAGGAGCAACCATATTCGTAATAATAGCATTTATTGTAAAACTCTGTGCATTTGCCAGATGTTTTGCAAGCACAGTAGGGCTCGAAACGAATGTTACAGCGTCGGTAACATTTGGGATTGAATTTTTCGGTGGCTACCAAACCGAAAACTAAATAATAAAATAAAAATCAATTTCGTGTCTGAAATATTTAATGAAATTGCTTACTTGTTAAGAAAATGAAAACTTTCATATTTGGAGTACTTAAAAATCTCGTAGAGTAAGCTTCAAGGACGATAAATTATCAGAACAATAAAAAAAGAATTAATTTGATTTTCAGAAAGTTAAGCCCTTATAGATTTTATTTTTTGACTTAAAAACATTCAATTTTTAAAAATTTCGGCTCTGAACATAAGAAGATCGTATTCACCATAAGCTAAACTTGGACTGCCCAATTCTTCTTATATTCTGAGTCTTCAACTTAATTCTCTTTTTACGATGCTGATAATTCAAGTTTTCGAATTATCGTGATAAGTAACGTTCACTTTTTTTGAGATGAGAGTTTTTCTTTTAATAATCCTGATCGGTAAACAATTTGTTTCTTTTAGTTTTTTCTGGATGAAAGATTAATTTTCATCAAAAATCTCTAGGTCTAGTTTTGACAATGGAAGAGCACATCAAACTACAGTGTCGTAAGCCGTGCCATTTCATACACGAACCGGTTTGCGCTTGCAAATCCCGCACGTTCGAAAAGTGCCAAGAATTTAGCAATATGTGCGAAATGGAAATGTATAATTGTTCTTCAAAAGGTAAAATTTTAAAAAAAGTTAGTTTTTGTTAAATCGTAAAAATCGTATCATTTTTTTTTTTAGATTATGTTTTGGCCATCGATGGGCAATGTAAAAATCTCAAAGGACCTGATTTAGATGTAGCTTAACCTTCTAAAAATATATAACTTGAAAAATATTTTTATTAAAAATGGCTAAGAATTTAAAATTGAGGAGTGATGTGCAAAAAGTGCACTTTCGCCATAAGCTAAAAATTAAACCAGGGGAATAGCAGTCCGGGGAGGACTACTCACTTTCTCGCTCAATCGGGGTTTAGATTCATTCAATTAAGGCATCATTAGGGTCTTGGGAGGTCGGCGGGTGGCTTGAAATCAGGAAATGGACCGAAAATTTAAAATCCCTCTGTATTAATTAGTCGAAATCGAGTCCCATATCACCGCTATTTGTAAAACTTCAAAATTTGGCCTTATTTGGCCCTGCCAAAGCCGTAAATTTGTTCGGATGGTCTTGATGATGGAATAAAAGTTTTCCCTCTTCCTGAGGAAGGCGGTTGCCAATTTTCGTTGCGCTGGCTCTTCCGATCTCGAAAACACAGACGAACGAACGGATGGACGGACGTCAGCCCAAAAACCAGTTTTACGGTTTTTACTCGCCATTTCACGGCAAAATATGCAGTTTGGCCAAATTTCATTTTTGACAATACTTCCTCACTCTAGGAAGCTCGAAAGTAAAAAGTGCCTTTTTTGCACATAACTCCTCAATTATTTCTCCCGTTTTTTGTCCTACTTACCAACTTGATTTAATCATACTGATAATAAGGAGCTGCTTATCTAAACCTACAAATATCCTTCATTAATAAATATATTTTAATTTTTAAATTTCATAAATTTCCTCCTTGATTAGCTAAATGCCGGAATTTTCAGGGCATTCCCCTTTTATCACCGTAACATAATCTAAAAAAACAATCCCGATTAATCATTTGTCCGTTATGATTGAAAACTTCCTTATTAAAACTTGCCTTGTGAAGTGCAATTGTATCGTTCGAAGTAGCACCTGTTCGGGAAGTTACTGCAGGTAACGAAGGATTTTGCTTTGCAAGCGCAATGCGGATCATATTTTATGGGGCAAAATCTGTGACATTTGGGTGCTACCGGGTCTCCGAGAAGTAAATCACATTTTCCTCTAAACACGAAAACATACTCTGAAAAATCGTTATTATCATATGAGGAATTGAAATAAGTTAAATTTTTATTATATCTAAGTTATACCTCCTCTTGAAGTACAATTCGCAATTTCGAACAAGCATCTGTTCTCAAAATTTCTGCAGCTCTCAAAATTTTCGGATTTGCAACCGCAATGGAAATCGAAATTTTTAAAGCAAGGTTTTATGCAATTCCGCTTGCTGTGGGTGACTGCTAGCAAAACTAAATAATTAAAAGAAAATTATTAATTATTATAAAGCGAAAAATTTCGTTGAGTTTACTTACCTATTATGGCAATAACAAGCTTCATTGTTTTCAGAAATTTTTTGAAAAATGTGATTAATTTAACGTAAACTTTTTTAAAACCTGAGTTATCTGTACATTAAAACTCGAATAATTAAAAATTGAGAAGGAGGCGCTGAATTTTAAGAAGAACTCGTAGTTCATGTTTAGCTTATGGAATGCTCGTTCTTCTTACAGTGCGTGACGATGTTTGTTTGCAAAACGAACAGCAGATGACGTCATCGTACCGAGTTGTGGCTTAAAATTTTAAAAAGCTTATTCCT
This sequence comes from Liposcelis brunnea, assembly GCA_023512825.1. Lineage (NCBI taxonomy): Eukaryota > Metazoa > Arthropoda > Insecta > Psocodea > Liposcelididae > Liposcelis > Liposcelis brunnea. Next base: position 5,106,493 of record CM042070.1, read on the forward strand.
GATTTAGGCAGATGCATCAGAGCATGATGAGCGCCCATTGTCGACGGTGATAGTCAGTGATGGCGCCAAAAAAAAATTCTGGATAAGGCCACAAATTTTTAAAGCTTGATTGCTTAAAAAACAAAATTTGTTGTTTTTTTATCAACACAATTTTTAATGAGCTATTAAAAATTGATATGTGTTGGAAAACAAGAAATTTATTCATTTACCTGAATCCAGCAAATCAACAATGAAGCTCTTTACCATTTTTTTCACGAGTAAGCGAATTATTTTTTTTATTTTTTTAACAGGAAAAATTTTTATGCCTTGTATTTTCAGTTTTTGCTATTATTGCAAGTTTGCACGCCAAAGAAAATTGTAAAAAAGGGTGTCCCAAAATAGTCAGGCCGGTTTGTGCTTGTCAAACATTCGATAACGAATGCGAATTACAAAGGGCGAACTGTCAATCAGAAATAAGTAAGTTTTTTTTAAAATTTTAAGTTTTTGTAAGTGAATAATTTTTAATTTTGGATTTGAGTTGTAGAGTATATGAAGATGCAGGATGTGAAATGCCCTGATCCTTTACCGCCAGGGGTCCCATTGCCATCATAAGCCCTGATGCTGTTGAATCATCCCAAATGTATTGAATTTTTTTAGCATTGTTCTTAAAAAGAAATAAATACAGAAGTTTTGAAATTTTTTTAAGACTTTTAAATCGGCTTAAAATTTTTTCCCGCCTTTTTCATTTTCAAATCTCGAAACAAAATAAAGCCCAAAATATTTAATTTTCTAATGCCGAGTCTCCACTTGTGAGTTAATCCACAACTTTGATTAACTTTCCTTGTGGATTAACTTTTTTACCATAGAATTCCTTTTATTTTTTCAACCAACAAACATCAAAAAACACGAAAAATGTTTGGACAAGCAACGCCATTGACTAAAAAAACCATACTTCTTTTGGTTTAAAGGGAAATGCACAAGAAAAGTTAATCAAAGTTGTTGATTAACTCACAAGTGGAGACTCAGCATAATAATAATTAGCCAAAAAATTTTCAATTAAAATTATGTAAAAGAAATAATTTCAACCAATATAATTTATATTATAAAAACATATATTGAAAGATTTAGTAATTTCTTCCGGGGGGTAATTGAATTAGAGGGCCATTCGGCTTAGGACATGCACTCGCAGCAATCTGGACAAACTCTGAAAATTTTTTTAAAAAAAAATTAAAATTTTTCTTGAGGTTAATTAAAATTAATTATAGAAATTTCATACTTCCTTCAACTGTACAATTGTGAATCTCCATCTCGCAAAAGTTATCGAATGTTGCGCAACCACAAACTGGTCTATAAACTTTTGGACAAGCCGCCGGACAATTTTCTTTGGCGTAGAGACCAAGAAAAACTGCAAAAACTAAAAACAACAATTTATTTTTGTTAAAAGAAATTAAAAAATTTGGCTTACCAGTTGCAAGAAAGTAAATCGACTTCATTGTTTCGATTTGTGAATGAGACTGTTATTGTTTGTTCATGATTTAGTTTTTATCAGAATAACAGTTTTATTGGTAATTAAAATGGGAGTGATAATAAAATTTTTGCAAGAATTGTTGCTGATATAGTTGAAATTTAGGCCAGTGCAGATAAATTTTTAGGTTAGGCTTTTGGAAAACAAAAAACTTTTTTTTAATCTAATTTGATTTATATTTAATCAAATGTTTTAGTAGATTTAATAATCTCTTTGAGACCAGTTGGGATCTCCTGGGCAGGCTCCCGATGTCACAGAATTGTAAGCTAAAATTATTAAATGATTATACAATTATTATGCTGATTTTTTTGAAATCGAGCCAAATTTTTTTCTTTACCTCCGTCTGAAGAGCAATTTGCATTTCGAAAATCTGCCCCATTTGTAAAGGTTTGGCAAATGCATCCACAAACCGGAGCAATTGAATTAGTCGTGTATTGATAACAATTTTTAGTGTCGGTAGTGGCCGCCATGATGGCAGTTGCTAAATATTTGGTAAAAAATAAATATAGTTGGAAAATTTAAAAAAAAAATTAATGAGGGACTTTCAGGGCGTTAGTTCATAATTTTGTCAAAAGATGGCGACGCTGAAATTTTAAAGAAAATTTAAATATCCACGATTGTTTTGAAAAATACTTGTTCCCTGTAGATTGTTTTTCCTGTGAAATAAATGAAGCAGATTAGTATGTTTATTTATTTTGAAAGATTTTAAAGAAAATTATTGCAATTTAGAGTTTTCTGGAGTGAAAAAAGAATTGTACAAGATTTTCAAGCTTACCCATGGCAAGGAAGAAGATATACGTCATTTTCCTGGCTTTTTTCTTTTAGCAATGAAAGTCTTTGAGAGTGGAAATAAATATAGATATGTTAGATCAATATTGAATGACCGTAAAGTATGCAGTTTTAAGTGCACATTGCTGTTTGCCATTTTTATAATATTTACACTTAATTTTTTACAAAGTAGAAAATCATAAGGCAAGGACTTTGTTGGCAGTTGGAAAATTTTCTGTTAGTTTGTCAGAAAAACTTCAAAATTAAATTTTTTTTGAAAACAATAGCCAGAAGCTAATTATTGTTAAGACAAAAAATCTAGAGTTAAACAATCCGATTTTGATTTGTTTTCCTCCTATTAAGGACTTTCAACTTTAATTAAAAGATTTTGATAGTTTTCTTTTAACAAATTATATTTGGTAAAATTATAAATACATTTTATAATTATTAATTACGGTTTAGTGTCTTTATCACACTCTGCGTAATATCTAATTTTGTATTGGTCACCTGGAAGATGAAAAAAAATTATAAGAGTATTAACATACAACATTTCGAGTAAGTTTCAAATAAAATACTTACTTTTTCCGCAATTGGCAACTCCTACTTCACAACTGTTACCGAAAGGTTTGCATTCCACAGTATTGCATGCGCAAACCGGTTTATATACAGTAATACATGCTTGGTCGCATTTTGCCGGGGAAGTTGCACCGGCTGCTAAGACAATAACTAAAAAAATTTTGACATAAGTAAAAATATCCGATCTAGCATACAATATTTTTAAATAATACTTACTGCAAGCGAAAATTAAAATTTTCAACATCTTTTATTTTATAATGAAGGAAATAATCTATTTCACGTTCTTATATATTTTCCTCTTTCGTTTGTTCTTTTTATTATCAATTTCACTGAACAAATAAAGCTATCTGTATGTAAGAAATGAGTTTACAACCATATTAATTGTTAAATAAGGATTAAAATCAAATATCTATTTTATAGTTCTTTTAATTAATATTTGTATGTTTGTTAAAAGAATTAAAACAAGCAAAGTTAATTCTTTCTTTCGTTAAAAAAAATGATTATCAGGTGTTTTAATAATGCAGGAAAAAAATATGCTGATAATATTATATATTTGATGAAATTACAAAGAAGAGATTTATCATTTAGTCCGTTTTAGCCCAAGTCGTGTATTGGAAATTCATCAATGTTACTGGCAAGATCCTTTGTACTGCACCGTATAATCTGCAAAGAAAAAGATGAACAAGAATTCAAAATTTATTAAAAATATTTCATTACTTATTTTCTTTGACAATACTAACTTGTTTTGTTTTCACAATTATACAAGTCCATCATACATGAATTACTGAATTCTTTTTTGTTTTTATTATATATTCCGCAAACTGGGTCGTAGTTTCTGTGGCATGGTATTTTACAATCAGCAGAAACTTCCTGTTTTAGGGCAGCCAAGATTCCCAAGAAAACTAAATCTTGTTTTTGAGTATTTTTATAATTTTTCTCGATTAAATTCAATTGTCACTTACCAAGAAAGATGTAACAAAATTTCATCTTGAAGCTGGTTAACGATTTTTGTTTCTTATGAGATAAAATTATTAATGCGTGGTGCATTTATATAGAAAATATTTTATTGCCTTATCATATTTATTAATTGTCATGTTTGTTTTGGCAAAATTGTCAGTGGCGTCACTTGATACTTTAGAAAAATCCAAATCAGCAAATATGGGAAGGGGGAGGTAAAAAGTCAGGTGACGCCCCTTCAAGTTCAAGGTATGCGATATTGACATTGGAAATAGCGATAGTGTTATTACAGCATGTTTTCCTTGTACTGTGCAATATCTAATTCAAGTTTTAATAAATCGCCGCAAAATTTTTTAACGTTTTAGTCTTAGGATCTTTTTCAAGACCCCAGAAGGTCAGAGTAACGATGTTGGGCTGGATTTTAATATATGAAATATATAGAAATTACATATAAAATAAATTTTAGGGCCCCGGGAGATTTAGGCCAGGAGGATTGAGGATTTTATTCAAAACCATGGCAGCGACGAGCGCAGCGAGGAACGTGCCGCCATCCCAGATCAATCCCCACCCTTTTGGACCTAAGGCCTCGGACCTTAGGCTCCGCACCTTAGGCCCTCAACCTTAGGCCCCGGGAGATTCAGGCCCGGAGGATTTCTCTTTAAACCACGGCAGCGACGAGCGAAGCGAGGAGCGTGCCGCCATCCCAGATCAATCCCCACCCTCCTGGACCTAAGGTCTCGGACCTTAGGCCCCCAACCTTAGGCCCCGGGAGATTCAGGCCCGGAGGATTCTTCCTTAAACCACGGCAGCGAAGCGAGGAGCGTGCCGCAATCCCAGACCACTGCTTACCGGTGAATTTTACGCGCGCGCGCTTTGATTTTTTCGGATTTTCGAATTACAGCATATGAAAATTATATATAATTTATATATTTTATATATAAAAATCCAGCCCAACATCGTTACTTTGACCAATGCAAAATGTACTTACGAGTTCCGTTATTGCAGTTGGTGGAGTTTCGAACACAATCATTTGCAAAAGTGTATTGTTGAGGCTTTGCATCTTTGTCGTAGCTACAAACCGGAGCATATATGTACGTGCAAAAAGACTGACAGTCCTTTTGTGCCTTCCTATCATCTTCAGCATTGATATTTATAGCATTTTCAAAGGCAACTGAAAATATTATCTCTTTACTTAAATTTCTTTAAATTAAGAATGATTGTGACTTTACCAAATGCGATGGCTGCGAGAATTATTATTATCATCTGCATGGCGAAATAATTTTCTCCTCAAACGTTTATTTTAATACGAAAGCTGAAGTTAGACTGGTAAAGAAAAAAAAAATAATCTTGAAAAGTACAATTTTATAATTACAACTGTAAACATTTAACATTTTTATATTCTTTGCATTTTTTTCAGCATCGTACAGCAAAAAAAAATTAACGGTTTTATAAAATAATTTCTTTTAAACAATGTTTAAATCATGGGGTGTCTTCTTCAGTACATTCTCCGTCCTTAAGATATTGCCAAGCTATAAATTAAAAATTTCTATGAAAAATGGCTGCAAATATTAAATATGAAAAAAGATATTAATGTCTTACTCTGGCTACAATTTGTATCTGCTCGAAAAAAGCAGTCATTAGAAAATGTTTGACATGTAGTTTCGTTGCATGCACAGATTGGGCTGTATATCAGATAACAAGCTTGAGGGCAGGGAGTAGTTTCAGTACATTCTCCATTTTGGAAATATTGCCAAGCTAGAAATTCAAAATTATTATAAATTAAAAATATTTTGAAAGAAATTGAAATTTTTTTGATTTCTTACTTTGGCTACAGTCTGTATCTCTTTGGAATGTACAATTATTTCCAAAAGTTTGACACGTAGTCGAGTTGCAAGCACAAATTGGGCTGTACTGTTCAGTACAAGCTGTTGGGCAGTTAACAGTTTCTTCGCACGTTCCATCATTACGAAATTGCCAAGCTGGAAATAATTATTAAAAAAATTTAATAGAATTTTTTAATATTAAGATTGATTTGTAAGTATTTGTTACTTTGGCCGCAGGTTTGTGCTCGAAACATGCAGTTATTAGAAAATGTTTGACATGTAGTAGCGTTGCATGCACATACTGGACTGTATTGCTGGGTGCAGACTTGAGGGCAAGGGGTAGCTCCATTGCATTCTCCATTTTGGAGATATTGCCAAGCTAGAAATTGAAAATCATCTTAAAGATGCAGATATTAATTTCAGAATTAATTTTTTACCTTCGCTGCAGTTTGTTTCTGCTTGGAATGTGCAGTTGGTAGGAAATGTTTGACACGTAGTAGAATTGCAAGCACAAATTGGGTTATATTCTCTAGTACAAAATGTTGGGCAGGTATTAGTTTCATTGCATGTTCCATTATTACGAATTTCCCAAGCTGGAAATAATTATTACAAAAATTAAATGGAATTTTCTGATATTAAGATTGATTTGTAAGTTTTTGTTACTTTGACCGCAGGTTTGTGCTTGAAAAATGCAGTTGTTAGAAAATGTTTGACACGTTGTCGAATTGCATGCACACACTGGGCTGTATATGAAAGGACAGATTTCGGGGCAGGGAGTAGTTTCAGTACATTCTCCATTTTGGAGATATTCCCAACCTAAAAATTCAAAATCATCGTGAAAATTATTGCAAATATTAATATCAGAATTAATTCCTTACTTTGGCTGCAGTTTGTATCTCTTTGAAATGTGCAATTATTACCAAACGTTTTACACGTAGTCGAGTTGCAAGCACAAATCGGGCTGTACTGTTTAGTGCAAACCGTTGGACAGTTGTTAGTTTCATTGCATGATCCATTATTACGAAACTGCCAATCTGGAAATTTAAGTTATCGCAAATATAAGTATCGTTTTTTCTAATCAACTGATATGTAAAAGCTTACGGAAGCCCTGAAGGGTCACGCCAGCGTTTTTCTTCAGCCGGTCTGTACAGTACACTTGACGGTGAGCAAGAAACAACCTGGCTTGACTTTTAGGGCTTCGGTATTTAACTTATTACTTTGATCGCAGGTTTTTGATCGAAACGTGCAGTTCGTAGCAAATGTTTGACATGTAGTTGAGTTGCATGCACAGATTGGACGATATTCCATAGTGCAAAATTTAGGGCAAGGTACAGTTCCATTGCATTCTCCATTTTTACGATATTGCCAAGCTAAAAATTTAAAATAATGACTAAAAATATAACTGAAGCTGCCAAAAAAAGCCTTCTGATCCCGGCACGTGGATTTTTGGCTTTAGTTGTTTTCTTGGCATCAAAACTTCCAGTGACGTCACTGAAGGAAAAATGTATCCTTGTGCTAGGATCCTTCAGCCAGTGATTTTTTTTCTGCCTTAGGACTCAAACCGTCCATCCACCTGTGTGGCTTGATCATACTAATAATGCGTAGAATGCCTTTTCCTCAAAGAAATAACTTCTAAATTTCTTACTTTGGTTGCTTGTTTTCGCTTGAAACGAGCAGTTGTTAGAAAATGTTTGACACGTGGTCACGTTACACGCACAAACTGGATTGTAATCCTCAGTGCAAACTTCAGGGCTGCCGGTATTTTCATCACACTCTCCAAGGTAGAGATACGTATAATCTGCGAAAAAAGTAAATTATGTCGCAAATGGGGAATGCCCAATTAAAATATTTTACAAATATTTACATAATATTTTCCAAATATTTCCCATTGACAATAATTGTAACATTTCCTGATAATGGCCAAGAAAACCTTTTGCCAGTTATAATCTTGATTTTATTTTCGAATTTCTCTAAAATCCTTTTAAAAAAACTTACTTGTTTTTTGTTTGTAGTTGTACGCTTTCAAGGTGCAATTGGTAGCAAAAGTTTTGTAAGTTTCATTAGCTTCTGGATCATATCCGCATATTCCAAAATTCCCCGCGTTAATATTCATAGCATTTTGAGCTACGACTGGAAATAATATTATTGCTATTTTATTTAAATTTCTTTTATAATAATGAAATTCACTTACCGAATACGATCCCTGCGAATATAATAAATTTCATTTTAAAATAATTTCCCAACCCGTTAATAATTCTCAAACGAAGTCTACAGGAAGATTAAGAGGAAAATTAAAAGAAATTTTCTTATTATACAATCTTTTTATAATCATACAACTTCATTATTATAGTAGTAAAAAAAATAATTATTATAGTACAGTTAGAAAATGTTCACGTTCCTGCCGGTTAAGCAATCTTCACATGTCTTGAAACAACGGATTTGAAAATCTGAAATACAAAAAAACCTGGCTAAAATTTTTTTTGTGAAAAAATTTAGCTACAAATTTTCTTTTTAAAAAAATTAAGCTAAAAATTTTCTTTTAAAAAAATTTAGCTAAAAAATTTTTTTAACTAAATTTTAGCTAAAAATTTTTTTTAAAAGAAATTTAGCTACAAATTTTCTTTTAAAAAATTTAACTACAAATTTTCTTTTAAAAAATTTAACTACAAATTTTCTTTTAACAAAATTTAGCTAAAAATTTTCTTTTAACAAAATTTAGCTACAAATTTTCTTTTAAAAAAATTTAGCTAAAAATATTCTTTTAACAAATGTAATTTTTTTACTTACGAGTTCCTTGTTCGCAATTCCTGGAATCTAATTCACAATCATTTGGAAATGTTTCGCATTGTTTTTGTCCTTGACAAGCACACACTGGCATATATATTCTAGGACATCCTTGTTTACAAGATTTAGCACTACTTTCATTTTTAAAAAACAATAATATTAGTACAACTATAAAAATTTTACAACAAATGTTCATTTTTTTGAAAGCTCAATCCTCGCACAACTAATAATAAATATTAAACGATTTTTTTTATCTATGCGTGAAGGAAAATTAGATAATTTAAATCTATTACATGATTTTTTATCTGTAGACGTAATTTCCTTATAATATTTTTTCTTTTTCTTTTCAGGTAAGTCGGAGGAAAAAAAATCGAAGCGGCGATATTTGATTCGTGGATGGATTTTCCAGGCCTAGCCTTTTTTATTTTTCGACTTAGACGTTGCGAACAGGCATTCTATGCATGGCCCTTCGCATACTTTTTCAAAATCTAAAAAAAAGGGAAACGTAAATTTTTTGTGGATCGATGAGAGTTTTAAATACTTACGCTCTTCTTCTTCGCAGTTGTAAGCTAAAATTTCGCAGTCGTTTCCGAATGTTGTGCAGGTAGGACCGGAACACGCGCAAACCGGCTTAAAAATTTTAATGCAATTTATTTCGCAGTCTGGGTTCCCGTAAGAAAATGACTCACTTTGAATGATAAGCAATGTTGAAAAAATATAAATAATTAGTCGCGTTTTCATATTTTGAGGGTTATAAATCAGAGTAAACACTCTAAGCGATTGGTATTTACTAAAGGGACGTTATGAGTATTTATTAATTTTTTCCTGGGTATTGGGAAATGTTAGATAATTTTGTTATGGATCACGGTTCGTGAGGTTGATATGGTTGCAAGGAAAATGGAATAGAAGCATTAGTTCGCCTTGATTTTTTATGTGCATTGCATTTTTTAAATGGTTAAGTAGGCTAGTTGCTAAAGGTTTTGAGTTGTGTAGCCTAGAAAGGTGAGCGGAGCTGAGGTGATCAAGCGAAAGTAAAAATATAAAGGCTTTGATTAAAATTGGAGGCAAAAGATAAATATGGCAGCTAAAGCAGAAAATGGAGGCTCAAGTTAAAAATGCAAGCTAAAGCAAGAAATGGAGGCTAAAGCTAAAATTGGAGGCTCAAGTTAAAAATGGAAGCTAAAGTTAAAAATGGAGGCTCAAGTTAAAAATGGAGGCTAAAGCTAAAATTGGAAGTTAAGAATGAAGCTCAAAGCTAAAAATGGAAGCTAAGGCAAAAAATGGAGGCTAAAGCCAAGAATGGAAGCTAAAGTTAAAAATGGAGTCTGAAGCTAAAAATGGAGGCCAAAGCTAAAAATGGAAGTTAAAGCAAAGAATGGAAGCTAAAGTTAAAAATGGAGGCTCAAGTTAAAAATGGAAGCTGAAGTTAAAAATAAAGGCTCAAGTTAAAAATGGAGGCTAAAGCTAAAATTGGAAGTTAAAGCTAAGAATGAAGCTCAAAGCTAAAAATGGAAGCTAAGGCAAAAAATGGAGGCTAAAGCAAAGAATGGAAGCTAAAGTTAAAAATGGAGGCTTAAGCAGAAAATGGAGGCTGAAGCAAGAAATGGAGGCTAAAGCTAGAAATGGAAGCTAAAGCAAAGAATGGAAGCTAAAGTTAAAAATGGAGGCTAAAGCAGAAAATGGAGGCTGAAGCTAAAAATGGAAGCTAATGCAAGAAATGGAAGCTAAAGCAAGAAATGGAGGCTAAAGCTAAAATTGGAGGCTAAAGCCAAGAATGGAAGCAAAAGTTAAAAATGGAGGCTAAAGCAGAAAATGGAGGCTCAACTTAAAAATGGAAGCTAAAGCAAGAAATGGAGGCTAAAGCAAGAAATGGAGGCTAAAGCTGAAATTGGAGGCTACAGGAAAGAATGGAAGCTAAAGTTTAAAATGGAGGTTAAAGCTAAAAATGAAAGCTAAAGCAAGAAATGGAAGCTAAAGCAAAGAATGGAAGCTAAAGTTAAAAATGGAGGCTAAAGCAGAAAATGGAGGCTGAAGCAAGAAATGGAGGCTAAAGCTAGAAATGGAAGCTAAAGCAAAGAATGGAAGCTAATGCAAGAAATGGAAGCTAAAGCAAGAAATGGAGGCTAAAGCTAAAAATGGAAACTAAAGCTAAAAATGGAGGCTAAAGTAAGAAATGAAGGCTAAACCTAAATTCGGAAGCTAAAGTTAAGAATGGAGGTCAAAGCTAAACATTCGAAGTTAAAGCTTTTCCTTTAAAATGAAATTTTTTTCTCTTTTACTTTAAATCATACAATTCGAAACTCAAAAATGAAAAAAATTACTCTGCAACATTTAAAACCATTTAATTATAAAATCCTATTTTCCTTATGTGATAATCCCTTCTCGTTACTAACGACAGTCATAAATGACCTAATTACTCTCCGTGAATCGCAAATAAACGTCCTTTCATCGATTCTAAACAGATGTTCCTTGTTATTTCAAACCCAAACTTCCTCCTTTTTTTAAAAAAAAAAATTCTCGTAATTACCAAGCGATTTAAATAATTTATCGAACCCGCTCTAAATCTCATTAAGAGAAACAACAGTCTATTATTGTTTAATAACTTCTAAAAGCTTTATCTTTTAACTTGTGTAATATACGAAATCCGCATACGGGAGTTTGTTATCAATATAACTTTAAGAGTATCAAGGTTTTGGACTAATAAACTTCGCAAGGGAATTTAATTATCTCTTGATATAAATTAAGACCAAACGTAATTTCGTGTAAGGAGGGGATGATGGTGAAAATTTTAATAGCCCCCTCCATTCACATATCCCCCAAATTTTTCAAAAAGGGTAAAAAACGAAATCAATCTTCATTAGCCTAGTTTGTATATAATGAATTGTCGTCTCAATCTTGGAAGTTTTCCATGTTACATCCGAAACTTGCTTTTATAATTTTCGCGTTATCACGTGGATGATTTTTTTTTCCTTCTTGTTTTGACAGCTTCTCAAAACATTTCATAAGAACGTGTTCAAACGTGTTCAATAACCAACAACTCGGAACTCCCTCTAAAAAAAAAAAAAACTTTTTTTACCTTATGAATGGAAGTTTCATAGCTGAAATTAAATTCCTTTCATCCAATAATGTTTAAGTCGGATTTATTAAAACTGTGCCGCCTAAGGCTGTATGAGAAAGAGGGGAAAGGGTAAACCTCGCTGTGACGTATGATCTTTTTTTTTTTTTTTTTCCATCACCATCCTCGTAGTTGTCGTCATCTCAGGTATTATAAAATCCGGCACGCGCTATTTTCTTTTACGAGATTTCATCTTTTTATTTTTTTCCTTATAATTAAACTTGGGGGTTTTATGGCGTTGTATTTACATCGGCAATATTTAGGATGCGACTTTTTATTTTTCTTGTATATGCGTGAAAATTTCTCAGATTGCTGATAAAAGCAAAAAGGAGTTGTAAGCACGACAAATATGAAACTGGCACGCTAACAACATTTTCGCGTTTTAAGATTTGATTATTGGACGAAGTTGTACAGGTTCGGACTGGCTCTTCCAAAAGGCGCAAGCACAGAACTTCTTTTAGAGTTTCTGTTTTCACTGGGAAAAAAATTGAGTCGCATTCTAAGAAGACCAGGCGAAGTACTGATTAGTTCATAAGAGCCCCGTCTTCTTAGAATTCGAATGAAATTTTTTTTATTATTTAAAAACTCAAAAACTTGGAACTCGCATTAGTTTGAGGGGCGCATCGGATTTCTTGGTAGTTTGGTGGGTCAGTCGGGGACAGAACCTCGACATTTTTTGTTTTAGAATCAATCGATTAGTTGTGTGGCTCGTTGAGCACAGGCCTGGATTGGCTCTTCCAAAAGGCGCAAGCACAAAAACCTACAGAACTTCTTTTAGAGTTTCTGTTTTCATTGGGAAAAAAATTTAATCGCATTCTAAGAAGACGAAGCGAAGTACTGATTAGTCTATAAGAACCCCGTCTTCTTAGAATTCTGAAAAATTTTCAATATTGGAAAAATTCGAAACGAAAGACTGCGAAAGGCGGATCGGGATTTTTCTGATGGTTCGTTGCGTCAGTTCGGGTTTGATCTGAGAGTAGTAAGCCCTTCCATCCCTCGACATTTTTTGTATTAGAGTCAATCGATTAGTTGTGTTGGCTCGTTGAGCACAGGCCTGGACTGGCTCTTCCAACAGACGCAAGCACCAAAACCTACAGAACTTCTTTTAGAGTTTCTGTTTTCATTGAAAAAAAAAAAAGAAAAAAATTAATCACATTCTAAGAAGACCGAGTGAAGTACTGATTAGTCCATAAGAACCTCGTCTTCTTAGAATTCTGAAAAAATTTTAATATTGGAAAAATTCGAAACTAAAGACTGCGCATTAGTTTGAAAGGCGCATCGGGATTTTTCTGATGGTTCGTTCGGGTTTGAACTGAGAGTAGTGAGCCCTTCCATCCCCCGACATTTTTTATCTCAATGTCAGACAGGATTTTCTAGAATTTTTAATGAAAGCAACCAAAGCTGAATAGTTCAATAACTCTACGAAAAATGATAGGCAATCAAAAAATTCTTTTTTAAAAAACCCTCCCCCCCTTTTTTTTTTTTTTTTTTGCTCAACGTTTAAACCCACGAAAATTGTTTCCATCAAAATCGTAAAGGGTTTTAAGGGGTTTTGAAAGGAAATCTCCTCTCTGAAGGATTTTTATCGAATTAAAATAAAATAGGATTTGACATGTCTTTTTCCGTTAAAAATTCGGGCTGTCATGTGTCAATTTCATCGTTCAGTTTGAATTTGTTACAAAAATAAGCACGTGAAAACTTGTTATCTGAAAATGGGATGAAAAAGAGATTTTTTTTCCCACACCCCAAAAAAACTCTCGGAATTTTTTTACTTTTAAAAAAAAAACAAAATACATTCAAAAGCATTTCTCTTTTTCAAGGGAACTGGCAATCATCATTTACCGTTAAGGTATCGGAGACTTTTTGAATTCCGATAGAGTTAAAACAGTTTTCATTGCACGCTAGGAAAAAAAAAGAAACACTCGCCCGGGCCTTTAAGAAAACGTAAGTTTTTCATCCGACCCTTTCCACCAAGTTTTCAGCCTCGTTTTTCTTCTTCGTGTTTGTTATCTCTGACGTCTTGTAACGTTTTATTTAGAGAAAAAGGAGAAGTTCTAAAATTTGTACTTTTTATTTTTTTCCTCCCTTTTCTCGCTTTTTTTTTTGTATACAAAATGCCAGTATCAAAAAAGTAAGATTAGCCATTATTTCTTGGACCCTAATTCCTCTCCCCTCATTTTTCAAAAGGGTATCGGTTTTTTTCCCCCTTTTGTTTTCGAGTGTCTCTCCCCCAATAGGAAAAAGGGTAATAAAATTTCGCCTTCTTCGTCAATCACGTGAACCGGAAGGTTTTAGTAGAAATAAAATCGGAAGGAATTTTTTTTTTTTTTTTTACAAAACATGCCTTATCTTAAATTAAAGCTCGAATCGAGATCGAATGAAACCCTGCGTTAAACGAAAGATTCAAGATAAAGAAAAGTTTATGTAGTGACCGTTGGGGAAAATTCGGTTTTTTTCCGAAAATTTTTCACGTGAATATTTTTGAAAAATTCTTTTCATCTCTTTTTTTTTATTAAAAAATTTAAAAGCGTGATAAAATATGTTTTTCGGCATTTTAATGTATGTACACGAGAGAATTTAAAATTCGAAAAAGGGAAGGGGAGGGGGGGGGGGGGATAGGTGGATGAGTACGTGCACGAAGATGAAAATCTGTTCCATATTCTATTAGGTTTAGTGTGTATGTGTGTGCGTGTGCCCCCTTCCCCCTCCATTCGCAAACCCGCTCCTTGGTAACATATTTTATATGAGGATGCGTGTTTTTTCCTTGGCATTAAAAAGAAATATGTGGAAATCATAAATAGGAACGGTTTTAAATTCTCAGCGGGGGGGTCGGCGATAAATGTTTTGCAGGGTGGTTATGGAGTTACCTCACGGATTTCAAGTTAGGAGCCCTGAAACTTTAAGATTTGAAAATGAATGCTATGAAAAAAGAGTCAGAAAGAAGCGAAAAATATGACAGTGTCAGAAATCAATACCTTAGAGAAGAAACCGAGAAATTAAAAGAAAACTAGGGGAATAGCAGTCCGGGAAGGACTACTCACTTTCTCGCTCAGTCGGGGTGTAGCTTCCTTCGATTAAGGCATCATTGGGGACTTGGGAGGTCGGGGGTGGCTTGAAATCAGGTAATGAACCGAAAATTTAAAATCCCTAACTATTAATTAGTCGAAATCGAGTCCCATATCCCCGCTATTTGTAAAACTTCAAAAATTTTCGGTTTTTCAGGATTTTTCGGAAAGGCCGAATTTTTAAGAAAAATCGATAAAGAGAAAAACTGTTCCTTATAGTGTCAGGTATCTTCACACAAATAATAAGAAAAATCGTTAGGGCCGTTTTCGAGAAAATCTTTGAAAATTCATTGTTTGGCATTTTTTGGCCCTGCCAAAGTTCTAAACTTGGGAGGGTTGCCTTCAAATCACAAAATGAACCGAAAATTTGAAATCCCCGACCATTTTTCAGTCGAAGTCGAGTCCCATGTCGGCGCTGTCACCAAAACTTAAAAATTTTCGGTTTTTCCGGATTTTCCGGCGAAGGCGATTTTTCACAAAAAAAATGCCAAAAGGAGAAGTTGTTCCTTATAGGGTCAGGTATCTCCACACAAAAAATTAAAAAAATCGTTAGAGCCGTTTTCGAGAAAATTCCCAAAAACTCTAAATTTGGCCTTATTTGGCCCTGCCAAACCCGTAAATTTGGCCGGATGGCCTTGATGATGGAATAACAGTTTTCCTTCTTCTTGAGGAAGGCGGTTGCCAATTTTCGTTGCGCTGGTTCTTTCGGTTTCGGAAACACAGGCGAAAAACGAAAGTGCACGAACAGACGAACGGACGGACGTCTGCCCAAAAACCATTTTTCTCGCCATTTAACGGCAAAATACGCAGTTTGGCGAAATTTCATTTTTGACACGACCGCAATACTTCCTCACTCTAGGGAACTCGAAAGTAAAAACCTGACAAATCTACATTCCAGCAGTAAAGAAACTAAATAGGGGGCGCCTCACAATGAAACCTCACACTCAATGAAAACATTCTCGAAAAATGAGATTTGTCACAATAATATCGAACACGGAAAACGGATTATAAGTTTTTTAAGGGAAAATAGAAACTGGAATAAAATAGGTCAAACATTCATTATAATCTGGAGAAAAATATTGAAAATAAAAAGTTACTTGATTTTCCGGAAGTCAATATCCGGTTGCGTGAGCTGCTGCCTCGGAGCTTTAATAAGTGTCAAAACCTTCTCTTTTGCTTTCTCTCTCTCCCCTGCTCAGGAATTTGAACATGAGCAAAGGGGAATTTAAATTCTTTCCCTTATCAACCAAGCAAATATTTCATACTCCCTCTCTTTAAAGAATATAAACCTACGATGTGATTGAAATTTCTTAAATCCACGTAATTTGAATAAAAATTATAAATAGTCAACCCTTTTTTCAAAAAAAGGGAGGGGAAAATTCACGGGTGATATCTTTAGCCGGCGGCAGTGAAAAGCGCCCAGAAATGCCATTTACAAAATAACAGAAATTCCTGGTAAACGGTGGGCGAGAAACCCTCGTCTAAACTCTATTACGTGAAACAAGGGTACCCACCCCCTCCTCTAGTGTTTGCATTTTAAGGGAAAAGCGAACGGGGTAACAAAGTACGATGCGAGATTTGCAGTTCGAATACAAAACAAGGGATGATTGTGTAGCGTAAAAGGGATTTTTGAAATTTTTCTTTTTTGAATAAATAAAATTAAAAATGCTTAATTTCCGCTTTCACTTTTAACATCTTTATTATGAAGGTTGAGTTACCTTGTACGGGTAATCTACGTTTACAATTAACAATCTCAAGTCTGACTCGTCAGTTCCTTGTTAATTAGATTAAGTTAATGAACAATGTCTGCATACTGCATGGTTCTAATGCGATGATGAGATAAGGATTCGCAAGCTTCTCTATTGTTGTTCGTGAGTAATGTAATTAGGTGATCTTAGCTCTTTTGTTTACTATGTGGCTGAGAATGAGTAGGATTTTTTTTAAAAAAAATTGAGTGTGAGTTTAGGGCTAAAAGACAAGAGTTAAGACAGTACGTCATAGATGAGGACTAGGGAATGAGTGGACAGTTCGATGAATCGTTTACTGGGGGTGCCATGTTTCCCTACCCGCAAAATTAATATGAATCACCCTAAACTTTTTTTTCAACGAATCCCTTCCTCTATACATCCCCACCTAGCACACTTACCTACAAACAAATTGCGTCTTTTCTTTCAAAACCATTATCGCCCCTTCTTCGTCATATTCACTCCATCATCATACATTAAAAAAACTTCCTTCTACCTTAAGATAAACGCCTCTTTTTTTATATCTTTATGATATCGCTAAACTTTGCATGATTCATTGCGCCTCGAAGGGGAAGGAGCAGAATTTTTTTTTTTCGGTTCGCTTTAGAACACAGCGGGAAGCATAAAAGAAAAAACTAAAAAGATCCGATGAAAGAAAAGACTACATTACCCAACTATGAGAAAAGAAAGTCTCATGATGGCTCTTAAGAGACGTACGTAACATTGTAAATGATGAATAGACTTAACCGTACTAAAGGTATATATATACACACACAAAGTCGCTGGGAAAATCTCGCAAAAGTTTTATAATGCCTCATACTCTTCTTTAGCAATGTCAATGAAGAGCATACGAAATAGTTTTCCCTCTTTTCAAGGGGATTTTCCTATTGTGCTCTCTTAATTACTTCTTATTGGAAGAACTTTTTGAAGTTATTTTTGAATAAATCCAAAAATTTTCAAGGGAAGGTTTTTCCTTTTTGCCAGTTTGGCAATTACAGCCCGGGAATAAAATGACCTAAAAAAAAAACCTTTTCGAGATTGGGAAAACCTTTTTTTCATATTTTCGATAGTAAAAATTAAATAGTAGAGGGAAAAAGTTTTACCAGGGAGAAAATGTTCGGAATTTTCAAAATGACCTTTCAGTGTCCTTTTGTTGTACTCCTTTCCTCCCTCCGTCTCTCTCTTTCTTTTTTTTTTTTCGTCTTCATGATTAAACGTTTTTTATATGTTTCTTTAACGGAGGAGTGGTTCTCGGGTAAGGTTATTTCGATATATTGGAAGTGGAATTACAGAGAACAGGGAATTCGTGCTTTCGGATCATTTAAGGTTGAATGAAAAGTAAATGCGATAAACGATCTCGGTGGTAAAAAGAATAAAGAAAGGGAAGCGTTTTAACGTTTTAAGATGGGGAGGTTTTAAATTATATTTGTATTGTGTTTGGAGGAGTCGTTTTCTAGGTTTTAAAGCATTAAGAATTGAATTTGGGTGACATGTTCATCAAAATTAATTAATATCGATTGGTAAAGAAAAGATCTGCGAAGGTTCCGCAATCGCTTCTGTAATCTAGAACTTTTGCGCACCGCATGGTTCCACGAACACGTGTGTCTGACAATTTAGATGGTCAGATCCGCCCTTTGCAGTGATATTTTTAAATGTTATTATGATTTTCTTTGTGGTCCTTCATTGTCCAGCGTATTTCTATAGTTCTTTTTCTCTGGTCGAATGAAACATTCATAGTACTTTGTGGAACCATCGTCTGCAAAAGTTCTAGAATGCAGAAGCAGTTGCAGAAACAAGCCAGATTTGTTTTTTAGTCCTTGTAAATAAATTTTATGAACGACCAACTGGCGCAAATTTTATATTTTAGCTACAAAATAATTTTTCTGATTTTTAAATTCGGCAAAAATTCTATTGGTAAATAATTTTTTTGTGGGAAAATTTGTCCAGGGGAATAGTCCAAAAAAAAACCGTGTTCCTTCATTTTCTAGCGTATTTTAATAGTTCTTTCTCTGGGAGGATTGCTGGTCAAATGAAACATTCACATTAATTTGTGGAACCATCGTCTGCAAAAGTTCTAGAGTGCAGAAGCAGTTGCAGAAACAAGCCAGATTTGTTTTTTAGTCCTTGGAAATAAATTTTATGAACGACCAACTGGCGCAAATTTTATATTTCAGCCACAAATTAAGTTTTTTGAGTTTTTCATTCAGCAAAAATTCTATTAATAAATCATTTTTCTAGTTAAAACTGGTCTGTAGGGAAATTCGTCCACGGGAATCGTCTAAAAATCTGTAGGTCTGCTTCTTTAAACCCATAAAAAAAATCCTCACTGAACCACATATTGATATTTCCTCATTAGTAGCGTCTTTAAAGACAAGCTTCTAATTAAATAATTCACATTCTGTTAATTAATACATTATCTCATCAATCGTGCTTGTTTTAAATGATATTTGCTTAATGCTTTTCAAGTACACGTTAACTATCTCCCTCTGTTTTTCATCCGCTTTCCCGTCAATTCCCAGGTGTGTCCAATTCACCAAAGCATAATGAAATGTAAACAATAGAATCACTTACATTCACAAAAACGAAAAAAAAAAAAAAAAAAATAGGCGATGCCATGAAAGCTCTCACTCACCGGGATCTATTTTCGGACTAAAGCGGTTAATACTGTCACGCGTTGGCAATTAACGGCTGTCCTCAGTTTAAGTGCATTTCATGTTCAGAGAATTAACGCAAATCTCTATCGTGCTAATAAAAAAATGGGTTAGCCTCTCTCCGTTTTTTTTTTTTATAGTCTCTATATTACTGACCTATCGTTCGGTTAGGTAATCATAATATAAAAGAATTTTTTGAAATGAGAAATTGATGCAGAACCGAGTAAAAAACCGTTGAACCGTGACCAACGTGATGTAACGAGTCGTGTTGTTATATCATGACGTTTTTTTTTTTTTCGATTATTTTACCGTTAAATAAACGAAAAATGTATGATAGATTTTTTTTAAAAATATTTTAAGACGATGCTGGAATTAAATTAGGGAAGGAAAACTGTTAAAACTTGACAGGGAAAGGTAGACAAGATGTCGGAATTTCTAACTGACATGCCGATAATTTACTAAAGGATTAAAGGAAGGAAACTTTGCCTGATTAGCTAAAAGTTCTATAAATGACAAGTGATTAATTTTTTTTTATTTTTTTTAGAATTTACTTGGGCCGAATATTGGGGAAACTTTTTTAGTAGGCAAATAAGCCAGTTTCTGGACCAAACGGGTTTTGGACCAGGGGTGGATCCTAGTCCAGTTCTGGGTCTTAAGGGGTTAATGACCTTTGATTTGACCTTAAGGTTGACCTTGACCTTTAGGTGGGCCTTGTCGGCCCTTTTGTTGTCGTTAATTTTTTTGTCTGTGATTTTGTTGTCGGTCATTTTGTTGTCCGCCATCTTTTTTTTCGGCCATTTTGTTGTTCGCCATTTTTTGTCGGAAATTTTGTTGTCCGCCATTTTTTTGTCGCCCATTTTGTTGTCCGCCATTTTTTTGTCGACCATTTTGTTGTCCGCTTTTTTTGTCGGCCATTTTGTTGTCTGCCATTTTTTGTCGACCATTTTGTTGTCCGCTTTTTTTGTCGGCCATTTTTTTCGCCATCTTTTTTGTCGGCCATTTTGTTGTCTGCCATTTTTTGTCGACCATTCTGTTGTCGACCATTTTGTTGTCCGGCATTTTTTTGCCGGCCATTTTGTTGTCCGCTATTTTTTGTCAGCCATTTTGTTGTCCGCTTTTTTTGTCGGCCATTTTTTTCGCCATCTTTTTTGTCGGCCATTTTGTTGTCCGCCGTTTTTATCGTCGGCCATTTTGTTGTCCGCCATTTGGAGCTCAAGCCTCCAACTTTCATTGATTTCGCAAGTTTAATGCGATATAGTTTTTTAACTTGTCGTCGACGGTGTGACAAATGAGATTTCTCAATTCACTCCATTCCTTACAAGATCCTGCTCCTTACTTTTCAAACTGAAGCTTCTCATTATTCCTTGAAAATCACGATGCTTTTTCATTATAAAAGATTAAAAAGAAAATCCGACATATATAGGATTTGATGGCCGACAAGAAACTTTGCTCTTTGAAAAATTATTTAACCTCTGAAAAGTTTTTTTTTTTTTTCCACGGAGAAGTGCACGTTTTTGATATCGCTTTTCCTTTTGATGGTCCCTCGAGAGATATAAAAATCTTTTATGAGATGGAACAAAGGTTAGAAAGAAGAAATCGAGAAAAAAATCTTGACGGAAATCGATAATCCCACTCAGTATGCATAATGTCCAGCCCTAAGGTCACTTAAAAATTCTATTTCTTAAAATTAATAAAATGGAAATTTTATTTCCCCCCCTTTTTCGTCTTTACAGAGCTTAGCACAGCTTTTTTTTACAAGCGACACTTGATAATTTTCAATTAGTAACGAGAAGTGGAGAAAAATGCAAAGGTTTCGATTTTTCAACCCCTTTTCAAGAGGCCTCAGAAAATTACTTTTTAATTTTAACTCAAGAAAGTTTTACAACAGGAAAAAGACTTAGTCAGATTTGTGTGAAAATTCGACCCGCGAGGAAATGTTATCTCGGAACAGGAATTAGACCCAAGCGAGTAACTCGAGTGTAAATGAGTTTAGTTTGTTCTCACATAATGCCCCCCGTATTGACGATTCTTATTTTGGCGTCTCCGTCCATGTGATGTGCCCTAATTTGCCACCTTATTACGTCCTTTTTTGTGTGTGTCTTTAAGTAGAAAACACGAGGAGGAATTGTAAACTTTGTTGAGTCTTTTGTTAAGTTGGATGATGGGAGATAGTTGTGGAAATGAGATGGGAATGTTATGGGCTATTATTATATTGTGCAACACATGCGATAGGGGTTTGTGGAATCTAAAAAGATTCAACTGCCAAGTATATTAGTTTTTATTAACTTGGAAGAAATCCTGCGGTTTAAATGGATCTCTCGATGTGAATAGAGTGTGAACAAATGTGAACACGTATTTTTTTTCAAGTTATCATGCCACGAGATCTCAAGTTTGGCCATTGAGAAGTCTGAGCAGACTTTTTGGCTAGCTACGATTTTTAATCCAAAAAGGTTTTCAGTTTTTCCATGAATACTGTAAAGTTAATTTCCTTCCATACTTTTAATTATTAAAAGAGTAAACTAAACTTCCAATTAGTTTCAATAATCACGCTCTATTAACTTGGCAAGCTCCGGAAAAGATAAACATCATAATTTTGATTATTTGAAACTTTCGAATGTTCGCTGGACTCTATATTTTTCATTTCCTCTAATCCTGAAAAAATTCTGCTGCACAAAAAAAAGGGGAAAGATGTAACCTGTTGATGTTTACCACGTACACATGACAAAAGGGAGTCATTCTCTGAGTTTTTTTAACCGAGAAAGATAATGTTTCCTCGGATATAAAAAAAAGTTTAAACATCGCATCATCGTTAACTTAATTCTCCCATTTTTTTTTCCCGCCCCACTCACTCGTCTTGGGGAGTTTTTCTTCTCCTTAGCTCTATCGAATACTTTCGAATTGTTTTTCCCACTTTCCCTTACGGTAATGTTTCAAAAAATTTCAATGCTTATGTAGATTGATGTGCATGTTAATGCTTTGAAACACGAAAAGGGTTTTTTTGTCCTGCGAGACGTGTGGGAGGGTAAAAAACTTCACATGAAAAAGATAAAAAGGAAAAAAGGTGGCGAATGAGATAAAGCCTTCTTGATTTCAAGAGTTTTCCTCTCTCTCTCTCTCTCTCTCACTCGGTGTTTATGGAACCGTCTAAAATGTGCTTTAGGCGGTGAATTGATTGATTGCTGAAAACTTTAACCATTGTTCTTGTGGAAATCAGCGGCGGCGTCAAGAGCGATCGGCTCAATCTTATCAGGATTTCTTTCATAAAATGTGCATAATTGTGTAACATTCTCAAACGTCACCCAAATTGAAATAGTGTTTTTTGTGTCAAAAAAGCCATGTTCATGAACAGGTTCAAGATGTTTATAAATATGTTTGTGAATACGTTTACGAAAATTTTCAAATATTACCTTAGATCATGTTTTTTTTCTGTTAAAATAGCCATGTTCATGATCATGTTCATGAACAGGTCCAACATGTTTATGAACATGTTTGTGAACAAGATCATAAAAATTGTCGAATGTCACTCTGGGTCATGCGTAAAGCCTTGAGTCGAGAAAGTCATGTTCATGAACAGGTTCAACATGTTCATGAACATGTTCAACATGCTTGTGAACAAGATCATAAAAATTGTCGAGTGTCATCCTGGGTCAGTTTTACTTCGCGTAAAACCTTGTGTCGAGGAAGTTATGTTCACGAATATATTCAACATGTTCATGAACATATTTGACATGTTCATAAACATGTTTGTGAATACGTTGACGAAATTTTTGAACATTACCGTGGATCTTTTTACTACAAATGATGTTTTTTCTATTCAAGTAGCAATGTTCATGATCATGTTCATGAACAGGTTCAACATGTTCATAAACATGTTCAACATGCTTGTGAACAAGATCATAAAAATTGTCGAGTGTCATCCGGGGTCAGTTTTACTTCGTATAAAGCCTTGTGTCGAGGAAGTTATGTTCACGAATATATTCAACATGTTCATGAACGTATTTGACATGTTCATAAACATCTTTGTGAATACGTTGACGAAAATTTTTGAACATTTCCTTGAGTCTTTTTACTACAAATGATGTTTTTTCTATTCAAGTAGCAATGTTCATGATCATGTTCATGAACATGTTCAACATGTTTATGAACAAGATCATAAAAATTGTCGAGTGTCACCCTAAATTAGTTTTACATAGTGTAAAGCCTTGTGTCGAGAAGACACAATCATGTTCATAACATGATATGTTCATGTTATGACATGTTATGTTCATGAACATAATATGTACATAAATATGACTTCCTCGACGCACTTGGGATATATTTCTCTTACAATAATGTATTTTTCTGTCAAGGTAGCCATGTTCAAGATCATGTTCATGAACAGGTTCAACAATTTTATGAACATATTTGTGAACAAGGTCATATTAATTATCGAGTGTCACCCTGAATCAGTTTTACTTTTTGTAAAGCCTTATGGCGAGAAAGTTATGTCCATGAACATGTTCAGCATGTTTATAAACATGTTTGTGAACATGGTTCGCGAAAATGTCCGAACATTAATCATGATCTATTTCCTTCTAATAATGTATTTTTCTGTCGAGATATCCATGTTCAAGATCGTGTTCTCGAACATGTTCATGAACATATTCGACTTAAAAAAACTTCAAATATTTTTTGCAAGACTTATTCGTCCTTTGACTCCTTTCCATGGCCCTGAATGTCATTCTCAAACTTTTTTGACAAAAAAAGGGGGAAAGAGAATAAATCTGAATACATTCTTACATTCGGTAACGCCCCCTTACATATCCTAATTTTCGCTTTTCTCCCTCGAAAACACCGGGTTGAACGGTCGACAAGCACGATTAAAATGTTGATAATGTAATGTCATAAACAAAATGTTTCACTTTGTGAATTCATCAACCGCGGGTTATCGCAGCAGAGAGAGAGAGAGAGATGAATGATATTTTAGGAATGAGGGAAACCACGGCGCGCGGGCGAATTTTTAAACCCGCAGAGAGAATTACAATTGCATTTTTTTTGTTGATGTAAATATTTTTTTTTTTTAAATGGAGTCTTTTACTAGTTAATTCCTTTGTGGTTTTATACCGTAACGTTAGAAATTGCGCTTGATTCCCATCGGGAGGTCTCGATGGGGTTTTTAACTTGGCGTAAGGAAGGCTGCCGCCTTGAGTAAATTGTGACAGGTCGTAGATATTAGGGAAATATTCAAGGACTTTAAGTGGTTTTTGCGTTTCAGTTGCTTTGAAATGTCTTAAAATAAATTTGGGGAAAAATTGTATGCGCTTTAAGGCGGATCTTGCCTTCGAGTATTTTTACTGTGTTGAAATTTTAGGAATAGACCATCACCTTTATCTCAGCCCATTTTCATTTCTTCTGCATTTGACCTCTTGTGCTGATATTTCTTTAATAAACTTTAAAGTTTTCGGGGGAAAAAAATGTCGCATAAATAAATCAAGTGAGAGTTCGATTTAACAATATCGAGGAAAGTTTTTGGAAGCATCGGAGAAAGGCTTAGTTTGGGAAAAAAAGCTCCTTTCGCAAATGATATGATTTCCAAATTTTCAAAGCGTAAGAATAAAAACTTAATTTGATTTTGTTGTTAAGTGATCTTTTCATTCCTGCGTCGATGTGAATTAAGAGTCCGTTTAAAAAACTGAGCGTTTAGCATTTTTTCCAAGAGTTTTTTCTTCCCCGACGTTTAACCTTTTCATGTCTTTTTAATGTTCGAGACAATCTGTCGCTTTTCATTCACTTCCCCCCTCTTTTTATTTTTGTTTAAGTTTTGTCAAGTTCATTGGCTCAAATCCGTTTCGACATATTTAAATTTTGAAAAAGTCCCTTTTATTGACGGTAATCTCGTCAGGAGAAAGTTTTTAGAGTTTTCGAGAGAAAAAGGAGATCGTAAAATAAAACAGATTCCAAGAATAAAAACTTGAGAAACACGTGTTTGTCTTATTTTAGCAGGTTTATAGGTTTCTAATGTTTTAAGCCCTGCGCCAGAAGCGAAGTTACGGTCTAAAATAGTAAAAAACTCCAAATGAGCTTTTTCAGCTCGTGCTTCAGCTCACGATGAGCTCCTCTTCACCGAAAATATATAAAAAAGTTTCTGAAATTTTTTTGATAAGGAATTTTAGACTAAATTTATTCTATTGAGAAAAAGTTTTGGTCAAAAATTCTTTTAGTGAGAAGAGTTTTTAGATTAAAATTCTTTTGGGACGAATTTTTAGATTAAAATTCTTTTGTATCGAATTTTTAGATTAAAATTCTTTTGGATCTAATTTTTAGATTAAAATTCTTTTGGATCGAATTTTTAGATTAAAATTCTTTTGGATCGAATTTTTAGATTAAAATTCTTTTGGATCGAATTTTTAGATTAAAATTCTTTTGGATCAAATTTTTAGATTAAAATTCTTTTGGATCGAATTTTTAGATTAAAATTCTTTTGGATCGAATTTTTAGATTAAAATTCTTGTAGTGAAAAAAAATTTGTAGACTATAATTCTTTTATTGAAAATTTTTTTTGGCGGACTTTTTAAAATTTGGATTTTTTGCTTTGGAAAATATTTTTCGATAAAATTTTCTTGCTTGCTTAAGAATTTTAGAATCTGTTGATAATGTTTTCTAAATTCAACCAAGTAGTTTATTCAAGTCCAACTTAAAAAGAAAACAAGTACTTTTAACGAATCTCCCCGAAACTGTTAATCTTAGGAAAACTTCCCTCTTGAGCTCTACCCCTTTTCTTTACAAGACGTTTTCCTTAGCCACGTTGAACTACATCATTACTACCCTCTTCGTAAATCAGCCGCACTTCTGGGCATGCTGCCTAATAACTCCATATGGCTCCTGCACACAAATAAAATTGTCACCGAGCTGCCAAGTGTGTACAAGTCTTTAAAATCCCTCCATCCTTTTCCCATCTTATATTAATTAAAGTAGCGACCCTCGAGGATTTTCCTCCTTCGTTAATGAAAAATGAAGAAAACCCCTAATACCTTTAATATTAATTACATGTTTAGCTTACGGATGTGACATCTGTCGCTTTTTGTAAATAAAAAAAAATTTTTCATCCCCTTATAAATTTAGCAATTTATTAGATGGTTATAGAAGGAAACAAACAACAAATTTCCCTAGTCAGGTCATAAATTTTCATTGTGAAAAGAAGATGAAAAGCTGCAGAAGGTGCATACACGGTTAAGAAAATAAAGAGGGGGGAAGTGTATAGGAAGAAAATAAAAAAAAAAACGACCCTTACTTTTTTTCTTTTGTGTGTTATACTTCTCTGATTGACTCTTTTATATTCTATGTCTTCCTTATTAACCTTTTGTTCTCCTTATCCTTTCGGAATTTCCCGTTCCGGGATTATCTACAAGGATTTTTTTCCACCTACGCAAACTTCAAAAGAAGGGAAAAAAATTTTTTTTTTATTGAAAAACAATAGCGATATTGCCACATAAAAAAATAAATTTCTTCCCATAATGAAAGTTTCCAAGAAAAAAGGGATGATATTTAATATTTAGGAGGAAGGATGGTTTATATGAGAGAGAAAATTCTCCCCGTTATTTTCACATGCATTATCAAGAGAAAGGAGGAGGGAAATTGACGAGGATTTTCTCTCAGCAGCGATCCTGGGCCTAATAAAGCATGATGGCCCTTTGTCGCTGTTGTAATCTAAAAGTTTGAAAACTTGTCAGCTCCGAAATAAAACGATTCCCCCCCTCCCGTTCAGAATTTATTGGTCTGCTACATTATCTACTCCTTCTGTCTATCGGGCTAGTTTCCATTTTATTTCCTTTTTACTGCTTTTTCCAAAAAAAAAAAAATTTCTGAGACTTTTCCCCTTTTGCTGAAATTGAAAATCTTTTTCCTTCTTCTTTATATATTTTTTCCCCTTTCTATAAATATACGCGATTCTGTGTGAATACTATTTGAGGGAGGTGGAAGGGGGTTAAGAGAAAAATCAAATGGCGATTTTTCGATTGTGTATGTTGGAAATTTTTTTATTCTTTTTTTTTTTTTTTCCTTTTTCTATGCGAGGTTATCGTTTAACGAAAAATTCGGATGCAAATTTTACGTTTGAAAGGAAATGGGATGAGAATTTGTTGACTAGGAGCAGAAAAAAGGGTAGGAGGGTTAGAAATGTAATAAAGGCTCAGGAACTTATTTTTCTTCTTAAAGTCAAATAATATTATCAAGCCACGATTCTTAAAATAAGCCAGAGAAGTTTAAAAGATGAAATTAACGCCTAAAACCCTCACAAGCTCCTCTTGACCGAAGATTTGTAAGCCGAAGGTGTTTGAAAATTTTTTTTAGATGTGAAAAGTTTCTAAACAAAAATACTTTTTATGAGAAAAATTGTTGGTCAAAAACTCTTTTTGAAAACATTTTTTAGATTAAAATTCTTTTAATGAGAATTTTTAGATTAAAATTCTCTTGGACAAAAGTTTTAGACTAAAATTCTTGTGATGATAATTTCTTTTAATGAGAATTTTTAGACTAAAATTCTTTTGGATAGAATTTTTAGACTGAAATTCTTTTGAATAGAATTTTTAGACTAAAATTCTTTTGGTTTGAGTTTTTAGACTGAATTTCTTTTGGTTTGAATTTTTAGAGTGAAATTCTATTAGATAGAATTTTTAGACTGAAATTCTTTTGGATAGAATTTTTAGACTGAAATTCTTTTGGATAGAATTTTTAGACTGAAATTCTTTTGGATAGAATTTTTAGACTGAAATTCTTTTGGATAGAATTTTTAGACTGAAATTCTTTTGGATAGAATTTTTAGACTGAAATTCTTTTGGATAGAATTTTTAGACTGAAATTCTTTTGGATAGAATTTTTAGACTGAAATTCTTTTGGATAGAATTTTTAGACTGAAATTCTTTTGGATAGAATTTTTAGACTGAAATTCTTTTGGATAGAATTTTTAGACTGAAATTCTTTTGGATAGAATTTTTAGACTGAAATTCTTTTGGATAGAATTTTTAGACTGAAATTCTTTTGGATAGAATTTTTAGACTGAAATTCTTTTGGATAGAATTTTTAGACTGAAATTCTTTTGGATAGAATTTTTAGACTGAAATTCTTTTGGATAGAATTTTTAGACTGAAATTCTTTTGGATAGAATTTTTAGACTGAAATTCTTTTGGATAGAATTTTTAGACTGAAATTCTTTTGGATAGAATTTTTAGACTGAAATTCTTTTGGATAGAATTTTTAGACTGAAATTCTTTTGGATAGAATTTTTAGACTGAAATTCTTTTGGATAGAATTTTTAGACTGAAATTCTTTTGGATAGAATTTTTATACCCTGTCTCCATACTCTATTTAAATAGCACCGAGGATTATTCGAATCGCTATTTAAATGACCGAACGGAAGTACTTGCTTCTAATTTCGTTCGAAAATTTTGAAAATATAGCTTTGTTTTGAAACAAAAAAAATGGCGAAGAAAATAAACATTTTAAAAAGTAAGATATCCGGACATTAATGAAGCCTTCAGCCTTCTGTAAGTCACAAATGTTTCTTTTATTCAATTTTATAACTTTTTGATTCCATATTAGAACTCTAAAGCCGATTTATCTTTTTTAAAAACTGAACAGAACGGGATCATGGAGTCAAGTACTTCCGGCGAGTCGTTTAATCAAGAGTTCCGATTAATCCGCGGTGCTATTTAAATAGAGTATGGAGACAAGGTATTAGACTGAAATTCTTGTGATGAAATTGTCTGTGGTTTTGTGATTTTTTATCACTTTCTTTTAATGAGAATTTTTAGATTAAAATTCTTTTAATTAGCAAAATGCCGGACGACTTAAAAAGCTGAACAACTTAAACAATTCAAACCGTTAGATCTCACCAGCCTAACTGTTCACGGCTGCTTCTATTTCAACCATAATTTGAAAAAAAACATAAAATTTACTACCAACTCTTGATACCATTTACCATTAGGCGAAAATACATCACCATAAGAAGCATCAATGAGGATACAAGAAACATTTTGAAAGAAATAAGTTGGCACGTGCAACCGATGAATCGACACGTGTGGCCCCAAAGGAATAGAGCTAACCCTTATTTTACAGGGCAGATTTTTTTTCTCTTCGAAAAGAAGAAAAGTCTCAAGGGTCGGGGTGTTGAAACCTGCGTTACGTTACCAAGTTAACGCTACGTTGCGGAGGATTTTATCAAATCAAAACTGTTGGAAATTTCGTGAATCGCAATTCCGAGAATTAGATAAATGGGAATTCAAATTAATTAATTTTAGAAATGAAACAATCATTTCACGACCGATGTAGGATTTGCAAAAGCAATACATCATCGTTAAAAAATATCAGTGTAATGGGGTCTGAATTTCTGGATAGATCTCTGGACCCAGAAAGATCCATGTCTCAGATCGAGCTAACCTCCTCACCTGCATTTCTTCCACGTTAATCTTCCATTCGATTAAAGTATAATAAACAAAAAATAATTACTCAAAGAAAGTTTTAAATTAAACTTTTGAAAACTTTCCGTGCTGCTTAGCTCTTAAATATTTCCCCATTAAATCAAAAATGGATATATTTGTTATTTATTGCTCCCATTAAAAATATCACGGCACGGTATCACTTTTCATTCCTTTTTAATGTTTTTCTTCCCCCTTCTTATTTCTTTTTGTGCAAAATTACTCGGGGACTAATAACGGTTTCGGAAAAAGGGGTTTAAAGTGTCCTATCTTGAAAATTGGCTAACCGAAAAAGGTTTAACACGCGGGCAACCCGAGTTTTAATAACCGGGTAATATCATAAGGGAGGGAAAAAGGGCTCCCTCTTTTCTTAGTGCTACTATCCTCACGGCTTACGTTTATAGATTTTTAATAACGCGAGGAAAAGGAGAGATAAAACGGCTGAAACTTTGTTCCTAGAAACTCATGAATGTTAAATAGCAAAATCGAGGTTTTTGGAAAAGTTTGTGTTTTGAAAATTTTCTATTTTATCTTTCTGGTACTTTTTTTTTTTATATTGAAGATTCATCAATCAATTGGCTGAGGAAAAAAAGGGACTCGGGGACGTTTTTTTTTTTAAGATTTTAGTTCAAAAACGAAATGCGAATTTTTTTTTGGAGTTTAAAACTAGAGAAGGAAATTTGCGTTTAAAAGCTCATTACTCAAGGCAAAATGATGACGTAATGATGCTGGAAGCTAATGTAGATTTGTTCAGTTTTCGTTACTAATATTCACGTTGATTGACGGCTGTCACAACCAAGTTGTAAAACACGAGGCGATTATGTAAGATGTATCCAGGAGGATGTTGAAAGCTTATTAAAATTTTTAGACAAGATTATTGTGAGCGATTTGTGTAGTGAAATTTTTTCTTAATTGAGAGACATGAATTCTTGAGGTTGAAAGTAAGGTCTCTCTCTGGGTTCGGGCTCAGATTTTGTGCTGCGCCATCGGGTCTGCCCGGCCCGTACAAGACTGCAGCCCGCGCCTGAAGAAGTTGAGCATTTTTGATGCCGAACTTCTTGAGTCTCGGGCTGCAGTCTTGTATAATCGGGCAGGGTCTAATTTGGGTAAAAAATTTAAAGTTAGGCCCGGCTGGGCCCAAAAACTCGGCCCATGCCCGTGGAAGGATTTTTTCAATGAGAATCCGATTTCAAAATATTTGTTAACATTTTTAAAATATTTTGCTAATATTTGGATTACAAAATATATACACAATATCATCACAATATTTCAAAATATTAATATTGTACTCGGTTTTACCAAATATTTGTAAAATATTTTACAAATGTTCACAAATATTTCTGAAATATTTTACAAATGTTTACAAATATTTCTGAAATATTTTACAAATGTTTACAAATATTTCTGAAATATTTTACAAATGTTTACAAATATTTCTGAAATATTTTACAAATGTTTACAAATATTTCTGAAATATTTTACAAATGTTTACAAATGTTTACAAATATTTCTGAAATATTTTACAAATGTTTACAAATATTTTCAATATATTTTACAAATGTTTACAAATATTTTACAAATGTTTACAAATATTTTTAAAATATTTTAAAATATTTTGAAATTGCATTTCTTATTGGGAATTTTTTTGGCCCCAAAAACACTTTCTTTTCTCAAGAACGTACAAACCCCCCCCAGGACCGAATTTACTAATGCTCGAAACCAAAGATCGATACTCGAATCCTCTTTGATGACCTTTCCGCTATTAAATCGAAATAATCCATTTTAATAATCCTCCATTTTCTCGTACAAGATTCGAATTACCCGGAAAAGAAAATCAGGGCTCGTTCGAACTTAATAAAACGAAGAGAAATGAGAAACTCAAAACTTATTGCCAATCTTCTCTAAAACTAAAAACTGAGATTTTTTCCAAGAAATCCGTCCTTTCCGACTCCTTTACAGCCTCATCATCATCATCAAATTTTCACAAGGTAAATTAATAATCACCCGAAGAACATGAAATCGTTTTCCTCTCTCCTCGACTCACGCCCACCACACGTTTGCGGTATTAGCACTAGTGTTTGCGATTGAATTAATCATTTAATTAAAATCACCCAGAGCCCAATCGATAAAGCCCGACAAAAAAAAATTCTTCGCGGGAAACTTTGCTATTCATAAACTTGACGTTTACCATCTCATAATTTTTATTTATGAAAAATTTTAGTGCGAGAGGGGGAGTAAAAAAAAATTTTTTTTTAAACAATAGTTTGCGTGGTCGTAAAAAAAACAAAAAGCCATGAAAAGGATAAGATAACTCCCAGAAATGGAACCTTTTTTTTTTTTTTATGTCGCGTCTTTCTCGATTCTCACAAAGGACCCATTTGAAAAATTAGGAAACGAGTCCTGTATAAAAACCGTGTCATTCAACAGGAAAATATATTTTCCTTGAAAATCTTCCAAAATACGTGGAGGTTTTTTTTTTTTTTTTGTAGAGCGAATAGGGCACTTCGGTGACTAATAGCCATAAATAACGGGTCCGAGTCAAACGGTGAGACAGTTAACGGTATTTACCATATTTATGAGTTTGAAAAATCGATATTTTACCCCGGGAAAAATATATGTAGTAAGTGGGAGGAAAAAAGGATGAAGGAAAGTATCGCTATTTTCATTTTATGCTATAAGACCGGTTTAATGTTTCGAGATAACTGGGAAAACCTCACAGTCGGACGCTTCGATTTATCTTTTTTTTTGAGAAAATGGAAGGTGTTTTTTATTTTAGAAAAATTGGGCTGTGGGTTAAGGATTCTTGATATTAGGACACTTAGATATCGTTTGGCGTTCACTGCTCTTGTCATTCTAAATTATTTTATTTTTTTGTTTCAGGTAAGATCTAAAAACGGCCGCCTAGCTCGGACACAAGTCCGCCATTTTAAGAAAAAAAGTTCTTCTCGGTCAAGTTTGTTTTGTTGAAGAGGTCATATCGTCAGGAGGACGGAGAAAAAGGAATGGATGAAGAATCTTCATTCGCACTTGTCCAGAATTCTCAAGATTGTTGTGGGCATACTAATCTAATTGGTCCCTATTTTTAAAAAGAGTTTTTTGCACAAGAAAAATTCTACAGCAATTTTTTGCACAAGAAAAAGTTCTACAAGAATTTTTTTGCACAAGAAAAAATTCTACAGCAATTTTTTTGCACAAGAAAAAGTTCTACAAGAATTTTATGCACAAGAAAAAATTCTACAACAATATTTTTTGCGCAAGAAAAAGTTCTACAAGAATTTTTTGCTCAAGAAAAAATTCTACAGCAATTTTTTTGCACAAGAAAAAGTTCTACAAGAATTTTTTGCACAAGAAAAAATTCTACAACAATATTTTTTGCCCAAATACAATTCTATAGCAATTTTTTTGCACAAGAAAAAATTCTACAACGATTTTTTTGCACAAGAAAAAATTCTACAACAATTTTTTTGCACAAGAAAAAATTCTACAACGATTTTTTGCGCAAGAAAAAATTCTTCAACAAGTTTTTTTGCTCGGAAAATCCGAAAATCTTGGAAGTTTTGAAGCGCTGATATGGTACTCGATTTCGACTAATTAATGGTCGGGAATTTTAAATTTTCGACCCATTTTCTGATTTTAAGCCAACCTGATGATATTTACTTTTTCCGTTTCCAACCCCTTTTCCATACCTCCCCCGTAAACTCCCCAAAATAATCGCGTTATACAAAATGAATGAGGGAGGTTAAATCCGTCTTCGTAAGTTAACTCCTAACGGAAAACCAACATGTAACACAGAAACACAATT
Source organism: Liposcelis brunnea (assembly GCA_023512825.1). Taxonomy (NCBI): domain Eukaryota; kingdom Metazoa; phylum Arthropoda; class Insecta; order Psocodea; family Liposcelididae; genus Liposcelis; species Liposcelis brunnea. The sequence goes on from CM042070.1 coordinate 5,139,734, forward strand.
AACGTTTAGATGAGATACTTGACAAGTGACACGTCCTAAATTAAACCCGCGCATGATCAAAACCCGATCCGAAATATAAATTTTCTTTGTCCGATTTCCCAAACTTTTTCACTCGGAAGCTCAAGTTTTCCTCCGAGGGGAATATACCTTAAAAATAATTTTACCTTAACTTGACTTTGACCCAATATCGAACAAGATTTTTAAATATATTCGACCTACGCGATAGTCGTAAAAGATTCAGTTTTGAATAAGAATAGAACTGCGGTTTATTTTATTTTAATGTTGCCTATATATTTTTTTATTATGATATTTTTATGCAGTAGGCGGTTGGAATAATGCGCGAAGTATCATCTGTTAGATTCGCGTTATTGTTATGGGGAGAGTTTTTTTTTTTTTCGGAATGAAGTGCGAATCGGTAATAGAGCTAAATATTTTAAAAGCTAAGACTTTTAAAGGAAGATATATATAGAGAATTTTATGTCTTTCGAAGGCTGGATGTAATTTTCTTTAAGTGAACATTTGTAGAAATTTGTATCTGTAATATTTTTTGTTCGGAAAATCGTTAAGGGAGTTTTTATAGAATAGTAAATGCTTCTTTAACTCGAAGAGATTAATAAAAAATTTAAATTGTTTACTTAAAGATTTACTACAGGTTTCAGTTTTAAGAAAAAATTAAAAAGATTTGGATTTTTCGGTCGAAGTAACGATGTTGGGCTGGATTTTTATATAAAATATGTATAAATTATATATAATTTTTATAAAAAAATTTTGTATGTAAATCATACAATAATTTTCATATGCTGTAATTCGAAAATCCGAAAAAATCGAAGCGCGCGGGCGTAAAATCCGCCGGTAAACAGTGGTCGTGGATTGCGGCACGCTCCTCGCTTCGCTCGTCGCTGCCATGGTTAAAAAAATCCTCCGGGCCTGAATCTTCCGGGGCCTAATGTTCGAAGCCGAAGGTCCATGAGCGTGGGATTGATCTGGGATGGCGGCACGCTCCTCGCTTCGCTCGTCGCTGCCTTGGTTTAAAAGAAAATATCCTCCGGGCCTGAATCTCTCGGGGCCTAAGGTCCGGGGCCTTATGTCCGGGAGCGTGGGGCGTAATTTGGGATGGCGGCACGCTCCTCGCTTCGGTCGTCCCGGCCGTGGTTTTGAAAAAAAATCCTCCGAGACTGAATCTTCCGGGGCCTAGGGTTAGGGGCCTAAGGTTCGGGGGCCTAAGGTTCGGGGGCCTTAGGTCCGGGAGCGTGGGATTGATCTGGGATGGCGGCGGATGGCGCCGCGATCTGGGATGCCGTGGTTTAAAAGAAAATATCCTCTTGGCCTGAATCTCTCGGGGTCTTATGTCCGGGAGCGTGGGGAGTAATTTGGGATGGCGACACGCTCCTCGCTTCGGTCGTCTCGGCCGTGGTTTGAAAAAAAATCCTCCGGGCCTGAATCTCCCGTTGCCCTAAAATTTATATAAAAAATTATAATTATTTTATATATAAAAATCCAGCCCAACGTCGTTGCTCTGACCGATTTTTCCTAAACAACCCTTTCTATTATTTTTTTCTCCCCAACAATTTTTTCCTTATAAAAAAAATCCCGACTAACAACTTCCGAGGATTAATTAGCAAGCTATGAGAGAAGAGAGTTATAAACATACTTATATCATTAAACTTAGGAAAGTCGCAGGAGAATACAAGGTCCATGCTATTTGTTGATATCTCTAAGGCGCCTTTTGGTCATTTACCCGACGGTTTTCCTCCTCTCGAGGACAAAAACCGCCTTTTCCCCAAACAGGGAAAAAAAAAATTCCTCTCATTAATAGCCCCGGAAATTATTCTTTCTTCCAAACAAGGTGGAAAATTTTCCCCTCTCCTTTTCTTTTCGGAAAGTTGGATTAAGTATCATTTTTCTTTCCTGGTGCGTTTTGTAGTACTATAACCTATTGAATATACTTTAAGTGGTGCTTCACTCTCGCTAAGGTCGTTTGAAGTGACATCATTAGTAACTGCTAACAATGAAGAAAAAGATATTTTTTTTTTCCCGTAAGTTTTCCAGGCAACTAATTTATACCGTGGATTTCACAATAGAGATTCTATTTATTATTTGAGGATATTGCTCGTTACGAGTTTTAAAACTTATTTGAATAGTATCGGATTTCAGTTTTAAAACCGGGGAAATGTTTCGAGGATAAGAAAAGCGTCTTGGGGAGGAAAAAGGGAATGATGGATGGGCTTATCAAAGTTAAGGTTATCGGGATAAACCAATCGAGTGGGAAGCTGCTTCTGTTTTTTTTTTAAAAAAAGGAAAATCTTTACCTGGAAGTGTCAGTGCTGTTGACATTGATATTTTGAGAAAAGTAAATGGTGTTTTGATGACCGTAGAGAAGGAGTTGTTAAGTTCCTTTGGGGTTTGCTCGAGTTTCTGTGAAATTACAAGGGAAGCGTTAAATTTTTTTTATATGAGCATTAGTGAAGTTCAAAAGATTTTTGAAATTTTCTCAGGGGGAAATTTTATATGATTTTCAATAGGAGGATCATCTCGGTCGTTAAAATGGGATTTCTGACGTTTTATTGTTGGCAAGTTGCAAGCGAGGCGGGGAGCGGTAACGAGCTTGCGCATGCGAATCGCTCGACACAAAGCAGGCGTCCACGACTGTGGTAGAAATATTGCAGCAACGTTGTCAATGTCATGGTGACATTGCTCAACGTTGCGGTAACATTACGCAACATTGTGGTAACATTGCGCAACATTGTGGTAACATTGCGCAACATTGTGGTAACATTGCGCAACATTGTGGTAACATTGCGCAACATTGTGGTAACATTGCGCAACATTGTGGTAACATTGCGCAACATTGTGGTAACATTGCGCAACATCGTAGTAACATTACGCAACATTGTGGTAACATTGCGCAACCTTGTGGTAACATTATGCAATATCTCTGCAACAATTTTGATTGTACGAATAATGCTAATCACGAAAAATCAATCAACTAGCTCTTGTATGTATGCAGATAAGAAGTGACGAACCTTTCTCATAGTCCCGAATAGCCGTAGAAAATCTAAGCAGACTTTTAGTACCCAAATAAATCAAGTGGAAAAAACCTTCGCACCTTTTTCCTCATCCTTCTCACTCTCCCACTCCAAATCCTTCCAAATTATCTCCCGATGATCTCTATTTTATATCTCCCATTTAAAATATCAAATACGTTAGAATTCTATATTAGGCTCGAGTGCTATTTTGAGGTCGAATTTTAAACTTGGTTTCATTCTACTTTGCAGGGAATAACGGGTCGGGTTTACCTCCTAATTCGGTTTCCAGATTAATGATATCAATTTGACTAAAGCTTCGTTTCGTGTCTTCTATTTCGAGCGTTATATGTAAATGTAAAACAAAAAAAAAATTTACTCGACGTGATTGAATTTATATTTAGGAACCTTTTAACATGTACGAAAATATCATGATCATTTTATAAAAGCGAGAAAATATCTCATCACTAAAAAAAAAAGAGGACGCGATAAGAGGCGCTGAAGAATAGCCTCTTCTAAAAGTGTGTCATAAATCATGTTGCAAGCTTTTTCATTACCGTTCCTCGAAAAACTCGATAGAAATTAAAAATTATTGGTTCTTCCAAGAGCGCACCTGCACCATTTTCGCACGCTATTCCCGAAAAAAAAAAAAAAAATATCGCTTATGTTTAGCTTTCGCGATTTTAATCCCTCCCTCGAAAAATAAGCTACACGTTTTTGTTAATAATGGCTTCGTAAAATATCCATTAGCAAAATACTATCGAAATTTGAATGGTTGAGGTAAAAAAAAATATATATATATAAAATTCTTTCTTGCCTTGAACAAAGCGTCCAACTTGGAAAATCGAATTTTCCTGCCATAACCTTAAAAAAAAAAAACACGCATCCCAGATTCAATTCACCCAGTTATTGCTTACTTTTTTTCTATTTCACGGGGAAAAAGTTTTGCGATGCGTATCGGGGAAATCTTTTTCCAAACAATAAATAAAATTTCCCTGGTTCAATCATAAAGTTTTTCTTATACCAAGACAAAAGGTAGTAAATAGGCTTTGAAAAGTTGGGGGGGAGGATCCGTTACTAGATACTGCGATTGATGATTTTATACCTGAAGTCAGCTTTTCTTTCCCTTCCATCTTGTTTTTTGATCCACGTTTTTCAAAATCAATCAATTTCAATCATATTTCAATCTCCGTTCCATCGCACGGTTTCTAATTTCTCGACCCCCCCTTCCCTTTTTTTTTGACCAATGATGAGGGACCTTAATAAATCGACGTGGTGTATATTGAATGGAAATGAAAACTCGTTTGGTAACTGGTGTCATCGGATAAAAGCTTGATCGCTGACCTTTAAAGCACTACTTACTAATGACTGGTTGATGGGATCAATAATGGGAAGCTTCATTTCAAGCAATTATTCCCTCGTACCTTTCGCCCATCAAGTCTTCAATGTGATTAAATTGTGCGATCGTGCAAGTTTGATGTTTGGTCAGGGGAAGTTTTGGGAGCTCGAAGATAATTATATTGATCAGTTAATGGGATGATATTTTGGTATTTCAACCGAGTATTAACTGAATTTACGAAGGAGGAACTTGAAGATAGGAGTGTTTAGAACTGAGCTTGAAAAGGAATTATAGTCACCGGAACTGACACCTCGTGCTTAGTGAGGATTGTAAGGACCATGCACGGGAGAACTCTGTAAGACCGGTGTCAGTTGGCATCCGCCATAATCTCGAAGCCATGTTTCCTAGAAGCTTTCTGTTGAGTCAAATGGCGATCTCCAGTTCAAGATCATACTACCACTACTACCACTACTATTACTACTACCGCTACTACTACTACTACTACTACCGCTGCTACTACTACTACCACTACTACTACCACCACTACTACCACCACTACTACTACTACTACTACTATTACTATTACTACCACCATTACTACCACCACTACTACTACTACTACTAATACTACCACTACTACTACTACCACTACCACTATTACTATTACTACTACTACCACTACCACTACCACTACTACTACTACCACTACCACTACTACTACTACTACCACTACCACTACTACTACTACCACTACTACTACCACTACCACTACTACTACTACCACTACCATCACTACTACCACTACTACCACCACTACTACCACCACTACTACTACTACCACTACTACCACTACTACCACCACCACTACTAATACGATTACTACTACTATTATTACTACCACCACCACTACTACTACTACTACCACTACCACTACCACTACCACTACAACCACCACTACTACCACTACCGCTACTGCTGCTACTACTACTACTACTAACGCTGCTGCTACTACAACTGCTACTGCTGCTACTAATACTACTACTACTACCTCTGTAGCCCAAAAAATTACCAGCCCCGGCCCTTGGCACCTTCACCACGACTCCAACCGCATCCCCTTGATATATTTCCAATTTTCCTCGACCTTAATTTAGTCCTTTAAAATCTCAGCATGAAATGTTAAAGCGCAAAACATTCGATAGGAGATAAAATATATCCAGAGAGAAAGTAAAATCCTTTGGTTAGCTTATAAATCCGAAATTGATTTCCGACGCAGAGGAATCCGGTTTCCGATTACGTAGCAACAAACAGAATCCCAAAACTCATCACCCTACGCCATATGCAAACATTTGATCACGGGAAATCAATGTCGGACTTCTCTCTTGCAGCAAAAGCATCGGCAGCGCGGTGACGTCATTTTCGAAATGAAAATGCACCATTTAGCAATTATTTTAGGATTATCTTTTTTTTTTAAGAAAAAATTGAGGGATTTAAAATGGAGGAAAAAGCGTGAGTTGAAACACGTTTAAATTAGTATTTGTTTACCGTGAGTAGAATAGCAAACAGAAAAAACCGAGGGCAGCAAAGAGGAAAAAACAATATAATATATCAATCAAAGGTGTTTCATGTCCAACGGGCAACCATTCTTTTTATTTGTTTTAACTAAACAAGAACACACTGAAAATCCCTCTTTGCTACTCCTCCTCCTATCCCATTTTATTTTTATATTGTCTCAATTGACTAATAACCCGTTATTATGCATCAGCTATTATCTGTGTCATTCCTTAGGCTTTTTTGAATGATTTGTTAATGTCACTCTGCGTGGGGTGGGTTAAAAGGAGTGTAGTTAACATTTTGAGTCATTGTTTATTGTTGCTGAGGGGTAAAAAGCTGATGCAGAGGATTTCGGATCATTATGTTTCTATGTTCAGATTGGTGACTCTTCCAACCCGGAAATCCATGAAATCTGTCTGTTTTGTAATAAATCTCTTTTTGTGAGTTTTAGTTAAGTGGAATGAAGGTTGAAGGGAATTATTAGAGATTTGGAGCCGGGCGTGGGGGTGTTGTTGTTAATGCACACGTGGATGAATTTTTGTACAAAGATGTAAAAAAGTAATTGTGTGATCTTAATACTATTTTTTTTTGTTTCAGGTAAGATCAATAATGGCTATCCTGACATTTGGTCATCACAAAATTGTCACTACGACATTTTGTCATAATTACTTTTTTGTCACTGCGACAACTTGTGACCGTCATAATATGTCATTGCACCTTTTGTCATCCATACACTGTGTCACTCACCCATCTCTGTATTGTTTAATCGAACAGCTACAGAAAGAAGTAGAGGAAATTGACAACGACATCGAAAAATTGCAAAATGGCCACTCACCCCCTCATAAAAAAAATGCGAGAGTCCCGCTACGGAGACTCAGGGTGGTAGAAGTGAAGTGAAACTTCTTTAGGCCTAAGGAACACAAACAGTCACACCGGACGGGACAAAAGAATTATCACATTAAAAATTATACAAAGAATGATTATCATATCTTGTACATTACTAGATATTTAATTTTCCGCCTTTTAAAATTTTTTCAAAAAAGCCATTTTAAAAAGTTAAACTCGTCCCCAAAAATATTTGCTCTAAATTGCGGTAAGTACAGTAATTTAAATATTCATCAAATTAGTAAAACTCAACAAAAATGTGTGAAAACTGAATTAAAATGTCTTAAATTTTTGTAAAAAAAATTAGTATGAGCAACAATCTAAGGGTCACATGAAAAGGGCCGAAAATGAAAAGGGCCGAATTTCGGCCCTTTTCAATTTCGGTCATTTCAATTTCGGCCCTTTTCAATTTCGGCCCTTTTCAATTTCGGCCCTTTCCAATTTTTTAATTTTTTTTCGGCCCTTTTAAAATTTTTATTTTGTCAATCACGCGTAACTCTCTGCTCCTCTCGTTTTTGAAATTTTTAATTTTCCGCCTTTAAAAAAATTTGCAAATGCAAATAATGCAATATACTTTATCTTTTCATAATGCATTTTTAAATTTGAATTTTATGCTATTAAATTCAAATAAGCAGTAAAATTTACCAGCACTGATGACAAAAAAGAAAAATTAATCTACTGAAAAAGGAAATGACCAGTATAAGAAAAAATTATATGGTGACATAATGACAAAATTCATAATATAACAAAATTTATGGTGACAAAACTTATAATGACAAAAAAAATAATGGCAAAAAAATATGACAGAAATGTAGTAGTGACCAAAAGTTTACAGTGACGTTTTGACGAGGTGACCAATAGGGTATATTGACAAAATTTTTGATTATGGGTTTTTTATAGATGATGAAAGAAGAATTATTGATTCTGGGTATTTAATGAAGAGAAGGGCAATTTTGACCAATTGGTGTTTACACCTTTTAGGTGTCCAATGGAAGATGAACTCAAATTTTTGACCAATTGATATTGCACAATTTGGGTGTCGAATGAAAAAAAAAAGTTTTAGTTTAGATAAAAATTTTGTTATCTCGAAACTTACAATATAAGGCCGGATCTTATAAATCGTAATTTAAGAAATATACAAAAGCGAATATTCTCAAAAACGAAACACCGTTTGGGCGAGCGCGGAGGTTTGTCTTCCAACAAATTTCCCAAGCAAAGAATAATAGTTTATGCTCGACGTTACTTTCAATGTATCGCCGGAATCTGGAACATTGCTGAATAAGCAGCAAAAGCCCTTAGGGAGGAAAAACTTGAAGAAAAGATAGTTAAAACTGGAACAAACTAAAATCCCCGAGTTCCACGGTTTTCCAGCAAAACCGTTCCTTTTCCCTAACTTTAGACAACCCCATTCGTTTTCCACGGTCACTGCACCATTCTCAAGTCGAAAATCTTTTTCACCCAAACTAAAATTCATCTTCCTATTCGTCACACGTGACATTTTTCAAAAAAATATTTAATCGACGGTAGGAAATAAGCGAGAAAAAAAAGGGGCTCCCGGAAATTAATTTTTGTAATCGAATGAAACCGAAATTGAAAAAAAAAAAGAGAAGATAGGTGATCAGTGAAGTGCGATGATCGGAAATTCACACGGAGTGCGTGTGAAGGAGCGGAGCTTTTGTGGGTTTCTAGTTGCGGTTATGGCTCTTTACATAATAGATGATTCTTCACATTATTGATGACTTCATTCCAGGCATGCTCGTGTGACAAATCTTCCTCCTTTTCTCTCGCATTTATTTCTGAATTAGTTTTTTTTAATTTTAGAACGAAACTTTTGATGAAAAAAAAACCTTTGCTTTGATCGTTATTTTCGAATTCCTAAAACAAAAAATTGAGTTGAAAAACAACGAAATGAAAGGTTCTCACAGCTGATGGAGCGTTTTATCCATCAAAGCGCCGAGATTCTCCGAGAAAACCAATAGAGCTTGGCCCTGCTCATTTTGCAGAGAGATGAAAAAAAAAAAACTCATTATTTACCACAAAATCTTGTGGCGAGACTTTTTTTTTTTTTTTTGCTGCCTCGTGTCGCATTTTGACAGTATATTTGTCTCACATGTTTTCAACAAGCGAACGTCGTCACTAAATCCCATAAAGTGGAATCATATTTTTTCCCCCCCCCTTTTTGAATAACGAAAAAAAATCTCGCTGGCGTGATTTCTAAATTAACTTGAATGGATTATTATTTTTGTTTTTTTTAACGTATCGAATTTTTTTTTTCTCGAAATCGTTATTGTTGCATCTGGGAAATATTAACGTCTCCTTTTTTTTTTTTGAAATTTTCCTCCCCCGCTCTTGATTGAGATTCCCAAGCGGATTCTGGCTGCTGCCAATATCAATTAAATTTTTCGTTTGGTAAAAAAAAAAATGCTTCGAATCAAAAAATGTCGGAGGGATCTTTTTTTAGTTTGTTAAAATCGTTGACAGGGGTCAGTGGAATTTCTTTTTTTTTTTCTGAGGCGTTTACGGATGAATGAATGTTTTTTATATGGCAAGAGACAATATGCGATTGTTTCAAGACGAAGGTTTTTTTTTTTTAAAAATTTGAGTTATGTTGTGTGGCTAATTCCCAGGCTTAAATTTTTATGCAGGGGAAATTATTCTTAGCCGTGTGCGCGCGCGCGTGTTTGCGTGCAAGTGACAATGTAGGGGAGGAGTGTGTTTGCGGTTTTGTCGCTCGGTTATTTTACAGTGGCTCGTGGCATAATTTACTGGAAAGAGATGGGTGAGAGCCTGAAAGGAGAGAATCGAAATCCTGGCTTCTCATTAGCTGTGATCAAATTCTTTGACTTCCGTTGATTGGTGGTGACGTCATACGGCTTCTGCTGCTCGGTACTCAACTTACGTTTGGCCACAGTCAATCTAGTAGCAGCGACTTGGTTGAGGATAAGGATTAAAGGCCTGAAAAATTCTCCATCAGAGCTTGTGAGAACATTTTTTTTGTTGAATTTCCAGCTTTCCCGATTTCTATTTTTTTTCCCCCAACAAAAAGCCTGAAGAGTTCAACCGTCCTCTCTCTAAAAAATAACCATCAGAACATCCTATATTTACGGAAGCCTGTTGGTCACATTACCCGGTAATCCCCTTCGGCCGAGTTGAATCTAATATTGCAAAAGCAAAAAATTTTATTCAATTTACCTCGATATCTCTGCTGGAGATTTTTTTTTTTTTACGCCCTCGACTTTTTTCTTCCTTTTATTTTCAATAAAACTTAAATTCTCAAATATCCTGTATTTTTTTTCCCGCGATGAGACCTGAAGGTTGATATTCACAGGAGAAACAACAAATTGATATGGATATTATTTAATAACAACCCCTAAATTTCCAAAGGGACGAACCCCCCCCCCCCCCCTCAAAAAAAAACTCCCAACAGATGAGTTTGACTTGAAAATGTTTTGAAATTCAAATTTATGCATATTTCGGTTTTTTTTCCCCGTATTCTTTTTCCAAACTCGACAAGGTAAATGACAACAGAAATTATGATGGAATGAAAATCATTCATCAGGATCGAATTCCAGCCTAAAATCATCATCACGAATGTTTTCAGACAAGAGAAGGGGAAAAAATTAAGAGGCTTAGTTTTGGGTGAAATTTTTTTTTTTTTGAAAATAAGGAAAACGCTGAACAATGTATGTTTTCTCGAGCGAAACAGAAAGAAATTTGGTGACGGGAGTTTTCTTATTCGGCTTAGTTCTCTAGTCAACATAATTTTCCCCAATTCTCTCCTTTTCGGATTTTTCTTCTTTTTCCTCCGGAAATCGAATTCTAAAGCGAACGTTACTCCATAAGTGGATCGTTTAACCGGATGCGAAGTGATAATGGAAGAATTTTCAATTCGTTCCCGAATCAAACGGTGTCATCAGTTTTACCCAGCGTGGAACGCGGGATATTTGACACGTTTAAAATTTTCCCTACTTTATCCAAGAAAAAGGAAGTTTTTCATAAGTAAGAGAATTTTTCCACTAAGAAAATTTAATAGTTGGCGTTACAATTTCCGTCTGCTAAGTAGATTTCTGTAACGAGTTTTTTATGAAGAGAAAGCTGGAGAAAAAATTGTCATCAAGCAATAGTTAATGAAAACTTCTAGGAAAAATTTCATATCAAGAAATGAGTAAAGAGAAATTCTAGAAATAATTTTACATCAAGAAACCAGTTCTAGGGGAAAATTTCTGTCAAGGAAATTGCCAGTGAAAGGTTTTAGGAAACATTCCAGAACAAGAAAATTGCTAAAAGAAAGATTTTAAGTAAATTTTCACATCAAGAAAAATTCAAGAAAAAATTTTACATCAAGAAAAATTCTAGAAAAAATTTTACATCAAGAAAAATTCTTGAAAAAATTTTACATCAAGAAAAATTTTGGAAAAAATTTCACATCAAGGAAAATTCTAGAAAAAATTTCACTTCAAGAAAAATTGTAGAAAAAATGTCACATCAAGAAAAATTGAAGAAAAAATGTCACATCAAGAAAAATTGTAGAAAAAATTTCACATCAAGAAAAGTTCTAGAAAAAATTTCACATCGAGAAAAATTCTAGAAAAAATTTCACATCGAGAAAAATTCTAGAAAAAATTTCACATCAAGAAAAATTTTGGAAAAAATTTCACATCAAGGAAAATTGTAGAAAAAATTTCACTTCAAGAAAAATTGTAGAAAAAATTTCACGTCAAGAAAAATTGAAGAAAAAATTTCACATCAAGAAAAATTCTAGAAAATATGTCACATCAAGAAAAATTGTAGAAAAAATGTCACATCAAGAAAAGTTCTAGAAAAAATGTCACATCGAGAAAAATTCTAGAAAAAATTTCACATCAAGAAAAATTCTAGAAAAAATGTCACATCAAGAAAATTTCTAGAAAAAATTTCACATCCAGAAACCAGTTCTAAGGAAAAATTTCTGACTAGAGAATTGTTCAATAAAGAGAAATTTCAGAAAAATTTCACACCAATAAATTAATAAACATAAATTTTTGGAAAAATTTCACATCCAGAAACCAGTTCTAATCTCTGATTAGAAATTTACCGATGAAAAGTTTTAAAAACATTTCACAACAAGAAAGTTGCTAAAAGAAATTTTAAGTAAAATTTCTCATCAAGAAATCGGTTATAGAAATAAAATTTTCGAACACAAAATTTCTTAAGAAATGTCAGAAAAAATTTTGACCACTCTGCAAACTTTTAATCGGGCTGCCAAGCCATGAAAATTAAATCCCCGAGATCTATCCCTTTTAAAATAAAAATCTAATAACAATCTGAGATCAAAGATAAAATGTCTGCAAATCGTAGAGACAGTAAAATCGTTATGATAAATGAAAGCAACGTGCTTAGTTAAAATTTCAAAAGTTGTATTACATTCAAAGCAACCTTGTGGAAATGATGCGGTTACATTGTGTAAATTGCAATCATACGTTTCGCTTACTGAGCACGATGCGTCGGTCGAACACACGGGGAAAAGGATATTTTACATTTTTGTTTGTTCCACGTTTCGGGATCTCCCGTCCTTTCAAAAAAAACATCCCCTTAATCTTTCCTTTGCTGCTTTTTGTCGAGGGTGAACGGGCAATAAAAAGACTTTAAATCTCGTCACTCTTAAGACGCGTGAGGAGTTTGGGTCAAGAGAGAGAAACGAAATCTTAAAAGTTTCATCTTAAGAAAAGAGCAGAGGGGGAGAGGAAAGAAGAAACGAGACGAAATCCGTGAGTGGAATGGGGAAACTTAACTTAATCCTTCAATTTAAGCTTCTTTGTGACGGAGTTGTCGATGAAGTAAAATCCTAACTATGAAATATTTGACGCGATAGGTGGAAAATCTATCGCAGCCGGACGTAAATGGGAGGAAAGTTTAAAAAGAATCAATTTGCATTTAAAAAGATGATTGGTGTGTTTTTGTAATCGAGGAGCTGTTCGTCCAGGGATAATGGATGCCCGGGATTATGATCGCCCGTTCGCAGCAACTGTTGTTTAAACGGTAAATGCAAGCGTGAAAACCGGGGGAAAGAACGTAAGATGTCGGTTTGGAATTAGTTAAACTTATTAGAAAGACTTTAAGTCAGGTTAATTAAGAATAAACATGAGACGTTTTCCCCCTGATGGGAATTAAAGGGTTTCCCCAATGAGACCTTAACTCATGGAATGAATTTTACACATTTAACCTATTTTCTTCTTCCCTCTTTTTTTTTCATATTCTTCGCAGTTATGAATGTACGAGGGGCCAAGGTTTATGAAACTGGGTCAGTTGAATTAAGTTTGAGATTTGAATGCCTGGTTCCTATTTGGTTGCCTGGTTCCTATTTTCGCCAACAGGGTTTTGAGCTTTCCCTGCGGCTAGATGTTGATGAGAAATATTTACAACCGAGTCTAGAATTAATTTCTTGTTAGTAGAGAGAAATTGAAGAATTTTTCTGTAATTACTTTTTCCTTGTAAAAAATATTTTTCCTAAAACTTTGTGCTGGAATTTTTCTTTTTGTTAGAATTTCGTCCCAAAATTTTTTTCTAAATTTTTATTCTGTGTTTCCACTAGTTGACTAACCAACGACGTTAATTAATTATATTAATCAACCTACTGGAAGTATTATGATTTTGAAAATGGTGAGATTTTTCAAGGCCAAGCCGCCATCTTCCTTCCATATTTCAGAGTTTAACATCACACACTGCAATTCGATACTTCTACGAAAAATTTTTGGTCAAGAAATTAGTTCTAGAAAAGCTTCCTCGTTAAGAAACTAGTTCTAGAAAAGCTTTCTCGTCAAGAAATTAGATTTAGGAAAAGTTTTTGACCAAGAAATTAATTCTAGAAACAATGCCTCATTTTCTAGACTTCTACTTCTTAGAACTTACTTCTAGAAAAAATTCCTCATCACGAAATTTTATAGAATCTTGGAATTTTGCAAGAAATTTTTTCATAAGCTTCATGTCTGTTTACTGAAGCACCAGCATGATTTTACTTTAAAAACAATCCTATTATCTAACCCCAGTAAAATCCCATACTTCATGAATTTCCCCAGCTAATTGCATTACCCCGAAAAACAAATAATTTTTCAAAATATGTTTTTTAAAAAAAAAAAATCCAGCGTATCATATCTTGTTAAATCACGAGAGATATTATTTTCCCAACCGCAAACAAATCTGTTCAACGTGGATGTCGTCGCTGGGTTATATTGAAAATGAAAACCGCATTGAAATACATAAACTCTTTTATTTCTTTTTTCCTTCTCCACCCAATCACTAAAGCTTGTTTCAGTTATTTCCTCGTCTAGAGGGTTGGCACGAACAAGGGATTTAAATTAGGTGAATTTCATTAAACGAAACAGAAAAAAAAACGCTTTTGTTCTAATAAAGGAATCTTTTTTTTCCCCGGCTTGTTCACAAAGCGAGTGATTAAGGCAATCAAATGCAGATACATATTTTATAAAAAAAAAGGAAAAATATTTTTTTTTTTATATATAAAAACTCAAAAATGATCTCGTTGAGGAACAACACCTAACTTCTCAAAACGGGGGGGAAGAAAAGAAAAAAATGATTTATGGTTATATCAAATGACATAGCGATACTAGAATAGTATCAAGTAACGTTTTGTCAAACGGATTCGGGATAGGAAAAGAATTCTGTCGCTGATATAGATCATCAACGTTTGAGGTTAATGGACTGTGACGTCAGGTCGCGATGCAAAGTTCTCATTCCCTCCCCGAAAATATACACGGAGAATGAAGATTGCCAAGCACGAACTTGGTCCCCTGTAACGGAATTATTACTAGGGCAAAAGTAATTACTTGCATTTCTCTTGAGGTTCCTCCTGCAGCTCGAAATGACATTCGAGATGTGTATCGCAAGAAGAAAGACACGGGAAGAATAATTCTGGTATTTTTTTTTTTTACTCCCTTCAGGGCAAGAGAACTAGAAGGGCTGTGATGGATTGTGAACAGGTTCGGACTGGCTTTTCCGAAGGGTGCAAGCAACAGAGTATCGTCAAGTTTTAATTTTCAGTGGGAAAAAAATTCGCTCGTATTCTAAGAAGACGGAGCAAAGTAATGATTAGTCCATAAGGACCCCGTCTTCTTAGAGTGGAGGTAAATTTATTTTTTATTGAGAATTGAAATTTTAGAATTCTTCCATTTATGAAAATTAATTTTGTGTACAAATTTTTCAAGAGGGTTTGAGCAAAAAAAAAATTAAAGGGCGTTATACAGCTAATTTGAAAGTTTTAATTTTCAGTGAGAAAAAAATTCGCTCGCATTATAAGAAGACGGAGCGAAGTACTGATTAATCCAAAAGCGCCCCATCTTCTTAGAGTGCGTATAAATTTATTTTTATTGAGAAATCTTAGAAAAATAAATAAATTTTGCTTTTATTCCGTTTAATAATTTTTCTTAAGGGCTTGAGCAAAAAAAAAACCAAAGTGGCGCTACTCAGCTTATTTTATAAAATTTTGCTCGCACTGTAAGAAGAAAGAGCGAACTATCGATTAGTCCATAAGCACTCCGTCTTCTTAGAGTGGGAAGAAATTTATTTTTTAATGAAAAATTGAAATCTTAGAAATCTTCCATCACGTATAAAAATAATTTTGCCTTGATTTCATTTGAAAATTTTTTTAAAGGGCTTGAGCAAAAAAACCAAAATGGCGCTACTCAGCTAATTTTCCAGTTTCCACTGGAAAAAAATTCGCTCGCACTCTAAGAAGACGGAGCAAACTACTGATTACTCCATAAGCTCTCCGTCTTCTTAGAATTCTAACAAATTTTTTTCTTCTTGGAAAAACTTCAAAAAAAAAAAAAACAGTTTGTATTAGTTTGAGGCGCATTGCGATTTCCCTGTTGGGCCAATCCAGGGCTGACACAGTGAAGTTCAATTTGTTTTTTTCTTGTTTTCAACTTGAAAGACGGATTTTAATTACATAGATGAAGACCGGAAGGTGGGAAAAGGCACAAAAAGGGTGATTATAAACCTTCAACAAAAAGGGTTTATAAAAATTAGTACTGCATATCCGGGTTTAATGATTTCGGTACGATTAAAAAACCTTTTTCCCCGTTATTAATTTTCACGTGACCCTTCAAAGTCACCTCCGAAAGATTTAACGAAGCCGGATTACCTTCGTTAAAGTGTTTTTGCTTTTCATTTCCGCCGCTGTATGTTGTTAAAAAAAAAAGGTTTTTGATATGGTTAAAGACGTGGATTGATTAAACATCGGTGGTTTTTAAAGTTGGGACGAGGAAACTTGTGCTTCCGGTGGAGAAAGAAAAAGAAAAAAAAGGAAAAAGTTTTGAGTCTCCACCTGAGTTCGGAGGGAAGTTTCGCTCAACGGGCAAATGGCGCGCGCTCTGTTCCTAATGACTTTTTTGATTGTTAATTTTATTTGATTTTTTCTTGGCATCAAAAAAAAAAAAAAGTTTGAGGAAGATTGAAGATGATGGATAAAGTCAGGATAGCAAGAAGTTTGATATTAAAAAGGGATTTGGTATTTTTTTGTTTTAATAGAATTAGACCTTGACCTAAAAAGATGAGACTTGGGCCCGAAATTCGCACTTTTAATAAATCTGGAGATCAAAAAAATTTTCTCCGACCAGGGGCGTCGTTTGGGGGGGGGGCTGACAGGGGCAGTTGCCCTCCCAAGATTCTGAGATCCCCATATAGGACACACGTTCCCGGAACGTCAGAAACGTTCCGTTTCTTCCGGTTTTTGCTCTCCTCAAAAATTTTTTTATTGTCCCCCCAAGAATTTTTATTTTTGCCCCCCCAAGCAAACGACGCTCCTGTCTCCGACTTCCCCTTGGAAAAAAAAACCACCCAGAAACAAAAAAGCAAGAAAGAAGTACTCGACGGAATGAGAGATGGGAAATGACAATGATGGCACTGGTCCCGACATGATAAAGGAAAATAAAATAAATAATAAAATACTTTATGGAGTAATGGAAACGGTCTTCAACCCTTATTCCACGCTTATCTTGATAAAAGCCTCGAAACGTTTCAAATCTTATTTTACCAGTACAATGTAGGCCTTAGTCGCATTCAACATTTATTCTTCCGACCCCAAGAAAATACATAAAACATCCTTATTTTTTTTTTGTCTGCATGTTCCACATGTATGTAAATCCAATAAGATCAACAACCTTTTTTTTTTTTTATCTCGAACCCTCGGGAGCTTATTAGGGAAAAAATAGGGGGGTCCTTTTTGCCAACCAAGATATGACAAAAGAGGTGAATATTGTATTATGAGGTCCTAGGTCAACTGTCACGGTATCGTGAAAGGCTTTGACAGTAAATGTGCTATTGTCCTCCATTTAGCGAACATTGTTGAATGGACCCTTTTTTCAGGCTTTATCGAAAAACGATTTTGTTTTTTATTTAATTTACGAAATCGATTGATATCTATTTTTGTTTCGGGGACTTGAACACTCCCAGACGGATTGTGGAATCGTTTCGTCACGCGACGATTCCTTCGACATGATCACCTACAGTCATAATCAAAAGGCGTTGACCTAACCGAGTTCACGTCTCGTTTTTTTTTTATTCGGATCATCGAATTAGAAACGAGGAAAGGGGAGGGAGAAATAGGGCGCAAATGGTCGAGGAAAGGATAGGAAAAAAATTTGAAATTTATGAGTTCGCTCCTCACAAGGGATGCCACTTGAGATTTAAAAAAATCACAATTATCCGCAAATATTTATCTTTTTTTAGGAAAACCTTTTCATCAAGAAATTAATTCTAGAAAAAATCTCATCAAGAAATTAGTTCTAGACAAAATTTCTAATCAAGAAATTAGTTCTAGACAAAATTTCTCATCAAGAAATTAATTCTAGAAAAAACCTCATCAAGAAATTAGTTCTAGACAAAATTTCTCATCAAGAAATTAATTCTAGAAAAAATCTCATCAAGAAATTAGTTCTAGACAAAATATCTCATCAAGAAATTAGTTCTAGAAAAAATTCCTCGTCAAGAAATTAGTTCTAGAAAAAGTTCTTCATTAAGAAATTAGTCTAGACAAATTCCTAGTCAAGAAATTAGTTCTAGAAAAAATTCCTCGCCAAGAAATTATTTCTAGACAAAATTTCTCATCAAGAAATTAATTCTAGGAAAAATCTCATCAAGAAATTAGTTCTAGAAATAGTTCTTCATTAAGAAATTAGTCTAGACAAATTCCTCGTCAAGAAATTAGTTCTAGAAAAAATTCCTCGCCAAGAAATTATTTCTAGAAAAAATTCCTCATCAAGAAATTAGTTCTAGTTAAAATCCCTCAAGAAATTTTTTTCTCCACTAAATCAAATAGCAGAGACTCAGCACTAGAAAAAATTTTAAAATTTCCAATTTCACCCAACAGCCCATTAAATGTAAAACTCAACAACTCTATAAATTTTTCCCCAGCTGACTTTAACCACGCACTCTGAATCCGGAAAATCATTTTATTCCCGATCCTTTTTCTCTTTTGTTTCTCTTCCCCCTTCCAGTCGTCTCCTGGAATTATAGACATTTCGCAGAAATGAAATCGAAATGAATAATTACAGCATTAGTATATGAATAAGAAAGTTAAACAGAAGCGAGGAAGTAAATCTTAAAAGTACCTGTCTGATTTAATCCTTTGTTTACTGAACAAATGTAACGAAAAGAAAAAGTTTTTCTTCAACAATTTGTTAAAATAATAATCCGAAAAGAAAACATTCGAAGTTGAAGAGTTTGAAATAAACGAGTTGCAGAAAAGAAAAAATTTTAATCTCGCTCCTTTTTTCCTTTTTTTTTTTTTTTGCTTACCCCTCTTGTTTTAAAGCAAGTTTGATTTATCTCATACTGGTATATTACCAAACTTTATAACTCGACTTTATTTTTTTTTTTTTTGTTATTTTATCTACTTATGGTTCGCCTCATTGAGTTTTCATTAGCGATCCCCCTCCTCGCGTCTTTTCCTCTCTCGCGGATTATACGATATATTTTCATTTTCTCGGTAATACATCTTTGCAACTGGCAACTTTCATTCCGATTCTTCTTTTTTTTATTGCTTTGGTAGCACCCTATTCTTTATTTTTTTTAATCAGTATAAATTGTGGGATTTTATTACGGGATTTTTATTTTACGACCAAGATAATACCACACAATTTTTTCAAAAAAAAAATTTTAAAGATGCGAAAATGATTACGTTTGGCTTATAAGTGGAGCTAGAGGGCGAAAAGGTTAGACAGTGGCGTAGCAATGTGAGAAACCCGCTCCCCTCTCCCCAAATGTTTCTAGGATTTTTTTCTACAACTAATAATCGTGATGAGGAATTTTTTCTACAGCTAATTTCGTGATGAGGAATTTTTTCAAGAACTAACTTCTTGATCAGAATTTTTTCTAGAACTGATTTCGTGATGAGGAATTTTTTCTACAGCTAATTTCGTGATGAGGAATTTTTTCTAGAACTAATTTCTTGATCAGAATTTTTTCTAGAACTAATTTCTTGATCAGAATTTTTTCTAGAACTGATTTCGTGATGAGGAATTTTTTCTACAGCTAATTTCGTGATGAGGAATTTTTTCTAGAAGTAACTTCTTGATCAGAAGTTTTTCGAGAACTAACTTCTTGATCAGAATTTTTTCTAGAACTGATTTCGTGATGAGGAATTTTTTCTAGAACTAATTTTTGATGAGGAATCTTCTCTACAGCTAATTTCGTGATGAGGAATTTTTTCTAGAAGTAACTTCTTGATCAGAATTTTTTCTAGTACCCTGTCTCCATACTCTATTTAAATAGCACCGAGGATTATTCGAAATTCTTCCTGAAGATGTTCAGACAATCTCTTCTCATAAACTCCTGAACATTTTCTGGTGTCACGAATTTCTTGAATATTTCTTTATGCCAAAAATCAAGAATTTTAACTTTTGACTTTTAAATACACTTTCACAAAGTGAAAACCGAGAAATCTTAATCGAATCGCAAGTAGCCACACATAACCTCTCCCCCCGCAATTCTTGTTAACATAACACTCACCCTTTTAAAGATTCGTCCTTGTAATTGGGCACTGTTTGTTTTCCCTTTTGTCTTTGGAATGTTTAAACAGGATTAAAACAAAGGAACTTAAGTAGTTCTGATTTTAGTTGACATTCAACTTCGGGAAGACTTCTTATTTACCTCTCCCTTTGAACAAAACGAGAGGAACAGAGATAGAAGAACGGAAAACCCTTCGACTTCGATGCGGATGAATTATTAGACATGTTTCCAAATTGCGGATTACTCCTTCTCCCAATGCGAACAGTACACATATATATATGTACGCATCGTTTCACCACCAAGTTTAACCTCCCCCTACCCTCCCCCCCATCGATTTCTTTGTTTTAGAATGGTAAAAGGATCAGCAGTAAAATACAACGGCGCACGATATTTTATCGTTTTGAAAAGTTTCGGGAAAAAGGAAAAAAACAACTTCGCGGGAGTAATAACAATATGAAAAGGGAAATTTACTCATCTGAAGGTTTTTTTTTCCTTTTTGTTTAAACGTCTTCAAAGTTTTTGATTTCCGGCATCTTGTCATCTTTTTTTTTTTATTTTTTTCCCCGGAGAAAAATATTCAGCGGGTGGCGCTATTAGTATCGCAAATTGTTATTATCTTTTTTTGCGCGTCAGCTTTTTTGGTAATGGTTTGTTTTTTTTTTTTATTGCAGACTGAAATGTATCAGCAAAGATAGAATCTTACTCGACAGACCAGCCAGTCATCGTTAATCTAAATGGCACGGGCTGGGATGACAAGATGGAGAGGGAGAAACGCTTCAGGGACAGAAGGGTAAGTTCAGAAAGTGATATGATAAAAATTAGGGAGTTAGTTTGTTTTTGTTACTGCATTAAATTGAGGAAAGGAGAATGTGGTCCCAATGGGCTGATCTTAGGCCTCAGCCTCAGCCAGAAATCTTTGGTATTTGATGTCAACAAATCTTTTGATGATTTTTTGTTGTTGAACAAATCTTTTGATGATTTTTTGTTGTTGAACAAATCTTTTGATGATTTTTTGTTGTTGAACAAATCTTTTGATGATTTTTTGTTGTTGAACAAATCTTTTGATGATTTTTTGTTGTTGAACAAATCTTTTGATGATTTTTTGTTGTTGAACAAATCTTTTGATCTCTTTGATTTTTTGTTGTTGAACAAATCCTTTGATCTCTGATTTTTTGCTGTCGAACAAATCTTTTGATCTCTTTGATTTTTTGTTGTCGAACAAATCCTTTAATCTCTATGATTTTTTGTTGTCGAACAAATCCTTTGATCTGTTTGATTTTTTGTTGTCGAACAAATCTTTTGATCTCTTTGATTTTTTGTTGTCGAACAAATCTTTTGATGATTTTTCCCAGTCGAACAAATCTTTTGATAATTTTTTCTAGTCGAACAAATTTTTTCAATGGAAAATATTTCAATGTCAATTAATTTTTCTGGAAAATCTTAAATTGACAAAAATTTTTTGACGGAACTTTTGGAAAGAATTAATTAAAAAATTTCTTGACACCTAGAAAATTTTGAAGAGATTTCCCTTGCTGAGGAAATATCTGCATAAATTGTGAAAATAGAGATTTTTACAGACTTTTTTTAAGTCCCTTTAAAGACAGGTAAGGTAAGGTTATTATTTGAAATAAAGAAAAAACGTAGTTCAATTTTCGAAAGCAACCAGCCTTTCATTTTTTAAAATAAAAAGGAAACGTCTTTTCTGCTTATTCAAACCATTTACAAAAAAAGAAAAAGAGACTTAATTTAGAGAAACAAGAAGACGGGAAGGTTCCAAAACTTTTCCTGAAGCGCGGGAGGTAAGGACGTTATAAGGAAAGTTGAAAAGCAATAGGATCCCGAAATCGGAGGTGGAAGAGAACGAGAGAAGGGAGGGAGAAAACTTTCTGTACTAAAATTAACCATAAACCCGAGGAATTTATAAAAGCAATTATTCTCATTCACGAAATTTTAAGAGAATTTTCGGTAAAGAATTATTTATTAATCCAAAAAGAAAAATATGTGGCGAAAATTTTTTGTTAGCTAGCAGGATGTTGTTTTTATTTTTTTAATCCCAGGATTAAATATTTTAATGGGTTAATGTGAGATATTTTCAATGTACTGATTAATTGATAAATGATTTAATTTCACGGTTTTTGGAGAAAGTCATCAAGAGTTAATGGGTCAGTAAGGTTTTTTTTATTTAAGTGAAGATTTAAAATTTTGGGCCAGTGGACTAGTGATAAACAAATGAAAAAGAGGCTGGGAAAAATATTGTATTCAAACATTTTTAGTTTCACTGTGAAAAGCTTCCCACCTTAAACCTTACATCCTATTTTCTTATTCAAATCCATTTTAACGTTCTCAGAGGCGAGAAGAGAAAAAAAAAACCCAGATTCTTCTGATTCTTAAAAACAAAGCTCCAGCCCATTTATTTTTATGAAAACAATGCCGGGGCATCAGTATAAGAAAAAAAAAAATAGCAGGAAAAAAAGAAGAAGAAGAAAAACGGAAATAATGAAGATATATTCTTTATACTTTCCTTGTTTCTTATAAAAACCGAACATTAACGAAGATGTGCCTCCTTCCCTCCTCCTTTTTTTTTCTTCTCCCCGCGACTTTTCCCCTTTTCCGAACTCGGCGATTTTCATCCGTGAGGGATAATGAGAAACGAAATCTAAAAATGATCTCTCTATGCGTTTTCAACCCCCAAAAAAAAACCCGAGGAAATAAACGTGGAAAAAAAACAAGAGCAGGCTGTGGGAAATAAGAGAAAAGAAGGAAAGAGAAAAAAACGAATTTTCCGTTTTTTCGGAAAAAAGCGGGAATATAGAAAAACATCATTTAATAAATCCGAGAATAGCAGCAAGTGTTTTCTTGAGTCGTCGCATGAGCTAAATGAGTTATTTATTATCATTCACGGTGACATGATTTATATCATCAAGCCCAATTTATTTCGTTTGAGGTCGAATGTTATTTTCTTGTGCGTTTTCATTTTAAAGATAGTTTCTTTTTTTTTTTTTATAGTCTTTTCTTGAGAAAGTTTAGCGCCTTGAAGCGTTTAGTTTAATTAAGAAATTTCATCGTGTCCGAAGCATAAAATTTAAGGAGGGAAATCGTTAAAAAAAAAAAGGCTTTCTTCGAAGAGAATTGCTCAGCCAGCGTTTTTTTTTTTTTTTTTTTACTTCTCCCTTTTTCTTTTTATTATTGAAAAATATCGGCTTATAAAACTTTCAAGAGTCGTTTGTTCGTGATTTGTAGTCTTTTGTAAATAAATTGGCGATTTTTATTGTTGGGAAATTGATACGGGGGAGAAGGGAATCGAGATTTAATTGATTAGTGAAAATAAAAGGTCTTGGTAAAAATACAGCTGAATCTCTATCAGGCTTTAGGAATTTTAGCTAAGGCCGCAAACGCTTCTTAAGAGTCAGTCTTGGCGCTTCTTGTAAGTGTTCCCATCAAGCCCAAATCTAGATTAGGATTTTTCAGAATTTTTAGAATTTTCTTTCTTAGTGCCACCGGATCCTATCCGCCACTGATATGCTCCCCACTTTGAGAAGGCCATATTTCTTCATAGCTCTTACTTTATTTCTCAATATGCCATGAAAAAATTTTCAAAAACGAGGCCAGACTCCTATTTTTACAATTTTGACAGAAAAATATAAAATATTGCCCGGCTGTAAATAAAAGAAAAAAAAAACTCTAGAAAAATGGAAAAAAATATTCTTACACATGGCGACTACATAAAAATTAACATATTCCTTTCCCCTCACCTTTTTTTTTTTTTTTTGATTTCGAAAGCAGACTTTCACATTTTTCTTTCCTCCCGAAAAATTTGTATTCAAAACATAGTAAAACGAAGACGTCGACAGTTTTGAAACCTCACATTTCTCTTACGGGATTTAGGTCTCTTGTCAGATGATAAAAACGCCCTTCTTCTTTTTCCTTTCCCGCGCCACCGCGTCATTCCTTTTTCCTAATATTCAACAACCGTATAAAAAGGGGGGAGGAGGGGAAGGCTATTAGGCTTACACAAGAAAAATAAAAACTCTTGTCCACCCGCACACCCCAAGGGATCCCCGACTGATTTGTACGGTTTAATTGTTTCCCCTTTTACAAAAGGGATTCTAATCTTGCCAGAAACCGGTGAGAGTAGGAGTTTTCGAGCTAAAACGGTAGCTCCCTATCTAAAGTAAATATTAACCTTACAAATGCCCCTAAACCATCTTCCCAAGTTCCTGAGAATAAATCAATTTCATAAACCCCTTTGGGATTTCCATGATTTTTATAAAGTCGTAATGGAAAATGTTTCATTTTGAGAAGATAAAGCGAACAAGACAAGTCGGTCGGCTGACGATTTTCCTTAAGGGTTTCGGATAGAGAATTGGCGCTCAGGAAGTTCAAGTAAGAGGTCATTGCTTTGCAAATCGTGGTTATTGACAACGATTAAGTGCGAAAAAGAGCGTTATCGGCATTACAAGAGCCCTTAACCAGCTAAACTAGCATTACTAGCGTCCTTAATTAGCTTCACTCGCATTACTAGCGTCCTTAATTAGCTTCACTCGCATTATTAGCGTCCTTAATTAGCTTTACTCGCATTACTAGCGTCCTTAATTAGCTTTACTCGCATTACTAGCGTCCTTAATTAGCTTTACTCGCATTACTAGCGTTCTTAATTAGCTTCACTCGCATTACTAGCGTCTTTAATTAGCTTCACTCGCATTACTAGCGTCCTTAATTAGCTTCACTCGCATTACTAGCGTCTTTTATTAGCTTCACTAGCATTAATAGCGTGTTTAACTAGCTTTACTAGTATTGCTAGCGTCTCTAATTAGCTTAATTAGTATTTTTAGTGTCACTGAATAACTTAACTATAACTTCTAGCGTCTTAAATTAGTTGAACTCGCATTAATAAAACCTTTAACTAGCTTCACCAGCATTTTTAGTGTCACTAATTAGCTTAACTAGCATTACTAGCTCCACTTACATGTTTAGTTAGCTCAACTAGCATCTTTAAAGTAGCTATTTAGCTTAACCAGCATTATTAGTGTCAGGAGGTATGTTAACTAGCTTTACTCGCTCAACTAGCAAGCTCTATTAGCATTGCTAGCGTGATAAATTCATAAAAAAACGTCTTTAGCGTTCATAACTAATTTAATTAGCATCGCTAGCTTGGCTAAATAGCGCGATAAGAGCGACTAGCTACGGAGGAGAAATATAGACTTGATTTTCTTAGTTTTTCAAATTAAAATTTTCTAAGCGACTCGTTTAAATTATTTCAGCTGCGGAAAGTTTGCGGTCTTTACCCCCCGCGCTAAAGCCAAACTAATGAAGTTATTTAGACCGAAGAACTATACTCTAAAACATTTTGACTTGACATGCTGTCGCCGCAAAAACCGTTTATTCATTTTTTTTTATTTTCATTAAAAACCGGTCAGAAATAAAAAATATAAAAATTTTTTTTTCTTGTGCTGGAATGATCATTATTATGACGGAAGGGAAATAAAAAGGTAATGGATAAGTGCTGCCGGTGTGTTGTTATGAAAGAAACGACTGCTATTAGACCGCAGGGGCATGGTTTCCTTTCCACCCACCCTTCAGAAAATTTTTACCTTTTTTTTTTTGAAAAGCACAAACCCATTTTTACAAATTTCTCCGGTCGGAATGTCGTATCGAGAATTTTTTTTTTTAAAAAAAGCGGAAATGTTCTTGTGCTTTTTTTCCCCTTCGCGCACATGTTCACGCTTTTCTTCAGCGGATTTGAAATTGTCGTCAGCATAACAGTTTCGATATCGAATTTCGTTTAGCCGAAAATAATTTAGAAATTTTTCCCCGCTAGTTTTGGAGGGAATGTTTATGTTTGAAATATTAAGGCCCCGTTTATTGTAATTTATGTGCGGTTGGAATTTTTTTTTTGATATCGACTATTGGGATTGTTTGTGTGGAAAAAAGGAATTTTAATTTGGGGTTTTGTCCGTGTGGTTGCCAGTGGCGTCTTAAGGTCTTTTAGCAACAAAATCTATTAAATATTAATTTTAACGCTGTTCTCCAACCCGAAATTTTGACAAGGATTAACAACAACCATCAAAAAATAATTTAATAAAACACAAAAATCTCTTTAATATTTTTTCCCCATAATGAGAGAATGGCATGCCGCAGCACCGTTAAAATTTTTTTCCTTCAATCTCTCTCTCTCCCCCTTGAACATACGAAATGATCATACGAAATCTCCATAACATTTCCCAGATAATCGTTTATAGTGATTTACCAAGATCCCTTTCCCATTTAATGATATATTAATTTACATAATTAAAGCCCTAGGCGCCATTTACCCCGCGTTACAAATCAAGAAACGTACTTTCCCAGCTAAGGATTAAAATTAAAGCGTTTATTAAAGGATTTCCAGAAACGTAATTTTAACTCTCGCGGATTTTCCCTTTTTAAAAAAAATTTTCATCGTTTCCGCTTCGTTTTGTGCTACTTGTTGCATTATCCTGAGGAGAAAACCGGATCCCTGTTGACAGATGACCCGTGACTGACCAAGATATAGCAATCACCTCTTAATCTCATTCTCATTCAACTTGTTGCTTTTTCCAAAGACATTTGACCACATGATAAATGGAAATGCTCCGTCCACCGGAACGAATATCTTTCTTATCCCCTCCCCCCATTTTTTTTTTTTTTTTGTATTCTTTGGTAAACAACGCCGGGAGACATTAAAATTACATCGTTATCGAACCGCAGCAAAGATTTCTAGAAGCGAAATAAACTTTGAAATGAATTGTCTTGTTTGTGCTTGACTGAAGTTTACCTGACAGCGACAATAATTAACTTAACTCTCTAGATTTTCCACTTCATCCGCCATATTGGTTTAGCCGGTTGGAAAAAAAATTGATAAAGGAAAAGGTTTTCGTGTCGGGCTTTGATTATTAATTCTCAGAGAACGAGTTAAGGTTATGAGCCCGAGAAATGAAATATTTTTTAGACAGGCACGGACTGGCCCTTCCAGAGGGCGCTGATAAAAATATCTGAAGCGCTCTGAGGTAACGACAGAATTCCTGTACAACTTTTTTTGTTTATTTTTAAAAAAAAATATTTGGCTCGCACTCTAAGAAGACCGGATGAACCATTGATTAGTCCATAAGTGCCCTGTCTTCTTAGAATGCGGTTGAAAATTTTTTATTTTAAAAAAATAAATTTTACAAAACTTTTTGCATTTTTCTGTGAAAAATACTTCGATTCCTCTTTGTTTCAAATTTTTATTTCTTAAAATATTTACAAAAATACCAGAAGCAGTGCTCTAAGGTGACTTCAAAACTCCATTATTTGCTTTATTTATTTAAAAAATTTGGCTCGCACTCTAAGAAGACCGGGTGAACCATTGATTAGTCCATAAGTGCCCTGTCTTCTTAGAATGCGGGTGCAAATTTTTTTATTTAAAAAAAATAAATTTTACAAAACTTGTTGCATTTTTCTGTGAAAAATACTCCGATTCCTCTTTGTTTTAAATTTTTATTTCTTAAAAGATTTACAATATTACCAGAAGCAGTGCTCTAAGGTGACTTCAAAACTCCATTTCCTTTATTTACTTTAAAAAAAAATTTGGCTTGCACTCTAAGAAGACGGGGCGAACTATTGACATGTCCATAAGCGCCCTGTCTTCTTAGAATTCGGGTGAAAATTTTTTTATTTAAAAAATGAAGTTTTGGGAAGTTGTTCCATTCTCCTGTGAAAAATACGCCCAATTCCACTTTGTTTTCATATTTTAAAAAAATTTACCAAAATGTGGAAACAACCAGAATTTCTTTTGCTAGACTCCTAAAAATTCATTTCCATCAAATTTTTTTTTATAGAAAACCACTTTGCACACTCTGTAGCTTCCTTGTCAAGTTTAGATTAAGACAGGAGAGGGAAAAAAAATATAAACAGGATTTAGCCCGGGTTGTTTCCGTGCAGGTTTTAATAATTGCATTTCACTTGATTTCGTTTTTGTTTCCCCTCTTAGGATTTTGTTTTTTTTCCTCCCTCTCTCTCTCTCTTCCTTAATCTTATCTTTGTCCCCAAACAAAACAAACACTTCTTTTGAGGATAAAGCGATCCGTAAGGTCTTAAGATCCCCAAAGTTAAAAAGAAGAAGGGGGTTTCTATTGAAATCGATTCAAAAGCTTTAATTAGCCTTTTTTTGTGCGCTTCCCGGATGTTCTTGCACGCGTAGGGGGAAAGGAAAAAGGGAAATCTAGGATTATGCTTTCACATTCAAGTGTATTGAAATTTTCTTTGATAATAAATAACAAGACAAACCGGCCTTTTGCCATTTTCATAAAAGTCCGGATTTGAATTCACGGAAAGATTAAATATTTTCCTCCTCTCCTTTATAACTTTTAAAAATATTTTCCTCTCTCTGGGAAAATAATTTTTGACGAGTGGTTGACTTAGCAGGTGGCCGCGATATGATGACCAGCGATGAATAATCGTTGGTGTCATTCACATTCGCGCCAGAGTCATGTTTGGATTTTTAATGTAGAGACGGAATTGGAAATTGATTGGGAGGTGTCGTTGCATGTAAGAACATGTCAAGCGAAGTAAAAAAGTCGTCGGTTTTGTGCCTTTCATCCGTCACACAACGTCGGGAAAGGTTATTAAGTATTAAATATTTAAATATTTAAAAATGTAAAGTCTTCGCTTTTGGAGATGTCACCATTCTCTACTTTGACATATTAGTCGAGTTCTTTTTCCCGTTGAGAAATCAAGTATTTATACAGCGGGAACGACGTGTCGTAAAGTGTAACGTTTAGATATTTTATGGTTTCGGATTCGTGTGCGTTAAAAGGATGGGATTGAAATCGATATTTTAATGTAGGAAGTTGAAAACAATGTTTCTGGATTAAATTCAGAAATATGAATCAGTTTATTATAGATAAAGATAGATAACTGAATAGTCATGAATTACAAGTTCCATTAAATCCCAGATTTTAAACCAACATGTTTCGATTTTTTAATAAAACCATTTTCAAGACTGAAAAAATACAAAAGTACTGAAAAAATATTTTTGTCCACATTTTAAGAAGACATGGCACTTATGGACTAATCAATGGTTCACCCCGTCTTCTTAGAATGCGAGCAAATTTTTTTATTGAGTTATGTATCAATATTTTCGGTCTAAAGTCTCAATTTTCCTTTGTGGGCTAGATCTGTAGATTTCTAGCCTGGCTAAAACATAGGGCCTCAAGGACCAGCAAAGATTCTTATTGCTGAAGTATCTTTTGGTTATTTTAAATCGCTTAAGAGACTTTCTCAGCTCCCCCTTCTCCTCTTTAAAAAAAAAATGATTTATCAAATTTTTTCGGGGCTTATACATCCCAGTATTTAGAAATGTCAGCATCATCGAGACATAAAAAGGATCGGGGATCGTGTGACATGGTTGCGTGACAAAGATAATGTTGAGCCACTTTCCCAACTGACGTTTCGTTATCGTGTCCTGGCAGATCCATTAAGTGCTTTGGTTGTTGCACACACACGTTTCTCGTAATATCGCAAGAACCTGAGAAGTAAAATCTTTTGATTTTACTCAAAAACTCTTCATTTATTTTCCTCCCCCTCCCGCACACGCTCAACGAGTCGAAAACGTATGATTTTGTAAATGACGCTTTGGTAAATTGAGTGTAACCATTTTTCGAAATCAAGAAATCAATTTTTAAAGAATAAAAGGCGAACGAGGTCAAATTTTTCGTAACCGGGAAGAAAATTTTTCAGAGTCCATTATGATTTTTTTTTCTTTTGATTCGAATTCTTTTGTTGGATATATATACGGGAATGATAAGACTCTAGGATAGTGGAAAAGTTTCGTTTTGGGAAAGTTTAAAGTTCATGCTGTTATTTTTATTTGGATTGATTTTTTGTAAAAGTTTTTATGGATTTTCGGGATTAATGTTGCAAAAGTCGCGGTGGCGTCTCTAGATTCTCTTCAAACCACAAAATTGCAAATGGCGATTACGATCGTTTGCCGCTGTTACGCGATTTTATTGCAATCACGATCGTTTGCCGCGTTCATGCTTGTTTGCCGCTGTCAGGCGACTTTGTTGCGATTACGATCGTTTGCCGCGTTTATGCTTGTTTGCCGCTCTTAGGCGATTTTGTTGCAATCACGATCGTTTGCCGCGTTTATGCTTGTTTGCCGCTGTTAGGTGACTTTGTTGCAATTACGATCGTTTGCCGCGTTTATGCTTTTGTTGCAATTACGATCGTTTGCCGCGTTTATGTTTGTTTGCCGCTTTTAGGCGATTTTGTTGCAATTACGATCGTTTGCCGCGTTTATGCTTTTGTTGCAATTACGATCGTTTGCCGCGTTTATGTTTGTTTGCCGCTTTTAGGCGGTTTTGTTGCAATTACGATCGTTTGCCGCGTTTATGTTTGTTTGCCGCTGCTAGACGATTTTGTCGCAATTACGATCGTTTGCCGCGTTTATGCTTGTTTGCAGTTGTTAGGCGCATTTATTGCAGCGAATCATCGATAGAAAGCAAACGAAGTAGCAAGTTTATTTTACGATTCCTATTTTTCCTCCCCTCATTTCCAATGATTTAAAATTCTCATGCCTGAAATCGAATTCTCGCTTGTCATATTGAAAACGAATAATTATTGTATAACCTTAAAAGCTTCCATTTGCGGATCGGAATTACAAAACTGTACATGATTTATATCATCCCTATCAGAAACAGTAGCTAGGCGGTAGATTATGGGGATTCCCCTTGCCAGGAAGTCGTAATCAAGGGTCAACGTAATTTATAGACGCATTATGACTGTTATTTTGTTTTTGACACTTCGCATTCTCCGGGTCTTTATCGTAAACACGCTTTTCTCTTCGTAGGATTGACAAAATAAAAATAAAAGGGGGGGATGAAAAATATTATGATGTATGACTCTCGCATATTAAAAGGTGGAAAGATCATGTCGGGTGACTTTACCGAAAATTTCTCCTCACATACGTAATGATGTATACGGAATTTATATATTAGAAGATTACCACGGTTGAAACGTTTCTCGTGTATGAAATTTAATAGCATGTGACAGGGCAATGGTATATATCATTTCAGGAGAAAAACTTTTACTTTAATATGTCACGCTTGAAAGAGAAAGACAGCTCAAACACTCTGGGGACGAAGGAATGCTACAGCAAGAAAACTAAATAATGGAGGGGAGGAAAAGAAAAAGAGAAGAAAGGAAAAAAAATTGAAACGGGAAGGGGAGGAAGAAGGAGACATTTTTTTTTCTCATTGGTTCCATTAAATAAAATCAAAAATCATTGAGAAAGTTGTCGACGGTTGTTGATAAGTTCAGTTTCTCATTATAGTAAAATGAGGGAATTTTCGGTTTAGTTAAAGGTGACAACAGGATTCCAGTAGAACTGTTTTTATTTATTTATTTATTTAAAAAAATTTTTGGCTTACAAGATTCATCAATTCTATCATGATTATCATCATGATCCGTCAATTCTATCATCATTATCATCACGATCCGTCAATTCTATCATCATTATCATCACGATCCGTCAATTCTATCATCATTATCATCACGATCCATCGATTGGATCATCATTATCATCACTATTCATCACGATCAATCAAATCTACCATCATTATCATCGCGATTCATCAATTCTATCATCATTATCATCACGATCCATCGATTGGATCATCATTATCATCACTATTCATCACGATCAATCAAATCTACCATCATTATCATCACGATTCATCAATTCTATCATCATTATCATCACGATCCGTCAATTCTATCATCATTATCATCACGATCCATCGATTGGATCATCATTATCATCACTATTCATCACGATCAATCAAATCTACCATCATTATCATCACGATTCATCAATTCTATCATCGTTATCATCACCATCTATCGATTTTATCATTAATGCGAACTTCACATTCGTCTCTACAAGAAATTTCTAAACCAAACAACAATTTATGAGTTTCTGCGATGGCCACCCGTGCCGATTGCTTCTAGCTATTTAAACTCATTTGAAAATAAAAGGCAAAAACGAACACGAAACTGAAAAGAGCGAAAAGTTAAGAGAGGTCTTGACGTTTTCACTGCCTTGTTCGTATCTACATCCCCCAGAGTGACGTCTTGACGCGTTTCACCGTTTTAAAATAGTCTTTTTCAATATTTTAGTTTACGGCATTCATTTTTAATTTTGAAAATCTGTGGTCCTCATCTAACTTCCTTTTTCCCGAGTTTTGTTTTATTCATGCCCCTCGAAAGGTTTTCCCACGGAACAAAGTTGTGAGTTTTTCCAATTCGCCCCCGGGTTTAGTCTCCCCAGATATTTTCCCCGTTCCCCGAAAAAAAAGGGATCAATAATTCATTAAAGTGAATTTTGGAAATCGAATTCGTAACGAGGACAAATGTTTTTTTCACTTTAAGCGATTTTATCCGCAGTATAATCGATGAGGAAAAAGAACTAAGTAGGATATTGCGGTTTTCATCTCTTTTCGGGATAAAAATGTTGCAGCATAAATCCGGTCCCGAAAGGGGAATAACAATCAACAGGTTTTATATGTTCATTTTCTTATACAATTGAATTCATTATTATGTTTTTAAAAGGAAAAGAGAAAACGGTTTAAAGATAAATTTTATGATACGGTCTTTTTGCGGGTTAAAGGAAATTTTATGGCGCAGCTTCATGTCGAATGATATGTAAAATACGTCTCATTAATAAGTTAGCCAAATGCGAAATAAATCCAATTTATAGTTTTATTACGTGTATTATATGGCGAAGAATTTCCGCATCCGGAGCCCTTTTTTTTTTCTTCTACTCCAGTTGGCTATTTTTTTTTTTTTCGTTTTATATCGGGATTCGTATTTGGTTCCAAGAAAGTTATATCTTTTTAACTTTTTTTTTTCCTATCCAGATTTCTGGAAGGTTTCCAAAGTGTTTGGTCTTCTCCCAGATCACGTGGATGAGATCATTCTTAGTGATTTTTATTTAAGAACACCTTTAGCACATTAAGAGTTACTTTTAATTTAATTAAAGGCACCTGTTGGTTAAAAAATAATAAGAAAAATTGAAGGAAAAATTTTTTTGGTCAAATAAATTGGGGGAAAAATTTTTTGACCCAAGAAAAATTAAAAAAAACATTATTTGGCCAAAGAAAAATTGAGGGAAAAATATTTCAACCTAAGAAAGTTTGAAGGAAGCATTATTTGACTTAAGGAAAATTGAAGAAAACATTATTTGACCGAAGAAAAATTGAACAAAACATTATTTGATTCAAGGAAAATTGAAGAAAAAATTATTTGACCCAAGAAAAATTGAACAAAACATTATTTGGCCCAAGAAAAATTGAACAAAACATTATTTGATTCAAGGAAAATTGAAGAAAAAATTATTTGACCCAAGAAAAATTGAACAAAACATTATTTGACCCAAGAAAAATTGAACAAAACATTATTTGATTCAAGGAAAATTGAAGAAAAAATTATTTGACCCAAGAAAAATTGAACAAAACATTATTTGACCCAAGAAAAATTGAACAAAACATTATTTGGCCCAAGAAAAATTGAACAAAACATTATTTGGCCCAAGAAAAATTGAACAAAACATTATTTGATTCAAGGAAAATTGAAGAAAAAATTATTTGACCCAAGAAAAATTGAACAAAACATTATTTGACCCAAGAAAAATTGAACAAAACATTATTTGATTCAAGGAAAATTGAAGAAAAAATTATTTGACCCAAGAAAAATTGAACAAAACATTATTTGACCCAAGAAAAATTGAACAAAACATTATTTGGCCCAAGAAAAATTGAACAAAACATTATTTGGCCCAAGAAAAATTGAACAAAACATTATTTGACCCAAGAAAAATTGAACAAAACATTATTTGGCCCAAGAAAAATTGAACAAAACATTATTTGGCCCAAGAAAAATTGAACAAAACATTATTTGACCCAAGAAAAATTGAACAAAACATTATTTGATTCAAGGAAAATTGAAGAAAAAATTATTTGACCCAAGAAAAATTGAACAAAACATTATTTGACCCAAGAAAAATTGAACAAAACATTATTTGACCCAAGAAAAATTGAAGAAAACATTATTTGACCCAAGAAAAATTGAAGAAAACACTATTTGGCCAAAGAAAAATTGAAGAAAAACTTTTTTGACCCAAGAGAAATTGTAAAAGAAAAAATCCACAGTCAAAAATGATTCTTTTTTCAACTGTTTACGACCCTGAACACGCAAGGCCAAAAATACCTGTTTCAAAAAATTCCTATAGATGCCTCCCGTATTAATTACGCATTATTCCATGAGTGATTTTAAAACTCTTTTGTCTTCCTCTCACCGACACCGTGAATCCCTTTTCATTGCGGTTTTCATGACCTTATCCCCTGACCTTCAACATATATTTTAATGTCAAGAGTTAAAGCTTTCGAGGGGTGAAATTTCAGTGACTATTTCAATACATTACCTTTTCCTCGGGAGCTTTATTTTAACGTCAATTTGAACGCGTTACCCTCCTCCAATGTTTTTCAATTGGAATTTTCATTTTCATGATCATTCCCCATTTTCCCTCGATTTCCTTAAAGCCTAACATAACTATAAAAAGAAAATATTCCTTTTGTTCCGTGTGTTAAATTTTAACCCCACCTCTCTTGATGTCTGGAAGTCAATAAATGCTTAAGAGGCAGTTTCTTTGTTCGTAACTGAAGCCATTTCCCGCGCAATAAATTTTTCTTGCGGAGTTTGTTTTGGCCCGAAGGCGAAAAGGTTATTGCGTAGGATCAAACGTTGGCGGATTTAACAGAGAAACGAAAATGTTTACATTGGGAATGATTTCAGCGTAGGAGAAACGGGGGAGAGAGTAGAAACAAATAGAAGCGAAATCGACTGAGTTTTATACAGGTAAAAAAATCTATGGACTTACAGACTTATTTTCCCGCTGCCACCACCTTAAAAAAATTATTTTTTTACCCTGCATCATTCCTAGATCAACAAAACTTCTCAATTTTCCCTCGAATTCTCATTAACGCCATTCCGATTCCTCAAGACGATCTTAACGGAAGTTTCTCAAAACATAAATCATCTGTAAAAGGAATTCCAATGGGTCAGACATCTGTGCCTTGGTAGCCATAGAAACGTCCTCTCCGGTTTTGTGTTAGTGGGCTCTTTTCTCATCTCACACACACACACACATCCACCTCAAACATCAAAACAAAAAATATTTTTCCCCGTGGTTAATTAACTTACCCGTTTTTTTTTTTTTTTAAAGGGATAAAGAAAGTAAACAAACCCCCCCGACACCTTTTTCCTCCCTTATTCATCTTTTGATTGATGTTTTGGTCTTAAACGAACAAAGTTTCTCATCGATTCCTTCCGGCCTCAGATGTTTTTCGAAAATTCCAATCAGGGATATGCACCTCCCAAGAATGATGAATTGATTTTCTTATGTTAACGACCTTTGCCGGTGGATCAGCTTTTTGTCCATCATAAAAGCTCATTAACGCTTTCTCCCCCCTCCTCCTTTTCTTCAGAGGAAAGTGATTAATAGTCGTGTTTCTCATATTAATTTTACTTTGACTTTAACTTACGTTATTAATTGACGAAACGGTCAAGGGAACCTTATTTTCAAGAGATAACATTTATTACGTTTCGCTCGGTTTCACTTAAATGTAAACATGATCGTTTACAATTTTTTTTTAACGCCGATATAGGAAAAGAAGAATCAGACATGGACCGTGCCGGGAAAAATCCCACTGCGCCTCTCAAACAAAAATCATCGTGCAGTTTTTACAAAAAAGCACTGAAATATTTGGTTCAGCAGATTTAATTTTTTTCCCCGGTAAATCTTGTTTGGAATTAAAATTTAAAACAAAGCGGAATCAATGTTTTTTTTTAAATAAAAAAAATTTTTACACGCATTCTAGGAGGGCAGGGCTCTTATGGACAAATCAAAGTCTTCTTAGTATGCAAGCCAATCTTTTTTTAATAAATAAAAACCACTGATAGAGTTTTGTAGCCACCTTAGAGCTCTGCTCCTGGCATTCTGGTGAATCTTTTTTGGAATAATTTAAAACCGTGAGGAATTGGCAGTATTTTTCACAGAAGAATTTAAAAACTTCCCAAAACTTCGGATTTTAAATTTCAAAAAAAATATCACCCGTATTCTAAGAAGACAGGGAGCATATGGACTAATCAATAGTTCACCCCGTCTTTTTAGAATCTAACAAGCCGTCGTTATCATCGTGATGATAACGATGACAGAATTGATTGATCGTGATAAATAATGATGACAGAATTGATGGATGGTGACCACAATGATGATAGAATTGATGATGGTGATGACTATGATGATAAAAATTGATGTATCTTGATGATAATGATGACAGAATTGATGGATCGTGATGATAATGATGACAGAATTGATGGATCGTGATGAAAATGATGACAGAATTGATGGATCGTGATGATAATGATGGTAGAATTGATGGACTGTGATGTTAATGATAGTAGAATTGATCGATCGTGACGATAATAATGACAGAATGGATGGATCGGGATGATAATGATGGTAGATTCGATGGATCGTGATGATAATGATGGTAGATTCGATGGATCGTGATGATAATGATGGTAGATTCGATGGATCGTGATGATAATGATGGTAGATTCGATGGATCGTGATGATAATGATGATAAAATTGATGGATACTATGATAATGATGATAAAATTGATGGATACTATGATAATGATGACAACAGGTCGATGGTGATGACAGTATTGATAGATGTGATAGTAAAATCGTTGGGCTATGGCTGTAAGTTCCTCTGAATACAAAAAGAGATGTGCAAAGTTACACTATAGCGAAACCCTAAGTAAGTTTATGTTAGTTAGATTTGCAATATAAGCAGCTCGGTTTACATCACAACTCCGCATAATTTTTATTTCGTCGCCTGTTTTCATTTTTCTTCAATTTTTCAACTTTTTTTCCCTTTTGCTTTAAAAAAAAAATATAATTATTCATCTTATCGATTGAGAATTAAAAACTCAAGAATAATCAACTATGAAGTTTTCCTAAAAATTAAATTAGAAAGGTCATTCACGCGCTGGGAAAAGTAATGAGGATTTTTTTTTCTCCGCTCTTTTTTTATCGGTTAAAAGTTGCAGATTACACGCTAAACAAGAAAACAAGTTTTCATTCCTTTTTTTTTTTATTTTTCCAAACCAGCAACCAATTTACAATAGGTTTCCCTTTTTTATTTACTTTTTATAGAAGAAAACTTTTTTTTAGTAAAAGGAAAAAAATTATTTTTCTTGCCTTAAACTTCCGGTTTATGAATCTTGGATTTTTGAATTGAACCTTGCGAGAGAAAAAAATAAGAGGGGGAAAGTTTAATTATGAGATAGTCCTCGGTTCATGTATTTTTCATGGGATTTTGTGAAATTCGCTGACGAAGGAATCGGTGAAAGGAAAATACATTTTGCAACCTTGGTTGACCATCGAATCTTGGAAAATGTAAGTGAAATGAAGCATGCATAAACTTCGATAAAGGATTTCCTCTTGTAAGAACATGAAAATTTCATGGAGAGGGGTTTAGTAGAATTGACTTCCCCTCCTTCGTCCATCTCTGGGAAAATGAAAAGTTCATCGCATTTTTCTTTTCGAGCAAAAATGATAAAAATATGCAGGGAAATATTTAAAAAATTAATTTCCTTTTTTTTAAAAAAGCATTTTCGATATCGGAATATAAATTGTTGACGTTTTAAATAAAAAAAGTCTTGAAATCTTTTATTATTTTTCCTGTAGGTGAACACAAACGAAAGGAAAAAAAGTGGGGGGGAAATACAGAAAACGTCGAAAAGGAGGAAGAAAAACGAGGCAGATCTAAGAAAGCCTCATAAATTTCTTTAAAGATATTGCTTCGTTTTTTTTTCAGTAGCGAATGGCATTTCTTTTAAATAAAAACAAATCGAAGGATTTTTTAATGTGGCGGAGAATAAAAAGGATGGGTCGGGGGAAAAAAAGTTATCGAAAGAAGGTTTTACTTCGAGATAATGGTTTTTACCGGTCCCTTGAGGATTTCATCGCTAATTTTCTCAAGAGATTAACGGCTTTTATCCCTTCTTAATCATTAAATTCGTTATTTGCATATGCATAATGTAAATTAGGTAGTGTAAAATTTTGTAGCTGGGAATTTGAAAAGGAGAATTTTTTTATTAAAAGGAAGTGCACAGGTGTTTTAGTTTTTGGTCAGGTTTGTCGGTAAATTTAGGGAGTAGACACTTTGACGAGTCGTCTGCTACAAACACGAGGCTGGCATGATCTCGAAGTGGACGTCGCGACGTTCACTTCGAGATCATGCCAGCCTCGTGCGTAGCAGACGACTTATCAAAGTCTGTACCATTTTATTTTTAACGGCATTTATTTATTTATTTATTTTTAACAATGTCACAACAGTTTTATAAAAATCTTTTACAGTTATATCTGGCTTAAGCTAGGAAGCCTAATAGGGATCGGACGCTTTGATGACCCGTCTGCTTCTCTAATTAAAAAATCTGCCAATCGCGATATTCGCCTTTCAATTTTAAAAAATGGCGCACTCTTATGTAGCAGACGACTCCTCAAATTGTTCACTCCCTATTAGGCTCCCTAGCATTAAGTATCATCCTTGGAGATCCCCACGCTGCCGCAGAAAGATGCTTGAAAACCTCAGCAACAATATCCATTCCGAAAAATAATCACTGCAAATAAAACACGAAGACATATCAATGAAAGAATGATTAAAATTGAAAGTAATAAATTGTATATTGTTATCAGAAAGTTAATAAAATGTTTTATTAACTCTGTGTAAGGGATTTTTATGCTTAAATCGATTTACTCACGTCAATAAAACGATTGTCAACCATAACATCCTCAATAGATTCGTTCATGTTTATTAATGTTTTCTGAAAGAAAATTTCCTTTTATGATTTCGTAGGTCAGTGACGTAGAAAGCGGTTTGTAGTAAAGACAATAAATTAAAAGAGACTGGCAAACTGGCGAACTTGCCCGTCTTGATTCATGAAAATAGGAACTTTCACAGCGATCACGGAGGCTTTGTCCCAGAATTGTCTTTAATAGAAAGCGGTGTGTTCCATCATGGCTGCCAATTAGATCTGCCAATCGCGGAGGTCTCTTTTCAGTCGAAGAATGGCGACTTTCGAGATCATGGCAGTTTTTAGTTTTCAAAATGGCGGACCCCTATGTAGCAGACGACTTATTGAAGCGTCCACTCCCAATTGTGTGGCTCTCTCCTTCAAAAAAATTTTCTGGATCTGTCGGTGAACATTTCTGAGCTTCAGGCTTGTTGTGCTCTCTTCGGTCCTGCTCCCGGTTATATATTTAGTCTTAGACGGATTTTATTACCTGAAAAAAAAAAAAGCTCCCTAACACCCTGAGAGAAAGGATGCGTTTTATGTCTTTGACCTAAGATGAATTCAACCCCCATGACCGGTTATTTTCAATACAATGAAACTCGGGAAAGCGTTTACTGGTTTAATTACGTCCAGACGAGGGTTTTTAACTCATTAATTTCCCCGTCGTGAAGGGTCGGTTTTCGGGATTCTCCCAACAATATGGCGCCAAACCTCTCTCACTCCGATAAAAATGTCCCTGAAAAAAAAAAAAAAATGATATAAAGAAACGGAAACGAAAATCATGAAGCTGATCAACCGTTTCCACGGTAACGAATAACTCAAGCAGGAAGCGTAAAAATTGCGGGAGAAGGGAGGGGGAAAAAAAATTCTGCGGTAAAAATTCTGACATTACGAAATATTATTGAATTATTCCTAAATCCAATCTTCCCAATAATAAAAATTTCATGATGAAATCAATTTTTTTTTTTTTTTTTAGGGGCGATGACGTTCAGAAATCATTGGAATTGCTGGATAAGGTCTTGTCGGAGTTCGACGATATCGAAAACGGGAATTTGGCCGGTGAAGGGGAATCATCGCAGAGTTTAAGAAGCGTTGCTGGTGGGAGAAGATCTGAATCGTCGGAAACGACGACCGGCAACGTTTCCAGCACTCCAGAGGACGATAGCCCGTCCTTGGGGCATCAATCCGAAGACGACGGTTATATGAGCATGAACGGGAGAAGAGCGAAATTCGTACTTAGTTTTCGGCCAGTACCTGATGAAGGAGGTTTTAACGAATTGCCACCGGCTCCTGATCCACCTCCAGATCCGCCTCCACAAGAAATGGCTGATTATCCTCCGCCTCCGGAAGAAGCGCAGAGAATTATATCGAATTTACTTCCACGGTAAAATTCATTATTAGTTTGATTTAGTTTTCTCATTGCTGAAACAATTAATGATCGTTAAAATTTTAATGTTAGGGTGTCTCCTGTTAATTCGGAGAAGAGAAATAAGCAGAATCATGCACGAAGAGGGAAAGGTTCTTTGAGTTCGATGACTTTAGGAACTGATATTATTCGTCCACATTATGATAAAAATACCACAACTGCTACACAAACGACACTGGTAAGTTAATAATTAGGTTTAAAGAATGTTTAATGCCCTGTAATTAAAAATATTGGAGAATTTACAAATTATCAATAATAGTGTTGTAAAATTGACCT
This sequence comes from Liposcelis brunnea, assembly GCA_023512825.1. Taxonomy (NCBI): domain Eukaryota; kingdom Metazoa; phylum Arthropoda; class Insecta; order Psocodea; family Liposcelididae; genus Liposcelis; species Liposcelis brunnea. Next base: position 5,180,155 of record CM042070.1, read on the forward strand.
GAAGAAAAATCTTGTTAATTACTTAATATGGTGGGATCTCAATACCGATGGCTACAATGAGTTTAATTTAGATGTTTAAAATTGAAGTTACCTATCGTAACTGCTCTAGAAGCCTTAAAATAATTCAAAAGAACTGCCACGGTATCAGCAATGATTTACAGCCTTGCTTAAAGCCATAAATACTATTAACATTATTTTATTAACTTTCAAGCTTGCGATTAACAAGAGTTTGCTGAAGGTTCTTACGAGCTGCGCTTATGCCAGTAGAACTAAAACAGTCGACAAAGAACACCTTTCAGAAGAAGCCAATCCTTAGGCCAAGACAAAAAATGAGCAAGCTCCTCTTTTTAGGAATAATCAGTGACTAAAGTTTGAATCATGAGTTGAAAGGATCAGAACGTTAAATGGCAAATTTTGATTGCAGATTGAAATAGATTCTAAAAAAAAAAGTCACTTAATTTAACAAATGCTAATAATTTTTTTTCTGATAGAAAGCTAATAACTAGTTAGGATTACTGAATTCTTGCATTCAAATGAAGCAAGCTGATGAAACTTCTCAATTCACTTATTTCAAAAGCACAATCGAATTATCATTCGCATCTTTGGTTGCACTTCTCCAGATTAATGGTTTTGAACATATTTGGGTTAAAATTAATAGTGATCATTTCTGAGAAGAAAGACATTGCGAAATTTTTATGAACGAAACACCTATAAGACATAATAACATGAACTCTTTTTTTTTTCACATCTTATAATTCGCCCCCATGTAGGATTTGCTAAAAATGTTTTTGGTCTTCTTATTCTGCTTTCAATTTATTTTCTCCACAAAAATCTAAACGAGAATCGGTTATTTTGTTTTGAAAAAAAAATCAAAAACAATTTTGTGTTGTTTTGATTTTTGAAAAAGTAAACAAACGTGACAATAGCAGCCGCATATTGCCACTTTAAGTTCATATCCGTTTCCGGTTCGTCATGGGGGCCATCTTGTTTTCTCAGACTCTATGGTTTTCCGTTCATGGCGTGTTGTCGTTGTATTTTGTGAATTATTTCCACTATCATTGCGAACTAGAATGGCTTACACTTTATTAATTAAGACATTAATGTGAGGTGAGTGTTTGTGTGCGATAAAATCTTATCCGGGGTCGTGATTACGTTGAATTATGATAGATTCAATGGGGGATCTTTATCTACCTTGCAATCGCATTTAGGATTGAACTAACTCGGGAAAAAAATGTAAAAATTTTGACTGTAAATTAAATTTAATTGCAAAAAGCATTGTAATCAGTGTTTGTTTTAAGGTAACGTGAGATTTTTTTTCTCAATCAACCGATCAAATGAATACCGTGAGCATAATGAATTAAACCGTAGCCCATGAACGCTAAACGCACACAGTATTTTTATGGGAAAGGTTTCATTGTGCTATTTTTTAACATGATAAATAATGCCAAATCAAACAACAAGCTTATGTGAAAACCATTTTAACATTACTGTTTTTTATGTTTACATGATTAATTATCGAGAGATCTGTGGGTGCTCAAATAATCTAAAATGATGAGCTATTTTGCAATTTTCATGTGAGATATAGTTCAGTGAAGATCTTAAACATAACATAACCTTATCAATTTAACTAAAAAATCTATTGTCCATGATACTTTAACAGCTTTGAGCAAAGTGAGCTTCATAGTTCTAATACGTCAAGATTTGTTACTTTTAAATATAAGCGTTGTTTTAAGAAATTTTACTAAAAACACCTCTGAAATTTACACTCGTTCAAATTATTTCAAAATACTTGAAAATCCCTTTTGAAGGGGCCAGCTACGGATTTTCAATTCATGCCATTAACGAGATTTTCGCAGTAAATTCGATCTTAACTACTCCAACCGTTAATAAATTCAAATTAATTCCAACGGCACTTGAGTAGGATTTTTTTGTTGAATGATACTTTCATTATTAGTTAAAAATCTAAAAAACAAAGAAAAAGTTTTTTTTTTTAATAAGTTAAACTTTTTTTTATATTAATTAGCGAATCTCAATAAAGCGAATAAAAATCCGTAACTTTTTATTTACTTTTTTTTACCCGTTGGAAATGATCGAACCTTTTAAACCAAATTAATTTAATTTGATTTATTTTTCAGCCGAAAACACGCCATCAGAGACCTTACGGTTGGGAAAATGGAACCAACCAGCCTCCCTTTCATCTTCAAGAACCGCCTCAACCACCTTTTAAATTTGGGAGTCTTCCTTTTGAAGGAGCTTTACAACATTCACGGTATCCGCCTCCTTGGCTACAGCGGCCAGGTAAATATAATCACAATTTTTTTAAATGTTTTGTGATTAAATTAATATTTAATGTTTTTGTGGTAGGTCCGTTGCCTCCGAGGACGCTTGCAGCCGCCGTAGATCGACATAGAGAAGTACGAAGACGTAACTCAGGGGAAACAGCGAGTCCTAGACATTTGGTTAATGAATTTAGAGAGGATGATCCTTGTAATTTTTCGGATGATTCTTTAGAAGAATCTTTGCCACCTCCGCCTGTCGCTAAAAGAGGAAGTATCGCTTGGGAAGTACCGTTAGGACTTGAAGAGGAGGATCCGCTTTATACGCCTGGAAGCACTAAAGTTATAGGGAGGAGGAGAAGGAAATCGACTGAGCATTCGAGTACGTTTTATTTTGATTAATGAATATCTTCGTTTGCTTAACGTATAATTTTTAATGTAAAAATTTTTTAGAATTTCTATTATTAATTTAGTTTGATAAAATTTTATTCGTACAATTAGGAGAAGTTTTGAAGACTTGCAATTTTTTAGAGTTTAAGAAGTTAATTAATTTTATGGAAAATTAAATTTTAATTAGACTAAGCAAATTAAAATAGAAATTCTAAAATTTTATTATTTTTTAAGTTTTGGGCTGGTTATAAATTTAAGGATTGATTGCTGATTTAGAAATCTTTTAAATTGAAATGGCAAGTGCCATAATGGAGAACAGGTGATTTCGGAATTTCAAATTGGCTCATTTTTCTTGAAAAATTTCCCAAAAGTTAAATTTTTTGCCTAGAGAAAAGTTTTGGAAATATTTTAAAGACTAGATTAGAAGTGGATTAGTTGCAAGTAGTTTTCTTTGAAAAGATTTTAGTGGGCTGAATTTTTTTTGATATTCTGGACATTAAAACTTCCCGAAATTTTTGCGACAGAAAATTTTATTGTGCCATGTTTTTTGAAAACGGTTGATTTTTTGTATAGATTTTTTTTAGAAGATATCTAGCTAGTGATTTGGTCTTCTTAAAAGAAGATAAAAGAAATTCACATAAGAAAGTCTTTGTTTTTTTATTTGAACTGAAATTTTTTAAAAATATCCCTTTTAAAAAGAATTTTAATTGCCAATTTTTTTCTGGCGTCAATTTTGGCTAGAGAAGGATTCAATTATCAAGGATTTTACGGTTTGCGAGAGCAATTTTTCAAAGAAAATGATTTAAATCTAAGAAATTTTATAAAAAATAATATTCTGGCAAAAAGTTTAATTGAGAAATTTTTTAAATGATTATTATCCGTCTGAAATTTAATAAAATTGGAATTTTCTCGATTTTTGGGAAAGATTATTGAAGGAAAATTGAGCTAGATAGCTTGCAGAAACCAAAAAGAAATTAGTTTGACATGGTTCTGGCTAAATTTGTTCAACAAAAAAAAATTCGACAAGAAAAGATGATTTTTAGATTTGCTCGACAAGAAAAAATTATCCTCAGATTTGTTTGACAAGAAAAATTCTGAAAAACCTTGTTCGACTGAAAATTCCCAAAAAATCTGTATGACTAATGATTCTGAAAAAAATTGTTGAGCTAAAAATTCTGAAAAGACTTGTTTGACTAAAAATTCTAAATTTTTAAAACTGAAACATTATTTGCCAAAGTTCCCATATTGATTTTTGAAGCTTGAAAGCTTCATATAGCTTTTTAAAAAACTGAAAACCAAGTGACGTTAAAGTGAAATTATATTTGATCAGCTCTAGAGTCAATTTGAATCAAAACGGGTTGTAAATTTGAAAAAAATAAGCTCTATTTTAGCATCGTTTACTTATTTGGCTTTGCTGAGGTTTCTCTCTGTAAAATTGGAATTTATACTTGTGCCCAATAGGAATGCTGCTCAAATAATTTTTTTTTTCAAGCATTTAAATTCGAAAAAGGTTTTCTAGTAATGATTTTTGTCAAATTTAATAATTTTAACTCTATAAAATTAATTGTTTGTGTTTTAAATTGTAAATAATTTCTAGGATTATGATTTTTTCCTGCGAAAATTTTATTTGGACCGGGAATAAATTTTAAGAAAAATTTGTAAAGAGCTGGCCCAAAATTTTTCGGAGAAAGAGCTTTTTTTTTAAACTTACGCTGATTCTTTGCATGAAAATACTATTTAAATCTCAGATTATTATTTGATTTTTAATGAGTTGTTAAAATTTCTAGGTAACAGTTCGATTCACCGTTTGAAAGAAGTCGATGATTGGCCGGAGCCGCCGCCTAATCCAGAAGACGACACAGTCTCACCGTACAGCGATTCAATCTACGATTCAAACGACACCGAAGACATGATTCTCCCCGAAGCTCTCCCGCTAGACTTAACATTCAACGGTACATACGTCATAAGGAAAGGAAGAAAAAAAGAAAGGAGTCCGGTTAAGAAGAATTCATCGTTCGAAGTTAGCTCGAAACCTTTAAAAATGAAATACGAAAGACAATTGAGCCTTGATGCGAAAAGAACCCCGAAACAAACTCAAGATTTAAAACGTGCTAGTTCAACGTTTGATAATATTAAATTATTGATCAAAGAAGGTTTGATCGAGGGATTAGACGATGCCCCGCCCGATTTCCCGCCACCGAATCCGCCTAATTTAGTCCGTGTCGTTTCTTTGCCGACTTTACCGACGGAAGAGCCGGATTATCGAGACGAGCTCCATCATAGAAATTCTAAAACCGAACGTTATTCGAAATTAAACGAATTGGGCGTGACCTTGGAGGAAGCGGAGGACGAGCTGAGCAGCTTAGACAATCCTAGTTTAAATCATGATGTTAATAGTGATGATAAAAAAACCGTGGCTAATCATTGTAACGGGGAAGATAAAAAACTTGAAACGGAAAATTCGGGAGTGAAATGTAAGGAAATCGAAACTCAAACGGATTTAAGTGACATCGAAACTCAAAATGAATTAGAATTAGTTGGGAAACAAATTCGAGAAATATCAAAAACCAGATCGGAATTAGAAGAAGTCGAGAAAAAAATTCAAGAGATTGTTAAAATTAAAACTAATTACGAGAAACAGGCTAGGGAGGAGGAATTTAGTGATCCGTGGGTAAAGGTTGCGGATTTAGAGCAACCGAAATTGGTGCCGGTCGTCGAGAAAAGTGAGGAGAAACCGCCGGATGAGTTTAGGGTGAACGTGGAGGTTTTGCAGCATGATTTCGGACCTTTACCGCCATCTCCGGTCGACGAGGATGATGATGAGTATTCGGAGATTTTTCATCCGAGCCCTGCGCAAACTCCTAGGGGAAAAGCAGACACGCTTCCGGAACCGTTTTATCGATGTCAAGAACCTCCCGGGTCGGATCCGAGTGGGAAGTATTTAAATCGACCGCCGGAGCCGCCACCTCACAGGGCTTCGGATCCGATTTCTAATAGCCTTAAAACGAGGTCTATGGATGCGGGGTTTAGCAGGGGGCCCAGGGCGTATTGCAATGGTTCGAGGAGAGAGGTAAGATGGAGCGGAGTTCGCTATGAAAATGGATGCTAGGAGAAAGGGAGCTGAGGAGAGCCTGGGAAAGAAATTTTGAGAAAGACGAGAGAAAACATTCAATAGATGTTCAGCGAAAAAAAATTTTAAGAGTATTTTAGGCTGAAAGATTGTAAAATTGTCCAGGAAGGAAAAAATTTAAATTCGGCCAGGAAAGAAAAACTAGAGAAGCCCACTTTTTTGTCAAAAAAGTTGTTTCTAGAATATTTTTAAAATGTTTACTGTTTATAAGACTTCTAGAAGTTTTTTCTTGCTCGAAAAAATTTCTAGTTTTGGAAGAATTTTTTTTTGGAACTTTTTATTGTAACAAGATTTTTTTTCTAAAATTTTTTATGGCTAAACTATGTTTTCTAAAACATTTACCTAAATTTTTCTTGCTAAATTTTTATCTAAAATTGTTGCTAGAACATTTTCTGAGCAAAAAGTTTGGTCAAACAGTTGTTTGGGTTGTTCGGCCAAAAGTTAGTGAAATTTTTTTATCTCCTATTTTTGCTGGAAAGGTTTCTCAATTTTTCTTGCCAAAGAAGTTATTCTAAAATTTTCTCTTGCCAAAATTTTTTTCTGAAATATTTTTTTGTCAAAATAATTTCTGTAATTTTTTCTTGGTCGAAAAGTTTTTTCTATAATATTTTTTCAGTATGTTTTCTCGTTGAAAAACTTTGCTTTTTATTTTGCTTGAAATGGTTTCTAATTTTTAAAAAGTTTTTACTACAATTTTGTTCTTGACCAGAAATTCTTTCTAAAAGTTTTTCTTGGTCTCTGTCTCCACTAGAGGGCTAATATCCAACGTGGGTAAACTTTTCTTGTGAATCCTCAGATTTGTTCAACTAGAAAAAATGATAAAAACGATTAAAAAATTAGACAAAAAATGAGAAAATAAATCAAATGACCTATTTAGCAAGAAAAAATGATTTTTAGCACTTAGAAAAACAATAGAACTTCTGGTTTGAAGGTTATTTTATGAGAGAAAAGTTAACCCACATCGTAATAAACTAACCTCTAGTGAATGGAGAAAGAGCATTGCCAATTATTTTTTTTCTAGAACGTTTTCTTGCCCAAACCTTTTTTTCAGACAGAAATTTTTTTTTCCAAATTTTTTCTTAGCAAAAAAAAAATAATTATTTTTTGGGTCTTAATCTTCGATATTCAAGTTCAAGGTCTCTTAAAATAAACTTGAAAACTCGAAATTCTAATGCAGTCGAAGATTTAATACTAAACCTCAATCTTAGAATTTTTCCCAGACTCACGAATTTTCTCAGAGCCACAATTTCTTTTGGCTTATTGAATTTAAGGCTTCTACTCAGCTCCCACTTGGCGACTTCACCTCTCATTTTTTTAAATTTTCGTCCTTGCTACTTCACTACTAATGAATCTTTTTAATTTATTTTCAGAATGGCGCCGAAAGGCGAACATTGCCTTCAGAATTACCAGGACCAGTATCCCGTCGTCGCACGTTTCAAAAACGTTCATCAACCTCCCCGCAAGAAAACATGCAAACTTCATGTTCACTCCCGGAAACCCCGATCTTCGCCCGAGGTTGCGACATCCCGAGAACGCCTCATCGTCGAGCACCCGATCCTATCCGACCTGGCGTTTTACAAAACAGCACGTATCGTCGCAACGGGACGATCACATCAATCGCATCGAATGCATCGAATTGCGGGACCGGGGTTAGTTTATCTGGAGGATTAAATCAAGCAATGGTTGGCGCGGAATTGTTAAGAATGGCCGGTGGACCAGGACGAGGCTGGTATCCGCGCCATCGCCAGCCTCGTCCCGCATCAATCGAACATCTCGATCGGTTAGCTCATTCTGGGAATAGCCCGAGCGGATTACCAGGACCGTGGGATTTGGGAAGTTCAAGGAAGCCAATGACGTTACCACCGAATATCACACCGAAATTTTTTCATCGGTCTCCAAGAGATGCATTGAGAAGAGTTACTAGTCTTTTAATTCGTGGCAAGGGTAAGTTTCAATTATTCATTTGAAAAATTAGGCCAAATTTTAGGTTTTTGAGAAGATGAACAAAGGTTGCGAACTTTTCATAAAAACAGTAATAAAACTGGATTTTTTTCAAATTTTCAAGACTTTTAGGGTCTCATTATGGCAAAAATTTAAACTTTTCAAGGACTAATTAACTTCAAAAAATATTTTTGGGTTAATTTTATCCCCTTAGACATATTTTTGGTCTAAAAACGTTTTTAGAAGTTTTTCTTGTAACAAAATCTTTTTATCATTTTTTTGCTTGACGATTATGTCTGTTGATCATTTTTCCTGATCATTTTTTCTTATCAAACTAACATGTGGATTATTTTTTCTTATCTAATAAATCTGAGGATCATTTTTTCCTCTTGGGCCAATCTAAATGATCTTTTTTTCTCGTCGAAATAGTCTGAGGATCATTTTTTCTTGACAACAAATCTGAGAATCATTTTGTCTTGTCGAGCAAATCTGAGGATCATTTTTTTATCTTGTCGAACAATTCTGAATATCATTTTTTCTTGTCGAGCAAATCTAAGGATCATTTTTTTTTCTTGTCGAGCAAATCTAAGGATCATTTTTTTTTCTTGTCGAGGAAATCTAAGGATCATTTTTTTTTCTTGTCGAGGAAATCTAAGGATCATTTTTTTTTCTTGTCGAGGAAATCTAAGGATCATTTTTTTTTCTTTTGTCAAACAATTCTGAGGATCTTTTTTTCTTGCTGAAAAAGCTTCTGATTATTTTTACTTAACAAACCAATTCTTCAAGGATAGAAATAAAAGAAAGATCAGGATAAAACTTTTGAAGCATTTATAAAAATTTAATTTATTTTTCGGGGGCGAAAAATATAGAAAATAAGAACCAAGTTTGGTCTGAGGGAAAACTAAAATTAATTTGCGTCACACAGATATTTCTTAGCAAAATTTCCCATTGGACAAAATATTTACCGTCCAAAAAAATTATAGGATGTAAAAATTTTATTAAACCCAACTGTTAAGGCCAAATAATTTCTAGATTGGGATGTCTCTCTTGGGATTAACCCCCCTGAGTCGAGCTTTGGAAATAATCAAACAAAACTCATCTCCACTAATTTTACGCAATAATAATTCCCTAAAAAAAACAAACATCCCACCCGCTTTCTTTTAATTTATCATCAAAACTATTATTACTCTTTTTTTTTTTGCCCACGTGGGATTCACATGGCTCTTAACCCATTTAGTGCTGCCAACTACCCAACAAGCATCCCAAACTCGAAAGCGGATTTCGTATCGAACTTATGACTCAAGTTAGCATGAGAACAAAAAGCTTTTATATGCGCATGTGTTAGGGTAAGGCGTGGCGAGATAAAGCGTGAACGAAACTTCTGTTAAGCTCACATGTATATACACAAACCCATTCTGTTTACCTATAAGGAGAGAAAAATCCCCTACGCAGGTCGAAAAATATTTCCTATGAATTCCTAGCATACTCTCGGGGTAGGCCCAGGCGGATAATGGTTGACGAAAAAATAAGAGAGAGACACCGTAATCTTAATTACGATAATTAAGATATTTTTTTTTTATTTTTTCCCGTCAAAAAATTATTTTTTTTCAGGGTTATTTAAGGTCGTTTGCGTTAGTTGCGTGAAGTGAATCATTAGTAAATATTTAAGTTGGAATCCAATAACCGAACAAACGATCTTGTTGTTATTTGGGTCATCACTGTCGTTAAAAAAAAAGTTCTATTTCTCATCTCGTTACTCAACCAAGATCTTGTTACACTTTTTGTTGTGTTTAAATTTGAAAGCGTTAAATTTTTGACAGGGAGTTGCAAAATGATTTATTTTAAAAAAAAGTTTGAGGATTTAGATTTATTTTAGGATTGGAGAGTTTTTGTCCCTTAATTACAGAAGAAGCCAAGAGGCCTAAGAGGATTTTTTAACGCTTCTAACGCCTTTGCCCACCTGAACTTAGATCAACCTAGAGAAGTGGAAGAAATGGGCCCAAATTCTACCTTTAAAGGGTCTGGGCCCATAACCTGTTGCTTTAGTAAATTAAAGTATACGGTGTGTCTATAAAATTCGGCTGAACTGTTAATTTTTAAGCTTGAGGGACCAAGGCAGATTGCCTTAGATTCCTGTCAAGACTTAAGACTGCCACAGAAAACTATTTTTTGAGAGAGCTTGAAAAAATCCCGACGAAGTTGTATGAACTGTGCGTTGTAGCCTACTTAAAAAAATTCGATATGATAATTCTTTTTAAAGATATCATATTCCCGATAAGAACAGAAATGTTGGTCTTTCATGATAAGGAAAGTTTAAAAAAAAATTATTTCATCCCTGAAGAAATTGGGTTGAGCACGAATTCTCTAATTAAATTTTCGATTCGTCCATTTTATCATTCGTTAAGAGATGCACGAAACTGAATCGTTAATTTCTCATTTGGATGCTGAGAAGACAGGGACGGCGTTAACAAAATTTGAAATGGCGGAAATGGTCCCGTGAATCGTTCGAAGTTCGACAAGAAGAAATTATGAAAAAATTTGTTCAAGAAGAAGAATCATTGGAAAAATTTGTTCAAAAAGAAAAAATGAAGAACTTGTTTTGACAAAAAACTATTCAACAAGAAACGAAGAAATTTGTTCAACGAGAAGAAAAGGAAGAGTTTGGTTCGACGAGAAGAAATTAAGAAATTAGTTCGATGAGAATTAAAGGAATTTGTTTGCAAGAAGAAAATGAAGAAATTTGTTCAACAAGAAGAAATGAAGAAATTTTTTCAACAAGAAGAAAATGAAGAAATTTGTTCAACAAGAAGAAATGAAGAAATTTTTTCAACAAGAAGAAAATGAAGAAATTTGTTCAACAAGAAGAAAATGAAGAAATTTCTTCAACGCGAAGAAAATGAAGAAATTTCTTCAACGCGAAGAAAATGAAGAAATTTCTTCAACGCGAAGAAAATGAAGAAATTTCTTCAACGCGAAGAAAATGAAGAAATTTCTTCAACGCGAAGAAAATGAAGACATTTTTTCAACGCGAAGAAAATGAAGAAATTCGTACAACGAGAAGAAAATGAAGAGATTGGTTCGACGAGAAGAAATGAAGAAATTTATTCGACGAGAAGAAATGAAGAAATTTGTTCAACAAGAAGAAATGAAGAAATTTGTTCAACGAGAGGAAATGAAGAATTTGTTTTTACAAGAAAAAATTAAGAACTTGTTTTGACAAGAAACTGTTTAACAAGAAACGAAGAAATTTGTTCAACAAGAAACTGTTTAACAAGAAACGAAGAAATTTGTTCAACAAGAAACTGTTTAACAAGAAACGAAGAAATTTGTTCAACAAGAAACGGTTTAACAAGAAACGAAGAAATTTGTTCAACGCGAAGAAAATGAAGAAATTTGTACAACGAGAAGAAAATGAAGAAAAATTTTCAACAAGAAGAAGATGAAGAAATTTCTTCAACAAGAAGCAATGAAGGAATTTGCCCGACAAGAAAAAATTATCGAAAAATTTGTTCGACAAGTTAAAATTATCAAAAAACTTGGTCAACAAGAAAGGATCCCAAAAAATTAAAATTTTGATTGTAGAAAAATTAAAAATTTCTTCCCAAAAAAATTTTTTCTTGTCAAAAAAAAAAAATCATTTGCAAATTTTTTTTTTAATTTTTCTTTTTTTGCCACTATGAATTGTTTCATGATTTTTTTCTAGTAATTTGATCTCAGCTATCATTGGTTAATTTTCAATTTGATGCCTTAAATCAAGGTTGGCTAAAAAAATTTTTGGTTTTATTAGTCTTTCGAGAAATCCTCAAGTCACCAGCTGAAGTTGGACACGATACCTACCGGCCATCTTAAAAACTTTTATCTAGTAACCCCCTCCCCACTGTGTATTTCAGAGGATCCATTTCCTTAACAAACTCCCCCATCAAGAAAATAATTACTTCATCCTGTGAAAAAACAGGAAAACAGTTAAATGTCAAGAAAAGAATCCCGTGAATTTCAAAAAAACAAAGAAACTTATTTTTTTTTCCGAAAACAGTAAAACAAAAGAAACAAAAACATTTAAGAGGAAATAAAAAAAAATACAAATAAGGTGCCATTTACGATTTTTATCTCCAGCTCGTAAGCCCCATAAGAACCAATAAAAAAACTTTTTTTTTTATGATTCATCCATGAGTCAGGTGCATTTATAAAATCGATATAACATTTTGCAGAGCACTTGCAGATTATGACTCACACATTACTCGAAGGTTAATTAATTAAAAAAGGAAAAAAAGTCATAATAAAATTAAGAAGAAAAAAAAAATGAACGGAGACCTCGTCACACTTGCAGTCTAGGTTATTATGTCACCGATTTCCAATACGTGGCTCTCTCTCTCATCTTCGTTTGTTTTTTCTTTTCTTTCTTCTTTTTTTCACTTTCACTTGCATCTGGAGACCACGCCGTGGGATTTTTTTATCATTCGAAAAAAAAAAAATCTCGCGCCTTCGATGACGTTTCCTGTATTCGAGATCCGAGTTGCGAGGGCGTTATAAAAATAGTTCTCGTTGAGAAAATATGTCATGATGTCACAGCTGGGGGTAATGACATACTCGGGCCCTATGACGCTTTTTTTCCTTCTCTCATCCCATAATCTTCCCGTTGCGGTTTCTTGTTTCTTGATTACGTTACTGAAGAGTCTAAAAAAAAAAACGATAATGATGGCTTTATTTATTTTTTTTTAATTAATTAAAAAAGGAAATGCCAAAACATCTTTTTTTTTTTTTTATTATTTTTATTTTGTTTTTAACGAAGTTGATTTTTGTGTTAGAGTTAGGCTAACGAAAAATCTCTCGACCCGTAAGGTCATCGACTTGATCGATACCATTTTTGTATAAATGGACCGAGTTGGCCTTTGGGGAGTTGCCATGTGGTTTTTTTTATTGTTTATTTTTTTTTTTGTAAAAGTTGATTTTTGTATGAGAGTTTAAGTAGTTGGAATTTAAATTGATTGTGGTTTTTTTCCGAAATTTAAAATGGGTCTGCGCAGACACCGAGATTCGTGTCACATCGGATTTGGCTCCTTGGTGATTTATATTTGAAAAAATTTCGCCACTTGATAAAGTGCACACTTTTGCTTTTAGACACTGATGACCTATTAAGATTAGGTTTCTGGTTGTCCTGCATCTTCCTTATTTTAATTTAGTGGTAAAATGAGAAAGAGCTTCAAGATCCAGACCCTAATGTGTTTTATGAACTTGTGAGCACCTGAACGAACAAAGAGCAAAATTTTTTTTTAATTCAGTCGCTTGTTTTTTGCATGAAAGGAAAACTGGAGGCTTTTTAAAAAAATTAAAACATAAAAGACAAAAAATAATTGAGAAATTTTGGAATCGCCCAAACAAAAATTTTTTCTAACTGTCAAAAAGGAAAATGTTTTTGATTTTTTCGGTACGTCCAAAAAAATTTTGAAGAATCTTTCCCCGTGAAAAAATTGAGAAAAAAATTTGGGATTGAAAAAATTGAAATTGAAACTTTTAAACTGAAGAAATCGAAAATAACTCCAGATGAAAGACATTGAAATTAAAATTTCATATTTAAAAAAATTTAAATTGGAACTTGAAAATTGTAAAAATCGGAGTTGAAACTTTGAAGTAGAAAAAATCGATATTAAAAATTTGAAATTGAAGAAATTAAAATTGAAATTTCAAAATTCAAGATATTAGAATTGAAACTTCAGAATTCAAGGAATTTAAATTGAAATTTTAGAATTCAAGAATTTAAATTGAACTTTAAAATTTAAGAAATTAGAATTGAAACTTTTGGATTGAAAAAATTGAAGTTGAAACTTTGAATTAACGAAATCGAAATCAAAATTTCGAGGTAAAAAAATTAAATTTGAAACTTCATAATTTAGAATATTGAAATCGAAAATCTGAAATTGAAGAAATCGAGAGTGAAACTTCGAAATTGGAGAAATCGAAACAAAAAATTCGAGATGAGAGAAATTGAAATTGAAACTTCGAGTCGAGGTTAAAAAAAAAAAATTGAAACTTAAAAACTTGAAACTTCAAGATCGAAAAAATCGAAACTTATTTTAAAAAAATTGAAATTGAAACATTGTCACATTGAGACTAAAAAATATTTATAAACTTTAAAATTCAAGGAATTTAAATTGAAACTTCCACAATCAAGAAATTTGAATTGAAACTTCAAAATTCAAGGAATTTAAATTGAAACTTCCAAATTCAAGAAATTTGAACTGAAACTTCAAAATTCAAGGAATTTAAATTGAAACTTCCAAATTCAAGAAATTTGAACTGAAACTTCAAAATTCAAGGAATTTAAATTGAAACTTCCAAATTCAAGAAATTTGAACTGAAACTTCAAAATTCAAGGAATTTAAATTGAAACTTCCAAATTCAAGAAATTTGAACTGAAACTTCAAAATTCAAGGAATTTAAATTGAAACTTCCAAATTCAAGAAATTTGAACTGAAACTTCAAAATTCAAGGAATTTAAATTGAAACTTCCAAATTCAAGAAATTTGAACTGAAACTTCAAAATTCAAGGAATTTAAATTGAAACTTCCAAATTCAAGAAATTTGAACTGAAACTTCAAAATTCAAGGAATTTAAATTGAAACTTCAGGATTCAAGAAATTGAGATTGAAACTTCCAAATTCAAGAACTTTGAATTGAAACCTCAAAATTCAAGGAATTTAAATTGAAACTTCAGGATTCAGGAAATTGAACTTGAAACTTCCAAATTCTAGAAATTTAAATTGAAACTTCAGGATTCAAGTAATTTAAATTAAAACTTTCAATTTTAAGAAATTCAAATTGAAACTTCAAAATTCGAAATTCAAGGAATTTAGATTGAAACTTCAGGATTCAAGAAATTTAAATTAAAACTTCAGGATTCAAGAAATTTAAATTAAAACTTCCAAATTCAAGAAATTTAAATTAAAACTTCAAGATCTGAAAAATGGAAGTTGAAATTTCGAAATTGAAAAAATCGGAAGAAAGAAAACTTAAAATTGAAAATCTAGATTTAATATTTTAAAATTGCAGATTTAGTTTCTTAAAATATTCTTCAATAGCTTTAAAATTTAAAAAAAAATTGTAAGTTGAACCAACTATCAGAGGCTGAGGCTTTTTTACTCCATTTATCAAAGCCCTAGGCCTAACCAGATGACGCTCTTAGTTATTTAGGTTGAACAAAACAGACCTACTGAAAATCTAAATGGAGATGTGTAAATCCATTAGAAATCAATCAGTCTACTTAGCTGCCTTGTTGATACTGACCATCTAGGCTTAGTAAATAGCCTCACTAGGCTCTCATTGCCCCTGATAATTATCTCTCGATACAAACGCCACTGTCAACATTCGAAATCCAATTATTTACATTAAGATTCATTAAATAGGTGTGTCTCTTTATCAAAAACCATTAAAAAAATAAACATGGCTACCCGTTTACTAATATCAATATTTTTTTTATAGGTTCCACATCAAAAGAAACCAAGAAAGAAGTTTTGCCGCCACCTCCTCCGCCAGCAACAATCGCAACCAGCAGATTCGGTAAGACCAAAAAAAAAAAAAAAAACCAGCCTCATTAAATTTTTTAAATAAGCAGTCATCGTCATTAACCCAACCTTATCCGCACCTACGACCCTGAAAACATTTAGCTGCATAAGACGTGTCTTTATTACAAATTTAAATCCTCTCACTGCATTCCAATTCTTTTCCATTTGGCACGTGAAGTGGAGGAAGAAAATGGAAAAAGAAGGGATGATGTAATGAAATTAAAAAGGAACTCCATTATAAATTTTTTTTTTGTTCCGTTCCCTTCGCGCGAGTTAATTATCTCGTAAGTGTGAATTGTAAGACGATTCGTTTAGCATCTTGTAATTTTACTAGAGAAATATTTATCAGGCGAGTCTTGACTCACCGGAAATTTTTGTAAAAAAAAGGCCGCAAACCGTTTCCTTTTCCGAAGCGATAAAAAGTCGTATCCTGACAAACGGTTTTTTATTTTTTTTAAATTGAAAGTTGAACTTGAATGAGGATACGGGAAAAACAGGCCGTTGCCATGGTAACCAGGCCACTCATTTTTGAAATCGTCGGAAAAATCTTTCCCCTTCCTCGTTTTCCCCCTTTCACTTTTTGTTCAGAATCCTTTTTATTTTTTTTATTTTTTTTCAACAGGTGATACCGCCGAGCATTCTAGGCAGAAAAAAGGATTCTTTAAGAATTTTTGGAAGAGGTCCAGGCATTATTCGTTAGATCATCAGTGACAGTACAGGCGATCCAGCAGTGCGAGTTGCCTATGCTGCGCACCAAGCGTTTATCCCGAAGATACGTTCGAATCGGAATTCTAATTCGAGTCCATATCAATACTTTGTACTAAAAAAATTTTTCGGTATGAGGAAGCGCGAGCCTGCGCATGACAGGTAAATTTTTTTTTTATTTTTTTTTTCTCATGGAGAATCGATTGATCAGGCAGACGCCACTGCTGGATTTAGGTTATTCAAATTTTTTTGATAAAAAAAAATATATATTGCCTGATTTATCGAACGCACAACGATGATAAAAATTTAAAGAAGCTAAAAAAAAATCACTGCCCGTTTTTTTAACACGAAAAAAAAAGTATTTCACATTTTTTGATAACTCGGCTTTAATGCATATGTTTAAAAATGAAAAAAAAAAAAATTGTATAAATGTGTATATTGAAGAAAATATTCTTTGTATGATATTCTTTTCTGATTTTTCTTTTATCAGAATTTTTTTTTGGATGTGTTTGCGGTTAAATGGCCATAAAATAACTTAGGAACCTAATGCAGAAGGAAAAATTCAATAAATCGTCTGCTACGCGCCATTTTGAAATTGATAACCGCCATTTTCTCGAATTGAAACCACAGAATAAAGTTTTGATTTACAATGGAAAAGTGTTTCTCAATTTGGCCGCGAAGATGGCGCTACTGTCGGCTTAACTTAATTCAGCGACAGTAGCGCCATCTTTGTGATAAAATCGGAAAACTCTATCTCTATTTTGTGGCTGAACGATCGCAGCGGATTTTTTTGGAAATAATTCCACACTCCAATTCGAGAATATGGCGGCAGTTAATTTCAAAATGGCGCTCACGTAAGTAGCAGACTATTTACTCTCTTTTTGACTGTTTAAATGGAAAAATTTAAGCTAACAAACGAGTTGTTCTCATAAATTATGTTTTAAAAAAACAAATTGAAATTAAAAAGGAGAAATAAAAGCAAAAATGGCCCCAAAGGAAAAAATTTAGATTTTTTTTCAGGGTTTTTGGTGGCCTTTGTTTACAGAGAATTGACAGTCGGTGAAGTTTGAGTTCGCCAGTTTTTTCTCTGTCAATTAAAGGTTTTTATTTTTAACGTGGCAAGAGACAAAAGAATGAAAATTTAAAAAATTTTCTGGTACGGAATTTTAGGGAGAAAAATTTAATTTTCTTGTCATAAAATTGAAATTTTTTTCAGGAATTTAATTGCTGAAATTTTTTAATCAGAAGATTCAAAAAAATTACATTAAAAAAAACTTAAAATTAAAATTGAAATTTTAAAAATTGAAAAAATTGAACTTGAAAAGTCAATAATTTAAAGTACAAGAAAATAGAAGTTGAAATGAAAACATTGAAATCGAGAAATTGAAATTTCAAAATTGAAGAAATTGAAATTTAAAATGAAAAAAATTAAAATTAAAATTTTAAAAATAGAAAAATTTGCATTGAAATTAATTCTGGAAGAAAAAATAACTCTTTTCGAGCGCCCAGGAAGAAAAAAGTTCGCTTGAGCTTTGGCAGGCAGCAAAAAATTGAAATCCAAAATTGTATTGGTTTCTCAGTCTTAGACAGAAAATTAAATTTCTCTTCTCAATTGTTAAACATACTTAAATTCAGAATAAAAAAGTCGCTGATTGTTGCCAGTTTTTTCTGCTTGGGTCGATAAAGGCCTGAGGCAGTTAGTCGAAGATTGTAGCCACTAATTCACTCAGGAAAAAAAACAAGAAAACGACACTGGCGCTCAAAAAATTATTTCACAAAACAGAACGACGCTTGCTTTTCAATAGGAAAAATTTTCTCGATTTAAAGGGGGAAAAATTGACTTTTTTTGTCTAAGCCATGTTCAACATTTTAAAAAAAAACAGCAGAACACATTTTACTCAAAAGCAATTTGATAAAAAATTTGTTTGGGTGCTAAATAATGGCCAAATATCCGCTGACAATTTATAATAATTCCAATTTTAAGATTTATTAACTCATTCGTGTTTAGACTCACCAATTTTTTTTTCTTTTTTTATTAATTAATTTATTTCCCGTTTTTTCGGTGTCTTTTACTCAAAAGCCGCATTAATTATGTATATTAGTATATAGAGAGATTAAATTTTAAAAAAAATTTTACTAATTTGTAAAACATAAAAAAGCTTTTTTGCAATTATTAAAAAAAAAAAAAATTATTTATCGATTTTTATAATACTCTAGTCAAACAGAATTAGAGATGAGTGTGATTAAATTTTAATCATAATAAGCAGCCTGCTCAAATTGAGCTTATATAATTTTACACGGCTTCCTTAATTTCTTTGACTGGTGTATCTCTTATAAATAAGAAAAAATTCAAATAATAAAAAAACGTGTAAATGTACAGAAAAATAATAATCACGAAAATATATATAATAATGAAACCTACGATCGGAAAAAAAAAAAATTATTTGACCTTCGAATCAATTTCTTTTTAATTGATTATTAATCGGCGTAAGTGAACGTTCGAAAAATAAAATTCTTAAACGAACATCACTGATTCAGCAGCTAAAATTAAAAATGAAATGAAAAAAAAAGCCTAAATAATTTATGAGTTACATGTGGGAAATAAATGTATTTTTAGGATGAAACTTACGTCATTAGTAAACAAATAAAGAAATTGGTTTGTATCTTAATTTCAGGATAAGATTGTTAATTGAGATTTTGGAAGCAATTTTTGTGTAAGTTTTTTGGAATCATTTTAGTGGGCTTCGGAATTGGTGAACAGCGGCGCAAGAGAAGCAGAAAATGGGATGAGCATGAAGCTGGCATCGTTTTAGTTTGTGAAATAATCGTTTGAGAGCGTCATTGTCATTATTAGATCATAAAATGATCATTCAGAAGCGTTAGAGTCGCTTATAGTTCATGAAATTACCGCTGAAAAGCGCTAGAGTAGTTCGTAGTTCATTAAATGACCGCTGAGAAGCGCTAGAGTCGTTCGTAGTTCATTAAATGACCGCTGAGAGGCGCTTATGACGATTTTAGTTCATAAAATGATCGTTGAGACACACTAGTGGCGCTCTAAGTTCTTGAAATAAACGTTGAACCGCGCTAGCGTCGTCTTTAGTAAAAAAATTAACGTTGAGATTCGATAGTGTCTTTTGTAGTTCATAGAATTACTTTTGAAAAGCGCTAGAGTAGTTTTTAGTTTATCAAGTGACCGCTGAGAAGCGCTAGTGCATGAAACTCCTATGAAGAAGCGTTGGTGTCGCTTTTATTTCATGAAACGACCGTTAAGTCGCACAATTCCAGGAGAAAAAAATCCTGCCCGAAACTTTTAATTTGTTGCAGCTTTTCCTCGTGTCAGGAATTAGATTCAACAATGTAAAAGCCCCGGGCTAATTTTTTTTTTGGAATAAAAAACATGGTTTTCCTTATGAAACATGTTTTTTTTATTAATTAATAAAATAAATCAACCACCGAATATATTTATTTAATATTTATTGTTTTTATTTCTTCTTTTTTTTTTCATGAAATTTGGGGGCCCAGAAAAAAATACATGATTTTTAAAATTTTGGAAAAAAAAAGCCAGAGTCCTTAGAGTACACATATGACTACAATACAAATAAAAAGCTTCACAGTTAAGCTATTAACGCTGGCGGTTTTTAAAAAAAAAATAATTCCCCATTATAACATGGGCAATCACCACCGCACGACAGTTGGCACAAAACTATTCCCGATTCCAATTACAAAAAAAAATTATATATATTGCTTTTTGCAGTTGGTTTTTGATACCCCCAAAAAAATATATACCACAACTTCATATTTATACAATTTTAAAAATTTTATTTTTTTCTCTCAGACATCGTCTTTTTGGATATTCGATTTATTAATTATTTTCTTTTTATTATAAATTCATACAAGCCTACATTTTTTTTTTCGCAGTAAAAAAAGAACATATTTATAAATTATATTTATAATTTACGACTTCATGTCGACCGCGGGAATTTCTATTCGATTTTTTAAACAACTTGCAGGCTCCAAAGAAAATATTTACCGCGGGTGACATTTTTTTTTAAAAAAAAATAATCTCCCCCGACACTCAACACTGGATTTTTTTTTAGAAATAAGTCAATTACTGGACTAGAGGTTTTTTTATAAGCGAAAATTTTTAATGACGCAGCGCCTTGTTGTCTTAAAAATGATAAAGAGACGCTAAATTAGAAGAGAAGTAGCAAAATTTGGCAGACATGACAGTGGACGCTGCCATCCGGATTCACGGAAAAGTAAATTATCACGTGAATCTCGGAGGCTTTGTTCAAATATTGTTTTCTGAAGCAGAAGAAATCAGTTCTTTTGTTCAAGAACATTTTAACGGCTTATGATTCCCTTAATTAACCTTTTTAATGGACTGAAATGACGTCACGAAGGAAGAAAGTAAAAAGGTATGTTGTCTGAAAAAACTAAACCTTCGTAATTACAATGACAGCCCAATTTTTCGTGAATCCGGTCGGCCGCGTTTGAACTGTCATGGCTGCCGAATATTATTCTCGTGTAAATCGAAACAAATCAATTTCATTGACAAATTTACACCTTTGCTAGTAAGTATCTTTCAATTTAGTGTCTCTAGGAAAAAAATGTGCGATTAAAAAACAGAGAGCAGAAGATTCAAACATGGCGCAGCATAGAAATTTTTTAAGTCAAAAAAAAAATGTTCGACCACGCGGTTTATTATTATTCCAGCATCGACTTCATCCCCCCTCTTTTGAATTAATTAATTAATTATTTTATCCCCCACAAACAAGTTGAATATTTTTTTTTTTTAGTTTTTTTCCTTTTTTTTATATTATAAATGAAAAAATGCAGTCCGAATTTAATGTTACTCCCATAAAACACACAAGATCATTTGTTTTTTGTTTCATTAATATTTAATGCATTGTATATTTTAAAAAAAAATTTATTTAAAAAAAAATATCTTATATATAGAGAAAAACTTTTACTTGTATCACATCCTGGTTGCTGTTTTGGAAAAAATGATCTTGGTGAAGATTTCCTTCCTGGTTTTATAACCTCTAGTAACCGCAGCCAACTAAATAATCTCCTAACTTTTCCACTACAGACGCCGCTTGCTGAGGCTGAATTGGATCTTCATATAAAGATACGACAACAGCTGGAAAAAAAAAGAAGAGATTAACAACGGAGAACTTCAACCTTCAGCGAAAAAAAGGTAAATGACTTTATAAGTTATCATTAGAGGTTAAGATTATCAATTTCAATCTCGTCCTTATCAATTGTCTTCAGACATATTTGCAAGCGATATGACTTTGAGGTTAGGATTATGAATTTTAACGCCTTGTACTCATGAACAAGGAATGGAATTTGAGATTGTTTATTAGCAATAATTGATAAACAAAATGCAACAAACCTTGTGTTGTTTTCATGCAATGAACTCCTACTTTTCCAAGTTTAGCTCGTATAACTCTATCTGTTCCTGATAGGTAAATGTATCTGGTACCCGCCAGCGTTACTCCAGATGATGTTAATAAATCTTGCCTATCGAATCCTTGTACCAATCTAGTCAATTCATCCTTTGAAACCTTCAAAGAGAAAAAAAAATTCCATTAAGTGATGACCGAACTAACCTTGATCTTGAATGGGATATCTAGGTCAATCCCCTGTGTCTTCATATTCGTCCCTTTAACCTCTCAATCAGCCTTTCAATTTAATTTCCTCTTGAAATTTAACAACTTGTTTAACTTTCTCCCCTTTTTTTCCTCCTCATCCCTAATTCAAGTATCAACTTGTTTGGACAATTGAACAAATTGGATTCGCAATCTTAAAATCCACAAAATACCGCATCAATCATTGCAATATCATCCCATTAATATCTGTTGACATTATGATTCATGCAATTTACCAATAAGATGATTTCAAAGGTGATTCAACACTTTTCACCCAGACTACTCATGACTGCGTCGACGCCATATTGAAAAATACCTCAACAAAAATGTTTTTATTTCAATTTTATAAATCATCTTGTTGATTTTATAATTAAACAAATGAAAAGATTCCCCCCTTTGATGAAATCTAATGTATTAATAGACACGGATAGGTGACAAGAAAACGCCAACGGCGTTTAAGAAAAAAAAAAAAGAACATTCGGCCCACACCCTTTAAGGAATTTAAAATTTCAAAATTTTATCAAGTGTTTATATTCTCCCGAAGATTGCAAACACCTTGCGAAATGGAAATACGTATCGAAATCGTTCATTATTCGGGATTTAATTGAGTTTAATATGGGATCGGGTTTATTTCGCCGGTGTCTGTCAATCCGCCATCTTGCCGGGCCTACGCTAGCACGAGGACGTTGTCCGATACATTTTTTTTCCCGTCTCCGTTTTAAATTACTTACATCGAAACCCTCAGACTTTGCCCAAACATTGCCGTCGTGCCCCGCGATTGCGGCTTTTGTTACACATCTAGATGCAAGTAATTGCTTATCGACATAATCCTGCCAACTCATTTTGTACACAAACTACTGAAAATTATATCACGGACACACACAAAACCCTACGTCTACTTTCGACGATTCGAAACTGAGGAATCGAAAGAAGTAGTTCCCGGAATAATTGACACTTTAATGACTATTTGTCGAGGTTTTATGAGGTTAATGATTTTCGTTTTATGATTTTATTTAAAAATGGATTTAATTGATATTGGAAAATCGTTTATTAAGCATTAAATGGTTGAAGAATGGGAGTTTTTTAAGGGTTTAAGGGACTATTTTTCGATGGATACGTCAGTGATGCAAAGGTTATGAGGTTTGTTAGTTCCGAAATTATCCGTCGGCGGTAGTTTCCACGCGTGCAAGTTCGAAGGTTGGTAGTGGGATTTTTTTTTCTCGTCGCTTTGACTTTTTCAAATATTTCCCCGCGTTTGTGAAATTAAGTAATAAATCCGTTTTTTTTAATGAAAACTGAATCGTTATTGATTGATTGTGATTCGATTTGTGAATTTGGATTTTATTTTAAATGAGAAATAAAAGCAGACGGACGGGAGTGCTTTTTAAGGCGGCCATCTTAATTTCTTAAGGAATTATCACGTAGCCTAGGAATAATTAGGAAGGTTTTAACGAAATAATTAGGAACGTGTTATTGTTGACGGACAGTTATTTGTGAACGGATATTTTTTCCCGGTCAGTAAGGCTTAAATAAAATGCTGAAGTCGAAAAAAAGTGATGACGTTCGAGTAATTGAATTTCAGCGCTGCGAGTGGCGAAAAATGGAATTATCGAGTGTGCCATGACGCCATATTTGCTTGCTTCTTATTTTAATCATTTTTTCAACTAATTTATAGACACTCAGGTCTTTCCTTTAATAATATACGGACCGTTTACTATTTCTAGTTTGTTGCGCGTATGATTTTATGCTTGGGATGTGGTGGGGATTATTTAAAAAAAATGTTTAACTGGATCAAGGGAAAGCTCAAAGGTAGGCTTTATTTTATGTACTTTTTAATCAATGACATTGATTATCAGTTGATGAGACCCGTTATTTTCGCTTCAGTTTTAAGACCTGTACTTGAAACTAACTAGTAATTTACTCATTTAACTTCCTTTAATTTTAGATAATCATTCTCTGTTATTTTAAGAACTTCCAGGCTTTTGGCAGTGTCATCCAGTGCAATGGGGAGATGCATTTATGACATATGAAATCAGTTGCAGACATTGCCTTCAGCTGAAGTAACTAATAACATCCATTTTAGCCTTTGCTTCTGACCCTTTAATGTAAAAAATGATTTTTAATCTTTATAGTGGTCCTCAGTGTTGTATTGCATTATGATACTTTGGAACAACTACGAATATTTTCAAACTGCAGATTTTATAGCTATTGCATTTTTCTTTTCAGAGCCAACTTGTTTGACGTACAAACTTCTCATCCAGAAATACGATATGTTGAATGCGACATGGATCTGTAACTTCGAGTTAATTGCTGTTATAAGGTAAGATTGTTTTTTATTACCTTTTGCAAAAAGCACCATTACTTTCAGACTGAATTTTGTAAAGATTTTAATTCAGCATGCTCTGTTGCTTTGTGATCCTTTTTCTCAAGAAAACAAATATGATGGCTAGTTGCTTTTTTGTGAACATTGTGGGTAATAATCAAGTTAGTTTTGTAGGCGATGGTTTTAGGAGATCATTTTGTTGACTTTGTTAAATTTCAACTTTAGAGATTAGTGCCTCTCTAAATTTGCATTTTTGAGGTTAGTGCTTTTCTGAATTTTTCGATGTTGACTGTAAGGGCTTATGTCTTT
Source organism: Liposcelis brunnea (assembly GCA_023512825.1). Taxonomy (NCBI): domain Eukaryota; kingdom Metazoa; phylum Arthropoda; class Insecta; order Psocodea; family Liposcelididae; genus Liposcelis; species Liposcelis brunnea. Next base: position 5,204,442 of record CM042070.1, read on the forward strand.
TTCAATTTAGGCTCTAGAGGTTAATGTTTCTATAAACTGTGACTGTAGAGGTTAGTGCCTCTGCTTTTTCTTGATTATTTAGAAATCGAGGGTGATGAATTTGGGATTGGTTCAGGTTTTCTGATTTTAGCAGTGAGATAGGTCTATTTATGTCCAATTTTAGTATTTGCTTTTCAAGTTTGATGAATTTTTGTAGTATCGAGTCAAGTTTTTATCCATTCACATGACTTTGTCATTTTTATTAATGAACTTAAACTGGATTTTAAAATTAATTCAAAGTTTCACGAATAAGTAAAATATACCTGCAAATTACATTCATCAAGGGATTAATTTGTTAATGCTAAAAATGGGCACATTAGATTATTTGACTAATAACGCTTCATTTCTTTATCAAAGAACAGTTCAGTTGTATTTCATGTTAAGAATTTTAGCCTGAAAAAAAATGAAATATTTTTCAATGCCAAACTATAAATAAGGGGGAAAGGGTAAAAAGTTGTAACTTGAAGAGCTAAATTCTTGATTTAAATTTTTGTATACCTGCTCGCCGATTTGGTTCGTCCTTTCGATGGATGTGATTTTAAAGGGGTGGGGGATTTAGTTGAAGAATAACAAACCCAAGGTCAGTCAATTTCATTTTTGGAAAAGGAAAAGAAATCAGCGGGTATTTGTTTATATTTTACATGTGGAATAAATTTTTATTTTTATAATACGCAATAGGAGGTTGGCCATAGGAAGATTTACTGTAGAATAAAAGTTATGTCACCGAGGAAAGATTCGAAATGGAGATCCGTTTACAGGTGCCATAATAATGATTACTTTTAGGAGAATTTTTATACAAAAGCCGTCATCAGTCGGTCGGTTAGGGATAGGATAGTTTTCAAAACGCAGTTAATTTATTCTTATTTATATGAATCATTTTTCGACAAAATTATTTTCGTTTTTTACCCCCTTTCTGCTCTTATTAAATAGATAGGTCGATGATGCGCGCGCATGGTCGGCCATTGCTCTCATTAAAAGCATCCGTTAAATCGACAACGGTTTTTATATAAACAAGGAACGTGTTTGTTTTTTCATTAAAAAAGTCAATCCTATTTATTTTTGTGAATTTGTTGAGGGAAACTTAGTGTTGTGTAAAAATTTATCGGAAGAAAAGATTAATATTGTTCGGTGCAAGGGACAAGGAAGCCATTTTGATTTTAGGCTTCCGCATCAGTCCAGAGTCGTTCTTGTGCTAATCCTTTTTTTTCCTGTTTAAAATATAAAATAACGTTCCTGTTTGTGATAAAATTTGATGAAAATTAAAAATATACGTGCTAAACTAGACGGGGATAGTGAGGATGTGTTTGAAAAAGGGTTTTATTGTCCTCTTGTTTAATTTTTACCTGGAGCATCCGACTTCCATTTTAATAGAAGGAAGCCATTTTGATTTAATAAGTAAAAACGTTTTTTTTTTCTTCGATGTTTTAATTATGAGGTATAATATAATTTATACGAAATTTTGTGATGCTTTTATGATAATTCAGAGGAAAATAAGTTATTCGTTATGAATTTCAGGTGCTGGGCTTGGAAATTTTTTTGGCTAGTGGACATGTGGTGACAGTTTTCCATTTCTGTTTGAATAATCCAGTTCATAAAAATTAATGGAAGCCATGGAAGATCAAAGATACATCAGCAATAATGATTAATTGTAAATATACTTGACGGGGAAGGAGCAATGTGATGGTAAGTCATAATATTACTGCTTTTAAAAATAAATTGCTTGGGAGTTGTATTTAGCCAGATGATTGGATGTGGAAATTTTTAATTATACAATTTTGTATTTAATTTGTGGTTTCTCCTCAATAGGAATGTTTATAAATCTGAAGGGCTTGTTACCCGTTACAGTTATCAGTTACAAAAAACGCTTCCCAAATTAAGTTAAGCATTTTTTTTTTAAAATTCAAAACATTCGATCAATTATCAGAAACTAAACTGCATTTGTTCATCTAAAATTATTAATATTTGCTTGTGATTCTGAAAAATGATCTAGAGAAATCATTGAAAAACATCTTTACAGTCAAGAGCTCAGATTTTTGAGTTTGTTTAATTATTGCATTGATATTGCTTGATTTTGAAACTCTTCTTTGAAAATGTTTTCAATTTTTTTCCTTAGAAAGAGTCGATAATAATATTAACTGATTTTATGCAATGTATTTGGATGTTTCTATAATGCAGAAAATAGTAAGTTATTTTTTTTTAATTTCAGGTGCGTCTCTTGTTCTGTTCAACATGGACCTCATTTGATGGACATGCATATCAAACAGCTGAAGTTCTTCAACCTGTTCAACAATTTCATTCGTTCAGACCAATGGAAGCTGTGAAAGCTGGAAAGCCACAGTTGTCAATGGCTTTTAACGCTACAAGGAATAACATGATGGTAAGTTTGTTTTTTATTTTAAAATTAAAATTTTGTAATTGAAAAGGGATTACTTTAAGTTAAGGTTAACAATTAGGAAATGCATCCTTATTTTTTCCTTCTAAGGACCTGTGAGCCTCAAAAATTCAGAGGCAGAGTTTGATTACCAGAAACATGAAACAATCATTACAATTGATCCAATTGGTCCAATTGCTCTAAGTTTTTTTGGGTGTTCAGAAATTTTTAGAAACCTGTCTCCATTTTTGAATTTATCTGAAATTTTTTTTCTTTAGGATTATGAAATTTCTTGATGACAAACGCTTAAAATTTTCTGTTATAATTTTTTCTCATGACTTTTTTTAAAAACGTGAAGCTATAAAAAATGATCAAAAGATTTGTTCGTCAAGGAATAATTATGGAGAGATTTGTTCGACAACAGATAAATTATAAAGATTTGTTCGACACCAGAAAATTATCAGATTAATTGGTTGAGTTACAGAAATTTTTGTTCAACTGTGAAAACTTTGCAAAAAAATTTGCTTGACTAGAAATTTTGAGAAAGTTTCCTTGACAACAGAAAATAATAAAAACATTTGTTTGACAACAGAAAATTATTTAATTAATTGGTTAACTACACAAATTTTTGTTCGACTTCAAGAACTTTTCAAAAAATTCAAAAAAATTCTTTCTCTATCATGTATTTAACTGTTTATGTTCTTGTTTCAGGAAGAGTCCAACGTCGAGAAGCCACCGGGGAGATGGAGAAGCAGAGAAGACCGCTGTGGCGGCAAGAAGAAGAGGCCCGCTGTGCCAACAAACAAAAAGATTCGCGGGGGCGCGGTCTGGGCGCGGTTTTTTGGGTAGGGGGTGCGGGAGCGTGGGTCACCATAAAATTATGGTGAGCCCGGCATTACCTGACGCAAGAGAGGTAACTGCGGTCTCGCGTCGACCTCGAGTGCATGGCCATAGGGGATGCACGAACCACCGGGCGTGGCTGGTGTGCCTTTCAGAGAGGCGGCTTATGGCGAAGCTCTTTCTCCCATCCTTGACCTCTTCCTAAGCCTTTTAACACATCCCCCCAACATTTTATCGGAAATCAACCGTATACCTGGCTAACCCACATACCCGTAGGTACGGTAGTCTTGGTGCGGGCGAATTTCCGATACGGTGTCTCCTTCATCCGTTTTCCTTTAGTAAAGAGTTAGTCGAGGGTCCTGTGTCAAGTACAGGTGACCTCTGACCAGGAAACTCAAGGTGGAGTCCGTCGCCGTGCCCTTTGGACGACGGAGTCAACGTAGCCTGGGTTCGACACGTGTCGGATTCCGAGGCGGCTCCCGATTTGGGCCAGTCAGGGCTGTCCGATTGCCGGACTATAGCTGCATGGGGGATGGAGGTGAATTCCTACGAAGTTCCCCGCAACTGACGGACACGACATGACGACTCCACGCTCCGTTGGAAATTTCCCCTCGACACTGCAACTTATTTATTTTTTATCGGATCCATAATTGGTCCAAGTCCGAATTCTTTAAAAAATAATTTATATTTTGCAATGTTGTGCGGAAAGGTTCATCGGGGCCGGGGGGCGGCCTGCGGTAGTTTAGGTTCGCTTTTAATATCGTCGAAAGGGGAAATTCGAAATTAATCTTTTCGGTTGGTGGCATTGTGGGAATCTTCTTCTTTCAACTACGCAGTTCGTCGAACAACGGAGGAAAGAGAGATTTTATTTTTTATTTGGTGAGTATATTTTTTTTATCTTAACAAAATTAAAACCGAATCTCTAATTTTCTTTTCTTTTCTTTTTTTTTCATATCATTGCTGGATTTTTTTCGACGTGGGACAACTCATGGGAAAAAATTTATCCAAACTACAAGTGGCAACATAAAAGACATCGACTTGAAGAATTTTGGCAAGTGTACATTCTTTTAATGTAAATAGGGTGGCTGCACTTGTATTAATATCGAACTTGGTTTCTTTCTGTTAGATAAATCCCTTTTTTTTTTAAATCAGCTCAATTTCGAAAATCTGGAAATTAAGTTTTTTTTACAAACCACTGAAAATAATTGCAATGGAAATCCTGGAAAGCAAATAAATTTTCTTGTCAAATCAATTTTTTTTTCACAAACGTTTTGTAGATTTGCATTTTGATGAAAAGAATAATCTCCTTATAAAAAGCTTTTATTTGAGAAAGTAATTTAGATCTTAATTAAATGACCAAAATCTTAAATTAAAAAAAATTTTGATCTCGAAAAGGTTTTCATAAAATCCCTCTCCCCCCTCCCTCCCTTTAACTCTCTAGATTGAGGAAATAAATCAAGTTCGATCTCTGAAAACTTTATTCATAATTATTTTTATAAATCTCACAATTTTGTCTAACATTGGATTGTTTTCCTAATTCTTTAATCTTAAAAGGAAAAAAATGAATGCTTTTTGTTTTCGATTAATGAAATGACAAAATTTTTTTCTAATTTTTTAATTTTTCACCTTAAAATTTGTAAAATGTTTTTAAACTTTTTATGACTAAGAATCTATTTAGAATTTTTTTGTTTTTTATAAAAAACGAAATAACATTTTGTTCGAGCTTTTTTTTGCTTAAGCTCAATTTGATTTTGCTTTAAAAGCTTATTTTTGTAATTTTTTGAAAAAGGAAATTGTGTAGTCACCCTTTTGTTGGGATTTTGGGAAATTTTGTACCGTCATGATAAATGCTCTTTAAAGTCGGATTAGAATCTTATTTCCATTAGTTTAAAAATGTCGCCTTCTTGAGAAAGTTATAAAATATAATTAAATTTTTTTCATGCGGGAAAAGGGAAACCTAAAAAGGTTTCGATTAATTTTTAAAACTTACAAAAAGTAATTTTTACTTTTGGCTGAAAAGCACAGCCTGGAGCTAACTTTTTCCATTTGAATAGTCCTAAAAGAGCAATGTTCAGGTTTCGGGTTATTTCTGAAAATTTTATTGTCTTGATGGTGAATCTTGGCAGTTTTTCCTGTTTCCGACTTTCAATTTTTTAAAAAATAAAGAATTTTAATAAAAATTTTTGCTTAAAATTTTTTAAAATTAAAGAGCATTTATCGCTTTGTACTGGAATTTTGTTTTATATGAGGGTACTAACTTTTAGCATCATCATGCTATTCAAACGAGATATGTTCATGAGTCCTCTTACTGTAAATTGATAGATTTTTTTATTTTCAATTTTCGGTGCTTTTCCAGAGATCAAACTTCGTTTTTATTTTTAATGATAGTTTTTTTTTTTTTTTTAACTAAACCGTAATAGGTTATTATTTTTAAGCCATGAGATAATACTTTTTTAGTTAGAAGTTTCATTCGCTTTGTTTTGGCCGTCATAATTAGAATTTCTTTCCCAGAAATTTTTTTAGAACTTTTTCGTGCTTATGAAACTTTCTAGATTTTTTCCCCAAAAATTGCTTTAATTTTTTTTACTTCATTTTAAGAATCATCTGACCAAGTTTTTTCGTTCGACAGAAAAAAATTATTGACAGATTTGTTCGACAGGATATAATTATTGAAAGATTTGTTCGACAAGAAAAAATTATCTCTTGACATGAAAAAGTTCTGAGAAAGAGGGGGAATTTAAAGGGGTTTGACTGTAATTGTAAAGAAATTTTCCCATAATAAAAAAACTAAAAAAATTAAAATTGGCCAGATGTGTCGGATTCATAAGTCTCTGGAAAAGTACCTTTTTTTTCCGTTAAAAGACGTTTCAGAAAGAGATCGAGTTCAATCACTGCTTCTAATTACTGATAAACTTCTTAAGCTAGCAATATTTTGCATATAGTTTTTGTTCTTGATTTCTTTGAATTTATTTCATGCCTCACATTTTTTATTTTCAATAGAAAAAAATTCTTACCTTTTCAATTTTTATAATCAAACCGAATTAAGTGTTGTTTTAAAAAAAAGTTAGTACCTTCAAGTATATGATTTTTTATTCATTATTTAATTTGCTCGTTACACAATTTATATGAATGTCATTCATACTTCCATCGTTCATCATTTTCAATTTTTGGAATTTTTTGGCTTTTTTTGTCATTTGTTTTTAAATCAAGAAACCCCGTTTACCAGTTTCGCTGAAATTTAAGAGTTCTGTCAGACTTGTAATAAAAATTAAAAAATCCCCTAAAAAAGCTTTAGCTAGCCTATTTTTAATTTTTTAGACTTTTTTTTTAAAAAAAAGAAATGATCATTTTTCATGTTTTTTAAAAAGATATAATTTTTTAGTTTTGGCACAAAAAATATACAAAATTGCTAGATAGTATCTTTGATTTTTTTGCCAATGTTCGATGAAATTTTAAAAACTGTGCCCATTTTTTCGCGTTTCCTCATTTTTTTGCAACTGTAGGACATATTCCACAAGATTTTATTTTAAGTCTAAAAAATTCCAAATATGTTTATGAATATGCCCAATTGTTACCTTTTTTTTTTTTTAAATCGTTTATGAATTTTTGATTTTGATTTCAAAAATTGTGTATAACTTTTTGTATAGCATTAAGCCGGAATATTTAAAGAAACACAGGCGTATCCACTTCTTTCGGACCAGGGAGAAATAATCTCCCCTTTCATGATATTTAAGAATAATTTTTCCAAACAAAAAAATTTAAAAATTATCTTACTACTTCCTCAGTTTTCTTCGACCCCCCTTTTTTTTTTTTTGTAGGAAAGTTAATTCCAAAATAATTTAGCTTCTGAAAAAAATGCTACTTAAATAGTGAATTCCAAAACCCATAATTGGGCTTTCTGAACATCTAAAAACTCATATTAAAGCAGGATATTCCAAAACGCCTAATTGGGCATTCTGAATATTTAAAGAATTCAATAATTTTTTTTCTTTTGTTCTTGACTAGAAGCTGCTTTATGATCCCTCCTTTGTAGATCCCAAAATCTGACTGGTGGATACGCCCATGTAAATGAAAAATCACCTCTGCCTCTTTCATTTTAATAGAAATTCAAATAAATATTGTAGTGGCAATATTTAAATATTCCGGCTTTAAAATTGTAAATTTTTAAAAAATCTGAACTTTTTCTTTTACAACGTTCATCAAGTTCAGATTGATTTGATTTTTTTAACCAAAGATTTGCCTTTAAGGGGATTTTTTAGCGATGCAAGTAACTTAAAATCAATCTTTGAAAATCCAAGAGAATATACTGATTGCACCGTTTAAAAAATCCTCATTAATTAAAGGCAAATCAGTTTAAAAAAAATCAAATTAATCTGAACTTGATGAAACGTTGTAAAAGAAAGTTCAGATTAAAGGAAAAAAAAGGAATAAAATAAAATAGAACTTGTAAAAAACTTTATTAAATAAAATAAAATATATATACAATACATTACTGGTTATCATTTTTTTCAAGACGACGAGTGATACACCCCCCTCCAGAAGCGGGCACCTCCCCCTTTTCCATGTACCCCTTTCCCCATCTCCCATTCCCATATAGGGAACAAGAGACGAGTCAAGGGCAGGGAAGGTGCCCGCACGCGACCGCGAGTTATGTTTGGTTAGATGGCACAAGACGAATTGGCAACTTGCAGACATCGAAAGATGACTCAGAAAACTACCAAAGTCTTTCTGTAAAGTACCAAGCTAAAAAAATCCCTTAAAAGGAATTTTTTTTCGCAAGTTACTTTACAGGCATTGATAGTTTTCTAAGTCATCTTTTTTTTCGATGTCGCAAGTTGCCATTTTTCTTGTGCTACCTGTTTGCAAGTTTAAAGGATGAGCCGTAATTATTTGAAAATATATTCAACTTTCATTAAATTTTTTTTTATCTCTTTAAGGTTTTTTAATTCCTTTTCTTTTTTTTTTTTTAAGTACGGCTCATCCTTTTTTAATGCAAGGAGAGAGTTAAATTTATTTTCCTCTGAATAAAAATTTCTAAGATAAAATTTTTACTCTCTCCTTGCATTTCCTATCTCCCGAAGGATTTATTATTTCCAAGAATGCAGCCATGATATTTTTTTAACAATTATATTTTTTTAAGATATTTATTTCTATCCTTCAAATTTATTTATTTTTTTTTTTTTTGGTATTTTATAATATTGCATGGCTGCATTCTTTTAAAAAGCAGGGAAAAAGGTAAGTTCGCTCTACTGTATTTTTTTAATTTTATTAAAAGTATTTTTTAAAAGTTGCTAATAAATCTCTTTTCATTTTAAAATTTTTTTTTTCCAAAGTCTTTTCCCCTGCTTTTTAACCTCCGCCCCCACGTCTCATCCAAGAGTGGGGCCGTCTTGGACTCATTGACCTCCGCCCCCCGTCTCATCCAGAAGGAGTGGGGCACTTCTGGAATCGCAGACCTCTCCGCCCCCCGTCTCATCCAGGAGTGGGGCACTCCTGGAATCGCAGACCTCTCCGCCTCCAAACCAAACCCACAAGTAGAGGCACCCCATGGGCTCTGGCGTGCTCTTGCCTCTAAATACTACACCGGGTGCGAGGCAACTCCCTTCCCCGGTGAGGGGGCCTAGCGTCCAACAAGCCTGGATGAGTGCTCTTATTACCCTAGCTGTTCTTTGTAATTTTACCACCGAGTTATTGGCTACTACTATAACTGATCCTTAATTCTGATTTAGCTCTATTCTAATCCTTAATTTCGAAAAATAATGCCACCAATGAAATCTTTATATCAACCAAACCTTCCTGAAACCATCTTACAGAAAAAAAATCAACAAATATATGTATAGAAGAAACTAAAAATTTGTGTTTTCAATTTCGACATCCTTTAAAAGACACATAAAAAAAGATCCCCTTACTCCTCAGCTGAATATTCCTGGCAAGAACAATATGAGAAAATAGTAAGACAAGCTAAACTTGCAAAATATTTACAAAGACAAAGAAAAGGAAATGACATTTTGGCCTAAAAAATATTGAACGCAAAAAAGGAAGAAAAATTGCTTCATTCGCTTCGCACTACTGAATACATAAAAAAATGCCCAAAGCCATAATTTTTCGCTGTGCATGATTATATTAAGTCGAAAATGACCCAGCAAAGCATAAGCAAAAATTTTTTTTAAGAAGATTAGAGCAATATATGAAATTATTAAGAATCTCTTACAGCTCAGTTGTGAATTTTAAAAATATACCATTTTGCAGCCTCATAAATCCATTTGCAGAAAATCTTAAAAATAATGCCCAGAATGAGAAATATCTCTTTCACCTAACGAATATTTACAGCCCAAACCAGAAACAGAAAAAAAATCAGATCCTGTCTTTCCACCAAGAAGTGATGAGAAATGTTAAGCTTACAGAATATTTACCAAAAAAAAAAAAAAGAAATGACACCTGAAAAAATATTTAGCACAATTAAAAAATAAGGAGAAAATTTAATCTATTACAGCTCAGTTGCGAATCTCTAAAATATGTCATTTTCCAGCCTCATAAAATCTATCTGCACAAAATACCTCTTTCACGTAAGTGAATATTTACAAAACAAAACAGAAACAGAAAAAAAAAAATAAGATCTCGTTATTCCTAAGCTGAATATTCCCAAGAATTATTTTAACCTCACAGAGCATTTACCAAAAAAGAAAAAATGACACCTTAAAAAATATGTACTGCACAAATAAAAGGTAAGGAAAAAATTTAAAAGCTCACACTCATTTATCTCTTAAGTCATAACGCTGAAATAACTCTTTCACTTAAAGTATTTAAAAGACTAACGAGAACTACAAAAAAATAAGAAGACATTATTCCTAAGCTGAATATTTCCAAAGCATTGAATTTGAAGAACCATACAAGAAATTTGAAGCCTACAAAACATTTACAAAAAAATAAATAACGCCTAAAAAATATTTAGCACAAAAGGCCTGTGAGAAATTTAGCCAATCCCCCAATGGTAAAATAAGAGAGCTTTATAGGTTTCAGAGCACACCCCCTAGTCGAAGTGTTCAGTAAACGGACAATGCTTAATACCATTTACCAATATACTCGTACTGATGAACAATGTAAATATATTCGTAAATAGTAGAGCATTGTCCATTTACTGATCACTTTGACTAAAGACACCCAGGAGGTAACCGTTCACATAGTCATACGTCCCGGCCAAACGGGCAACCTATGCTTGCGGCCCTCCCATGACAAGACGAACTAACCAGGACCCGTACGGCTAAGCCGTGGCAAACCACCACCCTTCCCCCCACCCACCTACCCGCCCAATTAAAGGTCTGGGTGGACCTATCGTTTGCACTTGTAACAAGATAATAGCTATAGTAGCCATCAGTCGCACAAAGTGCCCAATCCCCATTCCCCAAGACTTTTGGCACTTGTGACAAGATAATGGCTATAAGAGCCAATATCATTCGCACAAAGTGCCTAAATCCCCATTCCCCAAGACTTTCCGCACTTGTGACAAGATAATGGCTATAGTAGCCAATATCAGTCGCACAAAGTTCCTAATCTATATACATATTTACATAATAAAAGAAACTTACAACTATCCAAATCCATGAATATGTTCCTCTTCTGTTTTTTATTCTTTGTCACTTTTAATGATACTTGAAGAAATCTGATGGAAGAAGTTAGGTGAACTGGTGAAGAACATGTTATAACCAAGACTGTCGGAGTGACGATCCTCTACCTGAAAAAAAACAAAAAAAATTAAGATTAATTGTCCAACCAGAAATATTTGATATTTCGTCTCAAAAAAAAAATAGTAAGCAAAATTTCCAGCACAGAAAAATATGAGCAAAACTTTCTCTACCAATACGATAAAAAAATAAAAATAATTTCTGAAGCAAAGCAAAAACTATAAAGAAAAATCTGATGCAACCAGTTAAGAAAACGATTGCATGCAGAAAATTAAAGAAAACATTTTTTAAATCTATATTGGTATTAATCCTTACCTTAATATTAATCCATGAACATGAGTCTTCCTCTGTGAATACTCTTCAGCAGATCGTCATGGCAATGTCTTGAAGTGAGAAATCAGCTACGCATAAAACTAACCTGGAATTAAAAATAAAAAAAATTAAAACACTAGAAAAAGTGCATCAACACTCTGAAAAAAAAAAAAGACCTTTCGATCAAAAGTCAAAACATAATTTGTGAATGAAGAACCATTTTTCTGTGATTAAGTCCTTTTCTGGGATCAACTAAGGAAAACTTCTAATAAAAAAAATCAACATTTCAACACTCTTCATTTATAAAATTACCTAAAGCAGAGTAAGTATCTATCACTAGCGAAATAATTTTAAGAATCAACTAGAAATCAAAAATCATCTAAAACATTTCAAATTTAATTTTGATTCTAAAGGCTGAATTGCTACATGCGAGACTTCTAGTTCAGTCAAATGAGGCCTTAACCTATCTTTTCTATAAATTCACTTTACACGCAAAATGATTAAATGATAAATAAATTAATAAAAACTTACCATTGATGAAATCCTCCTCATCACTCAGTTCCTCTTGTGTATATGTGCTGCCAGAAGGTTGAAGATCACTGACATTACCAAGAATGACCTGTAAAGACAAAAAAAATAAACATTAGACTTGTTTGCCCTTCGAAACAGAAATATAAAAAATTTAATTCTAATTCTGCACTATTTTGAAATCGACAAAGCAAAAAAAAAATGCAACTGAATTTGATGTTTCACTTATTTATCATAGCTTTTTCTGGAATATTTTAACTAACGAGAAACAAGTCAATTCTAAATTCAGCTAAATTGCAATTTTAAAAAAAAAAATATAAAAAAGCACATTTCCATCATTAACTCCAGCCTAATGCCCATCTCAGAAGTATTAACCAATTAACGGTTTCATGGTAAACAAACGAAAAAATTTTAAAATATAAGCGGCTGACACTTTTAAATAACTTGAATGTATGAAATATAAGATAAGATTAGCAAAATAATACGATTTAATTGCACTCAAATCCGAAGCAACAGTCAAACGACATACCTTGTCAACCGACGCCATTTTTCACTTCATTATTTATCACATTTAACTCCGGCCGGGATCCTTATTAGTGTATTAAACGGTTACTGTTGTTTATGAAGAACGTATTTATTACACCTAAATCAATCTTCATGGCGTTTTAAACACTTATATTTTAGTTTTAAAATTGACACACGAAAAACGTTTAGCCATGATGAAAAAATCTGAGAATAAAGTGCTGCCAACTTTGCAATTGCAAATAATAAATCTACCGGCTTGTGCTGCCATCTATATCGTTATTTTTGAATTTTGGTACTAATGAGCGATTTAAAAATAAACAAATAAATCTAACCCAACCTATTTTCATCACGTCAATTTCCTTGTAGCATTTTCTAGTGTAAAATCGTTCATAAACCACTTATGAATTTCTTAATTATGATAACCAAGCAACTAATTCGATCGAACTAATCATTACAAGCCTAAGGTGAGAAGAACTTTCGACCAGACTGACGTTTACTTACCTCTGAATTCTATTTTGAGCTTTTCGCATATGGATTAGTATAAATAATCTCACGATTTTCAGCTGATATTATTAATGAAGCTTTAGAGATGTTAATCGTATTGGAATTTATCCTTAAAATCATAATTCTAGCTGATTTTAAATTAAAATAAGCAAAATAAATTTTTATCGGAGTGCTGTAGTGCTGCCAACTGAAAAGTTCTACTTGTTCCAGGGGGCCGATTCCAAGTTAAACGAAATTCGTTTTCGTTTTCGTGGCACTTACCCATTCGAATTCGTTCGAAAATTAAACAGTATGGCAGATGTGTTCGTAATACTAATTTTTATTTTACTTAAATTAGATTATTTGAACTTGCGTCCAATAAATATTGGTTAAAAAGGCATTACGGTCGAAGTAGGTTGAATTTTAACATAATTTACTGAACATTTTGAGAAATATTAATCACTAATAAAATGTTTACTTTTTTAATGTTTTCATTCGATGTTCATTTGTCTCGCGAATTTCGTTTTTCAAAACGAGATCTAAGGGGTCTCGTTTTAAAAACGAAAGGCTGTTGCAACCAATATACGATTGTATACAAAGTTATACAAACGTATACAACTATATACAATGATATATTGCCGTATACAGCCGTATACAGCCGTATACGATGGTATAATATTTCTCAAAATGTTCAGTAAATTATGTTAAAATTCAACCTACTTCGACCGTAATGCCTTTTTAACCAATATTTATTGGACGCAAGTTCAAATAATCTAATTTAAGTAAAATAAAAATTAGTATTACGAACACATCTGCCATACTGTTTAATTTTCGAACGAATTCGAATGGGTAAGTGCCACGAAAACGAAAACGAATTTCGTTTAACTTGGAATCGGCCCCCAGTTGCTTCTTTTTTTCCCTGCTGCATGGCGGATTTATCTTTTTTTTTCAAACAGAAGATTTAATTTATTTTTCTTCGATTTTCTTCCTGTATAATTGAAAAAGGTAAAATAAAATACATATTCAATTTTGAACTTATATTTATTTTAATTACAGGTTTACAAAATCCGTGCCAGCAGTGAGAAAAATGGCCTTCTAATGACCCATCAAAAACCGTCATGGCGTCTTCATCTTTTCTTCTTTTATTTGCGATAAATACAAAAAAAAAGAGATCTTCAGCGAAACGACCTTTTAATTAATGTTTAAAAACCATCTTTAAAAAACTCTCAGCGATTACGAATAAAAAAAATGCACCGAATAATCTTGAACATAACCCCCCCTCGAGGTGAAGCCTGTATTCTGTCCATCTACCTACACCTGATTAGAAGCCGCACTTGAGACTCTTTAAATGTGATGTAATAGGCTATTTACTCGCCGGGTCCGTATAAATAATCATGTTATAGCCTAATATTCAAATAGTCTATCATCTTCGTTCGGGTTAAGCGCGTGATTCCACACATTAACGCCATGATTAAGGTAATCATTATTAATTCGGTGGTGAAATAAAAAAAAGTGTGAAGTGATCATTTTTATTTATTTGTGGTTTTATTTTTTTAAAGGCATTAGTCTTTACTCTTCTCCTTTGCGTCGCTGGGATATTGGGGAGACCTCAACAACAACAGCAACAGCAACAAAAAGAACCAGTTCAAATTATCACTCTTGAAAATGACGCCAGTGTAGACGGAACATATCATTATAAGTAAGTTTTAATTTTTTTCTTTTTAAATTTCCTTTGGGCGTAATATTAAAAAAAATGGGAAATTAGATTCGAAGCCGCTGATGGGACCAAAGTAGAACAAGACGGATCGTTGAAGGACATCCCAGATGAAGAAGGAAAGCCGTCACAAGGAGAAGTAGCAAATGGATCTTATTCATACGTGGGAGATGATGGACAAACGTATAGCGTAACATACACAGCAGATGAAACCGGGTTAGTAATTAAAATTATTTAATATCTTTTAATTAAAACGTGAGGCTAATTAGTTGCGAATTGCAGTTACCACCCGCAAGGAGCACATTTACCAGTTCCACCTCCGATTCCACCGGCAATTCAAAGAGCGCTTGATTTCTTAGCAACAGCTCCGCCACCAAAAGAACGTTAAAGAAACTTAAAAAGTCAAGCACCTCTTCTTCATTTTCATCTCTACCCACCAATAACCTTCAAAAGCTATAGACCTCTCAGGCATAAGTGTTTACATTTGTATTTAAAAGAGATAAATTGTAGTGTTACGGCTATCCGTGCAATATTTGTACATAGATAATAAATATAAGTTTTGTAATTGACGTTTTGTGTTTTTTTTAAAAAATCCCTTATCCTTTTTTTTATTTAAATTAATGAATTAAACCACCTTGGATTAATATGTCTTCAGAAGACGCATTATGGAGATCATCATGACCTTGACATGGCCTCATTACGAATAAGAGATATATTTTTTTGAGAGGAAGGTCAATAAATTCTTTGTCTGGGTTTGGAAAAGTAGCCAGAGGATAATTTTTCTGCAACGATCAGCTTCTCTTCATTTTTTGTGGTCATTTCATGAACTTACCTACCATGATTATTCTCGAAGGTGGAGGTGCATCTTATCACTCAGTCCCTGAAACAAAAATAAAACATTTTCGCATGACAGACACTTCACATTGTAACAAAATTTATCCAGAGGGCAAGTTTGACCTGTTAAGGTTAGGTTAGGTCATTAATCACTCGAAAATAAATGATTCCGAACATGGTGTCTGATGCTATTGCCATTCAGTTCACCATCATTATCAACTCTTTCGGCTGAAAATGTCCACACATTGGAAATCCCCATGTATCATTACAAACCCATTAACGAACATTTTTTTTTAAAGCTCTAAAGCACAGACCCACCTTATTATTAAAGATAATTGGAATATTTTTAACTGCAGAGTTGAAAGAAGAAAAAAAAATGCAATCACGTCATGCAATTTGCTTTAACACTTGAAGGGAACCACTTGATGTTCTTGAAATGCCACAATCGCAAGCCATCGACTCCTGTAAAAATACGTAAAAACAATATTGCGTGTTAATCATAACAAGAAATGCCGAAATCGAATAAATAAATACAAACATCGTAAAAATATCAAAATATCGTTTTTAATAATGTCAGTAGGTATGATTTCTGCAATTTTTTATTTTCTTTCTTTTTTCAAAAAGACGCCATTATCACGAGTTCTAATTAAAATTTAATTCCGTTATGTAAGTTTACACAATATTTAAAATGTGTTATATTTGGCACGCGAATTTCTGTCGAATATAATTAAGATGAGTCGACTGACACAAAAAACCGAAATAATTAAGTAGAGTTGTTCGTTATTTAGGGATTCTTACCTTAAAAAATTTGACGAAAATACCAGATGGTGATAAGGTTAGGTTAGGTCATCAATCATTGGAAAAAAGTAAATAATGACTATTAAAACGACGTCGACTGATGCTTGGCAGCCCCAACCTGAATTGGTTAGAATCGTTGTCGCGCGTTTATCCTACAGGAAGTGTTTTTCATCCGCCATCTTGGATTTTACTTTAATTAAATGGTTAGAAAACCTGAAAAAAGGAGAAGAGAGCAACTGAGGGTATGTTTTTCTTTCGCAGCTCTAAAATTTATGTTGGAAATATAATTGGACGAGAGGATGAGCCGATTGACATGAAAAACTACAAGATTATTTTTAAAGCGGGACGGTCCTCCGCCATTTTAAATTCTTACCTGACAAGATTCGTTAAAAATACCAGCAGATGAACGTGTTGAGGTTAGGCTAGGTCGTGAAACAGGAGAAAAATTGATAACGACTGTTAATATAGCGTCTGGCTGCTTTGGTCATTAGCATTAACCTTAGCTGGTTACAATTTTCGTGTTTTCCAAGCAGGGATTAATTTTCTGCTACCATTTTAGAATTAGAGAACCTGAAAGAAGAAAGAAGGGAAACTTAATTTATTTTGTAATTATAGTTTTTTTTCTTAGTTTTAAAATAAAGGGCTCTACTGTAATTATGTTGTTTCAAAGAAAATATGGAAACCAGTTGAATCGTCGTGGCACTAAATAAGAAACTATTTAATCGCTTGTCGTCTGCTGGGGGAACTTTTAGCTTAATTGTAGCTGAAAATACATTTTAGGTCTTTCAAGCGTCAGAAAATTCTTATCATCACTTAAGAAAAAGCCAAGAAATTTAACAGGCTTACAAAATATCTTGAAAACAGGTTTGAAGAGAGGGGCAAGGGGGGCGCCACTGTATTTGTATAAATCAGTATGATTAATTTTCGTGGTTTAACTTAATATTTTAGGACAGAACAGGAAATTTAATAAATGAAACAAGATAAAATAACATCAAAATTTAATTCTTCCTTTCATATACAACAAAACAAAAAAAAATAAGCCACAATCATCAATATACAAACATCTTCATACCTAGGTACATTTGTAAACATACGTTTCTTCAAAAGATACAATTTTAAACATGTTTTCTCATTTTGGTTTAACCTGTGGAGCTTTTTGATTTTTTGAAATAGGATTCTTCTGCTGTTGCTGGGGCTTATTCATCGGCGACGCCATTTTTCCTCTTATCATTTCTTCAGCTTTCGACGATTGTCTAGATAATTCCGGCGCTGGTTGATACGCTTTACTCTGCTGAGGATAATCCTGAACTTTCATATCAGGTATGAAATCACCTTCTGGCTCATTTTCATAAGCCTGAGGATACGATCCGTAATCCTGTTCCTGCTGATATTTCGGAGTTTCTTGATATTCGGTGTATGGTTCTTGTTGATATTGATTACCTTCAGGTTCAGGTTGGTATTCTTCAGCAGGTTGCTGATAACCGTAATTTTCTTCGTAATTTCCTTCGGCCGGGGGGTTTTCGTAAGCTGATTGATGATATCCTGATTGGGAATCGTATTCTTGATTATCGGGATAAGATTGCGGCGTCGGTTGTATTGATTCAGGCTGGTATTCTGGGTTATTGTCGTATTGTGGTTGCTCGTAGTTTTTTCCGGGGTATTCTTCCATTATGTGGTGATCGTTGCTGCTGTAGGAGGGTTGAGACATTTCGTTTCCGTATGCAGAGGGTGAGGCTTGGTACTGCTTTTCATTTTCCAAGTAGTTTAAAGGCGGTTGAGAAGTTTCTTCTGGAAATTTAAAAGGCTAGAATTACAAAGAAAGATTGTAGTTCGAAGACAATTAAGGCAACTAGTGAGGGGAGAAAATTTTCATGGCTTTTTCAATTTTTCAAGCAATTTTCATGGCTTGACCAAATGGCTTGACCATTTAACTCAAACTCTTAAAGGACATACTAAGTTCTTAATTTTTGTAACAAATTTATTACCTGGGGGTGCCCACTGACGATCATTAAGAGTCGAATCCAATATGCTTGTCAATTTGTCTAAGTTATTTTGTAAGTTGACCATCTCTTCCCTAAAAATATCAATAAATATATTAATAAAAATTCAAAATTCAAGGGAAAATTAGCACGAAGAAAATTTCAGTTTTATATCTAGAGATGGCGCCAGGAACACTGGAAATTGGTTTTTAGCCCAATTGGGCTTCGTTGGCGCCGTCTCTATTTTAAAAATCAAGCAAATAAATGACTCTACCTTTATCCTTTTATTTCAAAAAATGAGGAAATACAAGACGATTTTTGCAAACGAGTGCATTGCACACACACACACCTTTAAAGTGCATATTTCATAATAAATTTTTTGATAAATGTGTATTATTTTCATTAATTAAGAACATAAATAAAAATCGTGAATAAAAAGAAGAAAAAATAACAAAGAATCTTATTACCTGACCATAACCAATTTTTAATTACGTAACAAATAATTTATTCTTTTACGGAAATTTATCGGGATTTTAAATCTTATCAAAAATAGGAAAACAAAAAAAGATATCAAAAAAAAAAAAAACGAGAAGGCAGTCGACCTTGAGGACGGTACATTATACAAAAAGGTGTGATGTTAACTGTTTAATTAACCGCCTCACTTTCACTATTTTCTACACGTTACCTCATTCCTCTTCTCATCTTCAAATGCACTTAGGGTCAGGTTGACTCATTTATATTTGCTTTAGTTATTTGCCTTGAAAATAATCACATAATAAATTTTTAACAAAAAAAAAAAAAAAAGGGGATAACAAAAATATTATGAATGACCGTGAATGAATTTAAAAAAAATTAATGTTTTCAGTCCAACTGAAATTCCAAAGAAAGAAAAATCCGTGACCTATCGACGTAATGATTCCAAAAAGTTACGGCTGGCCCATTAAATTTCTTACAGGTAATTTAATAAATTATTTTTATTTCTGTGCTACCCTCCCTAAAAATTGTTTATTATGTAATTAGACTGTATATGTCTGGGTGAGAGAAATGCAGTGTCATCGGTAGAAATTAAGTCACATCGTTTTGACATCATTTAAATACAATCGAATAATCCCAGTCATTGTGACTTAAGAGTGTATCAATGGGTTTGCATAAATTATTAAATTTATCATTATTTTTTTTTTTTTATTTGAGCAAAAAGAAATATAAGGCGGCCAGGCGTTTAATTTTAATATGTATGATTAATGAGGTGTTGAGTTTTGGAAATTAATAAGAAGGGATTTGTTTGTTGGGTTTATGGTTGGAAGCATCAGGTGCGGATCGGGTCTTTCGGAAAAATCTCCGGTTTGGTTTTTAGAAACTTTGGAGCGCCAGGATGAAGCCTGGGGAGAAGACTGCGACCTGATCAGGGTCTTCGAAGAGGAAAAGTCGAATTTTTAGGGAGGTATTAAAACCTAAAATTTGCTTCCTAAATTTCTTTGTGAGAATTTCTTGGTCTTTAAAAAACTATTTTAGAAATTTTATAGTTGCACCAATTTTTTCAGAAATTTTTCTTATTAAACAAATCTTAAATAAATTTTTCTTGTCGAGCAAATAATTAATCTTTGAGAATTTCTTCTGGAGCAAATCTTTAGAATTTATTTGTCTTGTCGAGCAAATCTTTAGAATTTATTTGTCATGTCGAGCAAATCTTTAGAATTTATTTGTCATGTCGAGCAAATCTTTAGAATTTATTTGTCATGTCGAGCAAATCTTTAGAATTTATTTGTCTTGTCGAGCAAATCTTTAGAATTTATTTGTCTTGTCGAGCAAATCTTTAGAATTTATTTGTCTTGTCGAGCAAATCTTTAGAATTTATTTGTCTTGTCGAGCAAATCTTTAGAATTTATTTGTCTTGTCGAGCAAATCTTTAGAATTTATTTGTCTTGTCGAGCAAATCTTTAGAATTTATTTGTCTTGTCGAGCAAATCTTTAGAATTTATTTGTCTTGTCGAGCAAATCTTTAGAATTTATTTGTCTTGTCGAGCAAATCTTTAGAATTTATTTGTCTTGTCGAGCAAATCTTTAGAATTTATTTGTCTTGTCGAGCAAATCTTTAGAATTTATTTGTCTTGTCGAGCAAATCTTTAGAATTTATTTGTCTTGTCGAGCAAATCTTTAGAATTTATTTGTCTTGTCGAGCAAATCTTTAGAATTTATTTGTCTTGTCGAGCAAATCTTTAGAATTTATTTGTCTTGTCGAGCAAATCTTTAGAATTTATTTGTCTTGTCGAGCAAATCTTTAGAATTTATTTGTCTTGTCGAGCAAATCTTTAGAATTTATTTGTCTTGTCGAGCAAATCTTTAGAATTTATTTGTCTTGTCGAGCAAATCTTTAGAATTTATTTGTCTTGTCGAGCAAATCTTTAGAATTTATTTGTCTTGTCGAGCAAATCTTTAGAATTTATTTGTCTTGTCGAGCAAATCTTTAGAATTTATTTGTCTTGTCGAGCAAATCTTTAGAATTTATTTGTCTTGTCGAGCAAATCTTTAGAATTTATTTGTCTTGTCGAGCAAATCTTTAGAATTTATTTGTCTTGTCGAGCAAATCTTTAGAATTTATTTGTCTTGTCGAGCAAATCTTTAGAATTTATTTGTCTTGTCGAGCAAATCTTTAGAATTTATTTGTCTTGTCGAGCAAATCTTTCAATACTTTTTTCTCCTGCCGAACAAATCTTTTGATAACTGTGTCTCCCACAATCAATTTTTCTAAAGGAAACTATTTCAAAAAAACTTTATAAGCACAAAAACCTTTTTTGAAAAGAAAATTTAAGGGCACCTAAAAATTTTGAACGAATTTTCTTTGCGAAGAAAACATTTTGCATAAAATTTTCACAGCTAAAGCACGAATTAATAACGGAAAATACGGACAAAGTTTTTTCTCTGAAATTTTCTCTATGTTTTTATGCAAAACCTCTTAACACAAAACCGTTTCTCTAAATTAAAAAAGAAAAAGAATAAATCATGCTTGAAAAAATAATAAAATAATGAAATATACCTGAATATTTTTCGTGAGTGAACGTCATAAATGAACATTTACAGTCAATAAAACAATCCTTTTTCTATAAAATGAATGAATTTAACGTGCATTTTTCAAACGTCATAAATGAACATTTCGCTGCAGATTTCTCCAACATTATTGAGATGATCCATCAAAATATGGTTTTGAGCTCTTAGCTGATTGCTTTCCAATCTGCAAGTGCATTGTGTTTAAAAAGCCTATTTGAAAATGAACATTAACAAACATGAATTTTTATGTATGAAGTGTCAATTAATTAATAACATTCGGCGAAGCTTTGAAAATCGTTTAAAAGGAAATATTACTCAAAGCTTCGCCCATAATTCAATTTCAAAAACATTAAATAAAATAATTGCCTACCTTTGCATTTGTAAAATCAAAAAAAAATGAGTGCAGCACAAAAAAAAAAAAACACGGTGCAATGAGCTAAACAAAAAATCAACACAGCAACATGCAATCATAACGTCATTGCCATAATTTTTTTTTTTAGACGAAATGATTATTGTTTTACGGCGGTTACGAACCTTACGGTATTTTCCTTTTGAGAATACTTTAACAGAAAGATCTACTTTCACTTGTTCCGGTTTTTGAATTGAGGAAGGAGGATTCTCCAACGCTGGAATAATACCTGAAGGGTATATAAAACGACTAGTCAAAAATCAAAACTAATTAAAATTCAGGAGGATGTAAAAAAATATAAATATTTCCCAAATTTTCCTTCCTCTGTGTTTGTGTATTCGTGTTAAAGGGAAAAATTCATTAAACCGGAATAATCAAAAATAAAATAAAGTGTATAGAGCGTAGCAAGCAGCGTGCAGATATAAGAAAAAAAGAAAATCTCGAAAGCGGAGAAGAAATTTAAAAAAAAATTAATAATAATTAAAATCGAAATTATAAAAACATTTTTCGGAGCTTACTTGTGGCGTGCGGTTGATTCCTCTAACTTCAGTGTGAGGGATTGACATTCGGCCTTGAGCTGTGCCATCACTTGGGACTGGTTTTCAATGAGACCTTCTAGCTCGGACACAGTTTCGACTGGAAAAAGTTTCGCACATGAAAAATAATCGGGAACGTATAAAAAAGTTAGAGAAATAAACATATCTTCGAATGTAAAACAAAGCGACGAGGTTAGGTTAAGTATTAAAAACAAAGCAGAAACAATAAAAGCTTCTCCATTTTTTTCCCCGCTCGACATAAAACATGCAGTAACTTGAAAAATTAACAAATTAATCGATTAAAATAATAATTAATAAACGAGGTAGTGTTTTTTGTTTCATTGTGAACGATTGTTTTGGAAAAAATGTGTGTTTACTTTTGCGTTGCCAACTTATGAAGTTTTAATAACAAAGGAACGTTCTCAAAGGACGCGTTCAAGAATTCAATTGTTTTTTTTTTAATGTAAGCAATGAATTCGATTTCGAAGATTGTTTTGGTTATTATAATTGATCGTAATTGATTCTTGACTAGTCTTTTTTAATTTTTTTTGACTCGAGTAAACGTTTTCATAACCGCCATTTTGATTTTTGATGCAGACAAACATTTAATGGAGGAATGGCATTTACAGTAATGTGTTTTTGTTGATATTGAGATGGTTTTTGTATAATGAGATCGATTTTTTGTTTTATGAAGATTTTGGGAATTTAGTTGGACTGATTTTTATTTAAATGGCTGTGGTGATGACGTGTAGAATCGCAAGAGCGTTCGCAAAGATTTATTAGACGGTTTTAGGTTTCTAGCTAGAGAAATTTGGTTCTGGAGATTTTAGTAAAAAAGTTCAAGGCCACAAAACATTTCAGAAAGAGCGGGGGTGCATGAATATATCTGCCATTAACTGATTAAGTCATCACTCATTTGAGATTCTCTTTTTGTTGTTAATCCCTGCGATTCTAATTCCCAACTAACAATAATCCTTTTTCATATTTTATTCAACAAATCCTTAATACAAATAAACTCAAGATTAAGAATTAAATAGCTAACTTAAGAGTTTTAAGAAAAGCTTGTCTTCGTCGCCATGGCAACGTACGAAAATGTTTTAATTAAGAAACCGGAGTCTTCATAAAGCTTTAAGTTTGTGAATAAAATATGACTTTACTTGTTAACATGAGAAAAAAAAATTTCCTTACCATGTTTAGCTTCCATGTCAGATATCCTAGAATTTAATTCGTTAGGATTCCCATCTCCTTTATAACCATTTAAAGTATCATCTTTTTCTCCCATTTTGATTTTGTAAAGAGTGATCTAAAAACAAAAGTGATTAATAATTATCAAAAAATGTGAATACTTGTGATATATTTTTTGGTCGAACAAATTTGTTGATAATTTTTTCTTGTCAAGCAAATCTTTTGATGATTTTTCTTGTCGAACAAACCTAGCAATGATTTTTTCTTGTCGAACAAACCTAGCAAGGATTTTTTGTTGTCGAACAAACCTAGGAATGATTTTTTCTTGTCGAACAAACCTAGCAATGATTTTTTCTTGTCGGACAAACCTAGCAATGATTTTTTCTTGTCAAACAAACCTAGCAATAATTTTTTCTTGTCAAACAAATCATTTGATAATTGTTTCTTGGCAAACAAATACTTTGATACTTTTTTCTTCTCTTAGACTAATTTAATCCTCACTCCCTAGAGCGACTGATAATCAAATATGAGATAGTTTTGATAAATTTCGCTTGATTATTAGACACATTCGACCACCTTGATATTTTAATACAATTAAGTTTTATACTAACCTCTTTTTCTTGCGCCGCAATTTGCTCCGCAAGCCTCAAATTCTCCCTTCTCGAATGCATAAGCTCCGCATCCGCTCGATCCAATCTCTGCCTCATCGCTGTAATCTCAACTTGCAACCTTGACGATTCTTGCCTAATCAACCTCTCCGACCTTTCCCCAGACATCCTGCTCGTACTTAACTCTTGCTCCAACGAATCCCTCTCCGTAAAAGCGCTCGTGAGCTCACTTTGCAAGCTCGCTATTTTATTATTCAATTCCTTCTTAACACTTTCGATCGTCATGTTCTTCGCAGCTAAATCCCTTCTTAAATCCTCTTCAATCCTTAAATGTTTCTCGAGATCTAATTGCAATTTAGTAGCCGTATCCCTTTGAATCGCTAATTCAGCGCTTAACTGCTCTACATGTTGTAAATATCTCCTCTCGGCTTGTCCGCGTTCATCCGCGACTTTCCTAGTCTGGCCGGAGAGAACTTCCAAAAGTTTATCGTGTTGATGTTCTAACTCGGATTTTAATCGATTCACTTCCATTTCCGCTTGTTGTTTTTCGAACTGAGTTTTATCGACGACGTCGAGAGTTCGTTGGACTTTCTTGGAAGCGTCCATTTCCTTTTCTCGGATTTGAGATAAAGACGATTGGAGTTTAGACAGCGATTCGTTTAGTTCTCGCTTTTCTCGCTGGAGATTTTCGATTTGTTTGTAGAATTCGGAGGAAGATGAAGTCGGATCTCCTTCGAGAGCTTTTTTCTTGTACATTTCAGCTTCTTCCTGAGCTTTTCGAAGGTCGATTTTGCTTTGAGTTAACTGAGCTTCTAATTCGCTAATTCTAGACTCGAACATGATCATTGGGCCTTCTAATCTTTTTCTATATTTGTCCTTGTGCTGAAAATAAAAATTAGAGATTTAAACAAAGATAAATTGAAACTGTAGAAAGCAAATTCTAGATGGCGCTAATGTGCCAGTTAGTACCAAAAATGACAACTTGACGGCGCTAATGTCCCAGTTAGTACTAAAAATGACCACTAGATGTTGCAAAAAGGAATAATAGTTCTAGCAGCGACCACCAGGTGTCCAGTCTTACAGCCTGGGTTAAGATTTTTCAATATGGCGGCCACGAGAGACACAAACTATACACTTAGCGGCCATTTCTGGAACAAATAGCGGCACTAGCGCTCTCGTAATGGACGTTTGAACTGAACCCACCTGTAACTCAGCTCCGGAGTCTTCTTCGATACCGTCGAAAACTTGTTTGAGAACTCCGGATTTTTGTTGTTCGTGTAACGTTTCATTTTCAGCGATTAAATCCTTGACTTTGTTTAATAATTGGGAGAGTTCGTCCTGGAACGGAAAGAAAGAAAGAGATGAAATATTTTAGATAGAAAATGGGTTTTTAAACGGAAATGCAATATTTAAATATGCAAAATATGAATGTCTGTTTGATAAATTGATGATAATGTTCGTTTTGCTAAAAAAAAAAAAAAATTAAAGTTAAGATTCAGACATGCGATTTATAAAACGATTTATTATTATATTTTGATAGGATGAATTTAACATGTCATTTGCTAAAAAAAAGCAATTTGGAGTTTTTCCTAAGGGTTTTGTATTATGCTAATGTGATGGCTAAATTGAGATATTGAATTTTTGTTGGTGAAATGGGAAAATGTTACCATATTAGGACACTTCGCTTTAAAAAAAAGTTGAGAGAGGATGGAGAGTGGAGAGAGGAGAGAGATGGAGAGAGGAGAGAGGAGAGAGGAGAGAGAGAGAGAGGATGGAGAGAGGGGAGAGAGAGGATGGAGAGAGGGGAGAGAGAGGATGGAGAGAGGGGAGAGAGAGGATGGAGAGAGGGGAGAGAGAGGATGGAGAGAGGGGAGAGAGAGGATGGAGAGAGGGGAGAGAGAGGATGGAGAGAGGAGAGAGAGGATGGAGGAGAGAAGGGAGATGGATGGAGAGAGGAGAGAGGATGGAGAGAGGAAAGAGAGATGGAGAGAGGATGGAGGAGAGGAGAGAGAGGATGTAGAGAGGAGAGAGAGGATGTAGAGAGGAGAGAGAGGATGTAGAGAGGAGAGAGAGGATGTAGAGAGGAGAGAGAGGAGAGAGAGGATGTAGAGAGGATGTAGAGAGGAGAGAGGGAAGAGGGAGGAGAGAGGAGAGAGAAGAAAGAATGAAATTAAGGGAATTCTCGATTTCCAATTTTACTTTCAGAGCTCATCTCGCCATTTCAGAGATGAGCTGAGACTTCAATTTAGTCAGGAACAGACATACATTTTTTGAGCACTTGTTTTCAACAACGTGCAAAAACTTTACAAAATTAAAAATGCTTATTGAAAAATCAAAGCTGAATTTTGTTATGATTACGAAGCTATGAACCGAATATAAAAATTGAATGAAAGTTTAAAAAAGACAACGAAAGAAACAAGCCGATAAAAAAAATGAATTTAAACCCCTTTAGACTCTTTTTTATCTTTTCCTTATACTTGTTAGATTCAAAAGCTCAATAAAAGAGATTTAAAATATCTTTATTATTGGCAGACGTCTGTTCGTTATCATGCAGATGTTATAGTTTCCACCTATTCGTATTCGAAAACAATATTAAAAAAAACATCCCAATCAATTGTGTAAACATCAACAAGGGATTTCTTTCCTCATCAATGGGTTTAGATCCATCACAAAGCCTCCCGCCAAGCTTGCCAAAAAGGAAGAAATATGCCCAAAACAAGAGAAAGGAAAGCATCCTCAACCCGATCGCCATAAAAAGGGTCTCTTGTGAACAGAGAGCTCCGCCTACCCTTCTCCCCACAAAAAGCGGGTTCTTCTGCAGATTATTACGAAATTGCAAGTTAATTTATCTAATCCTTAAAATTTGACTAAACCTTACCCTACAATATTGCGATTCCCTTTCCAACTGTTCAATATACTCTTCTTGCCTTTCGATAAAAGCCATTAATTCAGGCGGAGCCGGAGCGTTCATATTATCAACTGATGCTTCCCCGTACGGATTCTGACCAGAAACCTTAGGAGCTGAATAATTCTTCAATGGAAAATGTGGCCTTCTAAACGGGCTTAATCTAGCTACACGTGTTCTATCGCTAACAACAATCGACACACCACTTTCATCGTCACTTTCTTCCGGTTTAGCCCCTATCTAAAAAAAAACCCAAAATAATTTAATTTTTAAAAAAAATTTATTTCAGTCATTTTTAATACTTACAGGGGGATATTTGCTCGGTGGCACATAAGACTCATTTAACAGGTACCTGAGCCTCGACACTGCTTCCCGATAAGCTACGTCGGTGTAATCAGGAACGGTTGATTTTTTAAACATGTCATATTTGCCAAATCCGGTCGTTTTCCTAAAACAAAAAAAAAATTATTAAAATCCATCATCCATTTTATTAAGAATCTAATTTTCCTACCGAGAATTTGGTAAAGTGACCATGTTTTTTTTAAAAACCAATCCACAAAAATCGAATTTAATAAACTAATAACATTCTCTCGCTATATATATAAAAATATTTCACATTTTTTTATGGCACAACGATTCTTTTTGTACTAAACACTAAACGGCAGCTTGAGTTGGCAAACTATTAAGTTAAATAAAAATAAAAGGAACGACATTGAAATCTATTAATGAAAAAGAATCAATAGAAAGAGCAACAAATAACGCGCAACTTGGTGGCATAGCAACTGTCGCTAAGGATAGTCACTCAAGCGGCCACTACAAACTCTTGATAAACCGCTACATTGCTTTTCGTGGGGAAATGACACGTGGGTGAAGGGATACACGTGAGTTTTTTTTTTTTTTTGAGGGATAATTTAATTCGACATGCGTTACCACATGAAATTCAACGGAGCTTCCGGATTTCTTTTAATTTTTCTTTTTTTGGAAATAAGGGATGAAACCGTGTTGCTGATGAAGTTTTAACAATCAACTGACACGAAGAGATTTAACGTGATTATAGTCATTTAAATATTTTTCCTTTTTGTGGAATGATTTGTTGGTTGAGTTTTTTGAATGGGTAATGATGATAAATCATTAGGATGTGTACAGGGGCATTGTAAAATTTTTTGGGGGAGAGGGGTGCGTTTGACAGTAGTAGCAAGATAGAAGTGATGGGAGGAGTGACAAGGAATGACTGCGGTTTATCTTTATTCTTGTTAACCAAATTTTCTCAATATTCAATCTTATCAATCAAATTTTTTCAGCATTTTTTCCTCTAAATTAATTTTTCATTTTTTTTTTTGTCGAACAAATTTCTTAATTTTTTCCTCTTGACAAAACTTTTTTTCCTTTATTATAAATGAACAACCATTTGTTTTTTTTCTCTTGTCAAGCAGATTTTAATTTCTTTCTTCTTGTCGAGCAGACTTTAATTTCTTCCTTCTTGTCGAACAATGTTTGTATGATTTTTCCTTTATTCTTTTCTTGTAGAACAATGTTTGTATGATTTCTCCTTTTCTTTTTTCTTGTCGAACAAATTTTGTATGATTTCTCCTTTCCTCTTTTCTTGTCAAACAAATTTTGTATGATTTCTCCTTTTCTTTTTTCTTGTCGAACAAATTTTTAATGATTTCTCCTTTTCTTTTTTCATGTCGAACAAATTTTTTATGATTTCTCCTTTTCTCTTTTCTTTTCAAAATAATTTTTCATCCTATTTTCTTGCTGAACAAATTTTTCATCTTTTCTGCTTCCTGAACAAATTTATAATAATTTTGTCTCGTCAAACAAATTTTACAACTTTTTTCTAAAAATCAATTGACTTTATAAAAAGCCATTTTTTGGCTGCTCTTTCTGACAAAAAACAATTCTAAAATTTCATTTTATTAATTTTTTAAAGTTTTTTTGCTTGTAAAAAAATTATTAAAATTTCAATTCTTCTCATTTTCTGACTATTATCTTTTGGCTTCCACGACCAAAAGAAGAAAATTCATGAAAGACAATCAAAAGCAAAGCAAGCATCGTTAACAAATTTTAAAAAAAATATAAAACTATAATTAATTTCTTACACAATACCCCAAAAAATCAAAAATCTTATTCATCTTTAAAAAATCACTTCAAAACTTAAAATCTTTTAACAAATTATCAATTTCACAAAAATAAATGACGAAAAATTTTTTTTTTCATAAATTAGAACCTTCAATACAAAAATCCAAAACCCATTTAAATAAAAATCAATCCACATCGCACTAAACACTTCACCAAAACAATCCCTAAATTAAAATCAAACACTAATCAAATTAAATCAAACTCTTAATCGAACATTTAAATCTTAATTAAATTTCCCAATCCACTTTAAATCAATTATTTTCCACTTTAAAATAGGTTTCTTAAATTCTACCTTAAAATCCTAAATTTATTCCATTCTCTCCAGTCATCCATTACTTTCGTCAATCATGTTGCTATTAAAGTTCCGTTCCCTTGTTTCCTCTCTTAAATTACTTTTCTTTTAATATATAAAAAAAAAACCGAACCACGAGAACGTGAAATTAACTCTCGAAACGAATTTTCTATTTTTAGAAGAAAAAGAAATCGGCGAAGTTTAAAAAATCGTGATCGCCCTCTCAATCGAATTTAATTTAAAATGAAAAACTCTCCGAACAATTATCTTATGAGAACGTTAAAATAAATAAAAATCGGAATTGGATTTTTTTAAATGAGATGGCGCCATCTACATATCAAATCCCCCACCATGCGATTCCCTTTTTTTTATTTATTCCATTTTTAATTTTTTTTAAAAGAAATAATTTTAATAAATAATTTACCTTATTCTTGTTTTTTTGTTTTTACTCGAAGTGGTGATTGCTTGATGCCCGTATTTCGAATGAATCGGTCTCATCTCACAAAATTTCGGTTTCGCTTGGAAACTAATCGGAGATCGAGGTTTTCCTGCCACTGGCATCGCGTTGCGAACTACTAGCTCAATTTCTCCCTCTCCTAACTTTTATAAACTTTTCCCCATTATCGATTCTAAATTTTGTTAATCTCAAGTTACTTCTTTCGTGTTTTAAAAAATCGTAAATGTTGAGCAACATGCATCAAGTTTTTTCAAATCCTGAAACAAAAAAAAAGAAACATAATTAATCAATGTATTAATTTCTTTTTAATTAATTAAAAAATATTTTTGTAACTAACCGATTTTGGGGAAAAATTTTTTCCCAAAAAGTTTAATTCATAATTTTCTAATTTAACTTATAGAGGAAGAAGTTTTCATCTTAACACTTTCTTTACTTTCGTAGAAAGCGAGTTCCACTACGTGCCAGTCGGAACAGGATGACTGGCATGTAGACAGCTTCGCGTCAACACGCGATACAAAGTTTTAACTAAAGTGTTTTTTTACGCAAAGGTGGAGGAAATGAGTAGGATAGTTGAACTGGAAGAATTTTAAAAGAAAATTTTTGTTAAAAAGGATTTTTATGAATGATTTTATTCCTGGAAAATGGTGGCAGCGGAATAAAACTTTGATACTGGAAAAATTTTCTAATTTGCTTTTGAGCTTTTTGTTCCTTCCCAGAAATCTTTATTTATGGGAGGGAGATATATATTTTAAGATGAGAAGCTTCAAAACTCATCCATTTTTTTTGAAAAATGTTTCTTGTTGAGAATATAAAGAACTGGGCTATTGTTTTTTTTGTAAGCATAATCTTGAAATGGGAGATATGAATTCTTTGAAATTGGACATGGGCAAATGGCGAATTTCCAGAAGAGAGGCTGAGCTGT
This sequence comes from Liposcelis brunnea, assembly GCA_023512825.1. Classification (NCBI taxonomy): domain Eukaryota; kingdom Metazoa; phylum Arthropoda; class Insecta; order Psocodea; family Liposcelididae; genus Liposcelis; species Liposcelis brunnea. The sequence continues at coordinate 5,235,048 of CM042070.1, forward strand.
TAAATTATTCATTGTAAAAATCTCTGTTTTTAGATCTTTGCCACTCCCTAGACCTCAGGCTATTAGGCTTTTATGTTCTTTACTGCCCAGATCTTTGAGAATTATATTACAGTACTTATCAGTCTGAATTTTACTATTAGCTCATCGTAGTTGTTTAGGTTTTCAGCTTTTCTCTCCAGCATCATGGTTACAGTAACTCTTAAAATTTTTTCTTGTCAAAGGAATTTTTTATGATTTCTTCTTATCTTCTTCCCAAACAAATTTTTCACAATATGCTGTTGTCGAACAACTTTTTGAAAATTCTTGTTGCAAGTCAAATCTTAAATTAATTCTTGTAGTCGAACAAGCTTTTCAATATTTTTTCTTGTTAAATAAATTTTTCATAATTTCTTCTTGTCGAATCAAGTTTTCAAAAAATTCATCCCATCCAACAAATTTTTCACAATATGTTCTTACTGAACCTTTTTTATGGAAATTCTTGTTGCAAGACAAACATTAATTCGTTTACTCAAACAAGCTCTTCATAATGTCTCTTGTCAACAAATTTTACATAATTTCTCCTTGTCGAACAAATTTTTCATAATTTCTCCTTGTGGAACAAATTTTTCATAATTTCTCCTTGTCGAACAAATTTTTCATAATTTCTCCTTGTCGAACAAATTTTTCATAATTTCTCCTTGTCGAACAAATTTTTCATAATTTCTCCTTGTCGAACAAATTTTTCATAATTTCTCCTTGTCGAACAAATTTTTCATAATTTCTCCTTGTCGAACAAATTTTTCATAATTTCTCCTTGTCGAACAAATTTTTCATAATTTCTCCTTGTCGAACAAATTTTTCATAATTTCTCCTTGTCGAACAAATTTTCCATCCTTTCACTCTTGCTAAACAAAATTTTTCATAATTTTTTCTTGTTAAATCATTTTTCAAAAAAATCTTGTCCAACAAATTTTTCACAATTTCTTGTTTTCGAACAATTTTTTTGAAAATCCTTCTTACAAGACAAATTTTTATTAATTCTGTTAGTCGAACAAGCTTTTTATAATTCTTTCTTAACTAACAAGCTTTTCATAATTCTTTTAGTCGAACAAACTTTTCATAATTCTAATTCTATTAGTCGAACAAGTTTTTAATAATTCTTGTAGTCGAACAAACGTTTCATAATTCTTTTAGTCAAACAAGATTTTCATAAGAGTCTATTAGTCGAACAAAATTTCCATAATTTCTTCTTGTCGAACAAATTTTTTCAAGGGAAAATATAATAAATATTAATAAAATCTCCTCAACTACAAAAAATTCAGCAAAAATTCTCTTCCATCAAGGAAAAAAAAAAATTTTTTTTACTAGTTAAAAATTTTAAAAATTATTTTCTGCTCAGCAAAATTTTTAAATTCTGTCAGTGCTTTTTTCTCCTATTTTCCGTAATTAGCCCAGTGTAACTTTTAACATCAAACGTCATTCCTACTCTTTACGTAAATGAACAAGAACATGACATAAACAAGCGGTTACGACCATGACATTTTAAAAAAAAAATCAGTTAATTCCTTCTCAATCTCAAAAACCGTCAAAATTTTAAAAATCCTCGTATCCATAGCAATTTGCAAAAATACATACTACGTTGTTTTTTTTGCCATCATGCATTAAACCCGTCTTTTAATAAAACGAAATAACCAAATTAAAAGGGCTGAAAAGAGGGCATAAGCTAATAACGAAAAAAAAGGGTTCCCTAATCCCTCTCAAGTGAAATTTTAAAATCTGAGGAAAATTAAATAGATGAATAAACATAGATGTTGTTTTAGTAAATTAGAGCACGCTATTCAGGCAACGATAAACTTTTTCGTACCGCAGGAGATATCCGCAATGACCTAGTTAACTTTTCAAAAAAAAAAAAAAAAAGATAAAACTGATGAGCTTAGATGGATTTAAAATCTCCTTCGCCAAATTCACAAAAAAAAAAATTAGCTAAGATTTGAAAAAATTGCACTTTGGCTAAAAACTGAAATAATCGACCGCAACATCCGATTTGCGGGTTTCGGGATATGAATCGGTTTAAATTTCAAGCAGTTGTTGATAACTTTGACGATTCGAAACAATACACGAGACATTTGTTATCCTGTCAATATCCTGTTGAAAATGGTTTTCTATTTTAGAATAATAATTTTAGTTAGTTTGTCTTTTGAAAGAATATCATTTTCAAATTGTGAGATGGGATGTCGTGTCAAGGGCGATTGCGGTTCTTGTATACAGACTCATGGATGTTCATGGTGCTCGAGGGTGAGTTTAGTTGAATGAAATTTTTTTTGAAAAGATTGCTTAATTTAGGAACGAAGGTAAAAAAGGAAATAATGCGCGTGTGCCAATAAATTTTCAAAATTTGAGGATTTGATTATGCCGGAGGGAAAAAATGATTAAACAATTAGAATGTACGACCGAAAATGTGTCGAAAACAAATCCCATATTGAATTTTTGGTGAAAATTAAAAATCGGGAAATTGAGGAGGGCGAAGGGTAAACGTGGATCGAAAATCCGATTAAAAATTTGAAATTTTTGACCCGTATTTAGTCGAAATCGAGTACCATGTTGAGTTTTTCGGTAAAAATCAAAATTCGGAAAATTGGGGAAAAGCAGATAAGTTTTAAATTGAAAAACTAACCGCAAATTCGAAATCTACAACCCTTATTTAGTCGAAATCGAGTACCATGTCGACACTAATCGAAAACACCAAAAAATTTCAGGTTTTTCCGGATTGTACCAGAAAAAGGAATTTTCCTTGAAAATTAAAAGAGGCAAATTTCTTGAATTTCTATTTACAATGAGTGGAAGAAATCACAAAAGTCACTGTCAAAAAAATCCCTGAAAAGTAATTCTCCGACTCATTTTTAAGGCAAATTAATCTAACGACACCCCCCCCCCAAAAAAAAACCAAAATTTGGGTTTATACCAAAAACACAATATGGGACTCGATTTCGACGTAATTTAGGTCGTAGATTCGGATTTTTCAGTCAGTTTTTACCTTCGCCAAAAGCAAATCCCAAAAATTCAAAATTAAAGTTTTTCATGAACTTCTTTATGAAAAAAATCAGGCTAATGCTTTAATCCTGATTCTTTTCAATAACCGCATTACTTTCTTTCTCTTTTAAGTAGCTCGAAAGTCAAAAAAAAAATTGTTTGGGTTTTTTAAAATTTTAAGATATAAATTTTGAAAAAAGTTTACTGACATGTATAATTTATTTAATATTGCTATATTTCATTTTGGGGGAGGGGGATGTCAGATGATATCACGAATATTTTTTTTATCGCAGATAAAAAATGTGACTGAGCCGAAATCGGGATGTTATGATTTTAAGGAAATTATGACTGTTTGCGAAAAACGTTTCATGGAAAATCCGAAATTGTATTTTAAGTTAATTAAGGATGTGCACGTGAAGGGTGATAAGGATCCTGTACAAATTCGACCGCAAGAAGCGGAGTTAAAGATACGAACAGGTAAAAAAAAAATTGAAGATGATCAGTTGGGCCAAAAAATATTGCTGATGACTAATTATCCACTCAAATTTTTATAGGGGACAAAATCACAATAGATATTGAATTCCGACAAGCGGAAAACTACCCGATCGATCTATATTACCTCATGGATTTTTCTTTTTCAATGAGAGACAACAAAAACGAATTATCAACACTTGGGAATGTGCTAGCTGAAACCATGAGAAATATATCATCAAAGTTCCACATTGGTTTCGGTACTTTCGTGGATAAAGTAACGTTACCATTTGTGAGCACTACCCCTGAACAGTAAGTATCTTTCCTGAGAGATTCGAACTCTAAAAAGCTCTTTAAAAAGAGACGAAAAGTTTGAAAAAAAAATTTGCTTAAAGAAATAAAAATTATTTTTGGTCTGATTTTTTTGGTGACTGATACTCATGCATAAATCATTCACACACTTAACTAATTATAAAACACTTGTTTGCCGTTGTTTTATTTCAGTTTAAAGTCCCCGTGTCCTAAAACCGACATCAAACCATGCATCAAACCTTACGCATTTAAAAATCATTTACCTCTTAGCAAGGAAAGTGAAAAATTTTCGGTAAGATGTTTAATTAAATTGAAATTAGATCATAGATATCATTAATCAATATTTATACACAGAAAGAAGTGGCAAAGGCTCAAATGTCGAGCAATATAGACATGCCAGAAGGAATTTTAGATGGTTTAATGCAAGCAATGGTATGCAAGAAAGAAATTAATTGGAGAGAAAAAGCAAGGCATGTTGTGGTAGCGTCGACTGACGGAGAATTTCATATAGCGGGAGATGGAAAGGTAAGTTGAGTTGGATTTGAATATTTGAAAATGTTTTTCAATGATAAAAATTTTTTCTTAGCTAGGAGGAGTTATCGAGCCAAATGATGGGAAATGCCATTTAGATAAAAATGGCTTATATACTCATGATTTGATTTTGGATTATCCTTCAGTATCTCACGTAATGTTTTTTTTTAAATGGTAAATTAAGGAAGGATAAAAAAATTTAATTAAGTGGTTTAAATTGCAGATAAATAAAGTGGCACTGGATAATAATATGAATATAATATTTGCGGTGGATTCAAGAGTATATAATTCGTATGTGGTTTTAGCTCAAGAAATTCATGGAGCCTCAGTTGGTTTATTAAGTCAAGGAAAGAATATAGCGCAATTAGTCAAGGCTCAATATGATGTAAGTTTAGCTCAGATTAATTGGGAAGTGCTGACAAAGGGCTCAGTTAAAAATAATTCAATCCAGGCCTGGCGCAATTTCGAAAAGTAGTTCATGCACAATAGTCAGGGCGTATACCGAAATTATGCTCTATAAATAATGAAAATAATGAGTTTTTTTCGATCAAAATTGACGAAATATCGATCAAAACAAGTTTTCAGAAGTAAAAAAGTTTTCAAAATTTAGGAAAAATTAAGAAAAAAATTAAGATGACAGTAAAATTCCGTAAAATTCTAAAAAATTTAAGTTTTTAAAATTTTGAACTATCTCTTCTTCCTCGTTAATATTTTTCTGAAAAACCAAAGAAAAGATTTGCCCAGCTAAGGTAATAGATTAAGTCGGCGAGACCTTTAGGCCGAGCCTTCCGGCCTTCCAGCCCTTCGGTCTTTCGGCCCTTCGGTCTTTCGGCCTTCCGGCCCTTCGGTCTTTCGGCCTTCCGGCCCTTCGGTCTTTCGGCCTTCCGGCCCTTCGGTCTTTCGGCCTTCCGGCCCTTCGGTCTTTCGGCCCTTCGGTCTTTCGGCCTTCCGGCCCTTCGGCCTTCTTTTTCACTGTTACTATTTTTAAAATTTTTAGTTTAAATTATTTTTTTGCTCTGACCATCAAAATAATAGGAAATAATGAATAATTTGCAAAGTAATGTTTTTTTAGAAATAATAAAAAATAATGGAAAAATTGACTCAGTATACATCCTGAATAAAATCCTCTTTTCATTTGATTTTGATTTCAGAAAATCTCAACAAAAATTGAACTGACCGACAACTCAAAATATCCCGTCTACATATCTTATTCAGCTTTATGTCCAGATGACAAGGAATACAAGAGCAATACAAATGTATGTAATAATGTTAAAATAGGACAAAAGGCAAAATTCAAAGCTGAAATTACTGTTGTGGATTGTTCTGAAAAAGAATATAACGAACAAGAGATTATGATTAAACCTATTGGAATAAACGAGACATTAAGAATTCGTTTTCAAGCCATTTGTGATTGCGAATGTGAAAAATCTGGATTTCAAGTAAGTTGAAAAAAAAATCTGTCACTAGCCCAACTAAAAATTTTTCTTTTAAATTATTTTTAGGGCATCGAAAAAAATTCGACTTACTGCTCCAGCTCAGGAGATCTAATTTGCGGTCAATGTAAATGCCCAGACTCAAAAATGGGTGAAAAATGCGAATGTGACAAAAACAAATTCTACTCTCACGATGACTCGACTTGCATCCCCCCTGGTTCTTCAGTAAAATGTTCCGGACAAGGAGAATGCAAATGCGGATTATGCGAATGTAAAAAAAAATTAAAAAATCCAGACGATGTGATATCGGGTCGTTACTGCGAATGCGATAATTTTTCATGCGAGAAACGTAACGGTCGTTTATGCTCCGGGAACGGGAAATGTATTTGTAAGGAATGTAATTGCAATCCGGGATGGACCGGAGAAGCTTGCGATTGTTCCCTAGACGATCGTCAATGCAAAGCGGAAATGGATTCGGAAGTTTGTTCAGGGAGGGGGAGCTGTGAGTGCGGGGTTTGTCATTGTAGGACCAATCAAAGTAACGCGGATGTTCATTACGCGGGAAAATATTGTCAAATATGTATGGTGAGTTTGAAAATGAAAATAAGACATAATGATGGCGCTAGTATGATATTAGTTTAAAAAATTATTGCTGGAGAGCGCTAAAGTCGTATTTAGTTAGTGGAATGATCGTTGGAGGGCGCTAATGTAGTTTTTAGTTTGAAAAACTATCGTTAAAAAGCTTTAGAGTCAATTTTAATTAAAAAATTCACGATAGAAAGCGCTAGTGTCGCTTTTAATTTGAAAAATGTTTGTTGGTGAGCGCTAGTGTCACTTTCAGTTCGAGAAAAAATTGCCTGAGAGCGCTAGTGTCCTTTTAATTCGAGAATTGATCTTTAGAGGGCGGTAATGTCGTTATGATCTTAAGGGAACGCTGGTGTTGTTTTTAGTTCAGATAAGTATCGTTTAAGTTTGTTTGAATCTAACTGACTAATAAAAGTCATTCTATTTTCCAGACTTGCAGGCAAGAATGTCACTTATATAATGATTGCGTGGAATGCCTCATGTATAAAACTGGTCCATTTGCAAAAGACGACTGCAGTAATTGCACTGGAAAATTTTCTTACGACTTTGTCGATGACGCTAAAGGTATAAATCGACCCTCCAAAATTCTTAAACCGTTCAAATAAAAATTTTTGGAAATTTTCAGAAGCGCAAGCGAATTTATCAATGAGCAGCCTATGCCTCAATGTTGATAGCTCCGGGTGCTCATTTAAATATGTTTACTATTACAACGAAAGTGAACAATTGATAATTTTAGGGGAGAAGAAAAAGACATGCCCTGAAGAAGTTAATTTAATCGGTATGTAAATCAAACATGATTGGAAAATTTAATCAGAAATAAATTTTGCTAAACCTTTCTTGAAATAGCCGTTATAGCTGGGACGACTGGGTCTACAGTGCTCATCGGAATTTTATTTATATTGATTTGGAAAATTGTAACGATGTTTCATGATAAGAGAGAGTATGAGAAATTTGAGAGAGAGCGGGCGAAAGCACGATGGGGTCGAGTAAGTTATAATAAAGTTATTTTGCAATTTCTTTTAATTAAAGAATAAATAATAAAATCTTTTTACAGGAAGACAATCCGTTGTACAAGACTGCTGTAAGGACTTATAAAAATGTGGCATATAAAACAGATTGTTAAATTGCTTTAGAATCATTTTCATTGGAAGTTTTTGGCATAATAAATTTATTTCCCAAAGTTTTCTTGGGCTCAACTTTATCTGAGAAAATTTTCCAATTCTTTCCTCTAACCAAAAGATTTTTTTCGAAACTCCTGAACCAGTTTAATCAGCTTAGCTTAGTTTTCTTACCTTGTTTAACTATTCTCAAGATTCTCTTCCTACAGCCGGACAAGATTCCATCACTCCAATTAAATTTTTTTTTAGTTGCAATTCCTAAATCGGCGGCTTTAGAACTTTTCCTGCATAGTAGTCACATTGTCCTTCCGTTTCCTATCTTCAGCCTGCGTTGTAAAAGCTTTTTTTCTCAACCAGGAATGTAGATCAGTCTTCAGAAAGCCAGTTTAATTTTCAGCTGTAATAAATAATTAAAAAAACTTTATAAAAATAGAAAATTTAATTAAAATTTACTGTTTTCCAATATTTTACCTTTTTTTCACAACAACTAGGCTAGTTTCCATTTTTGTATCGTTTTCACGGTTTCAATGAAGTCAGAAAAAAGAAATATCTTTTAATTTTTTTCGGCTAATTGCAGTGAGTAACCACTGGGCGATGGGGTCGCCACATCCCTACGCCAAATTTAATTCTGACTTTCCTAAATTTACCTGAAAAATAAAAAAATGATTAAAATAAAAATTCTACAAAAAAATTATCTCACGAATAATACTTACATTTTCTTTAAAAACAAATTACACTTTTAAAATCAAAGCAACAAAAAATCAAAACCATTTTAGAAAATAACAATTAAAATATGTAATTAGTAAATAGAGCCTTAAACTAAATATCAAACAATATCAATAAAATGAATTTCATATTGCACAATTATCAAATAAACCTTAAAATCACTAACTATCATGATCTCCTGCTTCGTCCATAATTTTATTCTCGCTTAAATTCGTTTCCGATGGCTCAGTTTCAACGCTATCTTCATAATCATCATCCTCCTCTTCTTCCTCATCATCATCATCACTCAAATAAATCGTATCATTTGATTGATCCGCATCATTCGTCTGAACAGAATCATTTCGAATTTTCTTAATAATAACATCTCCTTTTTTATTCCCAGTTAACGACACCGAATTAAATTCCAGATCACTGCTAATGCTTCTAAACTCCTTCACAACATCAATATCTCCGATTATTGGCGCTGGATTTTCAATATTTGAAGATTCGATTCGAATTCCATAAGTTGAACATGATGAGATTTCAACCTGGTCCAAAAATAATTTGGCTTCATGTACAACCTTGAAAAAAATTAATTAAATTAAAATTACGATATTAAAAAATTAATTATAACTATAAATTAATTACCGTAATTCCTTCACAGCAATCATGAATTCGGCTGTTTGTTATTTTAGCAACAGAATTTTTCTGTACGACAATCCCAGTCCCAAGTCCTTTAAATTCACAATTTTCAACTTCAAGAGAACATCCGCTTAGTACAACAATTCCTTTTGAAGAACCTAGACCATCTGACTGGATCACACAATTTATAATCCTTAAATTTTTTTGACATACTTGAATTGCAAATCCTTCATCATGTATAATATTTAAATTTTCAAGATTTAAAACTCCCAGACATTCAAACAAAATTGCTGTTCTTAATTTTAACTGATCTCGTTTTATTATCACATTTCCAGATTCATTAATACCTACATTAAAAAAATAATTCAAACATCAAAGTTAAAAATCAAAACAAACAAAAAAAAAACAAACTTTACCTTTAACGATTCCATCAAATTTAATATTTCCTAACTTATTCATGAAATACTCTCCAGGTCCTATTAAAATTACATCGTCTTTCCTACTTTTATCGAAAGTTGCTTGTAGTGAATCAGAAACTTTAAATGTAACACCTTCATCCAAATACTTCATAGCTGCTTCAATGAATTTGTAAAAATCATGACCAAAGCCCCCACTCCAAACTAATCGAACTTCTCCTTTATTATTTTTCCTTGGAGGATCTAATAAATCACTTTCAATTTTTTTTCTCAATATCAATCCATCTCTTAATTCTGGCTCTTCAAATAAATCAAGTTGTACTTTAGTAACCTTCCTCTGAATGCAATAATTAACGACTCCTAATTTTTCTTCAATTGAAATCACATTATCCTGCATCTTTAATAGCGAATCACCTACATCTCTTGCTTCTGCTATTAAGGCTTTTAAATAATTACCCGTAAATGCATCAAATTTACCATTCTTAGCATCATACTGACTGGAAATAAAAATTAGAATTAAACTTTTTTTTTCTTAATCACGAGAAATCACAACAAAATGATACTGACATTTGTAGTCGGTTTTTTAAATGAGATTCACACCAATCACTCATTGTAACTTTATCCTTACTATCCCAAGGGTACCATAAATATTTAAAAAAATATCTATATTTATCCAGCCAATCAGCGATACTCATCAAATCCAACTTATTGAAATCTTGCTCTTTGATTGGATATAATTCTAAAATCGGCACATCCAAAATAGAAGGCAATAGTAAATCATCTTGTACAGCTACTACGCTAACAGTCGCTGTTAATTCTTTCCAATTGAATCCATCAACCTACACATAATAATAAGAAATGATACCTTGCCAAAAAAAAAAATGCAAATTGACTTACACGAATGATGACAGCAGTTGGGTACAAAAAACTGTATTTTTTGCAGTTTTCAGGTGAAGGCATCCATAGCCCTTGCCATCCAGCGTTTATAATAGCAACCCCCCCGAGTATACGAGACCAAACTTCCCCGATTTCCGAGCAGGGGGTATCAATTTCATCGAGGATGTTTTGATACTCCTCGAGCCGGAAATTCATCGATTTGTTTACATTAATTACTTCAGGTAACATTACGGTATATTCACGAAACGATTAATCGCACTCGAATGTGTAATTAATTAATATATCACTTAATAAACGGAAAAAAACACGTACAATGATTCCGTGATGTAAATGTAAATGGCGTCTGTCTGACTCATGATGAAACCCGCCAAAATGAGCATAGAGTAACAACTTCATTTTAGAAGTTTACTCATTTTTTTCCAGTTAAATTAACAGAAAATTAGTTGAAAATTCTATAATTAATTTAATTTCAGGACTGAGAATGATAAAAGTATAAATAAATCGATTTAAATCGGTGTTTTCTTTTTAACGGTTTTTTCGTTGAACGATTAACAAGATGGCGTTGGTCACGTGATTAATTTCCTGTAATCTGATTGGTCGTCTCTGATTTTTTATTTGCATTATCTTCTGTATTTGCAAATATGAAAAATATTCGGTAAAAATGATAATTAACGGTTTATTAATCAATTGCTATTGTATTAATTATTAAAAATATTTAAAGAAATCATACAGTAAATAATTTCATGTGTACTTTTATTTATTTGCGAAAGGAATTACAGTGAAGATTTCGATAAGGTTAGGTTATGATTGAAAGGTAATACGTGACTTATATCAGCGGGAAAACATGGAACAAGCAAAATTACATAATGTTATAGCTGAATTAGCTAAATTTAGAAGTGGAGCAGGTAAGGATTTCAGTAGAAGATTTAAATGAGTTTTGTGTAATGAACTCTTCTTTTTTTTAGTTTCTAAAGCGGAGTATTTAGAACAGCTGCAAAAAGCTGTTTTGAAATCACTGCATATACTAACACCATGTCCTGATTTAGAAGCACAGATAAAGCAATCAGGAAATGTTTCAATGAAATTTGTAAATATGGGATTGTATGTTCTGCAGCAATTATCTCAAATGACAAAAGATGACTCGTTAGGGAATTTAATCAGTATTCAACAGCAGCAGAAAATCAAAATATTACTACAGATGATTTTTTCTATTGGAATATTACCTTCTTTGTTTAGTGGAGTTGATATCGCTTTAGCTAATAAAACAGTTCAGTTAAATTTGTTGGATTTGGAGGAGTTATCGTTAGTTGAGGTAGTTAGATTAATTATGGTTTGTGGGATGTGAGATTTTGATTTTAATAAATTTATTATTTTTTTAGTCTTACAACATGATGCGGGAAATAGTTAGATCGTTGTTGGAAATGCTAAAAGCACCGAATCTTCGCTCTTTGATCCTGATTCATCTAGGAGATTTAATGGCAGCTTTACTGCAGTTGATTCATATTGGTGAAATTAAAAAACCGATAAAAGGATCGAATGTTGAGAATAAAAGTGGGAATTTTATAATGACAGAGGAGTGGTATGAAAAATTAGTTCAGGATAGGATTGAATTTAAAGCAGCGTATACTAGATTAGTCGATGATATCTACAAACCTTTAGTAATTCGTGAATTGTTGATATTGTTAGCACCGGTTCATTCAGTCGAGCAAGGAAAAGACATAACTCCGCCGATGTGGCTAAGACGAGCTGTTTCTCAGCAACTCTCCGGATATTTAACAAGCCCGGGAGGGGTTAGCTTAATAATGCGAGCAATGTGTGATTCAAGTAGTGAAAATGTCGACTGGAAAAAAGTAGATGCAATCGCTAAATTAATATCGACTGTTCACGGAAGTTTGCAACCAGATGAATTTTACTCATTAATAAGTCCTCAAGTGATTTCATTATTAAATACAACAGGAGCGTATTGTATTCCTGTTGCTAAAAAATGCATTAAAAATATTTATCAATACAATTCAGAGATTTGTAATAAATATATTTTTGATAAATTATTCGAGCCATTTATTATTTGCTCGAAAGGAGTTACTGAGAATTTTAATGGGACTTTAATAAGTGAAGATGCTCTGTCGAGATGTATTGATCATATTAATAAATGCTTTACGCCTGGAAGTAGAGAATCAGCTTTGTCATTCAAAGCGCTTATTAAAATTATAAAAATTAAATTTAAATTGTATATGAAAGTGGCTGGGAGTGCTTATCAGCATCAGTCAGCAATTCAAGATTTGCTGATTAGATTTTTGCACTCGGAAACTGATTTGGGGAAATTAACAATGATTTATAATTGTTTAATTTTTAACGAGCCGCATGAGGAAATATTGGAGATGAATGAGGATTTGGAGTTTGAGTTTGGGCCATCTGGAGGAATTCAAGTTGTGAAAAAATGTAAAAAAGGAGCAGAGGTTGAATTGCAATCGGAATTGCCTGGAGATTTTGTTTTGGGGTTGTTATCACAAAATGAGGAGTATTCGAAAAAATTATTGTATGATTTGTTTGTTGTGCTGTTGTCATCGATGATGACAGCGTGCTGTGATGATCCGATAGAAATCCCGGACAGCAAACAAGATTTATTAGACGCTGATGAATTAATTATTTTCTTAGTTGGGAAATCACAAAAAAAATTAATAACTAATGAATTACTAGCGATTTTGTCTGAGAATGTTGAGGTCATTGAAAGTATTCAAGAAAATCCTCAAGTTTTGTTTAAATATATCGAAAAATTATTAGAGAAGAAAGCGGAAATGTTTTTGGATGATAAAGAAATAATTGAGGATGAAGAAGCGGATGAAAAAGAAAATTTAGAGGATTTAGTTGTTACTATGGGGATTTTGGATGTGATGACGATGAACGTTCGAATCGGATCCGAACGCTGGAATTTATGCAAACCATTATTAAATTCTATAAAAATAATTAAAGATAATTGTAAAGACACGCTTGTTAAATTTTTAGCAACCTCGTTGTATGAAAGAATAATGACGCAGGGGACCGTTTCCGGTTCGAAAAAATTCCCGCTAAAATCTTTAAAAAACGAAAAATTATTACAAAATTTAATTTCGAAAAATGAAGGGAAGAAAAAAAATAAAAGATTGTTGATTGAGGAAGTAACGAAGGAATTAATTGGGAAATCTGAGTTTCAAAAAGCGATTTATGATGCTTGTTCGGAGGATGTGGCTACTCGAGGGCATGGATTGATACAATTAGGGAAATTGGTGAAAGGGAAAGATAAAGAAGCGATCGGTCAGAAGGAGTATGTTTTTAGTGTTTTTCAGAAAAATTTAAGACATGAGGATACTTATGTTTATTTAGCGGCGATTAACGGATTGGAAGCGATGGCGGAGTTTCATGAGGAAATGGTTATTGAATTGTTAACGCATGAGTATGTGAAGAAGGATTGCGCGGAGTTGCAAATGAAAATTGGAGAGGTGCTGGTGAGGGTTACGAGGATTTTAGGGGATTTGGTGCCGAAGTATAAAGCGATTTTGGTTGATACGTTTTTAATTGGAGCGAAGAGTAGTGATGAGTATTTGAGAGCGTCGAGTTTGTCGAATTTGGGGGAAGTGCTTAAGATTTTAGGATATGGTGTTGATGGGATTTTACAAGAGGTTAGTAATTTTTTGAGGAATTTTCATATTTAGTTAATAACTTATTCTTTAATACATTTTCTGACTAAAATTATTTTTAAAAAAAATTTTTTAGCGCCAAAAAATTTTGAATTGATAATTTTTTGGGCCACAAGTCTGTAAAAAGAATTTTTGGGCCAAAAAACTTCATATATTAAACCTAAAAATTTTTTATTTAATCTAATTTTTTTTTTTCCATTTTCAGATTTTCATTTGCGTGCAAAGCATAGCAACTACTGATAAATCTGAAGTAGCTAGAAGAGCTGCTGTATTATTAGCCCAACTTTTGCTTAAAGGCGTTACGGAAGACAATTTTATGGTAAGAATTATTTTTTAACTAAAAATTTTTTTGCCCAAAATTTTTTTTTAACAATTTATTTATTTTTTTTTTAGATATTGGAATCAATTATTCGAGATCTCTACCGGGCGTTAATTCATATTTACAAAACAGATAAAGACGAGGTAACAAGGTTACACGCAGATCTCGCCTTAGCGGAAATAGATCGATTGGTCCGATCGAGTTTTAATCGAAACGTGAAATTAGAAAAACATATTCGCGTTTTAGATTTTCCCCATTAGTCATTATTTTTTAAGAAAAAAAGGGGAAAGGAATCACTGCCATATTTCGGTATTAAGTCAGTAGCGAAGTCAGATAATATTTTAAAGGCTAAATATTTAACAAGCGTGACGTTTTACGTTTTGAAAAAATGGTAAGAAAGCCGGAGACCTATAAGGACACTGTTAGTCTTGCAAAGTGTCTACAAACTCATTTTTTTCATTTTCAAAAGCTCTTAAATTACTTCTAATTTTAGTTTTCTAACCCAAGAATTTTTCTAGAATTTTTTCTAGGCTAAAAATTAACATTTTGAGATTTTTAAAATAAGTTTGCAGTTGCCTTATTATCTCTAGCAATTTTGTCATTTTTTTATGTAATTTACAAAAAAAATATTGGTGACATTGGTTAGGCCAATCGATGTATCGTCGTGTATAAAATTATATTTTAGCCAATTTTTTTTCTTTTAATTAAAAAATTAATTATTTACTTATACTTTATCTAACAGGTCTATTTTCCTTAAAAACGAATGCTTTCTGTGATTTTTTTTAAATTAAAAAAAAAATGTTTGTAAGACTCATTGTTAAATATAGTAAAATTAAATTATACACCCGTAAATTATTTATTAAAACTTTAAAGGGAATCGCCCTTAATTTTTTTGTCTGGGATTTTATACTATGACTAGCCGAGATATTAAATCAGCTAATTTCAATAGCTGTTTATTCAGACAGCCCAGCAATTTAAAAATTCTTAAATAAACGCCATTTAAGGATTTTTTGATTAGTTTTAAAAAAACCCGCAAGAATGCACTCTATGTGATCTTTAATGAATTGTCGGCAGAGAGCGCTAGTATCGTTGTAGTTCATGTAATGGCCGTTGCCGAGTCAAGTTGAGACGCTCAAACAAAAATATTTTCCGTCCGCCATTTTTATTCGAGATTAGCGCTATTCGATTATTTTGTGGTGCCATCTTGCGCATTTTTTTTGAACTGATACTAACCTCCCTTATTTTATTTCTTGTTCTTAATTAGAATTTATAGTCTCCTTGACAGTTTAATCTTGCTTAGGGCTGTGTTCAAAGATATAAAAAAGTCACTTGTTGGCGTCGTTTTCATGAAATATGAGATATCCTTGAATTCACGCATGAATCGTCGTGAAATCCTTCGTTTTTCACACCGCATACGCTTTCGATTTCGAAATTAAGTTCGCTGGGTTCCGATTCTCGTAGAGATTCGTCGCAGGACGAACAATCATCGGTTTGTCGATTTTTTCTGGCACGTTTTACCGACCACAATACGATAACGATGAATCCTGTGGCTCCGGCGACGATGAATATCATCATTAAAACGAACTGAGCAACAGGTTCGCCTGAAAAGACAAAATAAATTAGAAGGAAAAGAAATTTAAAAAAAAAAAAATAGCAATAAACTGTTGGTGGAGGGCGCTTGTGTCGTTTTAGTTCATGAAATGGCCGTTTAAAAATTATAGCGAAATTTTCGTTTGCGAAATGTCCATTCCGGAGCGCTAGTGTCGATTTTAGTTCGTGAAATGCCCATTAAGGAGCGATAGTGTCTAATTTAGTTTAAGAAATGATCGTTGGAGGGCGTCAGTGTTCTGTTTAGTGCATGGAATGTTTAATAGATAGCGCTAGTGTTGCATGTAGTTCTAAAAATGTCAACTACAGAGTGCTATTGTTGATTTAAGTTCGTGAAATGATTACTACAGAGCGCTAGTGTCGTATTTAGTTTAAAAAATGATCGTTAGAGGGTCTAAGTGTTCTTTTAAGTGCGTGAAATATTTATTATATAGCGCTAGTGTCGCTTTCAGTTCTAAAAATGTCAACTACAGAGCGGTGATGTCGATTTTAGTTAAATAAAAAGATGTTAAAGACTGCTATTGAGGTTTTTAGTTCAAAAAATGACTCTTGAAGAGCCTTTTGTTTTATTTGACGTTCATCAAATAATCAATAATGAGCGCTAGTATCTTCTCTAATAAATAAAACTTTTATTAGAGAGAGTTTTTAGCATTTCCAGTTCGTGTAATCGCTGTCAAAAAGCTCTTTTGTCATTTTCAGTTCGTAAAATTATCGGTGAAGAGTATCTCTTTGATATTTAAACAGACTCTGGAAAAAGCTTAAGGTCATTTATAGTTCGTAAGATGGCCACTGCTATGCTGAGAACTTAAAAGCTCCATTTTTTTTAGAAGGAAAACCACATACTTCGTACTATTTCATTAGCCCGCATATCAGCCGTATTCTGTACATTTTGCTGAAGCCTCATTACTTGGATTGAATTTCCATCTGGATCTTCCAAACTCATCTCATCATCTTGATCCTCATTAATGTTATTTGTATGAGCGTCGTCTACATCAACTCGGTTTCCTCTTTTATGCTCATCGTCTTGACCCAAACCGGATGGTAAATTAAGTCTGTAAATTAAAAACAATTAGCAAAAGAATTATTTTTAGTACAAAAAATGCCAAATGTTTTTACCTTGCTCTCACAGTTAACGTATCCGGTTGATACGTACACAAAACCAAAAACCTCCTCGTACTATGCGTTAAAATAGGTAAATTCTCCTGAACCAAAACGAATGTAGCAACCGTTGTTTCATTAACCTTACTCCCGCAAACATCGTGACTAATCCTTAGAGTATAAATATCCCTGGGACTGTTCGGATCCCCATCGACCGTACATCTTTCGCTATCCGATGATTCGACAGCGATTCTCCCAGCGAAATACGGTCCCGTCGAGACTTCTATTTCACTTTCTTGAGGTAAACAGAGACTCGCTTTGGCTGAAACTGTAATCAAACATTAATAAACAAAAAAAACTTTGATTAACTAATAACGAAACTTACATCCTTTGGTAGACACTATGACCGTTTCAGCATTTTCAAGCATGTGATGATACTCCCTGTCATATCTCCGACTTGTAATCGGTTCAACTTGAAAAGAATAATTCGTAGCCATCCTTAAACCGGTAACAATAACAGAATACAGCCTTGATTGCCTTGATCTTGACATCACGTTATTGCTTTCATTACTTTCAACCATCTAAAAAAAAATTTAAGAATTTAAATTTGCCAAAATTTGTAGCAGGAATGGAAAAATCATGAAACGTACTTTTGTTTTACATCTGTGAGGCCCCCAAGCCTGAATTTCGCAATACCGAATTTGAAATCCATATAAATTCGGCACATTAAGATCATATTCCCAATTCAAAGCAACGTAGCGATAATCAGGGCTTCCAGTCAAGTGTCGAACTTCTGAAAAAAAAACATACACGAACGTTAGAATTTGATTTTCCACTCCGATAATTTTTATTTTTGTAAGTCGGATGGGATGTGCATAACATCGACTTAGAAACCTACATTGCACGATCATTATCTCCGGTAAAATTTTTTTTTTTATTACATAAAGAAAAAGACACGACATGTAATACAGTAATTTTTTATTATATTAGATATCATACTTCTGTTTCTATTGTTAGCGGGTTTTGATATCTAACAAGATACTTTTTTTGTAATGATTTGGCTTGATTACAATCTAAACCGTTTGAATGTAGTCGAGAATAATATTTTTTTATTATAAATGATCTCTACTCACATCAAAATTTGGAATAAGGTTACCAGGAACAAGCATGAATAGAATTTTGACAAGCGTTGAAAAGGTTGATGTAAACAACATTAGTCCAGGTTAGGTTAAGTTGAAATTAATATGAATGAGAAGCTTAAATATTCACAATGAAACGATGAGCATTATTAGATCAAAAAAATTTAACGGAGTTTTAGAGATAAAAACAACGACGCCAACTTTTTCCCAAAATGGCCGCCTTCCAGCTTTTATACGTTTACGAAGCCAATTCCATTCCCGGTTTCTGTTTTCATCCGTTCAAGGTCACATTATCGTTATTTTAACGTTCCATCACAAAAACACATCAACAAATCACAAAATCAAGTGAAAAAAAATGAAAACGACCGGTTAAGACGACACTACCTTGTCTGTTTACTGAAGCAAGCGGCGGAGTTAAAGGAATCAAAGGAAATCCTTTTTTTCAACCTTTTACCAAATGTCGTCTGCTGCATTTTCACGAGCATTTTTCTAAAAAATTAATGCCAATTAAATCGTTGAATATCCATTTTTTTTTCAAAACAGCCTATTTAGCTGAATAATATCCGCCATATTGCCATTTTCCAGCTCGCAGACGATTAAAAGATCCACCGGGGAGCCATAATTAAATCCTTTTCGTTCAGACAATTGCTTTTTTAAAATCGCACCGCGACTTGATTTAATTTCCAACTTAGCATCAAATCATTGTTTACTTTTGATATAACAATTTTTAAATAAAGCAATATCGTTGAACCATTAAGTAGGTTATACGTAAGTTCGACGTCCTATTCAAAACAATTAAACCGAATAAAAACAAATGAAACTCATGAAATGGATCGAATAATTTTTTTTAGTTTCTTTCATTTTAAAAACACAAAATGCATCTCTTTTTTTTATCAAACTGGCCACAAGAACGTAAATACAAAATGTAATCATTTGTTGTGTTAATAAACATCCATAAAATTATTTCCTCATTATAAAAGCCCAACCTATCATTACAGAAAACAATCAGAAAAACGTTTTTATAGCTTTAACGTTTTTCTAAGCCTAATTAATTCCATCTTAATCCATTTTTTTCCATCGATAATCCTCAGGTTCATTTGAGGTTAGGAAAAAAATGACAGGCCATAGACCGAGCGTATAATTGAAGAGCAATCGGCCCCGAGGGCTTAATTTACTCCAATATGTGGAATGCCAATAACATACTAGAAATATTAATTCAGTTCGGGTAAAAAAAAGATAATTCATCTTCCGTTATTAATCATATTCAAGTCGGTGACCAATAAAAAGGATGCGATAGATGTACCCGTGCCCGGATGCATTCAACGTGGTGTCTATGGTCACCACGTGCAAAGGGATTAGTAATGGCCTCGTAACAAATTAAATGGTTAAAAATGTTACATTGTATTATAAAGAAAAATTGATTAAGCTTCCGTTGCGTTCATAGGCGTTGGCAACAGGGAGTTAAGGCCATAGATTTTAACAAATGGGTCGAACATTTGAATAAGAACGGAAGTCTAAGAGTACGTTCAGTTAAAAAGGTTTTGACAAAGGAAAACAATAAACTGTGTTCACATGCGGCGTCATTTTTCTTTTAAGACACTTACCTTGGCGGCCATATCGCGTCACTCAGAAGTCGTACTTACCTTATGTTTATAGGCCCAATATGCCCGCCTGCCATGTGACTTCTTCTAAAGTTTCCCACTCTTTATTTCTAATTCAGTCAGTGGAGGCGCTGCCATCTTCGTGAATTGCTTAAGTACCCCTCAATAATTTTAACTTCGCCTATGGGCTGCATTCAAACTGCACGCGAAGATGCAAATCCTCATAAGGGTTCGTTTACCTTTTATTGTATAAATTAATCAAAAGACGACTGACTTGTTTTAACGAATGATTAAATAATTTCCGAAGAAGAAGCTTATTATGCAGATAACGGATCATGCGAACAGATGGATAAGTTAATTAGGTTTCCTTTTCTTAATATCCCTCAACATCGTGACACCGTGCGGAGAGAGACAATGACTTTTCGTCATATGATACTGGTACAGTGACCTTTTCACGTTGAACCGTGACCATCAACGGAATAGTCAATCAAAAAAGATGAAGATGATTGTGGATTGACCAGAAAATCTAAAAACCATTAACGCTCGTGACTGATATTGGTACAAGAGTATTTAGTAAAACCAATGATACGGAATTAACATTTAACTAGGAGTATAAAAGAATAAAAAAAAAAAAACTACCGTTGTCTGGGTTTTTAACTATTCAAAGACAAATTAAGGAGAAAAAAAATATTTATACGTGTTTAAGTGATTTCGATTGTAATGAAGGGGGAGAAGTGTACAATTTTTTTCATGAGGTAACGCTTTTGATGAAAAAAAAATTTTTTTATTGAATCATTGAGGATAATGATTATTTTGGTGACAATGGGACGCGTAGGCAATCATCAAATTCTTGAAATATTTAAAAAGTGGTAATGATTTCGTTACGTGGAAGGATGATGTAGAAGGCGGAGGTTTTTTTTTCAGTATGCGGAAATCGGGGGGAGTAATTGATGTAAAGCGAAACAGAAATACAGTGAATAGAATGACGATGGGTGGTAATAGGAATTCCGACGCCTTTAAAATGAGTTTATTTTATTAACTCGCGATTTCAAAATTATAAGGTTCCATCTCCACTTTACTAAAGTATATAGCTCAAAAACAAATGAAAAATAGCACAATGTGGGATCCACTATCTTATATATAAGCGCAATCTATTTAACTCCGACAGCCAATCAGCAGGCGTTCAAAATTGTCGGCTCTTTTCTACCTCCTCCTCCTTCTTCTTCTTTCAACCTCTTTCAGCTCACTCCTGCATAGGTCTCTCTCAATGATTTCCACCCCGACTTGTCTTGAACTCAGCGAATCCACATATTTCCCACGGGTTTCCTTATGTCATCCGCCCCACGTTTTTGTGGTCATCCGACGCTCCTACTGGTTGTTCCTGGTTTCCACTTTCAAGTTCTCTTCGCCCATCTTTCATCGTCCTCCCTCGCAACATGGCCGCCTTAGGCGGCCATGTTGCGAGGGAGGACGCGTCATGGTCGCGTCGGGAGTCATCTGTCCGAAATAAGACCTCTTTAAGACAAAGACGTCTTATAGACGTCATCTTGCATCACTGGGAGCCATCGCCATTTGGCTTTTACCAATCGCTCCACCATGTCTTCCAGTTTTCAAAATGGTGTACCCCTATGAAGCAGACGACTCATCGAACTGTCCACTCTCTTTTATGCTGCCTATTACTGGCACATCTCGAACTGTACATACCTGCTAAAGCATTTACTAAATCCCATTCGCATCCCAAAACAATCAAGCTCAGAATAATTTCCAAACCTGAACGCAGACGCATTATGCCGAACCTGAAACAAAAGAACACCGAATTACATCTCACTAAAATCAAGCAAAGTCACTAACACCGCTACCGTTAGCAACAACAACAAAAAAAATTAACAATAATCATAATTTCCTTTAAATCTTCATAATATGACATTTCCATTATTAATTGTTTAACCGCATTCAAGAGTGAAAAATCGATTTAAATAATGCCCACCGTAAAGATTTAATAAAGATTTAAATCATCATATCATAATCCGAGAAATAACGACGTATAAAGTCGGTCTACAAAAAAACACCCGCGCGACAACCACCCATACCGAACATGTTTAAGTTCTGTGGGCCGTGGCAAAGACACGGCTTCTGATCTTTCAATAAGGACAATGGCCTTAATCCTTCCATTCCAACATACATAAATTTAATTGGAAACATTTTTTAGCAATATAAAGTGTCAACTTTTAAAGAAAAAAAAAATTAACCGTGAAGAGAAATGTAAAAACGAAATGGTACAATATTTAAAAGAGTGTAGCGTGACTGTTTTGATCTCGTGCCAGTTATTTACATCATAAATTGTTATGTTGGAGAAGGAGAAACAACCACTAGTGTTAACCACCGCTACTTTTTGCAAATTTGTAGCGGCTATAATTTTTTAGATTGGTTTTGTACAGTTAGACAAAGTAAAAAGAGATAAATTGAGTTATTTCCAATTTTGAGATTTAAAAAGTTATTTTTGCAGCTTAATATGATATTTGCGCCACTTGGCCGTTCATAATATTTAGTTTTAAGAACTAAAGAATAGTTCTGAATTGTTTCCGCAACTGCTTCTGCATTCTAGAACTTTTGCGCACGGTATGGTTCCACCAATCAAAGAAAGAAGAATTATGTTAACGTGTTTAAAATAGGAGAAATAAAAGTAAAAGACTTGAGGATATGTAAAAACTTGAATACATCTGGAAATAGTAATTTACAAGACGACTTGAACACCCAAATAGTCAGATATACGTGTTCGTGGAACCACCTGGTGTGCAAAAGTTCTAGAAAGCAGAAGCGAATGGGAAACCAACGCAGATCGTTTGTTAATCATTCAATATCAACTAATTTCAGTAGACATTTCACCCAAATTCGATATTTAATGTTTTACAGTAATCGAAAACTTCTCAAATCTTTGAAAATTCGTACTTTGTATCTCCTGAACTTATCCACGGGGAAACTCGTCTAAAAATAAACAAACCATTTGCGTCAGTTACAAATTCTAACCCCAGAAAAAGATTCCCTGTCATCTACTTAAAAAAATATACATAAAGAACATATTTAAAAAAATCGATTTAGGTATTAGATGCGGCTACATAATAGATAGCTATCGACCGAACTCACGTAATTTAATTGGATGATTTAAAAATAGATTAATAGTTGCTCTGGTCCATTAAATATCAGGTGAGCGTAAAGTGACGACTTCTTCATCATCTTTTGATTATCATCAATAGTTTGGTACTTACAACCGTACGTGTTTGTTATGTGTTTGCTATACCTCTTTATATGAAGAAAAAGCCGCGCGGATCATTTATTTTATGTATCTAATCTATATTTGGATTTAATTATAGTGTGTTATTTTATTCTTTCGGATATTAGGTTTAATAACAAAGGAGATGTTTGGTTTTTTAGCTCGTGCAGAAACCGTGAATCGTACACCAAGTTTTTATATGAGCTAGGATTTTCTGACCTTGAAGTTTTTGGTGAATTTAATGAGCATGTCGGTTGACACTGGCTTATGAATGGTCTAATACTTCTGGGGTTTTTCTCAAGATGGGGAAATTTTTGAGTTTGGAAGAACTGGGCTAAAGACACTGCAATGTGTGTGGAGTTGCAACGGGAAATTAACGTTGAGCTCCATTTATTTTTGTAAACTAGAAATACATCTTGCAAAAAAATAATATGTAAGATTGTTAATGAACAGATCATTTAACAATTGCGAAAGGTTAACCACAATGTTATGGGGAAAGTATAGGTTTTGTGTTGAAGAGTAATAATAATCAATGATGCTTGCCAATGAAAAGTTTAAATGGCTGAAGTGGGTTAGAAATGCATCTAAGTAGCAAATTTTTTCTGTCAGATTCATTCAGGCAATAATTTAGAATCTTAAGGACTTTGAGATACCCTTGAGAAGGTTAAGGCTAATTTTTTGATTGGGCGGTTTGTATTCTGAGAGCTGATGATTAATATGAGACTCAAGTACAAATAATTGGAAAAAAATTTTTTTGACCAGGAAAAATTCCAAAAAAAATATTTTTGGCCAGGAAAAATTTTAAAATAATTTTCTTTGGCCAGGAAAAATTCTAAAAAAATTTTTTTTGACCAGGAAAAATTCTAAAAAAATTTTCTTTGGCCAGGAAAAATTCTAAAAAAATTTTCTTTGACTAGGAAAAATTCTAAAAAAATTTTCTTTGGCCAGGAAAAATTCTAAAAAATTTTTTTGACTACCTTAAGCCAAGACTAGGATTACAAGGATGCTGATATCGAATTTTAAATAAACAACAAAACATAATTCATTTAAACAGCATTTCGATTTCATTCTCAGAACTCATAATCCAATTTACTCAAAAATTAGTCACCATTCTCCCATTTTCACGGCGTCAAGACCGGAAAAAACCAAATAACCCCATCAAATCCTCTCACATTTCAATTTTTAATGCTCTCTATCTCAAGTAGCACGATCATACGATCATTTTTAGTCACACTTCACAACCGAATAATATCGATCTCGTATGTTTGTCAGTATTCTAATAAACCGAACAAATCATTCGTCACGAAAAGAATTTTTTTTTCTTCAAATATTTAAAACTTCTCGCTTGATTTTATATACTTTTGACTTTAAATATATTTTTACCATATTATCGATTACTAGGTCAATTTTACACGCAAAAAAACGGGATCTAAGAAACATTCCGTGCTCTATTTTCTTTCCTGCTAATGTCCAGTTAAGATCTGCAATATGTTCGATGACACGAAATTTTTTAATGAAAAGAAAAAAGCCTGTATAAATGTTGGGCCATTTTCATGGAAATTACCTTCAAAACTCGTCCGGTTTAATTTAATAATCGCAAAATAAATAAAACGAGGGGAAATAATTAACTGTCAAGAATTAATTTAAAAAATTTTGTTTAATATTTTTGCAAAATGGGTGTGGTATTAAAAAAATCTTCTTTTGGGCAATGAAAAGATATCAGTATATTTTTTTTGATGAAGATTGCAAGTCATTCATTACAATAAATAACACGGTGGGCATTATAATAACATACCGTACTAACAAACAGTAAACAGTAAAGCACAAAAACCTAGTTAGGTACATCATAAAAATTGTAATGCTACCGTTTTTTTATTATGGAAAAATGATTGGCAGTTGCGGTGGGATTTGTCGGTTAATCGTCTAGATGTTTTGTGGTTGGGGAATGAAAAAGTTTTAATTGGATATGGCTACCGTGTTAGGTTTTAGGCTCGGGATTTCCAAGAAAAGGCATGAGAGAACTATATATGAATCTTGAAGGAAAATTTTTTAAAATTACAGCGTGGCCACAGCTAGAATTTGGCCTCGAATTTTAATGTTTTAGGCCTCCTCTAAAGCTAGGGCCAAAAAATTAAGGACTCTTCGAATTTCTAAAATTTCGAGCCCCTCATCTCGAATTAAAAATTCTTTTTTTCCACTTTTTGAATTTTTATTCACCTTTTTATCTACAATCAGGAAATGATATACAAAGTCTTTTTAAAAAAATCAAGAAACGATTACAAAAACCCATTTTTAAAGACAGTAACGAGTTTAAATAAATTGAATCCTTAACGATCGTTTTAAAAACTTTTTAATACTCGACGAGAAAAAAAGAAGAAGAAGAGAGATTTTTTTTTTCCAAGCTCTTTTCAACATTATAAAACTCGCGATTTATTAATTAGTCACCTTTATGATCTCATCATTAGCGATTCCTTAGCTTTGAACTCTTATCCCTGACAAGATTGATGTTTATCAGTTTGAACTCAATCAAAGTTAAATTGTTAAAACGTCAAATTCAGTTATTATCGCCGGTTAAATGGCCTTCATGATATTCAATAGGATATATTTTATTAATTAACATCGGGTAAATATTAAAGAAAAAAATTATGGGATGAAGCAAAGTCATTTTTGAAGTTGTTAGAAGGCCGATCAGTGTTTAGAGGTGTAAGAAAAAAAACTGTCTCGGTGAAAATGGTATACGTGCCCTAGCCAGGCCTAACAAGGCGACTGGATGCATTAAAGAGAGTTATTGGATGTTGAACTATGCCTAGCAAAGCTACTAGATGCTCTAGCTAGGCCTGGCAGAATTCATGGATGCTTCGAAGATTTATCAGAGCCACTGGATGCCCTAGCTGGGCCTAGTAGAGCCACTAAATACTTAGAAAAGGCTTAGAAGAACCACTGGTTGCCTATAAGACTCAATGGATGTAGAACGATGCCTTGCACAGCTACTAGATGCCCTAGCTAGGCCTAGCAGGTCCACTAAGCTTGGCAGAGCCACTGGATGTTGATCGAGGCCTAGTAGAGCCACTGGATGCTAGGAAAAGACTTGAAAGAGCCACTGGATGCCCTAGCAGAGTCACTGGATACTTGGAAGAGTCACTGAATGTTGAACTAGGCCTAGCAGATGAGCCACTGGATGTTGAACTAGGCCTAATAGAGCCACTGGATGGTAGGAAAAGACTTGGAAGAGCCACTGGATGTCGACTGAGGCCTATAAGAGCCACTGGAAGCTTGGATAGACTATGAAGAGCCACTGGATGCTCTAAATGTCCTAGGTAGGCCTAGCAGAGCCCCTGGATGCTAGAGAAAAACTTAGCCGAGCCACTGGATGCCTTATCTAGGCCTGGCAGAGCCACTAAATGTCCTAGGTAGGCCTAGCAAAGCCTCTGGATGCTGGAAAAAGGTCTAGCCGAGCCACTAAATACTTTAGCTAAACCTAGGATACTTAAAAAAAGGCTTAGCACAGCCACTGAATGGTCTATCTAGGCCTGGCAGAGCCACTGGATGGCTAATCTAAGCCTTGGCACAGGCACTACATGCGTGAAAAAGACTTTTTAGTGTAGCTGAATGTAGAACTAGCATAGTAGAGCCACTGGGCCCAGCTAAAATTTTACAGGAACCTAGATCTTTAAAAAATGATACGTCTTAAAACTGCTGTTAAATCTCTCAACGGCTCTGGCACACGAAAAGAAAGGAAAAGTTGATAAAAATCTTTTTTAATTGCCCTGAATAATTATATAAGGATCTCAAGCTCCGTATCCAATTTTTAATCATTCTAGTCTAGGTCGTGTGACCATTATGTAAATGTAATTAATTTACATTTTTCCGCTTATTGAAGCTTCTGCATCGGATACGGGTTAATTAATGCTTTTGTTTTTTAAACCGATTCAACCCAACAATCGTTACATATACAACAATGATATTAATTAATGGATGAAACTGTAAAAAAATCTTGGAGTGTCATACTTTTTTTTCTCTAAAAAATATAAATTATTTTTCTGCAACACGATCGTGTTCACGGGGGTCAGCAGCCATCACCTTGACTAATATACATTAGTTTTTTTTTTTTTTTTTAATTGATTAAAAAGAGCTTGCATAGGGAGTTGAATTTTTACGGACTGCATTCGTCTGATAAAAATTCACATTGATAAATTTGTCATAGTATTAAATCTTGAGTAGCGTGACTGATGCTTGGGATTCAATGGACCGTTTTACAATTTTATTTTTTTTTGAGCTGATAAAAAATCGAATGGGAATTATGAAAAAGCATCATCGTGCGTCAGTTGTTTTTCGCGAGGATTTTATAATTAAACGGCCAGAACGAAGGATTATCGAAAAAAATTGATGGTTGAAGTTTATTAAGCTAATCATGAGATTAAACGAGATCAACTCTGTAATGTGAAGTTTTAAGATAAACAAATGTAGGTAAAAGGATGAACATGAAGCTTCTGCATTTCTCCAGAGAGGTTGCCCAAGGCTTACGGCTTTTATAAGTAGCTTAGCCCGATAGAGAATTAGCGATAGTAAGCCTGCCCTGAGGAAAAAGGCTCCTGGGCACCAGATAAGCAAACTGCTGAGCTTAGCCAAAGACAAATTTTTATCTTCCAGAATCCTAGAATTCTAGTTTTTGCAGAAATATCTTCCCGTCTTCCTTTTTTATATTTTCTGAAGATTTCAGAGAAAATTTAGACAAATGTTATACCTTCTACCAGATTCAGATGCTCAAAATCTCCAGTATCTATTTCTGGGATATTTTTTTACTCAATTCCTTAATTCCCCATGAAATTTTTCTCCAAATTCTCCAATTCCTCAAGAAATTTTTCATTAAATTCAATCATCAACATTTCACTAAATTCCCAAAATTTCACTGGCCTAGCAGAGCCACTGGATGCCCTAGTTAGGCCTGACAGAGTCACTGATGTCCTAGCTAGGCCTAGCAAAGCCACTGGATGCTAGGAAAAGACTTAGGAAAGCCACTAGATGCCTTATCTAGGCTAGTGGCTCTGCCCAGGCAACATCTTGGCAGGCAAGGGCAAGGTTCATCTTGAGCCTTGTAAAGCCATAGGTCCAGCTCAAATTTTACAAGAACTGATAGCAGTAAAAAATAAAACGTTTTAGGAAAATCCCCTGAGAATTTTTTTATGAAATTCCCCAAGGAATTTTTTACTAAATCTCCAAACTCCGAAAAACATTTGGTCCCTCTCTAGAACGTTAATAAAATAACAAATATTTTTAATTTTTTATACCTTGTTTCCATACTCTAAAGAAATTTTAATGTCAATTGCTTAAAAATTTTTTTCCAATCACTTTTACAAAAAATTTTAGTCTTCTTCATCAAAAACTAGATAAAAAAAAAAAAAGATTAAAAAAATAAAAATTCTTTACCCTCATAAATGATACTATCCACAAAAAATAAATTCGCGAGACCGAGACATTCGTAACGAGTTTACAAGAGCTAACGATCCCACCATCAATACCTCAACCTGCACGACTGGAAGCCGAGTGCCAACTGACATTGCGCAGGAGTTCAAGCTGTCAGCCTAAACCTCCATCTCGCGCTAATTTATCAGGTAAATTTATTTTTTTTCGATGATGATCCGCAAAATATCTGAGGAATTACCCAGGTTCGAATCCTGGTCACGGCACGAAAAATTAGTTTGTCAAAAAACTTACCATTTTTAATTTTCCAGGGCAGGGAAACTTATGAGCACCAAAGCTGTTGCTAAATAGACAAGAGAAGACATAACTAAAACGTATAAATATCCTGAAAGTAAGAAAATTAAAATTAGCCAAAAATTAATTTTAAAAAATTCAAAATTGAAACTCTTACAGAAAGTCCAGAAGAAAGAGACACCATGTTGAGAGCTTTGAAGCAAAGCGAAAGCCTTTTTAGCCGTTACTACCTCAATGAAGAATTCAATTATGTCTATTTTGATTTTTCATTAAGAGATGATATTGTCATCGGATCTCCGTTTTCTGTTGTTGTGGTCAATATTAACAGGAATAGAGAAAAGGATGACCATAGAGTAATGATCAGCCTTAGAGTTGACACTGTCGAGTATACAGGAAGAGTCAGAGATGCTGTAAAGAAACAGAAATATGATCGATTAATAAAAGCAGGAAGTTCCTGCTTTAATTAACTGATCGCAGTAACTGAAATGAAGCAACCTGAAATGAAGCAACTTAACAAATCCTAAATTTGTTTGCCTCACATTCTTCAATCATTGACAGTTATATCATGCCTATGAAAACAAATACAGATTAATTGTTGAGTTCTTAATCAGTTCACAATACCGATTATTTGTCACTGAATACCAATTAATTGTCATTTCCTGCAACTGATTTCAAAAACAAAGCAGCAGTAGATTAAAATCAGCTTAATAAATCACCAATTAAATGCTTAAATAATAATTCTGCAGAACTTTCCTTATCCTTACGCACAAGCTTAACAGCCTTCCTCTGGTCTTGAAATCCTTCATGCAATGTCCTTGAAATCTAAAATATCAATTTTGCACCTCATTCCGAATTTCACACAATTTTAAAAACATTTGCTGAAAGTCAACCGAAAACAAAATAAACACATTTTTGTTGAATAGGCTATAAAGGGCAACTTTACTAAGCAACTTCGAGATGCTAATGAAGAATAACTTAAAACAGCCCTTGCCAATAATGCAATTTGTACAGCTTCTAGTTGTAATTTAATTTAACGAGGACATAAACTCTATTCAGTTTTGTTAAAACCATATACCATTT